>CM057456.1:1381596250-1382959166 GCA_016271365.2 Neoceratodus forsteri | reverse complement strand
TGTATTCCATGTTACCATTCTGTGGGTGGAGAAGGGGGCATTCTACTTGCTGGAATAATGCAGAGATTGAATTCTTCTATTCCATGGTAAACAATCATACAATGTATTGAGTGTGAAGAAAGACAGATGACTGACAAGTGAAAAACATCTGTGGAAGGACTATTTTACATTATTTAGCAACATTTTAATATATTTTTGTGACTTTGAAAACTTTTAGAATGTTCTTTTTTTCAAAGTTGCCTATGGTCCTATTTTATATAAGCAATAAGACATGGCTGGGTGTTGGTAGTACTGAGATACCCACACACCCAGAGGCTGAAGGCACTCGACCTACAGTCTTGTGCCTAACTACGCCTCTGGGTGTGCGGGTATCTAAGAACTACCAATACCCAGCCATGTCTTATTGCCTACATCTCCCACCTTGACATCTGTTAAGTACTTGCCCCAATTTGCTAAGGACAAATCTGCTGCAGTGTCACTCATCTTACTATGGCAATTGCTTGCAATATGACCTGGCTTATTACTGTTATAGCAAATAAAGTCTTTGGGTGCAGATTTGTTACTCCTGTGGGTATCTCGTAATTCCAAGTTTCAGTCTCTCACTCTCCTTGTCTCTCTAGTAAAATCATTGCTGCTCTTTTTATAAATCTTTGTCTGGGAACTCATTACGAGAGCCTGCTTCTCACAGAATGTTCTTATAAGTTTACAGATCATTTTTGTCAGTTTTGTTCCTTGCAGGTGCAGCAAAACAGTACATGGTGTCCCAGAACTAACCTTTTGTTGACAACTCTGCAAAAGGCTTAAACACTGCATCTCAGGTTAACCCCTTGAGTTTCAAATAGCTTTTTGCAATCATTTCAACAGTAAGGGCATGCCTTAGACAACTAGTATTGGAACCCACTCAAGAGGGAGCAATCTTAGACCTGGTCCTCTCAAATGGAGATGGAGAGAGGATCACAGATGTAGAAGTGGGTAGCCATCTGGGAACTAGCGACCATCGAACAGTATGGTTCACAATAAACACAGCAATAGAGTCAAGCCATACAAAGGCAACAGTACTAGACTTCAGGAGGGCTGACTTTGCCAAAATGGGTAAGTGCCTAAGGAATGTACTAGCAAATGGGCAGGAAGGAGGGGTGGAAGAACAATGGGGAATAATAAAAACTGCCATCACAGAGGTAACAAGCCTTTGTGTGAAGAAAATAAAACAAAACGATGTAAGAAACCACTATGGTTCTCAAAGGAGGTGGCAGTGAAGGTTCAAGAGAAAAAGAAAGCATTCAGAAAGTACAAGGAATCACAGAAGGAGCAGGACAGAGAATTGTATCAGTTAAAGCAAAAGGAAGCTGGGAAGGCAGTCAGAACAGCAAAGGCCTGAACTGAGGAAAAGATAGCCAACTCAGTTAAGAAGGGGGATAAAACCTTTTTTAGGTACATCAGGGAGTGAAAGAAGACTAAGGGCGGATAGTGAGGCTTAATAAAGGGGAGGGGTGGGCAGAGGGTGACTGTGAAAAGGCAGAGATACTAAACAAATATTTTTGCTCAGTATTTACAAATGAAGAAGGGAGGTACCTAAAACAAACAATAGAAACACTCTGGATACAGAAGTTGATATCAGCCCATTTACAGAAGAAAGGGTTCTGAAAGAACTCTTAAAACTGAAGGTGGAGAAAGCAATGGGGCCTGATGGGATTCATCCCAGAATTCTAAAAGAACTAAGGGTAGAACTAGTGACACCACTGACTACCTCTTTAACAAATCATGGGAGGATGGGGTGGCACCTGAGGACTGGAGGAGGGCAGGTGTGATTCCCCTTCACAAAAGTGGGAGCAGGGCAGAAGCAGGAAACTATAGACCTGTTAGTTTAACCTCAGTGATAGGGAAAATGATGGAATCACTTCTGAAGGAAAGAATTGTCGAGTACCTAGAGGCCAGAGGGGCACAGGACCCGAGGCAGCATGGATTCACAGCAGAAACATCATGCCAGATGAATCTAATAGATTTCTTTGACTGGGTGACCAAAGTAGTAGATCAGGGAGGGGCTGTGGACATGGCCTACCTAAACTTTAGCAAGGCATTTGACTCAGTCCCACACAAAAGATTAATATACAAGTTAGCCAGCCTGGGAGTGGGTCCCAAGATGATAGCCTGGGTAAAGAATTGGCTGGAGAATAGGACACAGAGTAATAGTAAATGGAGTCCACTCTGAAGAAAGGGGGGTTACTAGTGGGGTGCTGCAGGGTTCAGTATTAGAACCGGTCCTCTTCAATGTCTTTGTAAGTGACATTGCAGAGGGACTGGAAGGAAAAGTATGTCTCTTTGCAGATGACACAAAGATCTGCAACAGAGTTGATTCACAAGGTGGGGTGGAAAGGATGAGAAGGGACTTGGCAAGGTTAGAGGAATTGTCAAATGTATGGCAGCTTAGATTTAATGCTAAGAAGTGCAAGGTAATGCACCTGGAAAACGAAAACCCAGAGGAAGAGTACACAATGGGGGGTGAGATACTAATAACAACAAAAATGGAAAGGGACCTGGGGGTATTCATATCAGATGACTTAAAGGTGGGCAAGCAATGTGAGAGGGCAGTAAGGAGGGCTGGGGGGATACTGGGATGCATAGGGAGAGGCATCACCAGTAGAAAACAAGAAGTTGTTATCCCTCTGTACAGGCAGCTGGTGAGACCCCATCTGGAATACTGTGTGCAGTTCTGAGACCCAATCTCTGCAAGGACATAGACAAGATGGAAGCTGTCCAGAGGAGGGCAATAAAATGGTGCAGGGTCTGCACCGGAAGACATATGAAGAGAGACTAAAGGAGCTTAATATGTATAGCCTTGAGGATAGGAGGAGAGGGGAACATGATGGAAACTTTCAGTACCCTGCTTAATCAACAAAGTCCAAGAGGGTAGCATCTTTCAAAAAAAGAGGTGTGCAAGAACAAGGGGGCACAATTTGAAGATGGGGGCGGCTCAGAGGTAATGTAAGGAAATATTTTTTCACAGAGAGGGTTGTGGATGCATGGAACGGCCTTCCGGAGGAGGTTGTGGAGTCAAAAACAGTGGTTGAATTCAAGCATTCATGGGACAGCCATAAGGCAATTGTAGGGGGTTGGGGTAGAAAGAAGTAGGCCGCTGGTTAACTAGGATCTGCAGCTTATCCATTAGGTAGGGAAATGGGCAGACTGGGTGGGCTAAGCGGTCCTTATCTGCCATCAAATTCTATGTTTCTATAACTGCATACAGTTTTAAACAAAGGGATCCCAGTATCAGTGACATTTCCACATAAAGATTCACATATATTTTTATCACTTCAGATATGCAAGGGGGAAGAAAGGACAGAAATGGCAAGGGAAGGCAGAGAGATAGCGAGAGGAGGAGAACTGCTAAGCTGTCAGAGTGATCAGTTCCTAGGTCTCACAAGAAAATTTGGTCGTGCAACCAGACAGACAAGAGACAGAAAAGGAAAGGATAGAACAGACATTTGCATTTAAACTTTTTCTGCATAACAAATGGGGCAGGGCCTTATTCAGCCCTGTCACAGGGTGTAAAGAGGGATGTAATAAAGCACTAATTTACTGAAAGAGTGGTGAACACTTGGAACAGACTTCCAGTGGAAGTGGTAGAGGAGAAAGAACTAGGGGGTTTCAAGCATGAATGGGATAGACTTAGGAGAATATTAGTAAATAGGTAGGATGGAAGGTCACCAGAGACCAGGTAGGGTCTGCAGAGGCAGACTAGGCAGGGGACATCTGGGCAGACTGGGTGGGCAAGATGTCCTTTTCTGCCAACAAATTCTATGTTTATGTTTCTAAATTGTATCTTTTTTTTTAATGAAGTATACTTTATTAGGAGTTTTCAAAAAACAGTTAACAATTAACAGTTATAGAAAACTGACACGAAACAACAGTTAACACACAACCCCTGAAACCCCCACAATATATTCAAAATATACAGAAAAAGACCTTAACCCTCCCCTTCCCTACCCTAATACCCCCCCCCCCATACTCTGAAGAAGAACCTGTTCTATGCAGAACCTACATATGAAGGAAGGAATTGCTTAGTATCTGGGGTAGGGACTGTAGGAAAGAACACTTTTAGCACAAAAACGGTGCACTATAGAGACTTCACATCAAACATAACAGACCCTCTCCTAGGGAATAGTAAGCAAATTCATGCCTCCTGGATAGATAGTAAGACATATAAAAGTTCCCATATTTTCTTGTAAGTCTTTAAATGATTTGTCATATTAGCAATAATTTTTTCTATCCATAATGCAAACAGAATCTCTTTATACCATTCTAGATATGTCGGAGTGGTTTGATTGCACCAGTGCCACAAAATCATTTTTTGGCACAGGCCGAGATCAAAGCCATATGGTAACTCTGATTTCCAATTAGATTACCCTCAAAGAGGCCCAATAAACAAACTTCTGGTGAGAACATGGAATCCAGTCTCAAGAGGGGATCAAGATGCTGACAAATGGAGTCCCACAAGGGTACCGCCATATCACATTCCTAAAAGATATGAATCAATGTGCCCAATACCGTGCCACACTTTGTACAAATGTCATGCACCATTTTACCCAATCGGTGCAATTTTATAGGTGTATAGTAAAGATAATGAAATATCTGAAATCGCATGTGACGGTATCTATCCCACTTAACAAACTTGTACAAATTGACCCATAAACAGAGCCAGTCATACGGTTTTCCACATGATGGCAAAGCTTTGTCCCAGTATGGCAGTACCTGTCACCTTAAAAGGAAGCAAATCATAAAGATGATTATATAGACAGGAAATAGCATGAGGTCACAAGCTTTGGGGGCTAAACTAAATGTACAGGCTATCGCCTGAGGTTATGTGGGGAAGAGTTCCTCCCCCACATCCTATTTAAACATGCAGGCTATATCTGCTCTGCTTAGAGCGAGTCACACTCACTGTGCTCGCTTTGTGCTGTGCGCTGTGGTTGAATCCCCCCCCTCGCTCCGTTCTGCTCTGCCCCCTCATGTTTCCCTTCTCTGCTCGTTTTCCTCGTCCCTTCCTCCTGTTTGTTTCTTTTCTTTGTTTTGGGGTGGGTTCTCCATCTTCACATCACAGCATCGCTCAGTTCATTTGTCGGCATTTCTACCATTGCTACTGCCAGGGGCTGTTATTTAGGCCCTCAATACTTTTGCTGTGGCAGTGCTTCACTTCCAGCCCCAGCCTCTCTTGGATTGTCAGTACTGTTTGACGGTTTCCTACCCGTTTGCTGTTATCCTCGATTGTGCAGCTTTGGAACCCTCGGAACACCCGTTATTCTGCTATGGTGACTAGTGTCTTACCTTCAGAACAGCATACACCCTGTTCTATGCTACTTCTACCGGTGGCATTTTGTGGCCCGTACCTTTCCACCTGCCTTATGGAAGCCACATCACACTGCTAGCTTAAGCTTTATGCTCTGGACCGGGCAGCATGAAAGGGGCCAGTTAGCAATGCACTCCCTAATCTGCAGCTGTTGACCCTTACTGAATTTCTTTATTGCTTCACAATGCTACTTCAGGCACCATTGCATGTTAGCTAAACCTTTAGATCCCAATGCACGTTCCAGCCTATCTGGCAGACTGGATACTTGTATACTACAACAGAAGGTAATTCCTCAGTCTGTTTTAGCTCCTTTTCCATGGAACTGTTTATTCGAAGTTAGATGGGGCGAGAAATTATGCAAGTACTATAATCAGCACACCCCTCTATCAGGAAGCCACTGCTTACTGTACTTCTCCACCTGCATAGGCTCACATTTTGAAGCCTGTAATTCTAGCTGACTGCTTATTGCGACTGCTGTACCCTATTTTCTCTTATTGCAGCACACTCAGCATGTAGTAAGCAGACCATGCTGTAATTATGAGAACTTACTGTACTACTAAGAGATAGTAATATTTCAACCAGCTAATAAGACCTTAACTAATAATCAGCGACAATGTGTATGGTGCAGGCTCTGCAGAAAATAACTAAATGATCGCAATTATTTATTGGTATTGGGCTACGAATCCTGTACGACTGTACCCAGCAAAGTTTACAAAGCAATCTTAATGACTGCAGACTTGATCAAACGAAAACGTGTAGACTCCAAGACATGTTTAACATGCTTGCCAACTGATACTACTTGCTGCCCACTTCCCATTTCCTGGACGCCTCTGGAACTTCTAGCCCGGCTTCCTATGGACCACCATTTTGGGCCAGGCACCCTACGTTCAAGCCATGCTGCACTACTTTAGTTCCTGACATTCTACGAAGGGTCGCTCTACGATACTTATATGCCCACTAGCTGAGCCTTAGCCTTTACTCTTCTTGCACTGCGAATGACTGATTTCCATCTCTAAGTTTCGATGTCTTCCTGTTTGCTGCCTCTGGCAAGTATGCTGTTATTGTGGCATAACTCCAACCTGGATACCCTATTGTGGGAAGCTGCAAACGTTAACAATTACTGCACGTCATGCTCATATCCTACCATGCTACAGTTCACTATAATTGCAATGCAGGCCAGCTTTCTTCACTTTTAGTACTCCAGCTTATCTGCTTCGTACAGCATGACGTTGATTCTGCTTCCAGTTCCCTGACATCGTGAATGACTCCTGGATTTCGCATTTGAACTCTGGATGTCACAGCTCACTTGGTTTCCTTCCTTTCCTTGTCCAAGACCATCCGTACTCTATTGTGGATTACCTGTTAAACCATGACTCCTGATATTACTCCACTATCCTGGATACATACCTCGATTCTTTGCTTCGTTTGCTCCTTACTCATTTCCGACTGACCTCCGTGTGGTCCAGCCGTCTCCTACGTGTGGTCCAACTGCACATGCTAGCTTATGTGGAGCTAGCTGCCACTCTTTACTTATGCTACCTTATCAGTGGATCTCATCTGATCCAGATATATGCTAGCCTTCTTAGGCTTCACCACTACTTTATTACTCAACAGCTGACACATGCTGTTAAAGTACCACCTACTGTCCATCGGCTGACCCGCACGTCGTCTAGCCGCACTGCCTTATCCCATTGGGCTTAGCTCCCTCTCGTTCCCTTTGACGCTTCCTATGGAGCTGCTCATTCATCCAGTCAACCATCTTCAAAGCATGCTTCCTACAGCTCCTTTTCCACGGAACTATTTCTGGAGTATATTATGTTATTCACCTCAAATACCGTGGATGCTTCTCACCAAGCTGTTTCACCTCCCTCGGAGTTCTACTACAGTCTTTGCCAGAACTCCCTGCTGAGCTCCATTCCATCTTGCCTTCCTTAGCTTAACAGATACCTAAGATATTTACCTACAGTTTCAGCACACTTATTACCTCCGGTTGAGTTACCATTCATCCACCTAAGTATTTTCACAGCAATCCTTTCCAACCTCGAACTCAACCTCAGGATACGACAGTCTACAGCACCCTTCACAGCTCTTATAGGTCCTCCCTATCTACATTACTACTCGACTTCAAACTGACTCAACATATGTTCCATTTGCAATATCTTTATAAAACATTCTTTACTGCTTCACTGCTTTCTGTATTTTATGCAGCTCAATATTACCGTTACCTCATCTACCACTGCCTTAGAACCTGCCTCGCCTGTCAGGCCGGAGGTTCACCGCATCGCACTCAATGACCTGTGCCCTACAAGCCAGGTCCCTCGATCTTCTATTATCACTTCATAATTGCCTGTTCTATGACCTGCTTCGCCATCGGCCTGGGGGTTTAATTACTTCTACTCTACACTTGCCTCACCCAGCTCGGGGCCTGGAAGTCCATTCTACTGCATCTACCTGCAGCCCTGTCTGCCAGCTTAGGAGCTCCTTACCACGGACTCACATCTGGATTTATTTAGTCATTCGTCTTCTATTCTGTGGATACCTCTGCCTTGCTGCCTCATTATGTGAATTACTACTGCTACTACCTACCAGGATTTCATTGAGATTATTCAAAAGACTTAAATTCCATAATTTGCCCTACGGCTTCTTGGACCTTGTAGCAGAGCTACTTAATTTGACTTCAGCTTCTTCAGTCACCACCATTTATAACTTGTAAACTCAACCATTGAAGACTTATCAGAATAGTCTTACAAGTCAGTACTAGTTTCTGTACCATTTTGGATTTTAGACAGTGGTTATCTTCATTACGCAATTATTTGAATCATCATGAAGCTCTTCGATTCCTGAGTTATCACCATTTCTCATACCTCTCGTATGCCGTATAGGCTATGCAATACTAGTTCCCTCCTACTACGTCTACATCATGTAGCTTTACTTACTTCAACTGACCTATGTACAGGTCCACTTATTTACATTTCTAGTTCATATTACCTGCTTCACCCTTATAGGACCTAGAGGTTCATCAAGACCGAATCACTATTCTATAACCTACTTCACTCATCGGGATCTGAAGGTACTTTGACTTATGTCAACATATTCCCACTAAGATCTATACCTAATTCACTTACCTGCTTCCACTCCACATCAGAGTTTCCTACTGCTTTGCACTCTCCATCACACAGCACACCCCGTTCTTATGCTTCATCACCAAGACCTTCACTTCAAAGCTTGCCAAGAGAAATATGAACTACCTTCCTCCTACACTGATCATGGACACTTAGCCTTTGGTTACTGGTTCTCCTTGCAGAAGCCATCCTCACCTGCCATAACATTTCATCAATGTAACCTCAACCCCCGAAATTATCATTATCGACCATGGATTCCAGTCTATCACCATTCTGCTCCGGACATGGATTCTCGGACTTGGATTTGCTAAAAGGATGCTGCTGCATCTCCAACCAGAATATTTTGTACTTATTCAGCTTCGCTTCACTGGATCAGGATCTCACTCTTTGGAACTCGAATTAGCTTAATATTGTTAATTACGATTATTCTCCCTCAGTATGCCCAGAAGGGCGGGCAGGTCAGTAGTCATGGGTCCTCAGGGGTTTCCCCCAAAGGGGGTTTTTCCTCTCCTGTGTGCTACTGGTCATACTCTCCGGAGTTGGAGGAGATAATCGTTTGATGTCATTATTCTTTTGGGGGGGGTCTCATACTGCTGACTAAGCTTTCTTTATGGTGGGATACAGAGTAAGGCCAAACCAATACCAAGTTACAACACGTTATTCATCAGCTCAAGCATCTAAGCACTTTGCATAAGACTATCCAGCTCACTTGAACTATAATTACTGACTGTATAACTATGTTCAAAGTACTAAGCACTGAGCAATTCAAACTGCTACATTTAGATGAGCAATGTTCTACTTACCTATCTGGCATCTGTATCCTTCATTATCCAATTACAGTACATAGCACAAGCACTGAGCTCTGAACCACACATAAATGTACAGACTATCGCCTGAGGTTATGCTGGGGAAGAGCTCCTCCCCCACATCCTATTTAAATGTGCAGGCTACATCCACTCTGCTTAGAGCAAGTCGCACTCACACTCCATCCTCCCCTGACACCTCCTCCTTCTCCGGCACTCTTATCCCACCGAGGGGGTCTCATACTACTGACTAAGCTTTCTTGATGGTGGGATACAGAGTAAGGCCAAACCAATACCAAGTCACAACATGTTATTCATCAGCTCAAGCATCTAAGCACTTTGCATAAGACTATCCAGCTCACTTGTACTATAATTACTGACTGTATAACCATGTTCAAAGTACTAAGCACTGATCAATTCAAACTGCTATATTCAGATGAGCAATGTCCTACTTACCTATCTGGCCTCTGTATCCAAGCACAAACCTTCATTATCCATTTACAGTATGTAGCACAAACACTGAGCTCTGAACCACACATAAGTATTGTTGACCCATAAACTCTAGACCATGGTCCTCGACCAAAATGGCTATACAGTAAGTGTGACATTTGAAATACATTTTATCTTTAAACAATATTTAATTTGGCATCATTCAGCTTTTGAACTCACTACCCAATTCCTGAACAACGCTAGCAATTAATTCCTTTCTACAGTACATTTAGCACATCTGTTTTGAGTCAGATTGACATTATTTATTTTCTGAATGAGTATACAAGAAAAATAATAAAAAGTCCTGTGTCCTTCTTGAGATATTGTGTCATTTTGTGATAATATATAATATATATTTTTTATTTTTCAGATATGCATTGTACTATGTTGCAATTGGAGTGGGAGTCTTAGTTTGTGCTTATATCCAAGTTTCCTTTTTGGTTTTGGCTGGAGCCAGACAGATAAGGAGACTCAGAAGAGTATTCTTCCATGCAGTTCTTAGACAGGAGATCAGCTGGTTTGATATGAACAAGAGTGGAGAACTTAACACTCGTCTTACAGAGTAAGAATCCCATTGCTTTTTCAATACCTTATGCTGTAAAACACATCAATGTCAAACTTGTTTTGTTATATTATTGAAAAACTGTATCATTGTTTTGTTTTCAATTTTAGTGATATTAACAAAATTAGTGATGGCATTGGGGACAAGATCGGACATTTTTTCCAGAATTTATCAACCTTCATATCAGGATTGGTGATAGGCTTTGTATATGGATGGAAGCTGACATTAGTAATCCTGGCTACAAGTCCACTTATTGTACTGTCAGGTGGACTTTTCTCCAAGGTAGGTGATCCACCTAAAATAGACATTACAGAGGGTCAAAAAGAGAATGTAATGTTGCTATTGCTAAAATCAATATAAAGGAGGTCCAGACCCACCTGAAATACATTCTATTATAACTATAGCTATTCCTGGAATCTTGAGAGAAAATGTACTAGCTACTGTAAAATGAGCCAGGTGAATGACTTAAAATAGGGGTTTATCCAAGGGGGGACATGGATGGACTTAAGTTCCCTCTTATAGTATACTTGTTACTAAATTATCCCACATTGTTCACTGATCTGGACTTATACAACCCTTTTTAATGTCACTTTTTTTAGCCCTTTTCAATCCAGTACTGAAGCTGTCAAAAGAGACCTTCCAATGCTACTCTGATTGGCCTGCTAAGTGTTTCTCTGTGGCTTGCTATCCACAGCAGAGTCTTCTGGTTGGGAACACCTCACTCCATGTTCTTGCATGTCCACCTCAAAAGCACTATTTGCTTTTGTTGGGACATTGGGTGACTCAATATTTTTCATTACACTTTTTACCCTCCTGCCTACCTGACTGCCCCACTTTGCCCTAGTCAGCCCAGCCCCATCACCCTGATGTCAACCAGGACTTACCTGCTTGCCAGTACCTGTAGGGCTCCCCCCCACCCATAGCAGAGTTGACAGGATCCTCCAATCTCCATCAGGAACTAAATCCAGTCATCTGGACTGGCATGCCCAGCTAGTTGAGATTGGGGCCTGCAGGTGTCATAGTGCCTTACTGCCACCAGTGGGTGTTCTTCCCCTTTGGTTACCCCGAGTGGCATGGTGTGTACTGATGACATGTGCACTGCACATTCCTGCATGCCACATATTCAGCATCTGCCCCACCCCTCCTGCCTTCTGGGCAGTCCCAGGTGCTGTTCCCCCAGCTGTCACTAGGAACCAGGCATATCCTGGGCTCTACAAACCCTCCCCTCTTCTGGAGGAGGAGAGCAGTCCTTCGGAAACTTGATCCTCCTCCCTTAGCAGGCCCTCTGACTCCTATAGCTCACTTCCAAACACGGGTCACCAGCATCACAAGTGGTAGCACTACCACTGTGCTGACAGATCAGTTCTGGTTATCTCAGTAGTTTGAAATAAACCCTGCTATTTTGAACTGGAGCCACCCCTGCCTGAAACACACAAGTTGTTTAGATGCTAACAATCTTGTAATAGAAAAACAGTTATTCATTGCAATAAAAATATAAGTATAATGCTGTAAAATATAACTCTTTAGAAAACTTTTGAAATCTCTCCAAACTGACTATTCACAGTTGCCTTTTGCAAGCCTGTAGGTTGACTGGCAGTATCTGACTGAGACCCCTTTCCACAAAATCATTGTAATGTGCAGAAGGCGATCCATAGCTGTGGAGATCCACGTATGCTTTTGAGTAAAAATGCCACCAAACTTAATACCACGTAGACCATGCAACTACACATGACCGAATCAGTGGGGGGGCAGAGGGCTGGGGCTCTGATCCATGTGACCAGCAGCATAAGATGCATGCTGCAGAGGCCAACAAGAGAACATGGAGGCAATGCCAGGGAGACCCCTAAATACAGTCCTCTGTGCCTCCTGAGCAAGCCACTCTGCATTTTTGGGACCTTAAATGCCCCCTCCACAAAGATGTTGCCCCTTGCCCTCCAAACCAGCATACAGCTCTGGAAGGCATGCCAGCAGTGTTTTTCTCTTATAAATTATTAAATTGTTGAAAAGGGGTTACAGCAGGCCAGGCAGACTGCTGCATCCTACAGTTCCCTTGGTCAAGTGAAGCCAGGGATCCACTCAGCAGCTGACCTATGTTGCCAATTTTAAGCACTTTGTCTGACACAATTCAGACCCCCATCACCCTCTGTGCACATGCAAAGCTCTTCATGTAGCACTGTGGTGGAAGGATGCACACCACTTCCTTTAAAGGTGCTCATTCCAGGAGACAAGACAAAAACCAAAGATTGAGACTGGCACATGCCAGGAGCAGATAAAGAGCAGTTTACTTAGTTATATGAATAAAATCAATAATCCACAGGCAGGGACACTTTTCCAAAAGTGATAATCCATGGTTTGTGATTGACAGATGGTGATAATCTATTTCTAAGTATGAATTATAACTACCTGTCAATCATCAACAGTGGATTATCACAAACTGACAGAAAATCAAGCTCGTGACACTGAAATAAACTGTAGTCTGAGTTTTTCTCAGACTGTTGCCATTGCATTTCACTGACTCTTGGTTTCACTTGAATGAAAATGGCATCGCTGTTCATTCCTCCTAATCCTGAGGATAGACAAGCCTTTGTAGACCAGAAAAAAAGTGCAAATACAACCAAAAAGCACACTATGTGATCTCAGGTTAGTCACAGCTTACATAGAGTAGGTCGGAGAACATCAGGAGATTCATCAAATTCCTGTCACTATTTTAAACAACCACCTAGCTGAGTTTATCTATGTGGCTAAAAAGGTAAACAGAGATGAATATGAACCTGGCACAATAAGGGGCATTATGCAAAGTGTTGACAGGCATCATTCTAGTAAAAACTGTGACTATTCTATATTAAAAGGGCTTGACACAGACTTTGCTTGACAAACAAATAAAATCCCTCATAGTAAAACAAGCACTTGAAGTAATTGGGTAAAGACAACAGACCACAAAAAGCATAACCTCTTATTGAGCATGACATTGAACTACTGTATCACTCAGAAACTATAGGAATGAAAAACCCAACACAGGTCCTAAACTTTCTTGTTTTTCCCAATCTGGACAGCTTTTGCCTTGCACACCCAGGAGCAATGACCTGGAGTGATGTTTCCTTAAATATAGACAGTCACGGTGTTAAATTCCTACTTTATAATGAGGCAAACTAAAGCACAAACTGGGGAAAATTCCAGACATATTAGGCAAGTGCAGCTTTGAATCTATGAAAGTCTGGAATACCCAGAAAGAGATGTTATTATTATGTATGAGCTCTATGAGAAACACAGACCCCAAAATGAAGCAACCTAACTCTCCTTTCTATTTGGCTCCAAATTTAAATTACATCCCTCACAAGTCACTGTTATTCCGATCAATGAAAATTGGTATTAATAAACTGAGAACATGATGCAAATAATGAAAGAAAGGGCAGGACTGCTACAATCTGAACAAATTACCAACCACAGTACAAGAAAAACAAGCATTCAGATGTTTGTAGACACTCATATGCCCCCAGTTGACACCCAGCAAGTGTCAGGACACAGACATGATCAAAGCATAAATGCCCATTCAACATTGTCTGAAGCAGAACAGCAACATATCTCTTCTATTTTATATGCCACTATATCCACATCTTGGCTGAGCACTTCAACTGCCTGCAGCATGGAACACAGCCCACCAATAGAAAACTCCATTCCTGCTTCACCTCTTTTCAGTGCCAGGCAGCATCAGAGACTGGAAACAGTCACAGTTCTAGAACCAGGAAGCAGCTTTGAAACCCTTGTTGGACCATGCTGCTCCTTTCAAACAGTCATGGTCAGCATTTACAATAAAGAGCCAAAATCTTAAGCAAGAAAAGAGTAAGAACTATTGCTGAGCCTCATCAGACAGGAGATAGAAACCACAGAAAAATACATGTTTTTTTCACAGCTCCATTCAGCAATTTTCTTCTCGAAGTACTGAAAGTTGGAAATTCAAGTTGTTATTTTAGACTCTCAAGTAGAGCCATGCGGAAAAAAATTCCACCAGTGGAATTTCCGCAAAAGTCAGACTTTTGCTTCTACGAAAGTTTGGAAAGCAAAAGAGCAACTTTCATAGAAATTTTTGCTGGATGACACCCTACATAAAAATATTTCCCTCCCTGAATCTGTGGTGTCTAGTGGCTCCCCCAACCCCCACTCTCACCGGCTGCAGTCGCCGCCTATTAAGCAAATTTCCCTGGTGTCCAGTGCCCCCCCCCCGAAGTCATGCCTGAAATAAAATTAAATTCCCTGTGGTTAGAGGTCCCTCCCCACCCAATCACTCACCACATAAATAAAATATATTTCCCTGGTGGCTAGTGGTCCCTCCTCCCACTCAATCACTCATTCTATAAGTAAAATATACTTCCCTGGTGGCTAGCGGTCCCTCCCCCCACCTGATCACTCATCCCATAAATTAAATATATTTCCCTGTTGGCAAGCAGTCCCTCCCCCTCACTCGATCACTCACCCTATAAATAAAATATACTTCCCCAGTGGCTAGTGGCCCCTCTCCCTACCTGATCACCTGTGCAACATACACATCAATATCCCCTGGTGTCCAGACCCCAGTGTAACCCCACCATCCCAATCCCCCATATAGTCTTTTTATGAATGAACATTTCCCTGTTAGTCTAATGAACCCCCTCCCTATCTCTGATCCCCAGTAGGTGATGCTATTCCCAATCCCTGGTGCTGTAGTGCACCTCGGTATACTGTTACAATAATGAACCCTCACAGCGAATCCATCACATCAACAACAACCTGTTCAACATCCACAGTGTCGAATGGGTTGTTGCAGCAGTGAATGGATACAGTGACTTTGCTGTAAGCCATTCTGCCCTGTAATCTGCCCCCCCCAGAGTTAAGAATCCTTAGGTCCAGGGTGTGTGTGGGGGGAAGGCAGAGCCTCCCACAAGGGGGGTGCAGGGGGGCATAATCCCCCGCATCACTGGCGAGAAGGTGTTGGCCTGTTCCCTGGTTGTATTCGGGACTTGGCGGTACCAGGGATGTTGGTGGCAATGTGTCACTGTGGGGGATGTTGGAGAAATTTAATTCACCACAACTTGGTGGAACCATGCACCTTCTGCCTCCCCACCCTGGCAGGCTGTGTCCTATCACCCCACCCCCCCATCCTGAACCCAAGTGGGTGACCGGCATAGCACTCGTCTCTCCACTGTGGCCAGCCACCCACTGAGCTGTCAGTGAATGAGTTCATACTTGTACAAGCATAAACTCATTCAATGATAGGTCAGTTGGTGGCTGGCCACAGTGAAGAGAGGATGGCTGTGCCAGTTGCCTGCTTGGGTTTGGGATGTGGAGAGTAGGGTGGTGGGACACTACCTGCTGGGGTGGAAGGTGGGGGTGCACTAGACCACCAGGGAAAAATGTTTATGTTGACTACATGGGGGGATCAGGATCACAGAATCACAGAATCTGATGGCAGAAAAGGACTGTACTGGGTCATCCAGTCTGCCCTTTTCCTTCTTTCTCCCGTACATGTCTTCTGTTTTGCTGTCCTGCCCATTCCCCCCACTACTCAACCTCATATGTCTGTTCCATGACCTCTTGAATCCCTCCACCATTTCAGCCCCCACCACCTCCTCTGGAAGTTTGTTCCATGCCTCCGCCACCATCTCCATGAAGAATTGTCTCCTCACATTGCCTCTGTATCTTCCTCCCTGAAGTCTTAGACTGTGCCCTCTAGTTTTCAGCCCTTCCTTCCTTTTAAGTACACACCCTTCATTTACTTTGTTGATCCCTTTGACATACTTACAAGTCTCAGTCATGTCCTCCTTCTCCCTTCTAGTTTCCAATGTGTACAGATCCAATTCCTTACATCTCTGTTCATATGTCTTCCCTTGCATACCCTGCACCATCCTGGTAGCCCTTCTCTGAATCTTCTCCATCCTGTCTATGTCTTTTCATGGATGTGGCCTCCAGAATTGAACTCCGTACTCCCGGTGCAATTTTACCATGCCTTTGTAGAGGGGCATCAGTGCCTCCCCCTTCTGCTGGTGATGCCCCTGCCAGTGCATGCCAACATCCCATTGGCCTTCCCCACCACCCTGCTACATTGGTTTCCCACCTTACAGTTACATGATACTATGATCCCCAGATCTCGCTCCTGCTCTGTATCCTTGATATCCTCCCGCCCAAGGGTGTATCCTGCCTTCGGGTGCCTACACCCCAAGTACATCACAGCACATGTTTTGACATTGAATCTCAGTTGCGAAGTCTCAGCCCATCCCTCCAGAGACTTCAGGTCCTTCCTCAAGTCCTCCACCCCTCCTGCTGTGTCCACCCTATTGCAGATTTTTGTATCATCCACAAACAGGCACAATCTTCACATCAGCCTCTCCGTTATATTGCAGATGTAGATATTAAAAAGGAGAGGTCCCAACACTGACCCCTTGGGCACCCTGCTTGTCATCTCCGCCATCCCAGAGTACACCCTGTTTACCACCACTCTCTGTCTCCTTCCCTCCAGCTAGTTTTCCACCCACCTGCTTATTTTTCCACCTAGCCCTATACTTTCCAGCTTGTTCACCAATCTTCTGTGGGGGATGGTGTTGAAGGCCTTGCTGAAGTCCAGATAGGCTATGTCCACTGCCCCCGGTCAACCACCTGCATCACCCAATCAAAAAAATCAATCACGTTCATCTGACATGAGTTCCCTTTCATGAAGCAATGCTGCCTGTCATCCTGCAAACCACTGTCCTCCAGGATGAGGGGGTTAAACTGGACATCAGAGCATAATGTTCATGTCAGGCAGGTGATCAGGTGGGGGGAGAGATGCTAGCCACTTGGGAATTTTTTTTTTTTACATATGAGGTGGGTGATCTGGTGGGGGAAGGGACGCTAGCTACCAGGGATGTATATTTATTGATGGGTTGAGTGATCAAGTGGGGGGAGGGACCACTAGCCACCAGGGAATTTTATTTTTGTTTCAGGCAGGTCTTCGTGGGGGCAATTGACACTGGGTAAAATTTTTTTTTTAATTTTCTTTCATCCTGACTATGGATGTAGCCTTAAAAGCAGATGTAACATGGCAAAATCCCTCTTTTCTAAGGGAAGATAACTACTAGAATAAAATGTTTTAAACTGTTTTGTTTATAGCATTTACAGTGACATTTAATGTTTTCTACAGTGTTGATTTTGTCTTATTATAACTAGTGCAGTAGTACTTTACTGTTCCACAGTAATACTTTAGAATGCCTGTCCTAGTCAATGACAAGTCAATCTATCAACACGTTGACAAGAAACATGTACATAAGTTAAACATAACATAAAAATAAATGAGCGAGATTTGTATTGTTATGTTGATATGACACATAATTGCTTCATCTCTAATAACTTAAATTGGGACAATTTGGAAATAAGGAAGAGAATGCAGAGGTTGATGATTATTGCAACATAATAAATACAAATACAGTAAGCCAACTCATACCAGAAACAAACTTTATATCAGCATTAAGTATTGAATATTTGCACCCAACTTGTAAAACCACTATGGATTATTGTTTTCTGTATGTGGGCACTAAGATATAGAATGGTCTCCCAGCTGTACTGATGCCTCAGACCTGCCCTCATCCCAAACTTAAAGCTGTGAAGGACTGATTTTAGGAACCTGCAATGGTTCCTAGTCTTTGCTGCTCCATTTCAGAAAACGGATTATTGCTTATTGTCTATTTTGATACAGTTGGTTGTATTTGTGTACTAATGTGTACTTTCTGAAACTTTGTTTTATTCATTTTGCAATAAAGCATTACAAATAAAGCAAGCTAACATAGCTGAGAGACCTGAGTAAAAGATTACCGAGAAGAATAGACAGACAGCTTTGTTACTACATTTTGGGGATAAAAAAAAAAACAATTTGAGAAACTATTCAACATAGTCTTTCCATAAATCTATAATAGATAAGCCTCTGCAGAAAGACTCTGGACCTGTCAGGAAGAAAGGTTTTAAACATCCAACATAGTGTCCCTTTCATATAAGAAGAAGCTCTATTTCAGAGCTGCAAAACTCCAGAAAAAGGATAGAGTGTAAATCAATCCATGTTTAGGCAATCTCTAGGGAGGCTTCCTCCATCTGCGATCTCATAACCAAACTCTGTGATGCTAAATGATTAATAAAAGTATAGGTAACTGTACTAACGGATGCTGTCTCTACAGTGACAACTTTACAGCGATGTCATCGATGCCGACAACATCGACACATCGCTGTAAAGTCCACTCAGGACTCTGGCACTCTTTCTCGAGGTCCTGCACCCCCTCCCCAAATCAGCTCCAACTCTGAGTTGATTATAGTAAGTTGTGGGGGTGTGGTGGGCACAGCCCCCCCTACATGGGGGGTGCAGGTGGTGCAGGCCCCCACAAAAAACAACTTTGTCCTCCATGGCACAATGCCGACCACAATTGTGGTTGACATAGTGGTGTCAGGAGAATGTTGCATCAACAAGAAATTGTTGATGTGATGTTGTCCCTGTACCAATACTCAGCTCAAAAACAAATATAGGAACACATCACAATATAAGGAACTGGAACATCAATAAACTCTAATAGCTTTCTTGGCTGGGACTCTAGAAAGTCTTATCACTGTAAATTCCAGGCTCCTCAGCACTGGCCCTCCTGCTCCCACTTCATCTCAAGGAGAACCAGATGAGCCACGAGGTCACTGCCATCTTGAGCTGGGCTTGTTCAATATGCTGGAGCCTATTTGCCATCAGAAGGTTAACAACATTTTTAAGAGAAAGTGGACTTATGAAAGAGAACTCACTTCTAAGGCATCACCTAGAAAATGTGGAAAACACTGCCAGAGCTTCAAATATGTACCTGGTACCAGTGCACCCCTTCAGGTTGACACCCTGATGGTGAAACACAAAAAAAGACCATTATGAAGACATTTGCCGTAATGGCCCTTTTTTGGTGCTTCGTTTTCTGCCAGTGTTCCACCCCTCCAGACCAACTCCGACCTGGAGTTGAGAATCCTTAAGTCCAGGGGTTGCAGGGGGCAGAACCCCCCA
Source organism: Neoceratodus forsteri (assembly GCA_016271365.2). NCBI lineage: Eukaryota > Metazoa > Chordata > Ceratodontiformes > Ceratodontidae > Neoceratodus > Neoceratodus forsteri. The sequence continues at coordinate 1,382,939,821 of CM057456.1, read as the reverse complement.
CATGGGGGTGTGTGGGGGGCACAGCGCCCCACAGAAAATGCTTGCTGCATGGGTGGCACAATACCAATGTTGGTATTGTACCGTCGCTGTGGGGAGGTCAGCATTTTTACTGTCAACCTGTCTTGGTGCTTCTGTCTGGTAGACATCGCAGAGGACTGGAAGGGCAAGATCCTGTTAACTTTGTGCAAAAGCTCTTCCTTAACTGGTTCGAGGACTTGCAGGGAGTCACAGTTAATCAGGCCTACCATATCATTTCACGGAAAAAGCCAGCCAACACAGGGTTTCCATGGACACTCTTAGTCATCGTTGGAGGTCCACACCAAAGGGACAGAGTCATGCAGAAAGCTAAAGTTTGTAGTCCCTTACAGCTTCCAGACTGTAGAACCATTCATTGTTTTCCTGATTTAAGTTATTCCACTTGGAAGCTCAGAGCAGCAGTTGATGGCATCCATGCAGAACTCTGAGAATTGGGGATCACTCATTCACTCCAGCTACCAGCCCAGTTCAAGATTTCCTATGCAGGGAAGCAGTTTCTGTTTCTCAGTCCTAAAGAAGTGGGCAAATAATTGGAAAATGTCAAACAGGACTTTCTAGCGACTGAGACTGGACAAAATAACTTGGACACTGAGGACTGAGGGAACGGGTAGAGTACCACAACTTATAATTGTGTTACAATAATACTGTATATAGCCTGTTGCACAGCTGATTTAATCTGTGTTTAAATGTTATGAGAAATGGACTATGTTTCCAGTCTACTAATGTGTATGTTATATATCTAGGTATTTGTTGATGATAGAAACTGAATTAACTTGCAAATATTACTTGTGGCATAATTTGTGGGTATGATACAGGTATCTTATTGACAATGAGCCTTTGCTAAAGTGCATACTCTTTCTGTTTTTAAGGATACATTTATTTATTGCTATTACTATTACCATTACTACTACTACTACTACTACTATTATTATGGTACTTTCTTGCCCAGATTACAAACCTACTTTAAGAGATACCACAAACTGAGGATATTAAAAACCTCAAATCAGGAGGAGATATGGAGAAATTACCATTTCATATAGACTATCGTAATCCTGGAACTTACTATCAATATCGCCACTAGAGATGTGTGAAGTTTTACTTCCCTGCAAAGTTCTGTCGAAGTTGTGAAATTCACCTTCTCAGAAAACTTTGCAAATTGACCACTTCACCACTTTAACACATTGCAACTTTGCCTTAACTTTGCCTGAAAAGTGCCATTTCACTTGCCAAAAACTTCACAAAGTCAACACTTTACGCTTGCAAACTGGGCAACTTTGTGAATTATTTTGCGGCGCAAAGTTTGCCAACTTCACACATCTCTAATCATCACATGTATCTCTGATCTTAAGTCTTTTTCTACAGCTTTAAAACAAGAATTGCAAGCATGTCCATGTATTGTATAAACATTCTCTCTCTTTACTACAGAAATTTTAAATTAGGATTTTTATTCTTAACTTTTGTATAGTGTATCTTGTGTTTTGTATTGATAAATATTTCCGTCTTACCATAACATGGTGACTTTAAAATTAGAGCCTGTCCCTTGTAGTCTAACTCCAGTGAAAAGAGTTTTCACTATGACTGCTACTTTATATATGCAATAAGACACTCCATGGTGTTGGTAATTGTATTACATCTGCACACCACAGGAGTGCAGTAAGCCCAAGTGCTGTTGTGGCACAGCTACCAGTAACTTGGGAGTGTCTTAGTGCACTTATAAAATGGGTAACTAGATAAAAAATTTAAAAAGTATACAGTTTAGAACAATTAAAAAAATTAAAATGTGTTTACATGTAATGTACTGGAACGAGGTAGGGACCACACTGTGGACTTGCTGTACTTCAGCTCCAGCAAGGTGTTTGACTCAATACCTCACAGATGCTTGCTGAAGAAGATGGAGGATCTGGGTGTGGCTACAGTCATAGTAAACTGGGAAGGTAACTGGCTAAAAGGGAGGCAGCAGAGGGTTTTGGTCAATGTGGTCAAATTAGAAGAAAGGGAAGTTACGAGTCTGGTTCCACAGGGATCTGTAGTGGGTCTGATCTGGTGCATGTTGTGTCTCTTGCAGATGACACTAAGCTCTGTGGGAGGGAGGGAGGGAGGATAATGATGAGGGAATAAGGGAAATGCAAAGAGATTTACAAAAGCTAGAGAGGTGGTCAGGGGTTTGGCAATTTAAATTCAATGCTAGAAAGTATAAGCTAATGCACCTAGGGAACAAGAACCCCAGGACAAGTACTGGATGTGTTCTGCATGAAAAGAATAAAAAAAAAGTGTTTTTTAGAAACAGTTTTTTTGCCCAATTTGGGGCTCCTTTCACTTGTTCAGAGTCAGAACCTGATTCCTCTGATGTCACTGGGCTATTTGGTGTCGCAGAGAGCTGGGTTTGAGTTCATTCTGAGTCTTTTTCAATTAACATCTGAATTATTTCAGTTGTGTACTCCCTCATATTCAAATTTTGACAACTTTTACTGTTTATATGTGGATCTGTGTTAAGTATACTATCACAAATTTCAATATGCTAAGATGAGCTAAGTACAGAAAGTTTTTTTATTTCTTACCCCCTTAGAGATGGGAGAATCTCTCTACATTTTTTTCAGTCTGCTCTTTTGGACTTTTCATTTCTTGATTCACTTGTGCAGTGATGAGCCAGTGGTTTCTATTTTCATCCAAAGATTTAGTAGCTTTTTCCTCAAATGGGCTTGTTACATGTCCCAACCTTGGGATCAGCATCTTCTCTCCTCAGGGCTCTCCAGTTTGGTGTGATTGTATATCAGGTAAAACCATTCTATCTTCTGCATTTACTGCTTGCTGGGTTTAAGCACTGCAGTTTTCTCCAGCTTGGCCTGTTTCCTGTACTGGATATCCATTCAAATTCTTTTCAGTGTGGTTAGTCACCAGTTTTTGACCTGATTCTGTGTAATTAATATGTTTTTCTGACTGAAAGGTCGCAGGTATCTCCTTCTCTGATAATGGGGCTTCAGGTTGGCATTCTACTATTCTCTTAAGGTTCAGAAACATCAGAAAAAGATGAGGTGTAGAATTTATTACTTGCAGTCGGTGCACCAAAAGAAACTGAAGTCAATTTTTGTTTTGAGATTATCAACGCTGTTTTCCTTGTTGCCATTGTGGCCATTGGTTTGCCATTTTTCCTTTTAGAAGTACAAGGTGCTGGTTCAAGTTATTTTTTCTGCGTCATTATGTCATAGGAGAGCAAGGCTTTAACGTTTTTCCTTTGTAATTCCTCTTCAAAGGTAGCAGGCTCATCGTGGAATTAATTGCACTGGTGCACATATGAACACACCGGGGGGGATGCAAATGGCTAGCTGCAGCTGCGGTCAAATGGTGGGATCATCATGGGCTCCTCCCCTTCCCTCTCCCCCCCCATAAGTGGCAGTACTTTTTTCTTTTGCTGTTAGTAGTGGGCTCACCATGCAGCTGTGTCCAGTATTGAGAAAAACTATTTAAAATATGTTTAGACAGAATTTAGGTTATATTTAATTAGTTTTCCATATTTCAATTTACTCAAGTTTAATTACTGAGCAGATTTACGTGAAACTAGGATCTTTGTGTCTCAAGCTTCGTCTCTTCCTCCTGCTACTCCCCTCCCCCCCATGCACACGCACACTCTGAGGTCATAATCCTATGTTTTAGAGATCAGAATCATTTTCACAGCAACTGACTATGATGTCACAAAAACCTATGACTTCAGTGGGGGAGAAGCAGGAGGATGAGATGATGTCTGGTGGACATGGATGACATTTACATGCAAATGTCCTCAGTAATAAAGAATGAGGGTCATAAATACAGAAAATGAATTACTTATATGTCAAATTGAACCTAAATATTATATTTTAAAATGTTTTCCTAGAAGCAATGTTTTTGTACTTGATATTTATGTCAGCAAATGAGAAGACCCATCTCAGTCCCCAATTTGCAATAATTTAATATCCATATTTAATACCATATCCATATTTAGTACCATATTTAATTTTATCTCCTGCCATATTGCTTCCCAACTTCGTGATGGCATGGTATAATCAATTTCCATCCCCTTGGCAGTAAGTCATCATTTGAAGATCTAATTTTTCAAACTGCAATATTTTATTTGTTTAAAGGTTTTACCAATAAAGGCCTGCTAAGCTGTAAAACAACTCATTTCCAGAGTAAACAATACAAGAAGGTGGTACAACACAAAACATTTTAATAAAAATAAAAATACTGTTCATACAACTCAAAGTAGCTGGGTAAATTGACATAATGCAAACTTCAAGTGCAGAAACAAATAAAGTTACAGGGAAAAAAGACAACAGTACAGTTTAGCTGTGTAGTATAAAGCAGTAGAGGGGAAAGAGCAGCAAAATGTAGAAACTGAGAAAGGACAGAAAAACTGAAGCATCTGCAAAGACGAGAGGTAGTTCACAAGCTGAACTTTAAAGGCAGTGGGAAAAAAGAGGAGCAGATATAGAGGGAAGGCAATACGGAATATATAGTATGGCCCAATGTTTACAAGCCAAAGTGCAGACACCAACTCAAGATTAAAGGGTCAGAGTAATCTGACAGAAGTGTGCATTCACTTGAAGGAGGTGGAAGGATCAGTTCTGCATCTTTGATGATGCTAGGCAAACTGATTGGTCAGTCTGTCAGACATCATTAGTAAAGTGGAACTGCTCCTCCCTCCCCTGGCATGTTGCTGTCAAATGTTTCTGAAAAAGGAAAGGTACACTGCAGATTATGGATAGGGGATGGGACTGAGTGACTAACCTGACATATATATTAATGTTGATCACCACAATTATGGGTCAAGGATAAAGGGGGGGACCTTTGGGGCCTAGGAAGGCAATCATAAGACAGTGCCAGTTCTGGTTGCCTTGTCAGGAGCCACAACACCCTGTTTTATTCAAGTATTTATGCACCTCTGTGACCAACCTCCATCTTTTCTGCCCTTTAGTGCTGTCACAGACCTTCTCCAGGTATATATTAGCTTATCCCTCCATGGTGGGACCTTTGAGGCTCTCTCAAGGACCCCCCTGGAAGTCCCTCTGGGAAACAGGATCTGGTTGAGGCTGATGTGTTTGGTGGTGTGAGGTATGCAAGGGCAGACCCTCATCTGGCTATGTTTTTTCCCCATACCATATTTTTGTCTCAGTCCTCTGTTGGCACATGCAGCATCTGTGGGGGAGTTCCTTGGCACACATGCAGCATGCTACAGCTGGGAGAGCAAGCTCCCTAGCCCACCAGCAGGAGCTGCTGTGGTGATAGTCCAGGCACATCAACTTATGAACTTTGATGAATGTTCATGAATGGTTCATGGACATGCATAAAAGTTCACCAACTGTTCTTCAACCATTTTATGAACTGTTCATCAACACAAAGTTCATGAAATTGCTAAGCTTTTAAAGGACTATGATGAACTAAGACAAAATCAATTTGCATAACTAATTTTCATATTAGAATGCTCTCTTTCACACTGTAAGAATTATGAAGCCTCACAAAATCAGAACTTTTTAATTATAGGAGTGGAAATGTTCTACAAGGCAATTAATTATCTGAGCACCCAAACGGATTAACATTTAAACTTACCACATTTTAAAAGAGAGAGATATTCTGTGACATAAATAGCAATCAGGTCTTTCTGTTTCTGAAAGAAAGGTGATCAGTGATTCTATTTAGAAGAACAATAGCAGAAAAAAGTTTAAGGTACATTGCTAATTCTAAAAAGTATAAAGTACATTACTAATTCTAAAATGTATGGTAAGAAAATCCATTTATTGGAGTTTGTTGAGAATAATTCAATTCTACTGGTTAATGTAAGTAATAAGTCAATGCCCCAGGAATGTAGTAAGGCTGAAGGCAGAGCATTCTTACACCCCTAGGAAGTACTTTACAGTCTTATAATGCACACACTGGAGGGGCATTTTACCTTTATAAAATGGCTCTGAATGTTTTTTGAGAAGGAAAGTGAGATTTGGCACTTGACCATACATTTATAGAGATCTAATACATGGTCAGGTGATATCTATTAGCCAATAAAATTTCTATATTTTTTCTTGCCATTTTATAATCCTTGATAAAACAGCTACGTGTTGAGTGAGTCTGCCTCTGGTTTGTACATGCTACATAAATCTTCAGAGATTATGTGGTAAACCAGGGTTGCCTGATGATATAAATAGAAGCCAGAAGGTGAAGGAAGGAAACATATTCAATTCAGTGCTTCAGAGTAACTGGTAACTGGTATTTTTCTTTTAAACTTAGATTGTAGGCTTGTAGTGACACTATACTTTCTTTCTGTGTTGTCTTTACTTATAATTGTTTTTGGGCTGTTGAAAATTTAAAAAATAGTGGAGGTGTAATTCTGTGCTGTCTTTAATTGCTGCAAATTTTATCTTGGCTTGTCTGACTGTCCTGTAGCTGGGTGAAGGGTGTTAATTGTCTGGCCTCTGACCTCAGCTACGTGATAACTGGAGGTGGGGCTTAGTCACAGTTAAAGCAGCAAACAGAAGTTCATCTTCTCAGAAGAAGCCAGAAGGTGAAGGAAGGAAACATATTCAATTCAGTGCTTCAGAGTAACTGGTAACTGGTATTTTTCTTTTAAACTTAGATTGTAGGCTTGTAGTGACACTATACTTTCTTCCTGTGTTGTCTTTACTTATAATTGTTTTTGGGCTGTTGAAAATTTAAAAATAGTGGTGGTGTAATTCTGTGCTGTCTTTAATTGCTGCAAATTTTCGCCCCTCCCACCCCTTCCCCCAACTCTTAATTATATGCCCTGATAAATCTGATTGACAGGAGCTAAACACAGGGTATAGTAAGAGGTGTGAAGTAGGAGGGGCATAAGGGGAAGAAGACCACCCTCAGCACGACAAGTTTTTGACTCATTTATTTATTTATTGGTTTCTTTTTCCTTAAAAAATATATATCTGAGGATCAGTTACAGGATTTTTAGTACTGTAAATAAATAAAAAGAGAACTAAGAGAGCTTCAGTAGCAGATAAGTAGTGGAACTGCAGTATAATGTGGGGAGTGGTGCAATACAGTGGCTGTGGGGCAGCCATATTCAGGCAGACCTTCTGGACACTGAGGTGCTGCCCTATCTGCATGCATCTCTCGGGACTGCGGGATGAGGTAGCCAGACTCAGAGCAGAAGTAAACTGGGTCAGGAGTACCATCACCCCTGTCCAGGAACCACCCAGTCCAATGCAGCTGCCTCAAAGGTTGCCGAGAACGAGGAGCACTTGGATGACAGTGGGCTCAGGGAGGGTTAGAGCAGTCAGGCAGAGGCACATCCCAGATCCTATTCCTCTCAAGAACTCATATGCCACACTGGCAAATGAGGACAACCAGAGGTACCCAGGGAAGTGGAAGGAAAGGATGTGGAGGTTAGGCAAGGAGGTGACCTCAGTGGGGAAAGCAGTGGACCCCAGAGGAGGAGGAAGCAAATCCTGGTGGGGGACTTCATCATAAGAGGGATCCAGCTAGGAACACAGGAGGGGGAGGACAGGGAGGTGAGGTGCCTACCAGGTGCCACGGCATGGAGGGATGGAAGGAAGATACTGGGGATCACTGGGAAGGCAAGACAGGAGGGTGAGCTGGATGTCATTATCCACCTAGGTACTAATGACTTGGCAAATGGGGAGCCAAAGGAAGTTCAGGAAGAGTTTAGGAAACTGGGAGGGTCTCAACAAGTAGCTACTTCTGTCACTTTCTCAGAAGTACTACCTGTGAGAGGCAAGGGAGAGCATAGAGTGCATGCACCAGGAACTTTAACTCATGGTTGAAGAACTGGTGCTGTGAGGAAGGGTTTGGATTCATTGGTGACTGGGGACCCATCTGGAGGGATGGAGGTTTGTTCAAGCCTGACGGCCTGCATCCATCCTGGAGGGGAATCCAAGCACTCAATGATAAGTTTAAATGCTACATTGACAAGCATTTAAACTAGCAAAGGGGGGTGGCAGGCCAGCAAGGATGATACCTACTTGCTCACCCCCCACAGCTAGTAATGGAACCAGTGAACCAGAGGAGTGGCTATCTCTGCAAAGCAGTGTGCAAAAGATGGAGATTAGTGTCCAAAGGTGGATAAGCAGAAAGGGCAAAATTCAGCAGAAGGGCAGACAGCAAGAAGAACCAGGGATAAATGACAACCAAGGAAGGGGCTGGAGTAGAACAGTGAAGCAGTCTAGGGAGGTCAAATCATGGAAAGCCATGTGTGCAAATGCCAGGAGCCTTAGCAACAAGATGGAAGATCTGGAGGCTGTCATGGTACAGTCAGACCTGGACATTGTGGCCATCACTGAAACCTGGTGTAATGATAACCATGACTGGGAGATGGCCATACCTGGCTACAACATATTCAGAAGAGACAGAGCAGGCAGGAAGGGAGGAGGAGTGGCACTGTATGTGAAAAATGACATAAGGGCCACACAGATCCAGGAGGAAAAAATGGGGAGAGATTCTGTGGGTTAAGCTGGAAAGGAAAATGGGCCAGCCATCTCAGACAGGTGTGGTCTATAGACCACCAGCCCAGGAGGAAGAAACAGATAGGGAGTTGATGCTAGCCATCCAAAGGATGGCAGATAAGGGTGAGGTAGTACTGGTTGGAGACTTCAATATACCAGACGTGGACTGGAGCATCCCAGCAGCAGCATCAACTAGAGCAGATTTATCCTGGACTCCTTCAGGGTGCCTTCCTCGCAACTGGTCATGGAACCAACTCGCAGAAGGCAATACTGGACCTTGTGCTCACAAACAGGGACAGTGTGATGGGGTAACAGTGGGGGAGCACCTGGGTAAAGTGACCACCAGTCATTGTGGTTTGAAATCACAGAAAGAGCAGAACCAAACCACACAAAAACACGTATCCTGGATTTTAGGGGGCAGACTTTGGGAAAATGGGGAGATGCTTGAAAGAGGCATTAAGGGAATGGGACAGGAATCAGGGATTGAGGAACAGTGGGCAGTATTTAAAATGGGGATTATAAGAACAACAGAATTATGCATTAAGCAGGTTAGCAAGAGGAAAGAAAGAGGAGACCATTATGGTTTTCCAAAGAGGTAGCAAAGAAAGTGAAAGCCAAAAGATTGCATTCAGGCAATACAAAAGACACAGGCAGAAGGGGATAGGGAGAAGTACCAGGAGAAACAAAGGGAGGCAGGGAAGTCAGTAAGGAAGCCAAAGCTCAGACAGAAGAACACATTGCAAAATCAGTGGTTAAAGGGACAAAACCTTTACAGGTACATAAGTGAAAAAGAAGGATAAAGGGAGGGATAGTGAGACTGAAGGGGAGGATGGGAGCCAGGAGGATGACAACAGTAAAGCTGACATATTGAACAGGTATTTCTGCTCAGTCTTTACTAAGGAAGAGGGGTAATGGGTCTGAAGGGAGTACAAGGGTGAGAATGGTGCAGAAATGGACACAAGTCCCTTTACACGAAAGGGTCCTGAAGGAACTGGAAGTAATAAGAGCTGATAAAGCAATGGGCCAGATGGGTGCACCCCAGGGTCCTTAAAGAACTAAGAGAGGCAGTGGCTGAACCTCTGGCTATCCTGTTCAGCCAATCACTGGAAACAGGGAGGTACCCAAAGACTGAGGACAGCAGATGTAGTCCCCTTATACAAAAGTGGAACAAAGAGGAAGCAGGGAACTACAGACCAGTCAGCCTCACCTCGGTAGTGGGAAAGATCATGGAAGCACCACTGAAGGAGAGATTGGTGGAACATCTGGTTCTCAATGGACTACAGGACCCAAGGCAGCATGGTTTCACCAGGGGAGGTCATGTCAGACCAACCTCATTGAATTTTTGACTGGGTGACTAGGAGGTGGATCAGGGAGGGCAGTGGACATGGCCTATCTGGACTTCAGCAAGGCCTTGACACTGTGCCACATAGAAGACTATTACACAAACTGGGGAATATGGGTGTGGGCAGGACAGTAGTGTGGTGGGTAGGTAACTGGCTGGGTGGCAGGACACAGAGGGTGGTGGTAAATGGCTGTCACTCCACAGAGGGAAGAGTGACCAGTGGGGTACCACAGGGATCAGTGCTGGGACCGTCCTATTCAACATCTTCATCAGTGACATTGCACAGGATATAGAAGGCAGAATTTCACTGTTCACTGATGACACAAAGCTCTGTAACAGAGTAGACACACCAGAGGGTGTAGACAGAATGAGAAGGGACCTGCAGAAACTTGAAGAATGGTCAAGGGTTTGGCAGTTGAAATTCAATGCAAAGAAGTGCAAGATAATGCATATGGGGCACAAAACCCTGGCACAATATATCAGTTGGGGGTGAGGATATAGCATGCACCAAGCAGGAAAGAGATCTTGGGGTTGTCATCTCTGATGACCTCAAGGTAGGGAAACAGTGTGAAAAGGCATCAGGTAAAGCAAATAGGATGCTGGGATGTATAGGCAGGGGCATCACCAGCAGGAAAGGGAGGTCATAATTCCGGCTATACAAGACACTAGTGAGGCCCCACCTGGAGTACAGTGTACAGTTCTGGAGACCATACCTACGTAAGGACATAGACAGGGTAGAGAAGGTTCAGAGGAGGGCAACAAAGATGGTGCATGGGTTGCATCACAAGTCCTATGAAGACAGGTTGAAGGAACTGAACATGTACCCTGGAGGAGAGGAGGGAGAGAGGGATATGATAGAGACATACAAGTATCTTACAGGAGGAACAGGGTGCAGGAAAACACTATTTTTAAGCTTGAAAAGATGTTTCAGGACTAGAGGGCATGGGATGAAGTTGGAGGGAGGACGATTCAGAGGAAACATGAGAAAGAATTTCTTCACAGAACGTGGTGGACAAGTGAACACCCTGCCAGAGGAAGTGGTGGGGGCTGAAACAATCACGGGATTTAAGAATGCATGGGATAGACATAAAGGAATTCTAGAGGTCAGGGGTAAGGGGAAATAGACTTCTAGGAAAACAAACTGAACTTACAAGCTCAAATGGGCAGACTAGGTGGGCCATAGGCCCTTATCTGCCGACACTGTCTATGTATCTATGTATCTATGTAAATAACATCATGAGAACAGGCTATTTCTGGCTACTAAAAATATTGATGGACTTTTCCCATAAAAAGTTCAGTGGAAGAGTTTCATGAACGTTCATGGATCTTTATCAACCTTTATGTTCATGAACGTTCTTGAACATAGGAGTGCCATTTAATGTTTATGCATAATTCATGAACATTCATGAACTATTTGATGCATGCTTGATGAAAGTTTATGAACTGAATTCATGAACTGTTCTTAAATACTTCATAAACATTCATTAACCATTCATAATCATTTCAACTTGAGGAACTTGCCAACTCCCATCCCCTAACAGAGACATGCTATCATTGGTAATTTGTTACCCAGTCTGGCCACCCGGGTGTTGGCTCCTGACTTCACTCCTGAAAATGGGTCACCAGCACGAAAGCATGACATACTTCAGTTGGGCCATTGGGAACACGCTTCGAGCAGTTTTATTTAACAGATCTCTGCATGGGAAGAAGGTGGAGTATAGGAGAGTACTGCCTGTACATGATGCAGTAACAGTGGCGCTAACCCTGTCCAGCTGGTGAGGACTAGAGAGGTTTTCTTTTTACCATTTTGAGTACCTGGCCACTCCATTTAGGAGCATAAATGAGAATTATTAACTAAAAGAATATGTGACACTGTACCAGCAGCAGGTGGAAAAAATGCCTACTGCTATGCCACCATCAAAAGATAAACACTAAAGAGATTACACCATGTGGAAAGCGGACCACATGCTTATAAAGTATTTTGGGTATCCAAGAGCCAGAAGACAACACTCAGCACATGTACAATAGGGATGCAATTTTGTCACAGATATTTTTTTTAAATCATGTGTTGGTCAAGGAAAAATTACTCAAATTCATAACATTGTCACAGGTGCTACCTTTCATGCTCTTTTATCAAACCACCTGTGAGTATCAAGGCACAGCATAGTGAATACATTCATTTGTATCAGTTTAAGACTTCACAGTTTACTATGTTTAACCTGTATAAACATTTTATGAAAGTTGTAGCTATTTTTTATGAAATCAAATGAAACTTCAGATGTAATGAGCAAGCAAATTGACCAAATACCAAGGAGGCGTGTAAAGACCAACATGAATTACATAAGCACTGGATATCAGGCTGAAAGTAGGATGGAGAAAGGTCCCAGAATACATATAGTACAAATGGTAAACAAGTGTGGTTTTGGCCACCAAGTTTAGGAAGTAAGCTGTTGTACCACATTTCTGAATTTGCTCCTGTAACATCTAGCAGTTGAAGTTTGTATATCTAGAATTCCAGTACCATTAGCTTCATAGTTGGTGTTGCTGGAAGTAAGCTCGTTGCTTTAGTGGAATTATAACTTCTTATAGGAAATAAAAGGATAAGATACTAAATTAAATGTTTCTTGTTTCCCACAGGTGACAGTAACACTGACTAATCAGGAACTCTCAGCCTATGCTAAAGCAGGAGCAGTTGCAGAGGAGGTTTTGTCAGCCATCAGGACAGTTGTGGCATTTGGTGGCCAAGAAAAAGAAATTGAGAGGTTTGACTTCCCCAGAGGGAGCTTTAAAATTATTCTCAGAATCAGGGGCTCAAACTGATTTCAAATTAATACAGGTCGTCTCTTTCCTCTCATTAATTTGCATAACAGCTCCTGCTCCTCTGGATCATGCCTGCATTAAAAAGATGAGGACAGTTCCCCTCCTGCAGCTAAATATTCTTCTGACTATGCATTGCCACTTTGGCCACTTACCTTTTTTTATATCTAAATATTTTTTGCAAACCACCTCACAACATGAAGATAAGCATTTCTTTGAAACAGAACAACCTATAAAACTGGAGAAAACACTCATACTCAATGGTTATTGAAATGCTCTAAGTACAAACGAATAAATTATACAGAAAACAACCACCTTCTACCACAAAGTGCTATCCCCAAACATGTGCTAGAAAAACATTAAAGGGCACGAAACTGTTCAGGTTACATCACTAGCAGCATGTTCCTTGTGAAGCTATACGTTTAAAAGCTAATTTCAGTTTTTTGATAGCCACATTTTGATAGCCTGGTACTTTCATCCTGGAAGTGCTTTGCACAAGAGATCTGCACAGCAAACCTCTTGCTGTACTGATTAAATGGGCAGGCAGGTAAGCCTGTTTTGGGGAAGGTACTACTATAGAAACAGATATTTTGGCAGATAAGGACTGCTTGACCCACACAGTCTGTTCATTTTGTCCCTGCTTATACTGTCATCGCCAACCCTACCTGATCTCTTGCAATTATCCCCCGCTTTCCAACCAAGATCCTTTTGGGCCTATCTCATGCATGCTTGAGGCTCACCACTGTTTTCACCCCCCACTTCCTCTGGAAGATTGTTCCAGGTGTCCAATACTCTTTTACAGAAGAAATAGTTCCTTACAGCACTCCTAAATCCCCCTTTCCAGCTTCATTGCATGTCCCCTTGCTCTCGTGCATCTTCTTTTCTGAAAATACTGCCCTCCAGTACCGTATTCACCCATGAGAGGTACTTATGGGTCTCTATCATGTCTCCTCTCTCCCTCCTCTTTTCCAGGGTGCACATATTGAGATCACTGAGGCTCTCCTTATAGGGCATATGATGCAGCCACTGCACCATTTTAGTTGCCCTCCTCTAGACAACCTCTACCCTGGTTTATGCCCTTTCTGAGATGTGGTCTCCAGAACTGGGCATAGTACTTCAGGTGGGGTCTCACCCATGATCAATACAGTGGTAACACCACCTCTCTCCATCTGCTAGTGATGCCCCTCCCTATGCACCCCATCATTTTTCTGGTCTTGCCTACTGCCCTGCCACCTTGAGGTCATCAGCTATGATAAACTCAAGGTCTCTTTCCTGTTCAGTGACTGTCAAACCTTTTCCTCTATTTTATAAACCATCCCTAGGTTTCTGTGCCCATTGTGCATGATTTTGCACTTTTTTGCATTGAAACCTAGCTGGCATACCCTCAACTGCTCTTTGAGTTTTGTCAGGTCTCAACTCATTCTCTCCACCCCCTTTGTAGTATCTGCCCCATTGCAGATTTTGGTGTCATCTGAAAACAGGCACACCTTCCCTTTACAGAGCAGCTGACGTCTTCAGGATAACTCTAACAAAACATAATATTCAGACACAGTTCGGCTTATATTTCACATTAGTTCTGTATTCCTCCTCCCCATTGTTTATTACTGATGTCATCTGCATGAATACAGATCTTTGCTCCAGAAGAGCTCATCTATTCCTGTTGCTTTCTCCTTACCTGAAGTCATAAAGCACTGCTTGTGACATCACAGATACTCCCATGGCAACAGATTGTGATGTCACAACAGATGATTATGACCTGAAGTAGGGAGTAAGCTATAGAGGCAGATGGTCTCTGAGGTATATAGATCATGTATTTATGCAAATTGCCTCAATAACAAGTAATATGGAGGAGAAATCTAAAGAATATATAAGGAATGAAAACTGAATTGTACCAAAATATTATATTTTTCAAAGATTTCTTTGAGGCTTCAGCAGCTCTTTATGCTCTTCTGTAATGTTGCTTATGAGGACAATGAAGAGAACCAGTCACAGTATTGAACCCTGAGGTACCCCACTGATCACTCTTGCCTCATTAGAGTGGGTACCATTTATCATCACCCTCTGTTACATGACCATCAGCTAGTTCCATACCCAGTTCACCACCTTGTGTCCAACCTCCAAACTGCCCAGTTTCCTGATAAGCATTCTATGTGGTACAGTGCTAAAGGCTTTGCTGAAATCTAAGTAGGCCATGTCCATTACCTCACTGTGATGTATAGCCCTGATTACACAGTCACCCAATCAAGGAAATCATTCAGGTTCACCTGACATGGCCTCCCCCATCATGAATCTGTGTTACACTGGGTCTTGTAACCCACTGGATTTAATGTACTCCAATAGCCTTTCTTTTAATGGTGTCTCCATTAATGTCCCCACCACTGATGTTGAACTGATTGGTCTATAGTTGCCAGTCTTCTCCCTGATGATGCTTTTATGAAGAGAGACCACATCTGCCCTCCCCCATGCTTCTGGAATCACTCCTGTTCCCCATACGTTGTTGAACAGGGCTTTCAGAGGTGAAGCCAGTACCTCCCTAAGCTTCCTCAGCACCTTTGAGTATACCCCATCTAGCCCCATAGCTTTATCCACTTTCAGATTTGCAAGCCCCCTCAGAACTCTTTTCTCTGTGACTGGATTTGTGTCCACCTTCTCCCCAGTATTCCTGCTGCTTCTATGTGGTCCATCCCCCTCACCCTCTACTGTGAAGACTGTACAGAAGTATCAGTTCAGGATATCTTGTTTTTCTTGATTCTCCTCCTCACAACATTCCCCTGCACTTCTTAACCTTATAGTCCCTCTCCTTGTCTTTCTCTTTTCACTTATGTATCTGAAAAGGGTCCTGAAGTGCACCCCAGCTTGCCCCCCAGGGTGAGATCATGGGGGTGGCTACTTCCATATGGAGTCCAGCTCAGTGATCCAGAAGGGAGAATGCTTCAATTGACAGAGTGGAGCCCATGGTGAGGGGTGGACACCTCCTGTAGCAGCTGGAGTTTTTCCCATTTCTACCCTCCCCTGGGATGCCAAGGCACCTTCCTGACACACACACATGCTGTGCATGCACTCACATCAGAGTGTCCCCCCCCCAGCTCGGTGGTACTGATGCAGTGGCACTTGTGGTCATCCAAGTGGTGGTAGAGCAGTGGAGACTGAGCACGTTCCCCACCTGAGGAGGAAAATATCCAGTGGGATACTTATCTCACCTCCCCCACTGGCCCTCTGATGACTCGAGCTTGTTCCCGCAGCCAGGTCATCAGTGTCTCAAGCAGTAACATTGTTTAATGAATGCATATTATCCACACAGATCTTTGAAACAGCTTTTACAAGCTTACTTACCCATTGCTGCTGCTGTTGTTCCTTTCTTTAATGGAGTCTGTCCTCCTTCATAACTGAAAGAATGACATAATTGCTACTTGTACTACCATACAACTACACTCTTTTAAGACGTGGTGACTTGTCATAGTATTTTTTTTTTTTAAGATCAAGTAATACTTTTTCTGTGTAAACATTTTTGTGTTCACAAATTGCAAAAAAATGTTATCCTGTGATTATTTATATAAGTTTGTAATGTTAAATTCAACATTCTCATTTTGAGGTTACACTTTGTAAATTTGTTTGCTCTCCCATGCTCTTTTCCCATGCTCTTATAAACATACACAGTCTATGTTCAAACATGGATGAACCACGGTGTGCCCAGAACATTCAGAAAACATTTATAAATATCATAATATACCAAGATCATGTTTGAAAATTTTTATAACAACTTTTACCAAGAACAGTGGCCAAATGGGATGAAATAATTTATTAATTAACATGTTCTATCTGTAAACTGTACATTTTAAGATTACAGCTACAGCATGAATATACTGTATTTTGAGAAACTGTTTTTGACTTTGAACCCCCCAAAAAAAAAGATATGCTAGGTGGTTGTCATTTACAGCTACGATAAGTGTTTTTAATAGAATTTAGTTTGAAAATTACACTGATCCTCACAAGGATTTGGAAGGATTGCAATTTGCTAAAATAAAAGAGTTCATAAACTTGAAAAAGTGGCTAACTAGAAATAAAATAACTCTAAAGAGTTGTGTCTTTCAACCCAGCCTCCACACTTTGGGTTGATACCTCTAACACTCATTTTACCCTGTGAGACCATTTTGTATCAGGTTAAGAAACGGATTATTTGGACTTCAAACAGAGCTTTTGGGTTCCATGAGTTAAATTAAGTAAACATATCCTGAACACTGTAAAGGGCTTAAGTGGACCCATCTTTAAATGAGGCTAAAGGGACAACCAAACTATTTGATAAAGTTTTGATGTAGAATCTGTGCCATAAAGTAGTTTAAAGGGATCCTGTCAACCCTATTTCATCATATTACTGTTGAAAACCCACATTTTATGATTGCCCACCTTTCCCAAAATTCATTGATGTTGCTGGTTATTTTATATGCCTACTTCTTAGTAGAAGTGAAATGCATGCTAATGGTGATATTATACCCAGCCTTGTTTTGTTTCACATCCTTGTTCTAGTCCCACTGCACACCCCCAGAACATTAGGAACACCCCCAAACAGCACCACCACCCATGACACAATAGTTTCCCCTCTTGCCACTGCATCATGAATTGCTGGACTATACTGGAGGTGCTTCCAAATCTACAGAAGATGTAGCGGGAGCCAACCAAGGACCATAAAGAGACATGTTTTTTGTGCAGTAACACTAGTATGGTGGGCCATTTGTTTTTCACATTCAAAAAGAAAAAGGCAGACTCAAAGCATCAGCCACATCAACAATCTTTACAGAGTGTAAAAACACATAAAACGTGTCTTTTAAACCAGAGGTACTTTGAGTCCGTATCACTGTAAATGATGAAACTGCTAATGTGGTGAAAACAATATTTTGATTTTACTCAGGATACCATCCATTATATAACTATAAACAAGATATAAAGAGAATACATTTCACTAATATCATAATTAAAAGAAAACAAGAAAGTCATTAGTTATCAAGCATCGACACAGGAAACCATATTTAGATCATAGATAATCAGGGTCACTAACTGAAATAATTTGAACAAATGGTATTTTAATCAGAGAATGTGTATTTCATTTACCAAATTGAAAATGGATTTAATTCTCCCTATTAGTCTTTTGTGATTCTGTTTGTCCCTCACATTTGTGCATCAACCGTGGACAATCTTGTCCATGAGTCATGGAAAAACAGTAGTTGAGTTATTATGGTCAAAGATCAGGAACAGAGCATGGATGACTATGGATGTCCATTGACAACCTTGTTTATCCATGAAAACATGTACAATTGGACAGCAGCAGGGCCACATGTTTTTTAGTAATCTGGCCATTAAGATTGGGTCATCAAAATCAATGGATGACCATTGTTAAACCATGTCTTTATGTTATTAGTGCACTTAATTTTATGGGTAGACAAGATAGTTACTTATTTTTGTGGATGAAAACACACTATCTCAACATAAGGACAACAATACTCCCAAAAACATAATTCCTATTTAAATTACAGTAGTTAACTATTAAGATATATAGTAAAAATGTATTCAGCTGGATAAAAGGAGATTCAGAATGTCCTTAGTCATATTTATGTATGTTGGGAAGCCCAGCAAGTTGAAATATTTGAAAAAGTAGGAAGAACAGAGAGAAAAGCAGAACTCACATTCCCCACAGTTTATCACAACTCTCAACTAATCAGTCTGATGTTTAGATACCATAGCCATTCACAAAGTTTCTTTATTGAAAGTCCATTTATAGTACAAACCATAAGGTTCAGTGAACTGAAGAGCAAACATGTGCACAAACCAGAACATTTGGTCCTAAGGAGACAAGAACACCACATTATATTTTGCTTAAGCCATGTACTTCATCAGATGTATTTTGAAGTGATAACTGTGTAAACTGCACATTGGTACTGCTATATATGTAAGTAAGATTGTCTTTGCTTAAAGATTAATCATTTCTGTAGGCTACAGATGATGCATTTGACACAATATTTTACTTTATAGCTAAAATAAACAAATCAGAAATTTTCAGACAAAATTCTCCCAGGCAAAAACAAACAGGGCCACCACTGCAGTAGAAATGCTGTTGCCAGTGACAGTTTATGAAGAAAAGTAGAAAACTAGTGCTACTACTCACCCATGCTGAAACGATTCACACAAACTCAGGTACTGCCCAAAGGTGTAATTTATTCACAGTGTACTGCAATTGCAGGAAGTAAGGCTTGCAGCAATGTCTAAAACCTGTGAGCAGTAGCCAACTGACTTTTTGTGAATCTTTATCAGCATGGGTAAGTCCCTCCAGTTTTCTATTTTCCTGGCAAAGTTCTTCAATTAAAATGTAGTAAAAGATAAAAAATGAATGTGTTCAATTAGTTAAACCAAATGACACAGAATGACCATGGTCAAGCAGGGTCAGTCATGGTTAAAAATGACCATAGTTAACCATACTCTGACCATGCCAGATTGACAGTGGTTTGCTGCCATGATCATCAGCCATAGTCAATGCATGGTCAACTATTCCCAACCAAGGTTGAACATGGTACCATTGTCAAATCCTTGCCAGGGAGGTTAGGAGGCTAAGAAGTAGATCTGATTTAGAAATGGCTATCTCACAGACAGCTTCACACCCTCATAGGCCTGGTGGATGGAGGATGTTGGGCAAAGGGGAAAGTTACAAGGAGGACTTGCCTCAGGGAAAGACTATGGCTGGCAATGCATAACTGCTTCATTCCACTGAGTGAGATGTACACTGTTCATTCAGGAGTGACTGCTGAGCTCAAAATTTCAAATAAGCCTCAGGGGCTACTAGAAGTACTAACCCTGTAATGGTGAGGTGACAGCTGAGGGGAGATCATGCAGAAAGGTCCTGATAGTGTGGGACTGTATTTTTAGGGAAACAGAAAGGGTCATGGTTGCCAGAAGGAAGAACAATAGATTAATTAACTGTCTTATTAGGGGCTACAGCAGAGATGGTAGTCCCGCATATGAGAAGCCTGGCACAGGAGGTCGGGGAGAGGCTGAATATCATTGCCCAGCTTAGGGACCAATGGCCTGACAAATGAGACACTGGAGCAGGAGAAGGACTTCTTTTGCAAGTTGGAAAACACTCCTAATCAGGTTGCAGCTGCACTGGCCTTATCAGAAGTCCTACTAGTGTATTAGAATGGGCAGGCAGGAAGTTAATGATTTTTGCATTTAACACATGTCTGAAGGAATGGTGTTGCTCTGTACAGAAGAGTTCAGTTTAATTCCAGGTGGGAGTGAAGCCTGGTAAGATTCTAGGCCATTTAGAAAGGATGACATACACCCAGCTGGGGCCTTTGCATCGGGACAGAACTTGATGTCTACATAGACAGGTATTTAAACTAGAGGAAGGCTAATGAACTGTTGACTAAAGGCACAAGCCCTACTAGTGTATTAGAAGGGGCAGGCAGGAAGTTAATGATTTTTTCATTTAACACGTGTCTGAAGGAATGGTGCTGCGCTGTACAGAATAGAGCACAGCTAAGAAGGAAAAAATGGAGAATGTACATAGGGGATCATATAGGGGTATGACCAACAGGAAGGGAAGAACAAAAATGGTAGGGGAAAATATGTTTGAGGGGGAGAAGGCATGAGGTGGGTTGGTGTGGTGATGGGGGAGATTACAGATCAGAAGGGTGTGAAAAGAATGAGGGGTAGTGGGGGACAGGGAAAATAGAGATTGATAACAGAAAAAAGAACAGATCCCAGGGATAAAGAAGGAGTCTAAGAAAGGCAAGTGGAGGGCAATTAGCCTAAATGTTATGAGCTTGGGTAACAAAATGAGTGCACTCCAAGCAGTGGTGGGAAAGCCTAATAGCTGAGTAGCAGTAACTGAGTCATGGGCTACTGAGAACATCCAGTGGGAATGTGTGATCCCAGGACACTCCCTGTACCAGAGTGATAGTAGGATAGGCAAGTGTGGGGGGGATGGCTTTGTATATATGTGAGGGTACTGAAGATATGAAACTAGAATTAGTATGGATCAAGATCACAGCTGAGGAATGGAAAAAGGATTAGGGTCAAATGGTGTGCATACCACCAAGCCAGAAGAAGGAAGGATATATAAAAAAAAATGGGGTAGAAATCTGGATGGGATTCATCAAGGGAAAAGTGGTGATACTGGGAGATCTAAAAATGCTGGATATGGAAAGGGAAGTCCCTGTATCCAGAAGAGTGAGGAGTCAGTGCTGGAACTGTTGAAGGACTGCTCCTTTGCACATTTGGTTAGAGATCTGATCACTGAGAATGCCATCCTTGACCTGGTACTGTTCAACAAAAAAATGGTGGGAGGCAGAGATAAGGAAACAGTAGGGGTCCAGGGACCAAAACTCAGCTAAAGCACTTATTTCTTTCTGCCTTATGCTTGTTTGTGTTGCATATTTACACACACCTCACCTTTTTGAATATAAAAATATATATTCTCTGACAGTTTTAAACCTGTTTGTGAGGGGTGAGGAGAAAGCTTAGGGCCAGGACTGTGGTAGTGTTTTTTGTTTTTTTTTTTGTTATAGTGTATGGGAGAGCGATATTATGCACTGAATTTAATGGGTTCCTAGTGCTGTTGTACCATCCATGTGACATCAGATAGTTGTACCATCTTGACGACATCACACCAATGGTACAACAACACGGAACACTGACACACCCTGCTGCTGCCATCTAGGATCACAGCTCTGGTATTCAAAAACGGTGCGCTTTAATAAAAAATCTTTAGCAAAGAACATTGCCTTTTTTTTAAACCGGGTGGGAAGATTTCTGAAGTGGAGAGAGACAGAGAGAGGAGCAAGCAGGCACAGTGAGTTTCAAAGTAATAGCGGAGTGTGGCTTTCTCGGTGGGGGAGGGTGTTTAAAACACCCACACAATTCTCATTTTAATTTTTTTTTCTGAAGAAATGCCTCATTGGTGTTGAAGTGTTGCCCATACACTACAAAAGATAATGGATGCACAACAGTGACCAACACCACTGAGTTCACTTCTCGAGGTTGTTTGCCAACTGAAAACATCTTGACCTTCACTCTCGAGGTTTACTTGATTGGCATGACAACCTCTGGAAGTGAACACAATGTTGTTGTTCACTGTTGCCCATCCATTATGCTCTATTTTTTTTATGATGATGGCATATGTACATATATGAGTGAGGGGAGCAGAAAATGGCTTTTTTACCCTCTTTCAGTCCCCTACTCCTTAACAAACCACAGAGTACCACTAGTATCACTAATATAGAGGCTGGATACCAGAGAGTTATATTTGTGATATTTGGGTTTGCTATTTGCTATAGAGCTTCTTAGTAACTCCTGTGTTTGGTAGTTTATTTATATAGCATTGAGCATGTCATTCAAAACTGCCTATGTCTAAATATTGTTTACTAATCTTCCAGGTACCACCTGACATTGAAGGGAGAAAAATGGATGTGGTATCTGGGGAAGGGGAAGGCAAATAAAGGGGTTATTCAAAGCGATGAATCCTGTTTGGCAGTAGGCCATAGGAGTAACAGGTTGATATTCTAGGCAGACTGGATGGGCTTCAGTTC
The DNA here is from genome assembly GCA_016271365.2 of Neoceratodus forsteri. NCBI lineage: Eukaryota > Metazoa > Chordata > Ceratodontiformes > Ceratodontidae > Neoceratodus > Neoceratodus forsteri. Next base: position 1,382,917,598 of record CM057456.1, on the reverse strand, counting down.
TTTTCCTGCTGTCACTGTCTGTTTCTTTGTTTCTAAGGCACTTTGGGGTGAAACTACCAGCTTCCAGGTTCTATGACTCCATTTGGGGAATGAGGATTTTTCAGGGTTTTTGTACTGATGTGGGAGCAGTCTTTAAATGCATTATATGGTTTTGGTGTGTTTTATTCCAGAGAACCCTTCAATGTGGACTGGGGTGAAACCCAAATAAACAGAAGAGAGAAAAGAAAAGAAATGCCTTAGCTAAGGCACTTTTTTCCTTCTCCCTAAGACTTGTTTGTGTTCCATATGTATGCTCACCACTCGCTTGTGAATATAAAAGTATATTTTGTGGCCATTTTAATGCCTGCATGTGAGGGTTGGGGAGTGAGCTTAGGGACATGGTTATGAAATATGTTGTTTTTTTTTGTTATGATGACAGCATACTGTATGTAATAGGAGTGAAAGGTAGTGAAAAGGGCTTTTTTTGCCCTCTTTCAGTCCCCCCCAAGTCCTGGAAAACAGATGAACCCCCAAAATCAGTACTATCCAGGCTGAATACCAAATAGTCATATTAGTTATATTTGGGTTTGTTATTTGATTAGGTACACATTACATACCTCTGTGGCTGGTAGTTTGTTTATACAGCTTTGATTGTGTCACTAAAAAAAATTGCCTGTTTCTAAGTATTGTTTACTTACCTTTCAGGTATCAACGTAATCTAGGGGAGGCTAAAAAAATCGGCATCAAGAAATCTATTACAAGTCAATTATCTTTTGGATTTTTGTACTTTGTTATATATGCTTGTTATGGACTTGGATTCTGGTATGCAACCACATTGATTCTTGAGGATTCTGGTTATACCATAGGAAATGTACTCATTGTAAGTATACCATTAGTGTCAGACTTTTAATGGGTTGTTTACTTTTGCATATCTTATAAAAACACTTTCTAAAACCTCTAGGAAAAGAATGGAAAACAAGTGTTTACATATTTAAAAGTTTCAACTGGAAGGGCCGGCTGAGCTTAGGCAGATCATTTCGGGAGACACCCTGATGACAAATGTACATGGGAAAAATTATAAAACAATACAATAATACAGTATTCCTAAATTGCACATAGTACAAAAAGTGTAAAAGGCAGTAGTTATAAAGTGACAATTATACCGGTGTAAAAAAATAGCAACACAGAGCAATAACAAGACAATGTTAGAAGGCAAACAGCACAGCACAAAGTAGCTTGGAGTATTACAGTAATACAAGTAGCAGGATTAGGAGCAGGAGCAGGCATTACAGGGTGAACATGAAGAGGAAATTTTCAGGCAGGGGGCAGAAAGTGTGGATAATGAGAAGGAGGTTAAGCCAGATGTGAGGGAGTCAGCAGGAGAAGGTTGACTAGCCTGCTGAGGTCATAGTGAAGTCTAAGGTCGCAGTTAGACAACATTCTGTTTACATTTTAATATTTTTATTATTTCTCTTCCTTTCATGCTTTGTTTCTTGGGGAGTTTCCTGCAAACAGGATGTGTGTCCCTTGGATATTGTTACTAGAGCTCGATGGTTGACAACTTTCTTAATTCCCTTTATAAGTGCTTCTACCAGCCTGGTTATAAACTTACATGGGACAGTTCCCGTAATGTCCCTCATTAGGCCCTTGCTCACAAACATTTATTTATTTATTTATTGAATTGTGTTGACCAGGTAAACCCACTGGGCCTACATGAGTCCCTTTCTCAGGGGTGACCTGGAACTAATTATAGAGAATACTTAACAATATAATGATCAGTTGATTACAGAGGAACATTGGTTGGACACTTTACAGTACAATGAACAATTGATTACAGAGATACATTGGTTGAATGCTATACATACATTAACAATTTATAAGATTACAATAATGTACCATAACATATATTAAACATATTATACAGCAACAGTTTAGGTTTCATTACATATAACAATCGTATGGCAATTAGGAACTTACCTGAGCAGCCTGGTGCCTTAAGAAATGAACATTATTAAATCATTATCACTATATCACAGGCCAGTGTCTCAGATCATCATAATGGGGGTTTGTCATTCGTAGCAATTGCAAAGGCTACACCCTAATAGGTATGCCTTTAGATCTTTCTTAAAGCCCCATAGTGAGCAGCATTCCTGTATTATGCTAGGGAGGGCATTCCAAATGATTGGGATTGTGACTGCAAATGACCATTTGCCTGACATAGTCCTGACTTTAGGGACCTGGTGGAGCAACATGCATGAGAATCTGAGGGGCTGCCTGTCAGGTTTCGACGTTAAGCGATCTTTAAGACTAGGATGAGCTTTGCTGCTCCTCAGTTTAAATTTCAGGCATAGATAGTAGTCCAGTCTCCCACTGAGAGAGGGCCTTTTAAGGTATTGAAGCACTCTGCAGTGGTGTTCCTTTGAAGAAGCCCCTACAGCGAAGCGACCTGTACTATGATACAATGTTTTTAGCTTTTCTAGTTTAGAGCATCTAACAGAGTGGAGGACTGAAGAGCCATAGAGTAGGATGGGCAGAAGGGTGGAGTTTACAATACGTAAGTGCAGCTGATTGGTAAGGTAGGGGCTTAGCCAATACAGGATAACTTTTTTGATGTAGGAATTTTATTAGGCATTCTACATGGACCTTAAAGGTGATATCCTGCTCTATGAAAACAGCCAGGTACTTGATAGAATCTACTACCTCTATCTTGGAACCATCTGAAAAGGTGGGGGGGGGTACTAAATGTTTCCCATTCTGGCCTAGACTTTTTATTCCAAAGAGAATAACCTTTGAAATGTATTTATCTGGAGTCAGTCCTCTAGTACCAGCAGGTCTTCAGTAAGCAGGACATTTAATTTAGTGATATCAATAGAGTTGCGATATAACACTGTGTCATCTGTTTATAGTAACAGTTTTGCTTCCCCACAATTTACTGGCATTTCAGTGACATAAAGGGAGAAGAATAGGGGACCCAGGATAAATCCTTGTGGGACTCCGTCCAGGATGGAGCATCTATCAGACAAAGCACCCTTACATTTAACAAACTGTGACCTGTTTGTTAGACAGTTGGAAAACTATCATAGGGACAAACTGTCTAAAACAAGGGATTTTAATTTTGATAGGAGTATCTGGTGGTTCACTAGACTGAAGGCCTTGGTTAGGTCAATAAAGACTATACCAGTTATTTAACCATTACCTAGAGCATCCAGGATATCTGTGGTCAGACAGACTAGGGCAGTGTCAGTCCTGAGTTCCTTTTGAAACCCATGCTGATCTGCAGTAAGTCATGCTGTTCAATGTATTCAATAACCTGAGTGTAGACTAGTCTCTCTAATAGTTTGATTACTATGCAGAGGAGTGAGATGAGGTGCTAGTTTTTGACTTGTTCTTTTGTCCTTCCCTTATGTACAGGTGTCACAAGGCCACTTTCCAAATGGAGGGAACTATCCTTTCAAGAAGGGATCTGTTCAAGAGCATGGCTACTGTGGAGGCAAAAACTGGAGCTGCTAGATTAAGGAGTTTAGGGTCGAGCTGATGGTATCCAGCGGCCCCTTTAACTTTGAGTCTCCTGAGGAGTATCAGCACCTCCTTCCTTGTCACAAGTTTGAAATAAAAGTTAGGGTATGGGAGGCTGTTCTCTAAGTGGTCAGGGGGATAAGGGGATAGTTCTTAAATCTGCCCAGATTAGTGAAAAAAAGAGTTCAGAGCCATGGCAGAGTTGCAGGGGTTTTCACATTATGTTCTGTCTACTACAATATAACAGTCACTTTGCATTGTCCACCCCTTTAAAACAGCATTCATTTGGGACCAGAACTTTTTTGGATCTGCCGGATTCCGATCTTCCAGATTCATAAAATAGCTATGCTTCGCAGCTATTACATCCTTCTTGCAAGTATTCTGCAGTTCTCTATATCTATGCCAATCACTTGAGAGGCCTGAGGTTTTAAAGGTTCTCTATGGTTTATCTCTCTCTTTCATGAGCTTCTTTAATTCTCTGGATAGCCATTTTGATTGTTGGCCACTGACTCTAAGCTGTCTGAGTAGGGTGTGCTTATATTATTTAAGAAGAAATCCAAAGCTGAGACTATAGTGGGGTGTATCCTTATTTGTGTCCAGTTTACACTGGTTAAAGTATTAAGGAAAGAGCTTGTGTCAAACTGAGAGAAATCCTGAGCCCAAAAGGTCCTGGGGGAGGGGGGGTCAGATAGTAATTTTTCCATATGAAGAAAATAGGGTCAAGATCGCTTATTGAGTCAGCAGAGGTAACCACCGCTTTCAATCTATCTGGATTCAAAACAAGAATCCAATCAAGGGTAGTGTGATTGCCAGTTTTAGTGTTTAGCCTGGTGGGTTCACTAAATGTTGGGTGAGTTGGGCAGCATGCAGGGCAGCCTTTATGCCACCTCTGATGTCCTGGTACCAATGCAGATTGAAGTCTCCTATGAGTATCCTCTCACCTCCAGGGAGGTGACTAAGTGCCTCAGTCAGAGTTTTCAGGGCAGTCACCACTACTCTTGGTGGTTTGTAGGTAGTTCATTTCAGGAGAGACTTTTTGCCTCCTACTAACATCTTTCAGGAGAGACTTTTTGCCTCCTACTAACATCTGAATAAAAATGGCCTCACAGTCTGAGGGTTGGAAACCAAGGAGGCCTTCATAGAGGTATTTACATAAATGAGAACACCACCTCCTTTTTTTCCTTGTCTGTCCTGCTATAATGTTGTGAAACTGGGGAGTTCCACCTCATGGAGTAAAATGGTTGACTCGAGCCATGTTTCTGATATGGCAACTATGTCCAGGGAACATACATTGACCCAGGATTCTAAGTCATGCATTTTGGTTCTAAGACTGTTGATATTCATGCGAGCAATTTTTGGCCCATGAGTATTGACCCAGCTTGGGTCAGTGGGTGATCCTATTCTCACATTTTCAGAACAAGGACCAGGATTAAGTTATATCTCATGGTATGCCCCCTCACAGCGACATCAACAAAGCAAACTATGCTCCTGTCAGCAAAAGCGACACTTTGCTGACAGGTCGCTGTGTTGGTGTACCCAAGACAGGGGCATGCTGTCCCTCAGTCCTGCACCCCCACCCTGACTTAACTCTGACTGGAGTTAAGAATCCTTTAGTAGGGGAGGCGCAGGGGTTGCAGCCCCCTGATGAAAGCAGGACCGGGACTCTGTCATGGAATCATGCCGACCACGATTTGTGGTCAACATGATTCTTGTCACTGTAATGCCGGCTGACATCAGAGATGTCGAACCAGCATGGTAGAGCCATATCTCACCAGCCAGTAAGTTTAACAAAACCGTCCAGAGTTTGACAAGGGACCTAGTAGAGGGAAGTATGGCTCTACCTTTATGTTCTTTCAGGAAGGTACATAGCTTGAAGCAGTTTCCCTCTTCTGTTAGTCCATGAAGGATAAGTAAGAAGGAGGTACTGCGATGTGTCAGGTGGTGGCATTCAATCAGAGAGTGATGTGGTGTGTGATATCGCTTCTCATTTTGGAAATTAGGGTTCAGGAGAATCAGGTCTGAGCCCAAGACCACTGTAATATAGATAAGGGCAAGCATTCTAGCTTTGAGTGCCATTTTCCTCCAATTGAGCTAGGGCAGTGACTCCGAGAGTGCAAGTTGTAAAGGATGGGGGGCACCAACCTTGCTAGCCTGTGTTGGTCTACCACCAGAATAATGGCACTACACAATTCCAGATGGAAACAGATTACACAAGATAGGTTTCAAAATGCAGGGATTGTCAGATCCCCACTTATGTATTGATATTCACCTAATTACGATTTATAATTATGCACCCTGTATGAAAATGATATTTAACACCTGACTTAGGGCCTACTCCTAGAGTTACTGGTAGCTGGTTTGTAATCCATTCATCAATTATACAAATATATTCAGAATATAGTAGTCTAGGCAAGATTAGCTGTAAAACATTGCTGTCTTATATAGAGATACCCTCAATGCAGCAACTAGCACTATGCAGTAGTAGTGGAACACTGACTGGTGCAGTGTGGCATTTAGAAAAGGTTTAGCACGTAATTTTGTTTCTCAAGGAAAGGTATTAATGCAACATTTATTCAGAAATTCTGTAAGATCTAGTACAAGATTAGGATTAAATTTCCACTCAGGCCACCACCCATTTAGGAGCTTCAAGGATGTCTCATTTCAACATAACACAACCCATCACAAACCTGCCTACTATGATATGTCACCACCAGCTCCCTGTTGCTTTTATCAACCACTGATGTAAGCAACTATGGTGACTATTCAATACTTGGGGGGGGGGCACAAAACTGACTGGAGAAACTGCACCAAAATGGACAAAGATAGTCCTTTTAGACATGGGCTGTGGCACGGGAGAAACGGTGCCAATTTTAAACAAAGAACAGTCCCTGCAGTCCTGTATCCATGGTGCAGAAGAATCAGCCCCAGACTGAAACTAAAAACAGATCCTGTAGTTCTGGTCCATGACTCAGAAACAGTGCCAAATTTAAATCAAAAGTCACAGTCCCTTTGTTCCTGGTCCATGTCAATGGGGCTTCAGCAGCCATTGGGGGGAAGGGCATGAACAGGCTGGCACCCTCTCGACCCCTTGTTGCTTCTGCATCAGCTTCTGGCAGTGGATGAAGGATGGCTTCTTTTTTTTACTTTAAAAAGCCCAGCAAAACAGCAACACTGGGTTCCATAGGCATTTTCTTCTTGGACTCAAGCTCAGCCTTCTGATTGGCTGACTGGAGACACAGGGCCAAGATGAACAAAGACAGTCCTTTTAGACCTGGTCCATAGGGCGGGAGAAATGGCATCAATTTTAAACAAAGAGTCCATGCTGTCCTGTGTCTGTGGCATGGGGAAAATCAGCACCACACTGAAACAAAAATCAGACCCTGTAGTTCTGGTCCATGGTGCAGAAATGGTGACAAATTTAAATCAAAAGTCACAGTCCCTATGTTCCTGGTCTGTGTCGGTGGGACTTCAGTGGCCATTGGGGGGAGGACAGGAACATAGTACCAGACCTATGGACCTCAGGATGTCTAGTTTACTACAGGTACTCTGTCACTTTACTGCTTTAGTAGAAGCAGTAATACTTGAATCTGGTATGTGCTTTGAAGAGGCGGATCACAGAATATGTAATAAAATGATTACCTGTTCCTTTTAAAAACACTACACAAAACTGATACATTAAATGCAACATTTTTAATATTTGCACAAATCTGCAAGCCCACTTGGTGCCATGTCACTTTCTGTCCCTGGAATCCCTCCTTGGCGGTCCCATCCCATCGACCGTGAGGATATGGAAATGATGCCCCCAATAATTGGTATTTAGTAGAGGTACTAGGTAAGTAAGTAAAATGGATAATGTCACAGACAAAACCCCGCAACATATACAGCATGTAATACAACAGCTACTGTGGGCACAATAGTGCATGTAAGAAATGATGAAGGAGCGGTAACCCTATCCTGGTAGCTCTTGGCTGGGATGCAGTCTTGCAGAGGATAACACCTCAGCTGTGATGCAATCCTCTGAGCAGCTGCTGGGGCTCAAAGGGTAGAGCCACTGGCAGTGAAGAGCAGTGGTGCATCTGTGGACTGGGGTTCTATTCCTGGTCCTAGATTACCTGTGAGATTTTTTTTTTCACTTTTTTTACTGTTGTGTGGGTTGCAGTTCTCCCCCTGCCTGGGCTTCTCCCCATCCCAGAGTTTCCTCCCCTTCCCCAGAGGTGGTTATTTTAATTTTGGGGGGTTGGGATTGCAGCCCCCATAATGGTGGGTGCAGTGGGCGGAGCCCCCATAAAAAGCAATATTTTTCATGTGGTGTTCGCTGTTATTACCATTCGGTGTTGTTAGCGAATGCTATAGATCTTTTAGCTGAGCTGAGAGCACGGTATGTTGCCATGCTGTTTAGGAGTGTGGCATATTGACCCCGTGCTTATAGTAGATGACTGTAATGGTCTGTATAACTTACAAGTTTTAAGGTCTGCTGCATTACATTTTCATATGATGCAGTGTTATTCAGGAATATCACTTACCCCTCATTGGATGAGCTGGACATTTCTGTTTCTGTATTTGGTGTATAATTAATAGGTACAGTACTTTATATTACACTGATAAGACTTGCTAGATAATAAAGAAGTACATAAAAAACAATCACACCCCACTGGGTGCCACCTCACTCCCTCTCCTGCCCAGCTGTCTCCCTGACTTATTCGTGCCATCTCCTGTGCCCCTTCTGCCACCAGCAGCACAGTTTCAGACCACATCCCTCTCCACCACAGTGTGTGGCACTGGCAGTTGCACTTGTCCCATAGACTACCTCCTGACTGGTCTGTGTGAAGCCCCTTGCTGCATCCATGGCAAGACTTACAAAATTACAAAAAAGGGGATGTTGCAGCCTGCCCATGGTGCAAGCCTCCTTGCAGCCAGGTGCACCCCGCTTTGGGTTGCAAGGCACGTGCAGTGCCACTTTGGTGCAATGGTGCCCCATTTGTTGCAGACTGCATTCAAAAATTGAGAACGCTGAGCCAGCCTGGTGGTGCTGAGGGTTGAGGCAATGGATGCCACATCTCGCACCATGCCGGCGACTGGGGTTCGGGAACAGACACGGGGCACTGGGGCTGGCAGGGGAGAGGAAGAATTGAGCTTCTGATGACTGCTCTCTTTCCTCTGGGGTGCGTAGCAGGAATCACGTTGCCCTGCAGTGGCAACTGGAGGAAGCCAGCAACACTACTGTAATGTGCACAAAGGGGGGGAGCACAGCGGACATCAGCAGTATGTGCTCAGATGCCATTGCATGTCCAACTTCCCAAGGGGAGAAAATGTGGAAAATGGCAGGGGGCGAACTCTGTGGCTGATGGCCACTCCTTGCACCCCGGGACCTGAGATAGGCACCTACCCAGGGGTGCGGAGTGTTGAAAGACCAGCCCCTGGTGGTGTGGGTTCATGTGGCCCGCATGCACGACCACGTATGGGGGTGAAGGTGCTGACAGCTGGAGATCATGGCGGCCTCTCCGCTGAGGCAGATAAATAGAAAGAAAAAGAAAAATTGGGAATGCTGCATCTTTAACACAAGGTGCCACTTGCATCATTTATGTTTGATGCAGGCACCTTGCATCATTCCCTGGGCTTTGAAAATTGAGCCCAATGAATACATAACACACTAAGGAAGTTAACAATAAAGATTTTATAACATAGAAAAGTATACAATAGTAAAAGAAATATAAACTAATATTTATATTCTCATCTCACATTTTCCTTAAAAATAGACTTTTCAAATATAGGGTCTTATTCCTCAAAATGGAGAACCTCACACAGACTTGTAACAAGTCCATTTAGATAGACTGGCTTTAAAGTTCCAGACCTATCTGACTTAAAAGCTTAAACAATTGTGCATTATATTGAGCTGTGCAGAATAAGAAGATTCCAAATTCATGGAATTCTGCAAAACTCCATGACTTCCATGCAATTTCATTGAATTTTGGAAATGTATTAATTTGGTCATAACTCAGCTCTCTATTGATCTACTGATCTGAGATTTGGCTTGCCATCTCGATAATAGGAGCACTAATGGTGTACCAAATATCATGGCATTAGGATGCATCTTCTCAAAATTATAGGTACTCAATATCTGTCATTTTATTTTTTGTGGAAAATTTCAGGACAATTTTTATCTACATATAACTCAGGCACCTTTGGAGCTAGAACTCTGAAAATGTGTCCATAAATGAGTGTAATAAAAACCTGTATATATGCAAAATGTTAATGATGATGAATGTTTTCAAATTATACTAAATTAACTAAAATCAAAATTTTGGCAAAATTTCTGGCTACCTATAGCACATCCCACTTTAAAGCTTAAAACTTAAAACTTGGTGCACATACCCACATTGCACGTGTGTCTAAATCCTGAATCTGGGGAGAAATTTGAATAAGAATTTTTAAAATTAGATGGAAATAACCAAAAGTTACATTTTGATTAAATGCTTGGCCACCCATAACTCACCCCCTTTCAATCTAGGACTCTGAACTTTGGTGCATTTATAAAAGCCATTAGTACAGTTTCTGTATACCTGCCAAATCTGGTATCATTTGAATATGTACTTTGAAAATTACACAAAACTAACTGAAATTTAAGATTTGGTGAAATTCAAAGGAATTTTTGAAATTATTTAATTTGGTATTAATTCATCCTTCTATTGAGCCAAAAATCTAATATTTGGATGGTTATTTGCTGATAGGTGTTTTAATGGTGTTCCTAATATCATGACATTAGGATGCAAAATCTCAAAACTATGGGTGCTCAAAGTCTGTAATTTTATTTCTGTGGGACATTTCGTAAACTGTTTGTTGTTTGCTTATAAGTCAGACACCCTTGGAAATGGAACTCTGAAACTAGGTACATGTACAGATAGTATAGTGACCCATATGACTGCAAAATTACATAACATTTTGATGAATGCTTTCAAAAGTATACTAAAAATCAAAATGTAGGAAAAATGTTTGACTACCTATAGCACAGCCCCTTTTAAGCTTGGGACTTAAAATGCAGTGCACATACCAATGTTACATGTTTTTCTAAATCCTGAAACTGTGAAGAAAATTGTATATATATTGTTTTTTAATTTAGATGGAAATAACTGAAAATTACATTTTGAGTAAATGTTTGGCCACCCATAACTCATCCCCCTTTCAGTTTAGGTCTCTGAGATTTAGTGCAGTAATGGAAACCATTGTTATTCATGTACCTGCCAAATTTGTTGTCATTTGAATAGATACTTTGAAAACTACACCTAAATGCCTGAAATTTAAATTTTTTATAAATTTCCACAGAATTGTTATGCAAATTCCATGAAATTCCATGCAGTCATAATGGTAATTCCACTGGAATTCCACAGGCAGAATGTTATGTTCTGCACAGCCCTAAAATTATAGCTCCAGCCACTCCCAGAATTCACAGACTGTGGTCCATCTCATTTGTCTGGATCTTTTCCCTCCCTTGTTATACCAGAAGATAACCTTAATCTGGCCTGTCCTAGCTTCTCACAGAGTGTCTGTTTTCATTTTAACATTGAACATTTTCTTAGGCTAAGGCCCACCATTTTCAAGTACCCTCTTTATATGAACCTGTGTGGGATACAGCAGGGATCATATTACCTACCCTCAGCCTCCCAGTCATCATGGAGTCCCTTATGACATAGTTAGAATTTTCTGGTGATTTCCAAGATTTATAACCCTATTATCAGAAGGCTGTCAAAGTCAAAACAATGTCATACTGCATGTCCAATTTACATACATACAGTTTACATATAGCAGATATTTTACATGTCAGGACATAACAAAGCAAAAAAGAAATTAATGTATATTCAGTGTCACATCTACCCTCTCCCCAGAAAACGAAGTAATAGCCACTCTTTAATGTACACAAAAGAGGATGTTCATGTGTGTAGTGTTTTGCAACTCTTTATGATTCACTTCCTTTATGTTTGCAAGCCTGCTTTTTTAATGCTCAAGATTGCTTCTGTCAGACCACTTGTCTGGACAGCCCAGCAGTGGGGCTGTGCAGGGCATTGTTTTTTGATATTTGTGTTTGTGTCTCTGGTGTTTCTATTTGTATTTATATCTGTTTGCATGATAGAAGTGTTTATAAAACTATTCTGACATTTCATACTTGTCTTGGTTGTTAATAGAGATGCAGCGAAGTGAAACTTTATTGGTGAAGTTGCTGCAGAGTTGCAAAACTTTGACTTTGTAAATTTCACAAAGTTCCTATTGTCATCACCGACTTCGGCTTTACCAAATTCACAATGCTTTTTTCACATGATGGGCACATTTTAGTGCTGCTGTGGGCAGAGCCCTGCAGACCTCTCGTGAGCAAAAAATAACTCACCAGACTCTGACAAAAGAACAGTTTGTAGTTCCAGCACAGTCTCGTCCATGGTCTGTGAAGCACTCCACTCTCTCTATCAACACCAGTAGTTGCACAGCACTATTTTTTGTGAGTCAATGTCTGCTCATGGAGATTACAGCAGAACACAGTACAGGAGAAAAACCTGGTAGCCAACTGAATAACTTATGGGTTCAGCCTGATCAAGGTATATCCCAGTGAGACTAGCTGCTGGCCAGCAGAAAAAGTAATGTGGGGAAAAAAAAGAGGCTGTGTGTGTGTGTCAACTGCCTAACCTCTTGCTTAAAGACTAACCTAGTTATAAGCAGCCAGATTCCAAACAATAACATCAGGAATTAAAATTGAACCACATGTGCTTTTGTGAAATTGTTGAATGTTGTGATACTTTTATCAAAGCCATATTCATACATTTTCCATACATTTTATTCAGTCATATATTTCAGTTGCCATTATAGAGGAAGGTAAAGACTGGGAAAGGTGGCAATAAGATAGCATTCACAGGGGGCTCCATGGTAAACGTATAGTGATGCCAAGTATCAGGTCATTGAGTGACAAACCATGAAGAATAGTCATGGGCATCACTGTACATTAGTCTGTCTTCCTACAATATGCCAGATAATCACTTAAGTAATAATGCACAACAGGGTGTGTGTTGTGCTGGGATAACGTCATGCCTAGGGTGATTAGGCATGAGGCCGCAGGCCGAGTGTGACTAATCACCCCAGAAGTGACGTTATCCCAGCACAACACACACCCTGGAGTGCATTATTGCTATTATACAATGGCTCGTGAGTCAAAAAAAAAGGAAAAAAGATGAAGAAATATGTTTAAAACTAGTTTTTTTTGCTGTTTTTTTTAATGAGGAGGTGTACTGTTTAAAAAAATAGTACTGGTTTCTTGCCAGTAGGTGGAGCTGCCTTGTTCATCTGTGGCTCTGCAGTCCCAAGTCTGCACATCAATCTTTATGTGTTGTTTGCATTGCTTTGGTCAGGTGTACTGTTAAGCCCAGTGTTTTTTTTTTCAGCTTTCATTTTTTTATTTTCTGTTTAAGTCTTTCCCCATCTGTTGGTCCTGCGCTGTTAAAAACAGCGAGTGGCAATGATCAGGTGAGACACACTGAGGCATGCTCTCACACTTGCCATTAGTGTGTGTGTGTGTAGGGTTGTCAGCGGAGAATGCCGTGAGCGGTGCGGTTAGACTGGGGAGGTAACAGATTGAAGTGAGGGCTTCTGTAAATGTTTTTCTGTATGGGAGCCAGAGTTTCCGGGGGGGGGGGATTTTTGCTGTGAAGTGAAGCTCTCGCAGTTAGTGCATGAGGCTGTGTGTACTGTGAGTGGGAGAGCGCTGATGTGAAGCCGGAATTTGAATGGCAGTTAAAGCCACTTGGGAAAGAGCTGTACCAATATAAAATGGTACATTTCGGGACTGTAAATCTTTATCTGTTTCAGAGATTTTTACCAGGAGTAAGGAAGGTGGGTTATGAGCGGGAGAAGTGGGCTGCATACAGAAAGAGGGATCACTCATTGTGGGCAGTGTGTAGTGATTTAAAATAGGTTCATGTGGTCATCTGTGTGCTGGGACTAGAGCCGTGATGTGCTGGGATAATATCATGGGTCCAGTTCTAGAGTGACCAATGGGAACCCAGGATTTTTCTTTGCCATTGTATAACAGAGCTTATTGACTTAATGACTCGTGGAAGCATATGTACAGTATGTGCAGCATTTTTCTGTACAATGCCACCTGCTAACTCTTTAACAACCCTGTAGATAACAATGTATATTTTTGCTATTTAAAAACAGTTGCCCAGCTTTACAACCAATTGTGAATTAGGCCACAGTGACAGAAATATCTGGATATCTTTAGTCATGATGATGGAGCATGATGTTGGGCATCTTTGTCATGGGAGTGTTGGAGGGGCGTTGCAGGGCCATGATGGTAATGCAGGTTGATTCAGTGGTAATAAGTGCTCTGTGAAAGTTAAATTCCACAATTGGAATGCTAGTGGCATTATTTATTATATGTCCATGAATTTTTGGGTAAATTTTGCCAATTATCAATTTCTAAAGTATCCACTACAAATTGTAAACTACTACTACTAATAATAATAATATTCTTTATTTATAGAGTGCCTTTCAATTGTCAAGGTGCTGAACAGACTGAATAAATAATACAGTAAAATCATGAAGCAGATAAATAAATACAAACTAAAATCAATATGGGTAACCTTGGCACCATAGGTGGGTCTTCAGGGCCTTCTTAAAGCCCTCCACCATCATGTACTCCCGTAGCTGATGGGGTAGAGAATTCCACAGGGCTTGGGCCACATACATAAATGCAAGGGCCCCTGATGACTTCAAAGATACCCTGGTATCTCCAGCAACCCCTCATCAGCCGAGCGGAGTGGTCACTAAGCAATATTTATCCAACTTAATTAGATTACAGGACATATTTACATTAGCTATGCATGCCAAATCTTGAGTGTATACCTGCAATTGCAGTTAAACCACAAACATCCATTTATTTTGAAAATCCATGCACAATTTAACATACAATTTCATTTGAAATTTTGTACTGCTGTATCTTACAAGTTTCACAACCCATTACATCTCTATTTATCAGGTTTCAAGACTCTTTCAAAAAAGAATGTACAGTTCAGTTATCTAGCTCCTAAGATGACTAAGTTGTAAGCATATAAATATTTTCAGAAATTTCCCCATCCCTCATCCAACTGTCATGAAACCTAACATCCTTTGGGGCCTCCTCCAAGCAATAAGCATGGCGAACTTTTGTGAAATTCATGGAATTACATGAAAATTAAGCAAAATCAGAACTTTTGCCCAGCCTCACATACAGAGTAAACCTTCCCTTTTTCTTATTTCTAGGTGTTCTTTTGTGTCTCATTTGGTACTTTCTGCATAGGGCAAGCATCACCACACATTGAAGCCTTTTCCATTGCTAGAGCAGCTGCCTTCTCTATTTACAAGATAATTGATCAGGTATGATTGCTCTTTATATTTTCTTTCTGCCTACTAAAGAATGCTCTGAATTATCATGGCACAATATTTCACTCTAGTTGTCCTATATGTAAGTCTGGTAGTCTTGAAGTTTCAGTTTGTATTTGCTCATTGTGTAAGCTATTAAAAATTAGCTCTGGCTGAAGGATGTATTCCTTTAAATTTTTATAAAAGTATTTACTACTATAATTTACAAAACTGGGTTCTAGTAAGGCAATAAATACATGATAGGATGTGGTATATCATGGTGTGTCATCTCACCTTGGACTGTTAATCACACAAGAAGTATTGCTGTCCAAATATCTACCACATCTGGAGTGCATTATTATGACTACAATTATTGGTTAGGATCACTTACAACTAAAAATGAGAACTTTAAAATCTCCATTATACATACTCCTTAATACAAAAAAGTACAATATGAAGATCAGTCACATTTTGCCATTTCACATAAACTTCCACCCAAATCTAAATTGCTCCCCCAATGCCAGAAATATTTTTTTTTTGCCTGATATGATCCTTCCCTCACACCTTTTGGTACCACACTGCTTCAAGCTTTCTCAGCTGTCCCCTGATATCCACCAGACTTACCCTTTAATACTGATCGTCACCTCCAGACTACCCAGGATCCCTAACATTTTCAGAAGGCCTGACTTATCCCTATTGTGGGTTTTCCATCTCTGTAGGCAGGCTAAAGGATGGGAGAAAGTTCCTTGAATCAACAAAGGAATGTTGCCTGAGAGAATGAAGTCAGTGTGCCAAGTAGTTAGATTGTATGGAGGGACAGGATAGCCACCCTCCATCATGCTTTTTTGGGCACATGTGTTGCTTTTTCTGTGCCTCTCCTCTTTTTTATTACTTGCTTCCAGCTGCCCTGCGGGGATATACCCTGTAATCTGGGATATATTCTGTTCAGGCTTCATTAGCCTTCAGGAGATAGCCAGGAGTGTTTTTTTCCCCCAGTTTTTCTCCCACATTCCACTCTCCACCCCAGTGAAGCAGGCTATGGTTCCATTGGCCTTGATGTTCAAGTTCCTAACATTCAGAATATTTGACCATCAAGACCCAGTGCTGGTCCTCAGAGAGGTCTGAGCAGCAAACTGGTCTGCCCTCTACCACCACAGAAACATCTCTGAGACAGTCACGCTCTTTACCTCCACCCTCACTCACATCCAGGATACACACTTCCCCCTCAAAACCAGATGGATTAGAGGAGGTTGCACCTGCTGGCTATCCAAGGAACTGCTGGCACAAATGAAAGACCAAAACTGTAAGTGGAAAGAATACAAAGCATCCCTGTCCCCCAACTCTGGAATGTATACAGACAACTGTGCAACTCCTGCAAGCAGACAGCCAAGTCACTAAAGCACACATATTATCTAATCAAATCAACATCCTTGGTAACCTGCAAAATTTCTGGGCCTCCTCTCCTAAACCCCCAAAATAGCAGGCAGATAATGCAGCTCTTATCCCCCTCTGGTCTCATCTTGGACCCAACTGAGATTGCAAATGCTTTCAACTTAAAATTCACAGACTTATCCCATTATCTCAGCAAGCTCCCTGCCCAGTCCTCCTATGCCTGAAACCACCAACCAGACAACCCACCCTCCTCCTCAACCACCACTCTTCCCAATCCTTTCCACTTTAGGACCATCAGGCATATGGATACTGCCAAGCTACTAAAATTCCTTCCAGCCAAAGGAAGCCCTGGCAGCGATGGTCTGTACCCTGCATTTCTAAAACTCATCTCTCCAGCAGTCATAAAACCACTCACTTTCATCCTCAATCTCACCCTTACCACTGCTGCTGTAACTGACTCCTCAAAACATGCTAACATACTGATCTTCAAAGCCAGTGATCCCCTCTCCCCAACAACTATCGACACATCTCCCTCTTCCTCCACCTGAGCAAGCTGCTTGAAAAATCCATACACTCTCAGCTAACAGAGCACCTGGAAAAGTACAGCCTCTTATGCTCCCTCTAATGTGGCTTTCATAAGCAACATAGTACCTCCTCTGCCCTGGCCCTCTTTTCTGATCATGTACTAAAAATTATGGACCAGGGCAAACCCACAGGCATGGTCTACATTGATCTGTCAAAAGCATTTGACCTAGTTGACCACCACCTCTTCCACTCAACCCTGCTTCACTTTGGCTTTCTTCCCAGTACCTACTGTCTGGTTCTGTAGCTATCTATCAAACAGAACTCAGTCAGTTATCATCAGCAAAGCTTCCTCTACTCCCCTACCTATACTCACTGGAGTTCCCCAGGGCTCCATTCTTGGATCACTGCTCTTTTCCATGTTTTTTAATTCACTCCCCAATGACAGCCTCAGCTGTAAAGCTCTTCTCTACACTGATGATTTGGTCATCTATCGTAGTGACAAATCTATTGACTCAATCTCATCCACCCTCACGCAAAACTATGCATCCACCCATCATTGGTTCCTTTCAAACGAGCTCCTACTCAATGAAAAAAATATTAAATCCATGCTGATCCATTCCAAACCCTTCCTATCCAAAGCCACCAAAGCCAACTACTCCCTCCTAGTTCTCACCCCTGCTGGTCCTCCCCTTGCAATTGTCACATCCTTCAGATATCTAGGTGTTACCCTTGACCCTTCCCTTTCTTTCTCAGAACATGTCAATCATATGGTGCGCCAGATCCACCAGAAGCTAGGTGCTGCGTACAACCACAAATATTACCTATCTGCCAATTTCAACACAATTCAGCTTATAGTTCACATTCATTCTGTATTTCTCCTTCCCATTATTTGTTATTGAGATCATTTGCATGAGAAGAGGATCTTTGCTTCAGATGAGTCCATCCATTCCAGTTGCTTTCTCCCTACCTGAGGTCATAATGCACTGCCTGTGACATCACAGTTACTCCCATGGCAAGAGATTGTGATGTCACAACAGAGGATTATAACTTGAAGCGGGGAGTAAGCTATAGAGGCAGATGAACTCCAAGAGATAAAGATCTTGTTTTGCACAAACTTCCTCAGTAATAAATATTGGCTAGAAGAAATCTATACAAGATATATGAAATGCAAGCTGAATTGTACCTAAATATTAAGATTTTTAAAGTTTTCACTGAGGTTTTGGTAGCTCTTTAAGGGTAATAGGTGCATTATCCTTTTACTTGCAATTTTTATTAATTGATAGGTAGCGTCACGTTTTATCTCCAGCAGTGGACCAACTGTTGTGTTTTTGGTTGTGGCTTATAAATATAAACAGTTTAAAAACACTTATTAAAATACTGTTGTATTGATTATTTTTTAATAGGAATGGGTTCATTTTAAAATAGTGCTTAGCTTGCATGTTGTGGCCAGTAGGTGATAAGAGTCACAGCAAGAGCAGGTAGAGAGAGAAAGTGCAGGCCTCCCCATCTTCCTCATATTTCATCTCAATCTCTCCACCTCCACACCACTTTACTTTCCTGTCTCCTATGTAGATTAAGTGATGTAAGCCAGCAGCACTAGTTAACTGGGATGGAAGCCGGAAGTCAGAAACAGAACTGCAACATGAGTTGGGCTGGGAGGCCATGAGTTTTGATACTCCCATTTGCCACCACAGTCAACCCGATTGGGGCATCCTGCTTGGCACTGAAATCAGTGGTTTTACTGCAGCCTCAGTTTAGTGCCACATTGGAGGCTGTATCACAGGCCCATTCAGGGCCTCCTGTTTACTGTTACAGTTGGGCAGACTGGATGTGCCAAAGCAGTCTTTATCTGCCAACAACTTCTATGTTTTTATGTTGTTGGCTGTACTGCTGGCCCAGTCGTGGCTTCATGAGCAGTGAGAGCATTTTTAAGTTGTCATAGTTGGCTGCAGAACTAGCCACATTGGGGGGTTTTATGCAGAACCAGCAGAGAAAAAATAAAATATTAAATATACTGTAACATGATGTATGGTGGGGAAAAACACAAGGTGCCATAGGATTTCTAGGTAGCCATATTTAGGAAAGACATTAAGGGTTTGGGAGAGGCAGCAGGGTTTATACAGGAAAACATGCTGTCGGCAAGTACTAACAGACAGTGATTATGTGCTGGAACATTGCCATGGCTGAACAAAAGAATCAGCCAATCATGTTTCAGGATTGTACTTATCCATTCATAATACCTATTTTCAATTAAATATGTATATCTTAGAGCAGTGCTTCCTTAAATTTATGTTTTGTTTCTAGAAACCATCAATTGACAGCTTTTCAGAAGCGGGGCACAAGCTTGACCACATGAAGGGTACAGTGGAATTTAAAAATGTGCAGTTCAACTACCCCTCAAGGCCTGATGTCAAGGTAAAGAGGAAAAGGGAGCTTTGCCATACTATACAATAATAGGACAATAGAATGATCAGCTGTTATTATGAAGATGGCCACTGTGATGGGCTGACTGTCAATCTGCATGCTGACTCACTTGTTAGCTTGCTGTCTAATTATTGCCTTGTTACCTTTTGCTTTGTTTTCTATGTTTTTATCATTATAGTAGTAGGGCAAGCTAGAATTTGTTAGTGTGTTTTAGTGTGAGGCAAAATGTCTCTAGTGAGTCAGATGAGGAGAGGTAGTTTTCTTATTTTAAAGCTTTGGAAATTTTGTCTGTTGTAATTTCTTCATCCAGGGTGCCAGTCTCCTGTATTTAGATCAAGAACACATCTACATGCTATTCGCATCAACTATACATCTATACTACATAGACACTTGTATCAGCAGTTCTAATTTGATGCTAGATTGGTGTTTTCTAGGATCATTGCAATGTCATAGTATGTCACACTTTCCTGTGTGACAACTGTCATGGAACTATGCAGTTTCCTGAAGAATTCTGTGAAATTCTGCAGAATTCTGAAAGATCAAGTAACTCTTCCTGGTGGGTGCCACTGTATTTGTCTTTACCTCTGCTACTGTGACTGTGGCCACTGTGGAAGGGTTTGACACTCTGGTTTGAGATCTTTGTGACCATTTTTCTCCTGTGATAGCAGGAGAGGGATTTTTGCTTTTTAATTCTGCCAATGTTTTGGATTTATAATCTGCACATCTAGTGAAAACTGTCCAGCTCCCAGAACACTAACATGAGATTACTTTTGGCATCATTTTTACACCATCTAGAGGGCATCTTTGCACAGCGATTTGGTGGTTCATAGGGATGTTTTAATCTCCAGAGCATAGAGCATCCTTAAGGGTCTGGGGTGGGGAAGGGCTGGCTGTACTAAAGACATCCTAGATAAGTTCTGTAGGATTTTTGTTTCCTGTTTCAAAGTTTGGGAACAGTCTGACTTATGTACAGTACATATCTCTGTAGACTGCTGTCAGAAATCCAGGGACTCCAGCCTGCATGTAGACCAACACTTATGATACACAGAGCTGTGTGGGAAGTTGCCTACTTTAAGCTACGTACTTCTTCAAACTGTAGGTGCTAGAGGACCCTGATACTGGCAGTAAAGATAAGCCCCAGAGACATGAGTGATACACTTACATTTCTAGAAGCTCAGTGGTGTGCCACATTTTGGCTGTGAGATGGGGGTTGCCTTTCATAAAAGACTAAATCCTATCCTGATTGGGCATTTCAGAGATATTGAGGCCCCCTTTCTCCTCTGGAGTCACACAGTGTAGTCTCTTAACCTGTTGGGCTCTATGATGACACATACTTATGAAATTACCAGGTTAAAGTGGAAGATGGATTCCCTATATTGTTTAGCCTGAATGTGGATATTACTGAACAGCAGAGTGGCAAAAATGTGTGACAAAGAAGTGGGTGAGAAAAAAAATGTAACCCAAGCTTCACCTGGCAAATGAGGGAGAAGCTCAAAGTCACAGAGGACTCCACATGATGGATTTCATCAGGTCTCATAGCCACCAAGGGATGAGAAAGGTGGTGCTCAGGGCACAGACCTCCAGTTGAGGGGGTCATCATTTTGGAACCTACAGTGTTATCATTGGATTCACATGTGTTTGCATATTCTTCACTGTTACTTGTTGGGTTCTTATTCAATACAGTGCATTGCAAAATGATACTGGGCAAGCAGTGATCAAACACTTGGGGTATTCAGAGAGATATAGGAGATAGGAGTGGTAACCATAGGGGAGGGGTCAGAAACTCTAATGGATTTCAGTTTAGGTACTAATATTACAACAAAACAAACTAATATTCTTTCATTTACTAATAATAGAAGTAGCAATAAAATCAAGCAGAAAGAGCTCCAGAGGTGCCTTCTTTGGGACAGGCAGGAAATTCATATGTTGGAAATGGACATGGAGAAACTTAGCAGGTCTGGCTATGATAAGGTTTTTTTTCTCCTTCCCTTCAGAGAAAAAGAAAGGGGTGACTACCCTCATATCAAATAACCTCCCATTTCAGGAAGAGGAGGTCTGGGAAGATCAATATGCCATGTTACTGTTAAGGGGATTGTACAAGGTATTCAGGTCATGATATCTAACCGTTATGCCTCCCAGCTGTTCTACAGATTCTTTGGGAAATTTCTCAAACTTTTTATGAATAAGATGGTTGGGATCCTTATCTAAGGGGAGACTTCAACCTAGTAATGAACTAACAACAAATACCACCTCCCCAGTGCAACAGCCACCCTCAGCTGACTCCAAGATTAGACTGTCAGAGATAAGGCTTAGTGATGTCTGATGGCACCTGTGCCCCACTCTCCTACATACAAAATATATTCTTGGCTGGACTATTTAATGACAAAAAAGTTGGAACTGGGAAGAGCATCATTGGCTGGGGTGGGCACAATCATTCTATTCGATCATTCACCCCTTGCATGCAAGTGAATATAAATCTGTTTATAAAAAAGTTGCTATGAATCACAGAAAGATGTGAGTTGGGAGCGTACTGGCCACATGGACTCATCCATTTGTATTAAGGGGTATATTTGTTGCTTACCATATAATCATCAAGCGATTTCTTAAAACTATCTAATGAGGTACTGTTAACTACATTAGATGGTAGTCTGTTCCATATATTGATGATCCTCTGGTTCAATCAGGCAACTATGGTGCCTGAATGTCTCATTGCTCAAAGAAGGGAAGGTACAAAAATCCATAGGACAGGAGCTAGATAGGCTCCTCTAAGAAAATGACAAGCTGGAAATTGTACCTGGGATTTTATGAAACACAAAAAAGGTAGTATTAAGGTGGTTGCTTATTGCAGTGTGACAAAAATGAAGTGAGAACTAAAATAATCTAAATAGAGGGAGTTGAAGTCCCAGATAAAGTATGTGAGCTGGAACAACATCAATTAAAGAACCAATGGTACTCAAGGTACCAAAGAATGTCTGTTTGAACAACATTAACAGCATGAGTTTACTAAAAAAAGATCATGCACTACTAGTATGCAGTGCTTTTATGAATAAAAAAATCAGTTACCCCTTGGGTAAGAAAACGCTGTGTGCCATTGCCTTCCAGGATTTCAGTACTGCTTTTAACCTGGTCCCACACTTGCTGGTAAATGAAAACATGAAGCAAACTAATACTGACATAAGACTAATTAATTGAACAAAAGACTAGTTATCAGACAGAACTCAAATGGTTATTATAAATGGCCACAAATCTACATTAGTAAACATTGAGAGTGGAGTACCACAGGGGTCAGTTCTTGGTCCAATAATATTTCAGATATTCATCTCAGATCTAACTGAAAATCTTCCCAACTGGTCATCAAATATGCAGAGGACATGAAAATTGGGGGATATTGATCAACAACAGACCAAATAAATTAATCTCAATATAATTTGGACAAAATACATGATTGGCAACTTTGTGGAAAATGAAGTTCAGTACTGATAACTGTATAAAAATAATACTAGACATGAATACAGACTATTTAGGAAAATTTTATCATCAACCACAAGTGAAAAAGATCTGGAGTAATTATTTCAGAAGTCCTTAAACACCTGCATCAAGTAAATTAGGCAGTAACCAAGGCTAACAGAGTATTTTGGTCAATCAAGAGGAACATTAGATCTAGGGACCAAAATGTCATCTTTCTCCTTTAACGGGCATATGCTTGACCTCACCTTGAGCAATCAACAAAAATATGGTGCACATACACAAAGAAAGAAATGCAACAACTAGAAAAAGTCCAGAGATGAGCAACAAAGATAATTACAGAATTTAGGAGTAAGGATTATGAAGAAAGAAGGACACATCTAAACCTTTTCTAACTGGAAAGGTGTAGAATTGGGGTAGACCTACTTACAGTACAATCTTCAGTATTGTCAATGACCCTTACCTCTTATAGGAAATTACCTTTGATTTTAAACAATCAAATATTAATTTATTTAATAAATATTAATAAAAGAGAATATCCATTGCAATTAATTGTATACAAATGAAACTTTATCATGTATAAATATTTTTATACAAACCAGACCATACACCCTTGGAATAACTTACCAACTGAAATCATTCTTAGTGAAACTAAACAAGAATTTGAAGACAAATTGGATAAGTACATTTAAGCAGGTGGGCACTTGAGCTGCTATTGAGCAGCAGTAGAGCATTATGGGCTAAACATCTACTAGTGTTTTAACTTCCTAAGTGTGATCCTTAGTATGAAATAATTATGTGGCCAGAAAAAAGGCTGAAAACTTTCCCTGGCATTGAAAAGGGACATGGCTTGGAGTATGGGGTCTGAGACACAGCATCTATCAACTGTAGTGAGAAAAAAATGAATAACCCATTCTGGAGAGCAAACCCAAGCCCCTATCCTCTACTGCTTGATAGCCTGTAGTTCTACCACTGTACTTAGTTTACAAAGCAGGAAATGCAAGCTGTGGCAATGATTATTTGATGTAACGTTTCCCAAGTTGCATTTAAATCTCAAAGTCTGACCTGGAACCTATGAAGTTCTCAGCAATATAGAATGTCAAATCTTGATGGAGGTCTATCACTAACATTAACCATGACATCTAACTATTTGTCTCATACTACAAAAAATTGATGTGAGAAAGGGAAAAAAAATCCAACTGTGGGGATCAAACCCAGGCCTCTACTCTCTACTCCATCACTGTCTGTAGTTCAACCACTGTAGTGAATGTCCTACACTGGAGATGCATGCTGTGGCAAAGGACATCCAGCAGTGAGTGTAAATCCTTCCCACCCCCACCCTCACACACAGCCACAGTGGATATTTCCTAATTAACAGTCTGTCTATTTGAAGTTGTGTTCCCAAATTTGCACTTAAAGCTCTGTGTCTGAGCTGGAACTTTTCAAGTTATCAGGAATGTAGAACTTCAGGCAGTTCTGAAAGTCTGTCACTATCATCAGCAATCACATCTAACAAGTTCTGTCATACTGCACAGATTGTAGTGTGAAGGAAAAAAATTGTTTCACTCCAAGGATCAAACACAGGGCCCCCTATCCCCTATTGTTTGGTAGCTTGTTGCTCTACCACTATACCAAGCTTCTTATACAGGAGATGTATGATGTGGCAAAGGATATCCAGCAATGAAGGCAGACACACACACACACACACACACACACACACACACACACACACACACACACACAGAGTTACTGCCCCCCCACACAGTTACAGCAATTTTTTATAATGAACATTCTGTCGACGTCCAGTAGTGTTTCCAAAGTTTCATTGAAATTCAAAGTCTGAATTGGAACTTTTCAAGTGATCAGCAGTACATACAGAATGTCAAACCTTGCTGAAAGTCTATCACTAACATCATCAATGGAATCAAAATATTTCTCTCATACTTCATAAATAGTAGTGAGAAAGAGAAAAAAAACATTCAACTCTGAGAATAGAACCCAGGCTCCAACTTTGTACCACTGAACTAAATAGTATCCTGTGAATAGAGTGACTCAATTACAGTGAGTCAATTTGGGAGAGGTAAAAATAGTGACCATGAAATGAACTATGTTCTAATAGGAGTGCATTATAAGTTTGGTGCTTTCATTTCAGCAGGGAGTCCTACATGTAGTTATTTTGTGAAGTATATGGGTAGTTGTTCATCAGGCCATTTCTGAGCTGGCCGTGGGGTGTAGTGGTTTGAGTCACCACCTGTGTGACTGGTGGACCCGGGTTTGGGACTAGATTTAGTAAATAAAGAAACTAATAATGAAAATTGTTCTCTTTTTTATTTAAAAAAATAATAAAAATCTCAGAGGTTAGGTAAATAAAAATAAATCATATGGTATGGACAATATTGAAGGGGAATTTATTAAAGATGCAGTTGAAGTCATATCACCAATACTGACTGAGTTATTTAATCAAAATTTGATGGAAAATATTTTCCCTCTATCTGGAAAATAGCCAAAATAGTACCTATATTTAAAGGGGGGATTCCAATGACCCCTCAAACTATAGACCAATAGCAATCCTCTCCATCCTCTCTAAGTTAATGGAACTGGTGTTCGGCCAGTTGTATAGTTATTTAGAAAAATATTCAAAATTGACCAAATACCAACATGGCTTTAGGGCAGGTTATTCAACTTGCACTGCGCTCGTGGACTTTGTTGATAAAGTGGCAGTGGCCTTGGATAAGGGAGAGTCCATGGGTGCAGTGTTCATTGACCTGTCCAAAGCCTTTGATTTGGTCGACCACCATTTATTGTATGAGAGGATGGAGAGGATTGGTATAGCTCCTAGGTCATTATTATGGTTTAAATCATATTTCAATCAAAGAAAACAGCAAGTAGTAATAAATGGTCAATTTGCTGAAGTAGGTAGTATACTAAGAGGTGTCCATCAAGGTTCAATTTAGGGGCCATTATTGTTTTTGTTACATGTTAATGAATTACCTTCCAAAATAAATAATACATGAATCAGGTTGTATGCAGATGATACAGTACTTTTAGCATCAGCCAAATCTCAAAATGAAATGATGGTTAAATTACAGATGGATTTTGATGTTCTACAGGATTGGTTTTCCAGCTCTAAGTTAGTGATAAGTGATAAAAAAGTCAGGTTATGTTTTTTAATAAAAAAAAACAAAGGTTAATAAAAAGCAGATCAGAGATAGGAAAATATTAATGAGGAATGGGAAAAAATTGACAGTCACAGATCAATATAAATATTTAGATGTACAGATTGATTATACTTTATCTTTCTCAGCTCATATTAATAATACAGTAAAGAAAATTAATAATAAGATAGGGGCATTACGTAGGTCATCAAGGATATTAAATCTACAAACCCGGAGGTTAATTGCAAATCAATTAATAATGCCTGTATTAGAATATGGAAATATGGTATATAATTTTGCAGGTCAAACACATTTAAATAAATTAGTCATATCATATAATCGACTGGCAAGATTTGTCATGAACTGTAGCTATAATACTCATCATTGCATTTTGTATAAAGACCTAAACTGGGACAGTTTATCAGTATGATTTAAAAAACAATATTCAGTATTTATCTATAAAATAATAAATGGGATGATTTATGGAAACATGGAATTGCCTTCTGTTAGTAAATACTATCCGTATCTTTTAAGAGGTGTAAAGCATAGAGGTTACACTTTTCCAAAAACTAATACAAGATATGGTACTATGACACTTGAGGCTCAGACTGCAAATATTTGGAATAATATTCCCCCTGAATTAAGGAAAGCAACTAAACTATCCCAGTTTAAATTAGGATTGAGCACTGTATTTTATGATGAATGTACTTGTTTTTAAAATGTGGAAAAATGTGTTAGTTGTTGGTGTGATTGAAGATTTTTGTCTTGTATAATGTCAAAAATTATTTATTAGCTGTTTTATGTAGTTTGAATCTTTGTATGTTATATTGAATGTAACTGTTCTTGACACAGGACAACTTTGAAAATAGGTCTTACGACCTAAAGTTTGCTATCCTGTATAAAAATAAACATTTTTACTACTACTACTAGCTGTGGTGATTTGTGTTTTTTTTGGGGAGGGTTTTCTCATTTAAGTCTGGTTCTGCCCATCCTTCCGACTTTGTTCCCCTCCACCCCCAGGTTGCCATCCCAATGTTCTCCCCCTGCTGACTTGTGTCCCCCCCCCTTGGAGTAGCCCCCCTTCTGAGCTTTTCCCTGTCCTTCAATGTCATCCCCCCTGATGATGGGTATAATTATGGGGGGGTGCAGGGGCAGAGAAAAAGCAAGTGTAGTGGTGCTGATTTTGGAGCATGCTGTGGTACTTAGCGCTGTTTTGCTTGGTGCTGTTTTTTCCTCCCTGTTTTTTGTCTGTGTCATTATTACAAAGAGCCAAACTAAACTTCCTAGACAAGAGATACATGCTGTTGCAAAAGACATCCAACAGCGAGTGCAGACCCTCCCACACAGCTGCAGTGGATGTTCTCTTTTACGTTTGTCTGGTTTTTAATTTTAAACCACTATTTTTACTCCCCCTACAGAGTGGGCCCCATGACCTACAGCTGCTGGCATCCTCACCCCCCGGACAAAGTCTGGTGCATGGATAATTGCTCCATGCACACAGGGTTGGCCGGACCCCGGTGAAGGCGCCTCTCATGTTCGGGGGTGCAGGGTATGGCCATGAGCCGCTGATGTTGCGCCGCCATTTTCCATTATTTTCTTTCCCCCGAGGAGCCAGATGTGCAGTGGCATCACAGCACATCCGTGCTGATGCCTGCCGGGCTCCCCTCCCTTTGCTGAGCATGCAACTGCAGTGTGGATGGCCTCCACCAGTCACCGCTGCAGCGTGATGCATTGCCCTCACCCTCCCCAGAGGAAGAAGAGCAGTCATGGGATGTTCTATCCTTCCTATCCCCTGCCAGCTCCCTGTGGCTCAAGTCTATTCCCAAACCTGGGTCGCCAGTGTTGCTTGAGGTGTGACATCCAGTGCCTCAACCCTCAGCACCACCAGACCAGCCAAGTTTGTCTGTTTGAAGTAGTGTTTCCTAAGTTACATTTAAACCTCAATGTCTGAGCTGGAACTTTTCAAGTTATCAGTAATACAGAACTTCAAACCTTGCTGAAAGCATATCACTATCATCAGCAATCACAGCAAGCAATTTCTCTCATACTACATAAATTGTAGTGAAAAAGAAAAAAAACATTCTACTCTGAGGATAAAACCCAGATCCCCTACCCTCTAATGCTTTGTAGCCTGTAACTGTACTGCTATACTGTGTTTCCTATATACGAGATACATGCTGTGGCAAAGGACACACAACCATGAGTGCAGCACCCTCCAACACACACAGCTGCAGTGGATGTTCATAATCAGCTAGAACCTTTCAAGTTTTCAGCAGTATAGAATTTCAAACCTTGCTGAAACTCTATCACTAACATCAGCAATGACATCAAGCAATTTCTGTCATACTACTTAAATTTTAGTCAAAAAAAAAATGTTCGGAAACTGATGATTTAACCCAGGCCTAGGTAGGTCTGAAACCATATGCCAAGTCTTAAAAGGCTATCACTGACATCATCAGTGACATCATGCAGCCAAATCACTCACACTGAATGTACATTTCAGATTGGCTAAATGTAAAAAAGAGTATGCATGACCACAATAGGCCCTTAAGGTATCTTGAGGTTAGAGCAAAGCAAATTGAGTGACTCAAATTGAGCAATTTGTGCACCTGGAGAAACAGCGACCATGGAACATTAGCGAGAGGGAATGAATAGTGACTATGGAGTAGAGATGCAGTAAAGTTTTAATTCCTTAGCGAAGTGCAGGCGAAGTTGCCAACTTTGCATCTGTTTGGGGCTGTGTGAAGTCCCCATTATAATGAACGACTTTGCATTGCAGACTTTGCATTCACGTCACCTTATTTTCACACAAAGGCGAAGTGTGTGATAATTGAAACAGCCCACAGATCACATGAGTCACACAGACTCACAGTCTGCAGGTCACATGCTGCAAGCAGTAAGTTAATCAGGCAAGACAGTAAAATAGTTTCACTTTCACCTTGTTTAGTCTTGGAGAAGGAGCTTTTTGGTGTGGTATATGTAGAAAGAGAGAGAGAAAGAGAGATATTTTGAATCTTCAATCAAATTTTGAGATTTTCTTGGTAGTTTAGTTGCATATTTGTTGTTTTTAGTTGTGCCCCTTTGATTTTTAGGTCGCATTCCATGTCCTGATTCCTTAGTTTACCTCTTTTTATTTTTGTTTCAGCAGTTGTTTTTAATAGTTCATTTTTTTTGGTTTTGTGTGTGAAATGGAGAGAGGTGGGTTTGTTTCCTCTTGGGCATGTAGAGGACAGCGTGTTGGGCCATGTATGCACGGTGGCATCACATGTATCAATTGCAGCATAGTCTTTAGTGCTAGTGCTCCCCTCCCTGAAAGAGGAGGCACTTGTGCCATGCAAGCTCCCCTGCCAGTGGCACCTACCACTGCCCCCCAACCACCTGCAATGGTCCCTGTGGAGCAGCAGCAGCAAGAAGTCACGCAAGAGCAGCCGCAGCAGCAGCAGGTTGTCCCCCCCCCAATTGTGCACCAGCAGGCATTTTTGGGGGATTACACACAAAATTAGCAACAAATTTAGATTTCTGAACTTTGGTATGGATGGGAAGCCAAAAAACAACAACTGTGGCTTACACATGGAGACTGGGCCTAAACAGATGCAGACGCACAGACAGATTGAGATTGTGCACTCAAGGGATGCAGCCATCAGGCACAACAACAAGCCAAAACTGGAAAAACAATACATTTTGTGGGGGGGGGGGGGCAGTTGCAGTACCAATCCACTAAGTAGATAGATTGAAGCAGTAAAAAATACCACAGATGGATAAGAGATTCAGAATGATGTGATTACAGTATGGCACAATAAAATGTATCTGACTTGATGGCACTCACGCACATACACACTAGAGGTAATGCACACGAAATTTAACAGTTCAGCACACTATAACCAAATCTTTTAAACCGACTGAAAAAATGAACTGCACTACAGCAAACAGCAAAAAATTAACAAACATTACTACAAGTATTACTGTGTGTACATGAACACAAAAATACTAACATACTAGCTACCCAGCAACAGTTACTAAGACTGCCTTTCTCACTTTGAATCTCCCTTCACCATAGATACGCACCCCGCCGAAGCACACTTCTACAGTGTCTGTCAGTACAGACACTGAATGTACTAAAGTAACATTCAATATGTACACAAAATCAATAAACGCTCAATGATACAAACACACAAGGGTTTCCTGCAATCGATGTACTAAATTTTAACACAATGTTTTGTGGCAAAAAGGCATTTTTAAAGGTTTTTAGAGGGTCTGAATCTCAGAGCTCTGACAGCAGACTGTCTCCAGCTTTCCACTACATACACTATGATGGACTGAGGCTGATCAAGACAATATAGAGCCAATGTGACCTGCCAGCCCATGAATCACTGCAAAATTCACCTTAAAGAGCAATAACAAGGGGAAGCTAATGTGAAGTCCATTCAAATTAATGAAATTTTGCTTTAAAATTAAGGGTGAAGCAATATAAAAGGTGCAGTTAACATGAAGTCCATTATAACCAATGGAACTTTGTGTTAAAACACAAAGGCAAAGTTATACACTTCTCACTGTAGAGTAAAAGGTGAATTCTGCATTATACACAAAGTACTCCATGTAGTGAAGTTTGGGGACTTCGCCCCCCACTACTGTGGAGGAACAGTATATTGAACGATAATATGCAGTAAGTGTAGAGTCAGTGAACAGGTCAGCTAAGTGAATGAATTGAACAAGGCACTGCCAAGCTGGATGCCTTGCATGGTTGTTACATCTGCAGCCTGGGAAGCAAAAAGACCCAGATTCAGGACTGTATCTAGGATATTTAATTTTTGTAGTGTAGTGGTTTCTGCACTTTGTTTTTTTTTTTGATCTCCCATTCCCCTAAGGTTGTTCCCCCAACCTGGATGTCCCTCTAGCTCCGATTGCCCCTCCCATGTTGCCCTCCATTCCCCAGGGTCTGCACCCCTGGATTTGATTATATTTATTTGGGGGTTGTGGGGGGTGTAGCCCCCCGCATAAAAAGCAAGTGAATATGGCCCCCTCATATAGGTGGCATGGTTTGTTATTGTCACTCATGTTGTATTTGGTGTAGTGCTGATCGCTGATTTTGTTTTCAGTGATAAGCACTGACTGTTATGCAAGTTGCAATTTAATCCTCACTGTAATCACATGGAACTGGCACTTACAGCTACACTGTTAGAGCCTAAAAAGGGGAATGGAGCATAGAGAGGGACTGAAGATTGATAAACATCAAAGCCATGGTCCAAGGTACAGTATGCTTTGCTACGAGAAAGAGAAACCTTATTATTTTTAAAACACCAATATTATAATAGGGGAGCAAAGGTAATGAATCGTTTGGTACATCAATTATAGCAGTGACACGCACAGGCCCACATCACTAAAATACAGGAAATGAACATAGGTAGAATGGCCACAGAATCAGTAGACATCTCTATAGATCATGTAACTGATGTTGGTCACCTGATGGACTAGCCAAGTGCCGGACATGTACTACAAATCTGTAAAGAAAAAAAAACTCTGCTAAGGCTATGACATTATATAAACCACAGTATTGGTTGTCTGATTGAAGTATAAGGTTTATTATTTAAAAATTAATTAAAGCAACACTCACCCACCCACACCAACATTTTGAGCATATCATGTACTCTATAACTGAAGTGGCAATAAATTGGAAGGCTGATGCCATTATCCCACAAATTAGCCCTGAAAAGACTTCTTATTTTGTGTCTGGTTTTCCTAAGTATGCAGTGAAAGTGCTGTTATGTATTTGATCTGGTTTTCCCAAAAATTAGTGTTGAAAAGGGCATTTGTTATAAGGTTCATCCCATAATTGTTTCACCCTTTTAAACATTTATAGGGCAAGTTCTTACATTTACTGTGTCTACAGTGTCATTTGCTTTAGGTTGCTGACTGCCACCAGGCCAGTTGACCCCTCCACTACTGTACAGCGTGTGTGTGTGTGTGTGTGTGAGCGGGCGCGCGCACGCTTGCTTTCTTGCTCACCTCCACCTGATACACATGATGTGCAGACTCCTGATTGGCTCTAAGTTTAAGTGCAAGTGACTCCTGTGATTCAGAGGGGCAGCAGCTTCATTTTCAGCCTAGGATCTTGTCATATTGGAAAAGGTCCAATTCAGTTCACTAGAATTAGTTCAAGCAAAACCTAACTAACCTGACTGTGGCCCACTGCACACCCTTAGATTGCAATTGGACTTACAGGTGCTCTGTCTTTACAAATTAGTTTTACTTCTAGTATTTTTTGTTTCATTTTCAGATTTTGAATGGCTTTAGCTTGAAAGTTGACAGTGGGCAGACAGTAGCTTTGGTTGGAAACAGTGGATGTGGTAAAAGTACTGTGATACAGCTGCTGCAGAGACTGTATGATCCATTGGAAGGAGTGGTGAGAACAGAATAATAATTACAATGCCTTTCAGAGCAATAAACAGAATTATATTTTGGTGCAGTTATTTGAACATTTGAACTATGTTTGGTTATTCATGCGGTAGTCTATTTATTACTAAAAGGTTATCTTTATCTGTAGATTACAGTAGATGGACATGATATCAGGTCCTTAAACCTTCGACATTACAGAGAGTTTATTGGTGTAGTCAGCCAGGAGCCTGTACTATTTGGAACAACAATTGCAAACAACATCAGATATGGACGGGAAGATATAAGTGATGCAGAAATTGAGAAAGCAGCAAAAGAAGCAAATGCTTATGACTTCATTATGAAACTCCCTGATGTAAGTATAGTCTTTATTATCTTGAACTGAATTTACTCAAAAGCAAATTGGTTTATGTTAAAAGGGGAAACTCAAACACTCTCTAGCGAAGTGCCTTCATGGCCTAGTTCTTCAAGAATGATGAACTTAACAATGTAACTGTTTTGTAACATTTAGTGTTATGCTTTGTTGTTATGTTCTACTGTTCTTATACTTGCCACTCTTGGATGTATTCCAAAAATCTAAACATTTCAACTATGTTTTATATCAGAAATTTAATACACTGGTTGGAGAAAGAGGTACTCAAATGAGTGGTGGTCAGAAACAGCGAATAGCCATAGCCCGGGGCTTTAGCACGGAACCCCAAGATTCTTCTTTTAGATGAAGCAACATCTGCCCTAGACACAGAGAGTGAGTCTGTGGTTCAATCTGCCCTGGAGAAGGTATCTGTTTTACTGTTTTACAGATCTTTCTTTTCCTTTCCTCTTCTCTCCTCTCTTCTCCTCTCCTCCCCTCCCCTTCCCCCTCCTCTGCCCTCCCCCTCCTCTTCATTTATTTTTTCATCGTGCCAGTAAGTCAAATTAAAACTTTTAATTTATTTAGCTTTCATGAGGATTTTCTGACTGCAGGTTTCATTTATTGTATTTATATATGTATTGTAACCTGGTTCAAATGCTGAGAAAACAGGGCTTGAAGAAAAAATTGCAGTTTACCTATACATGTAAACTTGATTGATATACTGATCAAGTTGATTCTGTAACTGAGTTCAGAATATGCTGTTCACAGGAATCAATGCCTATAGAAACTGAGAGTTCCCCACAGTAAACAGCATTAGCTGTCAGATCATTCCTGGATTCATGCGTTTGTAATCAGTCTTCCCGAGATAAATGCACAACAGCATGCACTGAACTGCTCACATTAATCATGTATCCATTTCCAGTAATTCAGAGATGCACATGTAAACTGAATCACAGTTTCGGAAACAGAATCAGCTGTTCATGTATACTGAACAGCATTGCAACGAGGACTGCCAGCACCTATCCCTGTTCCTTAATTGCATTGCACATGTAAACAATGTAACTAATCTACAGTATGACACCTCAATCATTTCAATGACAAGAGATTGCAATATGACCAGTCCAGAAAAAGCCACTCTTTACTCTCCACACATCTCTGGACACTGGCCACATGTGCTGGTGCTGTCTTCAGAGACTTTCTAAGGTGTTTGATACAGTGCACCACACACTACTCCTGGATTCCCTCACACGGATAGGCCTGTCCCCTGAGACCACTTGCTGGTTTGCCAGCTACCTGTCTGAGAGAACCCAGACAGTCAGGATTGTCCATACCCTGTCCTCCCCCATCCAAATCAGGTCAGGGGTCCCACAGGGCTCTATCCTTGGCCAACTACTTTCCTTCCTGTTCCTCAACTCCATGCCCAAGGCTTGCTCCAGGAAACTACTGTTGTATGTGGACAATGCTGTCCTCTACAGCTCTCGCACTAACCCCATCGCCTGCCACTTGATGCTCCAGAAATCTTTCATGGAAGCTGAATCCTGGTTCTTTCAACATAGGCTAGTATTAAATTACAAAAAAACTAAATCCATGAATTTGCACCCCCCCAAAACAAGAACATAGGACAACCCCTGCTTATACTGAACTCCATAAATGACCCCCTTGAGCAGATTACCTGGTTCAAATACCTTGGTATCACCCTAGACTCTGGGCTTACCTACCGTGACCACATCTGAATACTGAGCACCGCTGTCAATGTGCATATTGGTCTACTTCACCGGTACAAGCACTGCCTCCCACCAGAAGCTCTCCATCTAGCTGTCTCTGCATCTATACTATCACTAATAGACTATAGAATCATCATCTATGGGGCAGCCAACAACATGTACCCAAACAAAATTAGATTGGCCCTTAATAAGGCCTATAGACTTGCTAGAGGGTGCACCAGACTCACACACACCTGCACCCTTTACGCCTCAACAAATTGGCTAAACTTTGATGGGAGGCTCAACTATCAGGCCTGCCTCTTTGCTAAAAAGATAACAGCAGGGCTACTCCCAACCTCCCTCTCCCACCTACTCCAGGAACCATTGTCCACCCATCTCACTCGACAATCGGAGACTACCCACTTTGGGGTACCTCACTGCAAGACCACTTCGGGTCAAAGAACTTTTAGATACCTGTTTCCTAACTGGCTCAACTCACTCCCAAACTCCCTGCTCACAGAACCCAAACTTTGTCAGTTCAAGTCCCAAGTAAGAGACCTAATCACTCATGAATCAGCCTGTGACTGCCCTTGAATCTGACCTTCCCACCCCCCCATGCCCCATGACTATAGACTTAACTCTGGTCCAGCCGCCCCTGGGCGCACCTATATTTTGACAATGGACACCTCAGTCCAGCCTAGGCCTGCAAATAACCACCAGGGCATGGCTTGCGCCACCGCCCTGCAGTGTATGTTTTGTTACCTACTACTATTTGCACTGTGTATCTATGTTTGACAACATTCTGTAAATCTGTATCTTCAGCTGCTTTACTGTGTTATCTGTAACCATTTTTGTATCCATTTGTAACCATTTTTGTATCCATTTCTGTAATTATTGTGTTAGTTGCTGCTATTGTCCCTGATGTCTCTGTTTTCAGTGACGTGGAACTTTTGTAAAGGAGTCTTTGACTCAAAGGTGTTATCCGATATACATCAATAAATAAACTCTGGTGGTGCCTATAGTAGAGTAACACATATACAGCAGAAAACCATGGCACACACCACTCTCCTTCTAATTAAAGATGACTGCTTGGCATAAAAGATTCTCTGTCCAAAACTTTAAAATGGTAAAATGTGCCAGCAATTTGATGAGAACACTGCCAAGGACTAAGTCCTCAACTTTTTCTGCTTGCACACTTTGCAAGAGGATACTATTGCCCCCTCATAGTGCCCCTTATATTCAGAAAATCTTTTAAGTGATACACGTTGGCAGGACAATACATTAATTCAATTTGTCAGTTCTCAGATAATTTTTTTAAACACTAGAAAAACATTATAGTGTACATACAAACAATTAATACACTACACAACAATACAGCAGATCAACCAGCCTAGTTTTGACTGAATTATAGATATACAAATATGATCCAAATATAGATACAATATGCAATCAGAAATAGTTTCCTGGTTTTGTATTGTAATTCCTTTAATTAATTCATGATTCCTTATTATTCTCAATAAGGGTTCTAAAGCCAAAATAAATAGTTTATGGGATAGGGGGCAGCCTTGTCTTACCCCATTATTCATCTTAAGAATTAACCACAAATCTGACCGTGGTGTTCTTATACAGTAGTGCTATTATAATTAATTATGCTATCTGGTAACCCCAAATCCTTAGGGCCTCTAATAAAAAAATCTGTATTTATTAAATCAAAAGCCTTAGAGGCATCTATGGCCAGGGCATGGGTTAATATTTTATTTTCCAGGGCATAATGTATTAAAGATTGGCAGATGACATACTATTAATAATTAGGATATCAACAAAGTTCTACCTTTAATCTTGCAGGAAATTAATATTTACGGAGCACTATCAGGGTACACACTGAACAAAGCAAAGTCTATTGTCATAGAAATTTATGCCACTGGCTATATGTTGGACAATAAAATACTACATGACTTCACAATAACTAAACAATGTAAATACTTAGGTATTTTTATACCTAAGAGTCCATCTGACACTATTAACATCAACTATGGTAAAACTAAAGAAAAAGTAATAAGGTTATTAGAATGATGGGGAAATGGCATTGTCGTTATAGGGGAGAGCTGAAACACTCAAAATGATGGCACTCCCACATATAATCTTTATTATATAAAATGTAATAGGTTACCAAATGAAAAATGGTTTAGTAATATCCGGAGGAGATTTATTAAATTTCTTTAGAGAGGGGGAAAGCCCAGAATCCCATGGAAAAATATGATATACCTTAGGAAACGGGGATACAGCTGCCCTGACCCTTTATCCTACGCAGTGGCTTCCAGACTAAGTTGTTATGGGAATGAGGTTTTTTGACAGAAAAAGTTTGTTTTCATGAGATTCTTTTTTGGAAAGGTTTGTCTTTTCAGATGACCAGTAATATTGTTAAGGAGCTTGGGGTAAGTAACATTCCAAAAATATTCCTTATAATAAAAAATGACTTGCTACAAGCAATACAAAGGATTACAGAGCAAGGATTGTTCCCCAGGCTATTTTTAAATGTCTGGGGGAACTCTTAAGTAAATGAAATTATTGCAGAAGTTGAGACTTTCAGTGAAACTGGAGGTGCTTACATGCACCCAATTATTGGAGAAAGGTAAATTTATCTCATTAGAGGGATTTAACATATTATTCACTAATACCAAGAGAACTAATTTCATCTTTCATCGGGCCTTATACAAAATTTTTTGAGAACAGATTTTTCAAGGGAACAGGCAAGATTTATCATTCTTGATTGATGAGCACAGGAAAATATTACAAAAAGGAGGAACAAAATTGGCACAGCAAATCTATGCTCTATTAGTAACAAATCCAAAAGATCCTTGGACCATAGTAAATGATAAATGGGAAAAGGAAAGTAACCTAGGTTATACTGCACAACAGTGGAAGAACTTAAGAATAAGGGCTAATAAGGACTACCTCTATGCCAAAAATAAAGTTATTCAGAAAAAAATATTGGATAGGGCATATTTTACTCCTCAAATATTAGGAAATATAAGGAAGGATGGGATAAAGACTTGCTGGTATGGATGTGGTTCCTTAGGAAGTCTTTATCACTGTATATGGACATGCAAGCATATCCAAGAATGGTGGAAGAAAATAAAGATGTTGTTGTACTTGGAGTTAAATATAAACCTTCCTTTGAGCTTTAAAGGGACACATTCATGTACAGTGGCATACATAGTTTGAAAGCCCATACAAAGTTCTTTTAATTGAGGTATTGGACATACTTGTAACTGGAAGCAGTCCAGAGATATGTGCTTAACTTAATGGAGTTAGGCAGGGCTAGATTAACAAGTTGTGGTGCCCTGGGCAATTTTGAATTGTGGGGCCCCCTGTGACTTAACCAATAGGCTAGGGGTTTACAGGACACCTAGACCCTCTAAAGCTGAACAATTTTTGATGCCTTAAAATGCATTTGGAAGGGTTTCTAGCTACTCTAAATGCCATTTTCGGGGTGGAAATAGAAGGTTATTGTTTGAAGTTGGATGGCTGGGGTACATTCACACCGAGTGTCAGCACTCAAGCACAGCCATGCGTTACTGACACCTCCACACCAACATCTCACTGCCCGAATAGATAGTAGTCTGCCCTGTGAGTGTATGGTGGGCAATCCTGACTCCCAAAGTCTCCAACCTGGGGTGGGGGTCACATCAACATAAACAGCTAAGTACACTAGCACGTACCTTTGGATCCCAGTTCTTGAGCACAAAAGTAGTGATAGAGGTGGACAGCATGATGACAATGCTGCTAGCATTGGGGGCGAGTAATAGGTTTCAAACTTGCATAGGATAGACCCAATGGGATCTTGGTAACAGTACTTGGGGGGGGGGTTAAGGCCAGAAATCAATTCGGGTCTATGGTAGCACAGTAGGTAGTGACTTTAGGGCAGACTACGTTGGCCAGGAGATCCTTTTCTACTGACAGCTTCTATGTTTCTATATTTCTATAAATACCCAGGCTCAATCGGCATACACCCAAGGGTGCTGAGGGAACTGGCAGAGGACCTTACAGATCTATTGACAGGCCTGTTCAGTAGTCACTGGAGCCAGGCATAGTATCGCAGGACTGCAGAACAGCCCATGTATGGCCCCTCTATAAGAGTGGTCCCAATGATGACCCAGGGAATTACAGACCAGTAAGTCTGGCCTTATTCATGTGCAAACTCATGGAGACCATACTAAATGAAAGGTTGGTAGTGTATCTAGATGAACATGGTCTGCAGCATGTGAGGCAGCAGGGGTTCATTGGAGGAAGGCTGTTTCAGATGAGTCTGATTGACTTCTTTTCTGGGTCACTAAAGCAGTGGATGAGGGAGAAGTGGTGGACATTATTTACCTGGACATCAGCAAAGCCTTTGACTCTGTGCCCCCTACAAGGGTTTAAGCAGTAAGCTGATGGATCTCAGGGTTTTAGAGAAGTTAACAGAATGGGTGGAAAAGTGGTTAAGGCGTAGGACCCAGAAAGTGGTGGTACAAAACATTAATCCACAATTCATGATCCCATAGTACCCACTTGCAATATATATATATATATATATATATATATATTTTGCTATTATTACTCATCATGTGATAGGCTCCATGGTCAGACATACTGTTAAGGCTCTCATTCTCTAAAACTATCTATTTCCCTTCTTTAGAATTAATTTGGCCCAACTCTCACAGATTTGAAATCATGACTGCTGCTACAGTCTCTAAACAGCATATTACTGTTGAGTTTATACTACAGTATATACAGTAGTATATAATATACACTTGTATATAGTGGACTTCTATGATCTCTAGTCACATCATTTACAATTTTTTGAAATAATGAAAATAAAAACATACAGTTGTTCACCAGGTCCATAATTTTTTTTCCTGCTAAAGTCAGGATTACAATGACAACTAGGCACTGGTGGTCAACGACAAGCCTCTAAGTCTCTCCAACTCAGACTGAGTCCAGTGGAGGGCCTCCCGCATTCTGCACTGCCTTGGGCTTGGCTGACTGAAGCTGCTTTTTTTTTTCTGTTTCTGCTTAAATTACAGATTTTTGAGACTGAGTCGATGGCTGACAGTGGGCCTGCCTAGTAGGTCACAGGCACAGCAAGTGATGCAGCTGGTCTAGCGATGATGACAGGATTCAGTGGCTCACTCGAGAGGGAATGAGTCTGGTGGCGTGGTGGCAATTTCTATTATCCAGGACTGTTACATCACATGACATGATGGGACCATGCACAGATCTGAGGGCCAGGGGGACAGAAAAGTTCAGGTCTGGGTGTGCAGGGGGGCAAACATCAACAGTGGACCACAGTGGAGCCCTGTAATTGGCTAGAAGTGTGCATGTTGTGCTTCAGATGCAGAGAACGTCCATGGAGAAACAGAGATGCAGCAAATGGTGAGCTGCTTCAGGATGGTGGCAGTGGGACAAGCTGTCGGCCATGGATGATCGAGACCCCCCCTCCCTGAGGTTTAATCACAGAGCGAGTGAGAAAGTACAGGGATCAGGGAAGAATGAAAAAAAAAGAAAAAGAAACTCAGGTGGCCCCTCAAACAAGGGGGCTCAGGGCAACTGCCCCTTCTGCCCTATGGTTAATCTGGCCCTGGAGTTAGGCACTACTTGATCATCACTGACATCACAAGTTTCTAAGAATGGCGCTAGTTTAGTATTTTTATTGCACAGACTCAGTAATCTATATTTCTGGACTGCTTCCAGCTACAGGCATGCCCATTACCTCAATTAAAAGAACTTGTCATGGGCTTTCAAACTATGTATGCCACTGTACATGAATGTGTTCTTTTAAACATATGGTTTTAAACAATTTTCAACATGTAGAATTATCAGAAATTCAGAGGAAAATATGTTGTTTAGCAACAATGGCTACTAAAAGATTAATTCTGGACAGTTGGAATGTGGAAGAGCTAGGAGATTTTGAGTCATTCGAATGGACATTTATGATACATTAGACAGCCCAACTTGAATAATTATGGGATGAATATGAAAATGGTGATCTATGTAGTGACATATCATGGAAAGAGGTCAGTGATGTACTAACTCCACACTTATCTTTTGAGAATTACCCCATTGTATGGTATTAGTTGGGGGGGGGGATAACTCTGTTTAGTTTGAGGTGACGTATTAACTCTTCAAATTTGGTTTCTATTACTTTCTTCATATGCTCATGTATCTATATTTGATATGTTTAATAGCATTTATTTAAAAAAATGTGCAATCAAAAATAGATCAGTCTATTAGAGACAAACTCTGACTCAATAATACATACACCATTTACATATTATAGATTTAAATAATCATATTCAAATCAGTACATTAGAGAAAATGCATAACCTCAATTTTATCATTCAAGCCTGGTCTATAAATGGCCTATAAAACTGGGGAGCATTTTCTCCCGTAGGGAAACACAGTTATAATTTGCCATTATATCTGTGGGTTATAACGGCCAACACGTACCAGGTTTCCCCTCAATCTGCACTTGCACTTGCTGATTATTAAGCTTGCATACACTGTCTCTTCCCAGATCTCTTTAGTGCATCCAGGACTTGTTTCAGGGCAGGCAGCAGCCCTTTACACTTTAGAGGATTTTTTTTTTATTTTAAAATGTGAGAACTCCACAAGTTACACAACATGCTTCTCGCACTTCAGGCTTGGGGGAAAAAAAAGTAAAAATGGCACTTGCTTCCACCACGCCTCAACTAATACAACGGCTACCAAGATACAAGAGAGGTGAGAGGGGACCATAAGTGCTCTTAAAACAGAAGGGGTTTAATTATTTTTGGGGGGAAGGGCTTTAAACACCACCACTAATACTGCCCAAATGTTTTAATCAGCAGCACCAACCACTGCCCATACTGATTTCTATAATTGCTGGTAGTGTTTTCAATGTGAGAAAATGCTACCCAGCAATTATATAAAACAATATATAGGGGGTGTGCATAATGAGAATTTGATGCACACCCTCGGGTGAAATGCTTAAATAAACATCTTGAGCTTCACCCTCAGGATTTATGTAGCATTTCACCCCTCAGGTGTACATTAAATTCTTGTTATGCACTCCCCCCATATATTATTCTATATGCAATTTAAAATTCCAAAAGACTTCCCATTTCACCAGGCTGAGTTCCAGGTCACCCCTCTTGGACCCATTCGAGCGTTATAAATCCCTTTAAATTTCCAGCCATGCTCTGTTGCATTGCTGGGGTGTACTATGAGTGAAGTTGTAGCATATTTGACATTCCAATTAACAATTGCTCGCATATGCTCACCCACTTGTTTCTTAAGCTTACATTTTGTTCTGCCCACATAGTATACCCCACACAGACGTGTCCCAAGACAAACAACATATGTAGTATCATAGTTAATGAGTCTGTTAATCTTATAGTTCTCTTTGTTGCCTGGATTAACAAAATGATCAGTATTTTCAATTACTGAACAATGCTTGCATTGTTGACATTTAAAACATCACAGCAGAAAGAGGGCATCTATATTTGTATCATATTTGTATATCTTTAATTGAGTCAATATTAGGGTACACTATAATGTTTTTCTAGTGTTTAAAAAAAATATCTGAGAACTGACAAATTCAATTCATGTATCGTCCTGCCAGTGTGTATCATTTGAAGTTTTTTTTATGTATAAGGGGTTCCATAAGGGGGCAATAGTATCCTCTTGACAAAGCATACAATCAAGAAATGTTGAGGGCTTAGTCCTGGGCAGTGTTCTCATTGAATTACTGGTACATTTTATCATTTTAGTAACGTTTTAGACATAGCATCTTTTGTGCCAAGCAGTCATATCTGGATTGACAGGGAATGATGTGTGCCATGGTTTTCTGCTGTCTACAGATTGCAATGTGACTTCACACACAGAGTTGTTAGGTTAAGAAGCTGACTGCCAAGGGTAGAAGTGAAGGCAGACACACTACTTTGTTTCAAGCAAAAGAAGGATATGCAAGTTCTTGAACACACATGGCAGCGCTAGATTTAACAACCGAAACAAAAAGGGAAAGACTCAGTGGCCTGACTTCTTATAATACATACAGTAGAATCCATGATATGTAGAGTGTTTTAACATTTTGGAAAGGTCTATAATGAGACAAAGTTCAAACCTAGAAAGCTTTTTATTTATGGTTGTCACAAATGTCTTCAAACTTTTTAATTTTGGAAGATGGTGGAGGTGGAGAGTTACCACTACACCATTAGGGACTGGTACATCAACGATTTTGTGGGACATCAGGGATCGGGGTGGGGGGACTAGACTACCAGGGTAGTGCAATGTACTGTACCCATACGTGCTGTCATTTAACTTGATGATCTCTCTGCTTATTTATAACGTAAACCCACTGACAACATGAAATTTAAGCCATGTAATGTTAATTCTATTACTGGTAGAAGTATACTTATTATTTCAGTAGATTCTTAGTGCATGCAGTATACTGTGCATAAAGTACACTGCATATGCACCCTGCTGGGTGCCATCACTACTGCTGCTGCCCAGATGCAGCTTCCTCCCTGACACCTCTTGTGCCCTATCTGCAGCCAGCAGCACATTTTGGGATCCCCTCCATCTGGTACAAGCCACTTAGACCAGCTTAAGGCTGATTTAAGTGGTGCCCCTTGCTGCATCTGCAATGGGACTTGCAGAATCCCACAAAAGGGGGTGTTGCAGCTCCACCATTGTGCAAGCCCCCTTGCAATCTGGCATACCTAGTTGCTTGCTGCAGCCTTGGCACAATGGAGCTTTGGCAAAGCTGCTTTAGATTTGACACAGGCTGCTTTACAGAATTACATTTGATGCAAGCCTTGTGTAAAATTCTTACGATGCAATTCCCTTGCATCAGTCTAAAGATGAGGGCGGTTACTCATATGTAAAATGTGTTTCTCTAGCTGGACAGCATTAAGTACTTCTTTTTGCCATTCCAGAATCGAAAGTCCTGTGTTATCTTTCCAGTGTCTCGTAATAATGAGCTTGACTATGGCAGAGATTAAAGCCAGGTGTGCCTTCTTGCTACCTGAAGTACCCTTTGGGAAATGGTATAATAAACAGATTTCTGGAGTAAAAAGGGAGTCCAGATCTAGCAGTGAATCCAGCATTTGCTTAATGGATTGCCAAAAGGTTTGAACAACCGAGCATGTCCATAGCATGTGATATAGAGAGCCACGGGTTTTGTTACATCAAGTGTAGTCAGGCGATGGAAACTGACCCAATTTGTACAATTTCACTGGTGTATAGTACAAATTGTGCATGATATTAAATTGCATCAAACGCAATCTGTCCTGTTTAACAAATTTATAGATATTTTTCCACATATTCATCCAAAAATCTGTTTCCGCCGTAAAGGATAGTTCCTGGATCCAACAGTAACACGCCCCCCTGGGTAAGTTGGTATCAAGTGATAACACATCTTTAAAGACTTTGGAGACTGCATGGGGTTCCTTAGCGGACTGTAAGAGCTTATTTAGTTTATCAGTAGACAGCCGACCTATGTCACTGCATCCCAGATGAATCATAATGGGTTCTTTAACCTGTTTATATTTAAAAAAGGTTATGGTAGGCATGTTAAAGCGTGATCAGAAAACGGAGAAGGAAATCAGTTTAC
The DNA here is from genome assembly GCA_016271365.2 of Neoceratodus forsteri. Classification (NCBI taxonomy): domain Eukaryota; kingdom Metazoa; phylum Chordata; order Ceratodontiformes; family Ceratodontidae; genus Neoceratodus; species Neoceratodus forsteri. The sequence goes on along the minus strand of CM057456.1, from coordinate 1,382,873,687 downwards.
CATCCTCATATAGATCGTAAACCTTCTTATTAATCTAAAGAGGCCAGAAGGTTGGTGGGATGGGTTTATGATTGACTTTAAAGTGGGGGTTACCAACTATAGGTTGTTCAAGGGATCTGTGCCAGTTACATGACAGGTGGACTTGTAATTGATGAAGCGCTCTAACCAACACCCTTGAAATTCTAATTGGCAGCTAAATGTGGGATATCTAAACTCACCTAATTTTAAACTGTCCTACACTTAGAACAAGAGCCTACAGAAGCTGAATTTCAACACTGCTTACACTGAATCGCAAGGCAAAAGCACCCTTGGAAAAAACATAACAGAGCTAAATAGGCTACTTGACACACAAGTGGAGGGGTGCTATGAAGGGCAAACCACAGATATTGTAGGGAAGGTAACAGAGGTGGCAAACTGCTGATCATTACCTTATGAAAGAAACAAGGGGCCAGATTATAGAACGAATGTCGCAACTCACCGGTGTATGCAGGCTGCAACATTTGCCACTACACCAGGGACCCTGTACCCTATTCCAAGACAGGCAGGGTCCCTGGCACTTATGTCCTGTGACTTCGCAGCTGCAGGGTTGCGCCACAGGAATGGTACAATGGATCTGGGTGCTGCAGACTACATGTAATAGTCCCCCAGAGCTCCCCACCCCAAAATAAGCCCGCAATCCCCTGGAAGCCTTTGGGGGTTTAGGCGGGGGGGCACACCTGGATACGGACCTGGGTGATGCCTTGAATTTTGGGGGGCAGCACTGTGCTTATGGGTCCATGGGGCATGGCAATGTGTGTTTCACAGCACTGCAAGGGGGCATCCATCGTTCTGCCAGGACAGATGCCCCTTAGACCAGCTAGGTGCTGGTCTAACCCCGCAGTGCCATAGTGGGACCTGGAATGGTGCAGACAGGTAATTGCAGCCACCCTTTTGGAATAGGGCACAGTCGCTGCCACAACTCCCCTTCCACCATGCCGTAGGGGTTGATCCTGGCTGAAGGCCACTTGGATGCCGACCACAAGCACTGTGGTGCAGGCTGCATCTTGGAATGGCAAAAGGCGTAATGCAAGTAGCAAGATGTGATTTGTGCCACAGGGTTTGGTGCAAGTCACCTTGGGACATGTGTAACCCTTTGGAATCCAGCTCAAAGTGTTAGGGCATTGTAACAAATTAATAATGTGGGAAACAGTCCCATGCCAGTCCCTTAGGTATTGTTGGGTTGCTTGTAGAGCAATAGTTCTTAGACTTTGTCACAGTGAGCCTCCCCAAATCCATGGAAAATATTTTGAGCCTCCCCCAACAACTGAAACAATTTTGGACCTCCCAAAAGAAAAATAACATACTGTACTTTGCACAGTACACCATGAATAAATTGAAACCCCTTTGAATACTTGGCTCACATTCAGTTCTTTGTCTTATACTGATGTGGAACCCTTGAAAAAGAGCTCCTGTGCTCAAATGTGTTATCGGAATAACAAATAAATAAAATAAATATTATTATTCAGCTTATTGTGACACACACACACACACACACACACACACACACACACAGGCCAGCCTACTTGCTCTGCTATTTTCATTCTTGAACCATTGTTACCCCTTGTTGCCTTACCTTTATGGGTCAGACTACTTCTCTGTTTCCTCTCTATATGAAATAACCTTCCTACGTACTTTGCCTCTCGCCATCCTTCCCTGCTCCTAAGCAACTTCTCAGGGATTACTTTGCTCCTTCCTGTTATTGCTCGTAGAATTTCTATGCTCAACCCTTGTATTTGGGCTGTTCTGTCATCACTCTACAAATTGATCAATGAGCACCGCTCATTATTAGTTATTCTTCATATTTGTCTGCACTATTGTTCATTGTGTATTTTTGATTGTTTTGTAGTTACCTTTTGAAGTGTATTCCTACCTACCCTTCCCGGATACACTCTGAAATGAGCTTTGTCTCATTCACCTTCCCTTGGCACCTATTAGTAAATAAGTACATAAAATTCACCTACTATTATCCTGTTCAGTTTGCTACATCTCTTCACACAAAATACATAAAACTCAACATTTAAATAAAGTACTTTTTCAGACTTGCTTGAGCCTCCCCTGGAACAGGTTGGGGCCTCCCCAGGGAGGCTGGCCTCACCATTTGAGAATCCCTGGTCTAAAGGTTTTAAGAATCTGGCCTAAGGACTCAGTTCCACAATTGGAGAAGTAGATCATTTTTTTTTCAAGCAGAGGGTTACTGGGATATGGAATGCTTTGCCAAAAATGGTTAACCATAGTTACATGCTAGTATTGTTGTGATAGTAAGGAGTTTGGTTTCATTTTGCCCACTCCTCTTGCCACACAGCAGTGACTATACCCAGTTTGAGTATGATCACATATCCCAGTTTGTGACACAGAGCAACTTCAGTGAGTAGTCTATCCTACATATTACTCCGGAGGAAGTATTACTTTAAAATGTTTCCTCCTTATTCTGACCCTGCCATACTGTTAAAGTTTATGTTTTTTTTTTTATTCTGCTTGTACTCCGATGATGTTGAATATGTTAATGAGCCACTTGTGCATCCAGCAGAACTTTGAAAAACATAACATTTGGACTTAAACCATCTTTTGTCTCAAATTAGTTCTGCATTTCCTCTCCCTGGTATTTATTACAGAAGTCATATGTATGAAAACTGGATATATGATCCTTGAAACTTCATCAGCTCCTATTGCTTATTCCCCAGTTGATGTCAAAAACTCTTCTTGTGACATCACAGTTACTCACATAGCAACAGACTGTCATGTAACAATAGAGGATTATGACTTCAAATGAGGAATATATTTTGTGGGGGGTGAACTGAAAGGCATAAATATCCCTTTTTGTGCTAATCGTTTCAAAAATAACCAAGGCAATGAAGGTAACTATAGAGGACTGTATCTAAATAGGATGTTTTTCAAAGTTTTCCTGCACACTTCAGGAGCTCTACTAGATAGTCCCATAAGGATGTTACCTGGTGTTTTAGCAACCCCATGTCAAAGTCATTTTTTTTTTGCACTATACATAATGGTCATCTAACTATTTATAATCCATACCAGAACCATTGGCTGCCAGGTTTGTTTTTAAGGCACTGTACATGGTGAGACTTACTCCAACTTTCTGGCAAAAAAATCTGTAAGCAGTCAGATTGTTATTTATAATTGTAACATTATTGCTTTAGTTGTCAATGTGAGTGTGAAAGGCAAAACAAAACAAGGATATATAATTTGTTATGATGTTTGCTTCATTCTGTCCACAAATGCAACTATATAAATTGCCTGCACTATGACACCTTTTTGCACTAATATTCCCAAAAATGTGGAAAATGTCTTTATGTTTTTATGCATAAACCCATTTAAATCCCATATCATTTTTGCAAAACTTTTTTGATAGGTGTAGAACATTGTTGCAGATATAGAAAAAGAAACAAATATGGGGGTTGCCAATCTATGCTACTTTTGGTTTTATCTACTTTCAAAGCTGCAGTTTCAGAGCTGTTCAGCTTAGGACAAAAGTAACTTAAACTCCCAACAAAAAAATTAAACTTGCCAGAAAGCTATCCAAACAATTCAAAAGTATGTGCAACATGTCAAAGACTTTGATATAAAAAAAAACAGGGTAAGCAAAGACTGACATACATGTACATAAAGCACATTTAATGATATAGAGAGCTGCAACTATGGGAGATAATGTCCTTGCTGCTATCCTGTGTATTTCCTTAGCAGGATATGACATGATAGGATATATTTTTATTCTAACAATACTTCCATATATTTAGGAAAGTACTTGTGCCAGTACAGTAAACAGCCATGAAATTGTTTTGGTGTGCATCAAAAAAATTGTGAAATTGAAACACCAGGAAACAAATGGAACCATTTCCCCTGTATCTATAATTGTATTATTTTGCTACTATAGATGGTAGCAGGCATCATACACTGGCATTTACGACATTCATGTTGACTGTTAAACCTTATAAATGTAGTGTTTTCTGTCCTGCAGGCTAGTAAAGGCCGAACTACAATTGTAATAGCTCACCGCCTTTCAACCATCAGGACAGCAGATGTAATAGCCGCAGTAGAGGATGGTGTCATAAAGGAACAAGGAACGCACTCTGAGCTCATGAAAAAGAAGGGGTTGTACCATTCTCTTGTAACTGCACAGGTAAAGTAAATCTGTGAAAATCTTACACCAGTGGATATATGGCCTAGAGGCATTCCTGTCTTGTACAGAACTATAAAATGGCCTGAGAAACAGCTTCCTGATGGACTGTGACTAAACACTTTATTTGCCCTGCGTTACTCTCTTGTTAACATGCATGTAGAGCATAATGATATGCTGAACAAGGTGTGGCACTGTTTAAAATTCCCATTTTTTATTAGAATAGCAAAAAGACCCTCCTTGTGGTTATGTTAATGGTCAGTTACTCACCCTCTAGAAGCATGTGGGACTCATATATATTTTGTGCAACATTATACCCCTAGGTGTTTGCAACATAATATACCTAGATGGTGGTTTACAGGCCATTAACATAACCATCGTTATGCCTTACTATTTAATTAATAGTCTAAAAACCATTGCCAAAAAAATAAAGTCTCTGAAACAAGCCATCAGTGTAGGGTTTGAATTTTTAACAGAACATCCAGAATAGATTTTGGAAGACAATATTTGCATTTTCATTATTTTTTTTTTTTTTTTGGTAACCACCTGTCTTGGATGGCACTCTGATGAAATCCATGGATAGGGTAAAAAATGTGGACTCAAGGCTGACACTAAAACATTAGGTGTTGACTGTAGTCTGAAACTGATTTTCTAAAGAATATTTTCCTGATTATACCCTGTCTAGATCAAGAGAATTTGACGACCCTGGTACATGCCTTGTTGACCTCAGGATGTAGGCTACTTTAATGCTCAATCCCTAGTGCTCTCTGGTGAGTTGGTGCACCACCTGCAGCAGGTGCACAGTCAGGCTGATTACAGGGGGTATCATATAAAGATCATCATTCTCCCGTGCTGCGCAGCTGCACTGGCTGCCAACTTGGTAGAACACCACCTTCAAGATTACCTTGTTAATATACAAAGCCCTGTACAGGTTGAGCCCCTACTATTTTAAAGACCTCTTGGCCTGCTATACCCTCTGCTCCATTGAGAAATTACTGATGGCCATCACAAGACTTTATTTAAAACAATCGGACAATAGAGTTTTCTCAGTAGTGGTCCTAGTAATATGGAACTCCTTACCATTATATCTGTGGAGTTCCTCCTTTGTGGCAAGCATTTAAAGGGGCCTGAATAGTTACCTGTTTGAGTGTTCATACAATCTGGATCTCTTGCTCTTATTCATTTGTACCTCTAGCTGAATTTTCATATGTACTCATTGTTTGTTTGTTTTATTGTTTCATTTATTGATGTATTTTGATGTGAAGCAACCTGAACATCTCAGGGCACTCAACGAATTAAATTGCCTTCTCTGTATTTTTTCTGCCGAATTATCTTATATTTATTTATTTATTCATTCATTTAAGAGTTTCACCAGGAAGGCATACTGAGCAGAACTGCTCATTTCCAGATGCATCCTGGGGGAAGGGAAGGAAGAGAACAAGTTGTTCCACAAAAACAACAAATACAGGGATGAACAGTTCATATCTCTGAGCATGTACAATATACAGTAGGTGATCAGTGACGGTTCAGTTGGCAGCCAACTGCAGAGGTGAGAGGTGGGCTATGTCAGTCGCCGGCTGTGTTTCGGGATGGGGGGAGTAGGGTGGTGGGCATTACCTGCTGAGGTGGGGGGTTGGGGTCCACTAGACCACCAGGGAAGGGGGTTATTATTAATTACAATTTCAGTGACATGGGGGAGTACTGGACCACCAGGAAGGGTTATTTTAATAATTCTGAATATGGGTGACATTGGGGATCAGGGAGGGAGGGCTACTAGACCACCAGGAAGTTGTTTTTTTATACATATGAATACAGGCGACATCGGGGATTATGGGGCACTAGACCACCGGGGGGGTTATTTTTATACATATGAATACAGGTTTATATTGGGACTTGGAGGGGTACTAGACCACTGGGAAGGGTTATTCTTATACATATAAATATGGACAACATCAGGGCTGGGGGTACTGCAGAACATTGCCATAAACATGTCAACTCTCCCAGAGGAGAATTTTCTAAGAGCCCTGAAACCAGCTTTGGCTGGTCTAATGGTGCTTAGAATTTCTCCCTCTGGAAAAGTTCTGATAATACCACTTTTGGGGCTGTGGCAGCTTGCATCTGCCTCATGCGCCCTAGTACCATGTTGCAGATCATTTTGGGTTGCATGGTCAGCACAAGCCTAATTTGAGGCAGGTAGCCTGTGGTTGATGCAGGCTGCCATTGAGAATCATCCCCTGTGCATCTTTTGGTCCAAGGGGCATTTTGCACCATTCTTAGTGGTGCAAACCCCTTGCTCCTGTTGGGAGCTTTGAGACTCAATCCCATAATCTTTTCCCCTTAACTGTCATCTGTTCCTTTTGCTTATGACTGCTGTGAAGACATAAATCTCTGCTTCTGACATAATAACCTGGTTCCACTGAAATTATTCTGAACTTACAAGCAGAAGATTTTGATTTAACAGCAAGAAAAGCAGCAGTAAGAGATGATGTCTAAGAGGCAAGCAGCCTGTTTTTCTGCAAATGCCTTTAGCAATGAAAAGCTGCATTGTCACGAAATTCAAAATATTTTGGAAATGTTATGCAATTTGAGTCCTTCCAAATATCCAGAAGTGGAATATGGCATGGAGGGAATTAGAGCATTAGAGAGTGTATCTCTTTTTCAGGGGAAGGAGCAGCAGTGTGCTGCTTGGAGAATGACGTCTGGTGGCAGTTCAGTCCCTTTTCTGGTGTGGGTGGCCGTACATCAGCTGGCACCAACCCCAGAATGCTGATGTGGTGTGTGCTGCAGTTGTAGGAGGAAGGGATCAGAAGAGCAATGAAAAATGGCCTGCCGGTGAGCCACATGGTGGTTCTTCAGTTCCTCCAATGCCACCAGTCCCCTTCACATAGCAGCTCTGCCCTTAGACTGCTTTTCCACAAAGATTTAGGTGCTTCCTACTTCAGGTGAAATCCTGTCATCATACAGTGCCACTTGGCAGGGATAAGCTGGAATTCTGGGAGCCATTGTGGGCCAACATGGGAACCAGGACAGGACAGGACAATTAGAGTTGTGTGATTTTGAGAGAACGTTACTTCACATGAACTTTTGAAGTATCCCAGCTTTGCTAAGCACTTCTGTAGTTCTGTGCCTGAAGTGCCAAACCTTGACTAGCAAAACTATGTGAAGTGGCCCTTTGCATTTTATGTAGTTTTTGGCTGGGTAAAGGGATGCTTCACCTGCAGAGAGCAACACAAAGTGTTTCAAAACTATTATCAAACACTGTTTTTATAACGAATCCTGCCCCCACCCACTCCATTTGCCAGTACCTACCCCCTTCCACTACCAAGAACCTTGTTAATCAAGTCCCCCATCCCAAACCACCCTCTCCTGTGCAAATCCTGTCCTCCCCCCATCCCCGCTGGGTGAAGTTCAATGCCTAGTAATAATAAGCTGTTTCATAGGAGTAAAATCCTTCCTGACACCTGCACATCAAAATTCAACACAATCCACTCCCCCAACTGACCTGACCCCCAGCAGTAAGTGAATTCCCCCCCTTCTGACCTCCTTTGGCTCTCACCACCCTCTTACCCCCGCACCCCAACAAAATGTTTTATGTACCTGTAAAAAAGAAAACCATTCTGATTTGCAGAGGCATGTCCTCTCCATTGGTTAAGTATTGGATGGATGGATGGATTACATATTTTACTATAGTAAAGCCTGACTAGCTGAGGCCAATTGTTATACCAGGGATTACACTGTACACAGTTTTCCATCTTAAAACATTGCAAATGAGCAAAGGGGAAGAGTGTGCTAAAAGTTCCGAATCCGAAATTGCCCAGAACTGGACAGCCTGGCTTGGAAAAACACCATTTTTGTCTTGTGGCTGACCTGTGAGGCCCTGGTTCAATCAACAGCAACTCTGTCTTGGTCAAATTTAAACTCAGCCAGCTGGAGGCTATCCAGCTGCTGATTTCTGAGAGGCATTATTCTAGCATAGACACCATCCCTCACCCAGCGGATGTAAAGGACAACTATAGCTGAGTATCATCTGCACAGCAGTGAAAACTCACACCATACCACCTAATAATCCATCCTAAAGGTAGCACATGCAGCACAAAAATCAGGGCAGACAGAATGGACCCATGAGGAACACCATAGCTAACAGCAACAGGCTGCAACAAGAATGATCTCAACACAATTTGCTGTTATCTGCTGAACAGGAGGGACTCAAACCACTTCAGCACTGTGCCAGAGAGTCCATCTTATTCTTTGAGGCATTCCATCAACTCCCTATAATGTGCACTGCCAAATGCTAACTAGAAAGCTAGGAGAACTGTTGCTAGATTAGTGAAATGGGTGAATTTGACTATGACATAAGGAAAATTCTCTTACTTTTTTTTGAAAAGTGCTGTGGGATGTTATATGCCCAACTGAACAACCACAAGATCATGCAGATGGAACCTTGTTTAATTGTCTAATATGAAAGATGGCATTTCACAACAGCATACTGTCCCTGTGACATTGATGAAAGCTGAACCCTGGTGACCAGCCTTCACAGTGACATGGTGCCAACAGCAGCCTGCAATAGCTCGGAAGCAACAATTGTCATATGTGACAGTAGCAAAAATTGAACAACTGCAAGCCATGAAAAAAGCTACCCCCTGAGGGCATCAGTACTAAATTTAGATATCCTTACTGTTGCTGTTAAGAAGCTGGAAGAACACTGCTGGGGGCACCATTGAAGTTGGGGGAGACCGGGCCTGGGGTGGGTCCATAGGTGGGCACAGATGACAGGGGAATAGAGTGCCTGGATCATGACATATTAATATTATTTAGCCATCCTACCTTTGTCTTAAATCCTATTGTTTCAGTGGCGACCCTGATTATTGTTATAGTGGTACAGCAGGGGACTTGGGACCGGAGCATGTAACTGCCTTGGCTCTCAGATCCTCTGCACTGACCAAAGGAGTGTAAGCTGCATACCGTCAAACTGCAGAGTGGAGTGAGTTCTGATCCATACTTGGGTACATCTGAATCCTAATGGCAAGAAGACTAACTCTGTCCACAGGAATAAGATTCAATGGGGCATTCCTAACTTGCAAAGACTTGAGGCTGGAAACATGGTCCTGCTCTCTCCCTGCTATATTTGCTTTTCTCCTGTGCATTTCTGCTGCTCCATGGACTCTCCACAGAGGAAGGCTTCCTCATGTTGCAGCTCAACAGTTTACCTCTAGCTGTCTGAACCACTTAGCAACATCAGTGAATGACTTCTGCAAACGCATGCCTCCTTGGAGTGGTTAACATCTGATAAACTCTCTTGTATTCTAAAAGAAAATGATTAACTTTAATCTGCCCAAATTTAAAGCTCCAATTTCTGACAATTTGCTTATTTTGGCCAGTCTATGAGGACCAAAGGTGTAACTTGGGGTGGGGGATTATTTACTGTTGTTTTAACAGGACCACTAAAATAGCACACTGGTCAGCTTAGCTGATATACCACCTGGGTTGATTGTACAGTGCTATAACTATTATAGTTACCATTCTTGTGTGAAAACCCTTGGTTAGTGGTTTTAGTCCAGAATGTCGATATTGGGTAGAGGAGAGAGTTAATGCTCCTGCTGTGTTGTGTTTACTTGTAAACATTTCCCTCACACCTTACTGGCAGGGATGGTCTCTGAAGTTAATAGATCCCATACTTAAATTGCATAATACTGCCAATTAGTTTGACAGGTAGTTTAACAAGGTCTTCTGTGCCTTCATTTTTAAGGGATCTTGACTTCATAGGCCCTATCTCTAGCTTCCCCATTGTAACTATTTGGTTTATTATCATTGCACTGGTCAGTGGAGATGGAATTTTGCAGGCAGCTGATACTGAACTATGGAGCAGAAGGTGTCTAAATCCTCCTCCTTTCCCTATTTCGAGCTTCTCACACCCAACCCCAGTGTGGGTATTTAGGCTTATGTATGGAGGCCCACAACTGAATGGCTTGTGGTTATTTATTCTGCTCCAGGAATGCTGCACTACCATGAAACTTTGCCCTGGAGCTTATAGGGTTGGCCTATAAGCCAACCTATTAATTGGAAGTACAAAATTGTTATTCATTGTTCCAATAGGTCATAATGGTTATCAGTGGGATACTCTATTGTCTTTAGCCCTGTTGGCACTGTATCTTCCTTGTTACACATTTTGGCAGCTAAGGTATGGTACACAATGCAGTTAATATCATAGAAATTCAGAGCAACTACATGGACAAATTGCATGCACAATACCTTGGAGACAGGATGAAAGGGAAGGGGGCTTTGTACAGTTGGTACTTTCAATTATAGGGTTTGGGTCTGATTGGGTCTGATTATGACAGAAAGTGACCTTTATTGTTTCTTATGGGATCACTGAGTACTTTTAAAGTAGTGTCCTATAATGAGAATGGTCTCAGGAACAAAAATAATAGCAGCTCTAAAAAAACACTGCAAGGCTATCTTGCTGCAGGAGATGCATTTTATATCCTGGGAGAATCAAAAATTGATAAAATGTGGATTTGATAGAATGGCTGCCTATACTACTGGCAGGCGATGTAGTTGCTATCATGACTGATAAAAAATATGTAGAGACAAACTGAATTTACATATTCAGACAAATATGGTAAATTAGCTATGGTGATTGGCAAATTAAGGGGGGAGGCAATTACAATTTGCAGTTGTTATATACCTCCTGGCATGGATGCATCAATTGAACAAATATTATTTGAGAAAACAATAGAACTGCACAGGTGTAACCTGTTGTTAACATACTAACATACTATTTGCCAGCAGATTAGGCCTTATGGTCTATCGAGTCTGCTCGAACTTTAGATCCTTAGTTGGGTGCCGAGACCCTCCCATCCCTTGTGCTCCAGAAACCCGTATCATCCATCCCCACCCCTGGGACAGGACATCATCTGATACATCCACTTTCTGTGTCTGTCCCATCCCTCTCTTGAAGCCCTCCACTGTGGATCTCTGAACTAGCTCACCAGGCAGTGCATTCCAAGGGTCCACCACCCTCTCAGTGAAAACCTCCTCCTCTTTTCCCCCTTACCCTTCCACCTTCCAACTTCAAACCATGCCCTCTGGTGATACCTCCCTGCTTTAGTCTAAAGATCCCCTCCATGTTTACCCTATTTATTCCCTTGAGGTACTTGAAGACCTCAATCATGTCCCCCCTGTCTCTCCTCTCCTCCAGTGAAAACAGGCAGAGCTCCTTAAGTCTGTCCTCATACGTCAAATCCCCTAGCCCTCGTATCATCTTTGTTGCCCTCCTCTGTACCCTCTCTAGGAGCTGTATGTCCCTCTTATGTGGTCTCCAGTACTGTACACAGTACTCAAGGTGTGGTCTAACCAGTCCATTGTACAGTGGCAGGATCACTTCCTTGCTCCTAGAGGTGATCCCCCCTTACGATGCATCCCAACATCCTGTTTGCCTTGCTAGCCACTCTCCTGCACTGCTCAAAGTTATTCATACATGCATCCACCATGACCCCTAGGTCTTTTTCCCCTATTGAGGCCTCCAGCGCCTCCCCTCCCAGGGTGTACCTGTGTTTAGGGTTTCCCCGACCAAGATGCAACACCTTGCACTTGGTGATATTGAAATTTAATTTCCATGTGTGAGCCCAGCTTTCCAGGGTGTCCAGGTCCCCTTGCAGGGCCAACCTCCCCTCTTCTCCCTCAACTACTGCTCCCATCTTGGAGTCATCCACGAAGAGACTCATTTCACACCCTATACCCTCCCTGATGTCCGATATGTATGCATTAAACAGGATCGGACCCAGGACCGAGCCCTGCGGTACCCCACTACCAACCTCTCTAGGGTTCGAGAGCTCCCCACAGACCACTACTCTCTGAGTGCATCCAGCTAGCCAGTTTTCAATCCATCTGACCATCAAAGGGCCTACTCCTAACCCCATCAGTTTCTCCACCAGACCATTGTGGGGGACAGAGTCAAACGCCTTGCTGAAGTCCAAGAATAATACATCCACAGGACACCCTGTCCATTTCTGATGTTACCCATTCATAGAACTCCACAAGGTTGGTTTGACATGATCTACCTGGCACAAACCCATGTTGCCGACTATCCAGACCTCCCACCTCCTCCAAGTACACCCCAATCGTTCCTTTAGTAAACTTTCCATTAATTTTCCCACCACCGAGGTCAAACTGATGGGTCTATAGTTACCTGGTACTTCCCTCGACCCCTTTATGGATTGGTACCACATGTGCCTCTCGCCAATCCCTAGGTACCCTCCCTGTCTCAAGTGACCTGCTGAAAAGCTCCGCCAGGGGTGCAGCCAGTATGTCCGCCAATTCCCATAGTACTCTTGGATGAATGCCGTCCGGCCCAGGAGATTTGTCTTTCTTTAGGGCCTTGAGGGCTAACCACACCTTTTTGGCAGAGATAGCATCATCCGTGCCCTCCACCTTACTGGCCTTTTTATCTTTACCCAGATGTGACACCCCTGGGGTACCTCTCTCTCCCTCTTGCTCCATTTTTGTTGCTCCCCTGATCCCACTTACTGATGTTTCTATCCCCTTCATGCCTTGCTTTGTAGATATCCCATCCCCCTCCCTAGTGAACACAGAGGCAAAGTACTCGTTAAATACCTCTGCCTGGTCCCTCGCCTCTTCCACCCACCCTCCTTCTGATCTCAATCTGCTGAGATGGCCCTTAGTTTTTCTCTGCTCCCCAATGTACTGGAAGAACCCCTTTTCCCCTCCATGTATCCCCTGTGCCAGCCGTTGCTCTTTACTGGACTTTGCTCCCCTCACCATACAGGTGACTTTTCTAGATGCGAGCTGGTACATTTCCTTATCCCTATCCCCTCTTGTTGTTTTATATTTTTTGTAGGCCGCCTTCTTTTCTCTGACTGCTACCTGTACCTCGCTGGACCACCAGCATGGTTTATGTGACCTTGCTCCCTTACGTTTCAACTTAGTGCAGATCCTGACTGCCTCATGAAGTCCCCATTTTATGACCTCCCATCTCCTTTCCACACTTGTCATTGAGGTAATTACCATCAAGTGATCCTTGAGAATATTTCCCATGCCCATGTTGTTGGGAGGTTTCTTTAATTTTTTAATAGATCCTGGCAAGGATTTCATTATTTCCCCACCCATATGAATGTCTGCAGGTCAAAAACACTGTAAACATTTAATAAGGGACTTTGGACTCACAAATGTCTGGAAACACCTGCATCCTACACCATGCCACTACACATTTTATTCCCACCCTCATAGTCAATACTGTGGGACTGACTACTTTTTTCTCAGCTCGGAATATTTAGACAGCATAAGTAAGATGAGCATAGAACATACAGTATTATCTAATCACGCTCCATTGGTACTTACCCTAGGGCAGGGGAGAGAAAAAAGATGCAGGCAATGGAGATTTAATGTCTATTTCTTATGAGATCCAGAATTCCAGGAGCTCCTTAAGAATAGGATCCCACAAATTACTGAGAACATGAATCCCCAGATATTTCTCATGAGAACTTATGAAACATAATTAAAACAGTCCTAAGAGAGGACATTTTAGCATTGTGCACTTAAGAAACAAAGGGAGGAACAAATGACTCAGCTCACTGAGAAACTTTTCTTCCTGCAATATGCCCACATGCAGAGCGATCTCTCTCTCTCTCGCTGCACTTGAAGAGAAAAAAACAAGAAAGACATTCAAGAACTATTAACATATAAAACAGAATAGGTCCTAGAGTATTTAAAACAATGATACTATAAAGGGGTAGCAATGGTGGCCGTATTACTGGCATATTGACTTCAACAACAGCAGAAGTCAGCCACTATTGTCCACATGACAGAGCCTAAATCTGGGCAAACCTACTTCAGAACGCAGTAGATTCTTGAAGTCCTGAAAGGCTATTATGAAGTTCTGTGTATACAACCTCTTGAATCTCTTGATGAAGACTTTATGGCCTTCTGTGGAAAAACACTACTTCCAGCATTCTCACAACAGTAGAATGCAGTCTTTACCAAACAACTCTATGTTAAGAACTACTGGGAGGGACTGCTAAGCTTAAACATGGGTAATCTGATGGCTGGGATGGTAATTGCACAGAATTCTTTAAACATAGTAATGACAGCATACTGCTTGCTCTCCAAGCTGCATCTGCAGAACTAATGGAAGGTGGGCACATGCAGATACCTGGAGATATGCAAATGTCTCTGCAATCTTAAAGACAGGTAAAGACCCCAAGCAAATTAATTCATATAGAATGATTCCAGCTTTAAACATTAATCATAAATTGTTTGCCGAGGTCCTTGCTAGAAGGCTGGAGACCATTCCCCCTATCCTTATTAATATAGACCAAGCAGGGTTTATTACTACTAGTCAAACAGCAAGAAATGTTAAGATAATGATACTGTTGGCAGGGATGACCCTAGCAGAACAACCATCTTCCCATTTTCTTACTTTAGACATCAAAAAATGATTCAATAGAGTTTCATTGCACTTTCTCCAGCACACCCTTTTGTGAGCAATTTAGGAATACAATAACACGCTTGTATTTCTCCCCCTATGCAATAATCAAAGCAAATGGGCCTTTCTCCCCATTTTCAACAATCCCATGGTACTCAGCAGCAGTGCCCCCTTTCTGCATTACTATTTGTGATATATGTCAAGCTATTGGTCCTGCATATCATGCAGTTGGGCACTATTCAGGAAATAAACACAAGAGACATGGCCCACAAGGCTGCGTTTTATGCAGACAACCTTCTAATATATTTGATAATTCTTCAGATCTCCCTGCAAGTACTGATGATGGCACTGAAGGAAGTCAGAGGGTTACTGGAATAGAAATCAAATACAGCCAAAGCAGAGATACTGTGTTTAGGCTTTAACCCACCACCACATCTCTGATGATACCTGTTTTTTATTGGGACAAGAATTCCTCTAAATACTTGTGGGTTCACATTCCCTCAGATTCGATATAATTATGTAATCTGAACTATGCACTTCTTAAACATACCTTATTGCAGACTTACAATGCTGGTAGTTATTGCCTTTAACACTAATTAATAGGTCCATATGAACTTATTACCTAGATTACTTTATTTTTTCCAGACTTTACAATGCACCCCTTCAAAGGAGGATTTGGAGAGGTGGGACAGGCACATCTCCTGCTTTCTTTGGAAAAGTCAGTACCCCAAGATTAAGTTTCAAAGAGTCCATCTCCCCAAAGGTAAAGGGGGATTGGCACTACCAAACATCTAGAAATATTGTCAAGCTGCACAGCCGACCCATATTTTAGGATGCTTAGACTGCAATAAATGTACTCAGTGGAAGGGTTCCATGTCATAACAGCAATCGCAAAATAGCAATCGCTATTATGGCAAGTGTATATCGCCCAAAAAGAAAATTGGCGATATACACTCATAGGCAACCAGGCACTCATAGGAAACTCCACGGGGGGTTCATGTCAAGGAGGCGGCAAAATCACTGCATCAGGGAAAAAATTAAGTGTTGCAGCCAAAGGCAGCGGCAAATTTTTCCCACACCTGGTCCCGAACCCTGTACCTGCTGCACCTGAGCTAGCCACCCACACCACCACACCACACAGCTAGCTCAGTGGCAGCAGGCACACCAGTCCCCCAAAACCCCTTCCCTGTCCCTCCCCCCACTATCTCCCCCTTCCTGTAGTACCCTTGCATTCATGTAGAGTCACTGTCCTTCCAGGGTAGCCCAGGAGGAAAGTACTGAATATGAGTGGCTGTTTTGATGGTCACTCATATTTAGTCACCATCCTTGCTGGATACCCAAAGGGAGTACCTTTACCTCTTTAAGAGTCTGGACATGGTGGCATCAGCCCTCTTTATCTCCCCTAGACCCAAAGCCTCAGCAGCTATTACTAGTACCCAGTGGGGATACAATAAAGGTCTGGTTTATTATAAGTAATACAGCACCTATTAGAACACAGTTTAAGGAATTAGAGACTCGGGCACTTGGCAAATCTTTTTTTTTTTCCTGCTCAATTGGACCTAGGGGTTCAAATGTGAGAGACACAGGGACTTATTTATAAGCATCAGTTCTATCAACAGGGAACTTTTAAAACTTTTCAGGCATTTCCGTAAGAATACAATTAGGGAGACATGAGTACTTTGCATATTTGGAGATGAGACATTTCTTGGGAAGTACATTGAGCCTCTGGTGGTTAATGGGTGGTAGTCACCCATTAATTCAGCTACTCCTGTCAAGGTTTCAAGATCATTCCTGGTACACACACTATATTACTGCTACAGGGCAATGAGTGTTCCTTATAAAGTATATAAATTGCAGAAAAAAACTGTGTTACTGCTCTAGTTAGGGATAAAGCCACAAAAGTAGGGAAATGTGGCATTAGGGTTTTCAAGGCTAACACCCCACATCCACCCTGCACACATCAACAGGCATCAGGTGCATGCCTTGTGGTCATCAGCCCTAACACTCACCCCATTCAATAAGTAAATAAGCTGAGATGAGTAGAGTATAGGAGAATGGGGTGATAGTTAGGGCTGATGAGCCCGAATCACACTCCTGACATCTGTTGGTGTGTGCAGGGAGGATTTGGGATGTTAGCTTTGAAACCCTAATGCCACATTTCCCTACTTGTCTGGCTTTATCCCTAACTAGAGCATTAATGAAGTTTTTTGCAATTTACTTCCTTACTTTTGAGATACTATAATTGTTTCCTTATTTGACTGTTGGAGTGCATGGCCCTCAAAGCCCTCCAGTCTCATCCCTCCATAGGTGCGCATATATATGTAGTTGTGGAAGCACAGGGCCCTCCTGGCCCTGCACTTCCATTTACAAGACAACAGTGACCAAATTATCAGCATAGCCATCTTATAACCCCACCTCATGTACCCAGTACAGAACATTTTCAAATCCCAACAAAACATAATTCTGCGCAACTGCAACGCCATTCAGTGCTAAAGGTGCGAAAACACATTTTGGCCTGAATTTGAAAAAATGACAGCTGTGACGTACATGAGGTGTGGTAATAAAATTTCAAAAGTTACAAGCGTGCATATTGAAATTGCAATGAATGGTCATAACTTTGGAGTTTTTACATATTTTGCCGTCAAATTGTGAGCATAGCAATCTTATTACCCCACCTCATGCACCCATTACAGAATATTTTTGAATCCATGCCAAAACTTAATTCTGCACAACGGCAATGTTATTCCATGCCACAGGTGCAAAAACATATTTTGGGCAGGATTTGAAAAATGACAGCTGTGACATACATGAGGTGGGATAATAAGAAGACTATACTGAAAATCTGGGGTCAAAGTATTGAACATTCCCAAAGTTACAAGTGGGCTTAGTGAAATTGCAACAAATTGTCATAACTTGCATTTTTTCATATTTTGACCCCAAATTTTGAAAATAGTCTTCTTATTACCTTACCTCGTAAACCCTGTAGTTAAAACTTTTCAAATTAGTGCCAAAACACCATTCCGCACCAGAGGTGCGAAAACACATTTCAGATAGGATGTGAAAAATGACAGCTGTGTTGTTCATGAGGTGGTGTGAAAAATTGACTATGTTGAAATTTTGGAGTCAAAATATTGAAAATCACCAACGTTATGAGCATGCTTATAAAATTTTCAACAAACGCAAATAACTCACCTATTTTTAGGAATTCTTTCACCAAATTTTCAACATAGCCTTTCTGTGACCCCACCTCATGAACACTGGTGCTCAAATTTCATTATTCAATCCCAAAAGGTGATTTCATGCAGCGACCGAGAAATGACTTTCCAGGCCTGAGTAATGTAATGACAGTGCCAGTGTTCATGAGGTGGGGTTCCAAAAAGGCCATGTTGAAAATTTGATGAAAAAATTCCTTAAAATGGCAAAGTTATGAACATAAGTTCAAAACATCATTGAACTACACTACACAGCACTTACCCTGATTCCTCCATTCGAGGTTCGGCTTTGAAGAGTGCAGATGTGTCTCAGTCCACAGAAGATGACAGCCTATGATCTCTGGTGTTAAGTATAGGGTAAGGGGGTGTGGGGTGGTGGGTGCTCAGTGGGAGGTTCGGGATGGGCAGGGGGCTGCAGGAGTGATGAGGGACCATTTTCTTTTTTTCAGGTTTGAAAAAAAGACATTGGGAACTGTTTTTCTTTTTACAGGTACAACAAAATAAATATTTCAGGACACTGGGAGTGGGCTCCTGAGTGTCACACAGTGCTGGGGGGGCTTGTAATACCAACACAGGGATTAGGTCCCCCTATGTTGGCACGTGAAATGAAACAATGGGCTGTGGGGTTGGGAAAAACTAAAATAAAATAAAGGGAACAGTGATCAGAGGGTGGAGGGTGCCACTAGACACCAGGGACATTGATCAGAGGGTGGGAGGGTGCCACTAGAGACCAGGAAAAAGGGAGGCTCACAGCTGACACTGCAGCCGGCAGCAGGACTTCAGCTGTGGCTGCAGAAGTCAAAAAATTCCCAGTGTTCTCATAATAATAATAATATCTTTATTTTTTAGGTGCCTTTCAAGTGTCAAGGCACCGTACAAATTAATATCAGAGACAGATCCGAATAAAACGATCATAAAATCAGAGACAGATCTGAATAAAACGATCATAAAATCACACATCATAAAATGACATTAATCAGTTAATTATTCACCATATGCCTGGTGCCACAAAAAAGTCTTTAGGGCCAGCTTGAAACCCTCCAGAGTTATGCACTCCTGTAACTGATGAGGTAGAGAATTCCAGAGTGTGGGAGCCATGAACATAAATGATCTGACCCCCGAAGATTTCAAATGTACCTTAGGGATCTCTAGCAACCCCTCGCTGGCTGAGTGGAGCAATCGCCTGGGACAATAAGGGACCAGGAGCTCTTTCAGGTAGTCCGGGCCCAGTCTGTGTAGGGCTTTGAAAGTCAGCAAGCCAACTTTAAAGGTGATCTGCCACTGTACTGGCAGTCAGTGCAGTTTGCACAGCACCAGCATAATATGACAGGACCAAGAAGATCCTGTCAGAAGCCGGGCCACCGCGTTCTGCACCAGCTACAAGTGGTGGATTTCCACACCAGAAAGCCCTAGGTATAGTGAGTTGCAATAATCTAAATGTGAGGACAAAAAGGCATGGACTAGAACAGGAAAGTCGCTGGACGGAACTAGATGTTTAACCCTGGAAATATTCCTTAGATGGTAAAAGGAAGATTTGATGGCAGCCGACACCTGCGAATGCAGGGTCAACCCTTCATCAAAAATTACCCCCAGGTTTCGCACCTGGTCAGAGGTCAGGAGAGACACCCCCAAGAACAAGTCAAGAGGGTGACCCAGCCCCCAAACCCCCTGTCCAGTGACCAGGTTCCACAACCAACACCTCAGTCTTACCAGAGTTCAACATCTGCCAGTTTGAATCCATCCACTGCTGGATTTCTTTGAGACAGCTATTAAAGACCAAGAGAGCTCTATCCTGGTCGGGTACAAAAGAAAGGTAGAGCTGGGTATCATCGGCACAGCAATGAAACCTCAGTCCATACCTTCCTACAATGTCTCCGAGGGGCAGCATGTACACCGCAAACAACATGGGTGACAAAATAGAACCCTGAGGGACCCCACAAGACAGAGAAACTGGGTCTGATGAAAACACCCCAGATACCACTCTCTGAGTTCTTCCAGTGAGGAATGACGTAAACCATCTGAGGACTGTTCCCGACAGTCCACAGATGCACCTCAGACAGCTAAGTAACACCCCATGGTCCACGGTGTCAAACACTGATGAGAGATCCAGAAGAACCAAGATGGAGTGGCTCTTCCGATCCCTAGCCATCAGGAGATCATTGAGCACCCGATCCAGCGCTGTCTCGGTACTATGCCTCTTTCGAAAACAGGACTGGAGGGGCTCATAGATGTCATGGATGGTCAAATAGTCATCCAGTTGTACTGCCACTACTTTCTCAATCACCTTCCCTAAAAAAGGGAGGTTGGTGATTGGCCTATAGTTGGTGTGGCAGTTTGGGTCCAAAGTAGCTTTCTTCAAAAGCGGTATCACTACTGCCTCTTTCAGAGAGTTAGGAAACTCTCCAGATTCCAGGGAGCACCAAACTATCCATGCTAGGTCTGGACTAATAACATCAATACAACCCAAAATCAGGGAAGTTGGTCCAGGGTCCAAACTACAGCATGTAGAGCACATACCCTGGATGATCAGCATGACATCCATGAAGTCCGGGTGGCTGAAGGTACTCCAAGAAAACCGAGGAGCTATGACCTCATGCTGATCTAAACCAACACCCAGAGAGTGCACTGGTTGGAGCACTGCCCTGATGTTGGCCACCTTAGCAGCAAAGAATCGAGCAAGATCATCACACTCTGTTGGCGAAAATGCTTTCCGAACTTGAAGACAGGCTGGGTTGCACAGTCTGTCCACAGTTCGGAACAGCTGAGCTGGTCAGTTCTGAGCTACCTCAATCTCCCTGGACAGGAACTCTGCCTTCTTATGGGTGATTGCGGACTGATAGACTTGATAATGGTCCATCAATCTAAGGTGGTCGGCATCAAGGGCAGATTTTCGCCACCAGGCTCTAGCCTTCGTCCTAGTCCCTGTTTCTCTCTCAAAACCCTGTCAAACCATGGGGATCGAGGGTGAAGGGAGAGAGGATGAACTTGGACTGGAGCAATAGCATCCAGAGCCATCAGGACAGCCATATTATAGGCCATCACGAGGGTCTCTGGATCATTGCTTGCCGCAGAGAGAGACAATAGGTCAAGCACTGCAGATAGGCTATGAGAACTTATGTCTCGTGAAGAGTGGTACCTGACCATCTCCACAGGGGAGGCCTAGGAAAGCGGGGGTGCTAAAACTAAACCCCATGGTGTAATGATCTGACCACACAACTGGTTCCACCCCCAAGTAGGAGGCTTCAATCCCTAGGAGGAAAACTAAGTCAAGAGAGTGTCCGTGTTTATGAGTAGTAGTGGTAACCACCTGTGTAAGGCCCAGAAATGTCATCAACTGGAGGAAGTGCTGTCCATATTGCAAGAGTTCATCGTCGATCCAGGCATTGAAGTCACCCAGAACCATCAGTCTGGGTGACTCAAACGCTATGTCGATGACAAAGTCTGCCACTTCCTGAAGGAAACGCTTCTCATCACCGGGTGGACGGTAGATGAGGGCGATCTGACAACTTATACCTGCTACTATGCTACACTCAAATGACTCCACTTCCTCAACTAGTACACTTGTAAGGTTCAGTTTGGTCTTAAAATAGACCGCACCCCACCCCCCCGCGATTCAACTGTGGGCGGTATATCACCGAGTACCCAGCTGGAGTTAAAGCCTCCAAAATGGGGCCAGAGTTTTCATTCAGCCAGGTCTCGGTGATGCAAGCCAGATCCACTGTTTCAACAAGTTCTGCAATAAATACAGTCTTGTTTTTAACTGACCTGGCATTGCAAAGCACCGCCTGAGTTGGACGAACCTCTCAGGCTGCCCAAACCATCTGCCTACCACAGTGGGTAGTGCTCTTGGGTATGGAAACCAAGCATGAAACACCACGGATTTCAACCCAGGGCATCTCCTGGATCTTACTACCCCAGTGTGGTGGCCCTCCTCATTTGCCCTCCACTGTTTGCACCCCCCCAACTCCTCTAACTCCTACGTGCAATACCTAAGGCCCTACAATGTTCATACAGAGAACGCTGGGGAAGTGCTCCTCTTACTAAGCTGGGCACCCATTATTGTGGGTGCCCAGAAATCATAATAATGGGCACAATATTAAAAAAAACCAACACATCAGACTCAGCTTAACTGGTCCCATTTAGCTAGGTTCTGATGTTTGTTTTAAAAAATGCCAGCATTTTTATTTGCTTTCCACTTCTGTTTCTTCATGGAAAAGTTCCACAAGATGACAGTTGGCACGGCACATAAAAAGATTTTGGGTACCATTCCAAACAAGAGGTATGAAAGCAAAATGTGCATTTGTGGCATAAGAAAAACCATACTGTGCATGCTTAAAAAACGTTATCTCAAAACCCCTACTATGCATGCACAAGTCAGAAAACACTAAAATATAATGCCTTACAACTCTGGAACCCTTTGATATTTTTTTCGCCAGGTCTGTCAAAGGCAGTACCTTGGGACATGACACATGTCCCCTGCATGTTTGGGGCAATATTTTCTTTCCATGTAGGCTGTAGGCAAGAGCAAAAAAAAAACAATGTTAAGTATTGGAAACTAACTGATCTTCTTCAGGGGTATCTTTTGCAGCAGGTCACACTCTTGGGTGTCTGCCAGAGGGCGCTGTCATTGATGGTAGCTTTCACCGTTTGTGTCTATAAATACGTGGGCGGCCACTAGTGGCTCAGTTCTTTTCCTGCCATCTCCTAGCACACTGCACATGTAGCTCTCACCGCCAGTGTATTGACACGTTTATCGATGTGGAAATCAACACTCCCATTTTATTATGTTTCTGTCAGCCATATGTCTACTTTGGATTATTTGTTCCGTAAGTGCCATTGTGGCCAGAAAATCTATAGGTACGACAACCATACTCTGTGTGTCCACTGTCTGAGGACTGCTCACAATGTGCATTCCTGTACTCACTGCCAAGAAATCAATCAGGCAACTCATAGTCGATGACTCCAGGAACCTGAAGCATTCCTTATGGAGCAGAAGGTAGCTCACCTCAAGCAGACGGTGAAGTCCAGCTCCTCCTCTGACTGACGACTTCCCTGACCTCCCAGACATCGCACTCCAAACATGCTTTGAAGCACAAACTTCGAGATAACGAAAAGCCATGGGTATGCCATGGTAAGGACACCCACTTATCAACGGCTTCCACTTCTGGTCACCCTTCGATGAGCCAGGCTTCTCTGACTCCTTTTGAAAAAATGCAGATGGTACTCGCAGGTTTGGTTCAAAGTACAGAGGCCTCCTGCACCAAGGAATAAACTGTTTCATCAACAATGGCCCTGCATGTTTTGTCATCATCGACAATCACTCAAGCCTTATTGATCTTGACCATGATGGCTCTTCCATTGACACCTGGTCTCTCCTCGTCGACCTGCTGGTCCTCAAGTATGGACCAGGGCTCCTCATCGATGACGGCTGCTTTTCAGCATTCTAAGACTTCACCATTTCAGGCCCCATTTAAGAAGTCCTCCAGCATGGACCCAGGATTTACCCTGACAGTGTTACTGGATTTGCCACCACCATCCAAGCCCATCTCATACAGGGGCTCAGTAGTCCCATTGCCTGATGTGACTTCTCCTGGTTTGGGCTCTCGGCCTCACCTGCATCCTCACCTGAAGCCATAAGTCTTGCCCCCCCAATAAAGGGATCCATGGGGGCACCTCCTCCAGCTTCTCTGGCCCCTTTGAGAGCCCCTGTTGTTGACATGGCTTCCATTATTCAGGCTGTATTAGAAGTCATGAAGGTCATGCAACAGCCTTAACCTCAGCTATCCTCTTCTCCCTCACCTCCTCACAAGAGACTGCACAGGGACCATTCTCCTCCCCCTTCCTTCCATTCCTTGCCAGGAAAGGCCCCAGATGATTATGAAGATGATGAAGAGGGCAATTTTGCAGATGGAGATGGGGTTCAAACCCTATCCACTACCTCCACTGTGTCCTCTATCGATGAGGACCCTACATTTCTGGACATCATTGCCCAAATGCAGCAGATAATGGGATTTACCACCACAGAGCAAGACAGGTACCGCCAAAACTTGGCGGATTACCTGGATCTTCCAGAGAACCCCTCCATTGTTGTTCCTCCACTGATACCAGCATACCAGGATGCGGTACTTGCAGCTTGGCACCACCCCTCTTCTGTGCCTCCAGTCCCAAAGAAAGTGGATTGCCTATACCAGGCTCCCAATGACCACCCTTTTTTTTTTGTTGCACCACAGGCAGACTCAGTGGTCATTAATGCTGCTCATACTAAACATCCAAAACATCTCAGCTACCTTCTTCCAGACCGTGAATCGTGGAAGTTGATCTTAATGGGCAAGAGGGTTTACCAGGCTTTAACCCTCAATATGCTTATCTGCAACTATATGGGGTATAAGCTAAAATATCAGAAAACCCTATGGACTGCTGCTTCTGAGGTGGCTGCCAAGCTCCTTCAGTTTGCTGAAACCAATCAGTTACTAGCCACGCTGAAAACAGGTAGAGCCTTTCTTGTCATCTGCTATTCGCATATTATGACGCCGTTGACCCTTCGGCCCGTACTTCGGCAATTGGTATCACCCTTTACCGTCATGCCTGATTGCGGATCTCTAGCTTTACCCCAGATGTCCAACAGATGATCCTAAATTCCCCTTTTAATGGGCATAAATTATTTGGATCAGACACAGAAACCATTTTGAATGATTTACAGGCCTTGGGCCACACTGTTCGGACTGTTCATGGTATGTATCATACTTCACAGCTTACGTCTCTGTGGAGATCTTCTCTATCATTCCAGTTCAGATGGGCCTCATGCTAGCATGGCCCTGCTCATCAGCCAGCTAGAGGACATCAACAGTCTCAGCCTTAAAGCCATCCTCCTGCTTCTGCCTCCAAAGGGTGCCCAATTCGCCCCTACTGTGGCAGCCGCCACCCCTCAGTCTTTTTAACTCTGTCTTCAGACCCTCCCCTGCAGTCCTCTGCCGGCCTTGGAGGCTGTGGGGGGTCCATTTTCACTACACTTGGAGGCTTAGCAAAAGATAACTGCCAACGAATGGGTCCTGCAAATTATATGCTCGGGCCACACATTAGAACTGACCACCACTCCAATGACCCATTCACCTCGACTTCTGTCATACCCACTGGAACACGTTCTGGTTCTCCTGGAAGAGCTCCAGTCACTGATTCAAAAGTGCGCAGTTTAACTGGTGCCTCCAGAAGAGCAGGGCATGCGATTCTACTCCCGCTTTCTTTCTGGTGCCCAGAGTGACAGGTGATCTTTGCCCTGTCCAGGACCTAAGGGACTTAAATTGGTACATCCATTACAAATGATTCCAGATGGTCACTTTGGCCACTGTCCTACAACTTCTAAATCAAGGGGACTGGCTCTGCATCCTCAACATGAAGGAAGCAAACCTCCACATTCAAATCCATCCTGCCCATCATCAGTACCTTTGATCCCAGCTCCTGGGCCTTCATTATCAGTTCAGTGCCCTTCAGACAATCTTCAGCACCAAGGGTCTGCACCAAGTGCCTGGCGGTCATGGCTTTCACCCTCTGCTGCCAGGGCCATTACGTGTTCCTATATCTGGATGACTGGCTCATCAAAGCATCCACCCACAAGGGCCTACAACACTCCCTCAAGCACCACTCATCAGCTGTTCCACGAGGTTGATATCACAGTCAACATCTGAAAATTGCATATTGGGCTATCCCAATGCCAGAAGTACGTCAAGGCAGTCCTTAACACAGGGAATGGTTGTTCCTTTCTGCCCAAGGACCGGTGCCACAGACTTGTCTCCCTGTCAAGACAGTGTCAAGTGGCTCAATAAATCACAGCATGGCAGTACATGTGACTCCTGGGTCACATGGCTGCAGCCATTTCAACCATACCTCATGCACGCTGGCACATGCGCCCCATCCAATGGGCCCTCAGACATCAGTGGTACCAGGGTTTAGAGGATTCCATTGCAGTGACCCCTGCAATCAGGTGGGCTCTAACTTGGTGGATGGACCTGACAAATTTACGGACTGGTGTGTCCTTCTGCTCCCTTCCCCCATCCCAGACACTCATGACAGATGCCTCCATCCTCGGCTGGGGCACCCACCTTGGCCCTCATTAGACATAAGGCTTTTTTGGCACCCCATGCCACATCTCTCCATATCAGTCTCTTGGAGATGCATGCCATCCATCTAGCTTTGCAAGCATTCTTGCCTTTCCTGCTCCTAGGACCCCTCCTGGTTCAAACAGACAACACCTGCATGGTGTATTACATCAACAAGCAAGGAGGCACAAAGTCCCAGACACTAATGTATGCCACAAAGCTGTATGGGTTTGGAAACATAGAAACATAGAAGCTGACAGCAGATAAGGACCACAAGACCCATCCAGTCTGCCCATTTGTTCTACCTTATGAATGTGCCATAGGCCTGTACTCTGTCAATGGCCTATCTATTCAAACTCATCTATATTGCTCCCTTATGCCTATCCCATGCATGTTTAAAGCCCTGCACTGTATTCATATCCACCACTTCCTGAGGTAGGCCGTTCCATGCATCCACCACCCTTTCTGCGAAAAAAGAACTTTCTCACATTACCCCTTAATTGGCCTCCTTCTAATCTCATGCTGTGTCCTCTTGTCCTGCTATTTTTCTTATATTGAAACATGTTAGACTCTTTCACCTTGGTAATGCCCTTAAAATGTTTGAATGTTTTGATTATATCACCTCTCTCTCTCTCCTTTGCTCTAGGGTATACATATTGAGCTCCGTTAATCTGTCCTCATATGTTTTCTGATGCAGTCCCTGCACCATTTTGGTTGCCCTTCTCGGGACTGCCTCCATTTTGTTAATGTCCTCATGCATGTGGCTTCCAGTACTGTACGCAGTACTCCAGATGGGGCTTAACCAGTGTCCTGTAAAGAGGGATTATTACCTCCCTCTTATGACTTGTGATACCCCTAATACACCCCAACATCCCTCTAGCCTTACCTACTGCTTTAGTGGTCTGCTTGGATGATTTCAGGTAATCTGTGATGATAATGCCCAAGTCTATTTCTTCCTTTGTGATTGGCAGTAACTTCCCTCCCAACCTCCCAATGTATATGGGTGTCTATTTAGATCCAAGGTCACCCCCAAATTATTGTGAGAAATTGTTATAACCCCCCTTCTTCTGATCATATTTATAGGGAGGCTTTACTTAGGGACATTGATACATTCTCTGATTATAAAGATGTGGTAATCATGGGTGACTTTAACATTCCCCATATAAACTGGTCCACTCATTCTAGCAATAATAAACAAGACATTGATTTTTTGAACATGTTAACTGAGAATGGTCTATCACAACTAGTAAATTTTCCCACCAGAGGAGGGAACATTCTTGATCTCCTCATCACCAACATAAGTCACAAACTCACCAATATTTTAACATCTGATCCCTTAGGCAATAGTGACCATCACTCCATTATGTTTGAATTAATAGGTGTACAGCATAGATTAAATAAAAAAACTGTCTTTAGAAACTATCATAATGCTAACTTTGGGGTGATTACAGATAAATTAAATAGTGTCAAATGGTCACACCGTTTCTTTGGCCTCACGGTAAATGAGGCCTCGTTAAAACTAAAGGATGTGATTTTTGCACTAGAAAGGAAACATGTGCCAACAAAAAAGGCAGAATCCCAATTTGGCTAAATAAATCCATTATGACTCAGATCAAAAGAAAAAAAGTTATTCATAAAACTAAAAACAGGTAAAAGACTCGATGAAACCTACAGTAAATATAAAAAGACAACACAAGTTTTAAAACATATGATTAAAAAGGCTAAAATGGAAATAGAATTCAAATTAGCCCATACCAAAGATGGCTATAGAACATTATTTTCATACTTAAACAATAAAAAGGGGAACTCTAGAAAAATAGGGCCTTTAACACTAGATAATAAAATAATTCACTCAGACATTGAAAGGCAGATTATTTTAATTCCTTTTTCTGCTCTGTCTACTCTAAAAAAGATTATTACTTGCCTTGTAGTGATATGAAAGTAAGTCAAAATTTCATAAAAAACTATAATATTATGGCTGCAGATATTTTCCCTCTTCTTAAAGCCTTAAAGAAATCCACCAGCCCGGGATCTGACCAAGTTAGTCCTAGATTTCTTATAGACACAGCAGAGGCAATTTCACTTCCTTTATCCATTCTGTTTAACAAATCCTTACATTCAGCCGAAATCCCAGTAGATTGGTTAACAGCAATCATAACCCCTATTCATAAGAAGGGAAATAGATATTTTGTTCAAAATTTGCTGCCCATTAGCCTAACCTCAATTATTTGTAAGACCATGGAAAAAATAATAAAAACCTACTTAGAGAAGGAAATGGAGGAATTGAATATAGTAGACTCCTCTCAACATGGTTTCAAAGTTGGTCACTCCTGCACTACAAATTTGTTGTCTTTTTATAATAACATTAGCATGGGCCTAGAAAATAAACAAAATATGGATGTCATATTGTTGGATTTCAGCAAGGCATTTGACAAAGTGCCCCACGGAAATGTAATTAGAAAACTAAAATCATTGGGATTTTTTGTAGGGTTAGTAAACTGGATAAATGCTTGGCAATCAAACAGAATGTAAAGGATCTCTATAAAAGACTGTGTTTCAAACTTAGCCGCAGTCTTCAGTGGGGTACCGCAGGGCTCAGTGCTTGGCCCCATACTGTTCAATATATATATCAGTGACATGGGAATAAGTAACAAAAATTGGCTATGTAAGTTTGCTGATGATTCCAAACTTGGGGGCGTGATTGATAATGATTATGACCATAATTCACTCAAATTCAACTTATTAAAAATTGAAAATTGGGCAATTATTAACAAAATGGATTTTAATATAGACAAATGTGTGGTCTTACATTATGGTACCCGAAACTCAAAATATAGTTATTATATAAACAACAACTTGATTAAATCAACAAATACAGAAAGAGATCTAGGTATCTTGGTGAATTCCTTATTAACCTTTTCAGACCATTGCTTAAAAATAGCCAATACCACAAATGGCATACTTACACAAATTCGGCCTTCCTTTGTCACAAGAAATGAACAGTGCTTAATTCATCTCTACAGGGTATGTATTCATCCCCTAATTGATTATGGGTCTCCTTTTTGGAGCCCCTGTCTGAAAGATGACATAAAGCAGTTAGAGAACATCCAGCAACAAGCTACAAGAATGGTTCCAAGACTGTCTAAATACTCTTACCCGGATAGACTGAAATTGACAGGACTGCATACTCTGCATAACAGAAGAATTAGGGGAGATCAAATATTAACTTATAAACTTATGCAAAACACTAAACTTATGAAAAAGTGTGGCCTCCATTTTACTAATCGTTGTATAGTGTCAAGATGCCATAATAAACAATTATTTGTTCCATTTGCAAGTACTAATCTTAGAAAACATTTTTTCTCGGTTAGGGTACCTAGACTCTGGAACCAATTACTCCAGGCAATGGCTGATTCAGATAGTGTCAATATTTTTAAAAGAGGACTTGATAGTTGGCTAACAGGGTAACCCTTGTCTTAATGAGCCAACACTGTGTGGGGGAAAATCACAATGGGCTACAGCCTTTTTTTTCCATTAAAACCTAGTAAACCTAAAGGTAGCTCAACCAATAGGTAGGAAACAAGATCTGGCTCAACAACTCCATCTAGTGGCAGTCACCATTCCAGGAGCCCAGAACATCCTAGCCAATCACTTTAGTCGACACGCTCAGGGTAACGAATGGTCCTTACACATGGTGGTGCTCCAAGACATCTTTCATATCTGGGGCTCTCCAGAGCTTGACTTGTTTGCCTCCCCAGATAATTACAGGCTTCCACGCTATTACTTAATAATCCCAGATGAACAGGGCCACTCTCTGGATACATTGTCCCTCTCCTGGCAAGGGCAATTTTTATTTGCTTTCCCACCTGTCGGTAGCGGATACCCTCCCACTCCCTCTTCGACCTGACTTACTCACTCAGAACCGCAGATCTCTTCTGCATCCCAACCTCTGGTCCCTTCACATGCATGCTTGGCTCCTGAGGACACCTTCATAAATCGACAACACATCTCTCCTTCAGTGGCTGCCATTCTGTTGGCCTGAAGAAAGGCTTCCACCAGAAAAACATATCAGTCAAAATGGAAATGTTTTGCTATCTGGACTGCTGACAGGAGCCTTGACTCCTTTTTGTGCCCTATTCTGACATTCCTTGAGTTC
The DNA here is from genome assembly GCA_016271365.2 of Neoceratodus forsteri. Classification (NCBI taxonomy): domain Eukaryota; kingdom Metazoa; phylum Chordata; order Ceratodontiformes; family Ceratodontidae; genus Neoceratodus; species Neoceratodus forsteri. The sequence continues at coordinate 1,382,843,614 of CM057456.1, read as the reverse complement.
CTTTCCTCTCTTTCCTCACAGGTGCTTGGCTACTCTTCTATAAAAGTCCATTTATCAGCAATTTCAGCCTTCCATGAGCCCATTGGGGACTGCCAGGAAGCCCAGCTGGCCCTCGCCAAGATGTTCCTTAAGGGCATACTCATCTTAAACCATCCATTTGAAAACCAGTTCTGCCATGTGACCTTAATCTCATCCTAAATAAATTAACTCTGGGGCCCTTCGAACCAGCTGCCACCTGTGACTTGTGCTTTCTAGCTTGTAAAATGCTGTTCCTTATGGCTATTAATTCTGCTTGACACATTTCAGAGCTCCAGGCCTTCATGTGCTCTGAGCCTACCTGGTCTTCTACAAAGACAGGGTTTCACTTCGTACCAATCCTACATTTCTTCCCAAAGTAATTTCAGAGTTTAAACTGAACCAATCAATTAATTTGCCTGTCCTATACCCAGATCATTCTAATCTAGAGGAATATCTCCTCCACACTCTGGATGTACATTACATCCTACGTTACTATCTTGCTTGCACCAAATCCTCTCATAAAGCCAAACAGCTCTTTGTCACCTGACAAAGAAGGGCTCCCTGTCACTAAGCAAACCCTATCCAATTGGCTGGCCCATTGCATAACATATTGCTACTCTACATATAAAAGACCTCTTCCTGGAACTGTACATGCCCATTCCACAAGTCCCCTTTCTACCTCCACTGTATGCTTTTGCAGTGTATTCATAACGGACATCAGAGACGCCACCACCTGGTCAACTGTTCATACCTTCACTAAGCACTACAGCTTTGACTTGGTCTCCAGATGCTTCACCGCCTTTGGCCATGCTGTTCTGTAAGGCTTTCTGTCTTGAGCGCCCTTTATATTCAACTGCTTTGGAATCATCCCTGTGTCATGATTAGTGTTTCCTGAAAATATCATGATATTTGGTTTTGTGGTTTTCTTTAAATTAGCATCTGTTAATATGCTCTGTAGTAACTGAAAACAGTGAAGATGTTTCTGTCCCTGTCAGTAAGCAATGACATCATATTTGTACAGCCTGCTGATTCACCAATTAAGCCCCTGATTGACTTAATAAGTTGTTGCAGTTCCTAGTTAGAGCAGTCTGTAGAGCAAATTGTTTTCACTCAAAGTTTATTACTAACCCATCTGGTTTGTGTTTAGAGAGATCAGCTTAAAATCATTCTGTTCTTATAAATAATTGATCATCTGGGGTTCAGTGCTGAACTGAAGTGGTATGAATGAATGTCTGTGAGAAATTATCTTGTCTGTACCACAGATGTCAGTTCTCTGTTATCAAAACTATGCATTCTATTCTGGCTTTGTAACACAGGGTTGTTTAATGGATATAAAATAAATCTACATTCCATTAATTCATAGAAGCAGTGTGTCTTTGATGTAGCCTCAGTAAATATGTTTATGTGATAACAATGTTGTTTGCATGTTAGATTGACAAACTTGTGTCTGCCACACTCTGTTATTTCAGGAACATGTACTTTGTGAACTCATAAAATTCAGTTCTTTGAGGGTTTCTCTGTGAAAATACATCATGTATAAGTATAACTATAAATACTATAGGAGATTAGTGAGAGCAATACCACCAGGCCACATACCCACAATCCAGTTACACACATTCTCTCTCACTGATACCTCACTGAGAAACACTGCCAGGCCCACTTCCATATCCCCTTCACTAGCACTCTCGACTGTAACCTGAATTTATGTGTGTGTGTGGGGGGGTACTACTTGCTTGCTTTTGTAGAACTGTGAGGTACAGTTGGTATGCCACACCAAGCCCCCACCCCTACTCCCATGAACAACTGCAATTTTTCCACTGTTAACTAGATAACAATGGTGTCCCTGCCAAACCCAAAATCAGTTTTACCTTCTACACATAATGACTGAGTAGCAGCACCGTCTGAGATGAGTTCTACTGCTGCTGTTGTTGCCTGATTTGGGGCCAAGAGGCTTCACGCTTGGACTACTGCAACTCCCTGTACCTAGGGCTACCAGGGGTGGAACTCTGCCACCTGCAGCTGGTGCAGAACACTGTGGCACGGCTTTTGATGGGATCATCACGGTCCTGCCATATTTCGCCGGTGCTGCGTGGACTGCTCTGGCTGCCAGTTCAGTAGCAGATCACCTTTAAATTCAGTCTTCTGACTTTTAAAGCCCTACACGGATGTGGCCCGGACTATCTGAAAGAGCGCCTGGTCCCTCACTACCCTGAGCGATCACTCCACTTAGCCGACGAGGGGTTGCTAGAGATTCCAAGGGTAAGCTTGAAATCTTCTGGGACAAGAGCATTTATGTATGCTGCCCCTACCCTTTGGAATTCTCTATCCTGTTGGTTGCGTGAGCACATGACCATGGAAGGTTTGAAACAAGCATTAAAAACCTGGCCGTGGAGCTAAGCTTATGGTGATTAATTGAAGGATGAGATTTGTGTGATTATATTATTTATTGTTGAGATACTTTGCTGATAATGTGATTTTAATTATTGTTAAGGCGCCTTGGTTTTTGAAAGGTGCCATACAAATAAAGATTATTATTATTATGTATTGCCTCATGGCAAATTAGCAATTTTTCATGCAGAAGCACAGTTGGCCATGGTGACAGCTCTTGTAATAGAAACATAGAATGTGACAGCAGATGGGGACCATTTGATCCATCTAGTTTGCCCATACCCTACCCCCCCTTATCTGAGTCCTTTCTTCATGACACCCTTGTATCTATCCCATGCGTTCTTGAATTTCTTAACTGTTTTAGCCTCCACAACCTCCTGGGGCACGTTGTTCCAGGTTCCACCACCCTCCCTGTATAAAAGTACTTCCCACCCAGCACTCTCATCATGCCCCCTGGTTTGCATACAGCCCCTGACCTGAAAGAAGCCCTGCACCTGCACCCTGTTTACTCCTTTGAGGTACTTGAATATCTCTGTCATGTCTCCCTCCCTCTCTCTCCTTTGTTCGAGGGAGTACAAGTTTAAGTTTTCCCAGTCTTTCCTCATGTAGCCTTTGGTGCAGTCTCTGTATCATCTTTGTAGCCTTCCTCTGCACCATCTCCACCCTGTCCTTCCTGAGGTGTGGCTTCAGAACTAGATACAGTATTCTGGGTGTGGTCTCACCAGGGACCTGTACCATGGTATTACCACCTCTTTTCTCCTGCTCATTATGCCCTTCCCTATGCATCCCAACATATCATTAGTCTTCAGTGCTACCTTTTCACACTGATTTGCCACTTTTAAGTCCTCTGATATAATGACACCTAGGTCCAGTGCTTCTTTGGTTGCTGCCAGTCCCCCGTAGTACTCCCTTGTTGGGTTTCTCTACCTACGTGCATGACTTTACACTTTTTTGCATTGAATTTCAGTTGCCATGTCTTTGGCCACTTCTCCAGCTTCTCTAGGTCCATTTCCATTGTTTTCATCCCCTCAATGGTATCCACTTTATTGCAAATCATGGTGTCATCCATGAATAGACACACCTTCCCTTCCAACCTGCCGCTGATGTCACTAATCTAAACATTGAAGAGGAGAGGTGCCAACACCGACCCCTGATGCACTCCACTAGTCATGTCCCTTTCTTCAGACAAAGTGCCGTGTGCACTCTCTACATCCTTCTGCCCAGCCAGTTTCTTATCCAGTTGACCACCCCTGCCCTACTCCCATGCTGTCCAACTTATATATCAGCCTTCTGTGTGGGACAGAGTCAAATGCTTTAATGAAGTTCAGGTAGCTTATATCTACCGCACCCCCCGGTCCACTACCCTGGTGACCCAGTTGAAAAAAGTCAATCAGGTTAGCTTGGCATGATCTGCCTGTTGGCAAGCCATGCTGCTTGGTGTCCTGCTGCTCACTTTTCTCCAGAAACTCTAGTATCCTTTCTTTAAGCAACAACTCCATCAATTTGCCCACAACAGAAGTGAGGCTGACTGACCGGTAGTTCCCTGCCACTTTCTTGCTTTCCGACTTCTGGAGAGGTGCACTCCTCCAATCTTCTGGGACCACCCCATTTTTCAGTCACTCAGTGGTTCGGCCAAAGGAGCCACCAGTTCTTGTGCCAGATCCTTCAAAACTCTTGGGTGTATCTTGTTTGGGTCCATCCACCTTTAGCTTGTTCAGTCCTTTTTGCATGTGTTCTTCTGTGAAGGGGCATGTATCCACCCCGATACTGATACTTGTTTTTGTACTAGTATGGGTTCATTTCCTTCTTCTTCCTTTGTGAAAACTGAGAAGTATTTATTTAGGATTTCTGTCTTTTCACTGTCCTCCTCCACTAGCCCATCTCCCTCCTTTGTGAGTCTTACAATTCCCCCCCAATAATTTCTTCTCTTCTCCCTGATATATCTAAAACATGTTTTGTCACCCCCTTTTTACTCCCTGTGCTATCCTTACTTCTGTTTCAGCTTTAGCCTTCCTTATTATTTTATCTGCCTCCCTCAGTTTCTCCTTATACCTTTCTTTGTCTTTTTCACATCTGGACTCCTTGAATTTTCTGAAAGCTAGCTTTTTCTCCCTCACTTTGGTTGCCACCTCTCTTGTAAGCCAAAGTGGATTTCTTCTCTTTTTCACCTTACTTATCCTTCTGGTGCATGGTCATGTTGTTTTTATGAGATAATTTGGGGAGGACTTGCCGTTCCAAATCTGGATGGATCTCTTCTGTTCAGGATATGGTAACTAGAAGCACTTGATGGGGGCAGTGTTTTTCTGTTTAGCTCAGGGAAATTTCATTACCAGTTGCATTGGGTGACCAGCTGGGAAAGCTGATTGCAGTGGAAGTGCAACCATTGGACTTTTGGAGACTAATGAGCCATGTTTTTATTGCCCATACTATAATGCACCCACCTCTAGTCCTCCTCTGAGTCTCACCATTTCATCTCCTAGTCCTTGTTCACACCCACTATCTCAGAATCTTTCTCTACCACCACCGTTTGCAGAAACTGTACATTGTAAAACTGGCATGGCGGAGGTGGAACCTTTCCCTGCTCCTTTCTTTCTGCCTGTATCCATTTTCTCTTACAGTTCTTTTCCTGTTGCTTTCTACATGCCGCATGACATTTGCATGGCAGGTGATGATACAAGTCATGATGCAATCTGTGTCAGATGCTAGCAGTGATGACTTTTGAAATGTAGTTGTGGACCCTTGTCCTCGGAGTCTCCCCTTTGCTTCTCCCCCACTCTCCCATCATGGTTCCCATTTATCACCAGTGACTCCTCTTTGAATATGTCCATTACGGCAGTTTTAGTACCATAATGCCTTCCTATACATTCACAACCACAAAACCAATAACATTTAAAATATTTACATAACTTGCATAATGTGCAGAAACAATCCTTCATATTTAAAACAGCAGTTTGGTAACTAATGCATACTATTTCACATTACAATAATTAATTTGATATACATCATAGTTCTACCCCCTCTTCCAGGAGGGACTAACCTTCATTTTATCTTCCACCTTCTTCTTCTGGCTATTCTTCAAAGTACATCAGAGGACTATCATGAATCCTCAGTCCCTGCTTGTACTTCCCCTCAATGCACATCCAGGCATGGTTTCTCCCAGACCACTTGCCCATTCCTTTCTTCCATTCCCTCTTGGTGCCAGTCTATTAGGCCTTCCCCAGTCCATGCTGTCCCTCCTTCATCTACCCCACTCCTTGCTCTTTTTCACCCATTTATGAAGCCCACTGACTGAAAAAAACAGCCTGCCTTTCGGCCACAGCACCCTCCTCTGAGTGCTCCTTCACTGGCTGCCTGGACCAGTGCTGAAGTTACTCCTGCATCCTGCTGTCTACACAAAACTCTCATATTAATCCTGGTACCCCTGACCACCCCAGACCAGGGGTGCCATTATAGTGTGACTACTGCTATCTAAAGTCCCCAGTGTATCTCTGTTTGACCACCTCAGGCCTGCTAGGTACTTTGTCTATGTCATGCATTTGCTATCTTGATTAGCCTTCTGGTCCACCAACATCCCCTGAATCCTTTCTTTCAAAGCAGTTGAAGGGTGGGATAAGAAAGTGCAGTGGATAGAGGCAGGGGCACCTTGACCCTGAACATTTAAATCCCTGTCTCTGTTGTTCAGTTATGTCCAATTACCTTCCAGGACACATCCTGGGATTCCCGTACTTTTCCTCTTTGGCCTCTTATCCATCACCCTGAAATCTTGCCTGTTCCACCCCCCACTCAATCCCCACATGGTCTTTTGTCCTGTCAGGACACTTCCTGGATGCCCAGCAGCCACCAAGCAGGCCCTTTGCTATGCCAGCATGTGAAAATGAGTGCTTCCAACAGCAGTGACTGAGATGAATGTTGCAACCAAATATTTGCTCCCCCAATAACTATTTTCACATGGCCACATATAGGAATGGACCAGAATGGTCCAGCAGCAAATCACTCCCCTTACTCAGCCCAGTCAAGAACACGGCCTGAGGAAAGGGGGTTACAGTGGACAAACATACCTGTCTTGGGAGCCTGGAAAAGGCCCTTGTAGAATGCCTAAATGATTTGCATTCCAGTGTAGCCACATGCCAATGTAATGTATGATGAGGACTTAAGATGAGTGAAACTGATACCACATTCTCACCGATGCCCACCGATGTGAGTGTCTGTGATCCCAGCTGCCACTTCTGGGTCAGGTGCAGTATATAGATCATCCCTGCTGTGAGCGGGTGAGTAAAGGACAGTATTGCTGCATAAAACTGTGTACAAGCACCTGCTTGAGGGGATTAGAAGCCACTATATATGTAGCTGTTGCAGATTTGGGGTGTTTGACCTGTTGTTTTAACTTGAGCCCTGCCTCCAGTCCTCTTACAGGAAGCAGGAAGAGAGCTGGTAGTTCTGAGGGATGCTCCCTGAACTACAAAGTAAGCAATAATATCCAACAGGGTGGGCAATATTGGGCAATACTGGACTGCCCAGGGGTGTAATGAGGCCTGACGCTGCAGGCAGAGGGCCTTATAGCCCCTGGAAGGTCCGGTATTGCCCATACCACCCACCCTGGAGGGTATTATTGTGCTTAGAAAATGGACATCTGCATCAGGTTTAATTTAATATTTAAATAACTGAGGAAATGAGTTTAAAATTAATAGAAAAACTAGAAGAAAAACTGTTGTTGGTAAAGTAGTCCCTGTTTTTTTTTTTTGCTGTTGCTTCTTGTGTTGCTTCCCCTCCCTGTTATCCATTCTTATGAATTTATCCTCCCCCCAGGACTGCTGCTGCCATCTGTTTGCAGTCTTGCTGCCACCAAAACTGAGGAGCCGACTTGTGACTGAATTATTTTTTTTATTTATTGCTGAGCATCCCGAATGTGGAGCAGCTTGGTCACGATACTCCAGGAGTATGCAGGGAGACGGAAGTGAGTTGTGTAGTACATTTTAATTGTGTAGTCGCTCCACCCCCCTGCCTTGTGCTCTGTATGGATGCTAAGATTGCTTTGGGATTGGGAAGGGAAAGGACAGTAGTGTGCCGTGAGGTAACAAAGCAGCGGTAACATTTTTAAATGCTGAAGCCTTTTCAGTCGTGTTTTTTCTTGTTTCATCATCAAGGTGAAGCAGGAGGCAAACCCAGGACTAGCGCGACACTGGCTATGTCAGGGACAGTTGCAGTTATGGTGGCGGTACTTTAAAAGAATGGTTCCTCCCCTTTGGTGACTTTGCCCGTTCTCAAAAAAAAGAAAAAAAAGACCGCCTGCCAAAAACAAACTTACCAGTCTCTCTCTCTCTTTTTTAACCCCCATTCTTACTGTTAAGCCACTCTGTCAACCCGGAAGTAGCTACACAGTGTGAGGCAGCAGAGCCTTAACTTTAGTTGCATTTGTATGTTTAGGACAGGGAAAGATGCTTTTGTTTATTTAAAAAAAAAATGCCTGTCCCTGCTAGACTTGTACAGTGGTTGGGAGGGAAGCAAGTACAGTGTGAGTCAACTCGAGAGAGGGAACAGGACAAAGCTGGCACACTGTACACTTAATAGTGGCATGGTACCACTTGTATTTCTTACTTTGTTTTTATTTGACAGTTGCTAGACTGAAAGGGGCTGGTAGTGGCATGCTGCCTTTAGTGTAAAATGGCAGTGGGTTAAAAAACGAGGGTTGCAGAAGTGGGGAGCTGTATCTCTCGAAAACCAAGAGAAAAACGGCAAACAGTTTATTTCATATTTTGTACAGTATCTCTCGCTAAGTGGGAGAAAAAAATGGCAGGGTTAGTGTTTTGAAAATTCCAGTATCCATTGATAACAGTGAGGAGGTCAGTTGGGGACTGGCGATTTTAATACCTGGGCTCTGTTGTCTGATAGATGCCCACCTTGACAGTGCTATCAGCAAATCAGAGCCCAGGAATTTTTAAGCCTATTTTCTAAAGCCAGCTATTTATTTTAAAACCACTTTGGGCTCTGAAATACCTGTGCCTTGGCTATGCATGAGTAGCACATGCACAGAGGAAGCAGTTTATATGTTTTAAAATGCAACTTTTGTTGTGAGTGTCTGTGACCCCAGCTGCCACTTCCGAGTAAGGTGCAGTATATAGATCACCCCTGCTGCAAGCAGGTGAGTAAAGGACAGTATTACTGCATAAAACTGCATACAAGTACCTGCTTGAGGGGATTAGAAGTCATTATATATGTGGCTATAGCAGATTTGGGGTATTTGCCCTGTTGTTTTAACTTGAACCCTGCCTCCAGTCCTCCTACAGAAAGCAGGAAGAGAGCTGGTAGTTCTGAGGGATGCTCCCTGAACTACAAAAGCCAGCTATTTTAAAACCACTTTGGGTTCTGAAAAACCTGTGCCTAGGCTACGCATAAGTAGCACACACACAGAGGGAGCAGTTTATATGTTTTAAAATGCATTTTTTGTTGCAAGTGTCTGTGACCCCAGCTACCACTTCTGGGTCTGGTGCAGTATATAGATTGCCCCTGCTGCGAGTAGGGTGTGCGTCGCTGTGTGCAGAGACACGCGCAGAGACACACGCATCAGAGCATGTCGGCTGTGTCTATTGTGGACGTCTGGGACCTGGGCCATATACCAAAAACATAAGGTAACAGTAGATAAGTTGTACAGCTGAAATAAACATGGAGAAGGAGGGGATGTGTTGCTGTACAGTATGTAAAATGTTTACAGCTGGGGACCAGGTGACACAATTTGTCTGTGACAACTGTGTGCTAATAGATGTCCTAAGGAATGAAATTAGTGTCTTTCAACACAGGTTGCAGGTAAAAGATGAAATCAGTGTGCTGGTGCAATTTATTGACTCAGCAGCAAATTAGCCAGGGCAGGAGTACACATCCCCATCCCCACAACAAATAGCACCAGACACAGCTATATCAGTCAATAACGCACATACAAATAGTACATATAGGGAGGATGTACTGGAAGAATTTATCACAATTCAAAAAGTGCCTAAAAAAAGGAAAAAGAATATTGGTGGCTCAGGAAATATACCCCTGTACAATAGCTTTAAGTACTAACTGAGTCTAGTACAGCCTCTAAACTTAACCAGCCAAGTGAGCTAAAGCCATCAACTGAAACTAGCAGACAACCAGCAGTTACACTTAAACAGCAGGATATGGGTACATTGAGGGAAGAGGGAAGTCCATGTCATGATACATGTGATGTCCTAGTGATGGGTGATTCTATTTTAAGAGCTACTGATCTGACCCTGTGCATGAAATGAAATGAACACACCACAGTGAGTGCCCTCCCTGGGGCTGGCATAGGGGATATCAGGCAGCTTCTCCCAGGATTACTAGATAATACAAAAAATCCAGTTACTGTACTACATGTAGGAGTAAACGATGTAGGGAAAAGAAGTATGCTAGATATACAGCTGGACTTTGAATTTCTGGGGCAGTACTTGAGGATAAGGGATGCGATATACTGATTTCTGAAATTCTCCCAGTCCCAAGGGCCAGTGTGAACAAAAATAATGACATAAGTCAGTTAAATAGTTGGCTGAGAAGGTGGTGCTACAGGGAGGGGCACGCCTTTATTAAACTCTAAGAACAGTTTCAATGTAATGATGTATTAGCTCCAGATGGCCTACACCTAAGCAAAATGGGTAAAAGAATATTGGCATACAAACTAAGGGCATCAGTTGACCACCATTTAACCCATTAATGGGGGGGGCAAAGGGCAGGCACTTACACACACCAGGGAAAAAACATCTAAAATCACAAACTTACAATATCTAAACTGTTTGTTACTGAATGCCAGAAGCTTAACAAATAAATTTGATGAATTAAGATACACCCTGGATAAGGATACAATTCATATCTGTGCCATCATGGAAACATGGTGGGACAGGGAAGATGACTGGGACAAACAGATCCCTGGATATGTACTATACTTCAAGGACAGGGCTCAGGCTAGGGGAGGAGGAGTAGTATTATACATATCTGATAAACTGACATCAGAGCAAGTAGATACCAGCCACTGGGACCCCCTAGAATTAATCTGGGCCAGACTCGCCCCTATAAAAGGACCTAAAATAGATATAGGTGTGGTATATAGACCCCCCTCATATCTACTCTCTGAAAATATGTCACTCTTGGGTAACCTGAAAAATCTTACAGCAGGGATAAATTGTATACTTCTGGGAGACCTAAATTTGCTAGGTATTGACTGGACCAACCTCACAACTAGTTCTGCTATAGAGTACCGTTATATGGAATTCTTTAGCTTAGCAGGGCTACAACAATATGTGACTCAAGCAACCAGAGGAGATCACATTCTGGATCTAGTCCTTTGTAATACGAACAAAGCTGTACAGAGTTGTACAGTCTCCTCTCCACTAGATTCAAGTGACTACAATATGGTCAACTTTACCCTATTAAATGATATAGGTAACATCAAGGGGGACACTATCATTTATGATTAAAGTAAGGCTGACTGGAGTAGCATGCGTACGGATTTGACAACATGGGCATGGGAAGATGAGTTTAAGGACCTTACACTGAATCAGATGTGGGATACCCTTGAAACTAAAATCAGCATATTAGTTAATAAATATGTAGCTTGTAGCAAGAAATATAATAGAACTAAAATATTACCTGCATGGATGACAACCACAGTAAAAAGGTGTATCAAACAAAAAAATAAGGCATATACAAAGGCCAAAAAAAGTGGTCATGCATCCTGCTGGGGTACATACCATGAATCCCTTAAATAAACAAAGAAGGCAATTGCACAGGCCAGGAAAAAAACATGAGCTACATTTAGCTAGTAAAGTCAAGGATAGACAAGGATAACCACAAATCTTTTTATTCCTATAAAAATAATAAAAGGGGAGGGGTCAAAAGTATTGGTCCACTAAACATGATGGCTCAACTGTTACTGAGAATGGCCAAATGGCCACAGGTTTTAATACAATTTTCACATCAGTTTACAATGACAACTCCAGTAATACTAAAAGTCATCTATCAGAAAGGGGTAAATCCTGTCCAGTTATTGACCACAACAATGTCAGGGACAGAATACTCAAACTGGATCGTAAAAAAGCTCAAGGACCAGATGGGCTGCACCCCAGAATTATTAGGGAGATGGTTACTGAGCTGACTGGCCCTATTACAGCCATATTTCAGACTTCTCTGGCATTGGGTGAGGTGCTAGATGTGTGGAGACTAGCAGATGTAGTCTCCATACACAAAAAAGGGGTCTAAGCATGTAGTGAGTAACTGTCTGCCTAAAAGCCTGACAGCTTTTTTGGGGAAGGTTATGGAGTGGATTATTTTTTTCACTTTATCTTTTTATTGAAATTTGACTATATAAGAAAGCATACATCTTATACAATAGAAGAATATCCTTCATATAAGGTATAAAATATCACTTAAACACAGTATTTAAGGTAAACATATTGGAGAAACCTTTTATACATGCATTGATAATAAAGCACAAACTTAGATAGGTTATAAGTGGAAAGCAGAAGGGTTACAATCAATAGAGTATTATAGAATCATAAATGGCAACTGTACAAAATAAATGCTAGGGCAGGCTATGGCAAGGCAGTCAGTAAATTACAAAAAGTAATAAATGTGGTAATATGAACAGTGTTCAGTAATGGAGAGGTAAAGATAAGAGAAAAGTGTGCAAGGAAAGAAAGAAGAGCAAAAGCAAGGAAGAAGGCACGGAGAGAGGAAGAAAATAGAGAAAGAGGGAAAAAAGAATAGATATCTGTGCACAAAAGTTTTGGGAAAACCTAATCTGAGAGCAAAATAAAAAAAGGGCTAAATATCCCTAAGAACTAGGGTCTAGAAGAACTAGGTTCGATGTACTTGAAGTAATCCTGCCAACATCTGTCATATACAGTGAGTCGGTTATGAGTAACATGAGATAATCAGTCTAGGGAGGCATACTGAGAAAGGTTTTGAAGAACATCTGAAAGAGAAGACACCAGAGTTGATATCCATTTCATTAGAATCAGGCGTTTGACCAGAAAAGAAAGAATGTTTAGCCATTTAAAATGTGCGTGTGAGAGGAGAGAGTGCTATTGGGGATAAGGATGCCTAGAAGGAATAGCTTGGGGTCAAAAGGTTGTTTTTGTCCTGTTACTCTGGAGGCAAGTAAATAGACTTTACGCCAGAGCTTATTAATGGGAGCACATGACCACAAGATATGCAGTAGATCTGCATTGGCCAAATTACAGTGCCAGCAGTTATTATTGTTTAATAGGCCCATTCATTGAAGCACAGAAGGGGTTCAATACCAAAGATGTAGGATTTTAGTTTGTATTAAAGAACTACAGGCATCTTTAAAGGTATTATGCACAAGACGTCAACAATTACTCCACTGTGCATCTGAAATATTGTAGTTAAGAAGAGTACTCCATTTATTTTTGGCTTGTATAGGCTGATCAGGTAGATTATCAATAATGTCTTTGTAAATGGAGCTATTCAGTTTTAGTGGTAAATTAGTCCAGTGCAAAATATATGGGTTTAGAAGTGTATGCTAATACACTAAACTAGAGAGAGAGTTATAAGCTGCCTGAATTTGTAAAAACTTCCAGAAGTCCTGTTTAGAAAGTTCCCATGTAGCCTGTAAGTCCAAGAACGATCTAAGAGTGAATGAATTCTGGTCCAAGATATCTCCAAGAAAGAAAATGCCTTTGTTCCGCCACGTACAACAGAAAATTGGGTGATCTTCTAGAGTGAGCAGTGGATTTCCCCATAAGGGGGCATAAAACCAGGGTGCTGGATTGGATTTCAGGAATTTGTGGGTTAATTTCCAATAAAAAACAGAGGATTATATAGTCGGGTGAGATTTTAGTTTAGAGGAAATTGGATTAAAAATAAAGGAAGTAGAAACTCCTCCCGGGCACAATGCAGATTCCATTGCAACCCATAGTGGTGAGTGAGGGGAGGGTTTCTGAAGCCATTTAATGGTTTGGGCCATTTGGAAAGCCCAGAAGCAGCCTTTGAACCAGGGGAGTCCAAATCCCCCTTTTTTCCAATGTGATCGAAGTCTGCTGCGGTTATATCTCGGTGCTTTCCCACCCCAGATAAAGTTGCCTATTCATTTATCAATTTTTGCAAAAAAAGGAGGATGGTAAGACTAAAGTAATAATGGCAAAGAGGTAAAGAATCTTGGGAGATATGGACATCTTGATGGCTGCGATTTTGCCCATCAAGGAGAGATTAAGAAGCTTCCATCTGTCCAGAACTGTTTTGATGTTATCTAGTAAGGGGTTAAATTTAATGTCCCTGGCCCAGTGGTGCTGAGGGTCGAGGTGCTGGACACCACACCTTGTGCTACACCGGTGACCCGGGTTCGGGAATGGACTCAGGGTCGTCGGGGGTTGGAGGGGAGGAGGAGAATCAAGCATCCCAATGGATGCTCTTCTCCTCCTGGGGTGGGTTTCTGGGGAGCTCTGAGCACCCGAGGCACCGGCGCCTGTGGAAGCATGGGTACCGGAGCACCAGATGGCTCTTTGGAGTCAGGGTGGGGAGGACGTTGTGAGCATTTGACAATGGTGTGCATCAGCATGCTGTCTGTCTGGATGTCAGTCCTCTGTACCGACACCCTCAGGGGAGGAGGGACCAAGGGAAGAAAAGTGGAAAAACACCCGCTCGGGCCAGGATGTCAACTGATCCGAGCCCTGCTTACCTACCCATGGGCAGACCCCGCTGTGTGCAGGCTCTCCATAGGAGAGAGGAGCAAGGTAGGGAGACAATGGAGTAAGCCTGGCACTCTAAGGGGCCATCACCATGGGAGGGATTACAGGGATTGATTGGTCTGAAGGAGTGGACTGAGTGGGCAGTAAGGAGGGGATAAAAAAAAAGAAAGTGCAAAAAAAAGTTAATGTCCCATATCTTCACTAAGTTTCTAGTAACTTTGGTTCCTAGATATGTTATACCCTGTGGTGACCAACAGAATCCAAGAGGTATGTTCATAAAGGTTTTACAGTGATTGTTTAGGGGCAGAGTTTGTGATTTACCATAATTCAAAGCAAGGTCAGAAATGTTAGTAAAATTATTAAGTAAATCAACCAACAGGGGCCCAGCCTCATTCAGGTTTTCAAGCAAGATTAAGAGGTCATCTGTGTACGAGAGAGAGACATATCTTGAATTGCCCATGGGTATGCCCATAATGCCAGAAGACTGACGTAAACAAACAGTCAGGGGCTCCATGGCTAAAATAAACAGGGAAGGTGATAGGGGACAGCCTTTATTTATTTTATTTCAAAAGAATCAGAAATACCTTTGAGTCAAAGACTCCTTTACAAAGGTTCCACGTCACATATAATAGATCAGATGCACAAATACAAATACAAATTAGTACAGATACAAATACAGTGATTGATTATTACAGAGTAAAGTTATGTTACAACAGGAAAGTTAGGCTAACATTCAGGAACTAGTGCAGTTTGAGACAGTTTAAAGAGACTGGAAACTAACATCCCTGAGCTGGCGGAGGTAAGAGCTGTATGCAGAGGCAAGCCAGAGTCCATTGTCAGTAGTAGAGGGACAGGGCACCAGTTCACGTACAGTCGCAGTCACTTGAGGACCGAAGATGGGCCCTAAGGTGCGTTTTGAAGCGACCAATTCTTTGATCAAAATGCAAGGAGGAGGGTAGGTTATTCATCCACAAGGGTGCCCTGTAGCAAAAGGATCTTTGAAATTGAGTTGTGTGACAGGAAGGGATGGAGAGATGATGGGTATCTGAGCTACGGGTGTGCTTAACTTTAGAGTCCAAGGTGATTAAAGAAGTGAGTGCTGCGGGAGCAAGGTCAAGGGTGATTTTTTTTGCTAAGAGACATGTGTGGAATTTGATTCTGTTTTCAAGGTTAAACCAATTGGTGTCCTTATATAGCACACAGGTATGGGTAAGTCTGTCACACCCTAATATAAGATGACAAGCCTTGTTTAGCACAAGTCTAAGACTATCAAGGGCTGAGGGGCTTGCACCTCCAAAAGACAGAAGGCCATAGTCTAGCAGGGAGAGTACCAAGGAGGAGATTGCAAGCTTAAGGGCCTCAGGGGTAAGGCAATATTTATAGCAGTGCAAGAGCTCTAGCTTAATGTTTAGGGCCTTGGATAGTTGGTGTATATACTCATGGTAGGTAAGACCAGTGCCCAAAGTGATGCCCAGGTACTTAAAGGAATGAACAAATTCCAGGGGGGTCTGGGATGCTGATAGTATTTGAGGAAAAAACCCTTTCCTGGAATTCTGCGGATGAGCGAAAAGCAAACCTTTGTTTTTTTTATAGTTAATAATAAGGTGTTGTGAGGCGAACCAGCTTTAGACAGCGTTGAAGGAGGATTGGAGGGAGTGGTGGAGTTGAGAGGGGTCTGGGCTGGAGGAGAAGATGACAGCATCATCTGCATATAGTAATAGGTTGGAGGTGCAGGATGCGGGGAGGGAGTTTAGGAAGAGGCTGAAAAGGAGGGGACCCAAAATGGACCCTTGTGGGACCCCTGAGAGGACAGGAGATTTGGAGGATAGGGTATTCCCAATTTTAACTTGAAGGGTCCGGTTGGCAAGATAGTCTGCGAACCATCCCACGGCATCCTGTGAGAGACCTAGGTTGAGCAAGGAGGTTTGGAGTGATGAATGGTGGATGGTATCAAAGGCCTTAGTGAGGTTAATGAAGATTGCACCTGTGATGTGGCCTTTATCCAATGCAGTATGGATGTGTGATGTTAGCTCAAGCAAGGCAGTAGTCGTGCTGTGACCTTTGTGAAAACCATGTTGTTGTTTGCAGAGTAGGTCATATTTATTGAGGTGGTCAGTGAGCTGATCCGAAACTATCCTCTCTAAGGCCCTGGGGGGGAAGTATGGAGATAGGGCGGTAATTGTTGGCAGAGGAGCGGTCACCACCTTTAAATAAGGGCATGATAGAGGCGGATTTCCAAATGGTAGGGAATTTACCTAGTGAGAGGGAGAGGTTTAAAATGTGGGTGAGAGGAGCAAGGACTTCCTTAAGGGAGAGCCGAAGAATTCTGAGATCAAGGGAGTCGGCGTTGGAGGAGGCGTGACTAAGGGCAGCAGTAAGGTATGGTTCAGCTGACTTTGGAGAGATGTGGCGAAAATAAAAGGGGGGGCACCGAGGTGAAGTGCTGGCTTGCTAGGAGCAGGTGGATCATAGAAGTTCAGGTGGAGAACATGGCTAAGGTTGGAGAAGGCATCACTGAAAACAGCAGCAATGTGAGTGGGGTCAGAGGTCAAGGACCCATTTGACATGACTTAGGAGGGGACCAGGTTGGGGACCTTACTGCATATTTCCTTAATGTTGTTCCAGAACTTGCGGCCGGAGCCCCAGGACGAGGTTACGGTGGATTTATAGTAATCTGCTTTTGCCCTGAAAATGGAGCCTTGTCTAGTTCCCCTTGCTAGATGAAAGTAAGAGGAAAGGGTGGAATTAGAAAGTACTTTAGTAACATGGGAATTATATAATAGCTTGATCCAGGAGCAAAAGGTATGAGAAAGACCAACATGAGAAAAAACTTGATGAAGGTAGTCCCAGTTTAAGGAATCAAAGACCTTCTCGAAATCAATAGCTATAGCTGCAGCTGGCGTTTTGAGGGATTTGGCTTTGTGAATTAGATTAAGTAGGTAACGTAGGTTATCAGAACCAGATCTATGTTTAATAAAACTGGCTTGTGAAAGATGAGTTAGCTTGGGAATCAAGGCTTCAAGTTGAGAAGTTAGTAGTTTAGCATATCTTCCCATCCATGTTTAATAAAGAGATGGACCTGTAACCTGCGGGGTGAGTGGGGTCTTTTTCCTTCTTAGGGAGCAAGGTTATGATTGCTTCAGTGCAAGATGAGGGAAGTTTGCCAGTATTGGAAGCTTCCTGATAAACATTAAGAAGAAGAGGACAGAAGGTGTCAGAAAACATTTTATAGAAATCAACAGGGAATCCATCACCTCCACGGGGATTTGCCAGATTTCAAGGAAGACAAAGCTTTCTGGATTTCCTGAAGCAAGAAGGGTTCATCTAAAGAATTTGTTTCAAGTGTAGAAAGATGAGGAAGATGTAATGATTTAAGGAACTGTTGAATTTGTAAAGTAGATGGAGGGTTTGTGTTAGAGTATAGTTTTTGATAAAAGGTTTTCATGATATGGTTTATAGAGAGGTTGTCAGAGTGAATTGTACCATGTTCATCTTTTAGGCTTAGGATATGTCGTTCCATTTGTTGTGCTTTGAGCTGGTAAGAGAGGAGTTTCCCGTGTTTATCGCCATGTTCCCAAAACTTATATTTAAGTTTAAACAAGGCTAGTTCAGTTTTACAAGAAATTAATTCATTTATTTTGACTCTAAGTTGAAGAATGTCAAGATGAAGTTGAGAGTCAGGACAGTGCTTCTTAGAGGAAAAGTATAAATTCTCTTTAACCTTAAGAGATTTTTCCAAATCAGCCAGTTATTGTTCCCTTACTCTTTTCCTATGTGCAGCATAACTGATACAGTAATTTTCCCTCGAGTTGTAGCTTTAAGAGCTTCCCATAAAGAGGAAATAGAAGATTCGGTTGGGGTATTGTGAAAGAGGAAATCCTGAATTGTACTTCGATCGTGGGTAAGAAATTGGGATCATTGAGAAGGAGAGGATCCAGCCACCAGTAAGAAGATTTAGGCGCTAATGGGCCCCACAAAAGTTGCAGTTTGACAGGGGAATGGTCCAAGATTATGATGGAAGAGATGGATGAATCAATATTTTTTTTCCATTATAACAGGAGAGGCTAACCAGTAGTCAAGTCTACTGTATGTCTTATGCAGAGAGGAGTAAAAAGTAAATTCTCGATCACGGGGGTGAAGGAGGCGCCATACATCAGCTAATCCAACATCTTGCATTAGTAATGAGAGGGCTTTAATACTTCTAGGGTGGGCATCTGTAGTGGGGCTACTTCTGTCAATGCTGGTTTTTAAAGCTAAATTAAGATCCCCTCTGAGAATAACTGGTGTATCATCAGTGTTAAAGGATAGAATCTGTTGAGCTAAATTGTGAAAAAACTCTGGGGAATCGGAGTTGGGTGCATAGACATTAACAAGCAGAAGAGGACCAGAGTTGGTATTCAATTTAACCATCACCTATCTGCCGTCAGTGTCAGAAAGTGAGTTTACAAGTGACCATTTGAGACTCTTATGAATAAGAATAGCAACGCCTCTTTTTTTTGGAAGTATAGGATGATTCATAGTCTACGAACATCCTCTGCTAACAATGTTGTTTCTTGAAGGAAAGCAATATGTGTTTTATGTTTTTTGAGATGTGAAAGAATTTGCTTTTGCTTACAAGGAGAATTAAGTCCCTTCACATTCCATGTATATAAAAGTATGTCACTCATATTGTCGGTGGTAAAGAAAGGGAATAATTGCTGGAATGTGAAGAGACAAATAAATGAGGCAGAGCATGATCAGAATACAATATAGAGAGCTTACACATATGCAGAGAGTGGCAGGAACATTCAAGCCAAAAAAAGTGAAATGTATGTTATATGAGCGGCACAGGTATCATATTAAAGTTAGAATAAAGAAGGGGAAGGAGAAAAGTCATCAATAACAACAACAATACTAGTAAGCTAAACAACAAAGAAAACTTTTTATGGGTGTGAGGAGATATGAGTTGGCAAACTGGCTAAGATTATCTCTCACCACACTCTGGGGCATCGATGTAGGGAGGAGACTAGGGAGGACCGGTTATAAATATCAGCCTAAACCTAAGTCTAATCCCAGTAATATAATAAAGTAAGTTTTTCTGATAAGCTAAACTGAAAGGGAATAATACCAAGAAAGGCAGGGGACTGTAATAACCACAGCTTAATTCTAGGCTAACAGGACAAGGTATACAAATAAAGCTAAACACCAGAACTTATTTATAAACATTAGTAGTAATAGTACAAGTGATACCAACTCGAAATAACAGTAAATTAAAGAACCATATACGAGATGCCAGTACAGCCTAGACATAGAGCAAGGAATTCAGGGAGCCAGGTGTACTGCAAATGAACAAATATAAAAGTAAAAGTAGATCATTACCACATTAGAGTAACTCTGAGTATACTTCGCAGTGCAACAGAATAAGTATATAATAAATACAATATTGAGGGGGGAAAGAAATGGGAGGCCAATTTAATCCCTTTCACCCTGAGCCAGATGCAAATTGGGATTATATGGGGAGGAATAGGCTTCGGTGATAACTGTGGACAGAAGGGATAGTCATATTAAAGGTCCACTCCAATTACTCAAAAATCACCTAAATAGATGTTATGTGGGGTGACTAGGTCTAAAAAGCTAGGCCCAGTGAGCCCCAAAACAGGAGGGACCACACAGCAGTGGATCTCTATGATATCTGTAGGCTTCGAGTAAAATAAGGAGCACAAGGAATATGTAGATTGACAATCGTTTGCAACAGTACACCAAACATAGCCCACCTCTTTGAGTGCTAATGATAGTTCCATATTGTATACAGGAGGTAGTAAGAATAATGGAGCATAGGGAAGGAGACAGATTAAATATAGTTGCCAATATTACTTAAGAACCTGTCATCAGGAGAGGGAAGGGGTAAATTGCCTTGTAATATATGATAATTCACATATAAAAAAAAAAGAAAAGGCAATAATCAGGAAGCATACTGATTGAGGATATGCAGCTGAACAGCCCAAAGACTATAAACCTGATGCATTGCTAAATTGGAGAGTAAAAAGCTAGATATAGAGAGCCTGTCTAGTGAGGTAATGTATAAGATCTAACACTAAAATAATGACTTAGAAAAGCATTGCTGATATACCAAAGTTTCCCTGAAGACCTTTAAGCTGCTCATTTAAACATTACAACAAAAAGTAAATTGATCGCACCGCGATGCACAGCCTTTGCTTTCTGCACCCGCTGGGAGTGAAAGCAACCAGGTAGCATAGACTGTAGAGCGGGTGGCTAGACCGAAAAAGTGTACTGGCACTTCCTTTAAGTATCCTGGAAGCAAAACCTACCAAGATATAGCAACCGTGACCATATTACTGACCATATAGGCTCATGACACCTTAGATTTATTAGCGGGATTGTGACTATTGATGTTTTTTCTTTTGGCCTTTGCCTTACGTTTCTTTTTGGGCAGCTCTAAAGATTTGAGGGGGGGGGACTTGCAACAGCTTCTGTCCATGAAGTATTGGCAGAAATACATCCTTGAGGCAGCAGGCCCAAGTTAGAGGGATGTTCATCTGAAATTTGCTGTGAAAGATCCTCCTGCATGCATGTCATCTTCCAAGAGAGCAAATTTATTGCTCAATGGAATAGAGGGGTCAATTTGAAGGTGAGAGGCTGCAGCTTGGGGTGTTTGGGCTGAGACCTCACTAGAACAGTATGAAAGTATTGAAGAATAATGCCTCAACAGAAGCTTCTCTTGCGGCCGTGTTGATTGCCTTGGGGTAAAATCAGTTGTGGCATTGCTGCTTGGGGCTACAAGTTCTGCAACACCTTCCCCACGCTCCCGAACCACATTGTCCTCCCTCCGTGTGGATACCAGAGCTGTGTTCAGGTTGTCCATTGCTGCTGAACCTCCCAGGGTAAGATTACAAAGAGAAACCTCCAGATAGTTGGCTAAGGCATCAGAGGTTTCAAAATCCTTGAAGGAAGAGCCTGAGAAAAGGCGTAGTGTTGCGGGGTAACGTAGAGCAAATTTAATGCTTCTTTGGTGGAGGATTTGTTTAAGTGGATTGTAGGCCTTCCTTCTAATAGTTGCATCTTTTGAAAAGTCTCTGTGGATGGAAATATTAAACTCTTGCCACTGAAATGTCCCCATTTCTCTGGCTCATTTCAAATTAATTCTGTATGGGAATAGTTCAAGAAGCGAGCAATGATGGGCCTCGGTCGCTGGTCTGGTGCTGGCCTGGGACCCAGAGTGCGGTGAGACCGATCAATGATTAACATTAGGTCGAGAGGCAGTTTAAGCACTGCAGGTAGCACATGTAATAAAAGCGCAGTAGTATCTCCTAACTCTACACCTTCAGAGAAGCCAAAAAATCGTAAATTGTTGCGACAATTACGATTTTTAATATCGTCAATTTTGGCTTGTAGGAATTTAATAGTTCGATTTTGATTAAGGACAGTAGCCTGGAGGTCATGAATAGTAGAGGTATTACAGGCCGTTACTTTCTCATTAAATGCACTTTTCTGGCCAAGAGTTTCAAGAATGGTCGCATTCTGTTGGGTGGAGGTTTTTAGATCATTAATCTCAGCCATCAGTTTAGAAAACATTACTTCCACTCTAACAAGTGAGCTTTGCTGTGCCTGGAGATCTGCCATAATACTGAAGGATGAGGCCTAGTATGCTGCAGTACAGTGTAGAATAATTGAATATAAGTAGATGCTGGATCAAAAATAACTTACAGACTGTGTCAGGAAGTAAGATTACAGGATGGTCACAGGAGTTGGTAGCGAAGAAAGGTCTGGTGAAGGATGGATGAGGTTGAATTGCAGTCATTCCTGCAGAGATTCTGAATTATGCTGCCATCTTCTGCCTGGTCGATGGAGGGGATTATTAAGGACTTCATGGTCCAATATATGCAGGATAGGGGGGACATTGACCACACTCATCATCGTTTCATCAAGGGACACTCTTGTCAGACAAACCTTCTAGAGTTTTACGGAAAGGCCGGTAGAGTACTGGATGAGAGAAAGTCAGTGGATGCCATCTTTCTGGATCTCTCAAAAGCTTTCAATAAAGTCCCACATGGGCAACTAATCAACTCCCTAATAGAGCATGACATCACAGGTAATATTACTAAATGGATTGCTTCCTGGTTAACTGAAAGGAAGCAAAGAGTCTCTATTAGGGGCATTTACTCAGACTGGTCCAGAGTCACCACTGGAGTGCCCCAGAGCTCTGTTCTGGGGCCAGCCCTGTTTAATATTTACATATCCTCTATGCAACCCAAGGAGGAGATTTGGGTATCCAAATTTGTGGATGACACCAGGTTAGGTCTACCAGTCAACAACAATAATGATGCAGATACACTACAAAAGGCCTTGGGTGATCTAGAGGAGTGGGCAAGAATGCATAAATTGACTTTTAATGCTAATGAATGTACTGTGATGCACCTGGGTTCCAAAAATCTTAAACATAAGTATAGATTAAATGGAATAACACTGAGGGAAGTCACAGATGAAAGAGACGTGGGAGTCAGAATATCTAGTGACCTTGGTAGTAAGATACATTGTAACCAAGTGGTTAAAAAGGCAAGCAGCATTCTAAACTGCATTAGACGACATATAAAGAGCAGGGATAAAGAGGTCCTTATACCCCTCTACTCCTCCCTGATCAGACCACATATGGAGTACTGTGTGCAGCTGTGGGCCCCAGGTGGTAAAACTGAAGTAATGGCACTGGAGAGGGTACAGAGAAGGGCAACTAAACTAATCAGAGGGGTACGAAATCTGGAATATGAGGATAGACTGATGAAATTGGGAATGTACAGTCTGGAGTATTGTAGGCTCAGAGGGGATATGTGTTGGTGTATAAAGCTTTCACTGACCCCAACCTTTGGGATCTTCTAGATCTGGACACTAGGGACCAAAGCTACAACACAAGGGCACATTCCCTACAAATCACAGGCAAAAGATATCATAACAATAGAAGGAAATACTGGTTCTCAGTAAGAATACAGAAAGTATGGAATAGTCTTCCCATACAGGTGGTGGCCAGTAAAATCTGTGATGAATTTAAGCATAGGCTGGATAAACACTTAACAGCATAAAAACAAGGGGATACTGAAAATTGGCGAGCACTATGGACTACATGTCTTCTTTGCTCTGAACTACCTATGAAACCTATGAAACATGTACACTGACACAACCTCTTCACCCCCAGTTGGAGACCTGGAGTCGGGATTCTAAACCTGGCATAGGTTGTGGCTGTGGAAATTGGCACACCTTGTGCGCTGATGCCATTGGATCCACCTGTGCTATTTCTTGGTCATGTTTATCATATTTTTACTTGCTTTCTGACTGTGTGCATCTAGGTTTAGACATAAGCGGTGAAAACCTGCACATTAGTGGCTCTGAATTTGATGCATGCTACACCACAGAAATATGATCTAGCAGACATCTTTTAGCTGTATGGATGAAAAAAAATCATGATTATTTGCCACAAGTTTCATGCATCAAATTCCTGATGCTCTAGGAACATACGGCAAATAATCTGCTTTGAAAATATTGCCCCAAGTTCCATGCATAAAATTCCTGATGCTCTGGGGACATATGGCAAATAATCTGCTTTGAAAATATTGCCAGAAGTTCTATACATCAAATTCTTGATTCTCTGGGAACATACGGCAAATAATCTGCTTTGAAAATATTGCCACAAGTTCCATGCATCAAATTCCTGATGCTCTAGGAACATATGGCAAATAATCTGCTTTGAAAATATTGCCACAAGTTCCACGCATCAAATTCCTGATGCTCTGGGAACATATGGCAAATAATCTGCTTTGAAAACATGGCTCAAGTGTCTCACAGCAGCAGCCTATTTCATTTAGTTTTCACTCAGTCAGAGGTAAAAATATAAAAAATTGAAAAAAATAAAGCTGGATTTCTGTGCCTTTTAGCACCAGCAGTCAGTAAACAAAGTTACTGTATCTCTTAAAAAAATCCTTGAAAAGTCCTCCTCCTCCACCTTTTCTAGTTTAACAAATCCACTCTGTCCTGCTCCAGCTGTAGGGGCCTACTTCTGGCAGTACAAGGCTCACATTGCACTCTCCTCTCCTCTGCAGCAGCATACGATTTTCCTGCCCAGCCTACCAGACACTACAGTGAAATATTGTGAATTAGTTAACTGGAATAATGATGCATGATTTTCAAATGATTTCTAACTTTTCTGATAAAATAAATGCTTTTTTAACTTGAAACAATTTCCTTTCAGCAGCAAGCTCATTCCCTTGTGTGAGAGAGGGATATAAATCGTAATAAGGTTTGCACAGCATGAGTTTTAAGTTTTACACTGCAGCTGTCTTACCAAAAACGTGAACATGCTCAGCGTGTGCTACCCATACAAAATGTTGCATCATGGCATCCATGTGTCAGTGTGCCCTCAGAACAACTTTGCCACTGCCAAAGCCATCAGATTCTGGCACTTTCACTGAATACAAATTCAGCATTGGTTCATCCTTACCTTGTGGTTGTATTACATGTTCATGTTTTACTGACAGGGGAGTGCTGGCCATGACACCTGGGAAAACTCCCCTACTGTTCTTCAGTAAGTGCCGTGGGATCATTAACATGCACCTGGATGGTAAGCAGAGATGGACAGAAGGGAATTTTGTTTTAAGTTTTATCCAAAGGATAGATTTTAACACCGCAGCACCCTTTATACTGTACTATAGTGCCATTTCTGGGTATTTGTCCAAGTACCTGCTGTAGATGTCCACAACCTTCTGGTCTTCTGGCTACACAGGCGAGAGTGCTACGTGCTGAGCCACTGACACTGATACGTGTTTTATCTTCTTTAAGTGTTCTGCACGTTTAACAAATGCACAATATAGTTCCGTGTAATATGCAACAAAGTAATTTGGTAAATGTGGCATTAGTAAATGTACATTTTTTGTTTTGAAGTCTTTTATGAATACAGGGGAAAAAGAAGAGGACGACAGTGAAAAAGGTATAGATGTTTCTGTCACAAATGGCAGTCTGTCCAAAAGATACAGTACAAAAAGTATTTCACTGAAACAGGTTCCAGAGGACATCAAAGAAAAAACGGTAATCGTAAATTGTTTTTCCTCTCATATTTCCATGTTGCTCTATTTTTAGGATTGCTTGTTGTTAACCTGTCAGATGGCTGTATTTAATAGGTTCTTGTTAATGCAATCAGTTAATTTTTATACTGATATAATGAGGTGTTCTGCAGTTAATAAAGGAATAATGCATGACAGGTCGTGTGTCATGCTGGGATATTGTCACGTCTCGGATGGTTGGGCATGAGGCCGCAGGCCAAGTGTGCCCAAAACCTGAGAAGTGACATTATCCCAGCATGACACACACACACCCTGGAATGCATTATTTTTATTATACTATGGCTTGAGTGACAAAAAAAAAAGAAAGCTGAAAAAGTACATTTTAATGTGTATTTCTTCCTGTTTTTCTTAATGGGCAACAGTGCTGATTGACTGCGTTCACCATTAGGTGGAGCTGCTGTTACTGTAGCTCTACAGTCTGCCACAGTAACCCCTCTCTCTCTTTTATTCCTGCACTGATCTTTATGCTGTCGCCTTGTGGATGTGACATTGTCACCCTCTGCTCTGCCCGCTGTCACAGTGGCCGGCATAGAATTAGAAGAGCACTTTGAGATTTGGAGATATGCCCCCCCCCCTCGCTCAGTGTCATGGCTCAAATGTTCAAGGGAGAAACTGGTGAAGAGGTAAGAAACTGAAGCACTTTTACTCATAGCCTCAGTTTCTATGGCAGTGATAATGCAAGAAGACCAGAAGTGATTGCTGTGAAGTCGATTATAAAGATGACTTTACATTGGCAGCGTGTAGTGTGTGGAGAATGGGAGGCAGTGAGGTGCTTCCTTCTAAAGCCAATGTGACAGCTTTCAGTGTAATTCTTTTTGTTAAATTGAAAAAAAAAATCACACTTCTGTGATGGTGTTCATGGTGCGGAGACTACCAGTAGAGCCGGGGATTGCTGTGAAGCGGATTGCTAAAATGGCTTTTTTTTACTTGACATTTTTTTTTTTAGTAAGAAAATGAAACTTTGAGGAAATGTGTCAGGATTCTGGGTGTCATTTATGGTGTTTTCTGTGCTATGGGAAGGAGTGATTTAATCGGAGAGGTTTCATGTGAACCGGGAATGTGAACTACAGGCAAGCTGGATGTCCCATGTGCAGTGATTTTTTTTCTCATGTGATTTGGTCATGTGTGTGCTGGGACTAGATCTCTGATGTTATACTAGGATAACATCATGGGTCCAAGTCTCAGCTGAAGAATCTCATTACAGGATTAATTCTTGCCATTGTATAATATTTGTTAATATTCAACTAAAACTAGAGCTATTTTTATTTGTTTTTACTCCTGCTCTCCCTGATGGACCCCTTCTGCTCCACTCCAGTCCCAGACCTGTCACCCTGGTGCCTCCCAGGGCTATTGTGGGTCCATCCTTGTTCCCTCAGAGCTTTCTCCCTCTGGTGGGGGTGACGGAGGCCCACTCTTAACTTCTGCTGTGGACCAGAATTGGTTAGGGAGTTGACCTGTGTGAGTAGCCAGGTGCAGGGCCTGCAAACCAGGTAGACTGCCATCCTGCTGTCAGGGAGTATTTTCTCCTTTTTATTCCTGAGTCCCAGACCTCAGCATCAAGGGTATCCCAAGCACATCCCCACACAATGACCCCCCTCCCACTAGCTGTTTCAACTGCACCACCGCCACCACCTGTGGTCACCCAGATGGCAGCAGAGCAGCGGAGCCAACTATCCTCCCTCCCTGGAGAAGGAGATCCCATTAGAGTGCTTGATCCTTTACCCCCCTGGTTGATCCCCTGCAGCCTGAGTTTGTTCCCGAACCTGGGCTGCCTACATGGGTGAGGTAAGGTGCTGAGCACCTCAGCCCTTTGCACCACTGGGCCAGAAGCTAACTAGAGTTATGTGGAAATTACAATATTTTCAATGTGTTGTAGTGAACTCCAAAGAAATAAAGTAACATTTCACAGAAAGTTACACTTATGGAAAATCCACTTATTTCAGGAAATTCCTGGAAAAATATCACTGACACAAAGTGCTCTTCGCTGCTGGAGACAATTGGCAAAATCTAAGAATGAAAAGTGACCTTTTTCACATTAGTGTGAATCTGACAAAAGTCAAAATGAGGGGCTTTTGCAAGTGATGGAAAACATATTTCACAGCTCAGTGGCCAATGTTTAAGCACAGCAACAAACAGTACTATGTTTTGAAAAATATATTTATCTTTCTTACAGGGGGGGAAGATCTTCCTAATGTTGCCTTCTTCAAACTTTTTAAACTGAATAAGTCCGAATGGCCATACATCACTTTGGGAACACTTGCTGCAGTACTAAATGGATGTGTTCACCCTGTTTTTGCCATCATATTTTCCAAAATTATCACTGTATGTTGATATTGTTTTTTTCTTTATTATTTGTACTTTATTTCAAAATATCAGTAGAACATGTTGCTTCAGCCATCCTTTCCAAGTTCCTAGCATTTAGGAGCAGATATCACAATGCCCATATGACTTAGTGTGACTAAAGATGTTGCAAAGTTTGCCTTTGCTGGTGAAGTTCCAGTGAAGCGGTGAAATTCATCTTCTCGAACCACTTTGGAAAGCTCTCATTGGCATCACCAACTTCAGACTGCTGTTTTCATAAAAAATGTTTCATTTGAAGTGGCACTTTTTCCACCAAGTCTTTGAGAAGTGACATTTTTGCTGTCAATTTACACAGAAAAAGGGCCACTTCACTTGCAAAAATGTCACAGTCAACACTACACTTTCTGAATTTTGGAGACTTCATCAACTAATTCTTAAATTGAATTTCAGCCACTTTGACCATCTCTAGAATTTACTTTGATTGTGTGACTGGGCATTTCCAACTCTTATCTGGTGGTGGTGTGGAGGATGCATATTTCTAAACCTCAGTATCAAGCAAGGAAAGACTTTCCATTTTATTTTGGTTCACAGGCATATGACTGCAAGTATTGTAGCCAAAAAGAGAGTATGTTGGCTACATACTATGGGTTACAGCAGCCATACCTGCAATATATACAAAAATAAAAACAAAACTTTACACAGACAGTGATTATGGCAGCCTGGTGGCAAATGCAACTGAATGTCTGCCGTGGCATTCTGGACTAGGTCTAATGGCACATGGATTATCTAGATTGTAGTTGAGTATCATTGTGGGTTTTTACACAGCTTCTCCCTGCAGTGTGGTGCACACCACATATACTCTGCAGATGCACACAAAATAAAAGGGAGTAGGCAGCAACAGGGAGTAAAAACCAAGGGTCAGCCCCAGTATCTGCCACCATGCCTATTCAGTAAGCAGAGATGGTCTGTCTGTATGTACTGTACGACTAACAGGACAGGCAGAGTATTATACTTATCAGGGCCAGATGTACCATCATGAACCCTCATGAAAAACTGAAAAACATTTTTTTTTTCTTTGAAGACATTGGCAACCATTCTGTGCCAGTGGGATACTATGATCCTAATACCAATGTGAACTCACACAGGCAGAGGAATAATCCCAACTGACTTGTCATCTTTCTGGAATGTGTAATGCCTATCTGGAACAGAGTATGGGGATGGGCTACAATGGTCAGATCTTAATCTCATATCAGAAGGGCACATCATAGGTGTTTCAAAGAACACATGGTGGGGCCTATTGATGGCCCTCTCACAGACACTTAAGTCCCCTTTGTAAATTGTCCAAATTAACAGTAAGATCCCCAACAGCTTGTAAAAGCTTCATTTCCCTGCCAGAGACTATGCTAGCAGAAACCTCTTGAATCCCCAACACAATAGTAAAACAACTGGCTGGGGTAGGCTGGGAATAGGTATAGAAACCTTTAATGCCAATTATGCAAGCTCACGGGGACTAACAAAACAGAGTACCTGTTTTTAATTAATCCCAGCATGTTCATGGCATTTGGACTGAAGTCCAGGTCCAATCCAATAAAAAACCACACAAGAGCTAGTGTCAACAATGGTTTAATTTGCAACGGCTTGATTAAAATGGCTGTATAGTGTATGGGAGAATGTTGTTCTTCATTGAATTTGAGTAAAAGATAAGCTTGTTGTACCATTGATGTGATGTCATATTGCTGTTGTATCATCGTGAGTACATCATATCGATAGTACAACATCGAATGTCTTTGCGCGTGCACCTTTGCCAAAGTGCTGCACATTAGGAAATGACTGCAGTGGTGAAAAGAGGATTGGAAATGGAGCAGAAACGGCAAAAGCACTAAAAGTAAGGGCATATTCATGGGTTTCAATTTAACAGCAGTCATCTATACATTTATTTAAAAAACAAAGAAAATATATTTTGTGAGATCAGGGGATAGGGATGGAGTTGCACTTATACTTGGGTTTGGTGGAGGAGGTGGCAAAAGTCAGAAAAGGAGTTGGGTGCCTCAGGAAGTGGACCACTATTGATTTACTTATGCCCATACACTGTACAAGACAATGGATGGGCATCAGTAAACAACAACACTGTGTACACTTCTTGAGGTTGTCTAGCAACCATAAACCTCTCAAGCTTCACTCTTGAGGTTTACTTAGTGTCATGACATCCTGTCAAAGTGAACACAGCATTGTTGCTCGCTCTTGCCCATCCATTATCTTCTATAACTGCAGTGTGGACACAAAAGCTCAGTTATTTGTGTTGAAATTCAATTGGAACTTGTTACAGGGAGGAGAGGTTTAACACCAGCCCTGTAGACACATGCAATGCCTCCACCTCACCCCACCCCAACCCCCACAAGATCACAGCAAAACCATGTGGCCCATCCATGAAGTGAAGTGAAGGGTGCCAACCTGAGTTGCTACAACACACAGTCAACATGGAGGTGGGTGACTCTGAGACATAAGGAAATAACACTGAAAAAATAACACAGTAATACCATCAAGGAGCATGGCAGATTTATTCAGGCATCAGACTTCATCTTTTTACAAATTAGTAAGGGTAGTCAGTTACAAGGAGAATGAGACAGCAGACAAATTCATTTGCATCATCCTTTTCACCCTCGCATACTTATGAGGCAAAATAGCTAAATTAAGGAACTATGTACTTACAAGACACCATCACTACAGCATACCGTACTACTGAGCCTTTTAAGTAAAGGGGCACTACAGTCAAAGCTAGGCACTCATAAACAATTATGACTGAAAAGCAGCCACTGAGCTCTTTAAGCTCAAGCAGACACCACAGCTGACACTAAGCTCAATATAGCAGGTTAGCACTATTACAGAGTGGGGCACATTACACTCAATAGCAATCAAATGTGAACATCACTGGCAGATAAAGTCAATTAAATGGCCACTGCTATAGCCGGCCCAGTGGTATGGAGGGCTTAGGCACTGGGTGCCACAAATGCACTCCGCAGGTCAAGCCCTCTGCTCCCACAGTGCCAAACTCTGAGTGCAATAGTGTGAACAGGAGACAGACAGGGTAACCCTCTGGTCTATTTGGGGTCTGAGTCACCTACTAGTCTTGAGTCCTGGGGGTCCAATGTGAACCTTATGCTAGCATACCCAGTTAACAGGCTCAGATAATATTCTTTTCGGGGAAATGCAATATAATCTTTCGCCCAAGGGCACCTAGCCAGGTTTCCAAAATGTACCCTTACAACTCTATATGAGACCAAGATATATTTTTACCTTTAAGCAAGCTTAGTAACACTTTCAAGCTCCTACAGCTGTCAGACTTAACACAGGCTCAGCAATCACCTGCAAAAAGAACTGTGAAGACATAGGTAGTATAATAAAGAAAAGGTAGTTTGCTAAAAATTGTAAAACAGGTGAAATAAAAATACAGAACAATTATATCATTAACTTACAGTCACATAAAATAATTGGGAAGTTACAGAACACCAATACGCCTACCACAGACGCTTTAAAGTTCTTGCTGAATTATCCCCTTTCTAAAGATCATAGTTATCAGTCCATAGACTGTGTGTCTTTTGAGTTTCAGAGTCCTTCTGCTCACAGCTTCTCTTGCAAGCAGTATTCAATAGTTAATTTCTCCACCTCCTGGTGATGCTACCCATGAGGTCACAGTTAGATCCTCCCATAGATTTTAATTTTCTACTGGGGAAATCAACAGTCAGCAATTTTTAAAATATGAGTCTCTGATCAAAACATTTCTCTTTGAACTGTCTGCTGGTTCCTGTTTTCCCAGGAAAGATCTAAGGTTTACGACTTATAATACAGTGCTGTTATCAAATGGCCTGTTCCTGCAGGAAATCATAAACGTTTATGAGGCCTATATCCTGGCAGATGACCAGAAAGCTCTAATTAAGACAGAACAGGAAACCTTTAATTATGGTTTTCTCTTTACTGGTCCATTTAACACATCCTGCAGCTGTCAGCCACACTAACACCTGAGGTCAAAGGTCAGCGTACTTGCTGACTGGAGTGTTAGGCAGACAATCACGTAACACATAGCATTTACTTGTAATACAAATATCATACAGATTACCACAAGTAGAGGGTAGAGATTCACACTGGGTGCCTTCTCTCCTGCCTTGCCAGTGACCTGTGTTAAGAAGCATACTCAGGTTACTGGTGGTCAACTGGGGACGAAGAAGATCAAGTGTCTGGAGGACTGCTCTCCTCTCCCAGGGTGGGTGACAAGTTCCTATTGAATGACTGCCACCAGCTGGAGGCCTGGTGATAATACGAGTCTGTGATGGCAATGATGGGAGGGTGCTGCAGGACTCCGAAATATCTGTGTCTCCACAAATGCATGTTGGCGAGCACACCTCAGCAACAGTGAGGTAATGAAGGAGAAAACAAAAAAGAGTCACTAGCAGGTGTCCATGATGCCCATTTCCAAAATTCAAAAATTGGGAGACACTTACTTTTCAAATAAGTCTTCCAGACCACTTCGTATGTTCTTTCTTGATTTTTAGTAACTTCTCCTATGTTTCACTCATTCATTGAGCTTGTTCACAGGGTAAAAATCTGTGTAACAAATATACATTTAATTTTATCTTTGTTATAAACTTGTATTAAATTCTTCAGTAATGCTTAAAGATACATACAAAAATCATTGCAATTCTATACCTTGTATTCTTATTATACTTCATTGATAGTAAACTTGTATTATTACCTTGTTTAACGACCACACTTGCAGACTCCTAGGAACATAAAATTGAATTCCTAATATTATTTCATTTGTTCTCAAGTGTGTGCTTTTATACTTTCATATACAGCTTTTTTTATAGCTTTAACACTGTGAACCCACTTTCCAAACATACTGTTTTCACATCCAAACAGAGCAACCACATTCCACATGTGTGCTTTTTATTTTTTATACTGTCCCTTAGTGGACTTCTAACCCATTGACTGGAGAAAAAAATACCTTGGGGTTTTCTGTCTCAGTTAAAAACTTCAGAGCCTAGATGTTTTTTACTTGCTCTGTGTACATTAGAGAAGCATTCAATGTGTTCATATATAACACATTATTCCATGTATTCATGTTATCTTTAATGCTTGGAAGTGAATGTCATTTACCTGATACAAAAAGTTCTCAATTTTCAATCACTTCTCCTTTCCCCAAGTTCTCGACGGTATGCAACCACTGTTTAAAATGGCATGTAGTCTCTATCGGACATCAAGTGATTTTAAACTCCCTTCCTCTCCAGCCCATTTTGCAGAATCCTGCTGAGACAATGTGATGTCACCTCAGTCTCTCATGCAAATGTGAGTGTGGTTGTAAGCAACCACCAATGCCCTATGACATCAGGATGCCTGTAAATCGGGCCACATTGTCCACTGGTTAGGAATAGAGGTACACCAAAAGCGGTCATCTTTTCAGTTTACTTTCTGCCATACATTTCTTGAACTCTTCGCTATTATCTTTGTGTATTTACAAATATTTCATATACTGCCTTAGTTATACATATGAACATATGAACTTGCCAGCAGATAAAGGCTTTTGGGCTATCCAGTCTGCTCAATTGTGCAGCTTGCAGCTCTTATACTGCAGCTGCACCTCCCTCCCTTCACCCCCTCCAGTGACCCTCCCCCTTACCCTGTTCCATCCCCTTTTGAAGCAGCCCACTATCTTAAAGCATATCACTT
The DNA here is from genome assembly GCA_016271365.2 of Neoceratodus forsteri. Taxonomy (NCBI): domain Eukaryota; kingdom Metazoa; phylum Chordata; order Ceratodontiformes; family Ceratodontidae; genus Neoceratodus; species Neoceratodus forsteri. The sequence continues at coordinate 1,382,810,388 of CM057456.1, read as the reverse complement.
CCTCTGGTAGTGCATTCCACCCTGTCACTACCCTCTCCATAAAAAAGTGTCTCCTCATTTCCCTCCTGAACCCCCCCTCCAGTCTCAGATTGTGCCTATGGGTGTCCCTCCCCCTCCTTAATTGAAAAAGCCCCTCCGTGCCTGCCTCATTTATTCCCTTCATGTACTTGAAGGTTTCAGTCATGTCCCCCCCCATCCCTCCTCTCCTCCAGACATGGGCATCACTTCGGGGGGGGGGGGTCCCACCGCCAATGGTACCAAATAGTTGGTAGGGATGCGGTAAAACTGATGGGAGAAAATGACATGTTACAGTGTTCATTCGGTTGGTCGGTAAAAATCGGTTAGTCGGTCGGTAAAAATCGATAAGTTGGTCAGTAAAATTATTGTACTCCCCCAAAGATTTAACCTAACGACTCCTCTGCCTCCAGAGAGTACATGTTCAACTCCCTCAGCCTACTCTCATAGGGTAAATCCCCTAGCCCCTGGATCATTTTTGTTGCTCTGTGTTGCACAGCCTCCAGTAACCTAATGTCCTTCTTCAGGTACGGATGCCAGAAACACACGCAGTACTCAAGGTGTAGTCTAACCAGTGACCTATATAGTGGCAGGATCACCTCCCCCCTCCTGGAAGATATGCCTTTGGCAATACAACCCAGCATCCTGTTAGCCTTTGCAGCTGCCCTTCTACACTGTGGGGAGTTGTTCATAGCTTCTGTTATGATCACCCCCAGATTCTTCTCTTCCTGTTTTGGCTAGCTGAATCCCCCTAGCTGGTAGCTCCTCCTTTGGTTTTTTCTCCAAATGTAGCACCTTGCATTTCTTGGCATTGAACCACAGCTGCCAAGTGTCTGACCAGTCCTCCAATATTGCCAGATCCTCTTGCAACCCCTGCCACCCCTCCAAGTCATCCACTACTGCTCTTATCTTGGTGTCATCTGCAAACAGACTGATCTTGCTCTTGATGCCTATTGAGATGTCTGCTATGAAAATCCCAAACAACACCAGCCTCAGTACAGAGCCCTGTGGCACTCTGCTTGTCACTGCCCTGGGCGATGAGAGCTCCCCTTTCACTATCACACTCTGCTGTCTCCCTTGCAGCCAATTGACTATCCATCCCACCATCTTCAGGCTGCCCCTCTGTCTTCCAGCTTACTACCTAGCCTCCCATGTGGCACTGAATCGAATGCCTTACTGAAGTCCAGGTACAGGACATCCACTGCAAGGCCCATGTCTAATTTCCTGGTTACCTAGTCATAGTACTCCACTAGGTTGGTCTGACAGGATCTGCCTGAGACAAACCCATGCTGTCTGCTGTCCTGCAGCCCATTACCCTCTAGGAGGGAAACATGCCTCTCCTTCAGGATCATCTCTATCAGCTTTCCCACGATGGATGTGAGGCTTATTGGTCTGTAGTTCCCCAGTTCATCTTTGGAGCTGCTCTTGTGTAGGGGCACCACATGTGCCATCCTCCAGTCCTGTGGAACACTCCTCAACTCCAGGGATGCATTAAACAGGTTTGCCAGGGGTTTTGCCAGGACTTTGGTTAGCTCCCTTGGCACCCTGGGGTGTATGCCATCAAGCCATGGTGCCTTGTCCACCCTCAGTGCTCTCAAGCCCTCCAGTAACCTGCCCACTGGGATTTCCCTGTCTGTCTCCTCCTCCTCGCCTCCCGTGCCCAACCCCAACCACTTTGGGTATTGCTCCCCCTTTCTCTTTCGCAGATACTGAGCAGAAGTATTCATTGAATGCCTAAGCCTTTTCTGCCCCTTTATCCACCCACCGCCCATCCCTTTGTATCCTTACTATTTGGTCCTTGCAGCACCGTTTCTCCCTGATGTACCTGAAGAAGTCCTTCTCTCCATATGTAAAGGAAAGCTGTCCAAAATGTGGGCTTCCACCCCCGGACAGCCTACCATCCATTTAGATTTTAACAACAAGAGCGGCATTTTCTCGTGCTGCAACTTGCTGTATTTTAATTTTAAAAACTCTGGAACCCGGAAGTATGGAGGAGGCAGGGGATGCTCCATTTACTGAAAAGTTGCAGTGATGCACCACTAGCTGTCATTGCACATCCCCGGCCCTGAGGGAATTACAGAAACAAACTGCCATCCCCCCCATTAATGAGCCGGCTCCAGTACCGTCCCCTTTGGCCACCTTAATCTGCCTCTGGTGGCCCCACTCAGGGGGGGCAAGCCTGAGTATAAGGTGGTGGCTATCGGAGCCTGGCAAGCCTGTTCACGGGGCTAGGGGGAGTCCAGCACAAAAAATAATAATAAAAAAAAAAAATAATTGCATTGTGCCGAAAAGCCTCTCACATAGTCTGCAAACGGTGTCAACAGAAGACACAGACACATGTTTTGTCCTACCAGGACTCATCAGTGTGCCTCATCTGTATGACACCCCAGTGGAATGAACTAGCTACCCTAAATTGGTCTATCTCGGTTGGGTTGTGGTGACCCCAATAAAAACAAAAAACAAGCTCAAAGACAAAGAACCTTAGTGCAGCTGCGCTGGGCCTGCCGTTGAGAGCAGCAGCATAGAGCTGTGGTTTTAGAGTGTTTTCCCTATTTTTCATTTTTAGTTTTAAAGTGTTTTTTGTGTTTATTTTATCTTATCTTGCATATATTTTTTGCTTATCCTATTTTATTGCAATCCAGTTGATCATTACTGCAAGTATGCCCTCTTTTTATAGTTAAGGTGTGTCAGGTGTCGCACCGTCTGTTTAGTGTCGGATGCCAGCAATAGGAGTTTACTCTTGCGGTTATCTGTGGGTGTATATTGTGGACAGCACCTTTGTGATCTGTGTCTCTGCTTGTGAACTGGGGCATCGTAGGGGTTTGTATTCTCTGCCCCAGGGATACTGTTGGAAATTTACACCTGTGGGCTACCAAGAAAATTTCCCAGACGGGTGCTTGGTGGCTGAGTGGAGAATCTTTACTTGGGATTCCTGCCTTGGGAAGCTAATTGACTGACCTATAGAAGGATCTGTCTGCCATTGGCCAGTTGGTGGACTGAACTTACTGGGAGACCCAGTGGAGGTGTGTCCCAGGCTTGGGTCTTTTCCTTTGGGGTAACCAGAAAGTGCTGACTGGAGGGTCGATGGCCTTCTAGGGTTGTCGTGCAGTCTCGGAGGGTTGCCTGGAGAGGTCAGGTATTCCCCTAAGGCCTAAGTGAGGAGATCAACTGGGTTTTGGGCACCTGCTCTCGGGCCAGTTTTCACCTGGAGCATACACTCCTCAGAATGATTGTCATCTTTCAGGATCTGGTTTTCTTAGGGGTTTCGGTCGTGGCTTCAAAGGATTGGGAATTAAGAACTTTTATAAGTGAAGATCTCCTGGACTTTTGTGGCTGAGAGAAGGGCACAGAACACTTGACCTTATATGCTGCAAGTATTCTGAGACCTAAGCTAGCTGATAGTATTACTTGTACATTCAAGGAGGCAGTGAGAGGGCCGTCATCTGACTTCATCGGGTACTTTAGTTTCTGGTAAAGGTAGCAGTGAGAGTGCTACATTATTTAATTGTCTATTTCATGGAATGAGGTGGTGACAGTTCCTCCTCCCACTGCAAACTATTAAGAAGCTGTGACGAGCTTTTCTTTTTTCAGTTGGAAATATTGGACACTATTATGGCATTGGACAGTGATAGCATATAGGACAATAATGGACTTATAATCTTGTTTATATTTTCCACTGGGTTTAAATGGGTGGTGCTGCTGCTGCTGTTACAGTAGTGTGCTGCATTTAAGATGGATAATAGTTCACTGACAATATTTTGGGCTTTGTTTGTGCTTTGAGGTTTTGTTATAGGAGTATTTTAAAATGATATGATAATCAATTATTTGGGTAAGGGAGGGAGTGAGTGAGTGAGTGGTTTAATTATTATTTAGTGGGGTTTAATTTTAATAGTTTCATATTGTGGAGTTATTTTGCTAGAGCTCTCCTTCCATGTAATATTGTGGGGCTTGAAAATTCTGGGGAGGCTTTATAGAATGTGTTGCCACATTACTCTCCTGGTCAGGCGCTACTCTCCCTCCAAGCTGTGCGGTCTCCAGCCTTTTATTTGTCACCCATTGCCAAGCGCAACATACCGGCATTGCTGAGCTCTAGGGATTGCACGCAGGAGAAGGGGCGGGCCCATGGACCTTGAGGGAGGGAGAGCGAGGTGGGCGTATATGGGAGCTGGGAGCCAGGAGACTTCCTGGGGCAAAATGGGTGCCTGAGAGGGGTCCACCCTGCTTGGTGCCCATACCTAAGGGTTTTCCTTCTTGGGGGCAGGTTGCATGGGTGACTTTGGAAGCCCATCCTACTCAAATGGTGTTATGCAATGCCAGGTCTATTAAAAACAAGACAGCTGTCATTACTGATCTTGTTGGATCATCAGATCTGGCTTGCATCACTGAGACCTGGCTAGATGAAAATGGTGGCCCAGTATTGGGAGCAGCAATTCCCAGATGGGTTCTCAGTGATACACTGCCCTAGGAAGGATCAGAGGGGCTGGGGCATTGCCATCTGTTTTAGTGAGGAATTGGGCCTGATAGAGGTTCCAGTGGGGGAGACCAGATCCTTTGAGTATATCATGGGTGCAGGTGTGGGGTGCAGGATTCTTCTCATTTACTGTCCACCCAGCAGTGAGAAGCAATTCCTGCAGGAAGTCGCGGACTTCGTCATTGACTTGATGTTGCAGTCCCCCAGATTGTTGATGCTGGGGGACTTCAACGCATGGATCGACAATGAACTCTTGCAATTTGGTCAGGACTTCTCCTAACTGATGTAGTCATTGGGCTTCACACAGGTTGTTACCTCTGCAACCTATATTCATGGTCACTCCCTGGATCTGGTCTTCCTACTGGGGATGGCAGTCTCTGACGTGGTGGTGGAACCAGTCAGTTGGTCAGACCATCACTCTATATGGTTTAATTTCCAGTCACCCCCTTATAGGCCTGCCCCTGTGGAAATGATCCAGTATCACTCTTTAAGGGGACTGACTCCAGCTGGCCTGACAGCGATACTGTACTTTTTGGGCTTTCTGAGTGTAAGTAAGGATCCAGAAGAACTGATACTAGCCTGTAATAAGTCAGTTGTGGGGGCTCTGGATACCACTGCTCCTGTCTGTGTTTGCCCACTCACTGTTTGACCTCGGTCCCCCTAGTTTGATGGGTACCTTAGGAAGATGAGACATGTGGGGCGAAGGCTGGAGCGGTGCTGGCGGAAGTCAGATCTTGATACCGACAGACTTTGATTGATGTCCCATTACAAGGATTATCAATTGGCTATCTCTCATAAGAAGGCACAGTTCCTGTCCAGGGAGATTGCTGCTGCACAGAATTGACTGGACCAGCTCATCCATATGGTTAACAGGTTGTGCAATCCAACCTGCCTTCGGTCGTGGAGAGTATTGTCACAAGAGAAATGTGATGAGTTTGCTCAATTCTTTGCAGATAAGGTTGCAGATATCAGAACTGAAATCCATGCAGCATGCTCTGTTGGGAGTTTCAAGGGTCAGTGGGAGGTTGCCGCTCCTCAATTTGTCTGGTCTGACTTCGACCGACTGGAGATCGGGGATGTCATGCAGATAATACAAGAGCTGCATCCGACCTACTGTAGTTTGGACCCAAGCCCTACCTATCTCTTAGTGGGATGCATTGAGATCATCGGCTCAGTCCTTGCTGAGATTGTCCAGTGCTTGCTGAGGGCAGGAGTGTTTTCTAACTCCTTAAAGGAGGCCATGGTGACTCCTGTACTCAAGAAGCTATCTCTCGACTTGGACTGTCTCACTAACTACAGGCCAGTCTCTACGCTTCCCTTTATCAAGATGGTTATTGAGAAGGTGGTTGTGCTATAGCTTGAGGTACATCTGACCACCCATGACATGAATGATTCTCTCCTGTCTGGATTCTAGAAGAGGCATAACACCAAGATGGCATTGGTACGGGTACTCAATGATCTCCTAATAGCGAGAGATCAGAGGTTACTTTCTATCTTAGTCCTCCTTGACCTCTTTGCAGCATTTGACACCATGGACCATGGGGTGCTGCTAGACCACTTGCAGTTTCTCTGTGGACTGTCTGGAACAGTCCTCAGTTGGTTTCAATCTTTACTCTGGGGTAGGTCTCAATGAATGGTGTTGGGAGTTTTTTCTTAGGACCCAGTCTTCCTACCCTATGGGGTACTGCAGGGCTCTGTGCTTTCACCGATGTTTGCAGTGTACATGCTGTCATTGGGAGACATTGTAAGTGGTATTGGCTGAGTTTCCACTCCTATGCAGATGATACTCAGCTCTACCTGTCCTTAGTACCCAGTCAAGAAAATCCAATCTCGGTGTTTAACAGCTGCCTTGCCAACATCCAAGACTGGATGAATGCCATCTGGTTGAGGTTGAACCTGGATAAGACCAAGGTGCTGGTGGTGGACCCGGGCCATCAGGCAGAAGGGGCATGGGTTGGACAGCTGACCGGGCTTTGACTTGGTGGCAACCAGCTAGTGTCCTCTGACAGGGTGCGAAATTTCAGTGTGATTCTTGATGACGGATTGAACCTTAAAACTCAGGTGTCATCTGTGTTCAAGTCCTCATTTTACCATGTGAGGAATCTTGCCCAGATTAAGCACCTGGTGCCCCCTGATGACCTCCCTACTTTGGCCCATGCCTTTGTGACCTCCCGCCTTGACTATTGTAATTCCCTGTACATAGGGCTACCAGTGGTTGATATCCACCACCTGCAGCTAGTGCAGAATATGGCTGCCAGGTTGTTGACTGGCTTACCTCGATCTTGCCATATCACACTTGTGCTCCACAGTTTGCACTGGTTGCCTGTCCAGTGTGTATTACCTTCAAGGTTAGGTTACTGACCTATAAAGTCCTACATGGGCAAGGACCGGACTACCTGCAAAATCTCCTGGTCCCCTACTACCCCGTCCATCCACTCTGCTCCACTGACGAGGGATTGCTAGTGTAAAAGCACAAGGTTCTTGGCTAGTGGTCCCTGGTAATCCAATAAAGCCACCTGACACCAAATGTTGTTTTAAATCAGTTGCAATTTATTAATACCAAATAAGCCCTAACAATTTTACCTCTAACATGATCAAATCTAAATAGCTGATGGCTTTTTACCACCAGGGCTACAGGTACAGAAAAGTGGAGTGAACTGCTCCCTTTTCAAGGTGTTTTAGCATCTATAGCAGCTGTAGCTATTCCTCTAAAAACACACTGACCATGACATTTAGGTACTGTATTTATACCCCAAAAATGCATGGTGGAAATTTCCAAAGCCTACTACAGCACATTTTAGCCTAGACACTAGGTCATCTGATACATCCTGAGGTTTGAGTTCGAAAAATAGAGTGGCCATGAGATACCGCAGTCATAAGATACATTTGACATTTTGCCGAGACATGTGGTCATTTTTAGATGGAAAAACAAGTGATCAGGGGATTTTACATTTATAAAAAATAACTCACTTTAGGATACAGAAAACAAATGAGGGGACTTCACATTCACTTTAAATAACTTGCTGGCTAGACAGTGGCCAGAACAAGGATATAATTATTTATTATCAACTCTGTGTTACACATATTTTTTAAACACAAGAAACTATAAAATGAGGAACTGTATCTAAGCTTCAGTGGGTTGAAGTAGCTGGACCTTATCTTTGGCTATGACCTTGAGTTGAAGGAAGGTTTTGTACAAAATATCTCTGCTGAGCAAAGCAAAGCTAATTTTCTTTAAAACATTTATTTTTTTTAAACATGGTTTATGCTCTTCACTTATTTTCTACAGTTATTTAAAGGGCCCCAACACCTCTTGAACCTGGGCATCTACACAGACATCAATTAGCACAGTGGTATCATTACTTGCATGCTTTCAACAATTATTCTCCAAACACCTCTGCACTTACAAGGCATATCAATCTACTAGCCACCTTCACCTTTTACTAGCCCTTTGTAGCCTCTACACTAGCCATTTTACACCTTTCTATCTCCTCAACCTTTTGGCTAGCCAATTACATATTTTTGATAAACGTTTGGTCACTGGTCACAAAACTTTGGCCACTGGCCACTTTCAACACTAGAGATTCCCAGGGTCCATCTAAAGACATCTTGTTCCCATGTGTTTAGTTTTTGCAGTCCTGACCCTGTGGAATTCTCTACCTCATCAGGTAAGAGAGCGTCTGACTGTGGAGAGTTTTAAATCTCCCTTAAAAGCCTATTTATTTGACGTCACCTTCCTAGATTATGAGCAACATCAGAACCATGACTATATATTTTATTGTTTCATTTGTGGTTTTTAATTTATCCATCTTTTTACATATTGTACAGTGCTTCGGTACTTGCTGACTTGGGTTCTATAAATAAAATAAAGTTGAAGTTGAAGTATGTGTGATTTTGTATTTCTTTGAAACTTGGCTTCCCAGCCAATGCCCTTTGGGGTAACCCTTGCCTCAGTGTTTGCGCACTAAGGTTCTTTGTCTTTGAGCTTATTTTTTGTTTTTATTGGAGTCACCACAACCTAACCCAGATAGACCAACTTAGGGTAGCTGGTTCATTCCACTGGGGTGTCATACAGATGAAGCACACTGATGAGTCCTGGTAGGATGAAACACATGTCTGTATCTTCTATTGGCACCATTTGCAGACTGTGTGAGAGGCCTTTTGGCACTATGCAGTTCTTCTTAAAGTTGAACCAGTACAATATTTTGTGGTAATTTGCATATACAGCCCATGATGCTTTGCATTATTGGGGTATCTGTGATTTTGTATTTCTTAAATATGTTTATATACTTAAGTTTGAACAAGTAAAATTTAAATTTAATGTCTATAACCATTGGCTCCCTGAGCCTGTGACCAGAACTCCTATGAACAGCACTCCTTCACTGAGTACCCCGCCCCCCCCCCAATCCTGATCAGGCTTCTGAATACACTTACATTACTACATCCTTAGCATGAAGGTACAACTTATACAGTGCATTTTTCTACTTGTTATACAGTTTGCAAATAATATGTATAATCTTTGTATAAGTAAGGCAGCATATGAAATGTTTGTAAATACACAGAGATAAGAGTGAAGAGTTCAAAAAAATGTATGGCAGAAGGTAAACTGAAAAGATGTCCACTTTTGGTGTACCTCTATTCCCTAATCAGTGGGCAATATGACCCATTTTGCAAGAATCCTGATGACCTAGGGAGCTGATGGTTGCTTAGCAACCCCACTCACATTCTCACAAGAGACTGAGGTGATGTCACATTGCTTCAGTGGGATTCTGCAAAATGGGTTGGAGTGGAGGAGAGTTTAAAATCACTAGGAGTACTATACAGACAACACACCATTTTAAATGGTGGTTGCTCACCTTTGAGAATTTGGGAAAAAGAGAAGTGATTGAAAATGGAGAACTTTTTGTATAAGGTTAATGACATTCACTTCCAAGTATTAACGATAAATGAGTACATGGGATAATTTGATATATATGAATGGATAAGTTCCCAAAAACATTGAATGCTTCTCTAATTTGCAGAGAGCAAATAAAAAAGCTGTCGGCTCTGAAGTTTTTAACTGAGACAGAAAACCCTAAGGTATTTTTTTCTCCAGTCAGTGGGTTACAGATCCATTAAGAGACAGTATAAAAAAAGCACATTGATGTGGAATGTGGTTGCCCTGTTTGGAGGTGAAAACAGTATGTTGGGAAAGTAGGTTCATAGTGTTAAAGCTGTAAAAAAGCTGTATATAAAAGCACACACTTGAGAGCAAATGAAATAATCATAGGAATTCAATTTTATGTTCCTGCAAGTATGGTCGTTAAGATAATAATGCAAGTTTATTACCAATGAAGTATAATAAGAATACAAGGTATAGAATTGCAATGATCTTCGCATGCATCTTTAAGCATTACTGAATAATTTAATACAAAAGTTTATAACAAAGATAAAATGAATTGTACAGTATATTTGTTACACAGATTTTTACCCCAAGAACAAGCTCAATGAATGAGTGAAATGTAGAGGAAGTTAATAAAAAACAAGAAGGAACATATGAAGTGGTCTGGAAGACTTATTTGAAAAATAGCAGTCTCCCACTTTTTGAATTTTGGAATTGATGCAGCACCTCAGGGAGCACAAAGACATATCCACCCAATTTGCCTACAGAAGTGTTTATTGATCCATGATGCCCAGCCTGGCTGAATCAAGCTCTATCTCTACATGGGAGAGATGAGGCCATGCCTGCTAGCTCCCACCAACGGGAAAAATCAATATGGAAAAAAAACAGCTACAGCTGGGCATTATTGCAAATCGTAATCCCTCTGATTTTACACAGGCACTACATCCCCATAAAGTGTAGGACTAGCACGTTTAGAAAGTAGCACTGCAATTGCCTTGGTACATCAGATGCACAATTTTAAATGGACCATAGAAACAAACATAGAATTTATTGGCAGAAGAGGGTTGCTTGACCCATCCAGTCTGCCCAGAGGGACCCTTCATAATCTGTCTCTGCAGAACCTAACTGGTCTCTGGTGACCCTCCCTCCTCCCTGCCTATTTATTAATATTCTTGTATGTCTATGCCATACAGGCTTGAAGCCACCTATTGTTTTCATCTCCTCCACATCTGCTGGCAGTCTATTCCAGGAGTCTATCATCCTTTCAGTGAAGTAGCACTTCTTCAAACCCCTCTTAAACTCCCCACCCAGCTTCATCACATGCCCTCTGGTCCTCCTGATACTCTTTCTCATTTGGAAGAGGCTCCCCTACATTACCCTATGTAACCCCAATGAGGTACTTTTAGGTCTCTAACATGACCCCTCTTGCTGTCCTCTCTTCCAGTGTGTGCATGCTGATATCCTTCAGTTTCTCTTCAAAGGGCTTTTGGTGAAACCCGTGTACCATTTTAGTTGCCCTCTATCAGACTGCCTTCACCCTGCCTATATCTTTTCTGAGGTAGGGTCTCTAGAACCGGACACAATATTTCAGGTGGGTTCTCACCAGCTAGTGATACAGTAACAACATCTCCTCCCTTCTCTTGCTAGAGATACCTCTCCCTATGCATCCCATCATCCCACTGGCCCTACCAACTGCTTTATCACACTGCTTTGATACTTTTAGATCATCAGATATGATAACTCCAAGGTCCCTTTCCTGCTTAATGAGTTTCAGTACCTCCCCCTCATCCTATACTCTGCTTCTGGGTTCCTATGCCCTTAGTACATGATTTTGCACTTTTTGCATTGAACCCCAACTGCCATGCTCTTGTCCACTCCTCAGATTTCTGAAGATCCCTATACATTTAGTTCACCTCCCACCGAGTGTCTACCTTATTACACATTTTGGAGTCATCTGCATAAAGCATACCTTCCCTCCCAGTTGTCCTGCAATGTCACTTTCAAAGACATTGAAAAGATCTGATCCCAGTACTGAGCCCTGTGCTTTCCCACTGGTCACTCTCCCATCATTAGAGTGAATGTCATTAACTACTACCAAAAAGAGTACCACGGCACAACCAAGGAAAATGAAGAACATAATTCTGTGGTCAATGAGCTGCTGCTTACAAAATTCATTAAAAACAAACTTATGAGTTTGTAAAGCTAATGCTCAAAATTGGGCTGGTGCAGTCAGAGTCACTTGCCACTCAACCTGGCACTTCAACTCGCTCGGAGTCTTCCTCGCCCAAGGCCAGTTTGTGAGGTAAGCTTTTTCAAAAATACAAGTTTGAATACATTTTTAAGGAACAGCTCCCTGACTACAAGACTGTTTTCTTCATTTTCCCTTGTTGTGCCACAGTACTCATCTCTTGTTTGTGTATGGAGTATGCGGCCCTCCTCCATGCGCACTGGCCTTGCACCATGGATATCATGGTTCTACAACCTAAGTGTCCTCCATTAACTACCACCCTCAGACTCCTGTCACTTAAATTCTTTCTAACCCAATTAACCACAATGGCTCCCACCAGGTGGTTCAATTCCTTTACCAGGCTCCTGTGTGGCACAGTGTCTAAGGCATTGTATAGTTCAGATAGGCCACATCTACTGCCTCCCCCACCCAATCTATTTTTCTAGTCACCCAGTCAAAAATATCAATCAGATTTTTCTGGCAGGACCTCTACCCTGTGAATCCAAGCTGCCTGTGATCTAGTAGCCCATTATATACCAAGATACCATACTAACATTTTCCTTTAACAGGGTTTCCATAATTTTCCCCACCACGGAGGTGAGACTGCCTAACCTATAGTTGCTAGCCTTCTCTCTGCTGACACCCTTATGTAGAGGAACCAAGCCTGCTCACATCCAATCCTCCAGAATCATGCTTGTTGCCAGACAGCTGTTGAAGGGTTGCTAGCACCTCTCTGCATTCATTTACTACACTTAAGTGTAGCCTGTCCCATAGCATTGTCCACTGTTACAGCTGCAAGTATCTTCAGGACACTTTCCTCTGAAAATGATCTTGCTTCCACCTCCCACCTCTATTCTTTCATTCCTGCTGATCCCTGGTGCTCCATCCCTCTCCCTCCACTGTGAAGACTCCACAGAATTATCTGTTCAGGATGACTTCTTTTTATAGATTCATAGACATGTGACGGCAGAAAAGGACCTTCCTGGCCCATCAAGTCTGCCCATTCTTCCATCTCTACTATTCCTCCCTCCAATATTCCCCCCCTTCCTCCCCTTGATAACCCCTTGTGTTTGTCCCAGGCATTCTTAAAACCCTTCACTGTACTGGCCTTCGCCACATTCTCTGGCAGTCCATTCCAGGACTCAACCACTCTCTCTCTGTAAAGCAATACTTCCTAACATTTTCCCTAAACCTTCCTCCTTCCACTTTCAGTACATGCCCCCTAGTTCTTGTATCTACCTTCCCTTAAAATAAGCTCTCCTCCACTTTATTGATCCCCTTCACATACCTGAATGTTTCAATCATGTCCCCTCTCTCCCTTCTTGTCTCCAGAGGATAAAAATCCAGCCCCTTTAAACTCTCCTCATATGTCTTCACACTTAGCCCATACACCATTTTAGTGGCCCTTCTCTGCACCCTTTCCATGCCATCTATGTCTTTTAGTAGATGAGGCCTCCAGAACTGTACCCTATACTCCAGGTGTGGCTTCACCATGGAATTGTAGAGTGGCATCAGCACCTCCCTCCTTCTGCTAGTTATCCCTCTCCCTATGCACGCAACATCCTGTTAACTTTGCCCACTGCCTCGCTGCACTGTGTCCCCACCCTAAGGCCATCAGTGATTATGACTCCTAGATCCGTCTCCTGACTGGTTGCAGTCATAGTCTCCCCACCTTCTGTGTATGTGGTATTTGGATTCCTCCTCCCCAAATGCATCACTGTGCATTTCCTGGCATTAAATTTCAGTTGCCATGTTTCTGACCACTCTTCCAGTAACTTTAGATCATTCTTCATTGCCTACACCCCCCCGTGGTGTCCACCCTGTTGCTGAGTTTTGTTTCATCCGTGAAAAGGTAGATTGTCCCCTGACACCCCTCTGCTATGTCGCTGATGTAGATGTTAAACAGAATGGGCCACAGCACCGACCCCTGGGGGACCCCTCTCATCACCCCTGTCTCCCCAGAGTGCACCCCATTGACCACCACCCTTTGACTTCTACCATCAGCCAGCTCTCCACCCATCTTATTTTCTGCCCAACCCCTAGACTCCCCAACTTATTAACCAGTCTTCTGTGGGGCACCATGTTAAAGGCTTCCCGAAGTCCAGGTAGGCCATGTACATTGCCCCACCCTGATTAACCACCATCATCACCCCATCTAAGAATTTGATCAGTTTCATCTGACATGACCATCCCCGAATGAAGTCATGCTGCTGAATGTCTTGCAGCCCCACTTATAAATAGCTAACCACCCTTTGTTTCAATATTGCCTCCATCACTTTGCCTACCACCAATGTGAGACTGACCAGGAGATAACTGCCTGCCTCCTCCCTGCTGCCACTTTTATGAAGTGGCACCATGTCTGCCTTCTTCCAGTCCTCTGGTACCCACCCCTGTATCCATGGACAAGTTAAATAATCCCATCAGTGGATCTGTTCCCCGCTTAATTCCTTGAGCAACCAAAGGTGTAGGCCATCTGTGCCCGTGGCCTTGCCCAACCTCAGTTTACCTAGTTCCTCCCTTACTCCTTCCACACTGATTGGGCTAGGATCCACCCCCCCTCCCCTTTTCCTTCTCACTTAGCGCTGGTCACCTTCCTTCTCCCTCTATCATGAAAACCGAGCTGAAGTATCCATTCAGCACTTCAGCTTTCTTGAAATCTCCTTCCACCTGCAATCTCCTCTCCCCCTTATTCCATTCCCCTGCCTTACCTGCCTCCTTTCCCCTATATACCGAAAGAACGTTTTGTCCCCCCATTTGGCCTGCGTAGCAATTTTCTCCTCTGTTTCTGCCACCCTCAGCTTCTCTTCGTAAGTTTCCATATCCTCCTTCCCCTGCATCCTCTTATATTCCCTGAATGCCCTTTTCTTCTCCCCTATTGCCCCCTTCAACTTCCCTATTGAACCACAGTGACCTCCTCCTTCTTTTGTTCTTCCTCACCCTTCTTACACATCCCTCAGTCACTTTAAGGAGCCCCCTCTTTATTTATTTCCATAGATCCTCCACCCCTCCCTCTATCCCCTCCCACCACCTCACTTCCTCTTGGAATATCTCCCTGATCCTGGAAAAATCTGCCCACCTGAAGTCTAGACCTTTGTGGTGGTTTGACTAGCCTCATATCCTTTTCTTTGTCCTCTTCTGTGCAGACCTCTCTGATGCCCTCCTTATCTTCACTTGCCTTCCTCTTGTAACTTATGCACCTAAACAAAGCTTTATCCCACTTAGCTACCCCCTTGAATATCCTTTCCTCTGTTTACACTTTTGCTCCCTTAACTGCCTTTCATGCTTGTACAATCCTGGCAACCCCCCTCCCACAAGGCAGTTTCTGAGACAGTCTCCTATTTTGTTTAAAGCCCCCTTTTAAAGTCCAGGGCCTCACCCCCATGTGGCTTGCCTTGTTCACATCTTAATATAAAATTACATTGTACAGTGATCACTGGTACTCAGGAGACTGCCCACAGTGATGTCTGCAATGCTGTCCCTGTTGGTAAGCATCAGGTTCAGCACTATCTCATCCTTAGTAGGTTTATTGACTAACTGGCTGAGAAAAGACCCCTGAAGGATGTCAAGGATAGCCCTGCTCCTTACTGAATCTGCAGTTGGAAGTCTTCAGTCCACATCTGGCAGACAGAAGTCACCAACTAGCAGCAATTCCACCTTTCTTGCCATCCTGATCATGGTTTCCCCAAGTTCCTTATCTAGCTCCTCTCCCTGTGTTGGATGTCTGTGTACCAGCCCAGTTTGTATAGCAGCCCCAGCACAAGTCACCAGGATAACCCACAGCACCTCCAGCCGTTTGCTTTCCTCTGAGGACTCCTACACTTCCATGGCCTTGCTTTCTTCCCTTACATATGGTACAATCCCGTCCTCCCTTCCCTGTTTCTCCACAGAGGGTAGTCTGGTATGGCCATGTCCTATTCATGGCTCTCATTGCAGCACAGCTCTGTTATGGCCACCAAATCCAGGCTAGCCTCTGCTATGATGGCCTCCAAGTCCAGAATTTTATATCCCAGACTCCTTGCATTGGTGCACATGACTTTCCATATCTTACTCCCTCATTGCCTGCTTCCCTGCTTCCCCATCTTGGCTTTGCTGTTCTGTAATGCTCTCCATGACCCACCTCTTTCCTTTTTATCTTATCTGTTACCTCTCTCATTTACTCCTTCCTTGCTTCCCTGATTTTGTACCCTCCTTGGACTTTGCCTTGTCCACACCTCTATATTCTTGCACCCTTGCCCCAGGGGAGTGAACTTTCTCACTGCTGCTTCATCATCTGGGGGGGTCAGTTGTTGCCTCCCTTAGTTCTACAGTCTCCTCCCCTGGCTAGCTTAAATGTTCATTCAAGGAGAATTTAAACCTTCCATTAAGGATGTGGTCCCCTTCCTGGAAGGATGCAGGCTATCTCCCCTAGATAGGCCCATATCTTCCCAGATTGGCCCCCAGCCCCTAAAATAGCCAAAGCCCTCCTTCATGCACTGTGGCTTCAACCAATTGTTAAAAGCTCAAGTGTGTGGTGTCCTTTCCTCTCCTCAGCCATATAGCAGTAATATCTTGGCAAAAGCTATTGTGTGTGCCACCTGCTTGAGGCCCCTCGTCAGCTCCTTGGAAATTCCCTGCACTACCGCTACCCTGTCCATTGCCAGATCACTGGTCCCCAGATGGAAAAATGACATCTTGCTCCCTTGTGTCTCCTGTTTCTCTAGTAACCCTCTGGATCTGCTTCCCGTCCCTCCAAACTGAAGCACCTTTGAGGCACTTCGCATCCCTCTCCTTTCCTTTTTTTTTTTTGCAAATAAAAGTTTTTTTTCTTATCTGTATATATTCTTAGCAGAAGTACAAATGTAGTCCATCATTTCATTCTACAAAATTTTTTTTCATAAAGTCTTACTTATTAACTGGGTATTCATAGATATTGACATATGTAAATTTTGGTATATGGATATGACCAAAGACTAAACGACTAAATAATCCATTTGTGTTCATATACTCTTACAGTATTTCAAAATTCTGTTGAGTCCAGTCTTCTACCCTCTTTTTAAATAAGTTACATAGTCTTTTTGCATCTATTATTAAGCCATAGTTGTGTAAGAGTGCTCAAAAATAATTGTTTCCATTCTGCCTTTGGGAATGGGGCAATATTTTCATATTACCAATTTTTTTTATTCGTCTTTTGACGGTAATTATATTGGACTTCATTATATTTTTGTAGTTATTATTCCTATACCATTCTCCATGTATATCTAATATTATATCTCTGGGGTTTTTCCATTCTGTATAAAATACCCCTATCTGTTGTAAGATGGTGAAAGACTGTCTCCACCTGGAGTGACACATTTCATAATCCCAGAAAAGATTATACATATCTGCTTCCCTCCCTCCACAACACCAGCATCCATCTGTGTCTCTTATTTTCATTTTATATAAACAATTAGGAGTAAAGTAAGCTCTATTCAATATTTTGTAGTGAATTAACCTAGCCCTGCTTAATTGATATTTCCCTATTGACCTACAGGCCAATTGCCATTGTTGTTCTGTACATGCATATTTCAGTTCTTTTTCCCATTTATTTATTACTTGTCTATAGAGCAGATTAAATGGTTGCTGTATTAGTTTTGTAAGCCAGGGACAGAGTTTTTTTGGTTATTCTTAATAATCGATAGCAGTTGTTTTTCTATGTTTCTATTGTTTAATGCTAGTTCCCATCTGCTATAATATTTTCCAAATCTGCTTGATAGCTGAATGAAGGATAAGTAAGATGTATTCCCTATAGAGTATTTTCTTTTAAATTGTGACTAGTTAAGTTTAATATTGTTCTCATATAGGTCAGTCCATCTTTTTATCCCTTTTTCTTCCCATTCTTTATTTTTTAAATATTTCCCATGTATTTTAAAATTAGGATTTTTCCAGATCTTGTTTAAATGGGAAACTTTCACCATCCATTTGATCCTTTTAGTATATTTATTTATGAGTCCTGCCATGCTCCTAATTGTTGAACTTTTAGATTTTATCCAATATTTTGCAGTGAAAAGTAGTTGCTGAATCTCTACCTCTTCTTTATATGTTCCTATTACTATAGTATTTATTAAGTCAACTTATTTCTCATTACCATTCTTAATTGCCCAATAAATGATCATTTTCATAACGAATGTGAGATGACATATCTCAATATCTGGATATGTCAGACCTCCTTTATCTTTTGGTAAACATAATCTTTTCCAAGCAATTCTTGCTTGCTTATTATTCCATATGAAATTCTTAAAGATGTTATTTATTTGCTTGAACCAGTTTTCCGGTATTGGAGTTAAAATTGTTTGTAGTCTATATGTAATCAGCGGTATTGCTGCTATTTTAATTATCTGTATTTTCCCCCATATTAAGAATGGTATTTTAGACCATTCTTCAACTTTCTCCTTCAATATTGTGACCATTTCTTTATAATTTACATCACAGAAATTAGACAGGTAATTGTCTATCTTAATTACTAAATAGTTTACTCCTTTATTTTTAATTTCTGCTTCCCATTTGTCTCCAATATTCATTCTATCTTTAATATTAAATAGTAATAGTTCTGATTTTATTTTCATAAATTGTATATCCCTGTACTTTAGAGAATCTCTCTAATACTATTTTTAACTTGAAGATATGCAGTTTGCTAAAAGAAATTCACTGACTTACAGGGTTGGACTACTCTACATCAGCCTGATATCTTGGCCATTGTTGAAACCTGGCTTACCAAGGATCCCCCGATGCTGCTGTTGCCCTCCCTGGGTATTCACTTTTTAGAGAGGACCGGGCATGGCAGGGGTTGTGCTATATACCTCCACAACTCAATACAAGGGTATGCCCTCCCCACCCCTCAGCTCAGTCATGGCACCCAAGTCATTTCCCTCAACTTACCCTGACCCCTCTAGAGCCCCTTTATATCTTACTGCATCCTACATTCCTCCTAGGTACCAACACCTTGCCTTCCAATCCCTCGATCATCTTACCTCCTTGCCCCCCACGATGGAACAAATCTTACTTGGTGACCTAAACATTAACTGGCTTGCTGACTCCACCTCCCAGGCTTGGGATGCCACTGCTGCCCTAGACCTTACTCAACTTGTTACTCTGCCCACCAGATCTAACCTGATCACTGGTACCTCTACCTTATTAGATCTTGTTCTATCCAACAAACCCCGCAAGATTTCCCACCTCGCTGTGCTCCCTGATGTGCTCAGTGATCATTCCCCTGTCACTTTCTCCTGGTCGTGCATGATGCCTAAGCATCCACCCAAACTGTCCACTTATAGTCTCTTATGCCCTGGTAAACTTGCCCGACTATAAGAGTACCTTGTTGGTTGTGATTGGTTCCCCATTGATCGTGCCCCTGTCATTGACTCCACCATTCTCTATTTGATCCAAGTTTTCAACAAGGCCTACAACACCTTTGCTCTCCTTTCCAAAGTTGTCTCCAAGGACCATGAATCTCCCTGGGTCACTCTATCTCTGTTTGGTCTCATGCGCCACAGAGATAACCTTTGGCACAGGGCTATTGAATCCAGTAGGACTGTGGACAGGCAAGCTTACCATACCACTAGAAATAAATGTACCTGGGCTATCCGTAAAGCCAAGGCTAAACACTACAGGTCCACCCTTGCCTTCTCCTGGGGCTTGCCCTGTAATTTCTGGAACAATATTAAGAAACTTAATGGCAGGCCTGTGACCCCCCCCCCATCTCTTTGTTAACGGCGCCTTGTCTACTGATCCTATGATTATTGCTGACTGCTTAAATAGTTCCTTCTCTGACCTCTTGGCTGTCCTCCTGTAACATTTTTTTTGACCCAGTCCCACCCTCCTCCTCTGATCCAGTTGCTCATCCCCTTTTCTACTTCAAGGCCCTCTCCCCTCATAAAGCAAGGCCCTACCTGCTTGGATCACTTAAGGGCACGGACCATAGCAGTGATTCCCTTGACACAAAACTGCTTAAAAGGGTCCTAGATGCTGTCCTCAGCCCCCTTACCAATTTGCTGAACCGCTCCCTCTACCTCAGTCAATTCCCCCTTGCCTGGAAAACAGCAGTGATCACCCCTCTTCATAAATCTGGTGACGGGATCTCCCCCAGCAACTGTCACCCAATCTCCATCCTCCCTCCTCTGTCGAAGGGTCTGGAAAAAATCATGGCTGATCAGCTCTCTGACTACCTCTCCACCTATAACCTCTTGTGCCATGAACAACATGGTTTTCATCATGCACACAGCACCACTACTGCCTTATTGAATTCTCCAATTTCCTTCATACTGCTCTTGACAAAGGTCATGTTGCTGACTCTGTCTTCATTGACTTGTCGAAAGCTTTTCTTTTGTTTGTTTTTTTTTATTTATTAAATTCTCAGATTTCAAATACCTTTGAGAAGAAACTGCTCATTTACAAAGGTTCCACGTCAAAGGATGAGGGTCAACATACATACAGAGGTAGTAAAAGAATGCACAATAAACAACCAAAACAACTAAAAGGAAAAATAAAGATACTCAGTTACAACATACTTTGAGATAATATTCATATAACGAGCAGCTTGAGTAGGCAGCTGGCTGCGGTAACAATAAGAGATAGAGGGCACCACAGGCAGTTAGTATTGCAGGCGTGCAACCGGGAGAGGAAGTTGGCAGGCTAATGGCTTTTGACACTGTCCACCACTCCCTTCTCCCCTCTTCTCTCCAACCCCTCGGCTTCTCAAAGGGTGTGTTGAATTGGTTCTCCAGCTATCTTTCCTCCTGCACCCAGTGTGTCAAAATTGGGTCATCCGTCTCCTGACAGCAACAGGTTTGTTCTGGTGTTCCCCAGGTCTCCATCCTAGGGCCCTTGCTTTTCAGCCTCTATCTGAAATCTCTCCCCTCTGCTTGTAATGGAAACCTTCTACTTTATGCAGACAATGCTGTCCTGTTTGACTCACATGCTGACCCTCTCCTCCTACAAAACTCCCTGCAGGACTCCTTTACCTAGGCTGAACGCTGGTTCTCTGACCACAGGCTGGTTTTGAACTTTAAGAAAACTAAAACCATGCTTTTTGCACATAACCAAAGTAAACATAAGGATGATCCACTCCGGATTTTATCTAGTACCCTCTTTCCCCTTGAACAAACCTCCTCCTTGAAATATCTTGGTGTTCTCTTGGATCCTTCCCTATCCTTTCATGACCACATCTGCTTCCTTTGCTCTGCCATCAACTCTAGAATAGGCCTACTGTATCACCATCATGACTATTTTCCCACTGAAGCACTAAGGCTGGCCATCTCATCTTCAGTACTGTCCCTCATGGATTATGGATTGCTTATTTATGGTGCCACTGACAACACTGCTCTGCACAAAATTACGCTATCTCTCAATAAGGCCTGCCGGCTGCTTATACTGTAGGTTCCCCATGTATTACCCATACTTGCACATTATATTCCCTCTCTAACTTCCTTAATTTGGAGGAAAGGATTCTCTATCAATCTTACCTATTGACCAAACATAATCACTGCAGGTCTGACTCCCCCTGGTCTGTCTTTTATCATAAGCCTATCTACCCCCTCCCTCTCTATCCGCAGTGCTGTCTGCTCCCCTCTGCAAGTGCCCAGAGTTAGGACCTCCCTTGCACAGAGGTCATTCTTTTACCTTGCCCCATCCTGGTACAGTTCCCTGCCTGTTGCTATCACCTCCCTACCAAGATTAGGGCCTTTTAAAACTGCTCCCAAGAACTCCCTCCTCTCCTCCCACCACTGTGACTGCCCTGGCTGAGTTTTGCCCTGCATTTACTCATCTCAGTCTACCTATTTTTGACTCTGCCCTTCATTTGACTCATTATAACCCACATTATTGTTTTTGTCTGTTTATTATTGCTAATATACCTTGACACTGTTCACCACTTCCTTCTCCTCTCTTCTCTCCAACCCCTCGGCTTCTCAAAGGGTGTGTTGAATTGGTTCTCCAGCTATCTTTCCTCCTGCACCCAATGTGTCAAAATCGGGTCATTCATCTCCTGGCCCCAACATGTTTGTTCTGGTGTTCCCCAGGTCTCCATCCTAGGGCCCTTGCTTTTCAGCCCTTGCCTTTGCAACCAGCTCTTAATTTTGACTGTTTGCTTTTATTTGAGATCATTTACTTTGTTTTCTGTTGCTTGCTATTAATGTATTTGTCTTCCTGATGAGGAGCCTTTGTAAATGAGTCCCTGACTCAAAGGGTTGTGATTCTGATTACTTCTTAAAATAAAATAAAATAACTCTACTTGGCTCTTTTTGGGTTCTTGTAGCATTAAGAGTATATCATCTGCATATGCGTTAAGTTTAGTTTCATATGTCAAAATTTGAATTCCTTTTATTTTATTATTCCTTGGGATATCATTCAACAGTAGTTCTTACCCAATAAATAAAGTTGGAGACAGGGAGCAACCTTGTCTCACCCCTCTTCTTAATCGTATTTTTTCTGACAACCGATTTTTCACTTTAATCTGGGCTATTGGATTTCTATATATTGTTTTTATATATTCAATATATTGGTTTAGGAATCCAAATATCCTAGGTGCCATGTATAAGTATTCCTGCTCTAACATGTCAAATACCTTTGTGGCATCCAGTGCCAAAAAAACTGCCTGAGTCCCTGAATTCTCCAAGTAATCGATTATAAACTTTATTTAGACTATTCTGTATTTTCCTTTTGGGTAAAAATCCGGTCTGGTTTTCTTGTATTATTTTTACAATATTGATAGAATTTGGTTTTAATCATTTTTGTGTACATTTTGTAATCCGTGTTTAGTATAGCAACTGGTCTATAATTTTCCACCCTATTTTTCTCCTTACCCTGTTTCAACAGCACCGAAATATAAGCTAAATAGAATGAGTCTGGCATCATGTTGCTATGTTGTATTCTACTGAATAACATCAATAACAAAGGTACTAATATATCCATAAAGCAAAGAAGAATTCCAAAGTGAAGCCATCCAATCCTGGACATTTAGATTTTGCCATTCCTTCTATAGTCTCTCTTATTTCTATTCCTGTTATAGGATAAGTCAGACCCTCTGCCTCTATTTCTGTATCTTCCTTAGCCCCTCCCGGTCATAGCACATAATCTTTTCCTCCTATGGCTTACACTCTGAGGAATATAAATTGAAATAACATTTCTCAAATTCTTTTATTATGTCTTCCTGCTTGGTCAAGGAGTCCCCATCTCTGTTCAGTATTGAGGTAACTTCTACTCTTTCTTGATATGCATTCTGTATTCTTTTTGACAACAGTTTTCCAACCACATCTGTTGGTTTTCCAGTTCTTACTGCTCCTAACCCAATAACATTTAATTTTAATTATATCTGTGCTAGAGATCAAATTCCCAAGTTCATTAAGTTTATTCTTAGTCTTGTCTCCCCTTTGTACCACCTTGTCTAGTTCCTTTAGATCTTTCTTTAAAGTCTCTTCCACTTTTTCTTTCTTTATTTTTCCACATTTCTCCTGAGATAATAATCACCCCAATAGCTGCCTTTAAAGCATTCCAGGAAGTGCTTATATTCTCTTCAGAGATGTTGTTTTCTGTAATAACATTTTCTATACTCTTTTTTTATTTTCTTTCTGAAATCCTGGTCCTTAAGTAAATTATTACTAAATTTCCATATTTTGTCTTTTCTTTTCTTGTCCTGTTGGATCATGTTATAGCTTACTGGGCTATGGTCAGATATCAATAATGGTTCTATCTGTGCAGTTGTATATAAGTTGCCAATTATCCTTCCTCTTGACATAAAAATGTAGTCTATCCTTGGGAAAATGTTGTGTCTCGCCGAATAGTAAATATATTCCCTCTCCAACCCAATGCTTTCCCTCCATAAATCTATCAGTTAATGAGTATCCAAAACCCCCTGTAGTAATCTAGCTTTATAGACATCCCACCCAGACCCCACAGATGTTTTATGCATATTTGTATTTAACGTTCAGTTCAAATCTCCTCCCAAAATGATATAATCGTACTCCCATCTGTAAATTAACTTACTCAGTTCAGCTAAAAAGCTGTTATAGTAATTAAATGGTGCATAGATAGAAACCAAATATTATGCCTCCCCCCCCCCCCCAAAATAACCTTAACCAAAACCATCCTTCCTAACATATCTTCTATGTGGTCTATTATTTTCCCTTCAAAATTCTTTCAGAATAATATAGCTACCCCAGAGCTCTTTTTACTTATACCCTTTAATGAAACAATTTGCCTGCCCATCTCCTTTTCATGTTTTTCAGCTTCTTTCACTTTCAGATACATTTCTTGTAATGTAGTTACATCTGCTTTCATTTTTTTAATTCTGGACAGAAATCTAGATCTTTTTATAGGAGAGTTTAAACCATTTATATTCCAAGTCATGCCTTTAAACATACCCATCACATTTCTTATTCATTATCCACCTCATATTTTTTCCTTTAAAGTAATGTACTTCTGTTTCCAAATTACTTTCCCTACCTCCCTCCTCCCACCCCTTTGCATGCCCATGATCCTGGTCTGGCATACTACCTTCCATTCCCTTGGAGTCAAGTGCATGTTCAGTCTGGCCCTCCCCCATCCCACCAGTCATATTACCTGCTTAATAGTAACATTCATTTCAGTTGCATAACTATCTATGAAGAAACAACATATCTTTAAGTGTCTTCAGAGAATTTCCCAGGCAGTTGGATTTTCAGGTCCTGTTTTGCTTCTGCATCTAAATTATAAAATTAATGTTGGTTGTTTAAGATAACCTTTAACCTTGCTGTAAATACCACATATTCTTTAAGTCCCCCTTTCCACAATTTTTGTTGAATGTCTCCAGATTGTTTCTGTTGTTCCCAAAGTGCTTTTGAAAAATCATGTTTAAACATATTGTCCTGCTCTTTTTATTTAAATTGTTTGGACCTGTAGTAACCTTGTATTGTAATGTCCTTTCCTTCCGAGGTCAATGTCTTAATTATAATTGTTCTTGTCTTTCATCTTATCCCCATTTTCTCTTGATCCAACCAGTGTGTTCTGTCAATCACTGGAATATTAGTCTCATTACCCAGTAAACTTTGCAGGAGATCCTTTATAATCTCACTTAGGGACCTTTCTTTCTCACATTCTGGTAATACTCCAAACATTCATATATTTTTTCTTCTTGATCGATTTTCTTGATCATCTAACTGGTTTTTAAGTGTCCCATCCTGGTTCTTTAAATCCATAATGTCCTTTTTTAAAGGTGTTACCATGTCTTCCAGGTCTGATTGCTTGTTTCCAATTTGTCCATTTTTTTAATATTTTCATCCAATTTATTATTCACTAATGATATATTTTCTGATATTTTTCCAAGAAACTCTGGTACTTGCTATAATTTATCAATAGCTGTCTGTTGCAAACCAAACTTTTCCATTAGCTGTTCAGCCTGGGAGAGGTAGTATGCTTTCCCCTCGATCTTTACTGTTGCCATGTTCATTTTCTACTGGATCTTCTTCTTTTTCCTCATTAAAGATCATGTGCAACAGTTTTTGCATATTTTTAATAAAAGCTTTAAAAGCTGAAATTCAAGTCCTTGTGTCATGATTAGTGTTTCCAGGAAATTTCATGCTGTTTGGTTTTGTGGTTCTCCTTAAATTTGCATTTGTTAACTTGCTCTACAGTGGCTGAAAACAGTAGAGTTATTTCTGTCCTCTCAGTCAAACTTAGAGTGCGATGACATCATTTTGGAGTAGCTTGCTGTTTCAGATTCCCAATCAGAGCAGCACGCTGCAGAGTTTATGGCTTGCTGAGCTCTCCAGGTTCCTTACAAGCCCAGTTTCTGGTTTGTGTTTAGATAGATCAGCTTAAAATATATAATTATCTTCCTTTACAAAGCTGATCATTTCAGTTCCAATGCTGAATTGAAGTACTGGAAATCTTTTTCTGTGAGAAATCAGCTTGTCTGTATCATAGCTCTGTTCTTTCTAATCAAACCTCAGTTTTTTTCTAACTATATAACACAGAGCTGTTCAATCAATATAAAATAAATCTAAATGTTGTTCATTCACATAAACAGTTTGTCTTTGATATTGCCTTCATAAATACAACCATGTAAGAACATTTTTTTTCATGTCAGATTGACAAACAGGTGCTTATCACACTCTGCTACAGTATTTCAAGCACATGTACTGTCAGAACTCACAAATGTAAGCTCTTCGGTGGTTTCTGTGTGAAAATTACATCATGTACATGTACAACTAGAACCACTATGTGGCATCCTGATGCACTGTGTCTCTGCCCCACAGTTGAGGCAGCTGCAGTCTACTGCCACCAGTCCCCTACCCCACAAGCCCCTTACCTTCTGCACCACATTCGATGCTGCTGCACCCTGCTGCCCACTGTCTTCTCCCACACAGTCAGGGATTGTGCACCCTGCTGCCTCCATCCCCTGCCTAAAGAATCAGGACTACTGCATGCTACTGCACCCTGCCCAAACAATTGGGGTTGCTGCACCCTGCTGCCATATCTCCTCTGCCCTCACAGTTAGGGAAACTGCACCTGTTACCCCCTGTTCCTGTCTCCACAGTCAAGGTTGCTGTGCTGCACTAGGCCCTAAAGTGCCGTGTTTCCTGCCTCTATGGGCAGGGCTGCTGCACCAAGTGTACCCCATCTCACAGTCAGGGCTGCTGTACCCTGATGCCCCATGTGTCCTGCCCCACAGTTGAGGCTTCTACACCATGCTGTTTTCTATCACCTATCACCACAAACAGGGCTGCTGCACCCTGCTCCTTTCTACACAGTTGGGGTGGCTGTGGCCTGCTGTGCCCTAGAGCCCCATACCTCTGCAGTTAGGGCTGCTGCACCATGCTGCCACTTGCCACAAGAGTCAGGGCATTTGCTACACCCTGTAGCATGCCTCCACAGTTGAGGCAGTTGCACCCTGATGTCCCCCTGCCACCAGAGTCAGATCCTTTGCTACACTCTGCTGAGTCAGGAATGGGGCAACATGTGCAGTGTCCCTGACTGTGAGGGTGAGAGAGAGACAGAGAGAGAGTAGCAGGGTGCAACAACCCATACTGTTTGGGAAGGGTGCATCACAAGCATAAGGGTATTTGCTGCAACCTGTCCCTTGGTTGTGGAGGCAAGGGGCTGTGTGGTGCAGTAGGACACGACAGTGGCAGGGGACAGCGTGGTGCAGAAGCCTTGACTGTGGGGCAGGACACAGCTTGGCATCAGGATACAGCAGCCTTGACAGTGGTACAGGGAGTACATTGTGCAGCAGCTCAGCCCATTTTGGGCAATGGAAATGTGTAGCAGGGCTCAGCAGCCCCAAATGTGGATGCTGGCAGCATGAGACTCTAGGGTGTAGCACATCACAGGAGCCCTGACTGTGGAGACAGGGACAGGGGGCAACAGAGTGCCATGGCCCTGACTGTGAGCATGGGGACAGAGGGCAGCAGAGTGTAGCAGCCCTGAATGTTCGGACAGGAGATAGAGGTGGCATCAGGATACAGCAGCCCACACTGTGGGACAGGGTGCAGCAGCCATGCCTGTCTGGGACAAGGAGTGTGGGCAGCAGTGTATAGCAAAGGATCTGACTCTGGTGGCAGGGGACAGCATGGTGCAACTGCCTCAACTGTGGAGGCATGCAACAGGGCACAGCAAATCCCCTGCATCTTGTGGCAAGTGGCAGCATGGTGCAGCAGCCCAAACTGCAGCGGTGTTGGGAACTAGAGCACAGCAGGCCATGGCAACCCCAACTGTGTAGAAAGCAGCAGGGTGCAGCAGCCCTGCCTCTGGTGACAAGGGATAGAGGACAGCATGGTGCAGAAGTCTTGACTGTGGTGCAGAACACAGGGGGCATCAGAGTACAGCAGCCCTGACTATGAGATGGGGTACAGATGGTGCAGCAGCCCTGCAAATTGAGGGCAATGGAAGTGGGTAGCAGGGTTTAGCAAAAGCCCCACCTCTGGTGGCTAGGGCAGCATGCTACAGCAGCCCCAGCTGTGGAGGCAGGGGACCTGGCACACTACAGCTTAACATAGCACAGCAGCCCTGATTGTGGAGGCAGGAACGGGGTCAACAGGTGCAGCTTCCCTAACTGTGAGGGTGAGGGAGAGAGGGCAGCAGGGTGTATCATCCCCAACTGTCTGGGCAGGGGGCGGCAGGGTGCAGCAGCCCTGATTCCTTAGGCAGGGGATGGAGGCAGTGGGGTGCACAATCCCTGACTGTGTGGGAGAAGACAGTGGGCAGCAGGATGCAGCAGTCTTGCATGTAGAGCAGAAGGCAGGGGGCTTGTGGGGCAGGGGCAGGTGGCAGTAGACTGCAGCTGCCTCAACTGTGGGGCAGAGACACGGTGCATCAGGATGCCACATAGTGTTTCTAGTTGTACACATACATGATATATTTTCACACAGAAACCACCAAAGAACTGAAATTTGTGAGTTCAGACAGGTGCCTGTCACAATCTGCTACAGTATTTCAAGCACATGTACTGTTTGTCAATCTAACATAAAAAATGTTCTTAACATGAACATATGTATAAAAGGCTACATCAAAGACAACCCGTTTCTGTGAATGAACAAAATGTTGATTTATTTTATATTCATTAAACAGCCCTGTGCTATATAGTTAGAAAAAAAAATCAGATTTTTGATTAGAAAGAATTGAAAGCTATGATACAGACAAGCTGATGTCTCACAGAGAAAGATTTCCACTACTTCAATTTAGCATTGAAACTGAAATGATCAGCTTTTTATCAGAAGATAATGATATGTTTTAAGTTAATCTATCTAAACACAAACCAGAGACTGGGTCTGTAAGAAACTTGGGCGAGCTCAGCAAACCATTAACTCTACAAAGTACTGCTCGGATTGGGAATCTGAAACAGTAAGCTACTTCAAAATGATGTAATCGCACTCTAAATTAGACTGAGAGGACAGAAATAACTCCACTGTCCTCAGCCACTGTAGAGCAAATTAACAAATGCTGATTTAAAGAAAACCACAAAATCAAACAACATGAAATTTTCAGGAAACACTAATCATGACACAGGGACTTGATTGTTAGCTTTCAAGCTTTTATAAAAAATATGTAAAAACTGTTGCACATGATCTTTAAGCATCCCACTGCTGATCTCTTCTTCAGACTGATACACTGAAGCAGAAGCATAGGTAGAGTGAAATTCTAAAGATGAGCCACTGGCTTCAGCTTTACTTTTTTAGGGCCCATCTTGGCCTTAGCACTTCCAGACAATACACAACAGTTTTTGAAGGGCAGTTTAGTTTGTTTAAATCTCCTCTTCACTTCTTCTGTACTCAATTTTTTTAGTATAACCTTTATTCCCTGTCTCATGGCTACTGTTTCTTTTAATCTGGTACCAGAGTTTTGGAATAATTTAGATAGCTTTTGTATGGATTTTCCAAATGTTTCCCTCCTCCGGACATGTATCACCAAGTTTATTTTCTTTATAGTTTATATCTTCATTTTCTTTTTAACATTAAAAAACTGTTAGTTTGATTTGAGTACTTATCTGGGCTCTTGTTAGCATTGGCTGTGTGCTTTTTTCCTTCTTTCTTCCTGATGCAGTGAATACTGTCAACATCTTTTTAGACCAGTTCCAGAGTTCCGGACCACTGCTCTGTCGTTTCAGGAAGGAAAATAAAGTTTCCGGTTCTGCCTTTTGCATTTTCTTCTTTTCTTCCATCCCGGGTTACTCTATATTCCCGTGTACTTTTATGCCCCCTGCTGAGCAGGACTGCACCATAAAAACCGCTGTACCAAGCCTTCGGGACACCCGAGAGATAAAACTTAAAGGCAAGCTGATAGGTTTTTGAGAGCATCTCTTTCTGTACTGGACTACTTCATTCCATTACTACAGTCGGGTGCCAGAAAAGCTTTTGTCCATTTTTGAGGGGAAAATATAAAAGAACATGCACCATACACTTTTTAGAGTGGCATTCTAAAAGAGCAAGAGGCAGCTGCCTCATGCTGATGCCTAGCCTTCCAGCATGCATCTTGTGTCACTCACTCTACCACCTCCCTCTCCATTCCTACCCAGCTCTTAAGCCCGTCAGCTTAACAATAGCACCCCCCACCAGCAGCTACATCCTACTCATCTTAGGTCTCTTGCTCCCTACTTGAGGCCTTCCCTTTTGAGGACCACCAGTTCCTCCCTTCCCACTACTATGGGTGCCTCCTTCCAGTTGCATTATTCCCCCAGTACAGAGCACATGGCTTCTTACTCTTGATAGCTAGTGACACACACACCATAGAAAACGGAGGAGAAAATGTATAGACACACTATTGGGAGTTATTACCCACAGGTAGCCCCCATGGATCGGGATATATGCATGTAGTGAACCTTAGAGCTGTCAGCTCCAACTACAGTGGTGATATAGACCTCCTTAGGAGCCATCTGGAATCAGAACACTGGGGCTTTCATTTCCAGCTGTGCTTAGTGAACTTTGAGGCTGCCAGAAGAAGGGCAAGCAAGTGGCTGCTTTAACATCTGACACCAGTGCCACTCCACTCCATGCTTAGCCAGCAGTAAGTGTGAGAATGTATGATGGCAACACTCTCTGTCCCTCACTTCTATAGCATAGTCCTAGCCAACTCCAATGTAAAAACATAGAAACATAGAATATGATAGCAGATAAGGACCACTTGGCCTAGTCTAACACCGCAGACCCTATTTGATCTCTGACTTTACCCCTCCTTACCACTAAGGTTCCCTTATGCTTATCCCATGCATTCTTGAATTGGTAAAGTTTTAGCTCCCACCACTTCTGCTGGAAGGCTGTTCCAGGCATCTAACTGTGAAGAGGTACTTCCTCACATCTCCCTTAAGTCTACCACCTCCAGCTTCATAGCATGACCTCTTGTTCTAGAGCATCTTTTTTAAATGCTTACCTTTTGAACCTTAATTATACCCTTGAAGTAACTGGAAGTCTCTATCATATCCCTCCTCCCTTCTCTCCTCCAGAGTATACATATTGAGGTCCTTTAGTTTCCCCTCATAAGGCTTTAGATGCAGGTCCTGCACCATTTTGGTTGCCCTCCTCTGGACCACCTCAGTTCTGTCTATGCCTTTCCAGAGATGTGGTCTCTGCAACTGGACACAGTACTCTAGATGAGCTCTCAACAGTGATTTGTACAGAAGTAATACTGCCACCCTCTTGATGCTGGTGATACCCCCTCCCCATGCACATTAGCATCCCACTAGCTCTCCCTACTGCCTTGTCACACTGTCTGGCCACCTTTAGGACATCAGATATGATTAACACTAGGTGTCTATCCTGTTTGGTGGTTGTTAAAATGCACCCACATTTTGTACTCTGCCCTTGGGTTTCTGTGCCCTAACTGCATGATTTTGCACTTCTTTGCATTGAAATATAACTGCCACATCCTAGATCACTCTTCCAGTTTTCTTAGATCTCTATTCATGTTTTCCATCCCCCCCGAGTGCCTACTTTATTGCAGATTTTAGTGTCATCCGGAAAAAGGCATACTTCCCTTTTAGCCCCTCTGCAATGTCTCAGTAAAGACATTGAAGAGGGCTGGACCCAGCACTGACATATGCGACACACAACTGGTCACTCTCCCTTCCTTGGAGTGGACACCATTTACTACTACTCTCTGTCACCTATCCTCTATCCAATTTCTAACAGAGTTTACCTCATTTGGACTCACTCCTAGGATGCCTAGCTTGTTTATAAGCCTCCTATGTGTAACTGTGTTGAAGGTCTTAGAAACATAGAAACATAGACTTTGATGGCAGATAAGGACCACTTGGCCCACCCAGTCTGCCCATTTCCCTACCTACTGGATAAGCTGCAGATTCTAGTTAACCAACAGCCTACTTCCTGCCACCCCCCCACTACAATTGCCTTGTGTCTGTCCCATGCATGTTTGAATTCCTCCACTGTTTTAGCCCCAACAACCTCCACAGGAACACAGTTCCAAGCATCCACCACTCTCTCCATGAAAAAAAGATTTCCTCACATTACCCCTGAGCCATCCCCCCTCTATCTTTAAATTGTGTCCCCTTGTTCTTGCACATCTCTTTTTCTGAAAGATGCTACCCTCCTGGACTTTGTTGATTCCCTTGAGGTACCTGAATGTTTCTATCATGTCCCCCCATCCCTCCTTTCATCAAGGGTATACATATTAAGCTCTCTCAGTCTCTCTTCATATGATTTCTAATGCAGACCCTGCACCATTTTAGTTGCCCTCCTCTGGACTGCTTCCATTCTGTCTATGGCCTTGCGTAGATGAGGTCTCCAAAACTGCACACAGTACTCCAGATGGGGTCTCACTAACTGTCTGTACAGAGGGATAACCACTTCCCTTTTTCTACTTGTGATGCCCCTTCCTATGCATCCCAGTATCCCCCTGGCTCTCCTTACTGACTTCTCACACTGCTTACCCACCTTTAGATCATCTGATATGACTACCACCAAGTCCCATTCCATTTTTGTTGTTGTTAGTACCTCCCCTGCTAGTGTGTACTCTTCTCCTGGGTTTTTGTTTCCCAGGTACATTACTTTGCACTTCTTTGCATTGCTGAAATCTAGGTAGGATACATCCATCACTCCACCTTGATCTAATTCCCTGGTCACCCAATCAAAGAAATCTATCAGACTTGTTTGATATGACCCTCCCCCATGAATCTTTGCTGCCTCAGAGCTTGTAGACTGCTGGATTCAAGAAATTCCACAATCCTTTCCTTCAGTAGAGATTCCATTAATTTCCCCACCACTGAAGTGAGGCTGGCAGGCCTGTTGTTGCCAGCTCCCCTCCCTGATACCACTTTTGTGAAGTAGGACTATATCTGCCCTCCTCCAGTACCCCAGCACCACTCCTGTCTCCAGTAAGTGATTGAACAGAACTGTCTGAGGTGCTGCCAGCACCTGTCTGAGCTCCCTCCATATCCTTTGATGCACCCTGTTTGGTCCCATTGCCATGTCCACTTTCAGGTTTGCGAGTTCCTTCAGGAGTCTCTCTCCTCTGTTAATGGACTAGTGTCTACCTCCCTTCCTTCAATGCTCCAGTCTCTTTTTTGTGGTCCCTCATCTTCCCCTTCCTCTGTGAATACTGAGTAAATATATTTGTTTAAGATGCCTGCTTTTTCCTGGTCCCCTTACACACACACACACACACACACACACACACACACACACACAGTGTCACACACACACACACACACACACACACCCATCCATCTCTTTTCAGCCTTACAATCCCTCCCCTGGTCTTTCTCTTTTCACTACTGTACCTTAAAAATGTCTTGTCCCCTTTCTTTACTGGGTATACTATTAGAACAGTGACTGAATTTTGTTGCTGCAATTAGGGCGTTGCAATAAATGCGACAATGATAGGAGTGATCTTGATTTTAGATTGCCCTTCAGTCATGCCACCCTTTGCGCCCACACAATTTCGCATGTCCTCCCCAGAGGCAGTAATATTTAGTTGTTGGGGGTGCAGGGGACAAAGTTCCCCACATTGGGGGGCAGTGGGGGCAAAGCACCCCACAAAACATGACTGTTTCCCAGGAGGAGGCTTTGGTGCTCTCTGTCCTGGGAGGCGCAGTGCCTGGTGCAGAAATGCTGGATGGCATATTGTCTGCACCCATATTGATTGGTGTTGAGAAAATGACTGTTGCACCGATAGAGGTAATCATCTTTACTGCCTGGGCTATTTTCTCCTCTGTCTGTACCTTTGCGCTCCTAACTGTTTTTGCCTGTCTCCCTCTGTTTTTCCTGATACACTTCCCTTTTCTCTTTCCTTAGCATCTCCTTATACCTACTGAATGCTAGTTGGCTCCTTCATGGAACCAGGCTATTATTTTTGTCATTCCTAAACCAGGTAAGGACCCAATACTATGTCTGTCCTAGTGGCCTATATCCATACTTAATGTGGATTACAAATATTTCATGTCTGTGCTCACAAGGAGGTTGGAAAACATGGTACCAAATCTAGTTGCATTAGATCAGATGGGTTTTGTCTCTGGTAGACAGGCCCAGTATAATACCCGAAGGACTCTACATATTTTAGATCACCTTAGGTACCGAGTCAAAACAGCACACCAGGAAGAGTGTTGCAAGAACCGCGCTGTGTAAAGCGCGATAGAATTTGGAGCAACAGAGGTATAATAGTGGTATGGAATTGCTGCTATCCCAGTTGCTCTGCACTTCAACTGGAAGGGATCAAGTAGCTGTGTGCCGGGGCGACTGGTAGAACTGCTACCATGGTGGAGTGGCTAGGGTGCCAGTACATGGCAAAGCAGGAGACCTGGGACCATGGTTCAGTTCCAGCTAGGTCTTCTCCTGCTGCAACTTTTATGTTTTAAAAAACAATAACTTTTCCCTCCTCCTAATTTTCTCCCCATCCCCGAAGTCCACTACCCCCTGGAGTTGATTATTTTAAGTCCTGGCAGTGTGGAGTGCAAAGCCCCCCCTCATCAAGGGTGGGTGCAGGGGACACAGCTCCCCACAAAAAAAAAAGTCCCATTGTTTTTAATGAGGCTATGCTCTTGCTGTCAGGTCGCTCTTGTACATGGCATTAGTTGCGAGCCCGCTGTTTTCCTTGCAACATTTTTTGCTGCACAGTTTTTGTTTGCAGCAACATGGCCCCATGCCATCATCTTAATAAAGATTCTATCCTGGCTCTCCTGCTAAGTATGAACACTGGAAAAGCCTTCCATCAAGTCTACTGGGTATATTTAAAAAGGGTCCTTGAAGGATTTGGGTTCTCACCAATATTCCAAAAGTACATACAAATTGTATATTCATCCCCCAGGACCCATGTCCATGCCAATGGCCATCTTTCAAATGATTTTCACCTGGGCTGTGGCACAAGACAAGGATGCCCACTATCAGCAATGCTATTTGCAGTATATATAGAACAATTAGCACAGATGATCAGGAAAGACCCCCAGATAAAAGGAGTTCAACGAGCCCATCTAGAACACAAAATAGGCCTTTATGCAGATGACAACCTGCTCTGCCTTTCAGATCCCACCAGTTCATTGCCAAGAGTGATGGAAGTGGTCCAGCAGTTTTCAGAAATTTTGGGATACACCCTCAACACTAAAAAAAAGACATTTTGCTAATATATTTTAAACCACAGTATCATTCCAAAAACAATTCCCAATGCAGTGGGGACTATCTAAGCTTAAATACCTAGGAGTCTACCTACAGCAGACAACACTCATTTGTATGAAGATAATTTTACTCCTTTGTTAACCACTTTGCAAGCAGATTGTAAAAGATAGCCACTTCTTCTGCTTCCCCTCCACAGTTAAACACTAACCATTAAAATGAATATCTCACACCCATTGGAAGACAATTGAAGTAGAGGTGAATGAACAAGTTCCATTCGGCGCTCTCTTATTTGACCTGAAATTACATAAACCTAATGCAAATCACATATATATAAAGTGGTGCAAATTACATGGGGCCTGAGAAAAATTCTGTAAGAGTCAGAATGTAAAATCAGACTTGTGGAGATTTCAATGGTTGGGATAGGACAGGACATTTAAACCTGTGACATTTGACCCATGATATAGGAGGCAGGACTTAGATGGGCTACAATTTCCAGAACAGGTTCTTAAGGGAGCAATGTTAATAACGTTTGACAAATGTGCAAAATTTGACTGGTCATTCGCTGACCGTTTCCACTATTTTCAAATTAAGAATTATGTCCTATGACAGCTTAAACCAGAGGTGGGAGAGGAGCTGGGCAAAACCCCACAGAAGGGATTATCCCTAAGAATGGCCCTAAACACATTCCAACAGAAGGGATCAATCATTTTATTATACCAATTTCTCTTCCTGGCAAAGAAATCTCAGGCTCAATATATAATCAATAAATGGCACCAAGACTCCCAAACAAAACTGATGCTAATAAATTGGGAGCTAAAACAGAGGTGAACAACTAAAACTGAATCTTTCCCACAATTGTAAGAGTTTGCCTTCAAAATCAAAACAAGATACTTTATAACGCCAGTCCCACAATCTAAGTGGGACACCCACAATCAACTAAGCTATTGGCAGAAATATGGAGAAATAAGGGTCACACATTTTCACATATTTTGTGGATGCATGCACCTAAAATCATACTGGGAGAAGAAAACTGAAAGACTGTCATGGATCCTTATGACTCAGGAACCTCAGAAGTTCCAGCATTTGGTGCTTGGTCTTACCCCATGAGACTTGAAATGGAGAGAGCTGCTATATCGATGAGGTGCCCTCATAGTTGCAGCCTCCAGTGCCATTATCAGAAAATAGTTAGGTCCAGCCACCAATGGAATCTGATTGGGTGGAGGTAGTAAGTCAGATTCCTGGCATGGAATGGTTAGCTTTCTTGACACAAGATAGGCTACAAACTTATCTATCCCGATGGACTCGTAGGGAACTATCCCTAGGTGTAGGTGCAAACTAAGTAACCCTGCCTGGAAAAGATACCTTCACTTGGGTATTGCTTCCCCTCATAAGCATACAACAATACGCAGATGGTTGAGACAATTTCTCTCAAATCAGGTTGTGTTTGATGCTCTGGTGCCTCTCTATCATTCACCCTCTTAATTGTGGATAAGATTCCTAGGTAAGTAGGTAAGCCAATGAGCAAATGAAGCTTAATAATAATTCCACTTCATTAATTCTGCAAATAATTATTGAGAAACATTTTATTTGTTATGAAATATGTCCTATAAAAATAAATCATATGTAGCACTGTGTTTGATATAAATGTATATGTCAAACCATTAAAGAAAGTTTTAAAAAATAGCTCCTGAATGCTAACTTTTTTGCCCTTTCCTTCTCAGCCATCTCTTTTGTGAACCATAGAGGTCTCCTTTTCCTCTTGTTTTTGCTTACTTGCTTGACACAGAGGTTTGTTGCCTTCACTGTCACCCCTTTTAGCCTCACCCACTGTTCTCTACACCTTCAAGTCCCCCCACCAGGGTGCCTCTGAGGCACTCCTCCATCTTTTTAAAATCAGCCTTCATGAAATTCTAGACCCTCACCCCAGTGTGATTTGATTCTGCCACAATCCTTACCTTGCACCACTCCATACAATGATCACTGGTCCCCAGGTGATCATCCACTGTGATGTCTGCATCCCTGTCCCCATTAGTGAGTACAAGCTACAGTATTGCCCCATCATGAGTGAGCTCCCTTAGTAGTTGCCTGACGCATGCCCCTGCAGGGAGGCCAGGATATCCCTGCTCCTCAGTGAAGCTGCAGCTGAGAGGATCCAATCTATATCTGGCAGATTGAAGTCCTCCACCACCACCAACTCCTCCTTATTTGTCATTTCTTGGATGGCTTCCCTCAGATCCTTATCCATCACCCCCCATGCTGGAGGTCTGTAGATCATGCTAGTGTGAACAGTGTCTTTATTCCCTGTCTCTAGGGTGACCCACAGTACCTCTGCCCCTCCCTGTGTTCCCTGTATTTCTGTAGCTTTATACTATCCCTCACATAAAGAGCCACTCTCCCCAGCTATATCCCAGTCATGGTTCTCATTGCACCAGGATTCAGTAAGGGCTACAATGTCCAGGTCATCCTCTGCCATAATGGGCTATAGATCCAGAATTTTATTTCTGAGACTACGAGCATTTGCACACATGACCTTTTGGATTCTACTACCACCCTGCTTGTTATCTCCCCATTCTCCCTTATGCCCTCTTTCCTTCCCCCCTCTGCTCTTCTTCCTATCTCTCTTCATCGTTACCATTATGTTTTTCTTGTTGGTAGTCACCCTTGGGGATTTCTCTCCCTCAGGATACTCCCTACTGATTGCTCCAGTCTGTGTGTGGGTGGGGACAGTTGTTATCTCCTGCTTTCTACCACCAACCCCCTCAGGTAGTTTAATTGCTCAGCAATGTAACACTTAACCTGTTCACTGAGGACTGTGGTCCTCCTCCTGAATGGATGCAGACCATCTCCCATGTATAGGTTTATATCCTTCTAGTTGTGACCCCAGTTTCCAGAGTAGCCAACCCCCTAGGAATTGCACTCAAACCTATTATTTTAGTAGGCAGAGCTTTGTGAGTCCACCAAGCCACTGTATCAGCCACTACAGAATCTGTTTCTATGTTTTAGCTTTTTTCTATGATATCCTGTTCTGCAATATTTACTAACTAATCATGACATGATGGGAAATGATAGCATAGAAAGTCCAGGATAAATTGAAGCAGAAAGTCATAACCAGTGAATGGTATAAATTAAAAACACACAGAGCAGAATTTAAAAAGTAACAAAAAACTGTATAATGTAAAAAAATATACCCAGAGAGTAGATGTGATTGAAAGAAAGATGCAAAGGGGTGTTTAAAGATATTTGAAGTAATTCCATATCCACTTAAAAAGGAGGATCCAATAGCTTAGGCATTTATTATTGCTTCTGATTAATTTTCAGAGAATCAGGTACCCATTTAATCATAATGGGTGAAGATGAAAGGCTGCCCCCTAACAGTTGGATTTACTGTATAGATTGCCCCTTCATTCTCCACCGGATGGTATGCACACCCCTTAGTGTATAGTGTAGGCAAGTGGCAGATTTAACGTCTAACACCAATGGCACCCCACTCTACGGTCAGCCAGTAATAAGTGCAACAATGCATGGTGGGCCACACCCTCTGTCCCGCCACTGTGTAACTAAAAACCACCCATGTTTGTCCTCGTCTGATAGCAAAATGTGAATGGTACTCAAAAGATCTAAGTAAAGATTATGCTCACACTCTGACTTGTAG
This sequence comes from Neoceratodus forsteri, assembly GCA_016271365.2. Classification (NCBI taxonomy): domain Eukaryota; kingdom Metazoa; phylum Chordata; order Ceratodontiformes; family Ceratodontidae; genus Neoceratodus; species Neoceratodus forsteri. Next base: position 1,382,772,099 of record CM057456.1, on the reverse strand, counting down.
CTTTTTACCATCATATGAAAATAATTAACCCAGTGTCACATTGGGTTTCCATCTGGCTCAAACAGTTGTTGCTACCTTAATTGACTACAATCATGATACTACTAATCACATCATACTGGTATGTTGAAAAGGCCTGAAGAAGAAAATTTAAAAGATTGCTAGTACTGTGCAAAATTATCATCAGAAATGCACCAACTTGCTTCATGATGGCCCTTAGACATGTGCCTGGAGGTTCTAGCTGTTGTTTTGTATGGCCAGTTGTCTGTTTAGAAATTATTCTCAAATTCCGCAGTTTACATTGACTCATTAATGTAAACTGCCAAAACTATTCCTCCATTAAAAAATGTGTGGTTTAATTAAGCAGATCTATGGTTTAGATAAGCATTAAGGCACAACTTGGGGTTGGTTTACCAATAGTTAATAAAAGTCTCCAGTGTGTAATGAGGCACCTGGGGTTGGATTAACTACTGGTAAACCAACTCCTGGAAGAACCTTAATGCTATTATAACAAGTATTTGTCAATGCTAAATGTTGTCTCACTGGCATTGGCATTGGTAGTGCAGGAGTTAGAAATGCATAATAGGAATGTCAGTGAAGTATTGAACTGATGTCAACCTCGCCCCCTCCCTGAGGAGACACATTTTCAACACAGGCATTTTGGGATCTCCCCTCATGAACAGTGTCACTGTGATTGTGTTAATCTGCCCCAAAAGTTAATTTCCCACAGGGACCACACCATTCTGCACTACAGGTGCGAAAACACATTTTAGGCAGGATGTGAAAAGCTATACTGTTCATTAGGAGATGTAAAAAAGTGCCAGTGTTGAAAATCTGGCATGAAAATATTGCAAATTTGCAAAGTTACAAGGGTGCATGGAAACTGCGCAATGTACGCTTGTAACACAGTCATTTTATGGACTTTCATCGCCAAATTTTCAACATAGGCATTTTAGGACCTCTGCCCATGAACAGTGTCACCGTCATTGTCTCAAACCATCCTGAAAAAAATGATTTCGCACAGTGACTGTGCTATTCTGCGCCAGACTTGCAAAAACACATTTCAGCCAGGATATGTAAAATGACAGCTGTACTGTTCATAAGGAGGTGTGGAAAAATGGCAATGTTGAAAATCTGGAGTGCAAATATTAAAAATTCATGAAGTTCTGAGCGTGCATGGAAATTGTGCAATGCACGCTCATGAAACAGCCATTTGTTTGGATTTTTTAACCAAATTTGCAACATAGGCTTTGTGAAAGTCTACCTCATGAACAGTAACACTGTAGTTTCATTAATCAGTCCCAAAAGGTGATTCCACGCAGTCACCATGAAATCACCTTTTGGGATGGTATAACATCATCACAGTGACTGAATTCATGAGGAAGGGTCCCAATAACCCCATATTGAAAATTTGGTGCCAAAATTCCCCAAAATGCCTGAGATATGCACCAAAGTTGAAAAAACCCTATTTATGCCATTATACAGCTTACCGGCATTTCTTCAGTTCGCGGTCGGCTTTGAAGAGTGCAGACGTGTTTCCAGTACACCGAAGATATTGGACCATGCTCTGAAGATAAGTATTGGGTGAGGGGGGTGTGGGGAAGCAGGGTGCACAGATCGTGGGTGCAGGCTGCAGGAGGGCCACCAGAGTCGATGAGGGACTGTTTTCTGCTTTGCAGGTTGTAAAAAAAAACAAAAAGAAAATTGTGAGATGGTTTTTCTTTTACAGGGGCATTTGGCATGCTGGGGTGGGCTACCAGCATGCCACCTGAGTGTTTGTTTTTGGGGGTTCTGTAGCGATGGGGGATTGGGCACCCCGTTGTACACACAACAAATGGGGGACATTATGCCGACGGGGAGTGGGCTCCCCCATCTGCAAACTAAACTGGGAAGAGGGGACATGATGCCGAGGGGAATTGGGCACCCCCTCAGCACACATGTTAAATGGGAGGGGGGTTGTATTATGATGATGGGGAGTGAGCTCCCCTGTCGGCAAATGAAGTGGGTCGGGGTACTCTGCAGCACGGCATGCCACCGTGTTTTGTAAACTGATCACTAGGAAAGGCACACTGCTGTGTGATAAGTTTGGCTGTCACTGCAGTGGACCTTTTCTTAGATCTGGTTGCCAGTTTATGTGTTAAAGGTGTTGGTGCCTGCAGCTGCCTTAATGGGGAATGAGGGACGCACCTACTGAAGCATGCCCTGCATTCACTCACAGTGACAGCACCTCCAAATTTTGCTACTACTGCAGTACGTTGGCTGCACAAGTGCGAGTCAACATAAAAATTAATAGGTATGCAGAAACTTTTTTATGTATTTTTGCTACACTCATAAGTTTTAAAGAAATTGTTTTATTTATCAGCTATACTTTGCTGGTTCATGAAAAAATAGTCTGTTTTTGTTCCCTTTTCTCTTAGTTTGTAGTAAAACCCATCAGACATGTTCTGTTTGATTGGTTTACATTCATTCTAAAACATGGGAGTGTCCAATGAACACAGTAGTAAAAAGGAAAAAATACAAAACAATTTTTTAGGAGACTTACTATAATTATACCTAAATCAACTGTTGTGTTAACCCCCCATCCACCCCCACTCAGGGGAACTGTCTAAGTCTCCTGTGATAGTAAAGTGACTAGAATCTCCCTGCTACCTTCACAGCTTTTATAAAGAAAAGGTAATATATAGCTGCAAGCATTCTTTGTATGAAACATACTCACCCCCCCCCCCATGTGCCAGAGGCAGTGCACTGTGCTGTTGTGTTATACTGCTGTGCAGGTCAACTGGCTTTCAAAGGCAGCGCAGGTGGCCATGTTTTCTTTTTAGTATCAGGAATGTGTCATGTTGGAGTGATAGGGCTACTTAACAATTCCAGGAGAGACCTGGAGAGTTTCTGGGGGTGGAAGTTGGGGGAGGTGGGGGTTACACAATGAATAACATGATGATTCTGACTCTCCTAAAATGTATTTACTTGTTTTACTGCTGTGCTTATGTGACTGTCCAGTATATAAATAAAAAACAGTTTGAAGACAAACTTTAACACAAAAATGATTTATTGTAGATAGACCTGTTTGTGGACAGTGCCTAATAGAGCAGATAACCTAAGTGAAATTTAAATGTCTGCCTGACAGTTTTCTTTAGAATGCTTGGAATTTAAGACAGATCTTGTTTTTCCAATTCTGGAGTATGGATCTGCTGTACCTTCTTGTTATGATGCTCCAACCTCAGGTTTTCCTGCAGTTAATCAAGGGCCTTAGAATATCTATCAGCCAATTTTATTGCAACTTTCAGTTTTCCCTTTCTGTAAGAAAAAAGAATAAAATATATATATACTTTTGAAATTCCACAGAATTTAGCCAAAACTTTTGAAAAACATTTTTAAAGCAGAATTGCCATCCACCAGAAGATAAGCTGCAGAACTCTGTATTCTTCAGCTTCTTTCCTGAAATTTTGTGAAACTTGTTTTTTTTTCTCTCTCAAGGTCTTTGCAGAAACTGACAAAAACTATATAAAACAGCAATCCGACATTTACTCCATCATCTTCACTGTTATTGGTGCTGTTTCCTTTGTTACTTACTTTTTGCAGGTAAGCCCCAAAATGTTGTGGTAAGGTCAATGTCTAATTAATTAAACAACATTTTTATACAGGTCAGATTGTGAAAAAATCAAAAAGGTAATTGCTCATGCAAAGTACAGTATGTCGTGACTGCATTAATGAACACTTTGAAAGCCAGGGCAATAAACTGAGTTTGTAACTAAATACAAGACAAAAATGCAACATTTATAAGTGGTGTAAGGAATGCAAAATTATTATATATATTTTTTTACTTAAACCTTTACCAAACAGTTTAAAAGACTTAAAAATAAAAAAGTCTTTACTTCCAAAATGAAAATAGCAGCAGTTTATTAAAATTACAATATTCACTAATACATAGCATGTTAATATGAAATTATATTATGTTGAATATCCATGGTACTCCACACATTACATCATGGGTTATAGCCCACCTGTTAGGCTAGGAATACACATATGACCCCGGATGAAATTCCACAGTATACCTTGGTCCCAGGAGTCACTGTCCCTCAGTTCTCTTTGTGCATCTGAAGGCTCAGTACACCAAGAGTCTCTGTCTGATTACTTGTGAATTCAGGTAGGCCACAATGCCTTGAACTTACTTGTTCTACTCTTCTTGCCTGTTTTATCTGTGGAGAGTGATCAATTATTTTAGTTCATATAATACTCCCTGATTAATAACATTGTTTTGTTAACTATCTTTAAGTCTTATAATCTGCAAAATTCTGGGAGAGGGAGCTCCCTCTCTGCCTTACATGTAAGGTGTTGGCCTTGTGCTAGTTTGTTGATTAGAAATGTTTTATTCTCAACTACTTAAAAGAATTTGTGACAATTTGCTGTTTTCGGTAGAATTTGTGGAGTTTATTGAGGGGATTCTCCTATTAGGAGTGTGCATTGTATTCAGGAGCAAGCCTCCCCTGGTAAAAGCAGGGCTCAAACTATTTCATTTCTGAGTTTTGCTAAAATTAGGAGCAGGATCTGACTCAGGCACTCAGGGCTGCTTTGAATCTCGTGCCCCCTGCTCCCTTATTCTTATGCACCTGGTTGTGCTGCACTCAGCATGGACCTGCTCTCCCATGCACCAGTGTGTAGGCCTATATGGGTCCACATGGCCTCCCCCACTCCCCCTACCCTCCTCTCCTCATAAATTCCAGGGAACCAATAAAATCTATTTCCTTTGTGGTGAGCTCTGTCCACCTGCTCTATCTCTATCTAGTGAGTCAGCAGTGTGGAGCTCACCCGAGCGGTGCCACCTCCTCCAGTGCAGGTTGCACTCGCTGTCCCATTTCTTCTATACAGAGCCGAACATTCCTCGGACGTGCCATATGGTGATATCACTAGAGGAAGAGGAAAACTCCAATTTTAATTCCACTTACTGCCATCTGGCAGTGGATAGAGCGTACACCTGTACCTTTCCCTTCCCTGGGCCTAATTCCCCTCACATGTGGAGTAGGCCTGGTGCACCCACTTCTCCAGCACTCTGGTCTTCCAGATCACTGGCCCCTAGCTAGTGTTCACAATCCTGGGGCTACTACTGCATCTTTAAAGATTTTTGGAAAAAGTAAGATAACACTGGTCCAGTGCCACAGGGTGGCATCTCACATTAAGGCCTCAGGCTACTCAGTGCCACCATATTTGTAGTTTTTCTCCGGAGCAGCCATCTTGGTAGTTCGCCACCTGAGATTCCTGACCATGGCCTCCATTTAAAAAAAAACCCTTAAGCCTGGGGCCCACAGCAGCCATTTTGGTCTCAGTCTAGATCACCTCACTCAGCAGATCGAGACTGAGCAGTGGCAGTGACAAGTTTTTTCTTTTACAATCTTGTCCACTATGATCTCTTCTCACAGTGGATTGAGAGTGAAAAGCAGCAGCCAGAAATAATCTGTGCCTTTTCAGTCCCCTAACTCAGTGTACCAAAACTGTTCTTCCTCCCATTTCCACTGACAAGGCATTGGTGTGGCGGGGTGGGGATGAAATCAGGTACTTAAGAGCTCTAGTTCCCTACATCCTAAGGTTGAAGTATGATGTCCTGGTGGACCATATAGCCACGGGCTGATCTCCCCAAGACTATTCAGATGTGTTTGATGTCCATCTGGCTATAGCTCCCTTCGGACCACAGTATTGTTATTGCAGATGGTGCTTACAGGAGGTGTTTAGGGTTACTCTCACCTACCTGGATGCTCACTTTGGCCAGACCCTAATTCTTTTTCCCTTTCTTCTCCCATTTGTATCTTCCCAGATGGTCAAGGCCAAGAAATGTATCACCTGCAGTGCCACACCACTGCCTCATAATTCGGGGCCACAGTGCCAAGCATGTCTGCATGACAAGGATGACCTTTCTCTAAAACAGTCCCCATCACTGGATCTGGACAACCCAGGAACCAGTGGGCTATGTGGGTCAACCCGGGGGCTCTCCTCCTCCAAAATCAACTAGCCACAGTGGCAATGATGGAGAGTCAATAAAATTTCATGCTGAAGGTCATGGAGAAACTGGAGGCATTACCCAGGTCAGGACACCTGCACGCCAGCCCCATGGCCTGAACCATTCCCACTTCCTGAAATCACCATGATAAGGTGCCCCAGTTCCAAACCCCCTTCTGCCATGAGTAGATGATGGTTACGGAGACAAGGAGATCCCAGATGATGAGGAAGAGCCAGTCTCTGATGAAGAAGAGATGGACATCTGTCAGTCTATCCTTTCCCTTACCTCAAAACTATGCTCCTTTGATCTAATTCCAGGACTCATGAAAGCAATAAAAACACTATGGGCTTTGAGGTGGAACCAGCCAAAACAGAGTCTAAGCTCAACCCTATGATCCAGCAAAAACGATCATTAAGGAAACTTTCCAGTCTGCCCAGTCATAGATGATATCTTTGCCAAGGAGTGAGAATCTTCAGAGCTGGTGTGCATGTCTGAGAAGAGGAACCTGGACAGGATGTATAGTGAACACTTGGTGCGTGGCTCCAATGATCGATCCACAAATCGCTGCCCTTAGCAAGAAGGCAGTACTCCCCTGTGGTACTATCTCTTTGAAAGATCCCACTGACAAAAAGGTGGATGATATGCTAAAGAAATTGTTTGAAATTACAAGCATGGCAGCAAGGGCTGCCACAACAGCAGTCTACATGGCCAGGGCACAAATCTAATGGCTGGAGGAGCTGCTAGAGAAGGCAGACCCCAAATCAAGAGAATTGATAGAATGTTCCCTGGACACAGCCAGATATTTGGGGATATGGCAGTGGACACTCTTAAACTGGAGGCAAGGGCTTCTGCTCTGATAAACAGGGCCAGGAGGGCATTATGGTTAAAACTGTGGGAAGCTGATAACGAGTCAAAGAGTCTGCTGCAGAATCTACCCTTAAAGGGTAAACATGTCTTCAGGGAGGGCCTTCAGGAATATTTAAAGCAGAAGAAGGAAGGCAAGGACCTAAGCAAGAGCAATAACAGAGCCACATACCTTCCATCTGGCAGGCGTTGCTTTCAGGGGGGCCAACAAGTTTCACCAGAGCCAGAGACAATCACATTTTAATCAGTCTAATTCCTTTCATTATCACTGTAGCAAGGCCAGTCGTGGTCTCTTCTACACCAATAAGAACACTTCCTCCTCCACCTCATTCAGAGGAAGAAACAACAAGTTCAGAGGCAGTGGAGGTAGAGACAAACACCATTGACTACCCATGCACAAGCCTACCATCACCCAACCAGACAAACCAACCACACTGTCCCCCAGTTGGTAAAAAACTGTCGCTGTTCCAAGGTCAATGGCGAGGTACTACCACAGACAAGTGGGTCCTGGAAGTGATGTTGCAGGGATATGCAATCAAGCTCACCCAGTGACCAAACAAAGACAGTCTCTTCCAATCCCAGATATCAAAAAGAACAGCTTCCACCCATCAGGTCCAACAAATTCTTCTGGATCTGGTCCAGAATACCATTCTAACTGTCCCAGACTAGGAACAAGCGGAGGAAAAGAGGCACTGTGGGTCACCTTAGAGACTGGAAATGGCACCACAATCTACACAGGGGTTGTATACAGACCCCCATCTCAGGGGGAAGGAATGGACAAGGATATAATAGAAGGCATCCTTAGGATGGCAGAGAAAGGGGAGATATATATATATTTGTTTTAGCTGTTTAACCAGGAATAGCACACTAAGCTGAAAGCTTTTTTACAGGAGAGACCTGGGAGCACAAGGAAATTAAGTGACTTGCTCAGGGTCACACAGTATGCGAGTGGAAGCTGTGGGATTCAAACTCAGGTCTGGACTGCTGGATGTCACCAGATTTGCAGCTCAGAGCCTTAGACCACTGTGCTATACTGCCTGTTGATGGGGGACCTGAACATGCCAGATATTAACTAGAGCACCTCTGCTGCAGCCACATCCAAGAGCAGGGCAATTCTCGATGCCCTACAGGGAAAATGCCTCAGACAGCTAGTGTTGAAACTCACTCAGGAGAACAGTGAGAGGATCTCAGATCTAGAAGTGGGTAGCCATCTGGGAACAAGTGACCACCAAACAGTGTGGTTCATGATAAACTCAGCTGCAGAGTCAAGCCATATAAAAGTGAGGGTACTGGACTTCAGGAGGGCTGACTTTGTCAAAATGGGAGAGTGCCTTAGAGAAGAACTAGCAAACAGGCAAGAAGGAGGGGTAGAGCAACAATGGGGAAACATCAAAACTGCTATCACAAAGGCAACAAGCCTTTGTGTAAAGCAAATAAACAAATCAAAATGAAAGAAAAAGCTACAATGGTTCTCAAAAGAGGTGGTGGGGAAGGTTAGGGAGAAAAAGATAGCATTTAAGAAGTATAAGAAAACACAGAAGGAGCAGGACAGAGAACTGTACCAGTTAAGGCAGATGGAAGCAGTGAAGGCAATCAGAACAGCAAAGGCCCAAACTGAGGAAAAGATAGGCAACTTGGTTAAGAAGGGGATGAATCCTTTTATAGGTACATTAGGGAGCGTAGAAAGACAAAGGGAGGCATAGTGAGGCTGAATAGAATGGACAGTGTGTGGGCAGAGAGGGATAGTGACAAAGCAGGGATACTGAATGAATACTTCTGCTCAGTATTCACAAAAGAGGAGGAGGGGGAGGTACCTAATCCAATTAACAGAAGCACTCTGGATAGGGGGGGTTGATCCCAGTCCTTTCACAGAAGAAAGGGTTCTAAAAGAACTCCTAAAACTAAAGGTGGACAAAGCAATGGGGCCTGATGGAATTCACCCCAGAATTCTAAAAGAATTAAGGGGAGAACTAGTGACACCATTAAATGCCCTTTTTAACAAATCATAGAGGATGGTGTGGTACCTGAGGACTGGAGGAGGGTGGATGTGATTCCCCTTTACAAAAGTGGGAGCAAGACAGAGGCAGGAAACTACAGACCTGTCAGTTTGACCTCTGTGGTAGGGAAAATGATGGAATCACTTCTGAAGGAAAGAATTGTTAAGTACCTAGAGACCAGTGGGGCACAGGACCCAAGGCAGCATGGGTTCCAGCGGTAAGGTCATGTCAGATGAATAGAATTGATTTTGTTGACTGGGTGACCAAAGTAGTAAACCATGGAGGGGCTATAGGCATGGTTTACCTAGATTTTAGCAAGGCATTTGACACAGTGCCACTCAAAAGATTAATAAACAAATTAGCCAAGCTGGGAGTGGGTCCCATGGTTGTAGCTTGGGTAAAACATTGGCTGGACAACAAGACACAGAAGGTAATAGTAAATAGACTCCACTCTGAAGAAGGGGAGTTACTAATGGGGTGCCACAGGGTTCAGTATTGGGTTCAGTACTTTTTAATGTCTTTATAAGTGACATTGCAGAGGGACTGGAAGGAAAAGTATGCCTCTTTGCAGATGACACAAAGATCTACAACAGGGTTGATACACAAGGGGGCATGGAAAGGATGAGAAGGGACTTGGCAAGGTTGGAGGAATGGTCAGAAGTATGGCAGTTTGGATTCAATGCAAAGAAGTGCAAAATAATGCACTTAGGAAACAAAAACCCAGGGGAAGAGTACACAATGTGGGGGGGGGGTAGTAACAACAACAAAAATGGAAAGGGACTGGGGGTAATCATATCAGATGACTTTAAGGTTGGCAAGCAATGTGAGAAGGCAGTAGGGAGGGCTGGGGGGATACTGGTATGTATTACTGAAGAGAAGGTAGGGCAGGGCCCACAGCTCAGCATCATGGATATGGGGGGATGAAGGTGAGCACTACTACCTTCACAAAAGAAAGGGTCCTACAAGAGCTTGCTAAGCTCAGGGTGGATAAGGCAATTGTACCTGATGGCATACATCCCAGGGTACTTAAGGAGCTAAAGGTGGAACTAGCAGAGCCATTAGCAGAACTATTTAGTGAGTCTCTGAGCACAGAAGAGGTCCCAGAAGACTGGAGAAGGGCTCATGTGATTCTGCTCCACAAGAGTGGTAGCAGGGAGGAGGTGGGGAACTACAGACCAGTCAGTCTTACCTCAGTAGTGGGCAAGATTATGGAGGCACTCCTTAAGGAAAAGGATAGTGCAACACCTGGAATCCATAGGGCACAGGATCCAAGACAGCATGGGTTTACAAAGGAAGGTCTTGTCAAACTAATCTCATAGATTTCTTTGACTGGTAACCAAGTGGTGGACCAAGGGGAGCAGTTGATGTCGCTTACCTTGACTTCAGCAAAGCTTTGACACTGTTCCACATAGAAGATTGATAAATAAGCTGGGTAGGCTCGGGGTGGGTCAGAAGTTGGTCATCTGGGTGGCAAACTGGTTGACGGCAGAAAACAGAGTGGTGGTAAATGGTATACAGTCAGAAGAGATGCAAGTCACAAGTGGGTACCTTAGGGATCAGTCCTGGGGCCAGTCCTCTTCAACATCTTCATTAGTGACCTTGCAGATGGACTAGAGGGTAAGGCTTGTCTGTTTGCAGATGACACCAAGATCTGCAACAGAGTAGATGATCCAGATGGGGTGGGCAGAATGAGAAGAGAGCTGGATAAACTAGCAAAATGGTCAGAAGAGTGGCAACTGAGATTTAATGCAAAGTGCAAAATCATGCACATAGGGAAGAAAACCCTGAAGCCACCTGTAGGCTGGGAGGAGTTGCTAACAGTCACAAAGGAAGAAAGAGACTTGGGCATCATCATCACTGATGACCTGAAATCATCCAAGCAGACCTCTAAAGCAGTAGGTAAGGCTAGGGGGGTGTTAGGGTGTATTAGTAGGGGTATCACAAGTCGTAAGAGGGAGGTAATAATCCCTCTTTACAAGACACTGGTTAGGCCCCATCTGGAGTATTAGGCAGTATTGGAGGCCACACCTTCACAAGGACATTAACCAAATTGAGGCAGTCCAGAGAAGGGCAACCAAAATGGTGCAGGGACTGCATCAGAAGACATATGAGAACAGATTAACAGAGCTCAATATGTATACCCTTGAGCAAAGGGAGGGAGAGGTGGATATGATCGAGGCATTCAAACACCTTAAGGGCATTAACAAAGTGAAAGAGTCTAACATGTTTAAATATAAGAAAAATAGCAGGACAAGAGGACACAGCATGAGATTAGAGGGGGGCCGATTAAGGGGAATGAGGAAATTCTTTTCACAGAAAGGGTGGTGGATGCATGGAATGGCTTACCACAAGAAGTGGTGGCTATGAATACAGTGCAGGGCTTCAAACAGGCATGGGATAGGTATAAGGGAGCAATACAAATGACTAAGAATAGATAGGTCACTGACAGGTCAAAGGCCGACGGCACATTTATAAGGTAGAAAAAGAAATGGGCAGACTGGATGGGCCTTGCGGTCCTTATCTGCCATCAACTTCTATGTTTCTATGTTTCTATGTATAGGGAGAGGCATCACCAGCAGAAAACAGGAAGTTATTTTCCCTGTATTCAGACAGTTGGTGAAACCCCATCTGGAGTACTGCATCCAGTTCTGGAGACCCCAACTCTGCAAGGACATAGACAGGATGGAGGCAGTCCAGAAGAGGGCAACTAAAATGGTGCAGGTTCTGCAAGAGAAGCCATAAGAGGACAGACTAAAGGAGCTTTATATCTATACCCTTGAGGAAAGGAGGGAGAGGGGGGACATGATAGAAGTGTTTAAGTACCTCAGTGGAATCAACAAAGTCCAAGAGGGTAGCATCTTTCAGAAAAAGAGATGTACAAGAACAAGGGACACACTTTGAAGATAGAGGGGGACAGCTCAGGGGCAATGTGAGGAAGTATTTTTTCACAGAGAGGGTGGTGGACACATGGAACCGCCTTCCTGAGGAGGTTGTGGGGTCTAAAACTGTGGGTGAATTCAAGAATACATGGGACAGACATAAGGCAATTATTGTGGGGGGTAGGAAGAAATAGGCTGTTGGTTAACTAGGATCTGCAGCTTATCCACTAGGTAGGGAAATGAGCAGACTAGGTGGGCCAGGTGGTCCCTATCTGCCATCAAAATCTGTGTTTCTATGTTTCTATGTTACTCCATCTTCTTCCTGCTTCCCAAGAAGAATGGGGACCTCCATCCCATCCTAGACCTGAAATACCTAAACCAGTATGTCCTTACTCAGAAGTTCAAAATGAAGACCTTACGGTCAACTCCCAGGAGTGTCTGGATCAGAGACTACCTGACGATGATCCATCTAAAAGATGCTTACTTATATATTCCAATTCGACAAAGCCATCAATGATACCTAAGGTTTCACATACTAGGGCCTCATTTTCAGTACCAGGCCTTACTCTTCGGCTTGGCATCTGCACCAAGGACCTTCACAAAGGTCTCCATTGTCCTTGAATCCTGCTTGAGGGAGCAGGTGGTGGACATCATTCCTTATCTGGATGAATTGCTAATATGGGCCAAATCCAGAAATCAGTCACAGAGGTGTACCCAACTAGTGCTACAGGCCCTGGAAGACCACAGACGGGTGGTCAACCATGACAAGAATTCTCTGACTCCAGCCCAACAGTTAGAACATTGGGGGTGGAGACAGACATGGCTGAAGGGAAGGCAAGGTCATCCAAGAAATGTATGGAGAACATGGTGAGTCTGATATGGATTCTAAGGGCCAGCAGTCAGCCAGTGATTGGGCAGATAGTGCAAGGATGCATGGCATCATGCATCAACCTGGTTCCGTGGGCCAGGTGGAACATGAAACCTCTCCAAACCTGCCTATTAACTCAGGGCTTCCCATCCAAGGATAATCTGGGAGTCAAGATAGCCCTGCCATGCGAAGTGAGACAATCACTCACTTGGTGGACACTCAAACATAACCTGCTATGAGGTGTTCCTCTGGAATTGACTTAAGAAGTCACACTAGAGACAGACGCCAGCCTCACAAGGTGGGGAGCATGCATAAACTCCCAACTAGTCCAAGATCTTTGGACACACTAGGAGTTCAAGCTCTCCATCAATGTGTTAGATATGAGAGCAGTGTTTTACATGCTGAAAGTGTTTGAGGAAACCATTTCGGGATGGACAGTACTCATTCAATCTGACAATCAGGTCACCGTGGCTTATCTCTCCAAACAAGGAGGAAAAAGCAGTCAGGCCATGTAAAGTGAGGTGACAAAGGTAATGTCCTGGGCTCAGGCCACCTGGTTCACATCAGAGCAGTCCACCTGGTGGGCAGATTAAACATCAGGGCAGATTGGTTAAGCCATCAGCAGGTTCATCTGGGGGGGGTGGCAACTACACCTAGAGGTATTTCAAATGATCCAGACCAGATGGGGGCCCATCACCATGGATCTCATGGCCACCGGAGTGAACTGTCAGGTAAACAGGTTCTTCTCAAGGTACAGGAAACAACATTCTGGAGGGACTGATGCTCTGTCCCAAGACTGGAAACTGAACCAAACATATCTCTTTCCCCCAATACCTCTAATCCTTCAAGTACAAAAAAGATCAGACAGTCTCAGAGGCTTATCATCCTAGTAGCACCTTACTGGCTGTGGAGATCCTGGTTCTCAACAGCAATGGCCATGATGTTGGAGAGTTGGAGGCTACCCTACAGAACTGACCTCCTGCTGCAGGGTCCAATGACCCATCCAGCTCCAGAGACACTCAAGTTGTCGGCCTGGCTCCTGAGAGGCAGAGATTGTTAAAAGCGGGCTACCACACTGCTGTCATCTCCACTATATTACAATCTAGAAGGTCCTCCACCACATCTCTGTATGTCCAGCAATGGAGTATCTTTTCAACATGGTGCCACACAAAGGGTGTGGAGCCAGAGAAAGCAGACATGTCCACCATTCTGCTGTACTTATAACAGGACATGGACAAAGGACTTTCCCACTCACCTCTCCGTGTATAACTCTCCACCATAGGGGAGGCACTGGGTCCAGTCAGTCAATACAGTCCATGCTCCCATCCAGATGCTATTAGAGTCATGAAGGTGGTCAAGGTGATCAAGCCTCGAACCAGACCATCTGTTGCCCCTTGGAAAGTGACATTGGTTCTCAATGCCCAGGGCTTCCATCCATTTGAGACAATAATAGAATCACAGCTGTGTTGAGCAGGCCTAAAGACCTTTTTTCTCTTGGCCATCTGCTCGGCCTGAAGAATAAGTGAACTAGGTGCACTATCTTGTAAGAAGCCCTACACAATCTTTACTCCCGATGGAGTATCCCTAAAGACGGTGCCCACTTTTCTACCTAAGGTTGTCTCTCTCTGTTCCACAAGGAGCAGACAATTGACCTCCCAACACTGTATGAGCAGGGGGAACCTGGGCACAATTTCACTCTACACCACCTGGACATAAGAGCCACCCTAACCACCTATATCACCAGAACCCAGCCAGTATGCAAAACCGAAAAACTGTTCATCATTATGAAGAGACATAGAAAGGGCATGGTAGCGTCAAGATCGACAGTCACCAGCTGGCTAAAAAGACTATTCAAGACGCATGTAAGATCAAAAACCTTACACTACCGGTTGGTATCAAGGCTCATTGGACCAGGGCAGTGGCTACATCCTGGGCTGAGAGAGCTAACGCGCGCCTCAGCTGAGCAGCAACTTGGACATCCATTCATACATTTGCAAAACACTATAGACTTGAATCCTTGTATAAGCAAAGGACCTCTTTTGAAAACAAAGTCTTTTCTGCAGCCAGTCACCACTCCCACTCTTTAATCACTCTGTCCCACCCAGATGGGATGGGTACTGCTGTTAAATCACCAATGATGTAATGTCTGGAGTGCCATGGATATTTAACATAGCACAATGGGTGTTTACTCACCTGGTAAATGTCATTGTGTTAATTGATATCCATGGCACTTCAGGGCCCTACTGTCAGAGTGATCAGAGTGGCAAGACTGTTACTTTCTACAAGCTGAGCGTGGTGAACAATTGACTCTACTCATGCAAGACTGAAGGCTACATATCTATGCTTGGGACTGTCACGCTTGCCTAACTTAAAGCAGTAATTCATTAGATTGACCTAGATCAACATGATCAAGTCACCATAGGTGACAACAGTTTAAAGTTAACTGCTTCATCAGCCATGTCAGGTGGCTGAGATTTAGAATTGTATTAATAGGAAATAAACCCCTGTGGAATTTTCACCTTTCTTCCTTGTCCTTTGTTCTCTAGCTACAATGATTAGATATATTGTATGGTCTGTGTACTAACCTTGTTTCAGCTTTGGAAAAATCGAACTGAGGGACAGGGACTCCTGGGACCAAGGTAAACTGTGGAATTTGATCCTGGGTCACATGTGTATCACTAGGCTGTCAGGTGGGCTATAACCCATGATGTAATGTCTGGAGTGCCATGGATATCAACTAACACAATCACCTTTACCAGGATAGTAAACACCCATTTTCTGACACACATGCATACAGTATTTTACAGATTTACAGTAAAGGATGCGTTCATGAGGCAACGTATAAGGGAACACCCCAGAGAGGAAGCAGTACTGGCTCAGAACCTCTATAATAGGAAGAGACTGATTACTGGGGTGCAGATAGATGGGGGTGAACCTGCCAAACAGGGACCACAACATGATCAGGTTCAAAGGACACATAGAAAAGGGCAATTTAACACAACTTAAACCCAATTTCCGCAGCTCAAATTTCACATAGTTGAAGGAAATGGAAGGAAGTAAACTCTGGCAACAAACTGAAGACAGGATGGAGAATAAATGAGCTGGATTAAAATCATATTAGAAAAGGCAGTGAAGGAATGCATCAAAGCAGTCATTATTCTTAGGCAGCTGCTTCCAGACAGTGGGCTGGCAAAGTCAGGCCTGAAGTGGAAGTTAGCTGAGCACTTGAAGGGTCAAATCAATTTATTGGATTCCACAGCATCTAAGGTAATTGCTCTCCCCTCGATCAGGAGTCAATATATCTGATATAAAATGAGCTGCAAGGGTGCTGTGTAGGAGTTGTAAACTGGTTGTTATCAGAGACCATTCACTTCATGTGGCATGCAGGGATTGAGGCTTGTCTGCTATGCACAGGGGTCAAGACTTGCCTGCTGTATGCAGGATTTGCAGCTTGCATGCTGCGGAATAGAAGTGGTGATAGACCACCCCCTCGATTTAGATTGGAACAGGAAGCCTGCAGATTTTTGTCTCCAGGGTGCTTTGTATAGTTGAAGAACAACAGCTACAAAGATGCTGACCTAAGCACATGAAAAAATGAGGCTCAGAGTAACTGAAAATTGTAATGGAATATCCCAAAGAGTATGCCAGATCCATTGGGGATAACTTGAAAACTGTAAGATCCTAATATGATAAAGAACCATACCAAATGTAATAGCAGTGGCAGAGCTGAAGGAGACTCTTGGAGAGCATTACTAATGTTTGGCGGTGGGGTGCCTCAGAAATATAGGATCTTTACACAGGGGACAGAAATGTGGAAGAGCATCCAAGTGCAAAGTATTACTTAGGGCATTTTGAGAAAGAACAAAGTGGTGTAATAGTCCTGGGACATAAAAGGGAAAGTCCTGTGGGATGGCGGACATAGAGGAGGGGATACAGCAGTTCAGGGAGGATCTGGCCAAGCTAAAGAAATGATCTGACATCTGGCAGTTGTGGTTCAATGCCAAGAAATGCAAAGTCATGTACCTAGGAGCTAGGAACCCAGGGGCCACAAACTAGCTATGGGGCTTACAGGTGTGCAGCTCAGAGGAGGAAAGGGATCTAGGGGGTGATCATCAGGGGTGACACAAAACACTGTGCAGTGCTGTAAAGCAGCAGCCAAAGCAAATAAAATGCTGGGATGCATCACCAGAGGAATCACGTCCAGGAGGGATGAAGTCATTCTGCCCTTACACACGTCATTGGTGAGACCACACTTGGAGTATTGTGTGCAGTTCTGGTGCTCTTATTTCAAAAAGGACATCAAACTTCTGGAGGGGGTCCAGGAAAGGGTGACCAAGATGTTCTAAGTTATGGGGGCAAATCATATGATAAGAGGTTAAGGGAGCACATCATGTTTTGCCTGGAAGACAGAAGGGAAAGAGGGGATATGATAGAAATCTTCAAGTACCTAAACGGTATAAACAAGGTTGGAGCGGAAAGCATTTTCAATTTAAAAATGGAGGGGACCACAAGAGGGGCACAGTCTGAAACTTGTGGGGCTAGATTTAAAAAGGAAATGAGGAGGCACTTTTTAATGGAAAGGGTGATGTCAAACTGGAACGAACTGCCGGAGGAGGTGGTATCATTGAAAACAGTGGAATTTATAAAGGGGGGTGAGACAGGGTAAAAGAGTGTGGCAGTGGGAGGGGGGAAGGGGATGGGGACAAGATGGTGGGGGAGGATATCTCTGGGGGAACAAGGGAAGGGGGATAGCTCCAGTAAAATAGACAGAGCTGCACACTCAAACAGACTTGATAGACCTCTATAACCTTTTTCTGCTGGCAATTTTCATATGTTCATATGGAAATAGGATCCCATGTGGGATGCTCCAAAACTAGAAACTTGCTGCAAAGTGTATTGTCCAGAGAGAACAGATACCTCAGTTTGAGCCCATGGAGAATGGAGGGTTGTTCCAGGCACAGGGCTAACCCAGTAAACTTGCCATGGGAAGTCCCATTAACCTTGCTCAATGTGTGCATGCAGTGCCTGAGGGTAGAACAGTAAAAGGGATTCCACTTCTGGTGAAAATCATGCCTCTGAGAAAGTGGAACACTATCAGGGATGTGTGGTCAAAATTATCTGTAACATCCTCTAGTAGGGAACTCTCTTTGGAAGTGCAAAGCAATGCCTTCCAATTGTGCCAATTGTTTAATAAAACTCCTTGCTACTTGATGGAATATATTGCATCTGTGGGCAGTGAGTTTATCAAGACTGCTAAAAGTTTCAAGTTCAAAGTACTTATAGTTGGTCCATGGTCCCACTAATATTAAACATTATGTGAACCCCACTGAGATCTCTAAATCTAGAGGGTACCAAAGTAACCCAGCCAGCATGGTGGTGAGTGTTACATAAAAATCTATAAAGGGACTTGGATGCATTATGTATGCAGGTAGATATGTGGCTGCAGTAATTCACTTAAAGCAGCAAAATGTTTTAGTCACCATGTAGTTCTTTTTCAATAAAATAATGCTTATCTGGCCATAACATCAGTATACTCATTTTTTTTTTTCATTTCTTTCATTCCTGAACTGAGATACAGGATTTTGAAGTGTTTTAAATGTTTCCATTCCCTTGCTACACCCACCATGAAAAAGTTAATACCTTGATGTGATTTTATGCTGTTATACCTTGATAAACATGTAGGGCTGGGATTTTCAGACATCTGTATTTGTTTTTTGGATGCAGCCATCCAACATTCACCAAAATAATTAGATAACCTACAAGGTGGTAAAACTTCTAGGCGTTATCACCCTAACCTTTCCCCTGAAAATGACACATGCATCTAAATTAGATGCATGCGTCATTTGTTTGTGCTGGAAAGAACAGCAAGTGTCACAAAGGCATTGGGATGTTTGTGGATAAGCCACAGGCATCTTGATTCATTTGCCTGGCTACAGCACACATCCAAAATATGGAAGTAGGTGCAGTACTACGTTCAGATCTACAAAAATCCCACTTGTGGTATCACCATTCTAATACAATAACAGTGTGAATTCATTACGTACATTCAAAAAGTAATCAGTCTCAGTGGAAGAGATATTTAAAAAATTGAGAGTGGTAGATGTTTTTAATGATTTGAGTCATTAATTTTGTAATTAGTTATAAAAACTGTTTTAAAATATCTGAGAAAATTAAAAATACTATGAAGATGAATCTAAGGACAGACGCAGGAAGCCAGCAGACCTGCATAATAGAATCTGCTCCTTACTTGTCCCCAGCACGTTCATGTCCCAGTGAGTGAGCAGAACAGCAAAAGAGTGGAAAAGGTGTAAGACTGGCATCTTTTTTTTTTTTATTTTAGTCTTTGGTAACTGGGTAAGGCCCACTAGGCACAAGTGCCAGTTTTCAGGGGCGACCTGGGAGCACTTAGGCATCAGTAGACACCAACAAGAGGAAGCAGGGTGTAGGGAAGCAGAAGACTCTGCCAGCTGAATAAAGTAAGTCACCTGTTCGCTCCTGTTGTTGCTTTCACTGTTCAGAAGAGCATAAGGTAAAAAGTAGGCTGAACCTGGGAATAGGAGCAAACCCAATATAGGGTAGCAGTATAAAAGGATATAAACCAGGTATGGGGGAAACACAAGTAGCAAAAACAAAACCAGAAACACCCTATCGGGGTAAGGGTACCTAAGTATTTCCAGACAAACAAGGAGAATAGAAGTTGGGAATGCTGGGAGTGGTGCAGTGCAATAGATGTGGGGTGACAGTTTTCAGAAAGACCTTCTGGGGACTGCAGTGCTGCCCCATCTGTATGCACCTCTCTGGGTTGAGGGAAGAGGTTGCTAAACTCCAAGCCAAGTTGGCTAGAATTTGGGAGACCTCTTCCCCCACCCAGGGCCATCAGGTTTTCCACCTTTACTTCACAAGATGCCAGGGAGGAAGAATGACAGGGCTATGGTGATCTCTTGAAAGGTTGGGGTTGTGAGTCAGAGACATATTCATCAACTGGTACCATTACCCAACTCCTACACCATTCTGGTGAGGCAGGACTGCCAGGAGGAGGCACCTGTGGAAGTGGCCAGGGAAGATTTGGGGGTCCTTCATAGTGGAGATCCCAAGGAGGTTAGAAGAGGACCCCAGTGGAGGAGGAAGCAACTTTTGTTGGAGGATTCAACTGTAAGGGGATGGATTTGGGAATAGAAAGGGGGTGGGAAAGGGAGGTTAGGTGCCTATGCAGTGCCATGGCCCGTAAGGATGGGAAACAGATTCTGAGGATTGCCAGGGTAGCAGGATGGGAGGCAAAGCTGGATGCTGTTGTCCACCTGGTGACTAATGATCTGGCTAGGGATGGGGCTGGAATAGTGCAGTGATAGTTTAGGGAGCTGGGGTGTCTTAGACAGGCAGCATGTTCAGTGGCTTTCATTGAGGAACTCCTTGTCTATGATGGGAGAGGTGTGGAATCTCTGCACCCGGACCTTAAACTCATGGTTGATAGAATGATGTAGAGAACAGGGGTTCAGCTACCCTGGAGAATAGGGCTTGACCAGGAGGGATAAGGGCTTTTAAGGGGGAGATGGCCTGTATCCATCTGGGAAGGGAATCACAGTCCTCATAGAACAGTTTAGGTGTTACTTTGTTGAACATTTAAACTAGCTGTGGGGATTTGTGGAAGAAATTGGAAAGGCAGACACTGCCCCCCCCCCCTGCATAGACTGAAATAGAGAGTAGGGAGACCTCAAAGGTAGTAGAATCCCCCAGGGTGCAAATTAATGAATGAAGTAGGCTGGTGAAAATGAAGGGGAAGGGAACAGGAGATTTAAAAAGAGAGAGGGAAGGAGGGAGGGCCAAAAGAAAAGAAGGGAGGTAACAAACAGAGTAGTAATAAAACCTGGAATGCCATACAGATGAATGTTAGAAGTCTAGCAAATAAGATTCCAGACATATAGGCCATCATGGTAGAGGCCATCCTGGTTGCTGTGATGATTACCAAGTCATGGTGCACTAAAATCCATGACTGGGACATGGCAATACCAGGCTGTACTCTGATCAGGAAGGAGAGGGTAGGAAGGAAAGGAGGGGGTGTGGTGCTGTATTTGGGGGAAGGCATAAAAGCAACAGAGACCCAGGGAATATGGTGGAGGGGGGATAAGGTATTGTGTACCACCCTAGAACTAGGGAATGGAGCCTCTATTTGCGCTGGCATGATCAACAGACCTCCAGCACAGGGGAAGAAGTTATATAAGGTACTGGTGAAAGCCACTGGCAAGATGGCAGAAAGGGTGGTGGTGCTGCTGGTAGTGGGCTTTAGTCTGCTGGATGTAGTTTGGAGCCTTCCATCTGTGGCTTGAGATAGAAGCAGGGACATCTAAGACTCACTCCAGGGGGCATCCATCAGCCAACTAGTCAGTGAACCCACTCATGATGGGGCAATACTATACCTGGTAATCACCAACAAAGATGGTGTTACAGACATCAAGGTGGAAGACCATCCAGGGACCAGTGATCAGTGATCATCATACAGTATGGTTCATTATAAGGACAGCTGTAGAATCAAATCACACAAGGGCAAGGGTCCAGGACACCAGAAGGGTAGATTTTATACAGACGGTGAATGCCTCGGGAATGTCCTGGTGAGGGGATGACTTGACTGGGGTAGAACAGTGAGTGTAGCTAAAGAGGGCCATAGTGAAGTAAAACTTCTGTGTCAAGCAATTGATCAAAAGCAAGATGAAAAAGATACTGCTATGGTTCTCAAAAGAGGTGGCAGAAATGGTAAAAGCTAAAAGGGTAGCATTCAGTAGGTATAAGGAAATGCTGAGAAAGGAGGACAGTGAGGTGTATAGTGGAAACAGGAAAGTAGGGAAAGCAGTAAGGAGCACAAAGGTGCAAACTGAAGAGAGAATAGCTCAGATGGTATGTAAGTGAAAAGAGGAAGAGCAGGAGTGGGATTCTAAGGTTAAAAAGAGAAGGGGAAACTGTACAGAGGGAGACAAGGCATAAACACACATCCAGAACAAATACTTTTGTTCAGTGTTCACAGATGAAGAAGAGGAGGTGCCACTAAAAAGTAACTGGAGCATTGGAGGAAGGTGGACACTAGTGCATTTTTGGAGGAGAAAGTCCTGAAGGGACTTGTTAACCTGAAAGTAAACAAAAGCAATGTGGCGAGACAGGGTGCATCCAAGGGAATTGAAAGAGTTCAGGGAGGTACTGGCTGCACCTCTGACAGTTTTATTTATCAGCTTATTGGAAACAGGAGTGGTTCCAGAGGACTGGAGCAGGACAGATGTAGTCCCACAACACAAAAGTGGTAACATGGAAGAGGCAGGCAATTTTAGGGCAGTCAGTCTGACATCAGTGGTGGGAAAGTTAATGAAATCCTACTGAAGGAAATGATCATGGAATATCTTGAATCAAGTGGGTTGCAAGACCTGAAGCCACATTGATTCATGGGAGGAGGTTATGTCAAACAAATCTGATAGATATCTTTGACAGCGTGACTGGGTGATAAAGAAACTAGATCATGATGGAGTGGTGAACATGGCTTTCCTAAATTTCAAAAAGGCTTTTAACACAATTCCACATAGGAAACTAGTAAGCAAGCTAGGTAGCTTAGGAGTGGGTCCAAATGTGGTAAAATGGGTATGAAATTGGTTAGAGGATATGTGGCTGAGAGTGGTGGTAAATGGACTTCACTCTGAGGAAGGGTGACCAACAGGTTGCCTCAGGGATCAGTGCTGGGACCGATCTTTATTTGTGTAGCAGCCCTTTGACTCAACTTTGGTCCTCAAGGTCCTCACAGCAATCACTTCCAAGGGGGCCAGTCTGGGTTAAGAAGGGTAGGTGTAGAGTAGCACTATGCCCCACCTGAGGAAGTGATAGGGAATACCTGTAGGCAAATCAGTTACCACCCCCCAAACTTTTAAACACAACTCGGCTGTAAATTTAGTCCTGGGCACAATTTTCTGGCAGAGTCCTGCCCAGGACCTAACTCCCTAGTTCCAGCATATTTAGCTAGCTAAATAGAGACTTCCCAATGTTGCAGCTCAGGGCACTTACAGTTCAGAAGTTAACAGGGAGTTTCAGCAGGCTGAATGATATTATGGTATCGTCCAAATATCTTGTTGGTGGTGCACCACAAGGCTAAATAGCTGACCGGAGAATGTTGAAGAATGCTGGTCTTCATCTACCTGCCCTTTCCAATCTTTGCCTCTGAGGTCTTTGTAGACACCATTTACCAGGCAAGCCTCTTGACATCTTCCTTTGTTGTTCTTCATCTTCGGTCTATGGGCAAGACAAGCATGGTCCCCTAGACCCCTCTGTTGCACACACATTTTAGACACGGGCAGTAGCTGGGCTTATTCACTTCTCTAAGCACAGGCATGGCTGGGCTTTGGGACAATCTCTAGCCTCAGCTCACTCACTCAGTCTCTGCAGCTCATAGAAAAATCTCAAAGCTTACCACACCAAAGGGAAAACACAGTGGCTCAGTGTCACGTTCTGCTGCAGGACTAAATCTTTCACTGCTGTACAACTTATAGTCTATCAGCTCATATTTTTCCTTTTTCAATGTCCCCTACTGTTTGGCTGTTGCTTGCCCAGACTTTACATTGCCCTTTCAAATTATATGCCAGCAGTCCCCTGTTTTCTGTAGTCCCGTGGGGTCTGCCATGTTTATTTCCTATTTGTACCCCAACACACACAACCCCAAACACTTAAGTACATCCCTTTCAGGGGCTGGCACTTCTATACCCTGGCTCTGCTCCCCTGTTCGAGCCAGGACACATTTGTTATGTTGGTGGGAGCCCCCTTTATCTCCACAGGGCTCCTGATCCATTTTCTCCCCATCTTCATGTCTTTTGCTGCTGTGCTGACAGTGGAGCTATGGTTTCTTTAAATTTTTAAGCTCTCAGCAGCCACGCATGTTCAGAAGGGGTGTGTCTGCCATCTTTTTTCTTTACTTTCAGTTGGCCCTTACTCTGCAACTCCTGGGCCTGAACAGATGCTCCCCTGGTGCCCAGAGGCACAAAACATGTTTGGAATTTGGCTTTCTGCTTCATGTGGAGCTGATGAGTGAGTGAATCAGGCAGCAATGGCCACAAAGATCAGACCATCAGCAGGTCCAAATCCCTCCCAGAGCCACTTTGGGGGATGTCTGTGGGGCAGTGAAGGGGCCAGAGCCTACACCGGTAAGTCTGAATGGGGGACTAACATAAGTGACAGTGCAGAGGAGCTGAAGGGAAGGTCTGTCTTATTGTGCATGATCCAAAATCAGCAATAGAATGAACACTCCATGGGAATGGAAAGGATAAGCAGTGACTTGAGAAAACTCATGAAGTGGTAAAGGATATGGCAGCTGGGTTTCAAGGAGAAAAAGTACAAAATAATACACTTGGGGCACAGAAACCTAAGAGTGAAGTATAACTTTGTTGTGGTGGTACTGACCATCACTAAGCAGGAAAGAGACCTTGGGGTAATCATATCTAGTAACCTGAAGGTGGAGAGGCAGTGTGACAAAGCAGTTAGGAGGGCTAGTGGGATGCTGGGGTGCATAGAGAGGAGTATCACTGTCAGAAAGAGAGAGGTGGTGTTGCCTCTGTGTAGATTGCTGGTAAGACCTCACCTAGAGTACTCTGTCCAGTTCTGGAGACCACATTTCTGGAAGGGCGTGGAGATTGTCCAGAGGAGGGCAACTAAAATGGGACACAGTCTGCATCAGAAGCCCTATTTGGAGAGACTTAAGGACCAAAATATGTATACCCTGGCATAGAAAAAGGAGAGGGGGATATGATAGAGACCTTTAAATACCTCACAGGAATAAATAAAGTATAGGAAGGAAGTATTTTTCTGAAAAAAGGGGGCTTAAGAACAAGAGGACACGTTATGAAACTGTAGGTGGGGTAAATAGGTAGGTAGATTTTTATTGTTCAACTAAAAGTCATTACAAATTATTACAATAGATAAAATAGACAAATAATTGGGTAAACAGACAGGAGGTATTACACATTAGTAGCCCAGCTAAAACATAGTATTGTTAGAGAGTTTTTCTACCATAAAAACACAAAGATTTACATATCTATGTAACATTATCACATTAATTAATTCAGACCAACTCATCAACATTTGACAGCATGTAAGCATTTATAAAGAGAATTAAGAATATTTCTGTCATTTGAATTAAACAAGAAGATTATAAGTTTTTCGGAGGGGAGACCAAGGGTACACAGTATTGGAGCCGACCATTTTTTTCCTTGCAATTTCGTACTGTGGGCAATACAGTGCAATGTGCTTAAGACCATCCTGATGTCCATGTAAACAACTACATTCAGAGCTTACAATTCCAGATCTTTTCTGGTCATATAAAATACAATTTACAGAGTATAGCTCTAGCCTGTATCTTGTGAATATTTTCCTCTCCTCTGGGTCTGTCATAATAGTTAAGTAAGGTTCCAATTTATGTTTTTTTTAATAATTTTGAACCATCGATAATGACGTAATGTGTTATTTTTTTCTTTATCCTGTGATATAGAAGTATCCCTAACTCTCTTTTTAACCTGCTCTACTATCTGAGGGAATGGGATAATATAAATCTCATGGTGCAAATTCCCTAAGCCCTATTGAAGAATACGTATTTTCTTTTATGGTTTTAATAATACTTGATGTAAAATGAGACTTATGATATTTTATTTGTTCTTCGAGGCATAACCTCAGAAGCCTGTGGTCAGGTAGGAGAAATAACTACAATATAAAGATTATCCATCTCTCTGTCACCAATATTGCCAATGAAAACTGTTCTAGTTCTTTCTTTAAAGATCATGTGCAGCGGTTTTTACATATTTTTTATAAAAGCTTGAAAAGCTGAAATTCAAGCCCCTATGTCATGAGTAGTGTTTCCTGAAAATTTCATGCTGTTTGGTTTTGTGGTTTTATTTAAATCAGCATTTGTTAACTTGCTCTACAGTAGCTGAAAACAGTGGACTTATTTGTGTCCTCTCAGTCAAACTTAAAGAGTGATGACATCATTTTGGAGTAGCTTGCTGTTTCAGATTCCCAATCAGAGCAGTAGTTTGTAGAGTTAATGGCTTGTTGAGCTGTCCAAGTTTCTTACAAATACAGTCTCTGGCTTGTATTTAGATAGATCAGCTTAAAATATAACATTATCTTCTCATAAAAAGCTGATCATTTTAATTTCAATGCTGAATTGAAGTAGTGGAAATCTTTCTCTGTGAGAAATTAGCTTGTCTGTATCACAGCTTTCAGTTCTTTCTAATCTAAATTCAGATTGTTTTTCTAACTATAATACACAGGGCTAATAAATGAATATAAAATAAATCTAAATTTTGTTCATTCACAGAAACAGTTTGTCTTTGATGTAGCCTCCATAAATAGATTTCATGTAAGAACATTTTTTTTTCATGTTAGCTTGACAAACAGTACATGTGCTTGAAATACTGTAGCAGAGTGTGACAGGCACCTGTCAGAACTCACAAATTTCAGATCTTTGGTGGTTTCTGTATGAAAATACATTATGTTAGGTATAACTAGAAACACTATGTGGCATCCTGATGCACCATATCTCTGCCTCACAGTTGTGCTGCGCTAAGCCCTAGAGTGCCAGGTTCCCTGCCTTCACAGCTGGGGCTGCTGTACCATGCTGCCCTAGACACCAGAGGTGGGGCCTTTGCTACACCCTGCTATTCATTTCCATTGCCCCAAATGGTCAGGGCTGCTGCACCATGTGTACCCTATCTCACAGTCAGGGCTGCTGTACCCTGATACCCTCTATGTTCTGCACCACAATTGAGGCTTCTGTACTGTGCTGTTCTCTATCCCCTATTGCCAGAGACAGGGCTGATGCACCCTGCTCCTTTCTACACAGTTGGGGTTGCTATGGCCTGCTGTGTTGTAGAGCCCTATGCCTCTGCAGTTAGGGCTGCTGCACCATGCTGCCACTTGCCACAAGATTCAGGGCATTTGCTGCACCCTGTTGCATGCCTCCACAGTTGAGGCAATTGCATCCTGCTGTCCCCCTGCCACCAGAGTCAAATCCTTTGCTACACCATGCTCCCCACATCCCTTGTCCCAAACAGGCATGGCTACTGCACCCTGTCCCACAGTTTGGGCTGCTGTATCCTGTTGCCACCCCTATCTCATGCCTGAACATTCAGGGCTGCTGCACCCTGCTCCCCTCTGTCCCCACACCCACACCCACAGTCAGAGCCACGGTACCCTGTTTCCTCCTGTTCCAATATTCACAGTCAGGGCTGCTGTTCTGTGCTATACCCTAGAGCCTCATGCTGCCTGCATTCACAGTTGGAGTTGCTGAACCCTGCTATACACTTCCATTGCCCCCAACTGGTCTGGGCTGCTGCACAATGTGTACCCTGTGCTATTGTCAGGGCTGCTGTACCCTGATACCCACCTGTGTCCTGCCCCACAGACAGGGCTTCTGCACCATGCTGTCCTTTGTCCCCTGCCACCATTGTACCCTCCTGCACCACAGAGTCCCTTGCCTCCACAGGCAGGGGACAGGGTGCAGCAAATGCCCTTACTCTTGTGCTGCACCCTTCCTGAACAGCTGGGGTTGCTGCTTCTTTCTACCCTCTCTCTCTCTCTCTCTCTCTCTCACCCTCACAGTCAGGGACACTGCACATGTTGCCCCCTGTTCCTGTCTCAGCAGGGTGTAGCAAAGGATTTGACTCTGGTGGCAGGGAGACAGCAGGATGCAACTGCCTCAACTGTGGAGGCATGCAACAGGGTGCAGCAAGTGCCCTGAATCTTGTGGCAAGTGGCAGCATGGTGCAGCAGCCCTAACTGCAGAGGCATGGGGCTCTAGGCCACAGCAACCCCAATTGTGTAGAAAGGAGCAGGGTGCAGCAGCCCTGTCAGTAGTGACAGGGGATAGAAGACATCATGGTGCAGAAGCCTCAACTGTGGGGCAGGACACATGGAGCATCAGGGTACAGCAACCCCTGACTGTGAGATGGGGTACATGTGGTGCAGCAGCCCTGATCATTTGGGGCAATGGAAGTGGGTAGCAGGGTGCAGCAAAAGCCCCACCTCTGGTGCTAGGGCAGCATGGTGCAGCAGCCACAGCTGTGGAGGCAGGGAACCTGGCACTCTAGGGCTTAGCACAGCACAGTAGCCCTGACTGTGGAGACAGGAATGGGGCAACAGGTGCAGCATCCCTAACTGTGAGGGTGGGGGACAGAGGGCAGCAGGGTGCAGCAACCCCAACTATTTGGGCAGGGAGAAGCAGGGGACAGTAGTCCTGATTCTTTAAGCAGGGGATGGAGGCAGTAGGGTGCATAATTCCTGACAGTGTGGGAGAAGACAGTGAGCAGCAGGGTGCAGCAGCCTCGAATGTGGAGCAGAAGGCTTGTGCGGCAGGGGACTGGTGGCAGTAGACTGCAGCTGCCTCAACTGTGGAGCAGAGACATGGTGCATCGGGATGCCACATAGTGTTTTTAGTTATACACATACATGATGTATTTTCACATGGAAACCACCAAAGAACTGATATTTGTGAGTTCTGCCAGTACATGTGCTTGAAATACTGTAGCAGTGTGACAAGCACCTGCATGTCAATCTGACATTAAAAAAAAATTCTTACATGACTGTATTTATGAAGACTACATCAAAAACAAACTTTCTGTGAATGAACAACATTTCAATTTATTTTATATTCATTAAACAGCCCTTTGTTATATAGTTAGAAAAAAAATGAGGTTTGATTAGAAAGAACAGAGCTGTGATACAGACAAGGTGATTTCTCACAGAAAAAGATTTCCACTACTTCAATTCAGCATTGAAACTGAAATGATCAGCATTTTAAAGGAAGATAATGATATATTTTAAGCTGATCTATCTAAACACAAACCAGAGACTGGGTTTGTAAGAAACCTGGAGAGCTCAGCAAATCATAAACTCTACAGAGTGCTGTCTTGATTGGGAATCTGAAACAGTAAGCTACTCAAAGTTTGACTGAGAGGACAGAAATAACTCCACTGTTTTAAGCCACTATAGAGCAAGTTAGCAAATGCTTATTTAAAGAAAACCACAAAATCAAACAGCATGAAATTTTCAGGAAACACTAATCATGACACAAGGACTCGAACAGCAGCTTTTTAAGCTTTTATTAAAAATATGTAAAAACCGTTGCACATTATCTTTAATATTTCTGTAGGAACTGATTGCTGTACTTTTAAAATATAATGATACATTTTGTTAATTACTGTTTCTAAGGATTTTATATCTGCAGGGATCCAAATTTCTATTCCATATTAATTTATTTTTTTAACCAGGAGAAACACACTAAGCTGAAGCTTGTTTACAGATGTGACCTGGGAGCACAAGGAAGTTAAGTGACTTGCTCAGGATCACACAGTATGCAAGTGGGGGCTGTGAGATTCAAATCCCTTCTCCAGGTTTGCAGCTCAGAGCCCTAAACCACTGTGCTATGCTGCCTCCATATGACATACTTGTTTTTTATTTTAATATTTATAACCTTTAATAAACCCAGAATTGAACTTTGACCCATTTTCCAGTTAAATCTTTTCAAGGGACTAAATGCTGTTTTTAAGTTTTGCGTCATTAAATTAATATGCGGGGTCCAAGAAAGATTACAAAAGAACCCAAGTCCCAAATAATCATAATGAGTTGCCAACTCCACTTTCTTATTTATCCTCAATGAATAATGAAGGAGCTTTTTTGTTTCTGTTGCTAAAGATGACCATATTGTATTTTTTTAAGTTTATTACTAGCCCATCTTTTCTATAAAGTTCTGAAAAAAAATTTGCCTTATGCTGGAGTCCTAAAAAGGACGTAGATATCAGGGCAATATCTTCCATGTACTCCAAGCAAGGGATTGTTTGCATTATAATAATAGGAAATGGAATTCCAAGTTATTTAAATCCTTTAGTATGGTATTTATATACAAATTAAATAATAGCGGAGCTAAATGGCAACATTGTTGTACCCCTAGATTTGTCTGTATTTAGTTTGTTAAATCTCCTTGTTGATTATACTTAATTTTAAGCCATGTGTTATTGTGAAGTTTTATTAGACTATCCAAAATATCAGGATCTTTATTATACCCTTCCAATTTATGCCAAAGTATTTTTCTGCTTATGAAATCAAATGTGGATGTAAGGTCAATAAAACAGCAATATAATTTGGAATGTTTAATATTGACATATTTCCAAATAAGATGTTGAAGGACAAAGCACTGTTGTACTGTTGAGCACTTTGACCTAAACCCATTCTGTAATTCTGACAATATGTTATTCTGCTCTATCCATTGTTGCATTTTATTTAATAAAATTCTACAGAATATTTTTTTGTGATGCATCGAGCAGATGGATTGGTAGGTACATTGTGGGATCATTAGCATCTCCCTTTTTATGTATTGGACAGGAGACCACCACTCTTTGAAGGATCTATACATGTCCACCAATATGTTGTCAGTGCTTGTTTGATGATATCTTGTTCAGGGCTTCCATAATTTCCGATTGATTAATAAATAAAGATTTTGGGGGAACTTGTGCTTCTAAAGTTATTAATGCACAACTGTCTATCTTTCTCTGTGAACAATAGAATCTAGTAAAATGCTGTTCACAAATTTGTGGAGTAATTCCTGCCTCAGTACAGTTAGCATATTTGTCATAACCTTTACTAACTAGTGTCCAGAACTGTTTAACTTCCGTTTTAATAACTGACATTCTTAATTTTTCCTACATAGTATTCTGAAATTGTAATCTTTCTTTATGTAATATTTTCTTATGGAATTTCCTCTCCTTGTTTATTGTTTTATTTGTTATCTTTGAACTTATGTTTTTTGTATTGTGAACCATTTTATTCAGATTTTATTTTGCTTTTTTACATGTAATATTAAACCAAGTGTACTTTCTTTTCTTCCTTAAATCAGTATGGTAAAAGAAGGGTCTAATATAGAAGCACATATTCTCTCAGGCCAACACTATACTAGCATTTTCCTCTGCTTCTAAGATTGTACTTCTGTACTTGATCATATAGCCATAGTAGGTGGGGTAGATTCATAAGAGATATGAGGAACTGCTTCTTTACAGAAAGAGTGGTGGATTCCTGGAACAGCCTTCCAGTAGAGTTGCTGGGGCAAAAAAAGTAGTGGGGGTTAGGAATGCATGGGAGGCATAAAGGAATCTTGGGAGAAAGGAAGGTGGGGTGGGAAAATGGGTCAGAGATCAAGTAGGATTTGTGCCGATACTGTAGGCAAGGAACATTGGGCAGACTAGGTGGGCCTGGTGGGCCTTATCTGTTGGCAAATTCTATGTTTCTAAGGATGTCACAAATGCATATTTTCTAACACACTACATGATTCAATTGTATTGCTGAATAACAAATGCTGTTGCTTTAATGTGCCAAAAGTCTCAGGCACTTTGGCAAAAATAACAAGAGACAGACATACAGTACAAGCTCAAGGACCCCCATTAGGGAAACTGATCTGGAAAGGGTCTTGAGAGCTATCATAATCTCCTCACTTAAGCTCTGAGAAGTTTCTAGCAGCAACCAGAGGGTAAATAAATTGTTCCAAGGTGTCAAAAATGAATTGGTAGGCAAACTCTGTGGCTGTTGGCAGCATGGGACTGCTTGGCATTCTGGCAACCTGGATTTCCACTGAAAGCTCAGGATCACAGCAGCAGAAGCAGTCAGAGAGTGGTGAGCATTGGTAAAGGCACTCTTCTTTTAGGGGATGATGTGCTTTGTCACATCACTCCATAAGCAACACCCAGTGAAGAGCTGGTGGTGGTACTGTTGGAGACACTGATGAAAGTGTGTTGCCTTCCCCCACCAACAGGCCATCTTGAGTGTGCGCACTCATATAAGAGTGCTAGAAGTATCTACAACAAAGGGATAATTATTTCCTATTGGCATAGTGTAAAAGTGGCAGTCATTTTCTTATTATTTGGTAACCAGGTAAGGCCCACTAGGCACATGTCCAGCTTTTAGAGGTGACTCAGCAGCTCTGGGGAGGTTAACTGACTTACAAAGGGTCACATAGTATGCAAGTGAATGTTGTGGAAATCAAACCCAAGTCAGCAGGATGAATCAACATCATTCAAATGTTGCTTCTCTAACCAATAGGTTATGCTGTCAGTCCAGAGTTGCTGCACATGTCAAATGGGCACACCAATGGCTGGCCCCTTCCCCACCTATCCAGTAACTGAGTATAACCTGACTAGGTAGGAAAAGGATACTCACTTTGGGCATCAAGCCAGGGTTGTACCCATGTATCATATTATCATAGTAATGTGTCAGCAGAAAAGGACCATCCTGGCCCATCCAGTCTGCCCATCTCCCCCTCCCCTACTTGTCACAGGTGCACAAGGAGCCTATCCTCTGTCCTCTAACCAACCCTATATGTCTATCCCATGCTCTCCTGAATCCCTCCACTGTTTCAACACCTACCACCTCCTCAGGTAATCTCTTCCAGGGTTCAACCACCTTTTCAGTGAAATAACACCCCCTTGCATTATCTTTAAATATTCCTCCTTCCAATCTTAAAGTATGACCTCTTGTTTATCTCCAACGTTCCTTTGAAATAGACTACCTTCCCTCACTTTATTTATCCCTTTCATGTACTTGAATGTCTCTATCATGTCTCCCCTCTCTCTTCTAAACTCCAGTGGATCCAGATTTAATTCTCTCAATCTTGTCTCATATGGTTTCCCTTGCATACACTGCACCATCTTTGTTGCCCTTCTCTGAACATTTTCTATAACATATATGCCCTTTTTTAAATGAGGCCTCCAGAACTCTACCCTGTACTCCAGATGCGGTCTAACCACGGTTTTATATAATGGCATCAGCACCTCCCTCTTCCTACTAGTTATGCTCCTTCCTATGCAAGCCATCATTCTATTAGCTTTGCCAACTGCCTTACTACATTGGTCACTTACCCTAAGGTTGTTTTATATTATAATTTCCAGATCCCTTTCCAATTCTGTTTGCTTTATCTGCTGTCTCCCCAGTGAGTATTTGGCCAGACAATGTTTATGCCCTGTATGCATCACCACACACTTCTTTGTATTGAACTTCAGCTGCCATGTTTCTGACCATTTCTCTAGTATACTCAGATCTCTCCTCATGGCTTTAACCCCTCCTTCAGTAGTGACCCTATTCCACAACTTTGCATCATCTGCAAACAGACACCTTTTTCCTTAAATTCCCTCTGATATATCTCTGATATATATATGTGTTAAAAAGGATTGATCCTAGTGCAGACCCTTGAGGAACCCCACTTGTAACCTTCCTTACCCCAGAATGTATACCATTTACCATCACCCTCTGCCTTCTATCCTTCAGACAGTTTTCCACCCATCTAGTTATTTTCTGTTCCACTCCCAGACTGTCTGTCTTATTTAGCAGTCTGAGGTGTGGGGCAGAGTCAAAAGCCTTACTGAAGTCCAGGTACATGTGTATAATTGTGTCTATAATAGGAGGGACCCCAGTCTAGTAAGTTGAGTCCATGGATGGACAGCTGACAAGAGGAGACATAAATCTGAAAGTAAGAGTAGGTAACAAAAGAAAAGCTAGAAAATGGTACAAATGGAATAAAAAATGAAATAGGCAGCAGAAAAAGGAAAGATGGTAATATCCCACTTTATAATGCCTTTATCAAATCACTAAAGTACTGCATGCCATTTCTTAACAAAAGAGGATATAGAGGCCTATTTGATAGACACATGTAGTAAGTGTTTATTTTATCCACCCTGATGTTTTTCCTAATATTGGAACCTTTAGCTTGATTAATTTTATAAGATGAAGATGTGTGGTATCACTGAGCATGAATTCCAACAACATATTGTTGACTCTCAGGTCCATCACCTACCAGATCTGTCAACATGCAGTAATGATTGACAGCCAGGGTATTCTTTTTTTATGGCTACAGTGGGCAAAGCCCTGCAGACATCTTGCTTCAAAAATGCACTCAGCATTATTTCAAAGCATTCTTTCCCACCGAAGAACATGATGGACTTGCAGCACAGTCTCCTACACCAGATAACTATGCCAGATAACAAAGTCCCTTCCCAAAATCAAGAAAAAACAAAGTGTGTTTCCTTTGCAGTTACAACATCTTTTGCACTGTACGTTGCCAGAGTCACATATCAGTCATTAGTCCAGAATTCCTTTACATAATGTTCCAGCTCTGTGTGTAGGAAGTAAGGATTAATAGTGTTGTGCTCAATCAATCACTGCCATGTTGTTTGCTTCTAGGTTTTAAAATTATCACACACACACACACACACACACCACTGTGTTTTAGCCTTGCTTTGCTACCATGGACTGAAATAGTCCAGGATTTCTTTACATCATATAAACAGTGCAACAGTTTTCCTTTAAGAACTGCACTAACAGGGTCACTGTCCACACTTGTTAGTGCATTCTTATTTAAACTATTTTTACAAAACAGCAGTACCTGATATATTAATAATTTGACTCCATGACCCTGTTGCATTACCCCCCCCCCCTTTTATATTGGGTTCTGTGGACCATGCTAGTGAAGTTCTTAAAGGAGAACTTTTGCACTATTTTCAGTTTACGGTAGCCAGTGCAGTCTAATTGCCCCTTAGAGAAGTTCACTGAAATGAATTTAGATAATATTTTTTAAAGATTATAAAACATTCTGTCATGGGGCAAGTGTACATGCATGGCATGGAATGGAAATGTGCAATAATTGTTTCTTGTACTACTTTTGTACATATCTCATTCAGTGGTTAATATCGGTACAGATATAACTGTATAATATAACTGAGGTTGCTTAAATTTCAGGATAATAATTTCAAGTGAGAAGTTTTTTTCTAAAACACATGAGCATACCAGTCCATCTCTGAACTCCATGACCTCCCACAGTGAAGTTAAAGCATTGAAACATCCACTACTTTTTTCTCACTTTGTGCCTGGCAAAACTTGTTTACTGGAATGCAAGCTCAGCTGTAAATCACTCATGACACTTTTAAACTGCAACCAAAATTACAGGTTTTTTTTATGGCTACAGTGGGCAAAGCCCTGCAAACATCTTGCTTCAAAGAGGGACTCAGCATTACTTCAAAGTATTCTTTGCCACAGAAGAACATGTTGGACTTGCAGCACAGTCTCCTATGTCAGATAACTACACCAGATAACAAAGTCATTTCACAAAAAACAAAGTATGTTTGCTTTGCAGTTGTAACATCTCTCGTACTGTACTTTGCCAGAGTTACATATCAGTCATTAGTCCAGAATTTATTTACTTAAAATCTCAATTCTGTCTGTAGACAGTAAGGGTTAACAGTGCTGTGCTCAGTCACTGCCATGTTGTTTCCTCCTAAGTTTTACAATTCACACACATAAACAAACACACACACAACACTGTGTTTTAGCCTTGCTTTTTTACCATGGACTGACGTAGTCCAGCATTCTTTTACATTCCAGTGCTGTCCACCTGTTCTCCTAGTGGTATTATAGAGAAATTAGATTGTTGTCGGGTGATTGATCTACCCATTCCAACCTCTTTTTCCCTTTTTTCTATTACTTTTTTAACCTTGCGTCATAACCTTAGTCTGTATATTTATTCAGGGATTGAATTCTTCACTCATGTCACTTATCCTATTTATTTGCCAAACTGTAGTTTAATTACATGAACATTCAAGAGCAGTTATTAGCAATAATAATAAAAGTACATTCAAGAATAAATTAGATGACTTTCTATTAACAAATTAAAATCTTGCCTACTATATATAACTAAGGAGCTGATGAAGGCATAATGCCTTCTGTTCCTTTCATTTCTGTAGTAGGATCCTTAGTATAGCCATTTGCAATGGACTAGATAAGTTGGGCAGTGAATTTAATTAATCATGTTTTACTGTTTCTTTTTTCATTCATCACTCTTGCTGATCTCTACCACTATAGCTTGAAGTGTTGTGTGTTAATTTGAGTTGCATAATTCACTGCCTCACAGTTTCCTCACACTAGGGCATTATGGAGGTCAGAGCAGGACTGATATGCTCATGTGTTTTAGAAAAAAAAATCTCACTTGATAGAATTATCATCCTGCAATTTAAGCAACCATAATTCCACTATACAGTTTATATCTATATTGGTATTAACCACAAAACAAGCATTTGTCAATGCTGAACGTTTCATGCTTGGTAAACAATTTTGTTTTTGCAAGTTTTGACCCCAAATTGTGAAGATTACTTGTTTTAGTATTCACCTTACAGTCATGCCATGTACCAGAGGCTGCCTCAGTGAACAGTCGTGTAAACGATAAACAGGAGTGAAATAAATACATATACAGATTGCTAACTACATTGCATAGCAGACTTATAAAGGTATTAGGAGTCAAGTAAAACAGTTACGTTGTACTGCTGGAGTGAATGCTTGAAAATTAGAGCATACAAAGAAACTTCAGTTTTAACCACTGTTCTAGCTATATTGCTCAGCAGTCTTATAAAGGTATTAGGAGGCAAGTAAAACAGTTTCACTGTACTGTACTGTACTGTAGTGTATCAGTAGTCAAGTATAACAGTTACACTGTACTGTACTGTACTGTACTGTATTAGTAGTCAAGTATAACAGTTACACTGTACTGTACTGTACTGTACTGTACTGCACTGTATTAGTAGTCAAGTAAAACAGTTACACTGTACTGTACTGTATCAGTAGTCAAGTAAAACAGTTACACTGTACTGTACTGTACTGTACTGTATTAGTAGTCAAGCATAACAGTTACACTGTACTGTACTGTACTGTATTAGTAGTCAAGCAAAACAGTTACACTGTACTGTACTGTACTGCACTGTAGTGTATTAGTCAAGTATAACAGTCACACTGTACTGTACTGTACTGTACTGTATTAGTAGTCAAGTATAACAGTTACACTGTACTGCACTGTACTGTATCAGTAGTCAAGTAAAACAGTTTCACTGTACTGTACTGTACTGTACTGTATTAGTAGTCAAGTAAAACAGTTACACTGTACTGTACTGTACTGTACTGTACTGTATCAGTAGTCAAGTATAACAGTTACACTGTACTGTACTGTACTGTATTAGCAGTCAAGTAAAACAGTTACACTGTACTGTACTGTACTGTACTGTACTGCATTAGTAGTCAAGTATAACAGTTACACTGTACTGTACTGTACTGTACTGTATTAGTAGTCAAGTATAACAGTTACACTGTACTGTTCTGTACTGTACTGCACTGTATTAGTAGTCAAGTATAACAGTTACACTGTACTGTACTGTACTGTACTGTATTAGTAGTCAAGTAAAACAGTTTCACTGTACTGTACTGTACTGTACTGCATTAGTAGTCAAGTAAAACAGTTTCACTGTACTGTACTGTACTGTACTGTATTAGTAATCAAGTAAAACAGTTACACTGTACTGTACTGTACTGTATTAGTAGTCAAGTAAAACAGTTACACTGTACTGTACTGTATTAGTAGTCAAGTATAACAGTTACACTGTACTGTGCTGTACTGTACTGTATTAGTAGCCAAGTAAAACAGTTACACTGTACTGTACTGTACTGTACTGTACTGTATTAGTCAAGTAAAACAGTTACACTGTACTGTACTGTACTGTACTGTACTGTACTGTATTAGTAGTCAAGTATAACAGTTACACTGTACTGTACTGTACTGTATTAGTCAAGTATAACAGTTACACTGTACTGTACTGTACTGTATTAGTAGTCAAGTATAACAGTTACACTGTACTGTACTGTACTGCACTGTAGTAGTAGTCAAGTAAAACAGTAACACTATACTGCTGGAGTGAATGCTTGTGAATTAGAGTACAAAAAGAAACTTCAGTTTTAACCACTGCTCTAAGTATGCCTGCCTACATCCTTGATGGGCAATGCTCAGGGAAAAGGGAGTTGAGAAGTAATGCATAGGGAAAAAGCATATTACTCCTTTCATTTAAAACTCTGCTGGTTATAGCTACTGTAAATTGCATGCATTCATTTACAGATTAGACTACACAGAGAATAGTAGCCTTTCATATTTGTGCACAGTGATTGGGAGCTTACTGTACACCACAGTCCTAAAATTGACACTGTTCTGTGAGCTTG
Organism: Neoceratodus forsteri; assembly: GCA_016271365.2. Lineage (NCBI taxonomy): Eukaryota > Metazoa > Chordata > Ceratodontiformes > Ceratodontidae > Neoceratodus > Neoceratodus forsteri. The sequence continues at coordinate 1,382,734,425 of CM057456.1, read as the reverse complement.
GATGTCCATACTGGGTGCTCTGCCTTGTTGCATTCGGGTTGGGGTGAGGGGATGTATAGTTCATTGACGGCTCATCACAAAACTGTCAGTCACAGAGGGGTACACACACACACTCACATCATCTTCTGCATTTGCCTCTCTCTCTCACTTTTCCAATCTTGCACTCCCTTCCACTGTCCACTCTTGGTCTTGTGCATCCCATTTGCTAGCTGGTGCTGAGTAGCACGAGCATGTGTGCACATGTTTTGGAGGGGGAGAGCAAGTGTACCACTTGCCAAAGCCTGGTGCTGCTCAAGGTTCCCTTCGCTCTTCACCTCAGACTCACAGTAGTGACTGACAGGGAAGGTACTTGGAGCCCCTTGGAGTTGGATGCTCCACGCTTGGTCCCGGCAACTGCACGACTCCTCTTACTGTCTGTTCCGCCATTAATCTGTCGCTCTGTCTGCACTCAGCATGGGGAATTCTGATGTCACCAGGAGGACTGCTGCCATGAGGAGAATTTGGAGTGCCCTATGTTGTGGAGGAGCAATCGACTGACAGGCCATGAGAACCCCCTCGAGTAGGTGAGAGATTGGCAGGAGGCTCCATTCATTACTATATTCTTCAACTGTAAAGTGACTGTTTGGGGCAGAAGTTCTGAGCCTCATCCAGTCAGCAGGGACTGACAGGGACAGAGGGAGCACCAATCAACTGCTTGCTGGCTGGTGAAGCCCTCTCTGATTGGAGCATCTTATTTTTCAGAAGATCACACCAGCAATCAGCGACTTGCGTCACGGCCACAGTGTCTGCTGATTGCTGTACTGTTGAGCCCTTGCAGTCTCAATTGCAATGCATTTGGTAGTGATATACCTCTGAAATCCCATAGTACTTGTCCCAAGTGCATCAAACATAATGAGATATTTACAAAAATAGTGCAAGAAACAACTACAGTATATTGCACATTTCCATTCATGCCATCTATTCACACTCACTCCATGACAAAATGTTCTATAATTGCTTAAAAACTGTTTTCTAAATCCATTTCAGTGAACACTAAGGGGCAAGGTGACAGCACTGGCAACCATTAATGAATGAAGAGCACAGACAGTTTCCTTTAAAAATTGCACTAACAGGGTCACTGTTCACATTTTTTAGTATCTTATTTTTTAAACTATTTTTACTAAGCTGCAGTACCCAATATATTAATAATTTGATTCCATGTCCCTGTTACATTATCTCCCCCTTTTTTATTGGGTTCTGTGGACCCTGTTAGTGCAGTCCTTACAGGAGAACATTTGCATTTTTATTAGTTTGCGATACCTAATACAGTCACCTTGGCCCTTAATAAAGTTCACTGAAATGGATTTAGAAAATATTTGTTAAAGAATTATAGGACATTCTGTCATGGGGCAAATTTACATGCATGGCACAGAATGTGTGATATAGTTGTTTCTTGCTCTGCTGCTGCAAATATATAATTTGGTGGTTAATATCGGTACAGATATAAATTGTATAGTGTAACTGGGGTTGGTTAAATTCCAGGATGATAATACTATCCAGTAAGAAGTTTTGTTTTCTAAAATACATAAGCATACCAGTCCCCCTCTAACCTCTGTGACCTACCACAGTGAGGTTATGAATAATATAGCTCAAATTAACACACAGCCTTATAAACTGTAGTGGTAGGGAACAGAGAGAACATGTAAAAAGAAAAAGGAAAACATGATTAATTATATTCACTGCCCAACCTATGTAGTCCGTTGCAATTACTTATGTGCTCATAATTGTTGATGTAATTCAATTATAGTTTGGCAAAGAAAATAACATTCATAGCTGGCCCAGGTCGGAGGCACTGGACACCTTACCTCTTGTCACACCAGCAACCCTGGTTCAGGAATGAGCCTAGAGTGCTGGGAGTTAGCCAGGGACAGATAGGATTGAGGGTTCGCTGGATTACTCTCCTTTCCCAGGGAGGGTGGACTGCCTCTCCCACAGAATGACTGCCACCAGGTGGAGGTGTGGTGGTAATGCAATACTGAAGATGGCAGGGAAAGGAGGGAGCAGCGGGATTCTGTGGGCACGCTGCACTTATACATGGCTGGCTTGCATGCCCCAATGTAGGGATGAGGACAGAAAATAAAAAACTGGAAGCAGAAGTAAGCCCCATGATTCTTCTACCATACTTCCATCTTCGGGTGTCCTCAGGTCCTGAGTCAATCTGGATTTCTGCATCGGTGGGGGGGGGAAAGACCCTCCCTCCAGTACATATATAAAAAAGGAAAAAAGAGGTTGGGATGTGCAAATCAATCACATGATGAAAATCACATCCCTTTATAATACTACTAGTTTGTGAAGAGGGGATACAATCTGGATGGAGGAGCAAGAGTCTCATGGATGTAAGCTTTGATTAATGTCCAAATGCATGTGCTGCTCAAAATACACATATAGTATATGTTTGTTATGATACCATCTTTCTTACTTATCTTTCACTGCTATCAATAATATCCTTTTGCTGCCATATTGGCTCTGGCTAAAGCTTGTCTTTCTTGGCATTTTTATTCTTTGATATCTGGATAAGGCCCACTATGCACAAGTGCCTGTTTTTTGGGGTTTTTTTTTATATGCAACCCAAGAGCACTGGAGACATTAAGTGACTTGCTCAGAGTAACACAATATAGCAGGTGGAGGTTGTGGGAATCATATCCTGATCTGCTGAAATGTACCAAGCTGTTTGGCAGCTCATTACTCTAACCCCTAGGCTATACTACCAGTGTTTCCTGGCAGTTAATGGCTGACTTAAAGGAAAGTTTATAATCGTCCCCAGAGTAATCAATCAGATAGAGCTATTAGTTAATCCAAAATGTCATGAGGTTAACAAAGTAAGTTTTGTTCCTTCTATGCCATGCTTTTCTGCAAGAATAACAGTTTTCATTTTAATATATTTAAAAAAATCCTCCCAGCTGGATACCCATAATCTTGTCTCTTTTGGTGACCTCCCAACTTCAGTGCCGTCTGTTACCCACGCCAAACATTCTGTACAGATTACCCCCATGGTGGGGTCATCCAGGAGGCTCCTTTTCTGATGAAGATCAAATCTGATGAGGGAGCAGCAGGGTGGACACAGGGTTCAGAGCTAATAAAATTCTATTTTCTTTTTCTTGTAGAAGCTATTTTCTAAATATTGGTTCACATTCTGTTGTTGTTCCATAGTAACTGACATTTTTGTAAACACTGTTGATGTTTCTAATTTACACACATAGGGTAAGTACCATTTATGAAGGCACTGGGTCAGAATAGCACCAACCACAATGCCATTGGCAACACTAATGTGGCAGCTGGCCTGGTAATGCTGAGGGTTTAGGCGCTGGACACCACACTTCGCGCTATGCCAGTGACCTGGGTTTGGGAGTGAGCTTGGGTGCTGGTGGGTTGGCAGGGATGGGTAGAGGACAGTGTGTCCTTGTGGTGGTCTCCTCCCCAGGTGAACAGGTTGGGTTGGCTCGGCATGCTGGTGACCCCCGGTGGAGACCAGTGGACGTTGCAGCAAGCTGGGCAGCACGAGATCAGCATGGCCGATGCCGGCAGGGTTGCAGTGCACCAGAGCATCGGGGCATGCCCATGCAGGGGTGGGGGAGCCTACACAGAACAAGGAAAAGACAAGCTTTGTGGGACAGGTGACGGTACCTCCGCCGTGTTCTCCTCAGCTGGCCTTCCAGTTCCTCTCTCCGGGGGCCCACCTGCAGCCAGAGTCTGACTTACAAGAGAGCCCAAGAGGCAAGGGCTACCCTCCCTGGGCGGATGACACCAGGGGTGCTGGCTGCGGGAGGGGGAGAGAGGAGGCACAGACTGAGGGATCCATAGGCAGGCAGGATAAAGGACCGGATGCCCGAGAGAAGGTCCCACGAGCCTTGACCAGAGTGAAATAGAATAAAAAAAAAAACAATAATGTGGCAATAATGCCATCAGTTTTATTTTTGAGGGGGCTACACTCCCCCCCACCCCCCAATGTGGGAGGCTGTGCCCCCTGCACCCCCCATACTGAATGAGTCTCACTCCAGGGGGAGCAGATCATGAGGAAAGTTAAAATATGTGGGGACATGGAATACTGTTTCCATGACCCTGTGTAAAAGAAACAAAGTCCCAAGTGCACAAAAATGTTGGAGATCAGAATTAGAACTCTGGTCTCCACTGCTACTGGTCGAGCTGCTCTGTGCCTTAGCACTCCATGCCATAGGAGCAGTTTGGCCAGCCTCCTGGATCTTGGTGCCCTAGTTTGGGTGAGCACCATGAACAATGACCTGGGGAGTGCTTACTGAAAACACTGTAGATCCCCTCTCACTGTCCATGCTAGCACTGTATGAATTAGCTCTATCTAGACTGGCACTATTCATGAAATGCTATTCTAACTGGGTACCATTTACAACTATATGATGTAGCTTATGTGCTTATTAAGCTCTTCCTTTTTTGTCACAAGGAATCCAAATTCTGCTACAGAATTCTTTCTTTATTTTTAATTTAAATCAATGAAAAAAGATAGAGTAGAATTAGATACAGTAGATATAGAATTATTCATTCAACATAAGTATGATAATATTTTTGGTTAATATTACAAATACGAACCCATTTTAAATAGATTATAATAATTATGTTATGTCATGTTATGTTACATTATATATTACATTACATTATAGTATAGTAGTGCCACTGAAGTTAGGGTTGAGCAGAGCAGGGGTTTCTATGTTATATCTCAGACTTTGCACTTTAATAGCTTCACAAACGTTCAATGGATTTGTGCAATACTTTGCATGTGTGGTCTTGGGTAGTAGGTCATTTGACATGCCATGTTTCGTTCCAGTTGGAAGTGTGGATTCCAAGATTCATATAGTGAAAAAAAAGGAAAAAAAAAAACACTGGGGCTGAGGGGGTTGCTGTTTTTTGTCATCGATTAGTACCCAAACAGTTTGGAATCGTGGTCTAAAATTTTTCACAGAAGAAGGGGCTTCGCACAGAGTGGTACCTTTTGCTGGTTTGGTTAAAAAACATTCATTCGTTCCAAGGTTTTTTATTTATTTATTTGAATTTTGATAGCTAGGTGAAAACCCAGTGAGACACAGTGTTCCTTTTTCTGGGGTGAACTGCGGTTAGGACATTTAGTGACAACTTTATACATAGAAAGTGTATTACAGCAGACAGAAACAGTCAGAGCATCACATGGGGTTACTAGGACAACAGTAACAAATTCAAGGAGTACAGTTCATATAAGTTACATACAGCAAGACAAACAAGCATTTGTCAATGCCGAATGTTTGCTTGCTGGCATAGGCATTGGCAGTGTAGGAGCTAGAGAGCTGCAAAATAGGAATGGCAGTGAAGTACTGAACTGAAGTCAACCCCGCCACCACCCTGCAGAGACTGACAGGCACTGGGGTGTGCCTTTGGGTCGTCAGGCATAACGGCCACACCATTTCACCACACCATACCCTGTAGACACCGACAAGTGTTACGGTGTGCCTTGGGGTCTTTAGCCCTTATGCGCACCCCACTCCATCAGGAAATATGGTGAGATGGGTGCTGTATAGGGGAATGGGGTGAACTTTGGGGCCAAAGAGTCCTAGGCACACCTTGATGCCTCTCACTGGCTGCAGGGTGTGGAATGGTATGAGCATTACAGGCGAGAATCCCAAGTCACACTCCTGATGCCTGTCAATTCTAAAGGGTGGGGCGTTATGGTCGGAAACCCTAATGTCTCAGGCATTAATTGGGACTTTCACTACAAATTTTCAACATGGGTTTTTTGTGACCCCTACCTTATGAACAGTGGCAATATCAGTTCATTAGTGAAAGCTGATTTTGCACAGCGACTACGCCATTTGGCACCAGAGGTGCAAAAACACATTTCAAACAGGTTGTGAAAAATGACAGCTGTACTGTTCATGGGGAGGTGGAAAAAATGGCAGTGTTGAAAATCTGCAGTGAAAATATTTAAAAAACTGGTGAAGTCACGAGCATGTGTAGAAACTCAACGCACACCCATAATGCAATTATTTTGGGGATTTTCTACAGCAGATTGTCAACACAGGCATTTTGGAACCTCCGCTCATGAACAGTGTCACTGTGATTTTCTTAATCTGTCCCGAACAGTGATTTCCCACAGCGACCACACTTTTCTGCGCTGAAAGTGCAAAAACACATTTCGGCCATGGTGTGAAAAATGACAGCTGTACTGTTAATAAGGAAGTGTGGAAAAATGCCAGTAGTGACAATCTGGACTGAAAATATTAGAAATCCATGAACTTACGAGGGTGCGTGGAAACTGCACAATGGTCGCTCGTAACACAGTCATTTTAAGGACTTTTTTCACTAAATTTTTACATAGCCATTGTAACACCTCTGCTCATGAACAGTGTCACTGTAATTTTCTTAATCTGTCCTGAACATTGATTTTGCACACCAACTGTGCCATTATGTGCTACATGCGTGAAAACACATTTTGGGCGACGTGAAAAATGACAGCTGTACTGCTCATAAGCAGGTGTGGTAAGATGGCAATGTTGAAAATCTGGAGTGAAAATAGTGAAAACTCATGAACTTATGAGCGTGTGTAGGAACAGCACAACACATGCTTGTAAAACAGTCATTTTGGGGAATTTGTTCACCAAATTTTTAACATAGCCATTTTAACACTTCTGTTCATGAATAGTGTCACTGTGATTTGCTTAATATGTCCTGAACATTGATTTCGCACACTGATTGCGTCATTGTGCACTACATGCGCGGAAACACATTTTGGGTGAAATGTGAAAAATGACAGCTGTACTGCTCATAAGGAGGTGTGGTAAAATGGCAATGTTGAAAATCTGGAGTGAACATTATTTATTTATTTGCTTTTGTTTACCAGGTGAGCACGCTAGACAACAGGTGCCTATTTTCAGGTGCAACCCAGGAGATTACAAGGTACATTACATTCATAAACATCAGACAATCACAAGTAGTGCATCAGGCAACAAGGTTGAAAATTCTCAAACTTACGAGCGTTCGTAGGAATAGCACAATGCATGTTCATAAAACAGTCATTTTGGGGAATTTTTTTACCAAATTTTCAACATACGGTTTTTGGGAGCCTACCTCATGAACTGTGACACTGTCATTTCATAAATCAGTCCCAAAATGTGGTTCCATGCAGTGACCACAAAATCACCTTTTGGGGCTGATTAACAAAATAACGTGACAGGAATCTGAGGTGAGATAAAACTATTAATTTGGTGAAAAAATCCCCAAAATTCCTGAGATTACATCAAGTTGAAAAACCCTCTTTATTACATTATACAGCTTACTGGCATTTCCTCAGTTCATGAGTCGGCTTTGAAGAGTAGACATGTTCCCAGTCCACCAAGATCATCGAGCCAGACTCTGGAGGTAAGTATGGGGTGGGGGAGATGTGGGGAGGCAGGGTACGAGAGGGTGGGTGCGGGTGGGGGAGCAGAGGTCAGGATAGTCAGCAAGGGAAGGTTTTCTCTTTCAGGTTTCTTTTTTTTTCCCTTGGACGACGCGGGACTTTTGCCACGCTGGGGTGGGCTCCCATCATGGCAGCTGGAAGGCTGTTTGGGGCGGGAGCAGTGGAGCCAACAGGGGATTGGGAACCCCCGTCGGCCATACGGACTGTTGCCACACTGTGGTGGGCTCCCAGTGTGGCACCTGCTTCTCTGTTGGGGGGGAATATTGGAGCCGATGGGGGATTGGGCACCCCATCAGCCACACAGTGTGTGTGAGGAGTGCATTAGCATGCAATATGCGTGCGTGCATGTGTGTGTGGGGGAGTGCATCCGGGCATGGCTTTTTTCTTTTAAGTTGGTGGCAACGTTCCAAACTAGTGTTACCGGCTGTGTTCCCCATTATTCATGGACATCACACACGCCCCAAAATGCCGTGCCGGTATTGGCCACAACAGTGCCGCACCTCCAGAACCTGCTTCGGCACCAACCTGCTGCAATATGTTTCTTGCGCAGTGCAAGCAAACATAAAGAATGTTTATAGTAGGGAATCGAGATGTTGCATAGGAGTAACAGAAACATCAATATTACCAAATGAAAATATCACACATGTGATCAGTGGGTGAGACACCAGAGTACAGTGTAAGACTGGCTTGTCTAATGCAGGCTACTTTAAGTTGCTAAATGGATAACTAAACAGTTAGTCAGGGTAATGTACTGCTAGTGGTACCAAGGGGCAAACAGTTACATTACCCCTTGGTTGCATCTGCAGTGGGCTGTCCCTACTGTACTGGCTTTTAGCTTGTTTTTGAATGTTGGCAGTGTTTGCAGAGTTGAGTGCTTTCAGAAGAGAGTGCCATATCGGAGGGGGCAGTGAAGGAGAATGCTCATCTGCCCAAGGCAGATGTTGATCTAGGAATTTCAAGGTGGAGGTTGAAGGAGGAGCAGAGATGTCTAGAATGCCACACTAGATTAAGGATACCTTCAAGGTGGTGGGAGCATTTTCTCAGCTTGAAATCTAGGTTGTACTCTGCAGTATAGCCTGTAATGACTACAGAATAGGAGCACCACACAGTAGGATAGATAGAAAAGTGCTGTTGGTAAATGTAAGTTAGGCCGTCTTAGTGAGGTAGGGGAAGAGTCTATGCAGCAGGCCGAGTTTCTGGTGTATTGTTTTGGATACTGCCTCCACATTGCCATTGTAGCACAGGTCTTGGTCAAGCGTTACTCCAAGTACTGTACTTCAGGGAGCTCACTAACTCCAGCTGAGGACCCTCCATTATTATTAACTTGAGTAGTTCTTTCTTTCTGTGCCCAACTTTTTAGGGTCAAAAAGCATTGCTTTTGTTTTCTTAAAATTTAAAGCCAATTTGTTTTGCTTGATCCACACCTCAAACCATTTGAAATCATTTCCTAGCTCTGGATTTATCAGATTGATGTCAGTTTGGGGAGGCAGTATAGCACAGTGGTTTAAGGCTCTGAGCTGCAAATCTGGAGAACTGGGTTTGAATCCTACAGCCCCTACTTGCATATTGTGTGACCCTGAGCAAGTCACTTAACTTCCCTGTGCTCTCAGGTTGCACCTGTAAACAACCTTTCAGCTTAGTGTGTCTCACCTGGTTAAACAATTGCGAAGAAAAGAAAAAGTAAATGACCTGTATATTACAGCATCATCTGCAGAGAGTTGGATAGAGACACTACTGCAGTTGTCAAAAATATCATTTACAAACAGGGAAAACAATAGGGAACCCAGGACTGAGCCTTGAGCCAAACAATCAGATATGCCTTTATGGTCTGAGTGATGTCCCTGCCACCTATTTGCTTTCAGTTGGTCAGATAATGTCTAAACCCGCCATGGGTTGGATCATCAAGACCAATAGCTCTACGTTTCTCCAATAGTAGAGCATGATTTACAAGATCAAAGGCCTTGGTGAAGTCTACAAAGATTGCACTTGTAGCCCTTCCAGTGTCAGATGCTTCTAGAATGTTAGTTGTTAATCTCACCAGGACTGTATTTGTGCCATGGTATTTTCCGAACCTATGTTGGCAGTGTGCTAAGATTTGGTAAGTCTCTAGGTATTCTATTAATTGATTATGCACAAGCCTCTCTTGCATCTTTGCCAGGGCACTCAAGAGGGATATGGGTCTGTAGTTCTCAATAGGTTCTCCTTTATGTATGGGAATCACCACAGCAGTTTTCCATTTTTCGGGGATGACTTCCTGGAGGAGAGATTTATTTATAAGAGGGGTGAGAGGAAAGGCTATGGCAAGATCCGTTAGTTTTAATAATCATGGTTTAAGTGTGTCATACCCTGGAGGACCCTCAGATTTGATTCAACTTAGTTGTGTGCAGACTTCCTTCCTAGTAACCAATCTTAAGTGGAATTCCAAATGAGGAAGTTGTGGTGCAGATGGGGGTGGTGGTAAGGGGGCTCTGGGGGTTGGAGTTAGAGGGAGTTTTGAATCTGTCTAGGTCTATGAAGAATTTGTTGGAAGAGGAGGCCACTATGAGAGGTTCAGATATTGTTATCATCAATATTAATGTCATGTGCACAAGAGGTGGGCTGTCCTTTTAAAAGGGAATTTATCTGGGTCCAAAAGCTTTTAAGGTCAGATAGCTTTTTGGTCTGGAGATTTTGCAGGTGTACCCTTTTGGCTTGTTTAAGACTGGCCTTACAGGTATTTTCAGTCTTTGGTAGGACTGCCAGTCAGACATTGACCACAAAGTTTTGTATTTTCTTCAGGCTTTATCCCTCTGCCTCATGCCAGCATGGAGTTCACTGCTCATCCATTTTGAACAAAGACTTTTGACTTTTTTAATTGGAGCATACTGATTGACAGCACTGGTGAAATTCTAGATGAAGAGGTCTAGGGCACTATCTATATCCGGGAGGTGAGTTGTAGCCCCCCAATTGACTTCATTAAGGCTAAACAGGAAGGAGACCACTTTGAATTTTAGAGGTCTTTTGCCTTAATTTTTTTGGGTGTGCTGCGGACATTGTTTGGTCACTTATTGAGTCAGTGAGGATTCAAGCTGCTCATATCCTTTCTAATCTATTTACCAGAATCCAATCAAGGAGTAATTGCTCGTTTTTGTGTTAAGCCTAGTGAGGTCTTCAATAAGCTGAGTGAGTTGCAGGTCAGACAGGTCTGACTTACTTTCTGATGTTTTATTACACTGCCAATTAATATTGAAGTCCACAAAAAGTATTACTTCACCCCGGTTTTGGGCAGCTAGGTAACTGGTCAGGGAAGATAAGCTGTTTGGACTACATTTGGCTATGTGCAGTGTTTTTGCTCACCCCTCCATAAGTATGGACACAACAATGGATTTACATAAGGACTTATAAAGGGCAGGTATGACAATTTCATGTGCAACAAGGGACAATTTGATATGCAGAATAGCCCCACCTCCATTGCCTGTCATTCCTGAAAACTGTATATCCTGGGAGGTTTACTTCAGAATTCGTGACAGTATGTTTGAGTCAGATTTCTGTGATACCTATTATGTCAGGGTAATAAAGGTTGGACCAGGCCTCCAGCCTGTGTATTTTGGGACATAGACTACATGCATTTAGATGTGTTATTTTGAGGCTCTTAGTGTTAGACCAGTTATTAAATTTTGAAAATTCAGTTCTAAGCATGCTCAGTATGATCTTTAGGATAGCTACTTGGATCAAAAAAAAAATTTGGTCCACACAGAAAAGGATCTTCTTTCTTTTTTTTTTAATTTGTCTTACGTTTTGCCCCTTCATTGCCGTACATCAAGTTTCTGCCCTGGTCACAGCGCTCCTGAGACTCTACTGCCTTATGAGCCTCTTGCTCCCCCGGTCATTCCTGGCATACCCCCCAGGAAGCGGGGCACAGCATCGTAGAGGGCACTGGTGCCATGAATCCATATTTAGTTGGGGTAGCACTTGGCCAGGTGGCTCATTGAGTCCGGGAGCCAGGCATCATAGAGAAGCATTGCAGAGAGGGATTTTAATCCCTATAGGCTGGGATGGGGATGTGCAATGATGCCAGCATCTGCCACACCCCAGAGTCTCCTTGGCTGTGCGTCGGTGCCTCGGGCAATATACCTATCTGCCACCAGGTGCCACTCATGCACTGACTGCAGAAGCCCCCCACACCCTGGAGAAGGAGAGCACTCCTTAGGATGCTCAATCCTTCTCCCGGCCAGCCCACTGATGGCCCGGGCTCATTCTCAAACCCAGTTAGCCGGCGTCGCAAGCAGAAATTCAACCACTGTGCTGGCGGTCCGGGTAAAAGGATGTTTTTTCTTAGGGGTGTAATGCATTTTCATGAGGAAAAAGTATTTTTTCATATGGCCACCATCTTGTTTCCTTTTTTTTTTCAAAACAATTTTTGGGAAACCTATAAAAATGACATCCTGCATACACACCAACACATGCATCTTGCTACTTGGGACCCTGTTAGGTGGATTCTGCACTTACTTTTTTGAAAAAATTATTTAGAAATGTGTTTTTATGCATTTTAAAATCCTTTTTAGTAACTCAATTTCCTTTTTTTGTATGGTCATATGAAAAAATAATTTGGTCATAGACAAAAAGGATCCTTTCATAGGAAGATATAATTTGGACTTAGTTTTTTTCCTATTCTTTTTTTCAAATGAAGGCATTCTTTTTCATATGAATGAAAAAAACATACAAAAAATATTCCTTCATATGAAAAACAATTGGAAAAAAAACTAAGTCCAAATTCTATTTTATATAAAGGGATTCTTTTTCATATGGATTTTTCATTCATATGACAAAGGATGCCTTCATACAAAAAAACATTTTGAACTTAGTTGTTTTTCCAATTCATTTTTTGTATGAAGAGATCCTTTTTGTATGGTTTTTCATTCATGCAAAAAGGGATGCCCGCATGCAAAAAAAATATTTTGGACATAGTTTTTTTTCTGATTCTTTTTTCATATGAAGGGATCCTTTTTTACGGCTGCATGGGTGGAGCTCAGCAGATGTTTTGCAATCACTATAAGAGAGAAAAGGGACCGTGAGCAAAACACATCCTGGTATTCTCCTATAGTGATGTGATGAGTTCTCCACAGCACTGACTCTGTTGCTGTTGTCTGGTGTTTCTTCTTCCCCTCCCCTCTGCGGATAGAGATCCCTTCCATGGCACACTGGCCCCCACTCTGCGGGTGCACTACTTTAGTGCGGCACATCTGCATTACTGCAGAGGATATATGAGCAGCAGCAGAGCATAGGGCTTTTCAGAGTGGTAGCAGTGTATGCTGGCAGATTGGAGCACAGTGGGAAGATACTGGTGAAACTATTAAATAAAATAAGTAAATAAAAATGCTGACGCCACATGCCATTCAACAGAACTGCGCATGCATGAATATCACACATGCTCAGCTCTGTTATTGATGCCATCTTGTGAATGACATACTGTGCCAGCATTTTTATTTACTTATTTTATTTAAATGTTTCACCAGCATCCTCCAGTGGCACTCAGATCTGCCAGCATACGCCACCACCACTCTGAAAAGCCCTACACTCTGCCCGATGCTCTGATAGCCGTGAGTTCCATCTTCATGGATCATGTAAAAGCTCTGCACAGCTATATCAGCTCTGACCAGAGCTTTTTGTATGGATTTTTGCATTCATATGAAAAGGAATCCTTCATATGAAAAAAAGAATTTCAATTTTGTTTTTCCCCATGTTACAACTTCAATAAGTCATAATTCCCACATGATTTGCAGTTCAGGGACAATCTGTATATCAAAACAAAGGAAGGCAGTATAAAGCAGTGGTTTAAGGCTCTGAGCTGCAAATCTGGTGACATCCAGCAGACCAGACCTGGGTTTGAATCCCACAGCTTCCACTTACATACTGTGTGACCCTCAGCAAGTCACTTAACTTCCCTGTGCTCCCAGGTCGCTCCTGTAAAAAAGCTTTCAGTTTAGTGTGCTACTCCTGGTTAAACAACTAAAAAACAAAAAAAAAACAAAGGTCTTAACAAGTGCTACAAGAATAAGACACAACCCCCCCCCCCCAGCAATATAGGGGGCATATTAAAAAATTAAAAAAATTAAAACATCTAAATTCCCATAGGATAACACTGGAAGTTTAACAAGGCATACAAAGAAGAAAGTAAACTACTTTTTGGCAGAAATGGAAGGGCAGGGCCCAGAGTGCCCTGTGTTTCCACACCAACAGGGATGGAAGCTCAGGACCCTCAGGAACTGCGCTTCCACAGGCAGATGGATATGTTCACACAGGTCCTGAAGGGACCTGCATGAATGAGGATATGATTATACTATCTCGAAAAGTAAAGAAATTAATAAAAAAAAAAACATAATTAATGCACCAGTTAGGGTTAAAGTGACAAAAGCAGGGAAATATGGGGCTAGGGTTCCCAACCCTAACAGCCCACCACCACCCTGCAGGCAGCAACAGGAAAAACATTATGGTTTCATCTCTCCTCAGTCCTCACAAATCAGGTGTGGGGTGTACCTTGGGGTTGTCAACCTAATGCTCACCTTCTTATACTGCACACATCTCAGCTTATTTACTGATGGAATAGGGTGAGCATTAGGGCTGACAGCCCCAAGGTACACCCCACACCTGATTTGTGAAGACTCAGGAGAGGTGAAGCTGTAATGATCTTTCCTGTTGCTGCCTGCAGAGTGTGGTTGGAGTGTTAGAGTTAGGGAACCCTAAGCCCACATTTCCCTATTTTTGTCACTTTAATCCTAGCAGGTGCATTAATAACATTTGTTTTGCAATGAATGATATTATATTATATTATATTATATTATATTATATTATATTATATTATATTATATTATATTATACTATACCATACCATATTATATTATATTACTGTATATTGCATTATACTACACTACATTACATTGCATTACATTACATTACACTGATTGTAGTTTTGTAGATTGTAGCTTCAGGAGTTTTTAAAGACTATACAGTCTGCAAATCTGTTTCCATTGACAGTCATAAAACAATAAGCATTTCTCAATGCCGGATGTTCAACAGTGGTATAGAAGCCCTGTGGTACTAGATGCTTTGTGTGACTGCGGTGTGAATGGTGGTAAAGGACATACTGGCAGAGGGTTAACACCTAGTGTCTTCAACCACCTGTGAAGTGCGATACAAAATTCACATAGAATCACATTATAAATTGTAAGTAAGCAATAACACACCAGAGGGAGGGTGGTAATGCTAAACAACCACACAGCCCAGGTGGGTTGTGAGACATGAGGTGCAGTTGAGTGCCTCAACCACCTGGGTGGTGTGCATGCTTTCACCCAGGTGCCAAAGGCACCTATGCTGAGATGGAAGCACATGCTAAGGACTTGGGACAGTCAGCAGGTGGCTGTTCTGAGGAGCACCAGGTCCTTGGCTTCTTTGCCTGGAAACAGAGGTAACATTCAAACTTACATCTGGCACACAGCTGAGTGACATAAAATTAAACCAAAAAAAGAAAAATGGCAGCAGTGTAAGATGTAGCTGTGGGTAGTATGGAGAACACCGTTTTGATATGCACTGACTAAATGCAAGGAAGAAAGGGAACTGTAGTTAGGTGGGAGCGTGATAAATTCTGTGTACCCTAGATCACATTGCCTGATAATGTAAAGTGAGAATACAAGAATCTGTGGCTTGTACTGTCATGGTGAAGCAGCATTGACAGAGCAGGGGGAAAAATAGAAATGGAAACATCAAGCATACAATACTTTTAATCACCCCGTTCAGAAGGTGGGAAGTGGTAGCTATTTGAAAGGAAATTGCAGTTCGGTTAATTGGAGGAGTGAGATCCTCAGATTGTTTCTGACACCCATGCACTGCAGGCTAGAAACAGGGAGTATAGAGCTTACACACACAAGCAAGTGCTGTAGCTACATTACACTTACAAAATAGGAATCACCGCGATGAGGCAGGGTTATTATGCCTATTAGCAGGGGAAAACAGGGAAATATCAGTCAGACTGAGATAGCCTATAAGCAGGGTTGGGACATGGTCATGCAACTCTGGGGAAATGGCTAATGGTGTGACAGGGGCACAGTCCCATAATAAGACAGGCTTGGGTAGATTAGATTGGGCTTGGGAGGGGAGCCGGTGCATCTGAAACTCCTTGTCAGTTCTGTCTGGTTGCAGGTGGGACCTCTACAGGGGCACGGATGTCAGAAACAATCTGAGGATTCCTCTCTGCCAATTAACCAAACTGCAATTTGTCATTTAAACAGCTCCCACTTCCTGCCTTCCGAAGGAAGGGACTGGGGTGCACAACTGTTGCACACTCAGTGTTTCCATTTCTGTTTTTCCCTGCTCTGTCAATGCTGCCTTGCTGTGACAATGTGAGCCACAGATTCTTGAATTCCCATTTTACATTATCAGGCAAAGTGATATAGGGCATGCCGTATGTCTCACACAGCCACACACCAACTCTCCCTTTTCTTCCTTGTATTTAGTCAGTACACATGAAAACTGCCTTCTCCACACTGCCCAGAGGTACATCTCATTCTGCTGTCATTTTTGTTTTGTTTACTTTCAATTTGTGTCACTCAGCTGTGTGCCATTTAAGCTGGAATATTACCTCAGTTTCCTGGTGACGGGACTACCCTGAGCAATTTCATGACCATTGTTACAATGTCTGCTAAATAGAGGTGCTCACCAATAATTCACGAACAGTGTCAGACAGTGGCAAGAAAGGTCCAGACGAGCCCAAAGGATATCTCATGACTGGTTAGAAACCAGACTGGACCAACCCTGAGCAACTGGTGACCATTATTACAACTTCTGGTAAGTAGAGAGGTGCTCACCAACAATTCATAAACAGTGGCAGACTGTAGCAAGAGTGGTCTAAAAGTGTCCAGTGGGGGTCCCATGACTGGTTAGCAGCCAGACTGGGCTTACCCTCAGCAGTTTTGTGACCATTATTGCAGCTTTTGCTACTGTAATTAGAGGTGCTCACCAGTAATTCACAAACAGTGTCAGACCATGGCAAGAGTGGGTTGAATGTGTCCAGCAGACATCTCATGACTGGTTAGAATCAAGACAGGGCCTGCCTTGAGCAGTTTTGCAGCCATTGTAGCAATTTCTGCTAAAAAGGCATGCTCTTCAATAATTCAGAAAGAGTGCCAGACTGTGGCTAGAGTGGTCTAAAAGTGTCCAGTGGACGTTACATGACTGGGCAGAAACCAGGCCAGGCCTTCTGTAAGCAATTTCATGACCATCCTTGCAACTTCTGCTAATTAGAGGTGTTCATCAATAATTCATGAACAGTGTCAGACCATTGCAAGAGTGGTCCAAATGTGTCCAATAGATATCCCATAACTGGCTAGAAACCAGATTGGGCCTATTCTGTGCAGTTTTTGACCATTTTTTAAAATTCTGGTAATTTGAGGTGCTCACCAAAATTTCACGAAGTATCAGATTGTGGCAAGAGTGGTCTGAAAGTGTTCAGTGGACATCACATGACTGGGCAGAAACCAGACCGGGCCTACTCTGAGCAATTTTGTGACCATTCTTGCAACTTCTGCTAATTAGAGGTGCTCACTAATAATTCACAAACAGTGTCAGACTGTGCAAGAGTGGTCTGAAAGCGTACAGTGGAGATCCCATGACTGGTTAGACACCAGACCGGTTCTACCCTGAGCAGTTTTGTGACCATTGTTGCAAGTTCTGGTAATTAGAGATGCTCAGCAATAATTCATGAATAGTGTCAAACTGCGACAAGAATGGACTGAATGTGTCCAGTGGACATCACATGACTGGCTAGAAACCAGACCAAAACTACCCTGAGCAATTTTGGAATCATTAGAGGTGCTCACCACTCATGAGGTCACTGATGCCATCAGGTCACTCAGCAGTAGAACAAAAATTAGCCATAATATTCCCAGTGGGGGTAGTATATTCTATTTATGCCTATACCTCCAAGAAAATGAAAAAAAAAATGTCATTTCCTACCATTTTTTGTTGGTTATAAAAAAATCTAAAAGGTATCTATAAATGAAACACCACTAATTTAGTAGATATTTGTGAGCTGAACAATTTTTGTGTTCAAAGTATCATGCTATATTTATTCATTTTAAATATATTTGCATTTATATGTTGCAACAAAAAATTTAATTTTCTGCTGTCTTTTGCTAATTATGAAAAAACTAAAAGGTATAAATAAAGGAAACACCACTCATTTTGTAAATAGTTTTTTGCTGAACAAATGTCATGCTCACAGTAGCATGCTGTTATTTTTGTTTTAAAGTTCTTCACATTTGTTTGTTGAAACAGTGAAAAAAAATGAATGTTCTGCTCGTTTTTGCTAATTATAATAAAACTAAAAGGTATCTGCAAATGAAACACAACTCATTTTGAAGGTGGTTTCATGCTGAACAACTTTCTTGCTCACAGTACCATGCTGTCATTTAGCATTTTAAAGTTATTGGAATTTGAATATGTTTAAGTACAGCTAGCATAGTGAGCATAGAGAAAGAGAGAGAGACACACACACAGACAGGGTTTTTTATATTACAACCCATCTGAGCCCCTGCATGCTTGAAATTCCAGGCTTATTTCACAGGCAGCTGTGCTGCTACAGTACATCAAACGAAAGAGCTGTCACAGGATTGGGTTGGCTGTTTCTTTTTAAGTTCATGCAGTCTCTGCTCCACTCAGCCCAAATGTCATCATTATCAGCATGAATGATGAGTGGAGTGGTACTGATTTGCCCCTAAAACACTGCTTTGCATTGGACAGACAGTGTTACACCTCTCAAAAATCCAACTAGCATAGCAAGATGTTCGATGACGAACATAACAAGCATTTGTCAATGTCGAACGTTTGATGCACTGGAAGATGTCCGCCCCTGCACCTTGTGTATAGCCTTGAGGTACTTGAATATATGTATCATGTTCCCCTACTCACTCCTGTCCTCCAATATGTTTTGCAAGCCACGTACCATCTTGGTTGCCTTTCTGTGGACCGATTCCACCCTGTCAATGTCCGGGCACAGTTGTGGCCTGCAGAACTACACACAATACTGTAGGGTAGGGCTCACTAGTGCATTATGCAATGGCATCACCACCTCACACATCTTTTGCTAGTGATACCTTTGCCTATGCACCCAAGCATGCCACGGGGCCTCCTTACAACATTTGTGCTGTGTTTTGACACCTTAAGGTCATCAGAACTGTTAACTCCTATGTCCTTTTCTTCCTTGGTGATCGTCAGCACCTCACCACCATCCAGTAACTCTACCCAGGTATCCCTCTTCCTAGGTGCATTATTTGCACTTCTTTGCATTGATTCTCAGTTGGCACTCCTTAAACCATTTTTCAAGACTCTCCATGTGTCTACTCATTTTCTCCACCCATTTGGAGTATTCACTCTGTTGCAGATATTGGTGTCATCTGCAAACAGGCAGACATACCTTTCCTTCTGTCCCCTTCCACAATGTCTGTAATGAAAACATTAAATAGGACTGGTCCTAGGACTGATCCCTGAGGTACCCCGCTGGTCATCACCCTCTCCCCAGATTGGATCCCATTACCACCACCTTTTGCTTCCTGTCCATCAGACAATTTCTAACCCAGTGTATCAGCTTGTGCCCTGTGGCCAGACTACCTATCTTGTTATATCAGCCTTCTATGTTGATCGGCGTCAAAAGCTTTCCTGAAATCAGGGTTGGTGACACCCACTGCCCCTCCCTGATTTACTTCCTTACTGAGGCATTAGTGTTTACAACCCTAACACCAACCACCACATTCACAATGCAGAGACTGACAGGCATTGGGAGTGTGCCTTTGGGTCATCGGCCATTATGGTCACACCATTTCACCCTGCAGACCCTGACAGAAGTCATAGTGTGCCTTGGGGTCTTTGGCCCTCACACTCACCCCATTCCATAAGGAAATAAGTGGAGATGGTTGCACTATAGGAGAATGGGGTGTATGTTAGGGCTGAAGACCCCACGGCATACCTCGATGCCTGTCACTGGCTGCAGGGTGGGAGTGGGGGTAGAATGGCATGAGAAATTATGGCCAATGACCCCAAGTCACACCCCTGTTGCCTGTCAGTTTCTACAGGGTGGGTGGTTGGGGCATTACAGTTGGAAACCCTAATGCCCTGGGCATTTCTTGGTATTTCCACTCCAAATTTTCAAATTGGGCTCTTTTTGACCCATCTCAAGAGCAGTGGTACTATCATTTTGTTACTCAATGCCGAAAGGTGATTTCATGCTGCAACTGCGCCATTAGGTGCCACAGGTATGAAAAAACATTTTGGGCAGGATGTGAAAAGGACAGCTGAACTGTTCTTGAGGAGGTGTGAAAAAATACCAGTGTTGAAAATCTGAAGTCAAAATCTGAAAAATTGGTGAAGTTTACGAGCATGCGCAGAAACAGTGCAATGCACGGGCATAATGCAATCATTTTTTGGAATTTGTTCACCAGATTTTCAACATGAGCTTTTTCAGACCTCATGAACAGTGGCACTATCATTTCAATATTCCTTCCCAAAAGTTGATTTCACACAGTGACCGTGCCATTCTGCGCCACAGGTGCAAAAACATGTTTTGGGCAGGATGTGGAAAGTGACAGTTATACTGTTCATAAGGAGGTTTGAAAAAATGGCAATGTTGAAAATCTGGAGTGAAAATATTAAAAATTGGCAAAGTTATGAACGTGCATAGAAACTGCGCAATGCACACTCGTAATGCAATAAGTTTTTGAAATTTTTTTCCACAGATTTGTAACATGGGCTCTTTGGGACCCCACCTCATGAACTGTGGCATTGTCATTTCATAAATCAGTCCCAAAAGGTGATTCTGTGCAGCGACTGTGTCATCTTTCAGGACAGAGAAACAAAATGACAGTGAGAGTGTTGATGAGGTGGAGTCCCAAGAATCCCATGTTGAAAATTTGAGGCCAAAATTTCTAAAATTGGCTGAGATATCAACCTAAGTTGAACACCCCACCCCAATGAGTCCCATTATAAGGCTTATTGTGATTTCTCAGTTTGCCAGTCACCTTTGAAGAGTGCAGACATTTTCCCGGTCCAGAGAAGATGGCAGCGTCAGACCTCAATAGAGTAAGTTTGGGGTGTGGGAGGTGGGAACACAGAGGGTGGGTGGGGATGGGGGCCTGGGGAAGCGACGATGCACCATTTTCTTTTACAGGAAAAAATAAAAGACATCGGGGACAGTTTTCTTTATTTTACATGGCAAACAAATTAATAAAGGCACACTGGTGGGCTCTGATGTGCTACAATAATGGAGGTGGGGCGTCGTATGCGGCATGAGGTTGACCCTGATATACTAACATACTAACATACTATTTGCCAGCAGATTAGGCCTTACAGTCTATTGAGTCTACTCGAACCTCAGATCCTTGGTTGGGTGACGAGGCCCTCCCCTCCCTTGTGCTCAAGAAACCCCTATCATCCACCCCCACCCCCTGGGACAGGTCATCATCTGATACATCCACTTTCTATGTCAGTGTCAGCATCTGAATGGGGGTGGGGTGCATGTGACACCGGGAGTGGGCATCCTGGTGTCGGAAACATATTTCAATATTTTGGCACACTGGGGTGGGATCCCAATGTGCCATATGAGTTGGTGGGGGTGGGGAAAACATGCCAACATAGGGATTGGGCACCCTGATGTCGGCAAAATATCTATTTGGGCTTGGAGGTGGGGGGAGACATCCGACACTGGGAGTGAGCATCCTGGTGTCTGAAACATAAAAAAAAAAAGAATTATAGCCAGCCCGGTGGTGCTGAGGGTTGAGGTGCTAGATGCCATACCTCGTGTTACACCAGTAACCTGGGTTCTGGAATGAACCAGGGCCATCGAGGGTCGGCAGATGTGTGAGAGGATTGAGCATCTGATTTACAGCTCTTCTCTTCCAGGAGGGAAGGGGGTCCTGCTCGATGCTTGTCTGACCTCAGGCAGCAGTCAAGGGTACAGCAAGCATCATAGCTTCCATGTGGGGATATGGAGTAGCGACATCGGTGGTGATGCCATGATGTCCAGTGCACGCTACTCTCCACGAACAGGGGAAAACAGTGTGCCTAGCCTTCTAGATGATGGAGACTGCTGCAGAGACCTTAATGGCTCGCGTACCTGCCTGACATCCCAGAATCTAACACAAGCAAGATTCTCGGGGTGCAGCAGCCCCATCCCGTAGCCGGCTGGGGAGTTATAGCCATGGCTTAATGGGGACCTGGGGATAGAATCAGGCAGGGCCATGAAAAGCAGGGAGACTGCTACCTGTATCTTCCAAAGAAGTGGAGACTAGGACACAATGTGTAGGAGGTAAAAAGAGAAATAAAATAAAAAAAGATTCATATCGGCACACTGGGGTGGGCTCTCAGTGTGCCACATTAATCTGGGGGGGGGGGATATATGCCAATACAGGGATTGGGGCCCCTGATGTTGGCTGCAAGAAAAAGCCACATGGCAGCTAATTTTGAGGGTGGGGCAGAAGACAGTACCTGGAAAGGCCACCCCACGGCCATAGTTGAAGCTTGAGGGGGGTTCAGAGAAGCGGGGATGGAGACAGAGAATGCAGGAACAACAGCTGCCATGCACATTTTTGTGTACTGTAATGCAAATGGCAGGAATACAGGCTACAAACTAAGCACTCCCATTGGAGTGATTCATTTGTTTCAAATCCGTGGCATGGCACATCAGCAGACCTGAACTACTGTCATGACCAGAGTGCCTGGTGATTGGTGTACATTGCCACACCTCTTGCAGATGCAGCTGTATTTGGCATGGCAGTGACACACCTCTCATTTCCCATTACTAGCATAAAGTATTTGGTGCGCATGGAGGTTAAACACAAAAATGGAGCTGGTAGTGGCACAAGTCTCAAAGAATAATATAAGATCATGTCATGTGTATTAAATCAAACAAAGGGTCTGTTGGGGGATAATACCTGACAAGAAATATAATCTTTTTTTTATTATTCAAAGGGTTCCAGTTCTACATAGGATATTTAGAAATAATAAGGAAAAAAAAAAAAACTAATATTATACAATGACAAGAAATAATCTTGGACTGTGATTGGTCAGTTTGGGGCTGGACCCATGGGATTATCCAAGCATAACACCAAAAGTCTAGTCTCAACACTGTGAACCAATGCAGATGACCTCTTGGAGGTAGATGACCTCTTTTTTTGCATCTCCTCTTAAGAAACAAAAATTTTTTTCCCCTCTAATAGAAACATTCTTTAAAATTATTTTGTTATTGTATATATATAACAACAAGGCATTGTATAATAGAATAATGCACTCCAGCGTGTGTGTCATGCTGGGATAATGCCATGCCTGGGGCACTGGAGGCACTTGTGCCCAACGCCCCAGGTATGGCATTATCCCAACATGACACACACCCTGTCATGCATTATTCTTTTATTAATCTATCCCTGCACTTTTTTCAGTTCCAATATATTATTCATTCTTTCAAATATGAAATATTTTCATCTTCTCCTAAGAGATCATCAGCGTCATTTTGGGATCTCTTATCCTCACTGAAATCTAGGTGTTTGCCATTAATTAATTCTTTTAATTGGTTAGTGTCATACAATACATACTTCTCATTTTGAAAGTTAGTATTTTTTGTAGGAAATAAAGTAGTAAAGCTAGCCCTAATTTCATTCAAGTCATCTTTATATTTAACAAAGATCATTCCTTTCTTCATTGAGTTATCGGTAACATTTCTGGAAAAAAACAATGACATTTAATTATTTAAAAAAGAGAGTTCCCCTGTTCTTGCTGTTTGTATCAAAATTTGTTTATCAAGTAGTTTTATCCCATCTGCAGGCATCTAAGCACCTTTGAATTTTTCCTGCCAGAATGTTTTTCTTTTGGACAATATTAGATTAAAAGAGGCTATCAGGTCCAAACTAGACAGTTCTGGGTGCTTGAGTTGCACCACTTAATTCACTGCCATGGCCGTGACAGTTATTGCAGCTTTCTCCTGGTCAATAACTGCTGTGCTGACAACTGTGGTCTAATGGATCTTTCTTCACATGGGTATCTCACTTCAAAGAAATAGAATGCTTCTGATTTCTTTTCTGCTTATGAATGGAATTTGTTATGGAAGAGTTTTGCATATTAGAAGTTCTTTTAAAGATTTTGATGAGAAGGGTAAGAGTTCTAAATAATCATGACTCTGGTCAAGCATTCATCCTAGCTCTATTAACATATACAGACTTCCGGTTCCACCACGGACCTCTAGGCAGCTTTTCTTGAACGCTCTCTACCTCGCTTGTTGAAAAAAAAGTTCAAAACCCCACTTGGACAGCATTAAGCAAAAGAAAAACCCTCAACTATGTCAAAAGACCCTCGCAAAAGAGATAAACAAGGCTCTTCAAAGGCTGGAGTATCGAAGAAGTTGAAAAAAGTAGAGCCCAGTGCAGAGGGACATAGGCCACACAGCAGGAGCTGATCGCCAAGCAGCACACGAGGGTCAGACTACAACACTGACAGGGAGCAAGATAGATTGACTCGGTCATGCTATGAATCAATTCTAAGGGAAATAAAGGCCTCTCGACTGGAAACAAAGAAAGACCTTCAGGGGTTATCCACACAATTATCGAAGTTAGATCAGAGAATTGAGGAAGCAGAAGCAAGAATAGCAGGGGCGGAAGATGTAAATACCTGTCTGGGCCAGGCGGTTAGTGCCTTATTACAACAATCAATGGCATTACAGGCTAAGTCAATAGATCTAGAGAAAGCAGATCCCAAAGAAACAACCTGAGGCTTTATGGCCTAGCAGAGGATGCTGAGACGACCCCGGTAGCAGTCTTCATTGAAAATTTACTTTGAGACATCTTAGAGCTGCCTCCAAATTATGATCTAAAGATTGAGAGGGCTCACAGAGCGTTGGGTGCAAGGCCACAGGATCCAAAAGCACGCCCGCGCTCAATTTTTTTTTTAGTGGCGAGTTACCAAACCAAAGACGATGTCCTTCGAAGAGCGTGGGCAAAGAAAGGACTTGCATACCTCTCGTCGAAAATAACGCTGGATCATGATTACCCCATGGAGATACAGCAGGCCAGGCAACAATATACCCTGATGCTGCGAGCGCTGCGAGAAAAGGGGATACGTTTCCAGACCCCCTTCCTGGGCTAAGTTAAGGATCTTCTGGCAAGAAGGCACGCAAACATATGGGTTTCCATACAAAGCCTTGGAAGCCATGAAGCAGAGAGGAATTAAGCTGGCGGCGGAAGACGCGGATCGAATAGGCAAGAGGCAATTATTTTTTTCAGACTGGTTTTAACTGGGGATACAGCAAAGGGGAGCTTCATCAAAACTACTTCAGGAATCGCTCGAGAAGATAAGGGCCATGGTTAAGAAGGGTGCAGTGCGAGGTAGCTCTGAACTGGTAGAGAATAGCAGATGAACATCACTGGGCTGGGGAAGAGACGTTGTGCTATCAGCTACCCCAAAAGAAGCTGTATTAGAAATGCCAAATGAGCCCGAGATCTGTCATGTTGTATAAATGATCTCATCTTGGATAAGACTGGACAAAAACTTATATTCCCTGGTTTGTCTCCCCCCTCCCCCCCCCATTCCTTCCCTGTTGTAGTCCATTTTCCTGTGCTGTGTCTGTGTTCGCACCCATTCTCCTTTATCCTTTTGTGTCTTGTTTTTACCTCCTGAAACATGTCTAAAACATGGGATTTTGAATGCCTCCCATCTTTGCTGCTGTCAGATTGGGGTTTGCAGAAGGGAATTGTTTCACTCTTGTTCTTTCCTCTCTCTCTCGGGGACAGGAGGAGAGCAGAGGGACGAATCAATGGATGGAGAGGGAGTGGCGTTGGGGGGGTAGACTTCGTTGGGAGGTTTGAGTTTGGGGGAGGGGAGTGGGTGAGTGAACTGAGGGCCTTGAGGGGTTGGGGAGTTTAGGGGAGGGTAATAGTGATATAGAAGGTGGGAGAGTACTACAATGGGAATAACAATGGCGGTGGTGGAGGCTGGTCTTAACTCGAGCAAAGGGAAAAGAAAACCGAATATAGATCCTTCACAGTCTGCCTTGAGAGGAAAATCAAGGTGAATAAGGGAGAAAATGTAAGAGGATCCAAGGGGGGGGTTCATATAGTAATCTAATAAAAGTGAGGTGGGGGTGGAGTAAGGGCATAATTCTGTTTTTGTGCACCAAATACTCGTACATGGATGGATTACATATTAAAGAAGCCACTGCTATCGGAGGCCTTCTTGCAAGGGGGATCTCGAAGTAAAAGAGACAACTATCCCTCATTGCTGCCCAAACCTTGAGCTAGCAAAGGGCAGAATAAGGGCACCACTGTGTTGGGAGCCCCTACCTTGGAAGCAAAGAAGTTGTTAAAGGAGTTAAAACAAAAAGTTAGTTATATTATTAAATTCAGTAGTGGTCTTAGTGTTAGATTGAAAATGTTCAGAGAGGTTTCTGGGTTAAGATGTACCCCAGTTAATATTATTACTTGTTTGGGTTTTTTTTTTTAGAATTAAGTAAGCCTAAGATGGATAAAGATATTCTTGGAGAGAAGAGACTAGGTCTAACCTATTGGTCTGGAACAAGGTATGAGAGGCCACGAGGGAATATGCATAAAAAAGGGGATATAGGTACCCTAATTATGTTTTACATGTGTTTAGGGTTCACTCTAAAGTTGGGTAAGCCTAACTTACACGAAAATAATTTTAGAGTGAAAATGACATGTCTAAGCTGCTGGTTCAGAACATTGTATGAGAGATCACGAAGGAATAGGGATAAAGGAAGTGATACTATATGGAAAGATATGAAAAGACATAAGAATGGATAAAACCACTGTACTATGTTCGATCAATGTCAATGGGCTGACAAACCCAATTAAGAGGAGCAAAGTATTAGCGTGGTTCAGAAAGGAGAAACCTGATTTTATTTTGCTGCAGGAAACGCATCTCTCCCCTCTAGAACATACCAAACTGGGGAAAATTGACTTTAATTATGAGGTCAGTGCATCTTATGGGTGGGGGAGAAGAAGAGGGGTCTCAATATTAATACTAAGGAAAACAATATTTGAAGTAATAGACAAACA
This sequence comes from Neoceratodus forsteri, assembly GCA_016271365.2. NCBI lineage: Eukaryota > Metazoa > Chordata > Ceratodontiformes > Ceratodontidae > Neoceratodus > Neoceratodus forsteri. Next base: position 1,382,707,911 of record CM057456.1, on the reverse strand, counting down.
AGCTGATAAGGAGGGGAGATATGTGTTTTTGAAAGGTAAATATCAGGGGAAAATGTTAACGTTGGCTCAATATATGCACCGCCTAATACAAATTTTCAAACCTACAGAAATATTTTGCTGAAATTGCAGGAATGGGCGGAGGGGCAAGTTATTTTAGGGAGGATTTAAATATAACGCTTGACCCCAATGTGGACAGCATGGCACTGAGTGGGTGAAGGGAGAGAGGAGTCGCAAAGAAATTAATGCAATTCCTAGGGGAAATAGGGTATGTGGATGCCTGGAGAGCAGGACATCCCAAACAAAGGAACTGTACCTTTTTCTCACTCCCACACAAGAGTTACTCAAGGTTAGACTACTTTCTACTGCCAAAGGAATTGATGGCCAAAGTAAAGGATAGTTGAATGGGGAGTATGATAGTCTCAGACCATGCCCCGATATTCCTTCAGGTAGATCTGGGAGGTTTTCAGAAAAAAACATTCTGGAGACTAAATGTCTCCCTGTTACAGGACAAGGGGGTTAAGCAGCAGGTGAATGATGCCATCAAACAAGCCATAGAAGAAAACGCATCCCCAGATATAACCTCAGTGCTCCTATGGGACACGATAAAAGCCATAGTGAGGGGAAAATTAATATCCATAGCGGCATGTAAAAAGAAACAGAGGGAGAGAAAGGTGGAGGCCCTGAGGAATGAAATAGATGCTTGGGAAGCAAAATTAAAAGAGAAATATAATAAAAAGGTGTTTCAAAGATTAAGCAAACTAAAGAAAGAATTAAATGGGGAGCTGGAGTATTATATCAAACAGAAATTGCTATATATTAAACAAAAATATTATGAAGGTGGCCCCAGGGCAACCAGAATCCTTGCAGCTAGGTTACGCATCCAAAAAGCAAGGGCTCACATAGCCAAAGTAGCACACCCACAAAGTAAGGATATTAAACAAACTACACTGGATATAGCAGAAGTCTTTAGATCCTACTACAGGGAACTCTAGAAGGCCCCCTCACCCCCAGAGGAGCTGAATATGGTCCAATATTTGAAGATCTCCCTTCCTACAATCGAAGAATCGGCACAAAGTCAACTCACGAAACCGGTGACCAGTGAAGAATTGAGACAGGAAATAGTTAGACTTAAAGCAAATAAATGTCCAGGGACAGACGGATACCCCGCTGAGATGTATAAACATTTTCAGGAACAGTTGGCCCCACTATTGTTAAAGGTATTTAACGAAACCCTTACGTCAGAAGCTTGCCCTCCAGAATCTTGGTCACAGGCGGTCATTTCGGTAATACCTAAGGAGGGTAAGGACCCTAAATTATGCCCCTCTTTCGACCCATCTCCCTTCTTAGTACAGATTACAAGCTATTTATGGCAATAATATCCTGTAGATTACAACAAATTTTACCAAAGTTAATACAAACAGATAAAACACGGTTCATCCCAGGTAGGCAAGCCCCAGATAATCTAAGGAGGACCGCACATGTTCTGGACCATCTTAACCGCACTAGGCAGCCTGCTATCCTTCTCAGCTTAGACGCGGAGAAGGCTTTTGATGAAGTCTCGTGGATCTTTCTCCAGGCGGTGCTTGGGCGGTTTGGTATTCCAGCACAGTATGTGGTCTTGATTAGAAAGATATATGCTACCCCTAAGGCATACATAAGAGTGAATGGACACCATTCTAATGTATTTGTACTAGAAAGAGGATCGAGACAGGGATGCCCCCTTTCCCCACTTTTATTTGCCCTATACTTAGAACCCTTGGCCCAGGGGCTTCGGGAAAATCAGAATATACGAGGTGTACAAATAGGGGGGACCCAGCAAAAGTTAGTTTTGTAAACAGACGACATCCTGCTCTATTTAACCCTACCGGAGACATCTTTACCAAGCTTATTCCAACATTTAAGGGTGCTCTCAACCCTTTCAGGATACACCCTCAATGAAACTAAAACAGAGGTATTGAAACTTTATTTCCAACCAACCTCAGAGCTTAAAGCGCAATACGCTATGAAATGGGAGCTACCACATATGAAATACTTGGGTTTAAGATTAGCAATGACAACTACCCCACTAGTTCAACTAAATTATCCGCCAATGGTGAAACAGATATAGAAGGATATAAGAAGGTGGAGACTTCTCCTAGTCTCCATTACAACAAGGGTACAAGTAATAAAAATGAATGTACTGCCACATTTTTTATTTTTATTTCAGAGTGTACCCGCCCCAATATCGTTTAAACAGATAGGAGAGTGGCAAAAAATTATTTGGAATTTCATCTGGTTAGCCAAAAAACCCAGGATTAGAAAGCAAACCCTATACTTATCCAAAGACACAGGAGGGCTTGCTGTCCCCCTTCTGGCGGGATATTGGATAGCAACTCAGATGAGAATAGTCTTGTTATTACAGCATTCGAGCTATGGGGCCAGATGGAAGGAGTTGGAAGTAGCTGTAAACCTGTCTCCCTCCTTATTGGCACAGTGCACAACATTAAATCCAGGGGCTAAGTGGGTGAAAATGCCTTATCAGGGGACGGAAATGGCTATACAAGGTTACAGGCAAGGACTTATGAGAGGACTATCCAGGGTCTACCTGTGGAAATACACCTGATGGTTCATAAATACGGAGAGGAATTGGGCAGCCACAAACCCATGGAACAAAAAAACAGGAGAGACAGGGCTGTGTAGCCCCGTGTCAGCTCCTCAGAGGGGAGCAGGTTATATCATTTGGGGAAGCACAGATTAAATTTGGTTGGAAAGGGGGAGAGCTACTTTACTATTACCAGATGAGAGATTACATAGCAACAGAAATGAATATCTCAATTAAAAGAGGGTGTGGTTCTCCAGTACCGAACACATTTGAATTAATTTGGAATTCGAGAAGGGGAGAAAAAGCTATCTCTATTTTGTATCAAAACTATATAAAAGATCTCCAACGTACAACAGAATATATTAAAGCAAAATGGGAACAAGAACTGGGGATTACACTAAGTAGTGAAGACTGAATAAGAATGTGGCAAAATACATGGAGTACAACATCATCTCCAGGGTGGAGGGAATTTCTATGGAAATTAAGAGTACGTTTATTTAGGGCTCCCTCTCAGACAGCTGGGTGGCATAGATCTAATTCCCCTAGTTGGAGAAATTGCAATTCGGGGGTGGCCAATTTGATGCATATTTTTTGGCAATGCCTTGAGTTAAAGGAATTTTGGGTGAAAATACAAAAGTACATGGGGGAAATGTTCAGTATAGAGTCTCCACTGGGACCTGAACATATGATTTTAGGGTTGTACCCCAAAAATCTTAAGGGAAAGGAAGCAAGGTATCTCTGGAACATATTGATTGACGCAGCGGGAAAGGCGATCTCCAGAAGATGGCTTGTCCCAAATACTCCTATGTTGGAGGAGTGGAAAGAGTTGGTCGATGGAGTAAAAAAGCTTGAGAGGGTTACCTACTCACTCAGACAAAATCGACCACAGTTCGAAAATAGGTGGAATAGATGGGAGCTGTCCTTGAGTGACAGAGAAGGAAGACCTGAAATTTTATAGGTAAGAATCTAAAATAGAGAAGGAAGTACACATTCAAAACAGAGTTAGGGGTATAAAGTTACTGAATGAGTGGTAAAGGGATAAAAGGGATTCTTTTGGTGACATTTTGCCCATTTAAACCCCCTTGTGGATAGGGAGAGAAGATAGGAGAGGGGTCCATAGTTGAAATGAATAAGAAGCTCTGGGTAGTTCTGGTCCATATAAGATACCTGTAAGAAAGAATAGGAGTTATAGGTCTTCTGAAACTGGCTATCATACAAATGAAATATAACATAATGTAATGAAAATGGAAAACAACCAGTCTCTAAGTTATCTAATCCTAAATATGAGTGGTAATATCAAGTAATTGGAAATTAGGCTGAAGTTTCTTGTTTTGTTTTTTTCCCTTGCAATTTTTAATTTGAATGGAGTAGATCTACTGTTCTTAGCAACATGCTCAAATATTGAATGTATGTATTGAAATATGGAATTGCATATCGTGATGCAGTAAAGATTGGTTTGTATGGAGATGACAAGAGAAAATAAAGCTAAAGTATAAAAAAAACAACATATACAGCCTTTGCAATTAAACTCAGAAGTGGAAGGAAACAGAAATGAAATCAGACAGTTCTACTGCCAATGCCAAGAGGATTACTAAAACAAATGTAAAATGCTGCATGTTAGTGACAAAAAGCACATGGTTTTAGTAGCATAAGTCAACAAGTTTTTCCCCATTAAAATGATCCATTATCTGTTTTCTATGAAAGTGTTTTTTTCTGTTTTATAGGGATTCATGTATGGACACTCAGGAGAAGTCCTAACAATGAGATTAAGACATATGGCTTTTAAAGCTATGCTTCATCAGGTAATGACCTTCCCTGATAAAAGTGCAAGCATGAGGTTTGTTATTTTTTTTTTGGGGGGGGGGTAGGATGGGGGGTAGGTAAGGTTAAACCTAACATAAGTCATGCAGATTTTAAACTAGTAGCGCATGTTAATGTTTAGGGTTCATTGTGAGGCACGAGTTGGAGCTATGTGACTTGAGTCCCCTAACACATGATAATATCTAATAATAATCCATACTCTGGCTGGAATGCATTGCTATGATAAGAAATGTATCCCATCAGTTTCATTTACGAAATAAAATGCAAAAAAAATGTTTTAACTGTTATTTTAAGGGGCAATCTGTATGACTTGAAAAGACACACCAAGTTGCTACCTGCACAAGGATTTAATGAAGCCTATTACAATTATTTTTTAAGCATTTTTATGATGCTACCATAGCACCCACCAGGGTCAGATGTTGATCTCGAGGAATGCTATAGAATGTTCCAGATATCTGCATTAAAATGTACAATTCAATGCAGGAAACTGTAACACACTGTGAAACTGAATCTGATCCTGGTGAGCAACATGGTAAGTGAGTTACACAACCACAGTAGTCTCGATGGAGTGAGAGACTGGAATGGAGGGAAGCTACAATATGTACTGTATGATTAAGTTTATTAAACTTTGCATGTCAGTTTTCATGCATGGAGATATACTACCCCCACTGTTATTTTTATTTAATGTTGTTGTCCATTAGAGCCTTCTGGAGCCTGCTTCTAGAGAGCAGTTTTGATAGTGAAACAAGTGGGATGATATGCATTAGGGAGAAGAAAGGATAAGTGTCTTATTACGTTCTCTTTCTGTGGTACAGTGGGTCTTTCCAAAGGTTGTTAACAGGACAGTTGGGAAAAATATGATAGTGGCAGGAAGTGGGGGTTGAACGGAATTTTAAATGATTATTTTTTAATGATGTGTTCCTACAGTGTCTGGTATAGTAGGTAAGGATGGAGAAAATAGATGACTTGGAATGGTGTAGGAGTACAGCCTAGAAATGCTGATGAGCAGACATGGTGTATGTATTTTATAAAATGGGCATCCAAAATAAAGAAGTCTCATTGGTCACAAGATATCATGTGACCATGCATGAAATCTGTTTCATGCACAGTCACCCTGGTCCTAAACCACATCACACAATGAAAGAATCAGTCCTCCTACAACCAGAACTATCTTTGAGCAGTAACCCTACTACCAGAATTGATCTTCCATCATCAATGACATCATTTGCAGTGAAGGACTATTTTATCATAAATGCACACAAGTAAATCTATTGTATCTACATAAAAACATGCTTTTCCCAACTGTAAAAGGTAAAAGAAAAAAAAAGGGAGCCCATTTTATAAGCATAATATGACATGCTGGGGGTGTGCATGGAACAGATTTTACCACACATCCAGGGGCTGAAGGGACTCAACCTGTGGCCTCATGATTCACCCCTTGGACATGTGGTAAAATCTGTTTCATGCACACCCCGCTATATCTTAGTACTTACTTAAGTAAGTGAGAAATGTGTTGGCAGCTGACAGGGAGATAGTTCCAAACCATGATGATGAAATGAGATATCATAATGGCTGCAACTGCTCTCAGGTGGTCAGATTACAACCTTATTACTATTCATTTTATTACTTACCATACTTCATATTACACTCAAACAGATAATATATATGTTAATCCCTGATGTTTTTGCTTTTCTCCAAATGGTTTATATGCTGTCATAGGTCTTGACTTTTTTTTCTCTTATAACGCCATGCTGAATCTTTCATTTTGTGAGCTGAAACTCCCATGTTACCACTGATATCCCTTGAAGACAGAGAACAGTGGTGCTTGTTTATCTCTAACTCAGTCATTAATATGGTGCTGTCAACCAATAGCAAAAGAATAATTTGCTTAAAACTTGTGGTAGTCATATTTGAAAATAATAAAATGTTATTACAGAAAACATAAATGCTAAAAGAAAATCAAAACCATAATTACACATATATACAAGTATCAACATTCCTTCCAATAGCATCTTGCAGCTTTCCATCCAACTTTGCCAGTCTTTGTGGGTCCCAGATGCAATGGCCTGACACTCCCTTTCCATTGCTTCCCTTTCACCTAACAGTTTTTTGGTTGGGTGCCATCATGAATCAGAACCCTCCGGTAAGCCAATTTCTCCAGATCCTTTCTATCTGCATGGCCAGATGCTACTGACCCTGGCCCTCCCTTCAACCTGAACCCCCCTCCCATATCTTGAATCTCTCCCCTGCCCCTTTCTATCTGCATGGCCGGATGTTACTGACCCCAGCCCATGCATGCTGCCACCACATCTTCCATTACCTACCTCCCCTGGGCCCCTTCCCCCGCTCCCTTTTCTCTTTTCCACTAGCCCATCTCCAGCCTAGCGACAGAAGATGGGCTTCCCCCAAATTTAATTTTCCCACAGCCTCTTTAATTCCCAACCTTCAATTGCCTCTCATGAGTAGAAGGAAAAAGGACATCACTACCATGGATAAGTGTATCCCATTCTCCCTATAATACCCTGGTATCTGACAGATTATATTCTTATGTGATATGTAAACCCCTGAAATTACTGCTCCTATCATGGCCACTCTATGATTTAAGCACTTCCTTACCTTCTCTGCCAACCTAATGTTTCGGGCATGTCTCCACACTCTTCTTGAAATTACTTCCGACCAACCTATGGTCACTCCAGGCCACCACCTCCGGATAATCCAACAATCAGCCTGTATTTCCCAACACAGATCCTCGCATGGTCTGACCCCTAAGTCATCCCCCCCCCGCAAATGTATAATGATTAGGTCAGGTGCTGGCCACCTGCTTTTCATATCCTCTAGCACCTGTAGAAGCTGGGTCCATTGCATGCCCCAGATCCCTTTTCAAACAATCATGTCATTCACCTCCCTGTGTAGCTGTTTCCCTCCCAGCATGCTGGCTGCTTGTCTTTCTGCCCAATATACAAAGGAATAGCCTACAATCCAAATCTGCAGCTGACATCTCCTGCCTTTTGGGTAAATAACATCATTAAACCATGGACCTGATATATCTCTTGTAACAAATGGACCTCTATCTGCCTACTTTCTTCACCTCCTCCTCCGAATCCCCTCTAGCCGCAACTTCTGATGCTGCCCCAATTCTGAAAGATTGAGGTGAGAATTGAGTTGTGTCCTCTCCTGCAAATGCCATGCCTTTGTTTAGGACTCCTGCTACCTGGTAACACGTTACCAGAGCCCCAACTCCATGCCTGAAAAAGCTCCATCCCCCTCTAGGCCTGATGGCCCTGTACTCTTTTAATGCTGCAACTGCACACCACTCCTGCTGTGGCTGTTGTTCCAGAATTAACTCCCCCCCCCCATCCTGCCTGATCTGTTTTTGTCTTCCTGAGCCATATGGAAACCTCTGCACCCCATTGAATTTTGTCATGCCTTATGCCTTCTGTATCCCCCTCTTGCTCTTTGCCACCACCCCTCCTATCCTGAATGTGCCTCTTGCCATAGTTGCAAAAATGGACCTGAAAAGGCATACCTGATACCCTGATGTGCATATCTGACATACCGCCCACAACATTTTACCTAGCAAGTCTTCCCACTATGGGCCTTCTGCTATTAATTGTATTCCCTTGAGTCTGCTGCCATCCAGTCAGCATCCTCCATACCACCTTAAACTTATTTGGCTCTGACCAATCCCTTGTGCTGCATGCCCATCCCATCCCTGCTAGCTGTACACTCATCGTGTTGTGGGCATGCCCGCCTGCCATTTTCTGACCATGTACTTCATCACCTGTTTCCCTGTAACCAACCTTCTTACCTCAAATCCCTCCTGCTTCCAGAACTCCTGAAATGCACACCATGCCCCCTCATATGCTTTCAGCATGTCTGGTGACCAGGAGCTCTGGTAAAGCATTTGGGCTCCTTCCAACCAACTTCCCATAGTCAGGTTGGCACCTGTGTTCTCCATGTAGCAACTTCCCGTACCAAGGACCTGAACCTGTCTAACTGAAGACAGGAGAGGCTATCAGCTACATCATTCTGAATCTCTTCAATGTGCGGAGCTCTGAAAGACAGATTAAGTTTAGGACCAATTAATTCCAGCTGCTGCAGCACCCTGATGTCCATCTCTGTGGACCCTTTCTAACTGTTGATGACGTCTACCACCACCTTATTGTCACACCAAAAAATGATCTTTTTATTCCTCATCCTTCCCCCCACACTGTGATGGCATCCACATCGGGAATATCGACAGGAAAGCGATATCCCTCGATAGCCCCAACTGATCCCACCTGTCCGGCCATGCCTCCAATATCCACTGCCTTTTGAAATATGCTCCCATGCCCAGAGCCCCTGAAGTGTCTGTGTTTAAATCCATAGCCTTGTTAAATAGTCATTCCTGTTGCTAAAATGTGACCCCATTGTACAGTACTCGACCAAGAACTGTTCCCATACTTCCATATTCTGGTGCACTCTCTTTGACAGGTCAACCTAGTGGTGAGGCAGCCTGACCCTGCCCATGGCCCATGCCAACCTTCTTGTAAACACTCTATCTGGAGTTATGGCCTTAGAGATAAAATTCAGTTGCCCCAGGAGCTGCTGCATTGCTGCAACGGGTACCCTCTTCTTGCCCTTTACCTGCTGCAAAAGGGATTTTAGCCTGTTCAACTTGTCCACCAGTAGTTGGAAGAGTTCCTGTTCCATGTCCACCTCAATCCCCAAAAATTCCATTCTCCTGGCTGGTCCCCTCATCTTTTCTTCCACCAATGGTATCCCTTTGTTTCCACACATTTTTTTTTAATCCTGCAGCATGAGGGCTATTTTTGCTTTGTCCCTCCCCACAAATAGGAAATCATCTAAACAGGGGACTACGTCCTTGTGTTCATGCTGGTCCCCAAATACCACTGCACCCATGTGCTAAATGCTTCAAACATAGCGCATTCTATTGTGCACCTCATAGGCATAGCTGTGTCAAAGTAATACTTGCCCCAAACTGGAAACCTAATAGATCCCAATCTTCCAGAAGCACTGACAATAGCTGGAAAGCTGATTCTATGTCAGTCTTGGCCAACCAGGACCCTTTTATTGTCCTAATCAGTTTGACTGCATGGTCAAGCATTGCGTATGAAACCGTGCTTTGCTCACTTGGTATGCCATCATTGAATGAAGACCCCTCAGTGTATGACAGGTGGTCTGTCAGGTGGAAATCTCCTGCCTGTTTCTTGGGTACTAACCCAAGAGGGGATATCCACAAATCCTCAAATGGGAGTTCACTGAAAGGACCCTTCACCCTGCTGGCCTTTACTTCATTTGTTATTTTCTTTATCACCACTTCCTCTCTTTCCTTGACTGACCTCAGATTTTTTGCTGCTGTCCATTTTCATTCCCTCTAGTAGCCTAGACTGAAACCTTTTTCAAACACCTCCCATAATAACCTCCTCCCCTCTACATCCAGATATCTCCCTATCCATTCCCATATCCTTACTAGCTTAATGGGAGCCCTGGCCAACCAAAATCACCCCTGGACTCCCATTTCCTTCCCCTTAGTTCCCATTGTATCCCCCATTGTAAATCCCCATAGTTGAAGCCCATCTCCCATGACCCCCTTGGTACACCCCCACCCGAGCTGTATTGTGCTCCATCGAAAGAATTGTTCCCCTTGATATCGGTGGCCCTGGCTGTCACCCCTCCACTCTGCAAAGGGACACCAGATGCTGCCACACACACCTAGAACATACATGCTTGAACTTACTAGTGGCCCATGTGCATGAGGCCTTATTATAACTCCAGCATGTCTTAATCCCTTGCGTGCTGCCCCCTTGTTTGCCTACATCCCCACTGGCCCCTACCTGCCCAGAAAGTGTCCTAACCTATAATTCTGAGTGGCTTCAATCCCATCTCAGGTTCCCCTAGCTGCCATCCTCTGTCTGAATGCCTCATCATATTTTAACCACACATAACCCAACTTTACTTTGTACGCATCTCTAACAATAGTGGAATATGTCAGCAGGGAAATAGCCAAGTCCAGCTGCTTCTCGAATAATATGGCACTAAAGATTGTGAAACCTGATTGCCATGTCTCAATATTTTTCCCTTTGTAAGTTACTTCATCACCTATGTTACCTACCACTAATAAGGCTACCACCATCTCCATTTTCCCACCATCTCCTTCTGTTCATATTTCTTCGAAGTATCCTTATCCACCAATGCAAATATATCAATAAATTTCCCCTTCCAGATTTTCTCTTTAATAACTAATGGCACGTGGTCCACAGGGTGAACACAGGTACCCCTCCTTCCGTCTTGTTCTCCTTTGCTCCCTCATCCACTGTCGCCTTTCCTGCATTCTCCCCCTTCCCCGATCTCCTACCATACTTTCTCCATCTTTTCCATCCCCTTGTCCACCATATAATTTATAAGACCCTCTAGATAGTCCTTCAGATCACCTTTATCTGCTGGCTCCCCTGTTCCCTTACCATTCCCCATATCAGGGGCTTTCAGCTCTGGTAGGGATTCTGGTTCCAGCTCTGGCTCGGCACTGGTCTTGTAGGGTGCTTCCCCCTGCCTGCCCCTTTTGGTCCAGGCATATAATTCCTTTTCCTGGTCCATTCCTCTTCTTCCTCCCTCTTCTGTGCCACATCTATCAATTCTGTCATCTTCCTCATCAATGCCGTGGCTTCGTCTCTCAGCTGGGCACTTGTTGCAGGCACTGGTGCTTTTCTTGGTGCCATCGTGATCTGCTCTGGTAACCTAAAACCTTCTGGGAAAGTACTCAAGCTAAGCAGAGATGGGCAGAGGGACATAATCATAACAATATTCAATATCACTACATATACTGCCTCTTCCTCAGTTCCTTATTTCTGTTTGTACTGTATACTTTGTTCTGTCTATTCAGATAGCTATATATCCCTTTCCTCTTCCCTCCTTATTTGTTTAGTTCCTTGCTCATCTGTCCCCTCATCTTACAACCATATCAATCACCCCCGTGCCCCCGCTTCCTTCCTTTATCCATTTTAGTATTATTATGAAATTTTTTTTTTATATACCCCCATCCAGCAAGCAATGAAAACTGGCCTTCCTACCTTACAACCTTTGGCAGGGCAGTGGACTCCTTTTCCTTCATCTCTCCCTCTCTTCTTTTCTTTTTTTTTTACTCGATGCCCCATACCGACCACCGTGGTGGTTGTGCTAACACCCTTCTGTCACTTTCACTGCTTGTCCACGTCTCTCCGCCTCATCCCCAATAAGAGAAAACTTATTTCACAGTTTACAATTCAGTCCCACCTCTCATCCCTGATGATATCCACCCAGAGTATGAATCTTGTGCAAGACTGGAATTAATACATGCTATCAGACCATTTGGGTACATCCCCTGGTGAAAATTCCCCATTGACTACCTCTGTAAAAAGATCTCAAAGCCCACCCATTTCAGTCCCCTAAAGTTGTCAGCCAAGAAACTCAATTCTCTTTTTGATTTTATTATTTTATTTTTCACTTTTTTTTGGTATATACTTATCCCCATCTTGACACACCAATCTGCTGTTGGAATCTCCTAAGATGGTACCCAACCTTGTGGTCCTGAGACAAAATGGCAGCTTGCCATGTGGCCTCTAATAACAACTGGGCCCCCTTACAAAATGGCAAATTGTCATTTCCATCCACACTACCAGGCAGCCGCCTGTGCACATACCCCTGCGGCCTGCTAGGACCTCTGTGACCAGCCCTGCATGCGGGCTCCACTGACATCCCATTCCCCTCACCCATGACGAGCAGACCCTCAGTCACACAGGGCACCCCCAAGCCTGGCGTCTCTTTCTTGTCCTCGTACTTCTTTTTTTTTTTAAGGAAACATCAGGCATCTCTCACTTGTCTTCCCTACTTTCTCCCCTGTAAAACCTCTGTGAACCATGCCATGCCCTCACCCTCTTTATCTCCCCATCCTTCCACCTGATAGCCTCCCCCCCAGACCCTCTGCTCATTGGTGCCCCCCATATCCCAGAAAACCCCCTAATCCTCCTTGGATTCCCTATTCAGATTACACCGCCTGGGCCTCATTCTCTTTGATCTCAGCTTGCTTCCACCACCACTAGACACCTCCTTTCTTTCACACTCCGCACCACCTGCCTTTCCGGTGCCTGTTGTTAAAAATCCCTTTCTTATTGTTTCTATTTTCTTTTTTTTTTTTACTTTACCCCAACTAAGTATCTCTTCCCAGGTGGAAGCCACATAGCCCTCTTGGGCCTTGCCCATGATCCAACCACTCAGCATTCCAAGCCACCAACAGCCCGCCACGCTGGTTGACCAGCAGGAAGGCCCCTTCCCCACTTGGCCCAGATGTGGAAAATGTTCTTTACCTTTTTTTACTGCCAACTCCGATGGTAACACCAATGATTACCCTAGCCATGGTACTATACCCCGTCATCATTGGCTGCAGTACAAAATGAGCACAACATCTCAGCAGCACCAGCTTATTATACATCTGGGAGAACACAAACCACAGCCCAACTAAATACTTTCTGGCTATCACCATACCAAGCCCTATTTTAATTTTTTTCTTTTCATTTTTCTTTTTTTTTGAAGGTGTCTTGCATATGCACTAAAAAAGAGAAAAAAATTAGAACAAACAAACACAACTTCTTTACTTCCATAAATGATAAAATTGCTAGCCAAAATCTGTTTACTTGATGCCAGCATACCTTACATGCTGGAGGTGCCTTCTCCAATAATTCTCTCATAAAAGTTGTATAAAAGTCCTAACTAGCAGTGCCCATGGTGGAAAGGCAGGCCCAGTATTGGTCCCACCATGTGCAGGCCACCTCCCAACCAGTTTTCATAATCTTACCTCTTGGAGCAATAAAAACCTTCATTTGATGTGCTGAGATGTTGCTTCCTTAAAAATCCCAGCAAAAGAAGGAAGAGCTAACTTTTGCACAAGCTTATGCATCCCTTTAGGACCACTATCAGGAACCCAAGATGCCCTGCCCTCTTGGTCAAGTCCCTTAGCTCCTCTACCTACATCATCTTCCTGCCCATGACCTCACCTGGCCACACTCCCTCCCTGCCTTACTCCCCTTGACTTCCTGTCTCCTTCTCCTCACCCCGTCTATGGCCACAGCATTCCCTCAAGAAGTCTCTGACAATTTTTGTTGAGTTGGATTGGCAACCCTATTTCTTTAATAACTAAGGGTTAGTAGTGCCTCTAGACCACGATGTTATTTTTCTTGAGTATCTACTGTTTCCTGAATTCTGCATGCAAAAAACTCCCTGGGTCTGATTCTAAGTTGGGATATGCCTGGTGCAAGGTGATTTACGCTAATCCCTATGGCACAAATCGCACCTTGCTCTAGGCATACCACAAGTTGCAATTAGAAAATGGGCTTTTTATTTGGAGGCATCTGATTGGCTGGTACCCATTCCACAGGGGTACATTAACTTTCAATAGATGCCCACCAAATAAAAAGTGCCAGCCCTAACCTGCCTGATGCCCACTCCGATATCATTGTGCCTACCCTGCTTCACCATTGGCTGAAGCAGTGGGCACTCGTTTCAAACAACCACCATTTTTTTTCTCTCGCTAAGCGAAAGGTCCTCTAACAACACCTCCCCCCGACTGAAACATCACCATAAAAACACTACAAAGAAAACTGAAACATCAGCCCCCTACGTAATTACACAAGCGTTACATTACGCTACATACAAATCACTAGCACCCGGCTTTAAGCGTGCTTGCCAGTTCTGTCACTCAGCACCGCTACTGATGAGCCCACTTGTCGCTGTTGATGTTTTTCACACACTGTATGGTGTATGAAATCCGCACTGTATGAAATCTCGCCCAAAAAAAAAGGAAAAAAGCGATGCTGCAACCACACACACACTTGTTTTAAACCCGTGTGTGTATGCATAATCTTGGCGATGTGCGGAAAGCGATACTATGACAACCAAACTGACATTAAAAAAAGCCGTTACACTTTCCCAGATCGCTGATAAAAATAAAGCTCTTCACATCTCTCCTCCTGCTGTTTCAGAGCAGCTTACTTCTAGCTTACCTATTCTCGACATTCAGCCGCATTATCTCCCCGTGATCAGAAAAACAAAAGCCGTAATTGTGATTGTGTAATGCTGCCATACTCAATACTCATACTTCATGAAAACCCCTGGCTTTTAAAATGAACTGCAGACGCCCGCCATATCTTAAGGACTTAGACATTTAAAAATGATTGTTTAATGCTGCCAAACTCCATGACAACCCTGGCTTTTAAAATGAACTGCATATCTGAAGGACCTGAAACTTACCAGAGGGCTATATTATCCCATTATGCCAGGCGGAGGAACTATTTAATTACAAAACTTAATGTAACTAAACTATTTTATTAACAATTTTTCTCTGCCATTTCTTTTACTGTGCCCATTTTTTAACAACGTAATAATGCCTGAGGGAGTGGTAGTATGGCAATACCGGACCTTCCAGGGCTATATAGCCTCCTGGGCGGTCCGGTATTGCCCAATACCGCCCACCCTCTCGGGTATTATTGCTTAATTAGAAGAGATTGCTTGAGCCATGCCATCTGCGGGTGCACCAAAAGTGGGTTTCGCCACCTACAATGCCTGCAACCCGTAGAGGCATGCTTCAAGGGTTGGTTAGAGCAGCCCCTGCACCGTATTCCCTGCCTTTTTGACAGACCTTGGGAATATTCTGAGAGGGCAGTTGCCATAACCCACCTAAGCCATTCCAGGTCCCCATATGGTGCAGCGGAGTTAGCACTTAGCTGGTCTAAGGAGCATCCATCCTGGCACAATGATGGATGCTGCCTGCAGCACCACAGAAA
The DNA here is from genome assembly GCA_016271365.2 of Neoceratodus forsteri. NCBI lineage: Eukaryota > Metazoa > Chordata > Ceratodontiformes > Ceratodontidae > Neoceratodus > Neoceratodus forsteri. The sequence goes on along the minus strand of CM057456.1, from coordinate 1,382,692,695 downwards.
GCACATGTACTTGCCCCACATCCCCCCCAGCACAGTCATGCTCCCCACCCCCACCCCAAATTTTGGGTACCTCCCAAGTTCAATTTTTGCCTTGCCCCCTTGCAGCTATGCCACCTGGCCAGCTCCCCCAAGGCCCCCAAGTGATTGCAGGAGCATTTCAGGATGGGGGGCTCCGAGGGGGCAGTTAAATGCAGGCCGCAACTTGCGGCACCCAGGTCCAGTGCACCATTCCTGTTGCGCTAGGCTGTAGCTGCCGCAAGTCATAGGTCATAGGTGCTGGGGACCCTGCCTGTCTTGGAATACGGTGCTGGGTGCCCGACATAGCACCACATGGCGCAACTCGCATACACCCACAAGTTGCACATGTGACTTGGAATTGGGCCCCCTGATTCTAGTAAAGTAAAAACACTTTCTTCTTAATGTGTTTAGCTTTTTAGTTAAGATATTAACATACTAACATACTAAAATGCCAGCAGAATAGGTCTTATGGTCTTTTGTGTCTGCTCATTTGGTCAGCCCCCACCCTGGGTGCTGACCTTGCTGTCCCCCTCGCCTTCTCTGGCTTCTCCCTTCCCAGTTCTGGATATTCTTGTTGCATTGGATTTTGCTTCCTGAACCCTTCCCCTGTACCTGTCCCACCCCCTCTTGAACCCCTCCACTGTCTCTGCCTCCACCAGCCCCCTAGGTAGTGCATTCCATGGCTCCACCACCCTCTCAGTGAAGTAGCACCTCCTCCTTTCTCCTAGAATCTTCCCCCTCCAGCTTCCACTCATGCCCTCTAGTGGCCCTTCCTCCTTCCTGAAGCACCCTGACTGTTCCTCCCCTGTTACCCTCTTCATGTACCTGAAGACCTCTATCATGTCCCCCCGGTCCCTTCTCTCTTCCAATGTGTACATATTTAGCTCTTCGAGCCTCTCCTCATAGGTCCTGTCCCCCAAGCCCCAAATCATTTTGGTTGCCCTCCTCTGGACCCTCTCCAGGAGGTTAATGTCCCTCTTTAAGTGTGGCCTCCAAAACTGCAAAACTGCAAAGATGAAATGAAATTAAATGAAACTTTATTTATATGGCGCCTTTCTTAAACCAAGGCGCCTTACAATAATTTAAAACAATGAACAATAAATAATAAGCACAAATCCATTAATAAATTGTACTGTATTAGAAAAATAATAGACTCCAGTATATACCAGGATGTATATTATGAGAGGCTATTCTACTGTAGTTTACATCTCTTGCATTCAGTCATGCTGCTGCAGTTACTAAGTTCATTAATGCAACAGAATATAGGTACATAGCACTTGCTAGAATAGTTACCTGGCAAGAGTTTGCTGTTTCTAGGCAGGGTAAGAACAAATATGTCCAAAAGGAAACTGTACTGTATTTTATTGTTCTGCAGGACATTGCTTGGTTTGATGATGAGAAGAACAACACTGGCGCTTTAACTACAAGATTGGCCACAGAGGCATCACAAGTCCAAACAGTATGTACATTCCATGATATATATATGTATATGTCTCTAGTTATCCATATTTGTATACAGTAGAGTAGAATTTGGTTTTATGGAGTACATCTCATGCACATGGTATTTCAGTGTGCTTGTTATACAAATGATATGATAGATACAGTGTAGGAGCTGTATGTGTTTAAATATTATAGCAGCTATTATATGAAGTATGCACAACAATCACATATAGTCATTCAAATGCATTAAATCCTTCTTCATCAAAACATCCCTTACTGCCCAACACCCCCCAAAGCTGACCCCCTCTTACCTTCTCTGTTAGGATAGTATTATTTGCTCTGACCAATTCTCACAGCCCCACAAACTCCTGTTCTGCTGCTGTAGCCAGTAACCAGGCAAAGCAACCAAACAAAGCCTTTCTGAGATTCCTGGTTAGATGTCTCAGGAAACTATTAGTACTGCTGTTACTCTGTGCAGGTAATGTAGAATTAAATCTGGGCCCCCCAACCCCATCTGCTAGCTGCTCCTGGGAGCTCTCCCAGTTAAAGGGCCTGAGCTTTCCGCACATGAACGTATGCAGCCTTGCCAACAAATTTGACCAGGCCCAAGCCTGGGTGCCACACGCCTCCTCTGATGTAGCAATGTTCTTGGAAACCTGGCTGAAGAGCAAAGTACCTGACAAATTGCTTAGCATCCCTGGCTATAACCTGTTCAGGTGTGACAGACTGACCAGAGGTGGTGGTGTTCCCATATTTATTAAAGATAAATTCCAAACCTCTGACATTGACTGCACATCGATGTCCAAAGAAGTTGAGTGTTTTGACTTCACAATTAGCCTATTTCCTGGAGTAGCTCTACTGGTAGCCACATGCTATAGGCTGCCTGCAGCTGGCCTGTGCATACTGCCTCATCTACATTCTCTCCTGGAAAAAGCAAATATGGAATGCATCATAATGGGGGACCTTAACCTTAACTGGAAAGATGCCTCTGCCAATAGGCTTAAGGACTTTTGTGATGACCATGGGATAACTCAGATTACCCCCTGAGGTTATCTGACCAAATCAAAAGAACCCTGACCATAGCTCTCTAATGGACCTTATGCTGGTTGGTAAAGCACGTAATATCTCCCATGCAGGGGTCTTTCATAATGACCTGGGTGACCACTGCCCAACTGCCTGCGTCAGGTACTCCCCACACCTCCCTTCCACCTCTACCTTCAAGATAAAATGCAGTCTGAAACATTTCTCGCTCCCTGCCTTTTTGATAGACCTTGGGAATATTATTTGGCAGGACTTCTATCTTGCACCCTCTGTTTCCGAAGCTTTCTGTATCTTCAAGGAACTGTTACTAAATGTCATCAACAAACATGCACCCTTAAGAAAAATCAAATCAAGGAAACATGCTCCTGATTGGTTCAGCTCAGCACTGAAGAGGATCCTGCGACATAGAGACATTCTATGGAAAAAAGGCAAGGAAGTTGCAGTCTGACTCAGATTGGCTTTTCTTCCAAGTAGCCAGGAATGCCTCACCAAATTGGTCAGGTTGGAAAACTCACGCTTCTTCCAGTCCGCCCTTGAGGTAAACAAAAACTGCTCAGCCAAGTTCTGGCAGATTTTGAGAGAGATCGAAGGTCATTCTCCTGCCGCTCCACTTCCAGCCAAAATTGTGGCAAACACCACCACATACACAGCCAGGGCTGAGATCCTTGATCAGCTCAATAACCACTTTGCTACTGCAGGTCTCGCCTTCGATGCATCGCCTGTTAGTAAACTGAGTACCACATGTTCTGCCAGCTCAATAGCTAGCCTGACTTCTGCCACTGGTTCCGACAGCCCCTTACTCAAGTTCCAGATGGTATGCTTTAACCAGGTGGAGGACCTCCTCCTCTCATTTGATACCAAAAAAGAGTGCTGGTGCTGATTTGTTAGAACCATTCTTCCTAAAAGCAGGTTATTACTACCTGACAGCACCAATTGCCCATCTTTTTTAATTGCTCACTAACCCAAGGGGAACTGCCAAATAGCTGGAAAATTGCACACATTATTCCCTTGTTCAAATCAAGAGACCTCACAGACTTGAATAACTATAGGCCAATCTCGCTGCTTCCTGTTTTATCCAAGCTACTTGAAAAAATTGTCAACGCTCAACTAAGGGAGTATTTGGATAGTGAAAACATCCTCAACCCTGTACAATTGGGTTTTAGGTCCAAACATAGCATCATGTCGACTGTAGCCAAAGTGTCTAACAACTGGTTAAATGCCCTGGACAATAAACAGCACATCAACGCACTCTTTCTTGACCTTAGCAAAGCATTCAACACGGTTGATCACTCCACACTACTTGATTCATTGGGTTGTGTTGGTTTAACCCCCACTGCAGAAAAGTGGTTTTGCTGTTACCTCACAAATCGGAGACAGCAAATTAAAACCCCAGGTGACCTCTCCCTAATAAAAATTCTGCCCCGAGGCATCCCACAAGGTTCAATCCTGGGGCCTGTCCTCTACACCCTTTATAGCAACCATATTGACTCTGGCCTACTAGCAGGAAGCATTCACCTCTTTGCAGATGACACTGTACTCTACACAACCATCTGTTCCCTTGATCTTGCCTACAAGGAGCTACAACAGGACTTTATCATACTCCAACATAACCTGCTGAATATGAAACTCTTATAAAATGTCAAAAAAACAAAAGCCATGGTTATCTCCCCATCCTCTACCCTCAATATGAAGACCCCTGGTACCCCCCAAATTATCACCCTCCTCGAGGAACCCTTAGAAATAGTGGACAAATCCAAATATCTGGGAGTCTGGTGGATAACAAACTTGAACTTCAATACACACCTAAGTGAGTTATTAAAAAAGCTAAAACAGCGCCTTGGTATATTCTACCGAATAAGACACCTACTCACTCTGAAAGCCAGAAAGAGGCTGGTTCAGACAACCTTTCTTCCCCTGCTTGACTACACTGACTTTTTTTATAGTCACTGCCCTCAACATGTGCTCCAAAAGCTTCATACACTCTACCATTGCACATTGAGATTTGTTCCTGGCCTGTCCTTACAGACTCACCATTGCTTGTTGTACCAAGCATTAGACTGGCCATCCCTCTCCCTGAGGAGGCAAATAAATGCCCTCATGTGGCTCTCCCTGGCTTTGTCAAATAAATTATCACCCTATATCTGTGAACTCTCCGAGCACTCAAAAGGTACCTATGGCTTAAGGAACTCCTCTCTTATCCTCCTTAAACCACCATGGACCAGGACACATCTTGGATCTACTGCCATTAGCTCCTTTCTACCAATGCTCTGGAATAACATGCAAAAAGCACTTACACTCTCCCTTCTGCCTAGCCCCTACATGTTCAGACAGCTGCTCATCCAATGCCTGAATACGGTGTGTGATTGCTTCAGGTAAGCACTGTCCACTCGGTCCCCGATTGACCTGGCCTCTCTATTCCCCTCTGTCAGCTGGCTTCCTGCTGGGGTAACTACCCCCCATTGCTCCTACCCTCCTGCCCCTAGCTAGCTCCCCTGGGGGCCTCCACCTTATTAGGCTGCCCCTCCTCCATCTCCCATATGTGTCTTGATACCCCCTATTTCCCCTCTGACCTCCACTGTGTCCCCCTTCCTCTCCTCCCCCATACCATATTGAGTTTTACCAGTACAGTATATGCTGAATTGTCTATGTATGTATTTGCCATCCAAGCTTAGCTCCAATGCCTATTTACCTTGTATTTTATAACACTCTGTATTACTTTCTGGTATACGTGAATTGTTGTGTTTTTGTAAATGAAAGTGTCCTATGTGTCCAGGACCATCTTGAAAATGAGCTTGCTCAATGATGTAACTGCCTGGTTAAATAAAGTTTGATTGATTGACTGATTGATTGACATGCAGTTAACCCTTACTCTTTTTGAAAGTGTCATGAAGTATTTAAATTCCACCCGGAACAGCTACCAGAGGTGGACAGAAGGGACTGCAGTTTAATGTCTCATCCAAAGGAAGGCATCTCCAGCAGTGCAGCACTGCCCTAGCATAACACTGCAGTGTTAGCTTTGGATATGAGACTAGAAGTCCCCTAGGTGGAGCATGAGTCCATGACATAATGATGCAGGATTAAGGGTACTACTATCTGCGCCACACCAATACAGTATATTGTATATACTCACAGAGATTCTCCTGGCTCTATGATGCCGGTTTGACAACAATTTTGGTGGCTGGCATCACAGCGATGGAATTTATGTTGATCGCAAGTTGCAGTAAGCATAAATCCTGTTTGACTCCCGGTCCATATTTCTATCTTGGGGCTTCAGCACTGAACCCCCCCCCCCACACTCTCTGTTCCAAATATAATCAACCCCAAATCAGAGTTGATTCAGGGAGGGGTGCAGGACCAGGAGATAGTGTGCCCCTGTCTCAGGTGCACCAATACAGCAACCTGTCGATGAACTGACGATTTTGTCAGCAGCGATGTAGGTCGCTGTATTGGTGTCACCGTCAGAGGGGTATACCGATTTCACCTGGTAACTACAGTAACATTGACCACTGGACTAAAAACTCCTATAAGAGAGTGATAGTTTTCTTAATATTCATGGACAAACTAAACCTGAGATCCTGAGATATATCCTATACAGTAGTATGTAAGGGACAAAAATGGGGGTGGTTATAGTCAGTTACACAAATGTAGAACTTTTTAACATTTAATGCTCTATATCAACCCAAGAGAATAGCTTAGCATGGGACCCAGTAAAGGCAGAATGTTTATAGAAAGTAACTAACTTCAAAATGTTGCACAAAATAGCAACATATGAAAAAGACAACTAAAACGCTGTTGAGGGTAACATAATGCAGACCACACTCTGCTGCCATTGGGTTTACAAAGGCATAACATTTACTGACTGAACACATATAATAGGGGAATGTTTAGAGGACAAAAAGTAATAACTCCTGAGGTCGGTAATAATTTAAAGTTTTGTAAAAAGCAAATCAGGATAAAGTTGTAATACACTGAGCAAATGGGATGGTAAAACTCAAAAAACACATTACAACCCTTTGTGTTTTTATCACATACCTTACACTTAATGTTTGTTAAATATTTGTTAAATGTTAGGGATATACAACACAAATATACACAGTGCAATATTTGTTATAACAGAAACAAATATAACAGTCTTTAATTATTCTATTAGTGCTTTCTCTCATAAAGTATTACACTTTCACTGAGGCTGGTAAGACCCACATATGACTACTGTTGCTCATAAACTGAATGAATATTTTATTCATAGCTCAAAAACCCTTTATATTTTGCCATCATTCAAGACAGATACAAGTCGATAATCAAACATACTATAAGAGTTTTTTAGACATTTAAGCAAAACTAATCAGGTAGGATTGTTAGAGCAGACCAGGAGTTCCAGAAGCCAAGAAATTTGATTTGGCTAAGTACAGTAAGTAATGCTTATAGTCAGAAATCAGATTAATAGACTTGTTAATCCAGTTTCCAGTCTGCTGATTTAACTGTTTAACTTTAATTCAGAAAGGCAGAATGGTGCAGAGTGGCTTGATAAGCATTGAAATCTGTTAAAGTAAAGTACATCAACAAAGAGTAAATCAGTATCCTTCTTGAGTGACATCAGCAGTGTGATCAGTGAAGGGAGCCTCTCAGTTGAAAGGAGGAAGCCTAAAATTGTCTTAAAATTCCAGCTTCTAACATGGTAATTAATGCTATACTTGAATCCTGCAATTACACTGATGCAAAGCCAACCCATGACTCAAAATGAAGCTGTCCTTAATTCCCTAGTAATGCCCACTTAAGTAATACTGGCACTCACCACATCACAGTCGCCATCAGGCAGAATCTTTGCACATGTTGAATCCCACACACCTGCCCCATGGTACTTGCAGTGATTGCTCCAACAGTTACAAAAGTGGCACAGTTACAGGAATTGTAAAATGATTGCCTAGCGTTGTGTGCTTGCCTGATTTACCCATAAAAACATGTTTCTGCTGCTCTGTGCGGTCTGTTTTCTGTTGACGGCAATATGCAAAAGAGGTATCCGAGAAGGCCATAACAGTGGTTTAGCAATTGCTATGAGTAGCATAAGTAATGGCTTGTATATCTAATAAAAAGTTAGACATTGTTTATGTTAGTAATTGATAGGAAGAGACAAAATCGCAATATTTGTAATAAGATGGCAAAATACAAACCGCAATATTAATAAATGTGGATGTGGTCAAAAATACATTAAACTCATTTAAACTGTAAACACCACTGTATGTGTCATTCTTATAAAATCACAATGTTTTCTATTAATTGTTGCAAGCGCTTGCCATGTTACAAGTGCATTAATCCACTCCAAAGTCAGGCTCTACTAGCCTGTGGCCTCGTGCCCCAGCCCCCCCCCAACCAGGCATTAATTCCCTAGTAGAGCCCTCCTTTGCCATAGATTAACGCTTACTTATCCCAGCATCCCATTGCATGGCATCTCTTCATGTGAGTGGCACAGATTAGAAATAGGGCATCTGTTTACAAGACATCCTGTAAGTCAGCAGTTCTGCTGTGGATGTTTTTGCTGCTACAGTTTATAAGTGGGAGGCTGGTAGTGTAAGGGATTCTAGGAACTCCCTATGAGGAGTAAATTAACATTGCAATAAGTGAATAGGTACCTATACAATAGTGTAACTTAGCAGCTGTAGCAAACTCTCTACTTAGGTTGGGCTGTATTAGGGAACAACTGAAGGGGTGTCAGGCAGGCAGACTATAATGGTGTAAATCAGTATCTTCCTATCTACAGTAAGACATTTTTCAGGGAGCAACTAAAAGGAAATTAAAGGTTATAGACTTCTGTCAAGTTATTGTGTATAGGGAGAGAGCTGACAGAATAGAGTATAGGTACAGTGGGGAGGTAGTCAGAAGCAGAAACTCTGGGGCATTCATCTCCAGGGTTACACTCTGGAAGAGAGGACACTGCCTCATATGTGGCAATACTGGGGAGCACCATGCACAACTGACAGCAGCAAGAGAGGAGTTTTCTTAGCTGCATTACCAGCTGAGCTGATTCTTACATTCCACACCCCCACTCCCCCAGAGATGTACTGGCTCAGAGTGCTAAGGAGGGCAAGGGGAAGGGAGGCAGGTAAAGTCAGAAGGTTTCATCCAAGCCCACAAACTCTTGTCAGCAAATTGCTTTGCACCACTTAAAGAGCAAATGCTTGAATCCATCGGGGGATCTCAGACCCAGTTGAGAAGGCTAGTCAAGATGATTTGGTGGCACACATGGGTGAGAACAGGAGGAACATAGCAAAAAGTATTTTAGCTGTAGAGGACTCTATGGCTAGAGAGGTCAAGAAGTTGGTAGGGGGAGGGGGAAAAGGGGGTGGTAAGATGCATTCCTGGTGCATCAGCCATCCTGGATGTGGATAAGATATGAGCTGGGGTGCTGGTATATCAGGGTACTAGTAAAGCAGCCTATTGAAATTCTGAAGTACACCTTTGAAGGCTGAGGAACAGATTGAAGGTGCACTCAAAAGAAGACAGCAAGGAGTATTTTAGTAATAGGGAACTCTATAGTTGGAAGGGTTGAGAAGGTTGCGGGGAGAGGAAAGTAAAGGTCATAGTCAGGTGCATTCCTGATGCATCAGCCATCTGGGATATGGATAGGATAGTAGCTGGCACATTTGGGCACAAATGATCTGGAGAACCAGCCAATTGAACAGGTGAAATGCAACTTATGATGGCTGGGGGACAGACTGAAGGTACACCTGGCTTTGTAGCCCTTTGGTAGGCTCTTCTTGTGTGGGTAGAAATAATGGGCACAACAGAGTTGGGAAAAAGGAGAGTGAGTGGTTTAACAGGTAGTTGAAGGGCTGGCATTGGGAGCAGAAGGACCATTTTGTTGGGAACTGGGGGACTTCTGAGAGAGGAGGCTCCTCAAAAGATGTGACGAGTTCCTGGTTAAACAATGTTCCCTATGTTCCCCTATGTTCAAGGGTGACAACCTTCCTCTACCGAGGGAAGGTACCAGTGCAATGGGGCACAAGTTTGATGTCTAAAGTGGTAGACAGTTAAACTGACTGTGGTGAGGCTGGGTGAGGCTGCAGCTGTGGAAAGCACTGTGAAAGGAAAGCAAGTTGGAAGCCTAGCTAAGACTAGACACATTAAAGATGGATGCAGCAAGGGAGGAGTTCCTCATAGACTAAGGAAAGAAAACAGGGAGAGAGGCAGAGAGGGATGGCTGGCTTGCTGAGCTGGCAAAACACAAACAAAAAAAACATGAAAATAAGGAGGTTGAGGGAGAATAAAAGGGAGGGATCTATAAAAGATGTGATGGGTTCCAGCATGAGATGGCAGGCAGTCTGCCTTAATTCCAGGAGCAAAGGAAACAAAATTAGTGAGCTACAGGTGATGTGGCAGATGTGGGATTGGAGCTTGTAGCTATTGTGGGAAACTTGGGCCACAAGGAATAATGATTGTGACCTGGCATTCCCAGGCTACATCATGTATAGGTGAGATAGAGGACAGGTAGCCCTTAATATCAGGGAAGACACTGATGCAGTAGAGGATGAATTCATCAAGGGTGGGAATGCGGAAACAGTACCAGGCAAGAAATTGAGCATGGGTGTCTATTGACCACTGGGGCAGGGAGGCCAGGGCAATAGGAAATTAGAGGCAGAATTAAAGAAGTGGCCTCAATGGGTGAGGTGGTGGTGGTATGGGGGGGTATCAACCTTCCTGACATTGATTGGGACATTCCAGCCACTAGGTGCTCCAGTAGGCAATCTGCTAGATATGTTGCAGGATTGTCTGCTAGTGCAGCTGGTCAGGGAACCCACAAGGCAGGCTACTGTACTCAACTGGCTGCTTACCAATTCAGAAATGGTAAGTGAAGTGTGGGTGGAAGAGCCATTATGTCTCAGTGAGCACAATGCCAAGGGTTATAACCTATATACAAATTCAAGAGAACATAGAAAGGGAGGAGGAGTAGCTATCTACATACAAGATAATATTCAGTCCCAGGAAATTACAAATCTAAGTATGAATCTGGAGCACATTTGGTTAACAATATCTCCATAAACATACCTAAAATTATTTTGGGTGTAGTTTGCAGGCCACCATCAATAACAAAAGAAGATGATCTATTATTAATAAAACATCTAAAGGAATTTAACCCAACCAATAGACTATTGTGAATGGGGGCTCTAAATTTGCCAGGAATAAATTGGACAATGTTAAAAGGGGCAAATAATATTGAAAACACCTACACTGAGACATTCGATCATATAGGGTTGGAACAAAGGGTTCAAGAAACAAAAAGGGGGACAAATACTCTTGATTTGATTCTAGCCAATTTAGAAAACACACTAACAAGCTATACTACATCAGCCCCCCTTAGTAATAGTGATCATGAAATCGATCAGTTTAAACTACAGGAGACATTCCCCAAGCAATCAGGTTTAACTAAGGGTTTTAATTTTGGTAGGGCAAATGTTACTAAACTGAAGACTAGCATAGCTGAATGGGATTGGGCAAATGCTTTTCTAAATAAATCACATCAAGATAAATGATACATTTAAAAAAAAAAAAACTTGATCAGGAAATTTCCAAATGCATACCCGTCAAAACTAAATACAGCAAGCAGGGGAAAACACCAAACTAGATGACTCCTAAAATCAGGGGTCTAATTAAAAAGAAAAATAAGCTATTGAAGACAAATAAGGGTAGACAGAAGGAACCAGTGTGATTTACTTACAGGGAACTCAATAAAAAGGTGAAAAAAGGAGATCAAAAGAACAAAATCATCTTTTAAATTAAAATTAGCTAACAGGTCAAGGGACAATTATAAAACTTTTTATGCATACATACTGTAAATAAAGCCAAGGGAATAAACAATTCTGTAGGCCCCCTCAGAAATCAAGAAGGCAATACAATAAGCGATTTGAAACAGATGGCCGATATACAAAATGAATACTTTTTCTCAGTTTTTAGCCTCAAAACACTATTCAGTTTGAATCCCCCAAATGAGGAAACAAAACATCTGGTTTCTTCAATGCCCATATACCTAAAGGATATAGAAAATAGGCTATAACAAGCACAGTAAGCCCAGATAAATCTCCTAGGCCACATGGCTTACATCCAAATATAGTGACGATGTTATCTGCAGAACTGGCATCACCTGTAACTCACATCTTTCAAGCATCCTTGGATGAGGGAGAAGTAGTAGAGGCTTGGAGAACGGCTACTGTCGTTCCACTTCATAAAAAGGGATCCAGGGCAGACTCAGCAAATTATCGTCCCATTAGTTTGACAGCTATCTTGTCAAAAATACCCAAGGGTATCCTAAAAGACGGCATCACTAAGTACTTAGAGAAAGAAAACCTTCTGGATGGAACTCAGCATGGGTTCACCAAAGGGAGATCCTGCCAGATGAACATGTTGCAGTTCTATAATAGAGTAAACAAGTCACTAGATGAAGGAGACCTAGTAGATGTGGTCTTTTTAGATTTTTCTAAAGCTTTTGACAATCTCCCACATGCTGAGTTGATAGTTGCACTTCAGAGATTAGGAGTACATCATAACCCATATTTTGCATCAATTCTTGGTTTTCAAAGAGAAAACAAAGAGTTTGTATAAAGGGAGTATTTTCAAAATGGGCAGATGTGACGAGAGGGGTCCACTGGGGTTCAGTGCTGGGCCCTTGTTTACTTAATATCTATGTCACCACTATACAATATATTCATGATAAATATATGGTTAACAAAATTTGTCTATGATTGTAGGCTGGGGGATAGTATTAAAAATCAGGAAGACGCTGCTGCATTTCAGCAGGCTTTGGACTTCATTCAGGATTGGACTATCAAACATACACTGCTTTTGAACCAGGATAAATGCACACCTATGCACATGAGGAAAAAAAACACAACTATACATATACATTAAATGGAATCGACCTATATAATAGCAGAGAAGAAAGAGATCTGGGAATCATGATTACACAAGATCTTTCTTTCAAACCCATTGCAAAAGTATAGTCCAGAAAGGGAACAAAATCCTGAATTGTATATTAAGACACATTGAGAGCAGAAACAGGGAGGTATTGGTCCATTTGTATTCATCCCTGGTGCAGCCTATATTAGAATATGAAGCCCAGGTCTGGTCCCCCTATAAAAAAGGAGAAGTCAAGATGATTGAAAGAGTCCAGAAAAGAGCTACTAGGGCCATTGAGGAACTCAAAGTTAGGACTTATCATGATAGGCTGAGGGAGTTGAATATATTTTCCCTGGAATACAGAAGATTAAGATGGGACATCTGCCTAGTGGACAGAGCATGGCTAGGTAATCAGCTGTGGGACCTTTTGGGTCTTCAGAGCAAGGTGCAAACCTATGCTACCAGATTACAGCCTCTGCAGCTGGAGAACAAATGGTGCAAACTAATGAGAAGTGGCAGTAGGTTCAACCAAAGAGTTGTTCCTATATAGAATGCACTCCCTTTGGAGGTAGTCGATAGCAGGATGATAGACCTGTTTAAGATTGACTTAGACAACTGATGTCTTCCTCAGAATTCTGAGGAAGACATCAATTGTGCCACAGAGATGTAAACGATCCGATTGAGCCTGGAGTTTTTTGCTACATCTGCAGAATTTGAAGTGCAATCTGCATGCTGGAACCACAAAAGGACTATTTTAGCTGATGCATTTATTGTACGCCAGTACTGCTGCTGTTATTTTGCTTTTTTGGAATGGTGCGTGATACGAAGTGGCGTAAACAGAATGTGCTACACCCATACAGAAGTGCTGTACCTCTTTCCAATTTTTGGATGTGTGTTCAGATTTGACTGGTCCTGGTAAGGTGCACCCTTTTTGATACTGGTTGCTGGGATTGTGAACTACACAAATCTTTAGAGCTATACCCAATTTATGTGCTGTTGTTTAGGTACAAGAGGTTAGTCTGGTTCTCTAAGAAGGTGAGAGAGGCAGTCAGGGCCAAGAAGAAGGCCTTCATCAGATGCATGGAGAAGCAGAAAGATGAAGAATGGTGTGAGTACCAAGTAAAATCAAAAGAAGTGAAGAGGGCAGTCAGGGGCACAAAAGATGACACAGAGCTGCATATTGGAGAGGTGGTCAAGGGTAGGGAAAACAGTTTCTCAGATATACTAGGGAAAAAAGCAAGATAGCAGAAGGAATTGATAGGCTAGCAAAGGGGAGCAAGTTAATAGAGCAGGTTATTTAGAAGGCAACCATTCTTAATGACTACTTGTGCTCAGTTTTTATAGTGAAGGATAACAGCCTGTGCCAGAAAACAGCATAAAGGCAGCTCAAGGATCCCAAAAATGAGGCAGGCATAATTTACAAGTGAAAGGGTCAGAAAAGGGGTTGCAGTCCTGAAAGTGTTATAGATAAGGCCCCAGGGTCAGATGTGATGCACTCAGTGGTGCTCAGGAAACTGGCATCAGAACTGCCTTACCCCCTCTAGGGTTGTTTAATAGTTCAATTCTGTCAGGGGTGGTTTGAAAAGACTGCAGGGTAGCAGATGTAGTTCCACTCCATAAGGGCAGGGATAAGGAGCAACTGGGTAACTACAGGACTGTCAGTCTCTTCTTTGCTGTGGGTAAATAGATGGATTCACTAGTCAAAGAGGACATGGGGACTATCTGGAGAGGAATGGATTCCAGGATATAAACAGCATAGGTTTGTAGCAGGGAAGTCTTGTTTGACCAACCTGATAGTGTTCTTTGACTGGGTAACTAGGGCAGTAGATAACAGACAAGCAGTAGATTTACTCTATTTTGACTTCAGTCAGGCATTAAGTTTAGTGCTGCACAGAATGTTGCTGAAGAAGCTACAGGATCTAGGTGTGGTGGACATAGTTAGATGGGTTGGTAGTTGGTTATAGGGGCGAGTACAAAGGGTAGGTAAATGAAGTCAAGTCCAGGGAGACAGAGGTGACTAGTGGGTTGCCACATGATTCTGTCCTGGGACCAGTCATTCAATATGTTTATCAGTGACATAGGAGAGGAAACTCAGGGCAAGATGTGTCTATTCACAGATAGCACTATGCTCTGTGGTAGGGTAGGTATCAAATATGGGGTAAGGGAGTTGCAGAAGGACCTGCAAAGGTTGGAGAGATATTCCAAAGTTTGGCAGCTGAAATTAAATGCCAAAAAGTGCAAAGCAAAGAATGTAGAGAACAAGAACCCCAAGCCGGAATATTGGATGGGATGAGTTAACCTGGACACTACTACTGAGATAAGGGACCTGGGAGTCATCAGAAGTGACTCCCTTAAACAATTAAGCCAATGTTACAAGGCCTACAGCAAGGCAACCGAGATGTTGGAGTGTATTGAGAGGGGTTTTAATAGAAGGAGAAAAGAGGCATTACTACCTCTCTATAGATCAGTGGTGAGGCCTGTACTCAGTTCTAGAGTCTTCACTTAAGAAAAGATGAAGACAAGCTTGAGACACTGCACAAGTAATTGAAATGTTTCATGACCTGCAAGTACAGAGTCTGCGAGTATCAGTCTAGGGCACACTGAAGGACAGAAAGGAAAGGGGACTTCATGAGAGACCTTCACGTTCCCAAGGGAAACGAACAAGGTAAATTATGTGGAACTAGTCAACAGGAATAGTGAATCTAGAACACTGGGATATGAATGGAAGCTGGAGGGAAGGAGAGTCAGGATGGATGTGAGGAAATTTGATTTTATAGAAAGAGTGGGTGAGCCACCGAACAGCTTGCAAGGTGAGGTGGTGGGTGTCAAAACTATTAATGACTCCAAACACAGCTGGGGCAGAGTTAGGGGCCTAGTAGTGACCCACTGGGTAGCAGTAAGACAGGGATCATGGGAGGGGGTACCATGAGCAAATACGCCATGTAGACAGTAGGTCTCAGGATATGTTAGGATTTAGGAACAGACGAGCTTGACCAAGGGTCTTTTTCTACAACCATTTCCTATGTTTCATAAATGTGCAAATAAATACAAAATTACACATACCCCAGAAATGCAAAACATCATGAGAAGTATATGCAAATCACCATGATGGAACCAAGGCTTTCTCACTTAAACAAGGATCAAATGGTTCCAAAGGTCCTACTAACTATCAGCACAGGCCAAGACCAGCAAAACATGTACACGTTTTGTCTTTGTTAGGACTCATCAATGTGCCACATTTGTATCTCAACCTACTGTATGGGGAGGAAGAGAAGCTGTATTAGATCTCATAGATTTGGGTCATGGTGAAACCAAAATATGACATTAATTTTAAAAGAACCTCAGAGCAAAAGTAGTGAAGCAAGGGTTTCTCTAGAACAACACTGGCAATAAAGCCAAGTTTAAAAAAAATACAAAATTACACATATCCTACTAATGCAAAGTATCTTGGGAAGTATATACAAATCACCATGAAGGAAAATGGAATACTAACTTAAATACAAATGTACATGTCTGAAAGACAAATACTGATCTCAACAGTCAACCCACTACAAAGTCCTATTCAAAATTAACATGGTAAAGACACAGAGGGCATGATTTTCAAATGATTGGAAATGGCGCATGGTGTTTTTGCCAACAAGGAATGGCACACAGGGCATCTTGCACCATACCATGCACCATTCCTGATTTTCAGAACCCACTTACACCACCTAGTGGACTGCCTGTGACAGCCAGGCTTGTGCTATCCTTGTGACGGATGAACTGGTGTGCCAAAGCATTGAAAGATTTGTGCCAGGGCAGTGCTACAGCATTCCCTTAAGTGGGATTCAGTATCTGCCACCATGGGTGCATGCACCACTAGAGTTAGACCAGATAGGGACTGGTGCAATGGCCCATGCACCATCTCACCATGCACCATTCCATGAGCAGTGTCTTGGTGGGTGGTGGTCCATGCTCCCCTGTTGTGGCTGATGCTAGCAGACATTAGCAAACTTCTGTAGCCATCCCACACTCAGACACCTTTCCTGGCACCAGTGGAGCCATGGTTGGTGCCCTTCAAGAATCCCCTCCCGCACAAGTCACCTGACTGCCCCCCATGACCCAGTCACAGGCACTGGAGTCATGCCCTGTCTCCATCCGGGGATATACCATGTACAAGGTGACCACGACTGAGTGCTTACAAAAAGGGCAACTCAATCATGGTGCCTGTGTACAGGACTATCTGGAAGGGTAGCGAGCATATACCTGAGTGGGCGAGGTAGGTAGAAGGGACGTCGTCCTGCGTATACACCTGCGGGGAGGGAGGAAGAGGAGAGAAGGTATGGGAGAGGGTGTAGCAGGCAGTTGCTGAGCTGGACCGCTCGCTTGGTGGGGTGGGTGGTCGCTTGGGAGGTGCAGGGTTCGGGTCCAGCGCAATGCTTTTTTTTTTTTTGCCAGGAGGCAGCTTTTTATTTTTACAGGTTTTTCACCCCAGACATGCAGCCCCCTGGAGAGAGAATCCTTTAGTGGAGGATCTGTGGTGGGTGGGTGTGGGGAATACAGCCCCCACATTAAAAAAACCCCGGAGGTCACGGTCGCCCTCTTTATCCTCACTGTGAGTGTGCATCATCGAAATTCATTTTCAGCAATGTACACTCATCATAACGGTGATCACTATTCCATGATTGCCGTTATGACATAGAACCCCATCTGGGTCAGTCACCACCTTCACCCCTTATCCTGCCCTGACCTGATCTTCATGGGCCCTGCAGGCCTTCAGGATGCATGGCTGGCGAGTCCCTGTCACAGTTGCCACGGCCACCCGAATGTCCCACAGCTTGTGGCATTCCCCTCCCTTGCACCATATGTTTGGCACACAGGATGGCTTGTGGCAACCTCAGGGAGTTTGCTGCCAGGACTCAGATTTTCCCAGAATCCAGCACAGGGCTTCTGGTGCACCCGAATTTGCTGCAGTCAGTGATTTGGTGCATGGTGTGCTACTCTAAGGGTGGTTGAGAGAATCGGCTCCACTGTTATTTCAGATAACTAAATATAGAATATTACATGGAGTGGTGTGTATAATGAGAAGCTCGAGGGGTTTATTTAAGCATCCAACAAAGAGAGTGTGTAACATTCGAGTTTTACACACCACCCCTTGTTTCGTTTTATATAATTGTTTGGCTGCATTTTCTTGCCGGATTCATTTACATAAAAAAAGAACATTTTGGCCAGTAGATGGTGCTGCTGTTTATAACATTAAAGTAGTATTGATGTTGCTGTTTAGAATTCCCCCCACATCACAAGTTTAATCATTTATGATCAATAACCCTGTGTTATTTCTCTCTCTTGTTCTTTCTCTCTCTCTCTCTCTCTCTCTCTCTCTCTCTCTCTCTCTCTCTCTTCCCTCTCTCTGCTGCTTGCCCCATCTCTGCATAGCTAAGCAAACTGCAGTGGTAGCACTAGTTCAGCTGCAGTTGGGCTGAACTGCCATTTTTTTCTTTCATTTCTTTTTTTTTTACCTTGAACTGGGAGAACCACAAACTGCTGCCAGGAACAAGATTTAAGTGTGCATACATGCATTGGCAAATAATAATGCATTGTCGATTAATGTCTCCATCCCATGGCATAGGTGGTGGTGAGTGAGTCCATCTAGCAGCAGGACGCATATGCACAAAAGAAGTGAAACGCAGCATGCATTTGCTATTATAACTTGGTTATAACAGCGAATTATAACCAGGTTTCCCTATAGGAGACAATGCTCCCCAGTTGTTGTTATACTTTATATTACTCTGTGAGCTGATTTTTATCTGATAGCTTTTCCTTGTAAGGTAAGTAGATTTGCTCATGAATGACTCCATGTTCATAAAGCCTATAGTACTAAAACACCCAAGAAAGTTCTTTTGTTGATCTTCAATTCTTGCTTCTTTTAAAAGGTAGTAGACGTAATGATCTGTCCATCTGGCTAAGGCATTTAAGCAATATTCCAAAGTGTTTTAAACATTAAAACTTCTTATATGGGGTTTGGGTGTTGGGGTGCTGTTAAGCATGCCTGCTCTATAGACGCATCTTCCTGCAGCTCTGCAGATCGAAGACCTTTTATTGATTAAAAGTGATGAATTTTGTAATTGGATTATTATAAAAATGCCAGAACCAGCTTCGCTTTGCCCTGCTGAACAGAGTGCTATCATTTTGTGCTATGGGTTGACAAAATAAAGATGGTCCAAGTGGACCTGAACTCTAGCTCTCTAGCTGGCAACGGAATTATAGGCTCCCAGATCTGGGAGGGCTCCAGCTGGAGGTGAGCCCCCATGGAAGGCACTTCAATTATCAATGCAAGCTACAGACTTTAAAGTTGAAACTATTCTAAGTTGTCTTGGTGAACAGGATGTTAAAATAGAAGTGGCTCCAAAAACTGCCACTGTGGCGGAATCGCAAGTCCTGCACGCCGTTGCCACCACAAATGAACTGATCCAAGAAAATTCCCAATTAAGATATCATTTGGAGGCTCTGGAGAATACAAATAGAGCCTCCAATGTGTATTTGGTTCAACTTCCAGAGGGATCAGAAGGTGGAGAGCTTTTAGACTTTTTGAAACAGTGGCTGCTGGGGGCACTAAACTTGGGGCCAGAAACTACTTCATGTTTTAGCAGAGCTTACAGGATTTCACCTTGCATGGCAGATGCTCAGAAGGATTTTCCCATAACTGTGCTACTTGTGATAACTGGTGTGGGAATGTGGGACATACTCTTAAAGGCATCAAGGGCCATGGATTGTTTTAACTACAATGGCACCACTCTGCATCTCTTCCCAGACATTTCCTACATCACAAGGGTGCACAGAAGGAAATTTGATGGAGTTTGCTCCAAACTGTGGAGCCTTGGTATCATACATTCTCTGCTCATGCCTGCCCACCCCTGTATATAGAAACATAGAATTTGACGGCCGATAAGGGCCACTTGGCCCACCCAGTCTGCCCATTTCCCTACCTAATGGATAAGCTGCAGATCCTAGTTAACCAACAGCCTACTTCTTCCTACCCCCATCCTCTAGAATTGCCTAATGACTGTCCCATGCCTGATACTCTCCTCGATATTCTTAAATGACCTTCCTGCTGCCTGCTTCTCCATAGCTATTCACATGTATGTGGATGATATTGTTCTGTTTGCTTCTGGAACCTCCCCAACTGATGTGGTGGCCAACCTCCAGCAGGACTTCAATAAGGTCCAAGTCTGGTTTTGTACAAATCAACTGTCCCTCAACACCAAGAACATGGTCTCTATGACCTTTGGCACCAGGCAAAGGCTTGCCAGGTTCACTGTCACTCCATCATTCCACACCCTCGAGGGGTACATATTAGAGGATGTCTCCTCCTCCAAATACCACAGGCTCCGGCTCGACCAGCACCTCAACTTTTCTGGACATGTGGATGCCATCTACAAAAAATTGCATCCTAGACTTGGTGCTCTGTACAGACACCATGGTTGCATCACTCTACTGGCCTGCCGTGAAATTGTCCAGAAAATTATCCTCCCAAGTTTTGATTATGGTGATAGTCTACAATGCAGCCCTCCTTTTAATGCCTTTCATTGGTTTGCTCTTAACTGTCTGCCCCATTCACACTATTGTGACCTAAATACCATTCTTTCCTCTCCCCCCCCCTCCTTGGGACAAGATGCATTGCCCACTGTTACTCCCTTGTTGGGAAGTAATGTCTCAGTTTCCTTCCCTCCTACCTCGCCACCCTACTCTCTATTCCTCCTCCTCCTATCTTCACCTTCTGTAACTCTGACTACCAGACCCTTGCCTCCCTGTCCAGTGTTCCACCTCAGGACAGGCAGCTTTCTCCTACCATTTCTCTAAAATGTGGAACTCCCTTCCCTTAGATATAAGCTCTGCCCCATTCAATTATTATCCTTTCTTATTTACAATTACATTTCTCCATCCTGCAATTGCACGTGACTCTCTCCCTTATAGTCCCCCACCCTCCTGATTCTCTGTCAATAAACCATGTCTAACTATTCCTTCCTATTCCCCACTCCTACCTTTCTACAGAAAAGCTGGTAGCCCATGACACAAACAAGCAGTTGTTGAACCCTTGTGGCTTCTGTTTCACTTCTTCCATCAGCCTAGCATCAGTATATTCTCTCTCTCTTCCCCTTATGTACACTTCTTCAGTCAGTCTAGCTATATTCCCTCTCTTTCCCCCACCTATTCTGTCTCTGCTACAATCAGGCAGCCAAACTTAAGTTTTAAGTGCAATTTTGTATTTCTAATTTTTTATCCTCTGCTCATTTTAAGCTGGTCATAGCTTTATTCAGAGTTATATCATTGTATTGTTTCTATTTTTTTTTGTTCATTTTGATTTTATATACTGTATATGCCAATTATATTAACCCATTTTCCCCCTTCCCCCAGGATACATCTGGAAACAAACTATTCTAACCCAGTATGTTTTTCCTGGTAAACCTTTTAAAAATAAATAAATAAACTGCAGAGGAAGGTAAAGGCTGGGGAAAGTGGCAATAAGGTAGCATTCATTGGATGATCCATAGGAATTGTATAGTGGTGCCAAGTGTCAGGTCACTATCTTGAGTGATAAACTATGAAGAATAGTTATGGGCATCACTGTGTACTACCCTGAATTCTTGCAATATGCTGGATGACCACTAGAGATCACCAATTTAATCATAGAATCATA
This sequence comes from Neoceratodus forsteri, assembly GCA_016271365.2. Classification (NCBI taxonomy): domain Eukaryota; kingdom Metazoa; phylum Chordata; order Ceratodontiformes; family Ceratodontidae; genus Neoceratodus; species Neoceratodus forsteri. The sequence goes on along the minus strand of CM057456.1, from coordinate 1,382,671,634 downwards.
GAAATCTGGCAGAAGAAAAGGACCCCAGGCCCATCCAGTCTGCCCGTAACCCCCCCTCTGGAAGATTCCCTCCTGATTTGTGGAATTGCATGCACATGTAGCATTGTTTCTGTACAATGCCACCTGCTGACTCTTTAATGACATCGTAGAAAACAATGTAATTTTTTTACTATTCGAAATAGCAGCACCAAGTGATGCCATGCCTTACAACTATGGTATGTTGACAATGATAACAAGATAAATTGCATTATGTTTGAAGAAGCACTCTGTATGGCCCTAATGAAAATAAACCACATTTCTTCAAATCTCCAGCTCTCTAGCTATAAAACGGACCAAGGTATGACCAATTAAGGAATCTCAGAAAATCCTGAACATTTTGGTTTTAAATTTAGCAACATTTCATGGAATTTTGCAAACATTCAGCTAAATCAGATTTTGCTAATTTTGCCCAGCCCTGGAGAATGGCTCATGTGGTGCCACTTCACAAGAGTGGTGCTAGAGATAAGCCTGGCAACTACAGACTGGTCAGTTTAACATCCATTATTGGTAAATTAATGGAGACCATTCTTAAAGAAAGGTTAGTAAACTTTCTGAAGGTTAACAGTCTCCATGATGACAGGCAGCATGGCTTTGTCATGGGGAGATCCTGCCACAAAAATGATTAAATTTTCTGACTGGGTCACAAGGTCACTAGACAAAGGCCAGGCAGTGGATGTACTATGCCTGGACTTTAGTAAGACCTTCAATTCCGTGCTGCATAGTAGGTTGCTTAGAAAACTAAGTAGCTGGGGAGTCAGGGTTAAGCTGCTGGGGTGGGTCAGGAGCTGGCTGAAAGAAAGGAAACAGAGAGTGACGATAGGGGATGAACTATCCAAGCCTAGACCTGTAATCAGCGGGGTACCGCAGGGATCGGTGCTGGGTCCAGTATTATTCAACATCTTTATTAGTGACATGGCAGTAAAGGTCAAAAGTAAGGTCTGTCTTTCACAGATTATACTGAAATCTTTGAGAGGGTGGACATAGAGGAGGGGAGACAGGAACTCAGGGAGGAGCTGGCCAGACTTGTGAAATGGTCTGGAATCTAACAGCCGGGGTTTAAAGCCAAGAAGTGCAAGGTCAAGCACCTGGGAGCTAGTAACCCAGGGGCCAGCTACTGGATGGGGGGTTACAGGTGTCCAGCTCAAAGCAAGGAAAAGGATCTAAAGGTGATTGTCAGGGGTGGCATGAAACACTCTGCGCAGTGTTGTAAAACAGCAGCCAAAGCAAATAAAATACTGAGATTCATCTCCATGGGAATCACCTCCAGGAAAGTGGAAATCATTCTGCCCTTTTACAGGTCATTGGTTAGACCATGCTTTGAGTACTTTATGCAGTTCTGGTGCCCTTATTCGAAGAAGGATATATTTGGACTTGAGGGGGTCCAGTGTAGGGCGACTAAGGTGATCCAGGGCATGGGAAACAAACCATATGATGAGAGGTTAAGGGAGCTTAATATGTATTCCTTAAAGGACAGACAGGAAAGGGGGATATGATATAAACTTTCAAGTATCTAAAGGGTATAAACAGGGTTGGAGTGGAGGGCATTTTCAATTTAAAAAGGGAAGGGACCACTCAGAGCCACAGTCTGAAACTTATGGGGGTAGAATTAAACAAGAAATGAGGAGGCACTTTTTCACAGAAAGGGTGGTCTCAAAGTGAAATGAACTGCCTGAGGAGATGGTATCTTTGGAAACAGTGTGAGTTTAGGGGGGTGGGACAGGGTAAAAAATGAAAGTGGTAACAGGAGGAGGAAGGGGATGGAAGGAAGGGGGGATCACTCTTGAAGGCAAGAGGAGGGTGGGGCAGGTCCAGTAAAATAAACTGAGCTTCACAATTGAGCAGACTTGATAAACCATTAAGGACTTTTTTCTGCTGGCAATTTTCATATTCTTGAATGTTCGTACTCAGTGGGCTGACCAGACTGAAGATCTTTACAGTACTTTGAGTGCACCGGGTGTTACATACCACTCTCAGCATTCTTTTGTCTCCTCTTGGGGGTCATTTAGTGTATTCTGAAAACTGCAGTACTCAGATAGGACAACATGGCTCACTCACCAAAACTGATAACAACACACTCAAACTCCTCTCCACTATACACCAACATCAATGACCATGTATATATTCCAGGCAGTAATAAAATTTCTGAAGAAATCAGATTCTCTGAAAATCTGATTGAGTTTTCTGTGGCGCTGTTTACATGCAGACTCTCTTAATAATCTTTGGTGTGACTCTTGACATGTCAACAAAATTTACCTTGTTTGTTCTTGTTTCTAAGACGTGGGATGTTCTATAAACGAGAGGTGTTTCTCATGGAACTTGTGACTGTCCTGTGAATTAATTGCCTAACTTTTAAATAAAAAATGTCTGAGAGGAATCAGGTTTCTTTTACATGGGATCCATTTGTAACATTCCTATTGTGTCTGCAATATGTAGTTAGTATTTTGACCAAATAAATCTTGTCCACAAAAACCTACAATATTTGCCCTCAACTACCTCAAACCCCAAGCTCTACCCCATAGGTACCCTCACTTCAATGCCTCACAGCTAGCTACTCAATATTCTAGCCTGCAATTAACCCATCCCAGTATCTGGCAGACAACTACCCTCACTCCAGTATCTGTCTCATATTGACTACCCAATATTCTGCCTAGCAACTACCCCCACCCCAATATCTGTCTCACAACTATCCCCACTCTAGTATCCCTCTCATAACTACCTAATATTTTGCTCTGTAACTACCTCACCCCAATATTTGCTCCATAACTACCCCACCCTAGTAAAACTCTTGAGGATGCCCCAAATTTTGCCCTGTAGCTATACCACCCCAGTATCCACCACTCAACTACCGTCACACTATCAACACTAATGCAGCTACATGATATTCTGCCCTTCAGCTTCCTCACACCACATTAGTTGCCCCACAACTACTTACTGCATTAAAATTGTCAGTGTCACAGCTACCTAATATTATGCCCAGAGACTACAGTACCTTGCTCCACAATATCTGCCCAAAGCTACCCCACTCTAATAACACTCTCACAGCTACCCAATACTCTACCCTGCAACAGCCCACTCTCCAATTTCAGTCCCACAACTACCCCCACTGTAGTAACACTGTCACAACTGCCCAATATCTTGCCTTGCGACTACCCCACATTACAATAGTTGCACTACAGCTACCCCATGCAATCTAATATTCTGCCCTACAAATATGCTGCACCCCAGTAATTGTCCCACAGCTACCAACACTCTAGTAACACTCTGCAGGTACCCAACATTGTGTCATACAACTACCCCCTTCACTACTGTATATCTGTTCCACAACTACCCCACTCTACTAACACACTCACAACTATAAAATATTCTGCCCTGCAACCACCCCAAGCCACAATATCTACCCGATAACTGCCCCACTGTAGTAATACTCTCACAACTAGCCCAATACTCTGCCCTGCAACTACCCCATATTCCATATCTGCCCCACAACTACCCCCACTCCAGTAACACTCTGGCAGCTACCCAATATTCTGGCTTGCAAACACATCTGTATCCAACATGTGTCTCACAACTACCCAGCCTCTAGTAATATACTCACAGTAACCCAGTATTCTGCCCTGCAACTTCCCCACATCACAATATGTGTCCCAAAACTGCCCCACTGTAGCAACACTCTCACAGCTTCCCAATACTGTGTCCTGCAACTACCCAACACTGCTATATCCACCCCACAACTACAGTAACCCAATATTTTTCCCTGTAACTACTCCTCACCACAATATCTGACCCACAGTTACCCCCTTAGCAACACTCATGTGGCTATCCAATATTTTGCCCTACAAAAACCCTATAACCTAATATCGTCTCCCAAACTACCCCAGTCTAGTAACACTCCTAAACTTACAAAGCATTCTGCCCCACAACTACCCAAAACCTTTTTATATGTGCCTTCCACTGTTCCTTACTTCTGTATCTGTCCCATAACTGCCACAACAGGTGGAGGTGGGCAACACAGTGGAGTGGTTTAAACATGCCTGGGACAGGCACAAGAGAAAATTGTGTGGGAAGGGAGTGATGACAAGCCCTTGATCACTTAGGGTCAGTGACTACATACAAGTGTTGGGCTTAAGGACAGACTTGATAGGCCTAACGGTCCTTATCTGCCAACAATTTCTATGCATCTACAGTATGAATGTATGTATCTATAACTACCCCCCGCCATGGTATCTGCCCATTAACTACCCCTTACACATATATCTGTCTAACAACTGCCTTATACACCAGCATCTGCTCTAAAGTAGTACACCACATACTAGTACAGTATCCACCTCAAATCACAGAATCTGCCCCACAAATACCCATACTCTGGTATCAGATTCAAAACTACCCAATATTATTCTAACAACTACACCACACCACACCCCAGTATCTGCCCTGCAACTTCCCATCAATGTATTTACCCACAGTCTACATGCACCATTGTTTCTGCTCCTAGTAATCCTACACCATGGTACCTGATCAAAAACTACCCTTCATCCCATTATCTGTCACAGAACTACACCACATCCAGTATCTGTGTGACCCGCCCTATATACTGGTATCTGTCCTACAACCACCACTACACCCCAGTAGATGCTACACAGCTACCAAATATCCATAATTTATGCCTGAACTAATCCTTACTTCACTGAGGAGTAGTAGAGAGATAGATTCTGGGGTGTTAACTGATCATGAATATGTACTAGGGTGTTACAGCTTAAGTGGAAAACAAGGGTAAGGAAATTTGCAGAGCAAACATTGAAGTTTGATAGTGGTTTTGGACATAATCTGGGGGTCTGTGATGGTTCTTGGCAGATATTTGGATATGGGGTAGTTGTGGGGTAGAAACTTGAGTGTGAGCACTGCCTTACACCTATATGTCATCAAGTACCCAACATTAAGATATCAACCCCACAAGGGTTCCACTCTTCAGTGGGAGGCCAGAGCCTTCCAGACATAGAATGCAGACTCCAGAGGCTTGGAGCCAGAAGAATCAGAAATCAGTGGTGGTCACAAGGGCCTACTTCCTTAGGCATTAGGTGACTTTGGCATTTATTCCACAAGGGTGCATGTGATATGTATAGCTATATGAATTACAAAAAAGACAGAAGTGAGAAAAAATAAAGTGCCCTATTTGGAATTTGAACCCAGGCTGCTCTGAATACCATTCTGCTGCAAGACTAGGTTTGCTGGCAAAGGCACCTAGGTTTCACCTGAGCTCTTTTCTTCTAGGTTGCTTGTAAGGACAGAGCAAGGAACCTTATCAGAGCAAGGAAAACGACTAAGGCTTCTTTGGGCTAGGCAGATTTACTGTGTGTTATCATTTTCTTTTGTACTCACAGAGGTTGTTACTGTTTGTTGTTAACATTTTACTGCTTTATTTTTCTCTGATTCAAATTGTTGTTGCAGAGTATACTTTCTGCTGCATTATTACAGGGTGTGCCTACAGGTTTGTGCTTACAGATTACTGCTGTCACCTTCTCTGATTCAAATTGTTTTTTGCAAAGTGTATCTTCTGTTAACTGCTTTGTTTTTCTCCTTAGCAAATTATTTTTTACAAGGTATATCTTCTGTGAAATTATTACAAGTGGTGCTTACATTTTTGTGACTTTTTATCATTTGGCTAAGTAAAATTACTGTTTGCTACTATTTTATTTTATTTTTTTGCTGAGAGGTTTTTGGTGTGGTCTCAGAGGTGTTGCAGTCTCCTTCTCACATTGAAGGAGCTAACTGCTTTCCTCCCACAGCTGTTCCAAGGGATTTGGTGTGTAACTGGGGGGTGGAGCTGACAAACTGTTAGTAACTTCCAATGGAAGGAAGGGTTAAAAGATCAGGTTAGTTGATATCTTGGAGGTGGAAGACTAGGTTTTCTGGCAAAAGCACCTAGGTTTCACCTGAGCTCTTTTCTTCTAGGTTGCTTGTAAGGACAGAGCAAGGAACCTTATCAGAGCAAGGAAAACGATTGAGGCTTCTTTTGGCTAGGCAGATTTACTGTGTGTTATTATTTCCTTTTTTACTCACAGGGGTTGTTACTGTCTGTTGCTAACATTTTACTGCTTTATTTTTCTCTGAATCAAATTGTTGCTGCAGGTTATGCTTTCTGCTGCATTATTACATGGTGTGCCTACAGGTTTTTACTTATAGATTACTGCTGTTATCTTCTCTGATTCAAACTGTTTTTTGCAAGGTATATCTTCTGTTACTGCTTTATTTTTCTTTGTAGCAAAGTTTTTTTTACAGGATATATCTTCTGTGAAATTATTACAGGTGGTGCTTTACAGGTTTTACAGTTTTAGCTATCATTAGGCTAAGCTTTCAGGGCTTCTGCTTTTGTTGTCGATTGATTGTTTCTGCTCTTAACTCCTTGTTTCTTTCATCCATGGTTCTTTTTGGCAGAGGAAGGGCCCAGCCACACCCACCCCATCCCCAATCACACTAGCTATACTCCTTTTATAGGGTATCACAGTCGTGACATTTCCTGTAACAAAGCAGGAAGTGGAGGATCAGAGGGGTATCCACAGAGTGACCTCATTTATAGGGGCACAAGTAATTTAACTTGATATAACAAGTTATACAAAAACAAAACAAAACACAAAATCAAATGTTTGCTTTCATTATTCTCCTTCTAATTACTCTGACCAGGTTATAAACCCAGCAACTCATCTGGAATGGATATTATTAACTGCATGTACTGCGGGACACTTTTCAAAAGGGCAGTTATACAGGATTTAGGACACTGTCCTATATGCTGGACCATTGAAGATCTAAGGGCTTAGCTCCAGGCTGCATGGGCAGAGATTGCGTGCCTCAAATTGCATATTCAGGAAGAAATATATTATAAGAACTGCCCACCGTTTCCCCAGCATCCAACAGAAGCACCTCGACTGCAAAGAGTAGTTGGTCCAGGAGGCTGGTAGGTGGTTAGGAGGGGCAAATCGGGTGCCCCATCACTCAGTGCTGTCCAGCATATCACCTCCACAAACCATATAAAAACTACAAACAGGTATCTGCCTCTATCTCTGAAATCAAACAAAGGGACAGAGGACACTGCAGCACTGGAGCTAGCACAACAAAACTTACCCAAAACAGGGACCAAAACAAAAAAAGGAAAAAGGAAATCCAAAACACTTCTGATCATAGGAGTCTCCATGATTCAGGGAGTTGATACCAACCATCAGCTGGGGGTAATGGTCAGATATCTCCCAGGTACATCAGCATGAAGAGACACTGATTGCATTGCTAAAATCATGCAGGAAGCAGGAGAAAACAACAATGTCCTAGTACACATAGGGACTAATCTCACCAGCCGGTCATTTGTGGAGACCAAGGAACACCTGACCAGGCTGGGAGACAAACTATCATCCATTTTGTCATGCATCTCCTTCTTTGAGATTCTGCCAGTCTGGGAGAGGGGGGCAGATGGACACAACATCAGAGAAGGGGAGATAGGGGAGCTAAACATGTGGCTCAAGGGCTGGTGCCAGGAAAAAGGTCACAAATTTGTAGGTAACTGGCATGTTTTGGGAGCGAAAGTTCTTTAAAACCAATGGACTGCATCTGACTAAGGAGGGAGTCAGTGCATTGGGGCAGAAGTTTGATGTCTTTGCAGAATATTTAAACTAGCAAATGGGGAGAGGGGTGTAGCACCCGATACATTGAATGGGAAGAACATCCCTCCCCCCTTAGCTAGTGATCAAACAGGAGTTTGGCATGTTTGTAGTTCATTTGCATCACTAGGTAAGGAAAAATGTCCGGCTTCCCATACGACGCACAGGGAAAACGCCGGACCTCACCCAACAACTAACACACCAAAATCTGGCCAGTGGAAAATCATATACACAAATGCTCGTAATCTGGGAAACAAGATCCCAGACCTGCAGGCAACATTGACAGAGGCTAAACGGGGCATAGTAGCCATTAACAAGACATGGTTCACCAGTAAACACATTTGGGAGACTTCAGTACCCAGCTATGTACTGTTCAGAAGAGACCGAGGTGCAAAAAGGGGGAAGGGGGGTGCAGTGGCCCTTTATGTCAATGGAAATATCAAAGCTACAGAAATTCAGAATACACATAAGGAGCCAGAAGAACTGTAGGTCACCCTGGAAACAGGAAATGGGACAGCCATACGAACTGAAGTTGTCTACAGGCATCCAGACCAGAGGGAGGACATAGACACATTACTGTTAGAAGATATACAAAACATGACAGCTAAAGGGGAGGTTCTGATAATGGGAGACTTCAACATGCCAGATACAGATTGGTCAGTACCAGCAGGAACATCTGCCAGAACTAGATATATAGTGGATTTCCTGCAGTGGGAGGGCCTCAAACAATGTGTACAACAACCCACAAGAGACAGGGCTATTCTTGATCTAGTACTGACTAACGGGGAAGGATCACAGATTTCCAGGTAGAGGATCACCTGGGGGCCAATGACCATCACATGGTATGGTTCAATTTGGCCACTAGAATGAAATCATCCCATTCCAAGGCAAACATATGGGACTTCAGAGAGCTGACTTTGATAAAATAGCCAACAGAGTTAAGCTAGCCCTGGCAAGAAGAAGTACAGGTATGGGGTACAAGCAAAGTGGGCAAGCATTATGGATGCAATACTTGAAGCAACACACCATTGTGTTAAGGAGAAAAGCAAGAGCAAAAGAAGAAGGAAACCACTGTGGTTCTCAAAAACAGTAGCAGAAAAGGTTAGAGCCAAAAGGCTGGCCTTCAGGAAATATAAGGGAATGCAGCGGGATGAAGATAGGGAGACATACCAAACTTCCCTAAGGGAAGCTTGGAAGGCAGTAAGGCAGGCAAAGTCACAAACCAAGGAAACACTAGCATGGACAGTAAAAGAAGGTGACAAGACTTTCTATAGATACATTAGTGAAAGGAGAAAGTCCAGAGGGGGTATTGCTAAGATCAAAGGGTCTAAGGGAGAGTGTGAGGAGGACCTGTCAAACTAATCTCATAGATTTCTTTGACTGGGTAACCAGACTGGTGGACCAAGGGGGAGCAGTTGATGTCACCTACCCTGACTTTAGCACAGCTTTCAATACTGTTCCACATAGAAGATTGATTAATAAGCTGGGTAGGCTTGGGGTGAGTCAGAGGTTGGTCAACTGGGTGGCAAACTGATTGGCAGCCAGAAAACAGAGAGTGGTGTTAAATGGTATTCAGTCAGAAGAGATGCAAGTCACAAGTGGGGTACCTAAGGGATCTGTCCTGGGGCCAGTCCTCTTCAATATCTTCATCAGTGACATTGCAGATGGACTGGAGGGTAAGGTTGGCTGTTTGCAGATGACACCAAGATCTGCAACAGAGTAGATGATCCACACGAGGTGGGCAGAATGAGAAGAGATCTGGAGAAACTGGCAAAAAGGTTGGAAGAGTGGCAAATGGGTTTAACGCAAAGAAGCACAAGATCATGCGCATAGGGAAGAGAAACCCTGAAGCCACCTATAGGTTGGGAGAGGAGTTGCTGGCAATCACAAGGGAAGAAAGAGACTTGAAATCATCCAACCAGACCACTAAAGCAGTAGGTAAGGCAAGAGGGACGTTGGGGTGTATTAGTAGGGGTATTGCAAGTTGTAAGAGGGAGGTAATAATCCCTCTTTACAAGACACTGGTTAGGCCCATCTGGAGTACTGCATGCAGTACTAGAGGCCACACCTGCACAAGGACATTAACAAAAGGGAGGCAGTCCAGAGAAGGGCAACCAAAATGGTGCAGGGACTGCATTAGAAAACATATGAGGACAGATTAATGGAGCTCAATATATATACCCTAGAGCAAAGGAGAGAGAGAGGTGATATAATCAAAACATTCAAACATCTTTAAGGGCATTAACAAGGTGAAAGAGTCTAACATGTTTCAATATAAGAAAAATAGCAGGACAAGAGGACACAGCATGAGATTAGGGGAGGCCAATTAAGGGAGAATGTGAGGAAGTTCTTTTTCACAGAAAGGGTTGTGGATGCTTGGAACAGCCTACCTCAGGAAGTGGTGGAAAAGAATACAGTGCAGGGCTTCAAACAGGCAAGGGATAGACATAAGGGAGCAATAAAGATGAGTATGAATAGATAGGCCATTGACAGAGTAAAGGACTATGGCACATTCATAAGGTAGAAAAAATGGGTAGACTGGATGGGCCTTGTGGTCCTTATCGGCCATCAACTTCTATGTTTCTGCACTACCAACTGTGTCACCCAAGCAACTGGAAACTAGTAACTCCCAGAGAAACCTATTCTTTCTGAAATACACAACCTGGTGCAACACAAATTTTAATAACTTTCACACCCCCCCCACGTGACCCCAACATCCAGCCCACAGTTGCTGACAACAGAGGAGTGACCTTAATAGTAAGGCAGGTTCAGTGATGTTGATGGTGGCTGGACACTCATATTGTCATACTTGCAGGAGTGGAGGTTTGCAGTAGTTTTATCTATTGTCTCCTCAAGCAAAGCCAGTTTAAACAAATGAATTATGTAAAAAAATGTATTAAAGATGTTTCACATCACATATAATACAAAAGAGCAGCAAGCCATTTTAAAATCGCAATTAACCACTTCTGTGCAATGAAGTTTTTGAATGCACTTTTCAGGGATGTAAGTACACTTTGTCTTTGGCTTTGTGCCTCACACCCCTGGGGCATGCATTAATAAAGGAATAATGCCACGACAGGGTGTGTGCCGTGCTGGGATAACATACATGCCTGGGGGTTGCTTGCGAGGCACGGGCCGGTCGTCAATGCTCGTGTTATCTAACGACAACACACACCCTGGAGTGCATTATTACTATTATACAATGGCTCGTTGTTATACAGAATAAAAAAAATAACTTTAAAGATGTTTTTGTGTGGAAACATATTTTTTGGTTTTAAGAGAAAATGAAACAATCCATCTGATGCTCAGCAAAACAATCACTAAGATGCTCAGCAGCAGGTTCACAGTGCTGAGACTAGACCTGTGGCGACGTGCTGGGATAACGCCATGGATCCAGCCCCAAACTGACCAATCACAGTCCAAGATTCTTTCTTGCCATTGTATAATATCGTTTAATGCACACCTTGCCATGGCTTATTGCTTACTTATTAACAACTATATTTATGTTTGAAAATGACTTTTCTCATGCTATTGTATAGTACCGAACATTTTGATTTTTTAAAGCAATACATTACACAGAATAAAAATGTACATAGATAAATACTGGTTGTGTGTGATTCGCAGTCACAAAAGTGTGGAAATGAGAAACAGGGGGCCAGCAACTATCCTGTTGTGGCCCACACTTTTCAGCTATACAAGTCTTTGTTGATGTGGGAGGATTTCTCCATGCACATAAGTTTTAATGTAAATGAGGGTCACCATATCAAGTTCAAGTTTATTTCATTTGAAAAACTTTATTGAGTATGCTCATTTACAAGGATGTCCTGGAAGGACAAAGTAACGTACAAAGACAATATACAAGAGATGGTAGGTATATGCACGATACAAGGAGAATACAGAAGTAAATACATGATACAAAGAAGATACAGGAATACAATAAAAAATACTTCTAATGATAAAGGTATGGGTGAGTACTAATGTTGATAAGTGCCATAAAGATAGGATATGGGGAGGACTTAAGAGGTGACTGCTGAGAGGGTTGGAGCCATAGAGGGGGGGATGGCATATTAGTTGGTGTGGCAGTGGCAAGTGTCCTTAAGCTATTTCCTAATTAATGATTTAAAAAGGTTAAGGGAGATGAGGCTTGCAAGCTTGAGGGAAGCTTGTAATTTATTCAAGGTGGAGGGGATAATGTAGATAAAGGCAGCTCTACCATATCAGGTTCAGAATTTAGGCACATGTAGTATTATGATAAAGTTTTTTTCTGAGGGCATAGCAGCTATAGGAGCACTGAAAAAGGGTTGATATATAATGGGGGGGGGGGGGTATTTAACATTGATTTGTAAGTCCAAGTACATATATGTATTGTCTTTCTGGTGGTGAGGGATGTCTAACCCACTGCTGTATAGAAGTCACAATGATGGGTTCTGGAAGTGGCATTCATAATAAACCTAATGGCTCAACAGAACAGCTCATCCAGTTTGTGGAGGAAGACTGTTGTGCAGCTGTTGTAGATTATATCTGTGTAGTCAAAAAGGGGGAGAAAAGTTGCTTTAACTAGCCTTTTCTTTACTTCACTGGGGAAAAAGCCAAATCTATTTTTTAGTTTCTTGGTAAGGGTTTCAGTGTGCATCATAAATGAGAGGTTATTGTCAAGTCAAAGTCCTAAGTATTTGAATTTGTCGATCTCCTCTAGTGTGTCACCCAGCAACGTTGTGATAAGAGGTGGGGTGCCATATTTGAGCAGTGCAGTTGCAGAATGTGGGTGTAAGAAGAATATAGTTTTGGGGGGTTGCATTTAATAGTAGTTTGGATCTTAGGAGGTTGTGTTGTTTTTGATTGAATGCAGTTTGAAGTTCCATACCTGCGTCTACCAGGGAGGGCTTTGAGGTGTGGAGGACCATATCATCTGCAAAGAAGTGCAGTTTGGCTTTGTGAATGTTGTCCTCTTGGGATCAGGAGGGTGCAAAGTTATTCCACTCTTTGACTGCCACCAAGGCTGGATGTAGCCACCACCCTTTACTCAACCATTAACTCCAATAGAGTGATGGACTGCCAAAGTGGTGGGCACCCAAGAGTGGCAGACCTCCCCCCCTTCTGTCCCTGTCATGTGGAGAATCTGTAGGAGGGTTCCAAAGGTGCAAGGTAAGTTCCTGAGATGCAGGATGATGGGGCTGCTTGCCTAACAACAGTAGGGGACCTGTCAGTGGTGCAGGGCCTGAAGAGACCCAAACTTCATCCTGCCAGGTACACTTTTCCATTTTTCTCGCCACCCCACTTTTCTTTAAAGAGTGCATGGGTCCATGAGGCCTTGAAATGCACATCAACCCCTTGTAAAGGAAGGCTCCCTGCTCTACCACAATGTGTTGTCTGTGCACCAGAACACTGCTGTGTCTCACCCCAGGCTGAACCCAGTGCCACGCACCACAGGACCTTCCCTCCATCCTCAGCCCATTCAGCTGGCTCAGAGATCACACCTGAGCTGAGGTCACTGGCTTGGGAAAACAATGTGGTCATCCACTGGGTCAATGGCCATCCCAGCACATAACATTACTTCTTATTTTTTGTGACATTTTGACTCCAGACATTTCAACATAGTCTTTTTATGACTCTCCCATCCGAACATGAAAAGTCTTGTTTATAAAATACTATCTGAAATGTTATTTTGTGCCACAAGAACAAATGCACATTTTGATCAGGATTTGAGAAATGACACATGTATCATTCATGAAGTACTGTAGTGTGAAAAATGACTATGCTGAAAATTTTGGGGTAAAAATACTGAAAATTGCCAAAGTTATGAGTGAGTGTTAAAACTTTTCAACATACCTTCAAAACTTTGTTGTATTTTAATAGTTTGACCCCAAATTTTCAACATAGTCTTCTTATGACCCCACCTCATAAAACTGGTAGATGAAAATCTTCAAATCCCAGCAAAAACATAATTTTGCACCTCAAGTACAAATCAACAGTGTAACTCCCCCGTCACCACCACCACGGTGGGAGCTTCCCAGAAAATGCTTCCCATTTGTGGTGCGGCAGTATCTTCAGACCTATATGACCACTGAATGCTCCTGCTGGCCCCGTTGGTCTTTTGCATGCTGTGGGGGCCAGTGGAGTGAAGAAAATACAAGAAAAGCTGCATGCTGCGGGGGATTGCTGATCACTGTACAGCTCCTGTGCGAGCTGCTTCTGTTGGCTCCTCCCCCTCTCTCCTTCCACTGAAAGAGCACTGTAGCACTCGCTCAAAATAAGAGCCACTCCATGTGGCTGAAATCAGCCTGTTAGTGTGTCCTGACCCTGATTGAAAAGAAAATGAAAGGTTGTCCGGAGGCACTTAGGGAGAAATAAATTAAATGTTTTAACAAACGCTTTTAAGTGCTAGTAATTTATTAGGGCACCTGTCATTTTAAGGAGCAGCTGAGGCTGCTCCTGAATATTTAATGAGCTGGCTGGTGTGCCTGGGGGGATAATGCTATGGAGGTAGTGACGGACAGGGGATGCCCCTGCCAAATATTTAAACAGCAGTTACTAAGAAGGGCACAAAGGCAGCTACAGCAGCATGTTTTTAAATAAATGTATTACTGTAGGGATTGCCTGTATTTAATGCTAAAAGTGGGACTCGACTTAAAATGTTTTACTGGCGGCCAAGTTTGCCAACCTGGTGACCAATGAACAGCCAATCAGAATGCCAGGATCCTGAGGAGCTGTTGTGATGGCTCCTGGGAAAAGGAGGTGGTATCAGCTTTTGCCACTGAGAGTCAGCCAATAGGGCATCGAGGAAGCCTATTAGTTGCCTTTTCCCTGACAGCTGGCATCAGCCATTCAGCAGCTGCCAGGCTTCCCCCACTGTTCTCTTCAGCCAATCAGGAACTGTTTTCTTTTCTTGAAGCTCGTGAAGAGAGACAATCAGTTCAGTTCTATTCAGACAGTTGAGAGTTGAGTTTGAATTCAGTCAGTGTTGACTGGAGCCCATTCCTGAGGGAGGGGGGACTTCTGTCCCTTGTTCCCTGATCCTGAGGGGGGGGGCAGAAAAAAGATACAGAAATGCCTAATTGTGTCAATGGAGCATGAGTTCCTATGCCTGGAAAGTGCTCCATTTCAAAGAAAGAAAATTAATTGTCTGAGGCAGAAAAGTTGCCTGACAGTTGTGATGTTCTTTTGAGTGAAGTAAAATGAATGCCTTGGGGTTTGCACAACCCACAAAGCCTAGGCAGTGCCTGCACATCTCCCACGGGAGTGGATAAACAGAATCAAAGTAATCTGCTGGGGTTCCTGAAGGAAGAGGAATTTCTCAAATGCTGGTGAGGTCTGAGTATTTTTGAAACAGAGTCAAAGTCATCGGCTGGGGTTCCCTGAAGGAAGAGGGAATTGCCCGGATGTCTGTGAAGTCTGAAAATAGATGGTCCTGCTTGGGGATTTCTGAGCCATGAATGCCAAGAGGAGCCTGCCTGAATTTCCAGTGTGATGGAAACTGTATCTGATGTTGCATCTGATCGGTGTGTTTGTCCTGTTCATCAGCACCTGCACAGTGAGAAATAAAAGAGAAATGTGTCTTCTGTTAGCTAGAGACTGTGTGTGTGTTAAAAGTAAAGGGTAACAACTGCCATGCTGGCAATGGTCAACAGTGCCTTTCCAGTCACATGAGTTGGCTATCGAACTGAACTCAGAGACTGTGCACTAAAAGTAAAGGGCCACAGCAGCCATGCTGGCAGGTGGTCAACAATGCCTTTCCAGTCACATGAGTTGGCTATCGAATTGAACTCAGAGGCTGTGCACTAAAAGTAAAGGGCCACGGCTGCCATGCTAGCAGGTGGTCAACAATGCCTTTCCAGTCACTGGAGTGTGACTACAGCTGTCTGCTGAAGTGAATGCAACAACTGACAGTAAAGCTATGAGAGACAGCAAGCTGCAACCAGGAGCCAGGTAGGGAACCTGCCAACCCCTGTCAAGTGGGGCAGACTGAGCCACAGGGAGCCACCGATGTATGCTCGAGTGCTAGTATACTCTGATCCCTCGGAGGAGCTGGACAATAGGGTCAGTCCTGGGTCTGGATTCTTTGTGGTCTGGGATGCTTTGCACTGCACTCTGCATCTGGCCTGCTCAGTGGGCTGAAGGGGACAAGCAGCTAGAGGCTTCAAGCAAGCGGCAACATGCCAGTTTATCCAAGCTGGAAGATGTCTACTTCATGCCTGTTCCAAGCTGCAAGATGCCTGCGTCACATCTCAAGCTTCTCAAGTCTTCAAGTGTCTGCAAGTTTCATCCATCCTAGAGCTACAGATTCATTGTCACCAGAGTTTATCTACAGAAATGTGAGTAAATGCAGGGATTGTCCTGCCCACGGGCAACTGTACATAGTTCGATTTCAAGTTACGCCCCATGATGTAGAAAATTAAAGAAAAGGATAAAATGCCATTTTAGCAATTGCATGGCCTTTGGGGTTAAGGTTTGTGAATCTGATTTTAAAAGTGCATCTAGTACCAGCCAACCAACTGCATCATACAGGCCTGCAGCTAGATCCTGGGTACCCAGACAGGACTCATAGAGTTTATACTGGTACCAATTTAGAAGTGGGTAATGTGTTAAAACCTAATTGAAGTGAAATGCTGGTGGGAGGCAGGCACTGAATGGTGAATGTTTACTAAATGCCAAATGAACTGAAATGTTGTTAACTCTATTCCCTTTGCCCAGTCTTTGTTCTGCCCCATGTAAATAAACAAAGTTTTATTGTTTTGGAACAATACTTGACTCATGAGCATATTATTAGCTGGAGTATTTTATTGCAAAAGTTACTGAATGTGGATTTTTGGTTTCAGGTATGCCATGTATGTGGGATGGCTGTAAGGGGAGGTGGGTTGGTACAGCATCCAGGAGGACTGTACTGCTAAAATAACATCTGACCCACTTTATATTTAACTCTTGGTGGAGGCACCTTTGTTATTTATAGAACCTTTGGGAAAGAACCCCCTTCTTTCCATCAGTATCTGATCCCAGGCCCCTCAACCTTGTTTGAGCTGGTCTGAGTTGACAAGGCAGGTGTAGTAGCCCATCTCTCTTTCAGACCATGGTGCCGGGGAAGGGGTTATACATTTTGGCTAAGATTTGAAAAACAACAACTGTCATGTTCATGGATAGTGTAGAAAAATGGCTATATTGAAAATTTGGGGTCAAAATATTGAAAATCACCAAAGTAATGAGTGACTGTTGAAAATGTCAAAGTACCTTCATAATGTTGTCATTTTTAAAAATGTTTTAACCCACATTTTTAACATATTCTTCTTATGACCCCACCTCATGAACCTGGTAGGTAAAAATTTTCAGATCCCCCCCCCAGGTGATTTTGTGGAGTGACTGTGAAATCACCTTTCAGGCCAGATTTGAACATTTTTACCTACCTTGTTCATGAGTTGGCATCCCAAAAAGGTTATATTGAAAATTTTGGGGAAATAAATATTAACAAATGCCCAAGTTATGAGTAGAGTTAAAAATGCATTGAAATACATTTACTGCACTTATCTGATTTTCTCAGTTCCCATTCCAGCATTGAAGGGAGAAAACGTGTCTCCAGTCCAGAGAGGATTACAACGTTGGACAAAATTTAGGTGAGTGAGGGGTGTGGGTGGATGAGGGGTGGTGTGTGCTGAGGGACGATCGGTCTGGGGAAGTGGATGGTGGCACAACAGACAACGGTGAATGGTTTTCTTTATTCTAGGTTTAAAAAAACTATGAGGGACAGTTTTCTTTATTTTAGATTTAAACCATGGACAAAGGGACTTTGGATGGTGGCACCAAGGGTGGGCATCTGAGTGTCGCACACTTTAGGTGGGCCCCAGTGTCACACACTTTAGGTCGGTGGGGTAAGGGGTTATGAAGCTGGCTCCAGGGATTGAGCACCCCTATGTCAGCATGTTAAGCAGGCAGCGGGGGGATTTAACCAGCATTGAGGAAGGGGCACCTGGTGTAGGAAAGGACAGATTAGAGGAAAAGGAGGAGGAATTAAACCAGCACCGGAGGTGCACACCTCAGTGTCAGAGATCTGCATTGTTTAGCCGGAACTTGGGATTGGGCACCCCAGTCCCCAGTATCTGGTTAAATTTAAGAGGCTGTGGCTGCAGCTAATGGTGGCCAAATGGCCTTAAACTGCAAAACCTTGCACAGCTTTGTTCAATGGGGGGAGGGGGCTACACACTGATGGATAGCATTGCCCCCACTGAATGAACACTGCTACAAGAGCTATGGAGGCTGTTTGAAGCATCAGGATAATCCTGCCCCAATACACATGTGCATTCTTGTAATACAACATCATTAAGAAATGTGGTGGCAAAAATTCTGTTGTCCTTCAAACCCTTGTTTTTCTGTGAATGCTCAGAAATTGAATGTTTTGCTTAATTATTTGAAAAACTACTTTAGTTTGTGAGATAAAAACACAAAGCACACACCTTGAGCCAAACTTTATGAAACCTGCAAGTTTCATATTTCAAATCATCCTATTTTGTTAGTTATATGTCAGCCAAAAAAGTTCTTAATTTATGTAATTTGTTTTTCTTTTTTGGCCCTCTGTAACTTTGCCCCACTAAACTGATTGCTGCTAAATTGTCATGATCTAGAAGTCTTGGCACTTTGTCTGCTCTTTCCAAATGGTAAGTAAATTGGCTTAACTGAGGCAAAATTATTAAGGTGCAAAAATTGGGGGTTAACACTAAAGTGCTTTTTCAGCCCTAATATAGAGGCTTGACTGCGCCTGTGTAATTCATAAAGTCACAGATGCATTTCTAATAATTCAATTATCTAATATAAAAAAATGTAAGCACAATCCTGTAAACTTACAGAAATAGATCATCTCCGTATAGTTTAAAAGCACATCCACTTAGCTTTATAATACTGTATATCTTGTATTTGAAGTCGCAGCTTTGATGAGAAGATATACAGTATGACAGTCTGCAAAACACACACATTAACAAGTAAATCAGCTGGACCTATACATATATGACTCATTTCATGACATTAAATCTCTTAACCATTATCAACCACCATGTAGCATGTCCACTTCCTTTGAATTCATTCCCCCGTGTATATATTCATCACTTCATTTTAAGTGTTTTTTGCAACCTCTGTTCTGGGCTCATGCTTAGTGTCTTGTTTGCCTTTAACCATGACTTGGGTACAGTACAGAACAAGTCAAGACAGTGGTTCAAGATACAAGTATATAAAATACATACATACATGATACATGATAAAGTAACATTGTGCAAGTGTAAACATTCAGCTATATAGTAGATCTGTGAGACTGATAAATTATGCAAAGCATTTTACAGACATTTGTCTGCTGGAGAGTTTCCTTCAGTTTAGCAGCAAAAACTTTAGGGGTGGGAATAGCTCTGACTGAGGACAGGATAGTATTCCAGAAAGGTATCACTTTAAGTCTGTGCTGTCTGCAACAGCTAAACCAGAACTTTGGATGGCCATTCTACCTGGATTTCTCTAAAACGTTATAACATTCAATGCAGAATTCCTTTTGGGAGGATTTTCCCTTACGAATTCTTCTGTTGAAAGCATTATAAAATTTGTCCTTATCGAGTTGTAATTGTTAATGTATGTAGAGTCTGAGGTTAAGCATGGAAAGCGTACTCTGAGTCCTCTGAATTAGTGCACACAATATACTGAATAAAATTAAACAAGGACAAATGTTCTACTGTTTTCAACAGAATTTATTAGGCGAAATCCTGAAACAAATTCTCCATTGAACTTTATAAGTTTTTGGAGAAATCCATGTAGAATCCCCCTCCAAAGTTCTGTATTACTGTACCCTCCAGAAAGACTATGCTCTGCATGCAGTACAGACATGCAGTATTATGTTTGTTTGTTTACCATGGAACATAAGAATTCAGTATGTTGCAGTAATCCTCTAATAGAATGTTCCCACCCCCAGAAGCAAGGAATGTTATCATAAAATGCATGAATTCAAAATTCTGAAAATTTCCACAGGCATACACTCACACAGACACACCTAGACCTCAAATGGAACCTGAGGCTCAGTTTTATCTGGGGCAGGGTTACCAGCAGAGATTGCCCTGTCAAGATGGGAAGGGTATGAGGAGTAGTTTTCATGGTCATCAAAGAAACAACTCGAATAAAAAAGCTGAATAGTACTTTATTTTTTAAATGTGTTTATGGGTATAAGAAAGGGATCATGAGTAGAAAGAACATTCAGTAATTTTTGCGCTTTTTTAATTTAAGGGAGTTTTATGTTTAAGGCCTAGCTGACGGTTTTTATATAACAGTAAAGGTGGCAGCCATGTTTGTGATGGAAATCAAGAATGAGGAAAGTGGCTCATGAATACTGTATGCGATGAGACCAAATTCCAGATCACATGTTGGACCTTTTTCTTTACAGTGGGATATTGGCGCATAAACATATAGTAATGGAATGGCAACAGCCAATTAGAATACAGTATTTAACCTGCCCTTTTTCTAAAATATTTTAAAATACTTACTATTTTAGTTACAAGCTAAGTGTAGTTATTTATTTAAGAATGTCATAGAACTCTCTGAAGAATGAGTTCTTACTATCCTGAAATGTTGTTGTTGGTGTATAGTGGAGAGGAATATGAGTGTGTTGTTATCATCAGATAATAAATTCAATTCTATTAAAAAATTTCATGTGTGAGTCATTTGCTCAGTTTGAGTATTGTAGTTTCTAGTTATGATCAGATCTGGCTTCTCCCTTATTAACATACATCTCTTCTTATCCCGAGGTTGACTGTGCCAGAGTTTCATTGTTTCTGTCATATATACTAAATCTATGATATCAATGTTATAGTCATCCTTTAAAACCGCTGTGTTTGTTAGTCACCATTTCATTTTTTTTCAGTAGTAATGCTTTTCTGGCAAAAATATCAAGATACAATTTTTTTTTTGTTTTTTTCATTTTCTTTTTAATTCCTGAACCACAATATGTTATTTTGAAGTTAAAAAATTGCCACTCCTGTGCCATGCCCCTCAAGAAATCTTTAAATATCTAGGTACAGTGCGATGCTGCTTACCATCAGAAACATGTGGTAGCCAGCCCAGTGGTGCTGAGGGTTGAGGCACTGGATGCCACACCTTGCACCATGCCAGTGACCCAGGTTCAGGAACAAGCCCAGGTTTCTGGGGGTCGGCAGGGG
Source organism: Neoceratodus forsteri (assembly GCA_016271365.2). NCBI lineage: Eukaryota > Metazoa > Chordata > Ceratodontiformes > Ceratodontidae > Neoceratodus > Neoceratodus forsteri. Next base: position 1,382,650,786 of record CM057456.1, on the reverse strand, counting down.
AGGGAGAGGATCAAGCATCCGGAGGACAGCTCTCCTCTCCCGGGAGGGACGGGGTCCTTGGTCGGTGCTCGGCTGGCCTCTGGTGAAAGCCAGAGATACAGCAAGCACTGACAATGTAGAGAAGTGGCAGGGAGTGGCAGACGTCAGCACCATGCCTTGACATCAGGGCACTAGCCACTCCCAAGAAAACAGGAGAAAATGCCCTTCAGCTCTGGCGAAGACAGAGCACCGGAGCTTGCCCTCAATTTGCAGCTGCCCTCCTGGCACTCGATCGACCGACACTACAGACTGCTTGGGGTATTGGGGCACACCTCGTCCCTGCCCGGGGGGTAATCCGAGGCTACATGGGCGATGGAGGACTGACCAGTAGGGCAGACCGCAGAGGGATGACTCCTTGGTGCTCCCAAGGAGACTGGAGCTGAGGGGGGAGTGGAGGAATAAATATGAAAATAATAAAAAAAAAAAGAAAGAAAGAAAGAAACATGTGGTAACATCTGAATAATTCACATAATTAATCTATCACGTACATTCAACAAGTAACCTCTATGGAAGAGATTTAAAAAAAAAACTGAGTGGCAGCCATCTTTAACTACATTTATTTATTTATTTATTTATTTAAGAGTTTAACCAGGCAGGCATACTGAGCGGGGAACCACTCGTTTCCAGATGCGACCTGGGGGAAATACATAGGGTGATTGTTTACTGTACAGGTTTTACATAATGTACAGAGATACAGCCAGAGAACAAACATAAATAACATTAGGTACCCTAGACTTTTACATAGTGTACAAGTAAACACACAGAGATCAGAACTACAATACTTAGAAGACCTTACAGACCCTACAGTGCAGCAGCTTACTATAATAGGGCAGACAGGTGGCGCGAACAGAGGAACATGTGGGCAAGTTCTTATGGCTGCTGGGAGCTGATGCATGTGGTGGAGAAGTGTGTGGAGGAGTAGGTTTAGGTGTCTAGGGTTTGTGGAGCACCTGATGTCTGCAGGCAAGTCATTCCATAGTTTGGGCATGCGATATTTAAAAGCTGATTGGCCCTTGGTGGTATGCATGAATGGGATTTGGAGAAGCCTGGAGTCTGTGCTTCTGAGTGAGTAGGCAGGGAAAGGCTGAGCTGATAAGGCAGAACCAAGATAAGGGGGAAGGGACTGGGACCAGAATTTGGCAGTGACTCTGGTGCAGTGGATCAGTCTGCGGGTCGTGAGTGAGGGCAGGGCTAGGGAGCTGTATAGGTCACAGTGGTGGGTCATTGGTGGGCAGTCCAGGATGAAGTGACAGAAGGAGTGAAAAAGTGTGTCTAGGCTGGCCAGGTTGGAGGAGGGTGCAGCGCCATATACCACGTCACCATGGTCTAGTATTGGGAGAATCATTTTTTGAACAATTTCCCTCCAGACCGGAGTGGGCATGCATCCTTTGTTGCGATATAGAGCACCCAGTTTGGGGTGTAGCTTTTTGTGTAAAGATTCGATGTGTGAGGAGAAATCTAGGTGTTGGTCAAGCCAGACTCCTTGGTGTCTGAATGAGGTGCAGGACTCCATGGGGGGAACCATCTAGGGTAAGGAAAGAGGGGCGAACTGCTAGCCAGGAAACTCCTGATCGTGTGCCAAAAGTTAGAGAGACTTTTTTTTACATTTAGGAATAGCTGGTTGGACCGGAACCATTTCTGTATGGCATTGAAGTCCTGCTGTAGCACATTGGACACTACTCCAGTGGAAGGGCCTGAAGCGTACAGTACAGTGTCGTCCACATACATTTGGATAGATGAGTGAGTGCAGGCCAACGGGAGGTCATTTAGAAATATAGAAAAGAGTAGCAGGCACAGGACTAAGCCTTGGGGGACCCCCATATTGACTGGGAGAGGGGTAGATATATGAGGGCCAATTTTCACCGATTGTTGTCTGCCTGTCAGGTAGGCCTGAAACCAACTAGTGGCAAGACAGGAGAGGCCTGCCTGCATCATTTAATATGGCTAGTAGCATAGGGTGAGAGACGGTATCGAAGGCCTTGGCCAGGTCAATAAAAATGGCCGAGGTGATATGCCCTTTATCCATTCCTGTGATGATGTCATCAGTGAGTCTTAGTAGGGGGGTGATGGTGGAGTGAGACTGATGGAAACCTGACTGATAAGGGGTAAAGAAGGAGGATGAGTCTAGGTATTGGGAGAGTTGGACAAGGGCAAGGTGTTCCTGAAGTCTGGCCAGTATTGGGAGTAGGGAGATGGGGCTGTAATTTCCCAGCTTGGAGGGGCCACCGCCCTTAGGGAGGGGGATGACAACCGCCTGCTTCCATGCTGCTGGGATTTTGGCCAGAGAGAAGGAGAGGTTGAGGAAGACGGCTAATGGGGTGGCTATGGCTGGGGCAGATAAGTGAAGTAATTTGGCGTCCAGGCCAGAGGGGCATTTGCCTTTGTTAGGGTCAAGAGCTCTCAGAGCTTGGAGGACTTCGGCCAGGGTTACTGGATGGAAAGAGAAACTGGTGGCGGGGAGGAGTTCTGAGATTTCGGTGAGGTGCTTGGTGTGTGTGGGGTGGGCAGGAGACTGGGTAGGAGAGACGTTGCGCTGCTGGTGAAGAAGGTATTGAAGGCAGAGGCAACTTCGCCAGGGTCCGAGACGGTCGTACCTTGGATGGATAGGGTCGGGGTAGGTGGTTGGACTGGTGGAGAGAGAAGGGATTTGATAGTTTTCCAAAAGTTTGTAGGGTGGTTAAGGTTAGAGTTCAGAGCCAACGTAAAGTAGTTCTTTTTGGCCTGTCGTATAGATTTGGTGCAGGAGTTGTGGAGGGTACGGTAACTTTGTAGGGATTCTTGGGAGCATGTTAGCTTGTGTTTTTTCCAAGCTAGGTTCCTGGTGTGGCATCTGCTAATGATATTGTCCCATACAGCAAGAAACCTGGTCTTGAAAGTCTTGAAAGCATAATCAATGGAGGGTGCCTTCTGTATGAAGGACCAGTACACGTGGGTCAGGTCATTTAGGAGGGAAGGTAGAAATAGGAATTTGTAGGATCGCGTGAGGAGGGTCCTAGAGGGGGTTCTGCTGGTCCATGCACTTTCCTGACCATGTAAGCCATGTGGTGATCGCTTAAGGAGTCGGGGAGAAGTCCAGCTTTAATAATCCTGTGTGGGTGGGAAGTGAGGGCCCAGTCCAAGAGGGAGTGGTTAAGTGTTTTGGGGTTCAGCCGGGTGGGTTGGGCGATTAGCTGGGAGAGGTTTCGAGTGTTTATTTTGGGCTGTAGTTTGGAGCAGTCTTTGGCTAGCCAATTGAAATTGAAATTGCTGAGGATATGGAGCTCTCCTGCTGTGGCAGCAGACTTTAAAGTGGTCAGGTGGTCTAAGACACCATGCGGGGGGGGGTAGTAGGGGGGCAGTAGGACCCCATAGCATTACACAGGGGTGGAGTAAGGGAGTGCTGGTTTGACCAGTAAGGATTCTATTTAAGGGGTAGGTGCAGGGATTTGGACCGGGTTGAACTGTAGCCTGGTGGAGATGAACATGGCAATTCCACCACCTTTTTTCTTACCCAGGCAGTCTTGCCTGATCAGCGAGTAGTCAGGAATGGCTACAGCAGAGTCCGCATGGTGTGGCTTTAACCAGGTCTCCGATATTATGAAGATGTCTGGTCATAGAGATAGGGCAGTAAGTTGTAGCTCTGGTATTTTGTTCAGGATACTGCAGATGTTGAGGTGCAGTAGTGCAAGAGACAGGCCAGAGTCAGTGGGATGAGGATTGGGAGGGGTAGGACCGGAGGTTGACTTCGACATCACCTGCCAAGAGGAGAAGCAATGTAAGATAGTGTTTGGTTTTGTACCAGGCAGGTCTAGTCATTCGGCAGGAGAAGAGTGCTTGATTGGTAGGCGTAGTGGCAGCCGTTGCCAAGTTACATAGGACAGATAGCCCAGGGAAAAAGGAGGGAGGGAGGGAGGATGGCAGCACCAAGCACCCAGTTATGAGTGGGTACTTGTGGCAGTTGATGTGGGAAGGTAGTTGGGGGGAGGGACAGGAGAGTAGTGAAGGTGTAATATAGATGGTGGTCTGGGTGCCGTAGTGGATGGGTTGCTGGGGGGAGGGAGGCTAAGGGAAACCCCAGGAGGAAAAGCGAGAGGAAAAACAGTAGCATTATGCCTAAAAGATTCTTGCAGCAAGCAGGGGCTGAATGCAGCAGCCGCTAGTGGTGACAGCAGATAATCTGCTAATGGGAGAGTGGGCTGATTGGTTCTGCAGAGTTTGATCAGTCACGTAACAGCACATATAAAGCTAACAGCCGACCAAGGGCGGTGGTGGAGGTGGCGGGGTAAAAACACGCCGACTCCTAGAAGCTGGCGCTGGTCCTGTGTGCGCATCCCGTACCTTGTTCGCTCTGGGGGAGGGGGGTTCAGCATGGCTAGTGCTCCGGTGCTCCAGTGCAGAGGGCAGGCAGAAAGGGGCCCTCGCGACCCACGTAGTCCTTCTGGGGAGTGCTGGCATCTTCAGGCCCTCATGTCCCTTCTGCTGTGAGACAACTAGAGAGAGGAGAACAATTTATATGCTGCCGGAGAGGCGGGGCTAAACAACAGGTATGAAACTATTGCAATATACCTAGTTGATGCACATACAGCTGTAAATGCTGTTGGCTATGAAATGCACAAACTAACTTCAGGAGCAGCACAGTTTGCTCTAAGCACAGTTTACTGTAGGCAGTAGTGGATTAAATGCATATGGAAGCTGCTGGTACAAAGGTCTACTGCTACTCATATACACGTTTCCCTTAAGGAACCTCAGAAACACAGTTAAATTGATGAACTAATGTAGTGAAATCTGCTCAGAAATAAACTATCTGTAGTGTTATGCCGACGTTTTAAAGGCAAAGTTCAGGCAACAACATTTTAAGGCAAGTTCGTGGTAATTTTGAAATTGTTTTTGGCTCCAAAACACACGCCGACTCCTAGAAGCTGGCACTGGTCCTGTGTGTGCGTCCATCACCTTGTTCGCTTCGGGGGGGGGGTGTCAGCGTGGCTAGTGCTCCAGTGGGAGGGCAGGCATAAAGATGCCCTTGTGACCCTTGTAGTCCTTCTGGGAGGGCTGGCATCTCCAGGCCCTCACGACCCTTCTTTTTTGCTCCGGGGGGGGGTCAGCGTGGCTAGTGCTCCAGTGCTCCGGTTGGGAAGGCAGGCAGAAAGAGGCCCTCATGACCCTCGTAGTCCTTCTGGGGAAGGCTGACATCTCCAGGCCCTCATGACCCTTCTGATTGTTTGCTATGGGGGAGGGGGGGTTTCAGCATGGCTAGTGCTCTGGTGCTCCGGTGGGGAGGGCAGGCAGAAAGAGGCCCTCACGACCCTCGTAGTCCTTCTAGGGAGGGCTGGCATCTCCAGGCCCTCACAACCCTTCTTGTTCGCTCCGGTGGGGGGTGGGTTTCAGCTTGGCTAGTGCTCTAGTGCTCTGGTGGGGAGGGCAGGCAGGAAGAGGCCCTCACAACCCTCGTAGTCCTTCTTGGGAGGGCTGGCATCTCCAGGCCCTCACGACCCTTCTGCTGTGACATGAACTACAAATTCAGCTATAAAAGCTGTTTTAAACATATTGTATTGTAAGTGAGAAAACTAAAAATAGACAGGGAATGAATCTAGAGATGTCAGAAATACATTTTTGCTAAAGAATATATGTGATGAAATTTCTAGACTACTAGCAAATACTACTGTTTTAAGTTAAATTGTCAGTTTCTGTCAATTGCTTGTTTCAGGGAATATTCTGTTTTTTTTTTAACTTTCTGTTTTTCTATTTAAGGAGCTAAAGGCTTAATGTCCTTATGTACCTTTCTAGTTGGCTGTAAAATCTGGGGTATGCTCACCTAGGTGGGAGGTTTGATTTTCTTATACATCTCCTTTTTGAGCTGGACTCTAGTATCCTGTTGATTATGCCTTCACCTGATTATGTCATATGTTTGTCTAGGGTAATGTTAGTTAGTATTATGTTGCTTGGTATAGTATAGTATTGCATACTTCTTTGTTCTCCCCAATAGTTAGTTTAGTGGGACATGGCTTGCATTGTGGTAAAATACTATGTAATGATTTAAATAACTATATTACAGTAAGTTTACAATTTTCAATTTGGGAGATTTTCCCAGCCACTTCCCCAACTCCTACAAGGGGGCTGAACTCTTCTCCTTTTATTATCTCTAAGTGAGAGCTGTATCTGAGTGTGGGTGCCACTCATATTGGAATTCTGTACATTCTGTGTGATCTTTTGTGAAACATTTTGTATTGAGAATGTACTCCTCTCCTTCTGTATTGTGACGAAAATTTTAATAAAAACAAAATAAAAAAATAAACACTTTCTGTTTGTGCTCCTAAGCAGCCAGCCTGCCCATGGCCCCCCTCTGATGCCTCTTCGTGCAATAGTTCCAACCACCCCAACTTTTCCCAGGGCTTACCTTATGCTCCACTGTTATCCTCAGTGGCTTTCACCCACAGCAGGAACTTCGGGTTGGGCCAGGACTTTTGGGAGAATTTTCTACCAGTCTTCCAAGGGAGAGTACTTGGGTCTTTGAGAAATATTTTGCTTTTCAGTCTTCCCTTCTTCATTGTCCTTGGTAAAATATGGAAAAGCTTGTTGTTTCCCTTCAATTGTATATAAATAAGCCTTGAACCACCAGATTCTAATTCCATAGTAATTTATCCCTAGAATGATTAGCTGTAAATATCAATTGCACAACTAGTAATTGTTATTATGGATTATTTTCATGAAAGTATGTTAATAACTTTTGCAGTTTCACCCAACTTTATACATGTTTAGGTGAAGTTCTCTGAATACTTACACTTTAGCTGAGACACTATTCTTTGAAAATAGTACATGCGATTATATAAAACATAGCAAATACTGTAGCTAAATTAAAAGAAAGCTTTTTGTTCCCCAAAACAGAGTTGTACATCTATTTTCATACAGTATGTATGTGCATCATCTATGGAGAGGTTATGCCCAGTGGATAATGTTTAGACAGGCTATGAATGTGTTCCCTTGGAAGAAAAGAAAACAAATAGAAGATTATTGAATAAAATGGATCAAGAGAAACCACTGCAGTGTTTGCATAACAGAACAAGGGAATATATCCTATGCCTAATGGGTATGGAATATAAATTGGGATCATTTGAGGAAACATTTTTCACACAGAAAGAGGTCAGCCAATGGAAAATACTCCCTTGAAGAAGCAGTGGAAGTAGGGATTGTGAAAATGTTTAAACTCTAGTTAGGTCAGTTTCCTATGAGCATGACACTGCTGAGTCTAACAGTTAATTCACATGAGGAAAGAGGGTCACAAGCATTATATCTCACGACATAAATAGTACTGCTGGATAATTCAGCTACTGGTAGTTCTCTTTTCCACTCCATAGATACAATGCCCATATTTAATGTAATGGCATTACTTCATATTAAACAATAACTGCAAACTATTTCTCATTTTATGGACTACTCTCAGTGGCAGGAGGCAAATGCACCCAGCATTGTCTTTGTTTCTATGTTATGTAGACTTTGCCAAGTAGATATCATTAAAATGGTACCATTCAAGCCAAAAAAGTAAAATGTGCTGTCTGATAGATCTTACATATTATATCAGGCTTTTCATTTTTTTAAAACTTCCTAACTTAATTGTCCTTAGATTATGAGGTAGGATTCCGTTGTACAGTTGTGAAGTCAGATTCCATTGTACAGTTAGGGTAGTATCCTATTTCTGAGATAATATTGTTGTTTAGGCATGGTAATTTGATTGGAACACTGCATTAAGTACTATACAGTCTGCAGTAACAGATATACTGCACTATATAGGCACACATACACACACACACACACACACACACACACACACACGCACACACACACACACACACACACCAGGACTGGGGGTCAAAATGATGAGATGAAAAAGATAACTTAGCTAGTGACATCAGAAACAGCAACATATCAAAAATATGTATTTGCTACTGTTGTCACAATTGGTATTTTTAAGATTACTGCAGAAGCGTGCGCAGAGTCAGTGAACAAAGGGGACCAGAATTCCCACAAAGCTAGGGGGTCTGGGGGCATATATAATCATATTATAATTTAGTTGGAGGATGCTTTTAATGGGGAGGGCTGGAGCCAGGCCCTCCACACACACACACACCTATGGTTACTGTCATAACAATGGAATACCTAACCAATCAGAGAGCAGGTTTCACAATACTGATGACATCACAATACCTAGTAGAACACTGAAGCCAGTTGTTCAAATCAAAGAAAAACAGCAAAATATTCAAACTGTAGATTTAAAAGCTATAACATGTTACCTACTGTTGTATATGTCAAATATACAACAGCCTGACTCAAAAACAATTTATCATCACTTGTGATTGGGCAGGACATAACTCACTAGTTGCATGAGTAATGATCCTGCCCCCTCACACTTGAAAATAAATAACATATTTTAAGTTAGCCAATTGTATATATGTATATATATATATATATATATATATATATGCACATACATATATATATATAGATATATATATATATATAGATACACACACACGGTATCTATTTATACAATGGGGTGAGACATATTCCAGTGAGATAAAACAAGTTATTTTCACTGCAGTGAAGTAAATCCTAATGACATCAGCAGAGTTAAAATAAATGCTATTTATTACACCCCCAAACCTGTGCTAAACCCACGTAAAGCCGCACAACTGTGCAAAGACATGCAAATTGTACATTTTGCAGCAATGAGGCCCCCATTGTATTAATAGGATTCATGATGTGCACTCATGTGATAAGGGAAATATGTTCAGTCCTGTACAGTGACCTCCGAAACCTCACTCGTGGCTTTGCCACTCGTGAGTATTCAGAGGTCATGCTAGAGGAGTGAAAATATTTTCCATATTATGCTTGAGCCCATCATGTATCATATATATATATATATATATGTTAGAGGCAAAAAAACTCCATTTAATGCATTAGGGTTGTTCCACAGTGACAAAAGTGAGGAAATTTGGTGTTATGGTTGAAAACCCCTTGGACTCTGACCCACCCCCGCCCGGCGTAGAGTGCGCATTAGGAGTACGTCAGCCTAACTCTCACCCCATCACATGTGTAAAGCAGCAGAAGTATAGGAGATAGGGGTGAGAGTTAGGACCCGATGACCCCAATGCGCACCCCAATGCCAGTTGGGGGGGTCCAAGGGGGGTTTTCAACCCTAACACTGAATTTGCCTTCACTGCCGGTGCTGCTAGCGGTGCTGTTGGTGTCTCATGGTGCCACGGATGCCCGTGGGTGTTCGTGGGTGCCACGGGCAGTGCCGGGCACCTGAGGGTGCTGTGGGTGTTGCCGCGGGTGGCTCTGGGCACCCATGGGTGGCGCCAGGCACCTGTGGGTGCTGTGGGTGCCTGACACCACCCGTGGCACCACCCGTGGGTGTCCAGTGCCACCCACAGCACCCGCAGATGCCTGGTGCCACCTGCAGGTGCCCAGAGCCACCAGCAGTACCACCTGCAGCACCCGTGGGTGCCCGGCACTGCCCGCAGCACCCAAGAACACCTGCGGGCATCTGTGGCACCGTGAGACACTGACAGCACCACTAGCAGCACCGGCAGTGAAGGCAACAATGACAGCACCCACGGCACCATGCAGCCCACTGCGCCGAGTGTGGCACTGAACACCATGCTGAGTGCACCACCCATCCACGGCGCCAAGTCCCAGCACTGACCCAAACACCAGCGACGCCACCTATGGCACCAATGCCAAACCAGTGGCATGGCGCTGGACCGGCGGTGCCACCAAGGTGTCGGGCACAGTGCCAGGAAAAACACCGTGGAAAAGCCAATGGAAAAGATTGGGAGAAGGAGAAAGGTGGTGCCCGTGCCGGTCCCAGCATGGAAAAGGAAGAGGGGGTAGGCATGAGGGGCTGACACGATGGCGAAGACACCAAGAGGGCACCGCGCTCATTCTGATCCAATTGACCCAGCTCCGTCCAACAGCTCTGAGGCCCGGAGGCCCAGAAAACAGAAATACAACCAGGAAAAAAGGAAAGTCAAACCACCTGCTCCATAGGAGCGGCCCAGAGGTGAAACTGCTCACCGGAACTCCAACGAGGACAGAGATGGAGTCCGGAGTCGAGTATGTGGCAGTTAGGAGCAGGGCCAAGGTGAACCCATGAAAGTCGGTTCAGGCCTATCGCCCCTACCAATGAACAGTCCTCGTGCAGACATACCAACGGGCAACCTCGAGTGGCGCCGATTCTTCTTCCTCAAACGAAGAAGAAGAGCTCGAGGCTAAGAGGAGCTGGATCCCCGGCACTGCCAGATTCATGCTTCGGTGGACTGTCCTCCCCCCGAGAACAGGACTGTCCGTAGTCAGACCCTCCCCCGTTACTTAAGGGTGGCAGACCGGGCACAGCCCCTCTGCCATAACAACTTTCAAACGAAGTCTTCCTACCGTCACCTCTACCATCTAAGGACGACTCCGTTGATGGCAGGAAAGAATTTCTTTTTCTTCATAATCTTCTTGTTCGTAAAATAAAAAATTACTACTAAATAGTTAAATTAAACAGTTAAATTAAACACTAAAAGCTGCTGTCGTATAGACGAAAACTTTGACTTCGGCAGATGAGCGACGTCGACATCCAAGCGCACTCGACGGTGGGAGAAAAGGAACTGAGGCGGTTGGAGGGTCGACGCCAAGATAGCCTACACAGGCACGAGTCAGTCTCGTGGTGCTGCGCATGCACGGTCCTATCTCGGCACCGACCCTTCAGAAAATTTTTGGCTCCTGCTTGGTCCTAGCACCTCCGGCGCTATCCCACTAGTGTGAATGAGTGATGGAGACTTAGTCCAGGAAGATCAGCAACGCAAACAGAAGTGCTAATAGTGGCACACATGGTAATGCAAGCGCGAATGAGAACAGAAAGGGTAACGCACACGGTGACGTAGACAGGAACGGTCTGCCACGTGTTGTGTTGTCACATAGTAACATGGTGCCTGCAAACGGAAATGTCAATGGGCATGGTGACGCAAAGTGAAACAGAAAGAGAAACAGTACTATAGACACAAATGGCAAATAATAACAGAAACGCAAGCGCAAAGGAAAACGCAAAGGATAATGCACATGGTGGCATAGACATCAACGGTAAGTGAAACGGGTACGGAACTGCAAGCAGAAAGGGCAACGGTAACAGTAATGTAAGCGCACAGGCTGGTTTTCCCCAAAAGATGCATAGAGAAAGACAGTGAGTACAAAGAATGTATGCATAATAATGGGTATCGGAGCAGAAAATGAGGACTTGGAATACTAAATAGGTTATATCTCAGGAACCGTACGCTGTAGAAGAAAAATTTAAAAGTCATATGATTTACGACTGTCCTGGCTAGTTTTGTACTTAGCCCCCATTAGGGGACTAAGCATTTTTCTGACGAAAAGTATCTCACACCGTTTCTGAGATACGGGCCCTGAAAGGCGCGCCGAACGCCGTAATGTTATCCTATGGGAAAAAAAGAGAAGTTCAGAGTGCCATAACTTTGCCTCCCTGTAATATTTTTTCACCAAACCACTTAAAGGCACATCTGTGGTATGTTGGCTGTGTTCCCTCCAAATTTCAGGAAAAAAGACCAAACTGTTATTTTGCAGCAGGGTGCCAAAGGATTCCTGTAATGCGTCGGGCGCTGTAATGTTATCCTATGGGAAAAAGTGTCAACTTTGGAGTATTGTAACTTTACCACCTTGCAATATTGTTTCAACAAAACACTGAAAGGTACATCTGTGAGATGTCGGCTACGTTCCCTCCAAATTCCAGCCCAAAACTCCAAACCGTTCTTTTGCAGCAGAGTACCAAAGAATTGCTGTAATTTTCCCACAGACTAGAAAAGTACTGTCGCAATTTGCAAAAGCTTTTGCAAAAATTTGCAACACTTTCGTGAGCACAAAAGTACTTTGCGAAAGTACTTTTTCCAGAAATTAGAAAAACATATTTCTGGGGTGTTTTACCCCAAAATAAAGACATGGCTAGCATCCTCAGGCTCTGACTAGGTGAATACAAAAAGAATTAGGTTGCTAGAGGGTCCCAAATTTAAATGCCAAGCATTTTCTGATCACTAACTGAAAACAAGATGGTGGATTTGCAAAGTAACAGGGCCATTGCAAAAGTAAAATGCATTTGCTACACTGTCGAACTTTTGTTAACTTTTCCATTGACTTATAATGGGAAATTGTTTTTTGAATAACTTTTGAACTGTTTAATATTTTTTCACGAAATCTTTGAAAGGCACATCAGGGACCCTGGCCGCACGTTCCCTGAAGATTTTGGGCCAGTCGCGCAAACCGTGCGACCTGTAAGCACGATCGTAGAATTCCAGAAAAAGCATAAACGCACGCACAGATCACGCTTAATAACTCCGCAGCTGTGTATCCGGCTGGTACAAAACTTGGCAGATCCCAAGATGTATGGGTCTTGATCATGTATTCCAAATTTCAGGCAAATCTGTCAAACAGTTGCAAAGTTATTAAGGTGCAAAGGTTTGGGTTTAACATAGAAATGGCTACTCAACCCTAACTATGGTAGCACTACCGTGCTACCATAATATATATATATATATATATATATATATATATGGCAAAAAAAATCCATTTAATGCATCAGTTAGGGTTGTTCCACAGAGACAAAAGCGAGGAAATTCAGTGTTAGGGTTGAAAGCCCCCCTTGCACCCCAGCTCACCACCCCAACCGCCAGTGGGGTGTGCATTGAGGTCATCGGCCTTAACTCTCACCTCATCAGATGTGTAAACAAGCTGAGGTATGGAGAATGGGGTGAGAGTTAGGACTGACGACCCCAATGCACACCCTGTTGGTAGTTGGGGTGGCAGGCTGGGGGTGCAAGAGGGGCTTTCAAGCCTAACACCAAATTTCCTCACTTTTGTTGCTGTGGAACAAACCTAACTGGTGCATTAAACTGAGTTTTTTGCCTCTAATTTCCCTTCTTTTTGGGAATGTGCAGTAGAAATAGTGAATGGAATGTGGTGGTGGGAGCGAAGGGCCCTCCCACCATGTGAATTTTTGTGACATAGTAACAGTAAGTGCAAGGGAAATGCAGCCACTAATGGTTGCACACATGGTGACTAAAATGTAAATGGAAAAACAAACGTTAGTAGAAACGCAAGTGCAAAGTGACACCAAAGCGAATAGTGATGCAAAAGGAGAAGCAAGCGCATAAGGAAATGCAAACTGTGATGCACACGGTGACAGTACCATAATTGGAAATGCAAATGGTAACATTAACAGCAGAAATGATGTCAAAGGAAACAGAAATGGAAATGAAAATGCAAGCACGTACGCAAACGAGAATGCAAAGGGTAACACACACAGTGGTGTACATGGGAACGGTAACGCAAATGGGTACGGAAACGCAAGTAGAAACACTAACTGTAACAGTAAAGGAAGTACACACCCTGTTTTTTTCCAACAGCTGCATAGAGAAACACAGTGTGTACGAAGAACATATGATAATAATGGTCCTCGGAGCAGAAAATGAGCTGTTGGAATACTAAATTGCTTATATCTCAGGAACCGAGCGATGTAGAAAAATAATTTAAATTTCACATGATTCATGAATTTCCTGGCTAGGTTTTCGCTGATCGTCATGACGACAATTCCGTATCTCACTCAGTTTCCGAGATACGAGCCCCTAAATGTGCAGCGGACACCACCATGTTAGTCTATGGGAAAAAAAAATTCAACTTTGGAGTACCATAACTTGCCATCCATGCAATATTTTGTCACCAAACCACTAGCAGGCACATCTGAGAGATGTTGGCTGCATTCCCTCCAAATCTCAGCTCAAAAGACCAAACCGTTCTTTTGCAGCAGGGTGGCAAAGAACTCCTGTCATTTTGGCCATAGTCTGGAAGAGTAGTGTCGGAATTTGTGAAAGCTTTCACAAAATTTGTGCAAGTGTCATGGGTGCGACACTACTTTGCGACACTACTTTTTCCAGAAATTTGAAAAACATATTTCTGGGGTGTTTAACCCCAAAATAAAGACATGCCTAACATTCTCAGGGCTCGACTAGGTAAACACAAAAAGAATTGTGTCCCCAGATGGTCCCAATTTTAAATGCCAAGCATTTTTCTGATCACCAACTGAAAACAAAATGGCAGATTTGTGACACTAGTAGGGCCATTTGCGACACTAAAAAGTGCATTTGCAAAAGTGTTGAACTTTTTGTTAACTTTTCCCATTGACTTATAATGGGAACTTGTTTTTTGAGTAACTTTTGAACTGTTTAATATTTTTCATGAAATCTTCAAAAGGCACATTGTGGACCTCAACCGTTCCCTGATGTTTTTGGACTGGTCGCGCAAACCGTGCGACCAGTAGGCGCGTGCAAAGAATTTGAAAAAAAAAACGTAATTGCACACATGAATGTTGCTTAATAACTCTGCAGCCGTATATCCAACTGGTACAAAAGTTGGAAGATACCAAGACCTATGCTGCCAGTCTGTGCCTGCCAAATTTCAGGCAAATCCATTGAAAGGTGGCAAAGGTATTAAGGTGCAAAGCTTCACCCTTTAACCTTAAAAGGGCTACTCCACCCTAACTATGGTAGCACTACCATGCTACCATAATATATATATATATATCTATGACAAAGTCATCAGTCTTTAAATGATATCAATTTTCTATAAATAGCCCTTTTTCATTTAAAAATGTTTTACTTGAAACTGCACTGAGATTGCTAACTTTGAGGAACTTAAGCTTTTGTACTGTGTCCTCCGGAAACAATGGGAGCACTGCAAGCTCTTCAAGCTTACAGTGAACAAGAGGATCTGAAAGATGGGTTTAGAGTATAGCGCTCCTCGATTGCAGCTGCAGCTCTTTAAACTCACATATAAGAGGAGGGTCTTGTGAAATCATCCATGTAAGACAGCTGTTATGTACTGCATTCCCTCTAGCAAAAAAATGCAATGGTCATTCAGAACAGCTGAACTGCAGTTTGTATTCATTACATCCCTAGTTTATTGAGTGGTCTCAGGCCTAGTCATATCAATTCCACGGCTTCATGAGATTCATATGATTGCTCAGTTTATTCAGTTCTCCACTGAGATAAACAGCATCTGTTGAAAGTAATCAAATCCATGACATTCAAGAGTTGTGTATGTCAATGTTAGTATTCTCATTATTTACACAGGATGGGACCACAAGAAGTAATAGCAGTTCAAGCTTCCTTGCTTCTTCCCATCAGTTGCCACAGCAGCACCATAACTAGATTGCCTGTGATGGCTACAAAGGTAGTTCATACAGAATAGAACCGAATGGAACATAATACAATAAGGGGTGATCTAATGAGCCAGTGGGAGCCTGTTGCACTACCATGCTAGCAACCCAGTTTCAAAAGAAATGGATAATGGCTGTTAATACTCTTGGCCCCCATGCTGCATTGACCCCACAGGGATGCAGCCTATTGGGTAGCAGTAGTTGGGGATAGGAGGTCACCGACTGAGAGGCAGACCTGGGCATTGAATAGATCTATACAGAAGGAGAAAAAAAAACAAATGAAAATAGCAGCATACAGTAGAAAAAACATTGGTTTTATACCATGTTTCAGACACACTGTATCCCAAATTGCTTTACAAAGCTATGAGTTAGAAACCAGTAGTACAGGGACTGTATGCCACATACATTCACACACCAAACAAACTAATACCATGAACATAGCTATATTTACTTAAAACCTGTGTTGCTTGGAGAGGAAATGTTCTCCAGGACAATAGGAAAAGTCCATTACTCTTTCACTAAGTGCCAAGGGAACAGGTGGTGGATCCAGGCCATCCATGTGATGGAGGAGGATCTAGGGATGCCCCTGGTTTAGTACTGGGAGGTGTTCCCTTGGGCCCCTCTGTTCAGGTCAAGGATCTAGGCATGGACCCGACTGACAGCTTGACACCAGTCAGCCATCATCAAAAGCAGTTTTTACCATCTGAGGAACATTGCTCAGATCCAGGCCCTAATACCAACTGAGGACCTAACCACCCTGGTGCATGCCTTTATTAGGTCCAGGCTGGACTACTGCAATGCCCTGTACCTGGGGTTATCTGGAGGCAACCTCTGCCATCTGCAGCTGGTGCAGAACACGGCAGCTGGGCTGTTGACTGGTGTTTTAAGATCTGACTGTGTTACACCTGTCCTCCGTGAACTGCACTTGCTGCCAGTAAAGTGGAGGATTGCCTTCAAGGTTGGATTACTGACTTATAAAGCCCTGCATGGGGGAGAGGAACTAGACTACCTGCAAGACCTCTTGGGTCCTCATTGCCCACCTAGAGCTCTTTGTTCCTCTGAGGGTCACCTCCTTGTAGTTCCCAGAGCTAGGTTGTGGCATTCTGGGGACCGTGCCTTCTCAGTTGCCACACCAACTCTGTGGAACTCTTTGACAAGACATCTAAGGGAGGCACCCTCAGTGGAAACCTTTAAAAAGGGGCTGAAAACATTTTATTTAATCAAGCATATGACCTATATAATTTACCATCAGCTGAAGGTCATACAATTAACTGACTGATGTTTTTATTATTGTTTTATTTTAGTTAATGATAGATAGAACAATTTCATATTGAACTTTGCATTACGTATTGAGAATGTGTATGAATTGTTTTTAAATATTGTTAAGCGCTCTGAACCCCCGAGAAGGGGTGCTACATAATTAAAGTTTCTATCTGTCAGTCTATCTATCTATCTATCTATCTATCTATCTATCTATCTGTCTATCTATCTATCTTTAACATCTACCCTGGCAGTCACCAGAGATGGGTAGAATGGTGTTGTGTTTAACATCTTATTTGAAAGATTATACCTCCAACAGCATAATAACATCCTACTCCTCCTATACGGCAATACCATTTTAGTGTTGGATACTGTATTACTCCATGTGCCTGGAGCAGGACTTGAACTCATTGCTTTGCAGTCTTTCTTGCCATCACAGTTGACTTCACAGCAATCAACTGATGATAACATTTGTCTTCTATTGACCTATACTAGTAAGTTATTTAGAGGTGAATGAGTCCATAAACTTCTACCAATCCCTGCTGTCCAGTCCCTCCTTATGTGTAGAGTACATATTGATGTGATTGATTTAATTTCAAATGGTGTCAGCTGCTGTTTCAAAGATGCATCTTTTCGTTTCATAACAGGCAACTGGTTCAAGGCTTGGCTTAATAGCCAGAAATGTATCAGCTATGGGCGTTTCAGTCATAATTGCTTTTATATACGGATGGGAAATGACTCTTTTGGTTCTGGCAATATCACCAGTTCTTGCTGTAGCTGCACTTCTGGAAACCAGAGCACTAACTGGATTTGCAAACCGTGATAAAGAAGAATTACAAAGTGCTGGAAAGGTAAGCTGCAATCACTTGCTTGGATAAAAAATGTTAGACTGGTTAAGCAACAAGACCTAGCAAAATAGGCATTTATGAGCCAGATAAAGAACCTGGAAGGCAGTGAAATATCCCATGGTGACTCTGAGGGGTATCTACCCAACCAGGACCTTATTTGACAATGACTGCCAACTACAGTGGGCCATACAGAAATTCATATAAACTAGTGTGTCCCCAATATGAAACTAACTTTTTTCTATATTACTTTTTCCGCAACAGGGATGGCCCTGCTCGGCCTCAGCCCACTGCCAACTGGTGCATGCCTCCCCTGAGACCTACTTCACAATCTTTCACAGATTACTCCCCCAGGAGGGACCAGGAATTGGAGGGACATCCCCTACTGGAGACCTCATCTAGATGAGGCAGTCTTGGGTGGAAGTGCAGACTGAGCATCATTCTTTGGCCCAATCTTTCTATTTTTTCTGTTCCCCTCAGCTACATGTAAGGTCACCAGCATGTGGGTGTATAGAGGTACACATGCACCAGTTGTCTGGTGCTGTCCAGTCCCCTTCTTGATCAGTTAGTCAATCAAAATATTTATTTAACCAGGCGAATACCATTGAGCAAAGCTCATTTTCGAGGTGGACCTGGACATAGATGCATAGTCAAGCATAGAAGGGTTACATACACAATAGAATCATAATACAATATAAACTGAATATAGAACAATGTACAGAATTCAGATGGATAACAGTACTAATTCTTGGTTAGAATACATATACAAAAATATACATGAGATTCTCTGGACAGTATGAAGGGAATAATAAATACAAGTTACAAGGAATATGCAGGGTGCAAAAGAGAGGGCTCTTAGATTAGGTATGAAGTAGAAGGATAGATCCATAAAGTGAGGGGAAAGGGGTAGATGCCTAAAAGGGAGAAGGTAGAGGGGTAGAAGACTAAATGGGCAGTGGCAGCCATACAATAGCCACTGATCGCAGAGTACTGCCGAGACCACCAATGGAATGAAGATGGGCCCCAGGATGCTGGTCAAAGGCAAGGGGAGGGAGGGGATAAGGGAACAGAAAGAACAGGGGTCAGGGGAGGACAGAGAGTGGGAGGCTCAATTCAAGTAATAAAGCAGGGTCAGGTAAAACAATTATCGGACTCCTTGAAAGAACAAGTATAGAGTTTTGAATGTTGATAGTTTGATAGGATAGACCAATTTCAATGTGTTTTGCAGCTTTTTCCAGAGTGAGGGTAATGCATAACTTAAGGATGTTCTACCAAAGCACAAACTGGCCCTTCTGCATTATGATCTGCCCTGTCAATGTGCTTCCATGTAGTGGCAGTACTGTGAATGGTGCAGTACTGTGAATGGTCCTTCCCTTGGAGAGGAAAACAGTCATTGGACACTCAACCCTCTCCCCCAGTCAAGCTTCAGTGACCTGGGCTGATTCCCAAACCTGGGTCGCTGACATGGCAGGAGTTGTAGAGTCCAGAGCCTCAAATCTCTGAACCACTGGGCTGGCACTAAACTACCTTTTTGTAGAAAAATATTGTTAGTTGTTTGAGGTACTGTAGTGGGCAGAATCTCTTCTACAATGGATTTTTCTGATTAAAATAGTACATTATGTCTTTTTTAGAGGACAGTCATAAGAGAAAATTGTAAAAGGAGAGTGCATATCAGCAGAAATTGTGCTTTGAAATTACTGTACAGCATCCTTTGATCGCTTAAAGTTACCCTCAGGCATGTGTAAAACTGAGCCATATGCCCAGCCCACTTTCCTGGCTAAAGAAATAAAAAATAAGAGTACAGCATTCATTGGGCAGTGCTTATAGGTTGATAGAGGGGATAACAGAGGTTCAGTAGGAAGATGCTGGCATGTGGGTCAGGGATCAGTGAAGCGGTAGTGTTCTGAAGGGCTGAGAACTTTTGATTTTACTACTGGATTTTATTGTTTAAAAACAAAATAAAATGTTGTGCTGGTAATTTGGGGGCTGGGAGGTATGGGAGGAGGGCTGGGAGGAGGGCTGCAGAGGGAGGGATGAGGGTGTGAACAGAGCATGGATAGCCAGCCACATTTGGTAGCATGAGTGGTTGCTTGACTATAGTCCTCCAACAGAGAGGTTGTACTACTACAGGGTATAGCAAGCTCCAGTCTGGTCTGATCCCAGTGCAGTAGGAAGCTGACAGTGTGTGGCTCAGAGACAAGAGAAGCGGCAGCATCCTTAGGGTCTGAGTACTTTTGACTTCACTGCTGGATTTAATTGTTTCAGAAGCAAAATAAAATGTTGTGCTGGTGATTTGGAGGCTGTGGGGGAGAGGAGGGCTGCAGAGAAAGGAACGAGGGCATGTTAGTTGGGATGGGATAGCCGGGCATGATTGGAGGCATGAGAGATTGCTTGGCTACAGCCCTTCAATAGGGAGGCTGTACTACCTAAATAAGACCCACAATTCCAAGTGACCCCAAAGTGAGACTAACCCTGAGGTATGAGTACCATGAAGCAAGAGTATGAAATCAACCTCAGTGCTTCTGGAGGCATCATTAGGGCTGCAGGCCATGCTGCTCAAAGAAGGGATGGGAAGGTAAGCTAAGATAGGATAAATAGAGGTTCAGTAAAGGTAGCAGATGTTCCCTATTTAGGGATGATTTCCAGAGTAGGCAGTTGGTGGTAGCATTGGTATTAGGGGATCTCAGATACTCAGCCTACAGGGGTATTAGCAGGCAGGATAACAGTGATATCTGGAGATCTCAGCTACTCCCTATCTACAGTCAGCCTACAGGGGAGTTAGCAGGCATGAAATCTAGCAAGAAGGCATATAGTGCATTCCTAAATCAGGCTTACAAATAGTCCTAATTAGAAGCTATGAAAGGTTAGAGGGATTGCCTAAGTGCAGTATTAGGAGGGCCTGGAAACCTAATATGTGGGGAGAGAGCATGCAGTGGGGGTAGAGTAGGGTGGGAAGTGTTATGGGGTGCAGAGGATGTGGAGCGGTGTTTTTTTCTGGGAGCACTCTGGGAGATGGGAAGATGCCTGATATACAGGAAATTTAGTCAGCTGAGGGTGGAGCTGTGACAGCTGAGGCAGGAAATAGGTGTGCTGGTGGAAAGGGACTCATAGGGTGATGAAGGGAGGCACAGAGGAGATGCAGGGCATGAAGGCTGGTAAGGGAAGGGAGGCAGGAATGGACACAAGAGGGGAGGGGGATGAAGGGGGTAGAAAGGAACAGGTGCTTAGGCAGTTCCCAGGGACACCCCTCCCTCAGGGAGAGAAAGGACCCAGGGAGGAAGGGTGGATAACAGTATGGGGAAAACTTAAGGCAGAAAGAGGGACCAGTGGGAGCATCTCCAGAGTTGCTGCTGTGGAACAGATTCCTCCCACAGGATGAGGGGAGGAGGGGGAACTTGGTGGAATGGGGCGTGACAGTGGGATAGGGAGGAATGGAAGTGGTATGGGGGAAGTGGAAGTATCTGGGAAAGTAGGGAGGAGATGCAGGAGAAAGTGAGTTCAGACAAGTAAGGAGGGCAGGTGGAACAGGGAAGAGGATAGTGAAAAAGGGAACATGTTGGGGGAGTCCAGAGGAGAGCAAGCTGGGGTGGTAGAGCGCAGGTGGGGAAGTAAGCAAAAGGTAAGATGGGGGATGCCGGGGGGAGAAAGGCATGGGAGGAGAGGGTGGGGAAGGGGATAGCTGAGGTAGGGGTTGGGGGAATACAAATGGGACAGGAGGGGAAAGGGAAGGCAGGTGGAACTGGGCAACAGGTTGGACAGAGAGACTGAAGTGCCCAGGATGGAGGGGGAAGGTGGAAATCTTGGTGGATTCAATTGTGAAAGACATGAGATGAGGAGGGAAAGGGTCAACCACAAGCCATAAGTCACAGTCAAAGTTTATTACAGGAGTAACTCCATTGAGCAGGCTCATTCACAAGGAGGGCCTGAGAGTATAAATCAGAAAAATAAAATGTACAAGGCAAGCAGGATTACATACATAACACATAAAATTGTGATACATAATAACAGAGTACATAGACATTCATTTTATATACTCATAATATGTACAAATATTTTCAGAGCACACCTTAAGTTAGCAAGCTTCCTGAGTGTGACCACAGGTGAATCAAGGTAATTGCTAATTACAGCTACATGCGTCTTTCAGCTTTATACCAGCAAAGACTTTAAAGAATTTGATAGAGACGAGGCTGGTGAGTTTAAGTACAGACTGGAGCTGGTCCCAAACTGATGGGAGGGTGTAGGAGATAGCACATTTCCCAAAGGATGTACCAGACCTAGGGATATCTAGGAGGAAGAGGTCTAATTTCCTGAGGGAGTATGTAGAGTAAGAAGTATGAACAAGGGAGGATATGTAACTCGGAAGCTTATTCAGAAGGGTTTTAAGCACCCACATACCGGAGTGGATCAGGTATCTGGTGGAGAGTGATGACCAGCTGACAGCGGCATATAGGTCGCAGTGATGGGTTCGATAAGGTTCGTTAGTTATGAACCATAGGGCTTGATGAAAGAGGACATCCAATTTATGTAGGTTAGAAGCAGAGGTAGTGTAAATTATGTTGCCATAATCGAGTAAAGGCAGGAAGGTGGCCTGAACGAGACTAGTCCTAATCTCGGTCAGGAATAAGAACTTATTTCTGAAAAAGAAACCTAACCTGGCTATGAGTTTGCATGTGAGGTTGTCAATGTGGGCATTGAAAGAAAGCTTGCTGTCTAACCAGACTCCCAGAGGGTAGAGTGTATGCTAGGGATGATGGAAAGAAGAGTGGGATCTCTGATAGCACAGTCAGTAGGTCAGGGGTGAGGGACACCTCACATTATAGTGCACCTGGGGATGAATGACCCTTACAGGATATGAGATGAATGAGGTGCAAGAGAGATTCAAGGAGGTGAGGAGAATTTGCAGTGAGGCAGGGAGAATGGCAGCCTTCTCAGAAGTGCTTCTGGTCCTGAGGGCTAGTATGGCAAGGAAGATAAGAATATAGAAAATGAATGGATAGCATAGGGGGTGGTGAAAAAAAGGAGGGATATGGACTCATTGGTGACTGGGTAGGAACCTGGGATAACAAGGACTTTCATGCACTGGATAGGATGCACCTGAGTAAGACGGGTACAAGGATGCTTAAGGGCAAGCTGTAGGAATTCATGGGGAACAACCTCAGTTTTAACTGACGAGGAAGAGGCAGCAGTGTGCACAACACCCTTAGTCACCTGGTGGAGGAAGTAGATAGGCTTCCCTCATAATCAGGACAGCATGGGAAGGAGCGAGATGAGCAGTGTGGAGGTAGGGAAGTGTGACTGAGGGAGGATGGGGTGGTGGGGGGCAAGTCAGGATTAATGGTGGCCCTGAATCACAGTGGAGGATGGTATCTCTGAATGCCAGAAGCCTGGGAAATAAGATGGAAGAACTGCAGTTACTGATGACTGAGGAGAAGGTGGACATAGCGGCCATCACAGAGAAGTGGGCCATACAAAACCATGATTGGGACCTTGCAGTTCCTGAGTATAAACTGTATAGAAAACATAGGGGAATGGAAAGAGTGGGGGAGTGGCCCTGTATGTGAAAGAGGGGATAACTTGTAACAGAGAGGAAGAGGCAGAATCATTCTGGGTATAGTTACGATCTAAAAGGAGGATGAAGCAATAGATGGGGTGGTCTACAGGCCACCTTGCCAGGAGAGAGCACTTGAACAGGGTACTAGGGTCTCAAATAATGGAAATGACAGTAAGGGGGAGCAGTAAAAATATGGGACTTCAATCTACCTGGCATAGACTGAAAAATCTTAGCTGCCTCCTGCACTATGGAACAAGTACTGCTGGATGCATTTCAGGGAGTTTGCATGACCCAGGGTGTAATAGAATCCACTAGGGAATGGGCTGTACTAGACCTGGTCCTGTCCAACTGTGAACATGTTCAGCATGTGAAAGTGGGAGCGCCACTTGCAGGTAGTGACCACCACATGGTGTGGTTCCACCAGGACATGGACAGGGGGATGGTCAGGACCAGGATAAGGGTTCTGGACTTTAAGAGGGCTGACTTTTGCAGGATGCAAGAAATTCTAGTAGGACAACTTGCTGGGACCAGAAGGAGAATGGATGTGGAACAGAAATGGGAAATAATAAAGGAGGGACAGATGGAGGCTACTAGTGAGTGTGCCAAAATCAAAAGTAAGAAAACTAAGGGCCAGAAGTTCAGCTGGTTTGGCAAGGAGGTGGCAAATGCTGTAGATGATGAGAGGGCACCTTTCCAGAAGTACAAATGTACTCAGAAGGAGGAGGGTAAGGTGGATTACTCTGCTAGATCAAGGGAGGTGAGCAGAGTGGTAAGGATAGCAAAGGCTACAAGGGAAGTGCAGCTAGCATGAGTTAAAAACAGGGGAGAAGGCCTTTTCCAATGTACAAGGGAGAAAAGGAACATGAAAAATGAGAAAGATTAAAAACGGAGGGTGGTTTGGCAGAGGGTAGTGAAGAGAGAGCAGAGCTACTTAATAAGTACTTCTGTTCAGTCCTTACTAGGGAGAATACCAGATTAGTGCCACAAGGGAACGGGATGAGGTAGGGTGGGATGGGGAATGGGAGAGGGGAAGTCATGGATGTTGTCACTCAACCTGATGGGATACTTAAGGCCACTGAAGGTGTATAAAATCCCAGGGACAGATGGCATGCACCCGAAGGTCCTAACACAACTGGCAAAGGCTCTGACAGATTCTCTGGCAGACCTGTTTAACACCTCTCTTGAGTCAAGGGACGTGCCCTGGGATTGGAGAACTGCATGTGTGGTGCCTCTCCATAAAAGTGGGCTGAAGGAGGTCACGTGATAGCTGCCTAAGAGTTTGGACGTGTTCCGAGCTGGTTCCTGCACCCCTGTCTCAACTCAATCGATTTACCCATCTTTGACCTGCTTCAGATTGATTCTCTCACTGGTATTTACACTTAACAGCATCAGGGTACAAGTAAAATCAGTAAAATTAGTAAAAAGTACCTGTATGGAGTCGGAAATGAGAGCTCCCACCGCCATACAGCAAGACTACCCCCCACGTAGAGACAAGCAGGCCAAATGGGCAAAGGCGTACCCGGCTCCTGCCTCATCCCTCAACCCTCATCGGACTTCACTTACCGAGTGCAAATTCCAGGAGGTCCTTGATTTACTAAAGAAAATGCTGACTAACCTGTCACTTGACCTTCGCACCATGAATACTGCAGTGGAACAACTTGCAATCTGCACGGGAGACAAAAGGTAAGGATTTCATCGCTCGATGACTGGCGTAACCGGACAGACACAGAGCTGCCTATTTTGTGCCAAAGGATCAAAAAAGTTGAAGAGAAAATGGAGGACCTAGAGGGTAGGTCCAGAAGGAATAACTTAGTAATTCTTGGTTTACCCAAGAGGGAAGAGGGCTGGGATGTCATCTCCTTCGTCCAAAAGTTATGTGAAAATCTCACCGGTTCCTCTCCTAATGGGCCTACCTGTATTGTAGAATGAGCTCATAGGGTCCTCCATGCAGCCCCCCCACCAGGAAACCCCCCAGACCACTGATTTTTCGTTTGTTAACTTTTTTAGATAAGCAGCATATTCTGAGTGCAATCAAGGATATTGAGGAGGTTCAGTGGGAGGGCAAGACCCTTAGGATAGCTCAGGATCTACCCTATATAGTAGGCAGAAGAGGTCTGCACTTCACCCAGTTATTGCTAAAATCATAGCGGCTGGCATAAAGTTCAGAGTCCGATATCCTGCTGTTCTTCAAGTTTACCTGAAAAAACAGTGGTACTCCTATGACACGCTCGAACAAGCAAGAGTGGGCCTCCAGGAGTTATTACCAGAACTATTCAAGTGAGGAATATATCATAAACATGGCTCTCTGAGCTCTCAATTGGTGAGACAGTGATTATTTTGCAGTAAGATTGCTAGCTTCATACTCGGGCGTTATTGAAGGGACACTTGGTGGTGCATATTTGATCCTTGGGGGGGGGGGAAGTACTTTAACTGGCACTCTTTTCTAACTTGCCTAATGTCAGTACCGAGTACTGAAAGGTGTCCTCCTCCCATAGAATCGCGTTCTGATCGCATCCGACTTGGATATGTGGCGGTTACATTTTCTTATTTTGGATCTGAGACCTCCTAATGAAGGAATATTAATTTCCTTATGTTTTATTTTATCTCATTGAGTGGATCTGTTCACCATTATGAAACAAAAGATGCATGGACTATGACTTTGTTTGATAATACAAAGATCGGGTGACATCTATTGGTTGCTTAATATTATCGCTCCATGACTAAATATATCGCTTGGATATTTTGTTAATGTAATGTCCATATTTCCTACAACTAATAGGTCTGAGTTAAATACGAAGTGGCATGATTACTAGATTCACAAACGTTCTGGTTGAACTCTCAGAATCCCTTTTGAACTCATATAATGTGTGTTTCCCTTTGGGAACAGTCTTATAATTTCCAGGCATTTTGTAATAGTATTTTAGGAAACCCCACAGTCTTTAGTAGGGGCTTTGTATAACAAGATTACTTGGACTGTTTTTTTTTTATTATTAAGCAACTGCATTTCATTTAATGATTATTTACCTTAAGATAGTTACTTCTCCACTGTGTAAATATTTACATCTCGATTTATTTGAGGGAGTGGCTTCAGGGAGAAGTGGTCCCTTTATCCCTTAACCCTTACCCCCCCTTTTTTATTTCAATTGTTTATTATTGGCAGCATTGCCTAAGGTTTCTTCGATACGATGTTGGGTTGGGGAGGGACTGAGCACATGCTCTGGGCAGTTATTTTGGAATCACGTCCCAGGTTATCTGGCGTGCCAACCGTTAGGACTGAGGTTGTAGCTAGTGGGATAGGAGGGTGTTATAATGAGAATGTATTTTTGTTTGACTGTATGTTTAGTATTGTTGATGTGGACGTTTATAGTTAGAGAGATTGTACTTAGGGGGTATGGGAGGGGGTGGGGGTACTACCATTCTTTGAAAAATGTATTATGTAGAACATTTCTTTATATATTAGCCAATATGAGGGTAGGGGGGTGGATACGCCTGTTATGTCGGGGAGTAATGGTTCATTTTTCTGTTTTATCTGGGACAGTCACAAAGGGTAAGCTAGGAGTAGTTTTGGTCCCTCCTTGCAGCACATTACTTAATAGGTGCTATGGGTGGTCAATATAACTTTATTAGCTGGAACATTAAAGGGGCCCAAGACAGACGTAAACGTCTAACCATCCTAAGACATCTCCAACACTTGAAAGCCCACGTTGTTTGTCTGCAGGAGACACATCTTAAGAGAGAAGATGTTTCACTATTACGGAGGCTCTGGGTGGGACAAGCCTACGGTGCTGGAGCCTCCTCTAGACGGGGAGGCACAGCAATTCTTGTGGCCAGATCAGTCCCATTTATAATGACACAAGAAAGT
This sequence comes from Neoceratodus forsteri, assembly GCA_016271365.2. Lineage (NCBI taxonomy): Eukaryota > Metazoa > Chordata > Ceratodontiformes > Ceratodontidae > Neoceratodus > Neoceratodus forsteri. The sequence goes on along the minus strand of CM057456.1, from coordinate 1,382,623,994 downwards.
TGGGACCCACTGGGAAGATATGTTATCCTCCAGGGCACTCTCAAATCCTACCCCATAGTAATAGGCTCGGGTATACGGCCCAAATGTAGAGACGCCGCAGTTCTTCATTGATTTGATCTCAGTGGTAGTAACCAACCCCCCTGTGCTAACTGTCTTAGGAGGAGACTGGAATGTTGTTCCACAGTCCGAAACTGATCGTTCGGACAGTAGACGAGTGGGTCTTTCCCCAGCCCCGAGAGCACTAAGAGACCTCATGACAGCTACAGGGACACTGGATGTGTGGAGAGTCCTTAGCCCCAGAGACCGGCAATATACATCCTTTTCCCCTCCACATAAAACTTTAAACTGCATAGATTACTTCTTATTAAGTGCTCTCTCCCTTCCGGGAGTGATAGATGTAGCTATTCACCCTTGGGTTCTATCAGACCATTCTCGGTTAGGGTTTCCTTTCTCCTAGAACCGGGGCTTAAAAAGAGACACCCTTTGGTGCCTCAACACACAGTTACTACAGAAAGCGTCTCTAGTGGAACATACTCAAAACTTTATCTCCACTTTCTTAGAGATAAATGTAGGAACTGTGACCCGGGTGGATCTTGTCTGGGCAGCGCTTAAATGTGCACTCCAGGGAGAGTTCATTCGTTTAGCATCTACACAAGCAAGACAGAGTAAAGTTCAGTTAGATTTGATTCTATGAGACATAAGAAGTTTAGAACTCTCCCTACATTGTACTTCTCCAGGGTCTGATTGTGCCAAGCTGTATCTCCTCCAGTCTCAATATGCAGACATTATGGCTCAAAAAGCTGAGCTCTCCTTATGCCGCTCTAAAATGCGGTATTTGGAGTCAGGGGAATGAGCTGGGAAACTTCTGGCCCTCAGACTCAGGCAGGCCGAAACTGCCAAATTCGTGGCTAGTCTGTGCCCCTTCCCTGAGGAGGATATTATTTCTGATCCGAAGGAAAGTACAGCAATCTTTGGTAGTTACTATCAATTACTCTATTTAGCCGATAACCCTATTACCTCCGGGGCTGTGCTATAGCGGAATATCTAGATTCAATACCCCTTCCCAGTCTCTCATCCCTCGGGACAATTGACCTAGGCTCCCCAATTACGACGGCAGAGATAGAACATGCTATTAAACTGCTTTCCCCAAATAAGGCACACGGGCCAGATGGTCTCCCAAATAACCTCTACAAGATTTGTTGTGCCCAGTTGGCTCCGTTTTTAGCAAAGGTATACAATTTCTGGTTTGACAAAGGGATGAGCGAACATTCCTTCCTTGATGCCTTGATAACTTTGATTCACAAGCCCAGTAAGGACACCTTACATCCCGGCAACTATCGCCCAATTTCCCTTCTCAACTCTGATGTTAAAATATTGACCAAAATTTTAGCCACTCGTCTTGCACCTCTTATGGGAGAAGTTATTGGGATAGCCAGGTTGGTTTCATGGTGGGCCGCTCCACAGGAGACCATGTGAGGAAACTCCTGCATCTAATCTTGACATCAAGGGAGTCCAATGTACCTTCTGCGTTGGTCTCCCTCGATGCTGAGAAAGCTTTCTATAGGGTTTCTTGGGACTTTCTATTCGCCTCCCTTCGTAAGTTTGGGGTCCCCGAAAATTTTGTCCAATGGGTCAAGATTCTGTACTGCAACCCTACAGCTAAGGTTTGGTGCAATGGTTACCTTTTGACCTCATTTCCCCTACAACATGGAATCCGTCAGTGCTGCCCGCTTTCCCCAGTTTTGTTTAATTTCTATTTAGAACCCCTTATCCGCAGCTTAATTAGTTCTACTAGTATAACAGGTATTCAACTTGAAGGCAGTAGATACCTCCTCTCGGCTTATGCAGATGACTTACTCTTGCACTTCGAAAACCCCATTTCCCCTGTGCCTGCCCTGCTTGAAGAACTGAGTATTTTCTCACGTGTCTCCTCCTATAAACTCAATGTCGCCAGATCCCAGATTTTCCCCTTCAATCACCATCTTTACTAAGTCCGATTTTCGGATTGGGCTTGACATGGACTCCCAAACTCTGACTTATTTAGGGATTAAAATAACCAGAGATGTGCCTTCCATGATAAAAGAGAACCTTAGTAAGTTGATTTCTACACTTAGAGCTGACCTAACTAGGTGGGGTGCTCTACCAATGACTCTCTGGGGCAGCATAAATGTCCTTAAAATGAACGTGATCCCACAAATCTTATATCCAATGGGAATGTTGGGCCTTTTTCTTTCTAAATCCTGGTTCAGCCAATTGCAGGGTATGTTTACTAAGTTTCTATGGAGAAACAAGGGAGTCAGAAGAGGCTACAGTAAACTTACCGCCCCCAAAATGAGAGGTGGCTTTGCCCTCCCAGATCTTTTTACCTACTACGGTGCCCAGCATCTTAGTAAGATGGCTAGATGGACAGATGAGCCTACTAGGCCTCAGGCCAATTCCTGTACTCCTACATGGGTTGAAATTGAGAGAGCCTTAGCAAAGTGATTCCGTTGTTCCTTTCTGGCAATAATATACCAGTCCCCTTCCTGTCTCCCAGGTCCTCTCAAAAATTCCCCATTGGCTGGTCCCTTCGTGCACTGTGTCAGATGCAGATACACCTATCTCTTAACTGGCGAAGCTCATTAAGTCAGCCCCTTTTCAATAACCCCCAATTTTTGATAAACAAGTTTGCCATCCTACCATCCTTCTGCCCTCGGTTACAACATAATGTGCTAGGGGACTTTTGCATTGAGGGCGCTATACTGCCCTTTTCCTCTCTTCAAGAGAAATTTAAGTTGACCAATAATGAGGTTTTTAACTACTGGCAAATTAGACATGCTATTGTAGCCTTCTTAGGGCCCAAACCTTGGACCTCCCCGCCATGGGATGATTTACCTGCAGTACTCAATGTAGTGAAACAACAGCACTCTGATTCTGTTACATATAAACTCTTGCAAAGCCTCGACGTTGCACTCCCATCAGGGACTTGTTACTACTGGACTCACACACTCTCCCTCCCAGATACCCCTGACTACTGGAATACAATTTGGAAAACCATATACAAATTCTTCAAACAGGACAGATAGAGACTTACTCAATTTCATGTTATGCACAATTTGTACTATACCCCTTTGAGACTGCATACCATTGGAAAATTGGCATCCCCAATTTGCCATCGGTGTGGAGAGAACCTGGGCTCTCTATTCCACATGTTGTGGGAATGTTCAAAGGCTAAAAAATTCTGAAGGTCCATTAAAGACATTTTGGACCTGATTTTGGGCCTGGAATCTTTATTTACTCCAGAGTCTTGCCTTCTGGCTTCTTTCCCACAAGGCACACCCAACATCAAGAAAGCTTACATGACCTTAGTGGCAGCAATAGCTAAGTTGATTATACTTAGGCATTGGAAGGACGATTCCCTGCCTTCTCTCATAGAATGGTACCGTGAGATATTAATGGCCATCCAACTTGAAAAACACATTGCTGCCATGTGACATAGGATGGAGGCTTATCAGTCACTATTGGGAGCCTCTCCTGGCTTTATTATCACTCCAGAAACCTTAGTTGGACACCTTTGTGTCCCTCCCTTTTTTGTGCTTCTGCCATGCAGGCTTTTGGGGGGGGGGGATTATAAGTTGGGTGGGAGATTTATGTGATAGGGGTGTATTAGGTATTGTAATTGTTAGTTTGATGCCTGTTGCATTGTTTGTTTTTTATTTTCCTTTGCAGCTATACTGGATTCACAGTGCTTTCTTATGTATCTTGCTGCCAAAAATCAATAAAGTATATTGAATAAAAAAAAAAAAAGTGGGCTGAAGGATTTAAAAAAGGGAACGACAGTCTGGTCAGTCTGACCTCAGTAGTGGGCAAGCTGATGGAGACCATCCTGAAAGAGACTGGTGAGCCTTCTGCAAGATAATAGGCTCCAGGACATGAGGCAGCATGGGTTTGTGTCCGGGAGGTCCTGCCAGATTAACCTAATTGACTTCTTCATCTGGTTCATCAGGACAGTGAACAAGGGCCAAGCAGTTGATATCCTCTGTCTGAACTTCAGCAAGGCCTTTGACTGTGTACCTCACGGGAGACTGGTCAGGAAACTGAAAGAGTGGAGAATGTGGGCCAAGCTTGTTGGATGGGTCAGAAGCTGGCTGCATGATAGAAACCAAAAGGTGATAGTCATGAGGAATTCTCAGAAGCCAGGCCTGTGATCAGTTGGGTCCCACAGGGCTCTGTGCTTAGTCCGGTGTTGTTTAACATATTCATAAAGGGAAAGGGAACACTGTTTAACCAGGAGCAGCACTCTAAGCCGAAGTTTGTTTCCAGATGTGACCTGGGAGCACAAGGAAGTTAAGTGACTTGCAAAGGATCACACAGCATGCACCTAGGTGGCTTCATAAGTGGCATTGCAGATAGGATCCAGGGTAAGACCTGCTTGTGTGGAGATGACACAAAGCTCTGTGGGAAGGTGTGCAGTATTGGTGACCTTATCTTAAGAAGGATATCAACTTGCTGGAACAGTCCAGAGAAGGGCAACCAAGATGATACAGGGCCACCAGCACCTGCGAGGATAGGCTCAGGGGTCTCAACATGTACTCTCTTGAGGACAGAAGGGACAGGGGGACATGACTGAGAACTTCAAGCACCTTAAAGGTATGATATAATCAGGATGAATACTGAGATCCTCTTTGGCTTTAGTAGAAACAAGAACATTAGAGGTAACAGCCTGAAGCTGGTGGGGGGAAGGTTCTGGAGGGAGATGAGGAGGCACTTTTTCACCTAGAGGGTGGTAGCTAAGTGGAATGAGTTGCTGGAGGAGGTGGTATCCCTAAAAATACTGGACAACTTCAAGAGAAGTTAGGACAGGGTGAAAGGGAACACTGCAGGTAGAAGGGGGGGAGAGAGAGGGTGAGGGCTTATGTGAGAAAGGTCAAGGGGGATATGAGGAGGGAGGCCAGTTCCCTTTGTAAACACAGTGGGAACTGCACACTTGAGCAGACTAGATAGACTGAAAGGCCTTTATCTGCTGGTACATTCATATGTTTGTGTGTTCATATAATGAATGGTAAAGCTGAGCCAACATTTATTGATCAAATACCTAATATCCACAAGTTGTATGACACTTGCCATCCTTCTTGTAGGCTTCTATAGTTCTCATTCTATCCCTAGTCTCGCAATACTGGACCAATGGGTTACTTTCTTTTTTACAACATTGGACATCAAATTTGGCCCATTTCTTTTACCTGCTTCAAAAAATGCAAGAATTCAGTAGCCAGGTAGCCAGTGATCATTCCAAAACTGCTTGTGGTCACCAACAAGTTTGTTTTAGTTTGTTATTTAAAATGTTTTTGCCCCAGGCAAACTATGAGAAAGTAGAGATTATTTCATTTTCAAATGGCTCCTAGAGGCAGTAGTAACTGTCAAAACAGTTACATTATGCATTCCTTGACATAAGCACAAGGCAAGAGCATTCACAATGATTGATTTCACAAAAGTAGCTAAGATAAAAGATAATACATCATTTTTAGATTGCTAGTGCTGTAGCAATGAATTTCACCAAATTAATAGTGAAAATGAAAATGTCTTTTTTTCAGATTCACCCTGTTCTTGGAAATTTAAAATTTGTACAATTTGATCTCAAATCATAAGCAGAAGCCTCAAACTGAACAAAGTACATTAGACAGGATAGAAAATGACAGTGAAAACACTTAAACCCAGTGTTGTCCATTATAAACTTATTTTTGTTAATAGTACTAAAATTGTTACTTCTTATAAAGTTCATAGTAATGCAGGACTCTTGCAGCCTGACACAAAACTACAACTTATTGTGGCCTGCTTGTGTCACATTAGTTTAGGTCGAGAAGGCATTTCTATGTTAACTGCCATTTTTGTACATTAATACTGCAGCCTTAGCCAGCCCGGTGACGCTAAGGGTTGAGGCGCTGGATGCCACATCTCATGCCACACCAGTGAGCTGGGTTTGGGAGTGAACTCAGGTTGCTGGGGGTCGGCTGGGGAGGAAGAGGATGGAGCATCTGAAGGACAGCTCTCCTCTCCCTGGGGATGGTTCCGGAGCTGTTCAGTGTCCTAGTGACCCACGGTGGAAATCAGGGGCAGCACAGGCACACCAGCCATTGCAAGGAGTGTGGCAGACGTCAGCAGGGCAGTCATACATGGACGTCATTGCACGCCACACTCCTAGGAGAATCTAAGAGAAAAACAACCCGCCATGGATTGTGGAGATGATGGGGGCTCCAGGGACAGGACTCACATCCCATTGCTGGCCTATCTTCTCAGAAGACTCCAGGTCCTACCCAGCAACCAGGTAAGGCCTCTCTAATTACAGATAGGCCGTTAACGGAGAACAGACCCATCCTGGGGGGTGATCTGGGAGGCTAGGCCTGCCTGGGTAGTCGGGGGGGGGGGAGTTTCCGAGATTGGGCTCAGGAAGGAAGCAGAAAGTCCCATCGAGAGAGGACCCCAGAAGGATGCCTGGTCATGGAGAAGAGTAAATAAAGTATACAAACAAAAACAAAATACTGCAGCCTTCCTTGGTCAGAATAACCTGAAATGTAATCTGTGTATTCTTAGGCACAGGAAACATTTCATAATGTGTTTTTTGCAGAAATGGGGTCTGCCATGTATGTGAATCAGAATGAAGTCAGTGCACATGTGAAATTTGTGATTTTTGAAACTTAGTTTCAAAAACATGGTAAAAACAGAGAACTGTTCATTCCCATTGACTTATTTTTTCCACCTCAATTGTCTTTTATACGTAATATTACCAATTTTAAATATCTTTTCACCAAAAGTTCACTAATCTGAAAGCTACCACCCACCTTCTTAATCACATAAGTGGCATCATTTCAGTCCCACCCAAAATGTGCTTTTTGTGTTGTGCCCACAGGCTCATACGCAAAGCAAGCTACTGGTTGGGGGCATTGCGAGATGGGCCACCTGATGTGAATATGGCCCATAAGGCCATGTGTGAATCAAGCAACAGGTATGGGACTATTCACAGTGGGTCAGATGCTTTAGATATGTCCCGTAGGACCAGGAAAAAGTAAACAACAGGTGCATGGCATTTCCCAACAGCTCACTGTCTTCACATGTGATCCATAAGACTATGTACAAAGAAAGCATTGATAGTGTAGAATATTGGGTACACCTAGGAAGCTTGCCATAAACGCTTCCTGAATACAGTGCTGCTTTGGTCGCATGCCTTACTCGGTTGACAGTTTATTTAAGTGGGGGTGGGCTTCACCCCCCCCACACCTAGGTTCATAGTAAGTTTACAAGTTCAGTGAGCATATAGCCCTTTAGAGAACTTGCCACCAATTCATTGGTGGAATACAAATTTGTTGTCTTTCATAAAGTTATCCAGATTTATTTTAAAAATAGCTATAGTAGGGCTATTAACAACTAGGCTAGGCAGTTTGTTCCATTTAGAAATCACACGTTGGGTGAAGTAATTACATCTTTTAGTTGAATGATTTGAATCACCCCTTTGTTTTAGCTTGTGGGTTCTAGTACTGTTGATCCTTAAAGTTTCTGCCATGTATTCATTCTGTAATATTTTATATATTAAACAAAGGTCTCCTCTTTCTTGCCTATATTTATTAGAATAGAGATACAATTTAAGGAGTCTATTTCCATAACTCATATTTTTGATTGTTCTTATATTCCTTGTCATTTTTCTTTGTATGTTTTCATATAATTTCTGAGATCTTTTTGATGTTGGGGCACTGAATTGGGAACAGTACTCCTTATAGGGTCTCACCAATGTACTGTACAGTGGCACCAACACCTCCATCTCTCTACTCTTGATGTTCCCAAGTATAACATCCTTGTTTTTTCTTTTTTTTTTTTCAAAGGGTGGTGCGGGGGTGAATCCTAACCCAAATAAATGAATAAAAAGTAGAGGAATGGCAACTGTACCAAATAGCGTAACTTCAGCTCTGTGCTAATAGTGTAGATCTATGTGTACCCGATATTCTGCACTATCACCAAGAAAGCTACAGGTTATGTTGCCGTGTCTTATTTGTCAGTTACTTCATGTATGATACACAGGGCTTTGTACAAAGGAAGCTACAGGACTGGGGCACTGCCAGATGGTTCACCTTCTACATGTATGGCTCACAGGGTCATGCACAAAGCAAATTACGAGTCTGGACCTTGTTGGCAGGTCAACTGGTTCACCTTTTGCCATGCATAAAGTAAGCTATAGGTCAAAGTCAGTGCCAGATGGATCACCTGCTTCACGTATGGAGGACAGGTCAGGTGCTTCATGTATGGTCCACAGTCCCACTTGTGAAACAAGAAACAGATCTGAGGGAGTGCCCTATGTGTTACTTATGAAGCTAGCTATAGGCATGGGATACTATATAGCTCAAAAAGACATAAAATTCATTGTAAAAACTACATTATTGCACAGGTTAGGTGTCTGCATGGCTCAGCTGGTAGCATATCAGCCTCTAGGACAGAGGGTTATTGGCTGTGGTCCCAGACTGGGATTGAGCTCCTACCATAAAAAACTGGAACCTGTGTGCAGAACTGGGGGAGGATACTGTACTGTTGGAGTGTGCCATCCTTTGGATGAGACACTAAACCAAGGTCCATTCCATCCATTTCTGGTGCTATTCTGGTGGGTGTCCAGGTGAAAGTAAAAGAACCCAAGGCACTTTTTGCAAGAGCAGGTGATTTTTCCCATGTCCTATCCAACATACCCCTTCCCATAAAATTGGTTCATGCAATTGTCCAAAGTTGTATGTGGGTGCTGATGTGTTAAATGCTTGCCCCTACATGTTTGCAGTCACTTCAATGCCAATCTTCCATTGCCTGTAAATTGCTTAGAAATACAATGTATAGGAAAAGTGCTATATAAATTATTTATTTGAATTTTGTTAACCAGGAAAATCCCACCGAGACAATGGAGTCCCTTTTTCAGGGGGAATCCAGATTGGTTGCAATCAATAACAGCATACAGTGACAATACAGCTGCACAGGCATTTTGGAACAATCATTTCAGTTTGTTTTGGTACAATAGTTACACTGTTTGTTTGGACAAGAAGCAGGAGAACAAAATTACACAACAGACAGAAGAGAGGACAGGGCCAGGTAAGGATAACAGCTCTAGCAATAATTAGTTACAGATATTTAAGTACTACACTATGGAGAATACAAAGCTGTCTACCATTTTTGTGATCTTGACTGTTAAGAAATAGAGGTGTAACAGTCAGGACAGCTCATAAGTGCAAGGGAACAGTTCAGAGTGGGGTCAGCAATGATAAAGTGCCAGGGCCCGAAGGAGTTTTTTGAGGCTCCTTTTGAATTGCATTATTGTTGAGCTTGTGTGGATTTCCAGAGGTACTGTGTGGAATTCCAGAGTGCTGGTGCAGCTGCAGGGAAGGATCTACTATCAATAGTGAAATGGACCATAGCGGTCCTCAAGCAGCAGGGTAGTAGGTGATCGCAGAGACTTTGGTGGCTGTCTACTATATTTTGCAGTAAAGTGGAGAGGCTAGGTGGGGCTGTGGGTTGTAGCAGTTAATAGGTCAGGCAATACAGAGGGAAGCATAGCCTTATCTCCCAGGAGAGACAGCCTAATGAGGTAAGTACATTGCAGTGGTATTCTCTAGGGTGGGCATACTTGGAAAAGCATGCTGTTCTATAGTAGAGTGTCCTTAATTTAGCCAGGACAGAGTCACAGGTGGACTGGATGACTGAGACCGCATAGAAGAGAGTAGGCAATAATGTACTGTTGGTTACAGCAAGCCTTGCAGGGGCAGAGAGGTAGAGAGAGAGAGAACAATATAGGTCCCAGAATAGAGCCTTGGGGTACCCCAATTGAAATCTGTTTGAGGGAAGAGAATGTGCCTAACCATTTTATGCATGTTTCCTCATAGATAAATAGCTTGTAAACCACTGGCAGGAGATGTGATCTAGGCCAAGATGTCAAAGTTTTCCTAGGAGAATGTTGTGGTTGATGAGATCAAATGCCTTTGTCAGGTCTGCAGAGATACACCCTGTTGCCTTTCCAGCATCCATGGCATTGAGGATATATGTGGAGACCCTTAGCAGAGCAATGTGAGTGCCATGTTTTTTTCTTAAAGCCATGCTGGGCATGCAACAGGGAGTTCTTTGATTTTGGTATTCCTGGATCTGGTCAAGAATCAGTCTTTCCTGTAGTTTGCCAAGAGTGTTGATGCTGAGTAGGGAGATTGGCCGGTAATTTTCAGGTAAGTCATTACGCTATCCTTTGTGAATTGGGGCAACAATTGCTACCTTCCATTTAGCAGGGACAGTCCCTTGGATGAATGACTTATTAATGAGGTATGCAAGAGGGGTAGCTATAACCGAGGCTGCAGTCTTAAGGAACTTCGGCTCCAAGCCACCAAAGCCTGAGGCACTGTCTGCTCTTAGTGTTTGGAGTTTACTAGGACTTCTTTCTTGGTAATGAGTTTTAGGTGGAAATTGGGCTGAGGATGGGAGCCGGATGGCAGCTGGGGGGAAGCTAAGGTACCAGTAGGGGTTGTTTTGTATTTATTCAGGTTTGTGAAGTAATCATTGAAGCTATGGGCAATAACTGTGGGATTGGAGGTGACCTGTCTTTCAACTAACAGTTTTTTGGTGGTAACTGTTTCATAGCCCTTTAATAGCTGATCTATCTGTGCCCAAAAAGTGCTAGGATTTGACAAGTTAGAGGTTTGGAGTGTCTTCAGATAGTTTCTTTTGGCACGCTGGATGTTATTTTTACAGCTATTCCTTAGGTTCCAATATTTGTGCCAATCCACAGCCTGGTCAGATTGTTTGAACTGTTCCCAGGCTTTGTCCCGAAGCCTCATTTGTTTCCTGAGATCACTGGAGAGTCATTTGGCATACAGACATTTTGCTTTTTGCTTTCTTAGGGGACCATGTCTGTTAGGTGAGCTATTACTTATTCTTCATCTTCTTTTTCATTATTATAGTAACAAAAGTAAGTGAATGCAACATTAGGGTTTTAGAACCCTAACTCCCACCCCTATCCATCCCACATCCTGGTGAACCCCACCAAATTAAATGTGAAAGCACAAGTCTGTCTGATGGGTCAACTGCTTTGTGTGTGGCCTGCAGGGCAATAGGCAAAGCCAGCTACAGGATCAGAACAGTGTTTGATAGGTCAGATACTGTTTTTATGGCCCACAGGCCTATATACAAAGCAGCTGATCCATTAGACACTAGGCTGTCATTTGACACTCAGTTTGATGGGTGCACAGAGGTGGGGAAAGGGTGAGATTTAAGAGTTCAAAAACCCTAACATCAGTTTCTTAATTTTGTTTAATAAAAAAAAAAATAATCTTTTAAAATACTTTTTTTGTGAATACTCACTTTAATCAATGTATTTGTATTGTTTCATCCACCTAATTTCTCTTTAAGTGTCCCTTGTGTTAATTTCTGTATGAATAAAACAAACACAAACATGCTTTTGCTCTTATTGTTCATTCTGATGAACAGCTAAAAGGTACCTGTTGTTCTCTTTCTATTCATTAATGCATGACAAAGTTTCCATATGCCCTTTTTATGTTGGCTTGTGCATGCGCGCCAGCCAACATATTGCATTAGTAGCAGATTTGGAGGTGGGCGAATGCAGAGCACATATCAGTAGGTGTGTCCCTCATTCCCCAATAAGGCAGCTGCAGGCACTGACACCAGGCATACCTCAAGTGGCGATGAAATCTAAGAAAAGGTTCGCTTCAATCATGCAGTAGCACAATAACATGCCCTCCCAATGTGCCTGTCCTGGTGAAACCGTTCAATCAACATGGCGGCACTGACTGCCGCTGTGCACAGTGCCCCAACCCACTTCATTTGCTGATGGGGAGCCCACTCCCTGTTGGCATAATGTCCCCCTCCCATTTAAAGTGTATGCCAAGGGGTTGCCCAATCCCCCTTGGCATCATGCGCCCCCTCAACAGTCTTCTCTTGCCGACAGGGGCCCCAATCCCCATCGGCATCAGTCCTCCCTTCCCCATTTATTTTGCCGATGGGGGAGCCCACTCCCCATTGGCATAATGTCCCCCTCCTGCTTTTGTTGTGTGCCGAGGGGGGTGCCCAATCCCCCTCGGCTCATCCCCCCCTTTGGTATGTGCTGATAGGGGTGCCCAATCACCCGTCAGCTACAGCACCCCCCCCAAAACACTCAGGTGGCATGCTGGGAGCCCACCCAAGCCTGCCAAATGCCCCTGAAAAACAAAAAATGTCCCACAATGTTTATTTTTTGTTTTTTTTTACCTGTGAAAGAAGAAAATTGTCCCTTGCGGTCTCCCTGCCCCCAACCCACACCCGCCTTCTGCGTGCCCTGCTTCCCCACACCCCCCTCACCCCATACTTACCTCCAGAGCCCAGCATGATGATCTTCGGTGGACCGGGAACACGTCTGCACTCTTCAAAGCCGACCGCGAACTGAAGAAATGCCGGTAAGCTGTATAATTGCATAAATATGGTATTTTCAACTTTGGTGCATATCTCAGCCATGTTTGGGAATTTTGGCACCAAATTTTCAACATGGGATTATTGGGAGCCCTCCTCATGAATTTAGTCACTGTTATGGCATTATTCAGTTCCGAAAGGTGATTTCATTGTCACTGTGCAGAATCACCTTTTGGGACCGATTAAGGAAACAACAGTGGCACTGTTCATGAGGGGGGCTCTCAAAAAGCCTGTGTTGCAAATTTAGTGGACAAAAATTAAAAAAAATGGCTGTTTTACAAGCGTGCATTGCACAGTTTCCACGCACGCTCATAACTTTGTGAATTTGTAATATTTGCGCTCTAGTTTTTCAAAACTGGCATTTTCCCATACCTCCTTATGAACAATACAGCTGTCATTTTACATATCCTGGCCAAAATGTGTTTTCACATGTCTGGCGAAGAATACGCAGTCACTGTGCAAAATCAGTTTTTGGGACAGTTTTCGGAAATGACAGTGACACTGTTCATAAGCAGAGGTCCTAAAATGCCTACATTGAAAATTTGGTGATGAATGCCCATAAAATGACTGTGTTACAAGCGTGCATTGCGCAGTTTCCACGCATCCTTGTAACTTCGCAAATTTGCAATAATTTCATGCCAGATTTTCAGCACTGGCATTTTTTCACACCTCCTTATGAACAGTACATCTGTCATTTTTCACATCCTGCCCAAAATGTGTTTTCGCACCTGTGGTGCACAATGGCATGGTTGCTGTGGGTAATCAACTTTTGGGACAAATTAACAAAATCACAATGCCACTGTTCATGAGGAGAAGTTCCAAAATGCCTATGTTGAAAATGTGGTTTAAAAAATCCTGAAAATAATTGGGTTATGGACGTGTGTTGCACAATTTCTATGCATGCTCATGACTTCACCAATTTTCATATTTTCACTCCACATTTTCAACGTTGCCATTTTTTTACACATCCCCTTGAACAATACAGTTGTCATTTTTCACATCCTGCCCAAAATGTGTTTTTGTCCCTGTGTCGCCAAATGGCATAGCTGCAGTGCAAAACCACCTTTCAGCTAACAAACTGATAGTGCCACTCTTCAAGAGGCGGGGTCACAAAAGCCTATGTTGACATTTTTTTTAGTGAAAATACCAACAAACGTCTATGGCGTTAGGGTTTCCAACTGTAACACCCACCCTGTGAGACTGACAGGCGTCAGGGGTGTGACTTGAGGATCATTGGCTGTAATGCTACGCCATTCCACCCACCCCCACCCCACCCTAGCCAGTGACAGGCATCGAGGTCTGCCTTGGGTGTTCAGCCCTAAAATTCACCCCATTCTCCTATACTGCACCCACCTCAGTGTATTTCCTTATGGAATGGCATAAGTATAAGGCCCAAAGACCCCAAAGCACACCACGACACTTGTCAGTGTCTACAGGGTAGGGTAAGGTAGAATGGCATGAGCGTTATAACTGATGACCCAAAGGCACACCACAACACCTGTCAGTCTTTGCAGGGTGGGGGTGGGGTCTTCAGTTCAGTACTTCACTGCCATTCCTATTATGCATCTCTAACTCCTGCATTACCAATGCCAATGCTAGCGAGACAACATTCGGCATTGATAAATGCTTGTTAATATCTGTAATTACAAAACATATTCGGTTAAGACTGTTCTAAGAGACATCTGATTTAAGGTCAGCCCGCTCACCTTTTGTGACTGTTTTTATCAAGTCTCCCTAAAATGAGATTAAAACTTATTATTTTCTGTTCTCACTTAATAGAATAAAATAAACTTTTTTAATCTGCTATTGTAAGTTTGAGTTAATACTCATAGACACTCACCTCATGCTGGGGACACTTTCTACTAGCATCTACCATGCTGTTTGGCTGCCATCATTACAAGGGCCAGTCTTCTTCATTGTTTCTCTCTTTATGAGAGATCAGGAAGCAGGTATCAGGCAGCTTGTGATGGGGGTTGCATGATGATGTCACCCATGTCATGTGTCACATGTTGTGTGGTGCACCATGCTGCCTGGCCTACTAAGAGGAAGCCACAATAGACTGCAAACACAGTCTCTCCACACCAAAGTGAAGAATGTGAGCTCAGTATGTTGTATGCAATTACTCTGCACACAATCTTAATAATTTGTAACATGGACTCATGCTGTCCTAATAAGGTATAAAGGTCACTAATCAAATTCTAAAATGTTAACATGTCTTAATCATGTTATTTAAAGTCAATAACTTAAAAAGACTGTTAAATAACTTCACTCTAACAAAGGTGCTAAAGCTAATAAGGGAATATCAATTTCTGGGATATGTGCACATCCAAGGAGAACAGTATGGAAAGTGATACTGTATCTTTGGGGGTTTCATCACTTAAGGCAGGGAGTTCTGGTGATATCCTTGTACAGCTACTACAGTAGGATATGCTTTGCTGTTTCTGGAAAATGTTACTCTACATAAAGTGTATTTAGTCATTTTCTTTGTTCATTCCATGTCTGACATTTAAACCATTGAATCTCTCCATCCACCACTCCTCATGTTTCAATAAATCTCTTTCCCAATCACATCCCCTTGCTGATTTTTTGACTCTTTCACAGCAAAAAAAAATCTTAATTTAGTGTTTATCTGTTAGAAAACATCTGGCTACCAGCAACCGCATATCATATGATCAGATTGCACTTTTATGTTTGCCAATGTGAAGTTTCTGAGCTCTCAAAGATCTTCCTGGACTAAAAGTCTCTACTACTCATTCACATTAATGGAAACTACGCCGGAGGTGGTAGGACCCCACAGAAGCCAAAAATCTTCAGGAGGACTGGCACCGGGATAGGACCTTGCATGCGTAGCGCCATGAGACTAACTCTCGCCATATAAGCTATCCCAGTGTCGACCCTCAAACCACCTCAGTTCCTTTACTCCAGCCATTGAAAGCGCTTCGATGATGATGTTGCTCGCCTGTCCGGAGTCAAGTCTTTATCTATACAACAGCAGCAATAGCCATTCAGTATTCGAGTAATGTACCATTTTTAGTGTTCTTTTCTTAGTCAAAAAAAAAAAAAGATGATGATGAAGAAAAAGAAGAAGAAATTTTCATCCTGCCATCAATGTAGTCACCTTAGACATAGTGGTGATGGTAGGTAGACTTCATTTGAAAGCTGTGATGGCAGTGGGGCTGTGTCCGGTCCGCCACGCTTTGCAGAGGTATGGTCCAACCATGGGCAGTCCAATACTTGAAGGGGGGGAACCATCCCCCCAAAGCACAAGTGTAGTGGTCCCATTCCCGACCTCGATCAGGGACCCAGCTGTACTTGACCTCAAGCTCTTCTTCCTCCTCCTGTTGATGGAAGAAGAATCGGTACTGCTCGAGGTCACCCTCTGGTACGTCTGTGTGAGGATCATCGGTGGTAGAGAGCTGTAGGCCTGAACTGACTCTGGTGAGTTCCTCTGTGACTCTGCTCTTAACGGCCATGATCTTCGACACTGGATTTCATCTCTGTCCTTGATGGGGTCCCGGTGAGCAGTTTCACCTCTGGGCCACTCTTTTAGAGCAGGGAGTGAGGCATTTGCCTGGTTGTCCTGGCCAATGGACCCAGTTCTGGGGCCTTCAGGCCTTGGAGCCATTGGACCATGGCTGGGTCAATCGGGCCAGGACATGCACGGTGTCCTCTCTGTGACAATACCATCGACAATGACTCCTTGTGCCTAACCCCCTCTCCTTTTTTCCTGCAGGGGCCGGCACGGGTACTGCTTTCCTTCTCCTTCTTTTTTTTCAGGTTTAGGTTCAGCAGTGGTTGTTACACTGCATTTGGTGCTGGTGCCAGGTGTGGTGCTGGCCCTGGGTGTGGTGCCGTGTGTGTCCCCATGTGGTGCTGGCGCTGTGGGTGGTGCCATTGCCATGTGTGGCACTGGGTCTGGTGCCATATCTGGCTCCTGGTCTGGTGCCATGTGTGGCACCATTTATGATGTTGGTACCGCGAATGGTGCTGAGCTCTCCGCTGATCCAGGTGGTGGCATCTCCCATTTTCCAGGCCTAGACCTGCCTTTTGGAGGGTATTCTGGGGTAGAAGTGAATCTGGATGAGTCTCCCCTGTTCTGCTTTGTTGAAGATGCAGCAAATTACTAATTTTATGGGCTGGAATGCAAGCCTTCTGTATCACTGTGATGGAAGATCTTCTTTCCATTTTTTTTCCTTCAGGGATATGGGGTCCACCACTACATTTCAGTCTCCATCTGTGGATCAAAGAAGACTTCTACATCTTGATTTCCTACATTCACTAAAAATGCCACCAACAGCTTAATCTGGTTCAAAGTCAGTTGGCATTCATATGTATCCCCCTCCCCCGGGTCGTGCCTGAAAATAGGCAGAATTTGTCTAGTGCACTTACCCGGTCAGCAAAAACTAAATAAATAAATAAATAATTCCTAAATATGATTACACCCTGTGGAACACACTCAATGCAATGGTCGAGAGCCTCCTGAAATCTAACGCTCCATTTCCAGGGGCATATAGCTCAATAATCAGCTGAAAGCTTTTATGGATGCCTATGACTCTGCCTCTAGGGCAGCTGCTGCTGGCAGCAGGTGGTTAAAGTCTCCTTGACAGTGCTTATCTGTTTGGCCATCAGGTTGATCTCTGGAGGCCACTCAGAACAATAGGGCTGCAATTTAAACAACAGGTGTGGTGCCTGCTGCCTCTCAGAGCTCCTCAACCATGAAGAGAATGCAGTAGAGGGCACAGGGCCCAAAAGCACCCTGTACCAACCTGTGTGGATCCAGCTCATGTTCCACCCCAGCTGTCTGAGGGGGACACCCCTCAGCAGTAGGAGGGGCATCTAATTCAATTTTACAACCAGTGGAAGTCCATTATAGCAGACATATAGGTCATCAGGATTGCCCGAGAGGGATACTCTCCCAATGTCACAGATTTCCCCAGACCTTCCACCCAGACAGCATCCCAGACCGTCTGCCTCTCAGTCACACTGTCTTGCTTCTGAGATATGCTCAACTCACACTCACGCTCTGTGGCCTCTGTGGGAACTGGGCAGTAGAAGTTGTTCTGCAGTGGAACAGAGCACAGGTTCCTGTTTCCATTGCTTCTGGTTCCAAGATAACAGGCGGCATGCACCCATTTGCCAGCCTTGGAAGGTTAAACAAGTACCTGTTCAGGGAGTAGTTCACTAAAATCTTGGCATTCAAGTCTTCGCTTCCTGGACATTTGGCTCCTAACCAACACATGTGGGCAAGAGACACAGGAAGCAGTCACCACAGCTTCTCAGTTGTTCTCTCCATGGGGTTCTCTAATTCGGGGAAGATGCCAGTTTCATCTTCCCAGCAGCTCCTCTTCTTAGGAGCCCTCCTGCATTCCTCAGGAGCATCAGTTTTCATTCCAGAGGACAGGAGAAACGGCATCTTCAGATGGCTCATTACATCACGGGAAATTACTTTATTCGGGCCCCTTTTGGTTGAGCCGATGTTGGGACTCAGGGTGTCCTCCGCAGCAAGCAGCGGTCTCCAACCATGCATCCATAGTCCGCTGTATAAAATGACAGAACCTCGGACAAAATTTCTCGAGGGGGGCTCATTGTCAAGACCTCCAAACTCAAGTGTGGAGCCAGGAAGAACCCCATTTTGTCAGAAATATCTTAGAGATGAGAGCTATCTTATAGACAAAGTCCTGAAGGATGCCCTCTGCCACGAAGTGATCCTACTTCAGATGGACGACAAAGCTGTGATGTATTACATCAACAGGTAGGGTGGCGTATCCTCATGCCTTCTCTGCAGAAGACCATGAGATTGTGAGAGTGGTACCTCGAGCACAGTGCATCAGTTCAGATTCTGTGCAGTTACTTTCAATGAATGGGGCAGTTCGAACCTTGTGCTTTTTGCATCCCCTCCCAACATAAAACTGCCTCTATCCTGCTTCAGAAATCTAGACCCTGGTGTTTTCTGTCAGGATGTACTCACTGCAGTAGACAAGATGATCCCTGTACATTTTCCTCCTCTTCTCTTAATTCAGAGGGTGCTGCTCAAGTTGTAGGCACAGGGGGACAGGATGATTCTCATTGTCCCAGACTGGCCTCAGCAGATATGATTTGCATTGATCTATAGTCTGTCAGAAGTTCCCCTGAGGTGACTCCCTCTATGAGTGGACCCTCTGACACAGGGACTTTAGTCCAACTTGGCCAGTGCTCCCTTCATATCCGTGCTGGGCTACGGAGGAAATGAAAGTGGGCAAGCTTTAGGTTTCCCAGACCATCGCAGACATCTTCTAAGCCATGCACAGGCCTTCCATCAGGAGAGCTTACACAGCTTAGTGGAAACCTTTCTCCATCTGGTGTGCAGGTCCCATCTGGACCCCCTTGGTTGCCCACCAAGTAAGGTGTTGGAGTACCTCTTGGACCTGTCAAATGCAGGTCTGCAATACTCGGCAGTGAAGGTACACCTCTGCACGTTTTCGGTCTATCTTCAGCCAGTAGACAACATGTTACTGGCTCAGTTACCATTAGTCAAGTTTTGCTTCTTCCTACCTACTTCATTAACTCCAGAATGAAGGACAGCACTCCATTCATGTCTCTGGATGTTAAGAGGGTTCTGCGATTCTACATCGACAGAACAAAGAGATACAGATCTGAGCAACTAGTGTATCTTTTAGCATGCCTTGGCTGGGTCAGCCTGTTGCCATGAGATGTTTTCTGCTTGGTTAGTAGCATGTCTTCAATACTACTAATCCATGACACAGGCCAAGTTGTGAGGCCAGGTTCTCACCAAACTGCCGGAGCAGTTGCGGCTTCCTGGTGGAGATTCGTAATGTACCCGTTGCAGACAAGTTGGAGCTCAGTGCATACCTTTGTATAGCACTGTGTTCTGGATGTCCATGCCAGACAGTTCACTTTCTTCGGCAGGACAGTCCTTATGGACTTCTGTCCTGAGTGAACTCTGTCTTCTTCTGTCCTACTTGGGGAGGGGTTGATTTTTAGCTCGGTACTCACCCATTAGTGTGAATGAGTAGTAGAGTCTTTTAGTCCAGGAAGATATGGAAATTACATACTTATCATAATTCTTGATCTTCTTGGATGAAGTCTCCACCACTCATTCACATGCCCACCCACCATCCTCCAAGCTCACTCATCCTGTTTTGGTCTTCACTTCCTTGTTGTTCGGGCTGTAAAGACATTGTTGCATTGACCCATCTTACAAGGGTCATCCGGGCCTTCACATGCCTAGAAGTTAGGGTTAGGTTTTCTTTTCATTAGTTTACAGTGCACCTCCTCAGACAAAAAGGTACTGAGGTGGTTGGAGGGTCAATTCTGGGATAGCTAGTATGGTGTGAGCTACCCTCTTGGCACCGCACATGCGCAGCCCTATCCCGGCATTGGCCCTCCTGAAGAGTTTTGGCTCCCACAGGGTCCTAGCACCTCTGGCATAGTCCACATTAGTGTGAATGAGTGGTGGAGACTTACTAACATACTAAAATTCCAGCAGAATAGGCCTAACGGTCTTTCGTGTCTGCTCGTTTGGTCAACCCCCACCCTGGGTGCTGACCTTGCTGCCCCCCTCGCCTTCTCTGGCTTCTCCCTTCCCAGTTCTGGATATTCTTGCTGCATTGGATTTTGCTTCCAGAACCCTTCCCCTGTACCTGTACCACCCCCTCTTGAACCCCTCCACTGTCTCTGCCTCCACCAGCCCCTAGGCAGCGATTCCATGGCTCCACCACCCTCTCAGTGAAGTAGCACCTCCTCTTTCTCCCTGAATCTTCCGCCTCCAGCTTCCACCCATGCCCTCTAGTGGCCCCCTCCTCCCTCCTTCAAAGCACCCTGACTGTTCCTCCCCTATTTACCCTCTTCATGTACCTGAAGACCTCTATCATGTCCCCCCCGGTCCCTTCTCTCTTCCAATGTGTACAAATTTAGCTCTTCGAGCCTCTCCTCATAGGTCCTGTCCCCCACTTCATCCAAGAAGATCAAGAATTACTGTAAGCACGTAATTTTCATTTGTTTCCTACATAATAAGCCTACATGGACATTAGGTAGAGTCACAGGTTCAAAACTCCTGAATGGTAAATTTCCTATTTCAGCTTGTGTTAACCAGTTCTTTTGTTCTAATAGCATTTGAGCAGTGCACACGTTTTCCACACCTAAAAAATCCTTTTGGTTCTGAATCAAGTCATGTTATTGTGGATGGTGGTGGGTTCCAATGCTGTGTCCAAACTAACATCTATTTCAAATTTACATTTTTTCTTGCTGGTACCCATGGTTTTAGTAAAAAGCTCTTTTGCCCTGCACCGGTGCTTTGTAAGAAACTCCAATGTTTAAAAATGTCATTCTTAATCTGTTGGAATTGATCACTAAAGGTAGTGATCATAAACAGACAATTTTCATTATTCTGTTTATCCTTACATCCCTAAATGTGGTGTCTCTGTCTACAAATTATGCTTTCCTGAGAGCTTCCTATAGGGTAGTTTGGTCATAACCCTTTATCTTAAACCTGGAAATCAGTTCTGTGCTGTTTTTTCTCATATTTATTAACATCTCCACTATTGTGTTTGAGCCTGAAAAGTTGACTGTATGGAATACTTCTTATTAAGTTATTTGGTTGGTAACTTTTGGTATGTAATGCTGTATTGTAGTCAATGTCCATTTTTTAGAAGTCTGTTGTGAGCATGCCATTTTCCTTTATAACAAGCAAGTCAAACTATCGTATTTTTTCTGCACTGTGCTCCATAGTAAATGTGAGATTTTATGAACAATTGTTAACATAGAAACATAGAAATTGTTGGCAGATAAGGACTGCTTGGCCCATCTTCTCTGCCCGTAAGCCCTATACTTAGATTGTTGATTCTGACCCTATTTAGTCAGCTGCTTTACATCCTTCCTTCCCATCTCTAAGGTTCCCCTATGCCTGTCCCAGGCATGCTTAAATCCCTCCACTATGCTCACTCCCACCACTTCCTTTGGTAGTCCATTCCATTTATCTACCATCCTCTCGATGAAAAAAACTTTCTCACATTTCCTCTTAACCTGCCTGTCTCCAGTTTCATATAATGCACCAATCTTAAGCTTTCTGGCTGGCCCATCAGTCTAGCAGTAGTGCTACCTCTTGTGACATCAGTGACCTGTGTTCGGGAATGAGTGAGCTCATAGGGGGGCTGGCCAGCAGGAGGATGATCGAACATCCCAGAGGATGCTCTTCTCCTCCAGGGAGGGAGGATTGCCAGCTCCGCTGCTCTGTTGCCAACTGGATGATCACAGATTGCACTTCAGTAGAAGTGGCATGGGGGGCACAGGTTGGTGCCATGCTAAGCACAGTTGCATGCTTGCAGATGTGCACCCTTGTCACCTGTGTCCTGAGGGGTTGGACCAGAAAAACAGAAAGCTCCAGCAAGGCAGGATGAATACCAGAAATTCACAGACCTCACACTGGTGACATGGCTCTCCTCTGATCTGGGACCTGCTCCATGCAGTGCAAGGCCTAGCCCGCCATCCCCTGCTGAAAGGGTGAGACAAGTGGGGGACGGAGTAGAAATGTAATCTCATGAGAAGCCAGGTTTTGGGGTTGGGAGAGCCGGTATGGAGGAGTTCCTGGTTAGTGGCAGGGTGGGAGTTTATGTTTTCTACACTGCCATCCTATATTACAATTACATCATTGATAAAATGTCTCCACAGTTTTATCAATGCTGCTAATTCATTCCTGATTCCTAACTAGACAAGGGTCTCTTCAAAATCCATCATATAAACACTAGTTTAGGTGGGGGCCATGCTGGCCCTGTAGCTGGCCCTTGTTTCTTTAAGTACGTTTTGTCCACAGACTGAAAATAGTTATTGTACTGCACTGTTTTTGCTAGCCTTAAATTAATTTTATCTTGTGGTCTCATTTCATCTCTATTGTACTGTATAGTTCCCGTCTTAATGTCTCTAAACCTCCTTGATGGGGGATTGAAATGCAGAGGTTTCTCACATCTATGGTCGCTGAACTCACAGTTTTCAAATCAAGATTTTCCTTGTGTAAGTCCTGCACAATCTGAAGTAAGTGTCTTGAATCTTTCAAGAATGATTTTGATTGTTCAGCCAATGGCTTACAGTGAAAATCCTGTAGGCCCTGCATCAAGAAAGGCGATCACATCTGACATTGTTTGCCAAGGGAACAGCATTGGCATTAGGGTTGACAACTCCAAGGACGACCCCACCACTGATTTGCCAAGGCTCGAGAGACCTAAAACCCTAATGTTTTTTTCCTTTTGCAGCTTGGGGGGAGGGAGTGAAGGGGTTAGGGTTGGAAACCCTAACGCCACATTTCCTTATTTTTTTGGCATTATGTTACCCTAACTGGTGCATTAACAAAGTGTTTTGTAAGGAATTTCCTTTATTTTTGAGATAGTGGAATCATATCCTCATTTATGCAGGTTCCTTTGGGACATGTGTGAACACATGCAGGGCCCTTTGAAAGAATCTGTCATCCTACAGAAGTGCAGTGACAGATGTCAGGAATTCATGGGGCTGTCTGGTGGGCTGTGGAAGTGCAGGGCCCTATGGACACTGTGCTTCCATGTGGTCCCAGATACAGACAAAGAGGGCAAAGAGTTAATCTGTCAGCCAATGCACAGGGCCCTCTGCCACCCATGGGTGCAGAGGCACAGGGCCCTATGCCAAGAGGACAGTTGTCTTCACTATATGGTTCCTGAGCCTGTGTGGACAACCCTGCAGATTTCATTCCCTGGCTGGGGAGTGTTGCATAACAATGCCGCCCCCCCCACTCACCACATCCAGCTGGATCACTGAGCTCGGCCCCAAACTCAGCTCACAGGCACGGGATCACAAAGCATACCTGCTGAGGTCAAGACTGGTGCTTCACACAAAGTTTCTTAATAATTAATTTTTTTTTTATTTTGACCACAAATTTTCAAGCTAGTCCTTTTATGACTCCCCTTATAAATATGACATGTACAATTATAGTATATTAGCAAAGTTATGAGTGACCATTGAAATACTGAAACATTCATTCATGACCTAAGCATTTTACTGTGTTTGTAACACCAAATTTTCAGCATAACCCGACCTCATGAACTTGGTAGGTGAGAATTTTAAAATTCCCATCAACACGTAATTCCACGCCTCCGGAAACATCACTCCACATCACAGGTGTGAAAATACATTTTGACCAGGATTTAAAAACGACAGCTGTCATGTTTATGAAGTATGTGAGGATAGGGAACTCCAGTGTCCCACCCACCCCACCCCAATCACCCACTCAGCACCCACCACCCCACACACCCCCACATCACTCACCTGAACAGGTCTCACACTGCAGATCCACTCTCCAGTCAGAAACATGTCTTGCTGCTGGAACTGGTGACTGGAAAATGAGAATTTAAGGTAACTGCAGTTTAAAGTATTTCAGTGGGGTTTTGTACTTTGATTCATAACTTTGTCATTTTTACATATTTCAACCCCAGATTTTCAGCATGGACTTTTTGTTATTATGCAGATCTTTTTTTTTTTTGTAATTCAATATACTTTATTAAGTTTTAGACATAACAATATTATATTGGTAAAATCACTGTTCCGAGATTACCTAGAACATCAAGAACTAATGACAAAGAACCTATAAACTAAAATAAATATCCGTTATTCAAATCCTAAAACTATGAAGTATGAATAACCAGATTTTCCCTCCTATACCCCCCTCCTCCCTCCCCCATCAGGTGGTGCATACTAATCTATACACCAAATAACCAGATACCAGGGACTAAGTAAACAACATAGGGAAAGGAAAAGAAAGGGACCTCAAAACAGCAAGAGATATACACATAATTTGTGTTGAACAAGTGAACAGACTAGATAGGAAAAAGGAATGCAAAATACAAAGTACTGAGTACAGAGTACAGAGTACGGAGGGGCCCGCAGCCTATTAAGTCTCCTAGTGGTTTTTCAATAACAAGGCATATAATCTACCCCATTTCTTTGTAAAGGAAGGTAGGCATCAGTTCACCTGGGCTATCAAGTTCTCAACTCGAAGAGCAAAGGTCATTTCATGTAACCATTCCGTGTAAGTTAGCACGGATTGGTCTTTCCAATGTCTAAGCACTAATTTTTTAACTGCCATAGATATTAATGCCAAATGATATCTCCTTTCCTTCACCTGTATTTCAGAGTAATCACCCAGGATGCAAGCTTTAGGGGAGAAGAGACCCTATAGGCCAAGTAAAGGATCGAGTGAAGCTTCTATTTGGCCCCGTGGGGGATACTGTTCCACAAAACCAGAAAATATGTAACGGAGAGCCCTCCTCCTTGTTACACCTAATGCACTTTGTTGAAGTAACCCGTTTCATCTTTGCCAATCTAATCGGGGTATAATAGAGATTATTTAATATACAATATTGTGTGATCCTATGTCTATCCTGAGTATGGTAAATGTATAGCTCCTTCCAAATGGTCTGCCAGTCCATATCTCCATCGGGATATAAATCTTTCCAGATATTAGGGCCGACACTCGACAGGGTTTCAGGAAAACTCTGTAGTAACCTATACAACCAGAAATGCTGTGTGATTTATTAAGTTACGTGACTTGAGAGAAAAGTGTGTGAGATAGGAATTTTATTAACATTCCAAATTTTTGTACAAGAGATGCCTTAATTGGTACACCCTAAAGGCTATCTTTGCTGGCCATTGAAATTTATCCAGAATCTCTCTCATATCCAAAATGCAATTAGATGAGTAAAAATCACTTACATTACAACCAGAAAGAGATGGCAGCCACTTTTCAGTTATAGTAGATTTGCCTATCACGGAGATTTGGGTTTAGACAAATAGGTTGAGAAGTCCCTGTCTGAGAGATCCTGAAGTACCTGAATAACTGAAACACGACCCTCAGAGAGATTCCAAGAGGTAGAGAGCGAAATGGTACAGGAATATTTTATTGGACCTGTAAAGAGAGCCTTTGGATCGGTATTGTGAACTTTCATGAGATCCTGTTCCACTTGGAGCCACAATGGCTTATACCCTTGACCAGATTGAGGGTCAGATGCGGAAAGCCATTTCCACACTTACTTAGATGTGAGGCCCAATAATAATAGAGAAATTGGGGAGGCTAAGTCCCTGTGTTCTTTGGGTTGGGATAGTTTACTATAAGATTTTCTAACAGACTTGTTATTCCAGAGAAAAGAATTTATACCAGAATGAATATCTTTAAAGTAGGACAGAGGAATCCATAAGTTTAACATGTTCAAAGGATAGAAAATTCTGGGGTAACACATTCATTTTAATAGTGTTGATTCTGCCCCACAGCGATAAGGGGAGTTTGGACCACCTAACTAAATCTTGTTGAATATCCCGCCACAGATCATCCAAGTTCAGTTTCCTCATCGTTGACGAGCTAAGAGAAATATGTATCCCCAGGTATCGAATAGAACATGTAGTCCACGTCATCCCAAATTCGACAAAGCCCGACCTGTGAGTAAAATGGTTGAGAGGGGAAGAGCTCGGTTTTACTAATATTAAGTTTATAATTAGAGTACTTACTGAAAACCTCAATCATACCTAGCGCCGCTCTCAACGACGAGACTGGGTTAGACAGATGCAAAAGCAGGTCGTCAGCAAAGACTGAAATTTTCGCAACACTATTTGCGACGGGAATACCGGATATTAGTGGAGAAGAGTTTAAACATCTGAGAAGAGGCTCAAGGTATAGATTGAATAAAAAGGGAGATAAAGGACAACCTTGTCGTGTACCTGAAGTGAGCGGGAAGGAGTCAGACCTGATCCCATTACAATACAATCTGGCATTAGGCGAGGTATATAATGCCTGTATCCATGTAATAAACAGTAAGGGAAAGCCCATAACTTGTAATGTGGCCCAAAGAAAAGTCCAGTCAACCCTACTGAACGCCTTTTCTGTGTCTAGGGATGCTAGAATTATTGGGGTTGGGGAAGATTTGGCCACACTGATAAAGTATTGTAATTTGCGGTGGTGGTCGGCCGGGGACCTATTAGCGACAAAACCGATCTGCTCAGGACTTATTAAGGATAACCATACCTGTTCAATCCTTTTGGCCAAAATTTTTGCTAAGATCTTGATATCGCAATTGAGTAATGAACTAGGTCAATAACTTGAAGGGAGGTGCGCAGGTTTACCCAGTTTAAGAAGAAGAATAATTAGGGCTTCTAAAAG
The DNA here is from genome assembly GCA_016271365.2 of Neoceratodus forsteri. Lineage (NCBI taxonomy): Eukaryota > Metazoa > Chordata > Ceratodontiformes > Ceratodontidae > Neoceratodus > Neoceratodus forsteri. Next base: position 1,382,597,383 of record CM057456.1, on the reverse strand, counting down.
GGTAGGATCCTGGGTACTCCCGTCCAATAAGTATTGATATAGATGGAGTAGGCTGGGTATTAGATCCTTAGCGAATGATTTGTAGAAATTCGGGGAGAATCCATCCGGTCCGGGGGCCTTGTCCGGAGTCAGGTCATTTATTGCCACTAAAATCTCTTGAGTGGATATAGGGGAGATCAACAGTGCTTGTTGCTCCTGTCCTATCGAAGGCAAAGGAAGAGTTGCTAGTAACTGAGCATCTCGTCCATAGGGGGAGAGGGGGTTTCTTTATTATAGAGCGAGGAGAAATAGGTTCTAAGTACCGAAATTATCTCCCTGGGATTGGTTTTGATCTCCCCATTAAGATCCTGAATTGAATTAATTGCCCTGGAAGATTCCAGTTTCCTTAATCTCAGAGCTAACAAATGGCTGGCTTTTTCCCACACTCACATATTTTGCTCGAGTTCGCAATATAGCAAACTCAGCCTTTTCCTGCAGTAGCATAGAATATTGAGTCCGTAAGGATAGAAGGGTTTCAATGTATCGGTTGTGGAAGTTGCCGTGAGGATGCTCTAACATTTTAATTTGGTGAGAAGTGATAGAGACTTTGCTTCATTCCTCCTCTTACGTATAGAGGCTAGGCGAATAAATTGCCTCAGACAGCATTTCAGCGCACACCATTCATGGTCAACTCTAAAAACTGAACCTTGGTTATTGAGAAAGAAGTGCTGAAACATCGTCAATATCCTAGTAGTGACATACTCCTCCTTTAAAAGTTGATTATTTAATCTCCATAAAGGGTCCCTAGTGATACTAACATCTAACACCGTGGTCGTCCACACTGGAGCATGGTCTGATACTGCAATAGCATCTATACCTGTATCACTCATGGTTTGCAAAAGTGAGTTACTAACTAAGATATAATCGAGCCTAGTCCACGTATTGTGGACTGCGCGGAGTAAAATGTAAAGCTCCGAGTGACTGGATTCAGTGACCTCCATGGGTCACAGAGACCGAGGGTTTCCATAAAGTCTGGGAGCGCCCTTTGGGCAGCTGAAAAGGGTTTAAGCATATAACTAGTTCTGTCTAAATCTTGTGTGGGAGGAAGATTCCAATCCCCCCAAGTATCATCAGGAGAGATACGAAATCTTGCAACTTCCCTAATAGATTGGCAAAGAAGACTGGATCCCCTCCAACTGGGCCGTAGACACTCCCTAGTAAAACCTCCGAATAATTTAGAATACCCCTGACTAAGACGTATCTCCCTGCAGGATCCGATATGATTGTCATAGGTTGAAAAGTTACTGATCGATGAATGAGGATCGCTGTACCCCCCTGCCTTTGATGATTCACCTGAAGCAAAAACCTGCCCTATATTGCTTCTTCGCAAGCTAACAGCTTCACCCGGGAGTAAGTGAGTTTCCTGAATGAAGGAATGTTATTATGCAGATCTGGCCCAAAAGGCAAATTCACTGTCACTTTGTAGAATCACCTTTTGTGTGGGATTTGAATAGTTTCACTGCTTCTTGTTCATGACATGGGGTCATACGAAGACTATGTTGAAGCTATGAGAGTATATTGACATTTTTCTTTTCTTACTCATAACTTCACTCATTTTAAACATTTTGACCCCAGATTTTTAACATAACCCTTTTTTTACACTGCTTCATGAATGTGACAGCTGTGCTTTTTGAAATCTTGCCCAAAGTACATTTTCGTACCTGTGGCGCAGAATGATGTTTTGGCAGGGATTTGAACATTTTCACCTACCGGGTTCATGAAGTGGGGTAATAAGAAGATTATGCTAAATTTGGTGTACAGATATGGTAAAATTACCAAGTTAAGACTGAATATTGCAATATTGCAATATTTCAACATTCACTCATAACTTCACTAATTTGACTCCAAACTTACAACATACACATTTTTTCACACCACCCCATACACATGACGGTGTCACGTTTCAAAACCTGGATGAGATGTGTTTTCACACTTCTGGTGTGAAATGAGTTTTGGCCAATATACTATAAATGCCACATGTTATATTTCAAAGGGGAGTCACAAAAAAACACTATCTTGAAAATACGTAGTCAAAATAACAACAACAAATATATACATATTTGACCCCCCGTCCACACCCCCAACCAGCATCGGGGTGCACTTTGGGGATGTTGGCCCTAACTCTTACCCCATCAGATGTGTGAAGAAACAGAGGTGTGGGAGAATGGGGTGAGAGTTAGGACCGACAACCCCAAGGCGCACCCCGATGCCGGTTGGGGGTGTGGACAGGGGTTCAAAGGGGGGCCTTCAACCCTAACACTGAATTTCCTCGCTTTTGTCGCTGTGGAACAACCCTAACTAATGCATTAAATGGAGTATTTTGCCTCTAATTTTCCTTCTTTTTGAGAATGATAATGAGAAATAGTGAATGTAATGCAGCAGCGGGCCACATGCTGTCTTATCACATAGTAACACAGTGCCCACAAACGCAAATGGTAATGCACATGGTGATGCAAAGTGAAACAGAAAGATAAACAGTACTGTAGATACAAATGGTTAAAAATAACGTAAACGCAAGCGCAAATGAAAATGCAAAGGGTAACGCACATGGTGCCATAGACGGGAATGGTAAGTGAAACAAGTACGGAACTGCAAGTGGAAATGGTAAGGGTAACAGTAATGTAAGTGCACAGGCTGGTTTTCCCCAAAAGCTGCATAGAGAAAGACAGTGAGTACAAAGAATGTATGCATAATAATGTGTCTCGGAGCAGAAAATGAGGAGTTGGAATACTAAATTGCTTATATCTCAGGAACCGTACGACGTAGAAAAAAATGTAAAAGTCATATGATGTATGACTTTCCTGGCTAGTTTTGCACTTTTTCCAACAAAAAGTCCATATATCGCACCGTTTCTGAGATACGGGCCCTGAAAGGCGTGGCGAATGCCATAATGTTATCCTATGGGAATAAAAGAGATGTTTGGTGTGCGATAACTTTGGCTCCCCTGTAATATTTTTTCACCAAACCACTGCAAGGCACATCTGTGGGATGTTGGCTTTCTTCCCTCCAAATTTCAGCCCAAAATACCAAACCGTTATTTTGCAGCAGGGCGACAAAAGATTAATGTAATGCGGCAGACGCCGTAATGTTATCCTATGGGAAAAAGTGTCAAATTTGGAGTGCTGTAACTTTGCCGCCCTGTAATATTTTTTTGCCAAAATGCTGAAAGCCATATCTGTTAGATGTTGGCTGCATTCCCTCCAAATTTCAGCCCAAAAGACCAAACCGTTCTTTTTCAGCAGGGTGACAAAGAATTGCTGTCATTTTGCCATAGCCTGGAAAAGTAGTGTTGCAATTTGAGAAAGCTTTCACAAAAATTTGCGACACTTTCATGAGTGCAACACTACTTTGTGAAAGTACTTTTTCCAGAAACTTGAAAAACATATTTCTGGGGTGTTTAACCTCAAAATAAAGACATGTCTAACATCCTCAGGGTCTGACTAGGTAAACACAAAAAGAATTGTGTAACTAGAGGGTCCCAAATTTAAATGCCAAGCATTTTTCTGATCACCAACTGAAAACAAAATGGTGGATTTGTGAAAGTAAAAGGGACATTTGCTAAAGTAAAAACTGCATTTGTGAAAGTGTTGAACTTTTTGTTAACTTTTCCCCTTGACTTATAATGGGAAACTGTTTTTTGAATAACTTTTGAACCATTTAATATTTTTTTCATGAAATCTTCAAAAGGCACATCAGGGACCCTGGTCGCATGTTTCCTGAAGATTTTGTACTGGTTGCGCAAATGTGCAACTACTGTAGAGACGACCAAAGAATTGCAAAAAAGCGTAAACATGCACGTAGATCAAGCTTAATAACTCTGCAGCCATATAAACGAACAGTACAAAAGTTGGCAGATCCCAAGATGTACGGTTCTTGATCGTGTATTCCAAATTTCAGGCAAATCTGTTAAATGGTTGCAAAGTTATTAAGGTGCAAAATTTTAAGTTTAACATGTAAATGGCTTCTCAACCCTAACTATGGTAGCACTACTGTGCTACCACAATATATATATATATATATATATATATATATATTATAGTGGTGTGGTCACGCCACTATAGTTAGACAAATTGTAAAAAAACAAAGACAAGGCGCTGCGTCAGCATGTGGTCTAAAAGCAAAACAAAATGGTTATATTAAATGCACGCTGAAAATAGAAAATAGAGTTAAAATCTACGTTTCGACCTTAGGTCTTCTTCAGGAAACATCTAAAAGAGAAAAAAACAGTTAGTGTAGAGGAGAGGTAAAATGAGAGAGATATATATGTGGAGAAAGAAGAAGGGGAGGCTAAGGAGAAGAAGTGATAAAAGGTAAGATTAAGAGAGAATCTGTGAAACAAAAGGTGATGATGGAAAGATAAAACATAATGGGAGAGAAAGAGCTGGGAAGTTCCCAGGTAGAGACTGATTAACAGGGCCTTGTAAGAAGGCTGAAAGGTGACAAATGTGTGAGAAGGAGACAGAAATGGAGACATATGGTGAAAATGAAAAATAAATCGGTACAAAAACAAATTGACTTTAGGGAAAAAGGGAGGCTGAAAGATGTTAGTGGAAAATAAGTCTATCATTTAAACCAGAGGGCTGCTGGGAGCCAAGGCGGATGATCAGCTTGGCTTCCATGTTTTTTCTATGGTTAGGATCCCGGAAGCCCTGCTGAAGGACACAAACAGAAAGGTCATTGACATTGTGGTCCCTGGAGATAAAGTGGGATACAATGGGTTTAGCAGTTTCACCATTCCTGACCGCTCTGTAATGTTCCCTGAAACGGTCAGCAAGACGCCTACCAGTTTCTCTGATGTAAATAGCTGAACACCTCCTGCAAAGAATACAGTACACTACATTAGTGGATGTGCATGAGAACTCCATGGTGATGTGAAAAACACCTGTAGGCCCCCGAATCTCAGTTACACTGGAAATAAATTTGCAGGTGTAGCAGCGAGCCCTGTTGCAAGGTTTGGTACCTGGGGGGGAGGAACTGTTAGGAGTGGGTAGGCTGCTTTTTACCAGGAGATTGTGCAGGTTAGGTGGCCGGCGGTAGGAGGCAATAGGTGGTTCTGTAAAGGAAGCACCAATGTTAGGGTCAGTTTGCAAAATGGGAAAGTTACTAGTGATGATCCTGTGAAGAGAAGGTGTGCTCTGATGGAAAGGAAGAACTAGTGAAATTCACCGTTGTTCTTGTGTGACAGTATCCCTCCTGCGGGGGTCAAGGTTACGGGGCATGTTACTGACCGGGGAGAGTGCTCTGTCCACTGTGCTTTTAGGGTATCCCCTGTTGATAAAAAAACTATGCATTATTTGGGTCTATAGTTAGAGTTCACGTCACTTCTATGTTAAAGTCAAAATTTTGTGCATTAATAACTTTGGACCTGTTCAACGGATTTGCCTGAAATTTGATATGCACAGTGGGGCATGGTACGTCTCTTGATTTTCCAAATTTTGTTTTGGTCAGACTTACAGTCTTCGCATACAAAAACACTGAAAAATGCAAAATTATCCATTTTTGATGCAGCTTTTGGGATATCGGATGTGGCCCTGTGTGGCCATCGTGTGGTGTGAGACTCTGCAAGATAGCTCATTTGAAAGAGCTTTGGTGGCCGAATATGTCGCTTTTCATTTGGTGAAAAAATATTAAGGCATTCAAAAGTTATGCCACTTGTAAGTTCCCATTATAAGTCAATGGGAAAATTTATATGTATGTTTTGCAAAAAAAGAACGGGGTTCTGGCCATCTCATCCTGCCTGGTGATCAAAGAATTTGTAGCCACTTGGTTCAAGAATCTTTGTCCCCGAGAATTTTCAAAATTCTTTGATTGCGATATCCATTATCTTGTTTTTAGATTTCTGATTGGAAAAACACAAATATCTCAGCTCAGGGGTCACTTCTGAAGTAAAACTTGGATGGATTTTACTCAGGGGGCTCTGATGTATCAAGCCATGCCTTTGGTTTCATCCAAATCAGTCAAAAGATAGTTGTAAGCTTTTAAAATCTTTGATTGCGGCTCACTAACGATCTTTGATCGCGAGCCTGCAAATTCTTTGATTGCAAGATTCTTTGATTGTGATCGTGCATCGCGAGTGAGGGACGAGATGGGCAGATTAAACAATCAATTTTCTCCACCCAAGGGTGCCCTAGGAAGTCAAATGAGGGTGGGTTTTGGTCAGGGGGCTGCGTTCTGTCAAACTACGCACCCATCCAGCTGGGTCACTGAGATTGCCCCCAAAACTCAGGTGACCAGGACAGTATACCTAGGGTTCAGACTGGCACCACACACAAAGTTTCTTAATAAGTGTGTGTGTGTGTGTGTGTATATAAATATATATATATATATGTATGTGTATATATATATATATATATATATATATATATATATATATATATATACATATTCTATGCAAAAACGTCTTTAATGCATCAGTTAGGGTTCTTCTACAGTGACAAAAGCGAGCAAATTGACATTAGGGTTCCCACCCCTTTCACCCCCACCAACAGGCATTGGGGTGTGCATTGGGGTCATCGGCCCTAACTCTCACCCCATTCCATACATAAACAAGCTGAGGTGGTGCACTGTAGGAGAATGGGATGAGAGTTAAGGCCGATGACCCCAGCACACACCCTGATGCCTGTTGGTGGGGGCGGGGTGGGGTGCAAGGGTGGGAACCTTAATGTCAAATTTCCTCACTTTCGTTGCTGTAGAAGAACCCTAACTGATGCATTAACAAAGTTTTTTGTATATAATTTCCTTACTTTTTAAGAAAGAATAGAAAAGTAGAAAGTTGCGCAAGTTGGTGGAGGCCCCGCGCTCCCACCATCTTGTAAGTGTCGGCCCACATTACACACCTAATGACTAACAAGTACATTGACAACAGCAAGGTTAGCCACCAAACAAATGTTAATGTAGTACAACAATAGAAAACACTGTCCGCAAAACGTAAACTGCGGCATGCAATATCACCGCAAAAAATATATTGTCTGACACGTAAACACCACAATTCAAATCTACAGGAAATACCATCAACACACTTCAAATTTCAAGTGAAAACACCAAACCGTGCCTGAGATATGACATGTCAAAGTTTGAAATTTTCATTCGTCAGAGTGGCACAGTTCCGCAACTGTTGACATTTAATACACAGAATGACTGAAAACTACATCCATGACAGTAAGGCTAGAAATCCTATAAATTTCAAGCCACCACCACAAGCAAAATGCTGTCCGCAGAATGTAAACTGCGCCATGCCATATCTACATCAAAGAAAATAATTTCTGACACATAAACACTGTAATTTACATCCACAGGACATGCCGTGAACACCCTCCAAATTTCAAGAAAAAAGACCAAACCGTTTCCAAGATATTCAATGCCAAAGAATAGTAAAATTTCCCTATCTATTCCATTATAAAATATCTGGCCATATTGTACCTATTTTGTGATCAAAGAATTTGCAGGCTCACAATCATAGAATTTGCAGGCTCATGAACAAAGAATTAAAAATGCTATAAATCAAAAAATTGAAGGAATTGCGGTAAACCACTGCTATGGTTCAACAGACTGAAGCCCCCCCCCCCCCCGAGCAAAACCCACCCTCATTTGACTTCCTAGGACACCCCTGGGCTGAGAAAATTGATTTTTTAATCTGGCCATCTCATCCCTCGCTCACGATGCACGATCGTGATCAAAGAATTTGCAGTCTCACGATCAAAGAATAAAAAAAGCTGTCATTTGAAAAATACAAGGAATCGCGGTAAACCACCACCATGGTTTGACAGAACGAGGCCCCCTGAACAAAACCCACCCTCATTTGACTTCCTAGGGCACCCCTGGGCTGAGAAAAATAATGCTCTCCATATCCCTGGTAGTCTAGTGGCCCCCCCCCCGATCTGTATAAAATAAATAATGTTCTCCATATCTCTGGTAGTCTAGCAGCCCCCCCAATCTGTATAAAATAAATACTGTTCTCCATATCCCTGGTAGTCTAGCAGCCCCAATCTGTATAAAATAAATACTGTTCTCCATATCCCTGGTAGTCTAGCACCCCCAATCTGTATAAAATAAATAATGTACTCCTTGTCCTGGTAGTCTAGCAGCCCCCTGATCTGCATAAAATAAATACTGTTCTCCATATCCCTGGTAGTCTAGCGCCCCCCCGATCATCATAAAATAAATAACGATCACCAATGCCCTGGTAGTCTAGTGGCCCCCCACCAAGCTGTGCCAGTCCACCCAGCACCCCCCACCTGTCCCCAGCTGATGACTGGCACAACCCATCTCTCACCTCCACAGCCAGCCACTGACTGTGTGCTTTAGCTGTGCTACTCCAAAGAAGTGTTCAGAAATTAATTTCTGAGTGCATCTTTGCAGTACTGCTCCTACTGCACACAGTCGGCTGGCTGTAGAGGTGAGAGGTGGGTTGCCAATCCGGATGGGGATGGATGGGAGGGTACTGGGTGGACTGGCATGGCTGGGTTGGAGGGTGCTTCCACTAGACTACCAGGGAATTGGTGATCGTTATTTATTTTATGATGATCGGGGTCGCTAGACCACCAGGATATGGAGAACAGTATTTATTTTATATAGATCAGGGGGGCCTCTAGACTACTAGGGATATGGAGAACAATATTTATTTTATACAGATCAGGGGGGGCCGCTAGACTAACACTTCGCATTTACAATAAATAAAAAAATTTAAGGAATTGTGGTAAACCACCATAGAAACATAGAAACATAGAATTTGACGGCAGATAAGGACCACTTGGCCCACCCAGTCTGCCCATTTCCCTACCTAATGGATAAGCTGCAGATCCTAGTTAACCAGCAGCCTACTTCTTCCTACCTCTATGTTTCTATGTTTCTATATATTTTTTGTGGTGATATTGCATGCCGCAGTTTATGTTTTGTGGACAGTGTTTTCTATTGTTGTACTACAGTAACATTTGTTTGGTGGCTAACTTTGCTGTTGTCAATGTACTTGTTAGTCATTAGGTGTGTAATGTGGGCCAATATTTACAAGATGGTGGGAGCACGGGGTCCCCACCAACTTGCGCAACTTTCTACTTTTCTATTTCTTAAAAAGTAAGGAAATTATATACAAAAAACTTTGTTAATGCGTCAGTTAGGGTTCTTCTACAGCAACAAAAGTGAGGAAATTTGACATTAAGGTTCCACCTTGCACACACACCACCCACCTTAACAGGCATCAGGGTGTGTTGGGGTCATCAGCCTAACTCTCACCCCATTCTCCCACAGTGCACCACCCCAGCTTGTTTATGCATGAATGGGGTGAGAGTTAGGGCCGACACCCCAATGCACACCCCAATGCCTGTTGGTGGGGTGGGCAAGGGGTGGGAACCTTAATGTCAAATTTCCTCACTTTTTTCAATGCAGAAGAACCCTAACTGAAGCATTAAAGACGTTTTTTGCATAGAATATATATATATATATATATATATATATTTACACTTATTAAGAAACTTTGTGTGTGGTGCCAGTCTGAACCCTAGGTATTCTGTCCTGGTCACCTGAGTTTTGGGGCAATCTCAGTGACCCAGCTGTATGGGATGAGGGTGGGTGGATGGCACTGTTATGTGACACCCTCCAGCCAGGGAATGAAAGATGCAGGGTTGACTGCAAGGGCCCAGGTACCATATAGTGAAGACAAATCTTCTCTTGGCATAGGTCCCTGCACATCTGCACCCTTGGGTGGCAAAGGGCCCTGTGCATTGGCTGACAGATGTACTCTTTGCCCTTTGCATATGTATCTGAGCCACATGGAAGTGCAGGAAAAAAAGGGCTCTAAGTTTCTGCAGCCCACCAGACAGCCTCATGATTTCTTGGCATCTGTTGCTGAATGTGAGTGCAAGGCCTGCAAAGGCCCTGTACTTCATACGTGGACAGAGTCATTCCTTTTAACCCTTCAGCCTTGTACATCCACATCTGTTCACACAAGTCCTAAAGGGACCTCCGTAAATGAGGATTTGATTCCACTATCTCAAAAAGGAAGGACATTTTTGCAAAGAACTGCACTAGTGTACCAGTTAGGGTTCAAGTTTAATGCAACAAAAGTCAGGAAATGTGTTAGGATTTCCAACCCTAATTCCTCACCCTCATCCCCTAAACAGCAAAAGAAAAACACAATTAGGGTTTTGGGTTTCTGGAGCCTAGGTGAATCAGTGGAAGAGTCTTCCTTGGGGTTTTCAGTCCTAATGCTGACCCTGTTCCCTGAGGAAACAACATCAGATGTGATAATCTTTCTCCATGCTGGGCCTACAGGGCTCTGTGTGAAGAAAGCTGCAACAGATTGTGCTGGCAACATGTGGTGAAACATACATCTCTACCTTTGAAGGATGAATCACTGTGAGGCACTGCCTTGGAGCTGTACCTTGTACTTCGGACAGGAGACTATGGGCTATGGGGAGTGGTGACATTAGGGTTCACAAGGAAGACTCCACCATTGATTTGTCAAGACTCCAGAGACCCAAAACCCTAATGTTTTCTCCTTTTGCTGCTTGGGCGGGGTAGCAGTGGGGAGTTTTAGGGTTGAAATCCCTAACATCACATTTCCCTACTTTTGTTGCATTAACTTGAACCCTAACTGATGCATTAATGCACTTTTTTGCATAGAATATAAATATTTTTATGCAATAGGTATGGACATAAATAATGTCTGATAAATCTGTTTATCTGAGCTACTACGTGTATAAATATGAACTCTCACATTTATACGTACAGTAAACTCATCATCACAAATTTATACATACAATAGACACGTAATACTATAGTCATGCCCCCTCCTCCCACCTGCCCATCAGCATTACTTTCTTATATTTAGTAGCATAACATTCAATACACTCCCTGTTCCATTACATTGACGTAAAAAAGCAGTACATTTTTCTCTCTGCCTCTTTCTGTACGGAATGCTTTCACTATGTTTTAAATTAGAATACAGCTTCTTTTCAGCATTTATCTCACATGCTACACATTAGCTGAGGTCCCCTGCCTGCCAGCCCATGCCCATCCCTGTGGCTTGTATACTATCACTCTGTCACTCCAGTGTCTTATGACCCTCTGTGCCAGGATCATCACAAATGGGCAGAGACCAGAACCTCTTTGCATTATTTGAAATCTCCCTCCTGTAGAAATTTTAGTCCTGCTCCACACACACAGACTGCAACCACTCTCTGTGGCTTGATCCACTTCAGCTACACTCTCTAACTGCCGCTGCTCTCACTGAAACTTCACCAGCTCCTTCTAATTTAAACCAAAAAGAGGAAGCCTGACTCACTGACGCTGGCTCCTTCACAGACACAGTTGATGCCAGCAATACAAACACTGGGTCCGACTAACTCGCTAAATCCCATCACCATCTTAGCTGCAGTTTAAAAAAAAACACTGCAACTCAGCCAATCATCTGCAATGCAGGGACATCACACCACTAGTGACATGACTATGTATCCATGGCAACACCCATGGTAATGGAAATGCAGATACATAACTTTACGAAATAGTCCCACAAACTATTCTAAATTAAAAAAAAAACACTAAAAACTATCACACAAGCTCATAACTTATTGCATAATTGGGTCATACAGGGGTGGGGTGGGCTTGTGTGATAGCTGATTTATCTGTACTGGTGCTGTTTGACTTTGTACACCTCACTTGTGGCTTATGCCACTTGTGAGGTTGCCCAAAGCCAAACAGCATTCATATGGATAAATCAGGTATCATACAGACCCCACGTATATCTGTTATATACTATACACACATATATATTCTTCATTTAAATTTGATATTTGGCAAGCTACAACCTACTGAACTTATAATCAAGCTATTTCCTTATTCCTAGATTATACTACAAGCGCATGAATTTAGAAAAGCAAGAAAGCTATTGTGACCTATCAAGTTCTTTCCCCCACTAACTCAGTAGAAATACTAGTGCTGTGTGAAAATAAAAATTCTGTGAAATTTTAGAATGTATTTTGGCAAGTTTCACAGAAATTCCTACTTAATACATAAATGTATCAATTGTTGATTAATGTACTAAACTGCAGAAAGAAATTCCACAGAACTGATCACGGTTGGTAATTAGTTCTGCAAAATTTCTTTCTGCAGTTTAATACAATAGTCTGCAATTCATACATTTATCCCACTGTTCAGTGAGTCACTGAACGGTGGAATGAATGCATGAATTGTGGATTAATGTACTAAACTATGAAAAGAAATCCTGCAGAACTGATCACTGAACTGTGGAATGATTACATGTATTGCAGACTGATATATTGAACTGCAGAACAGAATTCCTCAGAACTATGATTCAGCAGTACAAGTGCATTCTGCAATTCAGCCATAAATTTTTTTGCAGAATAGGGTGAGAATTTGCCAAACACATTCAGAAGATTTGGATTTTGCCAAAGTCTGAAATTCAGAAAATGTCACAAAATGCATCAAATTTCATGAAATTTGTGTGAATTCAGAATTTGCAGTTTTTGCCCAGCTCTAGGAAATACCCCTACCCCATTTTCTTGAAGGTACCTACAGTACCAGTTTGCATTTGAAGGTAAACACAGTGGGCTTGATTCCAAGATGAATGTCACAACTTGCAGGCATCTGCGAGTTGCGACATTCATCACTATGCCGTGGACCCTGTGCCATATTCTAAGAGTGACAAGGTCCTGGCACCTATGACCTGTAATTTGTGGCTGGCGTTGGCATGTGTCATGAGCATGGTGCAAGAGCCCTGCATGCCACAAGTTGCAGCCCACTGCAAACAGCCCCCTCAGAGCCCCCCACCCTGGACCACCACAGCACACACCAGGGGCATGGGGGGTCTGGACATGTGGCACAGACATCCAGGGGGCACCTTGCAACACGGACCCCAGGAGTCCCGGATATATGGTGGGTGGGGGCATGAATGTGTCCGGGGGGTCACAGGGAGCAATGCTAGACCTGTGCCACAGTGCTGCAGAGTGGGCATCTGTCGATTGGCACTGATGGATGCCCCTTAGAGCATCTCTGGGATGTCCTAACTCCACTGTGCCATTGCAGCTCCTAAAATTTCCTAAGTGGGTTACGACAGCCACCCTTTTAGAATAGGGCACAGTTGCTGCCGTAACTCACCTTTGTACCATGCCATTGCAGGTTGCAGCATAGTGGGTGGTGCAACCCACATATGGCCAACTCACATTTGGCATGACACAAGGCACCTTTTGAAATGTCAACAGGTGTTACACCTTGCGTAAGGTGCAAATTGCACCATCGGGTATGGCATTACTCATCTTGTGCCGGTGTAACGCCTCTTAGAATCGGGCCCAGTGTTACCTGATACCACCAATATTAATAGTCTAGTATAAGAGTCCACTACTTGTTTGGTGAAGTAGTCCTTCCTGGTATTTCACTGGAATCATCTAGTCTTATTTCAAAGACATTTGTTTACCTTTCTTTATCCATTTTTGCGTATCCTGAAGATCTGTATTTGGCCTGATTGTGTTATTCATTTCTTTTTTTTTTTTTGATTCAGCTTTCTGACCCCTATTGCCACCTCCCACCTACTTGATGACAGGGGTGCATAATGGGGCTGGCAGGTAGCTCCGGCACTTCCGTTGGAGGGGATCAGTCTCGGGACCTCCACTTCTTCCCGTGCCCAACCCTCCTGGCAATCTCCCATGGGTTGCCTCTCTTGGTAGGGCCAAGGGTGAAGGGCATCAACTTTCCCTCCCCCCTGAGACCAACATCTAGACTCTGCAGGGCCATCATAGAGCCAGCCAGCTCCATTTTTGTGCTTGTTTTTGTTTTCTCACCACCCCTTGCCATGGTTGCTTCCACACGTGTGGAGGCACACACATGCAGCGACCCACGGCACCCTCTCTACTCTTAGTCACTCCCAATTTCACTACCTCTGGGCCTCCATCCAGGGGCAGTCTAGCAGTAGGTACAGCTGGGTCCCCACCTGAGAGGAGAGCGCTACCTTTACAGCTGCTGAATCCATCTCCTGGCCTCCCCCCCCCCAGCCAACCAACCCCCGACAACCCAGGCTCATTCCCGAAGCCAGGTCACTGGCATGGTGCAAGGTGGGGCATCAAGAGCCTCAAGCCTCAGCACACCAGGCCGGCACATGTTATCCATTTCTGATATTTGAATGCTGTAATCATCTCTCCCCTAAGTCTTCTCTTTTTCAAGGAGAGTAGACACCATTCTGCTAGTCAGTCCTCAAAGCTTATATTTCAAACCTTCAATTAGTTTGGGATTTGACTGTTGTCAGAGATCATCAAAATTTTGAAAGTTTCATTTTATTCAGCTTATTTACCCAGGATATCCCAGTTGAGATGAAATTTGATAGCACAGCAGAATAGAAGACACCTTGCCTTCTGCCTCACAATGCTGTTAACTGGCTGTGATGGTACAGTATCTGACAATAACACCACATGTCTTAGTACTTAACTAATACAGCACAGGGTACAGTAATTAGAAATGCTATGTGAAATTAATTCCAAAAGCAGAATTTACATTATATTATAGATTCTACTTTCATGAAATGTTTCAAGAATGTTCACAAAAGTTCATGAAATTTTGTCAGTAAGTAACACAATTCAGAAAAGGTAAATGTGAACCATGGGGTTATTTTCCACAGCTTAGAATACTATGGGTCAATGTAAACTACAACTTTTGTTTCTGCTCATTACAATATAATCAATGTGAACCACAACATTTCACCAGTTGCTTTGTAATATTTAAAGGGTACCTAAACAAGCAGTTTTTTAAAACTGCAAATTCCAAAATCTGGCCTCATCACCAGGTAAAGTAAAAGCTACTGTTTACATTTATGTAAATAACATAAATGCAGTTTCATAGCATTTGAAAAATGTAAACATCAGCCTTTCACTTTTAGAAAGCAGCCTTGATTTCTCCCTAAGGCTCTGTCCACACTACACTGCTCTGGCCCGGTTACGCATGCAATCCATTACGGCTGGGGAGCGGTGCAGTGCGTCCACACCTCAGTGGTGTCCGTTACCGGACCGGCACTGCTGGTCCACACATTGGGAGCCGGGTGACCATTACAGTGGTGCCCGATCCCACAATCGCTCGTGCTGCACTCCGGTCCCTACAGGGGACCGTTACCGCCCGTCCACATTACCGCTGGTAACATTACCATGGCGGGACCGGTTTCATAACCGTTGTTGAAACCACCTCATATGTGGTTTCAACAACGATTATGAAAATGCCTCCTGTAACATTACAGGTGTAAACGCAAACCATTGTGGTAATGGTTTGGGCACTCTGTAATATTACAGAGGCGTAGTGTGGACAGGGCCTAAGATGTCTGCCAAGTGTGTTAAGTGATGAGTCATGATGACATCACTGGAGCCAGAGACAGAGTTCCAGATATATTTCTATAGTGCTAACTAGTTCTTCTTTCCCTCTTTATTTGAATTGTTGTACCAGAATGATCAACACCGTGTATTACCTCATGGATTATTCTGATCAGTACACATGTTAAGCTATGATTTTATTCATTTTGTTTACTTTAACTTGCGGAAAATGTTTTGTAATCCAGCTGACTTTTTCTTTGGCAAACTGCATTACAGTAAAATACTTCAAATGCCTGATGATCTAGTGGCTATATGATGCACTGAATTTTGTTTTTTGTTAACCAGGAGAGCCACACTAAACTAAAGGTTGTTTACAGGTGTGGCCTGGGAGCACAAGGAAGTTTAATGACTTGCTCAGGGTCACACAGCAAAGTACCTGTCTTGTTCAGTTCCAAAGCTCATGCTGTCTTGTTAATCCAGAAATAAGGCTTTCTTTTTCTACATGAATCCCCTACACCTAGCCTGCCTTCTGATGAACACCCCACCATCCATACCCTGTCCTTAGTACTGCCTGGGGCGGCGTATGAGCTTGTGGTCTTATGAAGAGAATTATCACACCTCAGATTGTAATCTTGTACCTCAGAGAGCCGTGCACACCTATACTGATATGCATCATCAGCTGGCACTGTTAAAAAATGCCTCCCAAATCACACTCCAGTTCACATTTTCAATGTTTGACTTTTGCTCCCACAGTAAATTTGAGTGGATCACCACCCTTCTGCACAGTGAAGGTAGTATGTACAGTTCCCTGTTGTGTTTCTTCCCACCTCATTAACCAACAACTAGGTCTTCCTGGAGGCCAAGCAATAAACATCATGACCCACCAGAAAAAGTGTGGTTCGTGCCCTCATAAGGGCTGCACTTACAGTACAATGGATAACAATATTATTAGCAGGACATGCAAATACTTTGAGCGAATCCACCTGACTTCCAGTGTCAGTCTGCTCCTTTAGCTGTGATCTGCAGAACCCCACAGGACAGTTCCCAGAAATTCTTCTCCAGTACATTTCTGTGCTCTTCTTCACAATGCGAGTTGGCTGGCTACCACCTTTCCAAATCTTGAATGAGCTATACACAACTCCCTCAATACTGTCCTAACAAACATCCCCCCCCACCTGAGGGTAATCTTCCAACACTGAATTAAAGTAACAATTTAGGTGCAGCCCTGCCACTCTAAGTATTTGTCATCGCTGGCTACGTTCATCAACAGTCAGGTAGTGATCACAGTGCTGGCAGCCCCACATTTCAGATCTCACAGTGATCTGCTCAGTGACCTCCTTCATGTCTTCAACCAACCTGAATATAGCTGTACCCTGCTGGAATGGCCCCTTCAGTCCCTCTTTGGCATTCATTCTTCTCACCTGCTCCCCACACCAAAATTGGTGAGTTCACTACCCTTTCACATCATGAATGTGGTTAGTACAGTTTCCCGTGTTATATTTACATATTAATAACAAACATGATCTTCTGGTAAGCCAGGCCGATAGCAGCATGGCACAAGTGGAAAAATAGGCTTTCCTACCCATATAAGATCTAAGCCACCTATGATAAGGCACTATTAAATGATGTGCATAATGATGTGCACGCCCATCATTTAATAGTGCCTAATCAAAAGTAGCCTGGACCTTTTAAAGATAGGAAAGCTCGTCATTCCCCTTGTTCCCTGCTGCTATGAGCCTGACTTACCGGAAAGATATGTTTATATTTGATATGTCAAAATAAAACGGGGACTGTACTACTTGGATTCATGATGCAGAAGGCCAATGGGCACACCTGATTTCGGTGTGAAGAGGAATAGTGAAGAATGAATACCAGAGGGGGACTGAGAAGGCCACTATTGCAAGGTACTGCTATATTCAGGGAAGGTAAAGACAGAAGGAGAGAAATATGAGCAGATTACTGTGAAAAATAAGATGTGGGGCTGCCAGCACCTTGATCACTACCTGACTCCATTGTCCTGGCCAACATTCCCCTTCCCATAAAACCAGTTCATGCAATTGTCCAAGGCTGTGTGTGGATATTAATGCATGAAATGGCTGCCACTACATGTTCAGTCACTTCACTACCAGTCTAGTATTGCTTGTAAAGCACTTTTGGATACAATGTGTATGAAAACCATTATATAAATGCTGATTCTTATTCTTCTTCTTATTATTATTTCACATGGAAAAATAAGACAAAACAAGCATATATTTGAGTTTCGAGAAAGTATGAACTTTAACATTGGAATGCACAAGAACTTTGCTGCAAAAAAGTGGTGGCTTTAGGGGTGGTGAAGGGTGTGGGTGCAACCCCTTCCCCAACATAGTAATGTACTTGCTTGCTGCTGCTGCATTTTACTTTGTTGAAGAAGTCTGATTTATTGATTGTATAAACGTTTACATTCAAACTATGGATTACAATTGTAGGTTCTGTGAAAAATGTACTAGAAAAGAATAATAGCAGAAAATTTAAAGTTTTAATACAAATGTTAAAAAGTGCATATTAAACATGCCCACCACCCCAGCACCCCCAGTATTGCATCCTGGAGTCACCATAACCATTAGACCACCAGGTTATTCAAGATGTGTACTGCACTGTGGTTTGCCACAGAGAAAGTCGGTTGAATTAAAACAAATTTTCAGCATGTTAAAGTAAACAAAATGAACAGAACCATAGTCTAACATGTGCATTATATAAAATAATGCACATGGTTTTGACCATTTGGGTGAAACAATTCTATACAAAGGGAAAAAAGAACTAGTTAGCCCTATAGAGAGCCATATATCTCTCTAACTTTGGCTCCAATGATGACATCACATAACACATTTGGTGGCCATTTTAGGAAGCAGGTAAGACAGTTTTTTTGAAATCGGAAGGCTGAATTTACAATTTTCAAATGTTCTGGGATCACATTTAGATAAATTATGTAAATGTAGTTTTAGCATTAATGAATACAGCAGCCTTACCTTTAGTCACCTACGGAGCCAGATTTTTGAATAGTTTGTTGTCAAAATGTTGTTTAGTTATCCTTTAAAGTAAACATCAGAATTCCAGTTTCAGTATTTTTTCTTGTAAAAAAAAAGTAGCCAAATTCTGTGAATACTTCAAGGGTAGAATTTGGAGAAACATCATAGAATTTCATAAAAACTTCCACAGAAGCAGAATTTTCAAATTTCACACATTCCCCAGTTATTAGCGTATATTCTTATTAGTATATATTTGTGTACATCCTGAAATTTTTGATTACTGTTATGTGATTCTAATAGAATATTGCTCTTTTATAAGATAGCAACAGAAGCTGTGGAGAACATCCGAACAGTTGTTTCATTAACAAGAGAAAGAACTTTTGAGAAAATGTATGATGAAAATCTTAAGAAGCCATTCAGGTATCGTAATTGTTAAAATCGATTCTATTCCATACAGCATGTACTCTGAAATTTCTTAAAATATACATTAGACTTGGATCTTTTCTCCATTTTGCTATGCATTCTTTTTAATACATCCTTATGGAAAGTTTTTTTTAAGTGTGCTGGTAGAACTACTTTTGAGACTTAAAAAAAAAATTAAAAAGAGAAAATGTATTCACAATGGCAAAAGTATGCATCAAAAGCAAGTCCCCTTTTGTCCACATATGATGGGTAGATGTTCAGTCTCTAGGGACAGTGTTGCAAAAAGGGGTGTCAACACCTCTCCCTAGCAAGGGTGTAGCTACTGATACTCCACGTAAGCCATGGCATACCAAGTTTGGTAGCAGGGGGTAGCAAACAAGCTGGCCAGCATTGCTCTGCCCTCTCTAGTCCATCACATTTAAAGTCCATTGCATTTAAATTTCTTTGTTTGGCTTCGCAGGCTTTTTCTTTACTCTTTCAGTTTTGTTTTGGGGGGGTGGCAGAGTGGACCGCGGACGTTGAAGCTGAAGGTCACAATTAGGTCTGCATGGTCCACTGGCATAGTGATTGCCTGTGGCATCTGGTAGGAGGTGTGGCAAGTCTTGCGTAGTGAGTTTAAATGCCCCAGCAAAGTTAGAAGCCATACTATTCGTTTAGTTGTACTGGGAGCAAGCGAAGCAGTAGAAGAACTGAGGAGTAGCAGTCAGAAGAACAGACTCAGAGCCGGCTAAAATAAAAAGACTTCATGTGGAGTGGCAAGTGGAGCAAATCTGCCTACCTGCAGGGGAGAGAGAAGAAATTTCTGCTGTGGTCTTGGACTCATGATGTAGTCAGTAGCGTTTGCCAGCAGGCAGTGAGCACCACATTAGCAGTGCAGACAGACAGCAGGTCTAGTGTGGGAATCATCTGAGTGGAGCCAGTAACCTTGGACTTGAGTTGCAGGGGATGGGGGGGGCAGCATAAACTACAGTGGGGAAGGAGGTAGCAGTGTAGCAGGTTGGTGTACAAATCTGAAATGCATGGCTACACCCCTGTAATCCTCCTATGGCTCTTAACTCTCTTGATTTCTCTCCTAATCTCTCCCAATTCTCTTGATTTCTGGATTTACAGTTTGCAGTGGAAGCTGTAGGACCGTTGCTAGACAGTAAGAGAAAATTTGTGAGTATGGACAGAAGTAGATTAGTGATGAAATGTAAAACTAAACTGAGGGTACTAAAGGACATGCATGACCTAAAAGTAAGTAAGTCACCAGCGTTTGGCTGGATGCACCCAATGGTTTAGAAGGAGATAAGGCAGGCCCTGGTGGCAGTATGGCAGACCTGTTCAATGAGTCATTAATAAATGGTGAAGAGACAGTCAACTGGAGGGTGGCAAAAGTGATCCCTCTGCACAAGAGTGGAGCTAGAAAGAATCTAGATAACGATGGGCCAATAAGTCTGAAGTTCATAGTATACAAGCTACTGGAGACAATTATGAAAAAATGGTTAGTTGAGTCCCTGGAGGTACTGCATGTGAGCTCATTGACAGGAATCAGCATGAACTCATGTTTGAAAGATGCCAGGCAGCTGACATAACTGACTTGGATTTCAGCAAAGCTTTTTTATTCAGTTTCACATAGGAGGCAAGCAAAGAAGTTATGTGACATAGGACTAGGAGATTGTGTAACTAGCTGGAATGAGAATTTGTTAACTGGTAGGATTTAGAGAATGGTCAGGAATGGAAAGTTATCTGTTATCTGGTATGTCAGGGTATTAATCAGTGGGGAGTCTCGGGGGTCTATTCTGGGGTCAGTACTATTTAAAATCTATATAAGTGACACTGGGGTGGGGATGAACGGGAGGTAGTGAGTCTGCTTGCAAGTTAAACAAAGCTCTGCGGGAGAGTGGATAGTAAAAGTGAAACACATTAAAAATACAGTGGGCTGGATTTTCGAAGGTTGGCACAGGACCTACATCCAGCTCTGCACCACCGGACTTAGATTTTGGAGGTGTGCCAAACCGCTTCACCACAACTACCCCTGATTTTGCAGTCTCAGGTGCAGTTGTGACAGTTTCCACCATTTATGGAAGCTTGTGCCAAAAAGTGGTGCAAGCTCCGTAAAACTGGCCCTCAGGCATGCCGCAAGCGAGACCACAAAATGTTGGTCTAGCTTGCAGAAGCCAGTGCACAGGACAGAAAGTCCAGATGCCAGCCCGGAGAATGCTGCAAGCCCTGTGCACCATATGTTCAGCACATCTGAGGTTTGCGGCATTCTTGACATTTCAAAAATCCTGCCTAGTATTTCTATACACAAGCTTGCTTTATTTTGTTCAACACAAACTCTTTACAACCACTGGACAATAAATAGTACACAAATACAATAGTGCAGAATCACGTTTAGTTCATGTTCAAGTTTTTTGCAAAGGGATATAACCGTTGAGCAAGCTGATTTGCAAGGAGGTTCCTTGGGACAAACATAGGGGCCTATACTGCAGATCTGTGGCACATAGCCACTCCTCACCCACTGCACCCCCTACACAGGATGCACGATATGGGGTGTGCAGCCCCTATACACCTGATCCCCATGCCACATGGACAGCAACATGCTGGGGGTGGGTAGAGGGGCATGCCACCACTATGTGCTATGCACTAAGGTGCATAGTGCTGCCTGCAGTGGTACAGAGGAGAGCACAGGTTATGACAGAGGGGATACTGCTGTAACTCCTGTATGCACCCCATGCACACAGTCTGCCACCCGGTCCAGGCATATAGCCCCGTCCCCCAACAGGATCCCTGCAGCTGACCCCAATGGGCACCCAGTGCCACCCACCCCAGCACACAGCTGTATCCCTTCCCCGTGAAAGCTGATCCCCCCCACACACAAGCACATAGGGGTACCAGCCCAGGGACTGTAGACAACCCCCACCCCGCCCCATGCAATACCGCCAGCTCACCATGACAAACCCCAATCCTGGGTCTGCCTGCCAGGAATGGGGCACCATTGTGTTGAGGAGGTTACTACTACAGCACAGAGAACAGGCAGGGGCACAGATGTGGGGGGTATATGCCTACATGTGCATGGGGTGGGGAATGGATGTGGGGGTGTGTGGGGTCCATCATGTGGATGGGGTTCTGCTGCAGGTGCACAGGCATATGGGACCTGGGAGGGGAAGCTGTTGTGGTGGTATTTGCACCAGAGGCATGGCCGAGGGATGCACCAAGTGAAGGGGCCTGGCCGTGTGGGTTCAAGAGTGCATGTGGCTGTTCATGCACCAGGACCCGTGCCCTGCCACATAAGAGATCCACTGTGAGACCTGGGATGGGCATCTGATTGAATGACTGCCTGGATCTGCAGCTCTGCCCTTGTCCACCCCATGCGAACCTGCATGCCGGAAGGGTGGGGCCATGGACAGGTGGCCGGTGGTCGTGAATGCCACCAGGTGTGCACCTGTCCCAGGTGCGGAGCTCCATGTGTGGGGTCCAAGCCTGTGGTGCATACATTACATCCCTTTGTGCATAGGGGCCATACATCAAGTACAATACACAGTGCAATACACAATAAAGGATAACAAATACATAGTACAAAAACAGCAGAAGATATTTTAGATTTTAATGGCTATTATTTACAATATATACAATAAGTAACCTGAGTATTACACAGATAAGAACAATTTACAAGTATAAATGTAATAAGAGTGTAACTGGATATAGACAGAGGAAGGGTGGCTATCAATACGTATATAAGGTAGACACAAGCAATAGAGATCATGGGGGAATACAGAGGAACAGACAGTAATGAAGAGGGTAATAAGGTGACAGAAGCAAGGGGAGTGGCAATTATAAGGTAAGAGTCTAGTAATAATGGCCGGTGTTGGTAGTAAATTTGGTCACAAGGGATTTTAATGCATTTAATGGGATTAGGGTGCAAAGCTTAAGCATAGCTTGTAGCTCATTCTATGCTGTATGAAGTACATGGCTGATAGCTAATTAGCCATACCAAGTGCAGAATTTGGGAACATCCAAAGAGATGTGTGAATTTTTTCTCAGAGCATGCAAACTTTGGGAGTACTAAAGGAGATTAGCAATGTAAGGGGGAAGTTTGTTCAAGAGTACTTTGTATATCCATATATAGGTATGTAGTAGCTGCTGGAGGACAGGGAGGTCCAGTCCACATCTTTATACACAGTGCAATGATAAGTTCTGTGGGGAGCATTGGTAACAAAGCTGATAGCTCGATGGTACAAGACGTCCAACTTGTGTAGATAGGTGGCTGCACAGTTATTATAGATGATATCTGCATAGTCCAAGAGAGTCAAGAAGGTGGCTTGGACTAATCTGAGTCTGGAATTCTGGGAGAACAAGGATTTGTTTCTAAAGAAGAAGCCCAACCATAGCTTCAGCTTTTTGAGTAGTGCTTCAAGATGAGAGGAAAAAGAAAGGTTAGAGTGTAGAAGAAGCCTAAATACTAAAATAGGTCTACTACTTTGAGCGTGTCACTCAGTAAAGTTGTGATAGGAAGAGGAGGATAGTGATTTGGAAGGAAATTTGGAGAGTTAGGTTGATAGAAATACATTACTTTGGTTTTATTAGCGCTCAGTAAGAGTTTAGAGTAAATT
The DNA here is from genome assembly GCA_016271365.2 of Neoceratodus forsteri. Lineage (NCBI taxonomy): Eukaryota > Metazoa > Chordata > Ceratodontiformes > Ceratodontidae > Neoceratodus > Neoceratodus forsteri. The sequence goes on along the minus strand of CM057456.1, from coordinate 1,382,574,019 downwards.
TAGCTGTAGTTGGTTAAAATCTGCCTGGAGCTCAGAACAAACTTGTGCAAATGGTGGTTTAGAAGTACAGAGCACTGTATCATCTGCGAAGAGGTGAATTTTAGAGCACTTAATCAGAATCAGTTAAAAATGCTAACATTGCCAATTCTAAATCATACAAATCGATAATTCCATCATAGGTTGAGGAGGAAGAAGAGCAATTCTCACTTCTTGGAATTCCCTACTGACTGATGTCATCATTCACAAAACAAAAACTGAATTTAAAGAGAGGTTAGATAAACTTACACTAAACTGAGGAAACCTCAACTACTTCTGCCAAAATGGTGAAGAGCCCTAATGGGTGAGAGCCTTTTGCTCTCAAAAATCTTAGTCTGAATCTTAGTTTAAGAGAATTGGCAGCATGAAAAGGGATGTAGAGAAACTGAAAAAGTGGTCCAGTAGTTGGCTATTGAAATACAGTGACATAAAATGTAAAATGATGTCAAGTAATGCACATTGTTTCCAGTAATCCATAAACAGAATATTTCAACTGTGGGGTGAAGGCGGAGCACCCAAAAGAGGAATGAGACCTGGGAGTGATAATTAGGAATACCATTAAAATATTTAGTCAGTGTGGTAAAACAGATGGAATGGCCAACTGGATATTGGAGTGCACCACACTGAGGTTTACCAGTCACAGAAATGAGGTAATACTGTCACTGTGGAGATCACTGGTTAAACCTCACTTGAAACATTGTGTGCCATTCTGCAGCACATGTTTAACGAAGGGCCAGGAGAAGCTGGAAACTATACAGAGTAGTGTGACAAAAATAATCCAGGTATTATGAGGAGAGACTGGAAAGTCTCAGTATGAATTCTCTGGAGGACAAGAGGGACAGGGGGTATATAACAGATACATTTAACTAAATAAAGGGATACCACAAGGTAAACACACAGAGCTGTTCAAGATGAGGAAGAGATCATTCATGGGAGGCCAGTCTCAAACTGGAAGGAGGGAAATTTAGAAAAGACACCAGGAAATATTTTTTTCACACAGCAGATAGGAGATGGTGACAATCTAATATAGTTAAATCTGGTACTGCATCAGGGTTTCAAATGCAATGGGGGTAACCCGATGACAGAGGAAGGAAGCAGGGGAGAGTTCTCTTGGGCAGTGTAAGTCACAGCAGTGTACTAGAGTGCAACAGGAAAGAACAGAATGACTTTCAGTCATTTTCTCTCCTTAATTTTCTGTTTCTGTTTTTTTCTCTCTCTCTTTCTAATCTCCATCCCCATCAACTCCAACATTATGGGTGTAATGTTTCAATACCCCTAACACCTGCCCTCAACAGTTCTAGAACAAAGGGTGTCAGAATATTCTACAGCTTCACATGCAATGGTCACCATGCTTTGGTAATGGCCCTATGGGCTACCTGCATGATGACTCCACCCTTCCCACTCATATCCAACAATTGAAATGCAGATTTGTGAGATCGGTGTGTGACCACCCTTTGAGTCTAATGGGAAGGGTCTCAGTCAAGGGACTGGTGAAAACTGGCAGTTCCTTGAGACTGTGAAGGGCCCACAGTCCCAACAATCCAGTATGTGCTTGGTGGAGCTGTTCCTGAAAGTGGGTGGAGTCATAATTGGAAATTCACAGTTTTACTGGTTAGTCAGAGCATCTTGTTAGTATTGGATGGTGTGTTTTGTTTCTTGTACCGTAAGTTGCATGCATTTTCCATATGATTATCCATGAATATGCAATAACACTTTAGGATTGCTAAACTATATGTGTTTGTATGCATTGATGAACTGTTCTACCTAATAGCATCACTTCCAGTCTTTTGAGACATTTATGCAAACATTTTCAAGTGACGGGACTGTGCATTAGCCAGAGAGTTCCTCACAGTCTGCAACAGGTTCATTTCTCCCTTGGTACTGCACACAGTTAACATCCTGCATTTTGCACTGAAAACTTGTTTCTGGCTTCCCCTCCTACTGCCTTGAAGGAGCTCTGTTTTGGAACAGTTTCTTGACCACATGTATGCATTATGCAGTACAGTAACTCAGAACAGGGTGTGAAGTAAAACAAATCTACCATACAATTCAGGTGCATTGTGTGTGTGTGTATGTTGAGCTTTCCACCAATGTGGGAGGTGCAGTAAGTACTCCATGCACTCGAGTGGCGTATTTATTATGTAGAATAGCTTGTTTAGGCAGAAAAATGTCTGAATGAGATGCTTTGTAAATTTCAAAAACAGCTATTGATTTAATAGACAACCAGTCATGTGAAAAGCCAGATCTTACAGCACAGTCATGTGATGAGGTTCAGCCAGTAACATTTTTTTCTTTTCTCATGACCATGATGTTTGGAATACTACAGTAACAGGACTGACAAGGTAATGCACATATACAGCTGTTTGAGTGCAAGTTGAACTAGAGGCCATGTACTTCAACTAAAGTAGTCAGTGTCACAAACGCACTCAGCAGGTTAGGCCCTCTGCTCCCACAGTGCCAACCTCTGAGTGCAGTATTGTGAACAGGTAACAGAACAGGGTACCCCTCCTGTCTGCTTGTGGGTCCAAATCACTTTTAGTCTCAAGTTTTGGAGGAATTCAAACTGTAAATCTTATGCTAGCATACCCAAATCTACAGGCTCAGATAATCTGCTGTTTGGGGGGATGCCAGATATATTTTGCCAAAGGGCACCTAACCAGTATCCAAAATAAACCCTTAAAACTCTATAAAAGACCTTAGGTATATTCTTACCTTTTTCCAGTTTGTAACACCATTTAAGCTTATGAATAGCTATCGATTCTTAACCCTCCATATGTCTCATGCAAAAGAAATAACTTTGAAGGCACACCCAGGCAGTCTTTTTTTAAATGAAAGGTTTACTTAGAAATGGATAAAAATATGTAAAATGTAAACACAGAACACTGTATCACAAAGCATACAGTCACTGCAAAGAAAAGCAAAGAAACTGCAAACTCCTATCAACATACAGTTAGACATTTTCCATCTAATGTATTACCTCTATACACTGCTTTAGTTAGGTCTTGTTTCTTAAGAGTCCAACAAGAAATGTGTCACTAAGTTCAGCCACAGTATTCAGTTTTAAGTGTGTCTCTCCGCCCCTTTTGTGTGTCATCTGGCTCCTCATTGTTGAATATAAAAAATATACAGACAATGATCTTACTGCCAGGAGAGATTTTAAATACTGTGACTTCAGCAAAAAACTAATTTCCCAAATTATAAGTCTGTGATTTTCCAGTTTTTTCTGTTTGATCTTTGAGCAGTTCCTGTTCCCAGGGCATGCCAAAGATTTTTACAACTCTGTAGTTTCTCACCTAGATGCAAATATAGCCAACAGGAATCAGTTTATCTGAAGTCATAAAATGTATATTTTAATTTCCCAGCTTCAGATGAAAGAGGTCATAAAAAAGCTATAAAATGCAACTTCTCAAGAAAGTTAATTACATTACAGAAAACTACTGGTTTAATACATATATCCTGTTATTTTCACTAAAACCTGGGGGAGCATGGCACAGCTGCCTGATGGAGACTATCACATACCACATTCTATATTACAAATATCATAGAACGATCATAACCAGCTGGCCAAGTGTCACAGTCAGGACAAGAGGAAACATCAAATACTATTTCTTCACACATGCATTGAGGTAGTGAAATCTGGCCCTGCTCATGCTTTCAAAGCCAGGCTAGACTTATTCCTGAAAGAGACTAGCATCAAGGGTTACACAACATGAATAAGTGCAACATTCTGGCAATTAAGCATTGGTGTGTATCAGTACTCAGATTTGGGCTTAAGTCCATGCCATGTGGCAGAAGGGACAGACAAGATGGACTGCAAGTCCTTACTACCACCAAAATACTGTTGAGGGGATACAAGGGGAAGAAAAGTGCTGCATAATTTCCAAATAATATGTGCTTACTCTCTGTCTCTTTCTGTATGTCTCTCTTTTATTGTATTCTGGCTTCCTGGTCATTAATACCAGCTCTGGACATAGCCTCCTTTTTGTTCCATTAAAGATGTTCTAGCCAATGGCAAACCATTGGTGCAGTGGTAGCGCTATTGCTCTCGAAGCCCACAGCCACAGTTCAGGAACAAACTCAGGCAATCTGGGGTCAGCGGGGAGATCAAGCATCACAGAGGATGCTGTTTTTCTCTGGGGATGGAGGGAGGGTTATCATTGCAGCTGCAACACTTTCACCTGGGTGACTATAGGAGAACCCTGGGAACCTCCACTTTTGTGATCTGTAGAAGGTGAGGTGTTGGATCCAGTCAGAATGGACCCTGTCAGGGTGGGGCAAACCCATGTGGTTGGAAATTCCTATGGGTTAAGTGACAGAGATGCCAGATGGTTGGGCTTGACCCAATGCTTGGGTGGGGCTCTTTGATGAGAAACAATAAATTTAAAAACAGAGATGCTCTAAGCAGTAACATCAGTGGCTGATATCAGTCAGTGGCTCCTGGTCACTTGTCCTAGGGTTCCCATAGGTTTATGCCAGTGGTGGGTTTTCTCTCCAAAGCGCCAGTAACCTAAAGGTTTACTGGTAGCACTCTACATGGCAAGGTTAGAGGAATGGTCAAATGTATGGCAGCTTAGATTCAATGCTAAGAAGTGCAAGGTAATGCACCTGGGAAACAAAAACCCAGGGGAAGAGTACACAATAGGGGGTGAGATACTAACAACAACAAAAATGGAAAGGAACCTGGGGTAGTCATATCAGATGACCTAAAGGTGGGCAAGCAATGTGAGAGGGCAGCAAGGAGGGCTGGGGGATACTGGGATGCATAGGGAGGCATCACCAGTAGAAAACAGGAAGTTATTATCCTCTGTACAGACAGTTGGTGAGACCCTATCTGAGTACTCAAGTGCAGTTCTGGAGACCCAATCTCCGAAAGACATAGACAGGATGGAGGCTGTCCAGAGGAGGGCATCTAAAATGGTGCAGGGTCTGCACCGGAAGACATATGAAGAGAGACTTAAGGAGCTGAATATGTATAGCCTCAAGGAAAGGAGGGAGAGGGGGACATGATAGAAACTTTCAAGTACCTCAAGGAATCAACAAAGTCCAAGAGGGTAGCATCTTTCAAAAAGAGGTGTGCAAGAACAAGGGGCACAATTTGAAGATAGAAGGGGGACTCAGAGGTAATTGGAAGTATTTTTTCACAGAGAGGTTGTGAATGCATGGAACGGCCTTCTGGAGAAGGTTGTGGAGTCAAGAACAGTGGTGGAATTCAAGCATGCATGGGACAGTCATAAGGCAATTCTAGGGGGTGAGGGTAGGAAGAAGTAGGCTGCTGGTTAACTAGGATCTGCAGCTTATCCATTAGATAGGGAAATGGGCATACTGGGTGGGCCAAGCGGTTCTTATCTGCCGTCAAAATCTATGTTTCTATGTTTCTATCTACCTGTAGCTATAGGTATTTGACTAATCAGTTGTTACTACAGGAGAAATACAGCATTATTTATTTATTTATTTAGTTTTTGTTAACCGAGTAGGTACACTAGCCATAAAATTACTATTTTCAGGCATGACCCAGGAGAGTACAAGTATCAAAAAGAAAACAATGTGGTGATACTTAAGTACAGTCACACAAAAATAGAGAAACAGTACAGCAGTGCTACAAAAAATGCATTAAGTAGGAGTACACCTTAAGGGGAAAAAACAGACAATGTAACATCGTGACAACCAGAGTAATTCATAAGCAGAGGCAGCACAATATATGATAAATGCAGAAACAACGGGTAAGAGCTAGAGGAGAGAAAGAGTTTATGAGGGAGGGAGCAAGGAGATAGAGAGAAAGATTGTGAGGGTTTTATATACACAGCATAAATGTATATCTGAAGGAAAGACGGATGGAAATTGGCTAGGTAGTGGATGGCCAGCAGCATGGCACAAGACAGGAAAGACATGGTGGTAAGAAGTTATTACACAGAGAGGGAGAAGTTGGGGGAAAGGACTAGACGAGCCAGGATTAGAGTTAAATTAACATAGGGATAACATTAATAATAAATCTAAGGAGTTTAGGTTGGGCCAAAGCAAGTGCAAGTATCAGCAGGGTGTAGATAACAGCATACCTCTTCTAACTGGAAGATGAGTGCAAGCCACTCCACAGCAGGGCCAGTCTCTCTACTGTCTGTCACCCACCTGAATGGACTCTGATACATATTTGGGAGCTATCGGGGGAGTGACAGCTAGTGAGTATGTTGGTTGGGGGGAGAACTATTCAACTTGCTATGCCTGCTTATGCTAGAGAAGGGGGCGCTGAGGAGGTAAAATAATAAAGTGCGGATGTGGGCAGAATATTTTTTATTATAGGAGTTTGCAATTTTATTATAGGAAACGGATGGCATGGCCATGGCGTAATTAACAGAAGGGTGTATGAGGGGTGGTCTGCAAAGACACTGTTATTGTGAGGTGGGAGAAGGTTAGCAATGTCACTGATTCACAGTTGGATATTGGATTTTGGACTTGGTTCATCCAAAATTCAATATCCAGCTGACGGACTGGATTTCAAGACATCCCAGCAACCCTACTGAACATGAGAGACATGCAGAAAAAGAAAAAGGGGTTAATCAAATATCAACTGAAAATGCTTTCATACGTCCTATCTACTTTAAAGAACTGTGGATGCCTCTGGCAAAACTTTGGAAACCATAATATTTAGACATAAGTCAGCCTGTATTTCATATATTTTCTATAGAACTGTCTCCCCTCATATTTATTGCTGAGGAAATTTGTATGAAAACTGTCTTATAGCTAATCTGCCCCTAAAGGACATTCCCCACTTGCAGACATAATCCTCAGTTGTGACATCACAGTCTGTTGCCATGATATTTACTGTGATATAATTACTAATCAGGCATGTAATTACTAAGGCAGGCAAAGGCCCAAACCAAGGAAACACTAGCACGAACAGTAAAAGAAGGGGACATGACTTTCTATAGATACATTAGTAAAAGGAGAAAGTCCAGAGGGGGTATTGCTAAGATCAAAGGGAATAAGGGGGAGTGTGTGGAGGAGGACCAAGGAAAAGCATCTATCCTAAACAGATAATTCTGCTTAGCATTTACTTAGGAGAAGGTAGGGCAGGGCCCACAGCTCAGCACCATGGACATGTGGGAGAGAGAGGCGTGCACAAGTCCATTCACATAAGAAAGGGTCCTACAAGAGCTCACTAAGCTCAGGGTGGACAAGGCAATAGACTCTGATGGCATACATCCCAGGGTACTAATGGAGCTAAGGGTGGAAATAGCAGAGCCATTTTCAGAACTGTTTAGTGAGTCTCTGAGCACAGGAGAGGTCCCAGAAGACTGAAGAAGGGCTCACGTGATCCCGCTCCACTAGAGTGGTAGCAGAGAGGAGGCAGGGAACTACAGACCAGTCAGTCTTACCTCAGTAGTGGGCAAGATGATGGTGGCACTCCTTAAGGAAAGGATAGTGCAACACCTGGAATCCATAGGAGCACAGGATCCAAGACAGTGGGTTTACAAAAGGAAGGTCCTGTCAAACTAATCTCATAGATTTTTTGACTGGGTAACCAGAGTGGTGGACCAAGGGGGTGCAGTTGATGTCACCTACCTTAACTTCAGCAAAGCTTTCAATACTGTTCCACATAGAAGATTGATTAATAAGCTAGGTAGGCTTGAGGTGGGTCAGAGGTTGGTCAACTGGGTGGCAAACTGGTTGGCAGGCAGAAAACAGAGAGCAGTGGTAAAGAGTATACAGTCAGAAGAGTTGCAAGTCCAAGAAGGCATTCAATAGAGTTGACTGGACCTTTTTATGGTCAACTTTGCGAAAGATGGGCTTCCCTGCTTCCTTTCTGCAGTGGTTACAAGTTATCTATTTGGCCCCATCTGCCAAAATTTACTGTAATGGTGTGTTTTAATCCATATTTCCTCGCCACACTGGCACTCACCAAGGCTGACCCCTTTCTCCTTTCCTATTCAATTTGTATCTAGAACCTTTGATTAGGCGACTTAAGCTATCAGACTCTATAAGAGGCATCTCAGTTGGGCAGCTCACTTTGGCACTTTCAGTTTATGCGGATGATATATTATTGCATCTTTCTAATCATGTTTCCTCTCTTAAGGGAGCCTTGCAGATAATTGAACAATATAGCAAATACTCTGATTATAAGCTCAACCTCAACAAGACAGAAATATACCCCCTCAACTGCCTAACCTATAAACAAGACTTTAATTCTTTTGGTATGAGATGGTCATCAGATTCAATTTAAATATCTTGGGATTGCTCTCACTACAGATCCATTAATGTTACAAAAACTTAATTTAGACAACCTGCTGATCGTTATACAGCAAGATCTCACAAGGTGGAGAAACCTCCCATTATCACTTTTAGGAAGAATAAACACTATTAAAATGAATATTCTCCCTAGATTATTCTACACACTTAACATGCTTAATTTCTGGCTTCCCATAACTTTTTTCAAGCGTATTCACTCTCTTATTACTTCCTTCATATGGCTTGGGAAATTTCCAAGACGTGCCTATCTCAAACTAGGATTGCCTAAGAGTTCTGGTGGCCTTAGGCTACCTAATTTCCTGTTGTATTATTGGGCCAGTCATCTATATAAAATCGGAAAATGGCTGTCTATTCCCATAAAACCAGTTGAGGACATGTACATCCCACAATGGCTTCAAATAGAATCTCAACTGATGGGATCCCACAATATTTCCCCGAATTCTATTTTATTTTCCTCATGGAAGTTACTTCTGGAGGTGTTGAGATCTTCACCTATTGGGAGCTCCCTAAGGATTTTTACACAGATCTGTACCTATATTAAAAGCCGTCCCTGTAAAGACCCTGCACAACCCATTCTCTCTAACTTAAACATCCAAATAGGGGGCGTAATGGTGTCTCCTAAAAGGATCCCTATATCATGAGAAATTCGGGTGACAGACTTACATTTTCAGGAATCTTTTATTCCTCTTTCAGAATTGATAACTAAGTTCCAGCTCAACTTCACCTACACTTTTACAACTTACCAGCTTCGTCACTTAATATTAAAACAATTTGGGCAGAGCCCAATGCCCTCAAGATTAGATAATTTCCTCAGCCAGATTAAAGACTTGGCCTCTGTGCCCCACGGGGTTTCCAGTGTTATATCTTACTCTTCTCATGGTCCCACAGAATCTCCCTCCATCAGGTTCCAAAGTATGAGAGCAATTACTCCCAGATTACACTTTTAATTGGTCATGTTTATGGAAGGACCTTTATATGTATGTAACACAGGATAGGCTAAGACTTACACAGTATCAAACATTGAATAATATGTATTATACCTCTGTGAAATTGGAAAAGATTGGTCGTCTCCCCTCCTCTATGTGCACTACATGCAATAGCAGAACAGGTACTTTACTTCATGTTTTTTGGTCCTGTGAGAAGGTGTCTCCTTTGTGGACCTATGTTCAGGAGCATGTTGATCCCTTATTGGGCTTGTCAGATCTTTTCTCCCCTGAAATTTGTGTTATTGGAGATTATTCCCAAATTCCAGTCAAAGAACGAAGATACCACATGGCAATCATTTCCCTGACAGTCAAAAAATTAGTGCTTAGACATTGGACAGATCAGGCAAATCTCACTTAACAGGAGTGGCTACATGAACTCTTTTTCTCTCAGAATGGTGCACCTGACTGCACGCTACCGACATCGTATTCCGGCATTTAACAGGAAGTGGGGTAAGCTGTATGCCCTATACTTTCACTAACATTTAATAGACTTTCCCTGGACCCTCGCCTCAGCTCAAGACTCATTGTTCTTCAATCAGAAGGTTTGTTTACGGGATCTGCTCACTCTGCTAAGGGTGGGAGGGGGAGTGGGGAGGGAGAATGGGGAAGAGGGTGAGGGAGGTCCGGGGATGGTGGGACAGCTGTATATGTGTACATTCTTACTGTCATTTGACATGGTTGTATTATTTGTGTATATTTAAAATCAATAAAGCTGCTTTAATATAAAAAAAAGAAGAGTTGCAAGTCACAAGTGGGGTGCCTCAGGGATCTGTCCTGGGGCCAGTCCTTTTCAATATCTTCATCAGTGAAATTGTAGATGGACTGGAGGGTAAGGTTTGTCTGTTTGCAGATGACACCAAGATCTGCAACAGAATAGATAATCTAGATGGGGTGGGCAGAATGAAAAGAGATCTGGATAAACTGGCAAAATGGCTGGAAGAGTGGCAACTGGAGTTTAACGCAAATAAGTGCAAGATCATGCACATAGGGAAGAGAAACCCTGAAGCCACCTATAGGTTGGGAGGGGAGTTGCTGGAAATAACAAGGGAAGAAAGAGACTTGGGCATCATCATCATCATCACAGATGACCTGAAATCATCCAAGCAGACCACTAAAGCAGTAGGTAAGGATAGAGGGATGTTGGGGTGTATTAGTAGGGGTATAACAAGTCATAAGAGGGAGGTAATAATCCCTCTTTACAAGACACTGGTTAGGCCCCATCTGTAGTACTGAGTGCAGTACTGGAGGCCGCACCTGCACAAGGGCATTAACAAAATGGAGGCAGTCCAGAGAAGGGCAACCAAAATGATGCAGGGAATGCATCAGAAAACATATGAGGACAGATTACTGGAGCTCAATATGTATACCCTAGAACAAAGGAGGGAGAGAGGTGATATGATCGAAACATTCAAACACCTTAAGGGCATTAACAAGGTGAAAGAGTCTAACATGTTTCAATATAAGAAAAATAGCAGGACAGGAGGACACAGCAAGAGATTAGCGTCCGATTAAGGGGTAATGTGAGGAAGTTCTTTTTCACAGAAAGGGTGGTGGATGCATGGGATGGCCTACCTTAGGAAGTGGTGGATATGAATACAGTACAGGGCTTCAAACAGGCATGGGATAGGCATAAGGGAGCAATACAGATGAGTATGAATAGATAGGCCATTGACAGAGTAAAGGCCTATGGCACATTCATAAGGTAGAAAAAATGGGCAGACTGGATGGGCCTTGCAGTCCTTATCTGCCATCAACTTCTATGTTTCAATGTTTCTATCAGGGTCAATTACAACCCCAAACCAGTACCTCTTAATCTCCATTATACACACTCCTTTATAGATAAGAGTGCATAAGGGAGATCAGTGGTATGCTCACACACAGCTCATTTTCTACTATGGGTTTGAGAAGAGGAACCATTAGCAACTGTAGTTTGCCTTCAAGTTGGGAGCCATATATTGGATTAAACTTCGATAATTCAGCAGAATCCCTCCAGCTGTCACTGCACTAACAAACATGGGGTAAAGAAGACTACACATGGGGTAAAAAAACATTAAGGCGAGCCATGAATATTTATGAATCTAGCTTCCTTGTAGCAGGTGCTGTTGGCACTCCACTACTGTGGACTGTTTTGTTTGTAATGCTGTGACAGAGACTGTAACCTAGTAAGACCATCACAGACAAGTGCTGAGCAACAGTAAAAGTTAATATTAGTTTCTGAACTATGTTCTTTTGGGCCCCATGAGTTTTACCCCCTCCCACCCAAAAAATATATTCATCAAAACAAATCAAAAAAAAAATGACAAGACAACAAATTTATGGAATTAAATTGTCATTCACAATAATTTACCATCCATGGATGGAGATTTATTCTTTCTGTTTTTTTCTGTTTCAGTATTTTTATTTTTTCCTTTAAAGATCATTAGCAAATGCCATGACTGTCATATTTTCACTTTGTAGTCTCACATAAGTTATGGAACTCTCAATATTGTGTCCTTTTTAATAAAAGAAATGCCAGTTTGACACTAACACTGATATGTGTAGAAACCCGAACATTATACAAACTGATAGCATATCATGTCAGCTTATGCCAACACTGGCCGAGACTATACAACATCATTGGAGTTTTTTTCACTGGGAGTTTGAGCAAGCCCTTCTTTTCGCATCACCACCTGTTAGTGAATGGAACAATTGTTGGGTTTGTCTTTCAGTAATGTTAGTAGCGCTCACCTGAAAATTCTTGTGTTTGGCTCATTAGGAACAGTATTTACATCTCAAGTCAGGCCGTTCAGTGTTTCTGAGCAGATAGTGAATTCAAGGATTGGTTTGTTTTATATTCAAAATGTTAGTAATCCCATTTTAACCACCAGCACAATTTAATGTTGTGATTCCTGTGTCTATGTGTTTCACATGAACGGTAACAGTAAGTTTGAAGTTACTTGAGACTAACATTTTATGAAATAAGGCAATATGGCTGAAGTTTTAATGTATGCTGTGCCTTTTATAACATTATAATGGCTTGTTGCATGAAATTACAAAGTGATCTTATGATTGTACTGTTTTTCCTTGAAGTGTTGTGCTATGTGCAAGAGAATCACCTGTCATTTACACTTCTATGATGAAGTATGGGTTTTATACTACAGTTTTTTTCAGGTGTCTGTTGAAACATTTTTCATTTATTATTTTTAAAATATTTCAAGTATTTTTCATTTTTATGATATAGTTGACAAGCACACGTGTGTGTGTGTGTGTGTGTGTGTGTGCGTGTGACATATATAGCTAATGTAGTTATCAAAATAGAATACCGTAAGTACAAATGATTCCTTAATTGAAATACATTACAAGAATGTAAATGTCATTCATAGCCCAACAGAAAGCCACAGTTTAACACATAATGGGAACATCATTAGGAATTTATCAGTTTTTTTCTATTTATATTTATCAACAATGTATCAACATTCTGACATTCATGTGCTAGTCAGCAGCTATCATAACATGCAAACAATCCCAGTTCTACATCTCAAAGAGTAACTCACATTCCTATTTTTTATGGTAATGGAAAATTGTACTAAGACAGCCATATTTAACAAAACAGCCGTTGGGTTATATGTATCAGAGGGATAAATACTCGCATACATGGTATGCTAACCTCATGTTTTCCTTTGTATTTTATTGGTAGCATAAAATTACAGAAAATGTGTACTTTTTTTGTGTATATGAAAAGCCACAAAAGCAGCCGGCCCAGTGGTGCTGAGGGTTGAAGCGCTGGATGCCTTACCTTGCGCTGCGTCAGTGACCCATGTTTGGGAAATGAGCATGGGCTCGGGGGTTATAGGTCAAGAAGGATTGAGCATCTGATGGACTGCTCTCCTCTTGGGGAGGGGGTCCACACTAGTCAGTGCCCAGTCACCTACTGGTGGCAGCTGGGGTACAGTGCACCAGGTAGCAGCTTGGGGATGAATTTGGGGCCGACACCTGGAGGGAGCACAGCATCATTGCATGCCCCTGGCTCCAGGGGACTGTAAAAAGTGGAAAAATGGATGACACCTGTTTGTGCGGCTTGATGGCCATCCATGTGTGTTCACTGTGGTTGACATTACACCCGTACTGGATCCATGTTGGGTGGGGAGTTGGGGGCTCCCTGCCATCCCGCTGTGGGGGGTTAGCCGCAGGAGTCTCAGGGTGTTGGCGGCTGGTTGCGGTAGAGGTGGACAGCAGCTGGATAACCTCGAAGGATGCAAGGACAGGGGGAGCAGACCAGGTTGCCAGAGAGAAGAAGCAAAAAGAATAGCTAAAAAAAAGCCACAAAAGAGCTTTTACAATGTGCATTATGATATGTTAGCACAAGAAGAGATGATGACACACGTACCAAAGAAATAACTGGTATTCTATAATTATCAATGTATTAAGAAAGGTAGCCAGGGGGGAAGGGGCAAATACACTTACAATTGTTAGAGCTGCTCTGTCTTGCTGAACATCATATCTGGTATCATCCAGTTGCACAGACCCATTACTCAGAGTGTGTTTATATAGTGACCCCCCCAACAAACTCTAGCATGTACATTATGATACAGTATAGCCACTGATCCTCTGCCTTTGTAAATGTATGCAGTGCATTCTATTTCATTCTTTTTACATTTACATAGAAACATAGAAGTTGATAGCAGATAAGGACCACAAGGCCCATCCAGTCTGCCCATTTCTTTTTCTACCTTATGAATGTGCCATCGGCCTTTGCTCTGTCAATGGCCTATCTATTCATACTCATCTGTATGGCTCCCTTATGCCTATCCCATGCCTGTTTGAAGCCCTGCACTGTATTCATATCCACCACTTCCTGAGGTGGGCAATTCCATGCATCCACCACCCTTTCTGTGAAAAAGAACTTCCTCACATTACTCCTTAATCAGCCTCCCTCCAATCTCAAGTTGTGTCCTCTTGTCCTGCTATTTTTCTTATATTGAAACATATTAGACTCTTTCACCTTGTTAAAGCCCTTAAGGTGTTTGAATGTTTCGATCATATCACCTCTCTCTCCCTCCTTTGCTCTAGGGTATGCATATTGAACTCCATTAATCTGTCCTCATATGTTTTCTGATGCAGTCTTTGCACCATTTTGGTTGCCCTTCTCTGGATTGCCTCAATTTGGTTAATATCCTTGTGATGGTGTGGCCTCCAGTACTGCACGTAGTAGTCCAGATGGGGCCTAACCAGTGTCTTGTGAAGAGGGATTATTACCTCCCTCTTACAACTTGTGATACCCCTACTAATACACCCCAACATCCCCCTAGCCTTACCTACTGTTTTAGTGGTCTGCTTACAGTAGATGATTTCAGGTCATCTGTGATGATGATGCCCAATTCTCTTTCTTCCCTTGTGACTGCCAGCAACTCCCCTCCCAGCCTATAGATGGCTTCAGGGTTTGTCTTCCCTATGTGCATGATCTTGCACTTCTTTGCGTTAAACCCCAGTTGCCACTCTTCCGACCATTTTGCCAGTTTATCCAGATCTCTTCTCATTCTGCCCACCCCATCTGGATCATCTAGTCTGTTGCAGATCTGTTTTGTAATCACATGTATTTCGTTACTGATCACATCTGTTCCAGTTTCAAATATACATGATGCTCATGTTTCACAATGTGTGCAGGATCTAGCTAAAGACATCAAACTCTGCATAGATTTCTGAGTATGCAGCTCCCCCCAACCAACCCAAATCCCCACAACCACATTCCATCAAAGTCTATAATAAGGAGCTGAATTTTGTGACTACATTTGACAATTATTACCAAAATATTATTATTCAGACAGTGCTACCAAGCATAAAAGTAAAAAAAAAAATAGTACTAACTTTACTCAATATGCAGTAAGTATTTTTGTTTACATTAATTTCAACAAAATAAATGCATTAATGATTGTTTTTAGTATTATGTATTACAAATACACAAAGCAAAACACATATGAAATCTGACAATGAACTCCAGGAAGTCCATGCCATGTATTTGTAATTAGTCCGGTTGGCTTCAGATTACATGATCAATCTTTTTTTTTTTTTTAAATAGTTTGCTTTATTGTAGTATTACAAAGTACTGTAGATTTTTGTACAATACACAGATCTCTTGTTCAGATACTTAAACAAACAGCCAGTGATATGTGTCAGGATATTGTACATCTACATTGGTACACAGACTGTGGATTGTAACATCTGCTCACTTTTGTAACAGATTACATGATCAATCTTGAGTGAGTCTGACATAATTTATACAAATAATGTATCTGGTTCTCCCCAAAGGATAAAAGCAGAAACATTAATTTGGATCTTCATTCTGTAACATGATGCTGTCATTATCTTCATCATCATCATCATCTTCTTTTTCTTATTCTTCTTCCTCCTTCTTCATCTTCTGTGGCAATTATGCTATAGGAGTTAATCTCAGGAGCTGACTGCATATGGGTAATCATTCATCTGAGTATGTTACAATTGTGCTTTGTACCGAGATATGTTCTGAACCTTCACTTTCATCTGATATTTTTTACAGTACTGTGTATCACAATAACTATCTGGTAAAACTGATGTGAGTGTAAGCAGATGCTGCCGAAGCGAATGTCTGAAATGTGTGTGTTCCCGACTGAGCAGTGACAGCTTCTGTGGCACAGCTGCTGTCTGTCTGAAGAAGTGACTCAATTAGGTGTCCAAGGTATCTGGCTATGCTAATCAGCACCACAAACAACACACTGCTACACTGGAGCCAATTTCATGTTCAATGAAAGCTTCAGTTTTATATAGCTATGGATGCATATTGCTTGGAGATAACAGATTTAAAGATTATTATACCTAATACATAAATTTTAAAATTATTGACTGGTAGAACTTGTAACATATCTCAGTGGCAAGTGTGAATGCTAAATGTTGCAGAGACACATTTGCCAATGACCTTTAATTTTATGAACTTCATTTAAACACCTGTCACATAATGACAGTGAACATTAGCTTGCACAGCAGAACCAGCCAGGATTAGCACTATAGAAAGTTAGAACATTCGGCAGTTTATGTAGTGCGGAGTGTAGTGCCACAGTTTGCATAGTAAAATTTGTAGAATTGCATGAATTTTGTTATGCAAATTGCTGCACTATGCACACACTACTCAGTTGCAGAAAAGTTTACTATGCAATTTGTGACAAAGATTCACCACAGAGTGTGAATTGCATCACATTACACAGCAAAACTCATTGCAACTGTGGCAAGTTGCATAGTGTACATTATGCGAATACTACACATAGAGAGTAGCAGCTAAATTCATCACAATTCATGAGCAAATTAAAAAATCAGAACACACCTAGCCAGGATGCAACACAGTAACTTACAGTAAATGACACGTCACAAAATATTGCATGAGAAAAGGACTTACTTGCCACTGAGTTACACTTTTCCCTGCAACACATTACAGCATTTTGCAGAAATACTGCAAGGCACTGCATTGCGTCTTGGCTGGCAATGCTGGTAGTCAATTGACTATATGAGGCTGGACTGGAGGACTGTGTGCCTGTGCATGGCCAGTCACTCATTCCACCTCCATGCCATTGATGGTGTATGTAGCGAGGTGATGGGCCTTACTTAACTGATATTGAATGAGTGACATACACATTATAAAACTGAGCATGTAGGTGATGATAATATGAATGTTGTTACAATGTCATCAGGATAAATGAGGACTTTGTTGGTATTGTGCATGTAAGTAGTCCTTGTTCTGCCACTGCTACTAGGAGTCATGAGATGGACTGCGTGCCACTGCCATAAGTGGTTTGTCAGCACTTGCCACAAGCAGGAATAGGAGTGAGAATTGTAACAGAGTTCACCTGTTGGATAGTGAATATTTTAATGGACAGTTAAAGCTGAACTGCAGTAAGCTAAGACTGAGTAAGGCTAAGGATTCAAGATTCTCTGGATGTAGCCTTCAGCAATATGGTGTGGAGTGAGATCCTGATAATCTTGAATTCTTAGCCTTTATCAAACTTAACTTGTGAAGAATCAGCATAAACTACAGTATTCATTCAATTATTAACTTGTCCAACACGTTATATCTACCACTATCTCCAGTCCTACACCTACAGGAGACAAGTCCCTCCAGAATCCTGCTACTGGCATGGGCACCTTACTCCATCTAAAGATTCCCAACAGTAGCAGTGCAATTCCTGCTCCAGATGACACCTACAGCAACTTTTAAATTCCCCAACAAGCTCAACATCATCAGGTTTTCCACAAACAACATAGAACACATAGAGTCAGTATCAGGTAAAACCCTGTAAGGTACTACTGTACATTTAATATCTTAATTTCTTTTGTTTTTGTTTTATGATGCACAACTTGCTTTTTTGGGAATGGGGGTATTATAAAATTACACAATGGCAAGAAAGAATCATGGCTTCTGATTGGTCAGTTGGCCATCACAGCAGGGATGATATCCTGGCATAACATCCCTGCTGATTGTTTGCCTGATTTATTGCATTGTCATCACATCTCCTCTTAACCCTTAGGCTGCCAAAAGAATTAGAACATACAGGAATTCTGGACTGATATATCAGTCCATAGCACAGCAAGGGTTAAGAAACAAAAATATTTTTACACACTAACAAATACATTCTTTAAAATTATTTTTTTTAATTCTGTATAAAACAATAAGCCATTGTATAATAGGAATAATGCCATCCAGGGTGGGTGTTATGCTGGGATAACATCTCTTCTCAGGTGTTGGACACCCTCAGCCAGTGGCCTTGGGCCCAACCACCCGAGGTGGGATGTTATCCCAGAATAACACCCCCCCTCCCGTTGGGCATTATTCCTTTAATGGAAATCGGTGGGGACAGACTCCTCATAATATACAGTATTTGACATGGACATAAATCAGAGACTACTGGGTGGGGTTATACGCCTTGAGGTCAGCAGTGAACAGTAACTATTAATGTACAGTACCTCACACAGAGCTATGGCAGTCTCACTGGGTTTTGCAGGCTCTGTTGGAACACCACAAACTGTAATCCACAGCAGATACATGTCAGAAGCATGGGTCACAAGTAAGCTGCAATAACCTAATATTAATTGCTGGCCTCAGGGCTTTTTTACCCATATTTGTGCAGTAGTCTGTTTTATCCATAGCAATTCCGGCATTGGGAGCCAAAGTACTTTGGTTGAAGTTTCAAAGTTGAACTGAATTTTTGAGACCCAATTCAAAGCTGAACTAAAGTTTTTAATTGCCCACTTATCACACTTATCCTCATGTCAAGCAGTATCTTGAGTGATGAACAGTTGAGAACAATCAATGTCATCACTTTTCACTTACATGTGTTCATGTAATTTTTCAGATGACTAATAAAGCCCACAGACTGCAGTACTGTTTGTGTACAAAGCCATCTGCTAACTCTTAACAGCCCTGCAGATGACAATGTATATGTTTTGCATTTAGAAACAGTGACACTAAATGACACCAAGCACTACAACTAGTTATGACTGAGGACATTGTGACATCAGTTTCTGCATATCGTTAGCCATGCTGGAACCATTACACTGGGCACCACTAAATAACAGTATTAGAATATAACAGAGGCAATAGGAGGCAGTGTGGACTAATAGTTAGAGCACAGTCTTGGTAACTTGACGATAACAGGTCCGAACCTTGCCAGAGCCAAATACTCTCTATGTAAAACAAAACCTGGTGCTATTCAATGTTACTAAGACAAATCTGGAACTCTACAAAAATCTGTTGCACTTCAGTTTAGGAAGTTAAAAAAGGACCCAATTTATACTAAAATTATCCTACTTATATTTATCTGACCATTTTTCCAAACTAAAACTTCTTCTTACCATTCTTTATATGTGGGTGGTTCAAAATCTGTACAGTGTCTAGCAGTTTGATATACTGTATGTATCACATTCAGGGCCATACATGTTTCTGGTCTAACATGATCAGACTCTTTAAAGAAAAGGTTCAATGTTTTTTTCTTAATATTTACCTGAAACTGTTTTATTTTAGGACACTTCCCAAATATATGTTTCATTACAGTGTCAGTGGCTCAGTAGGTAGCACACTCGCCTCTGAGGCCAGGAGATCAGAGGGCTGTGGGTTCAGTTCCCACATCTGGCACTTTGGTTAATATCCCAGTACTGACACTGTAGTGCAGCATGAGAGGGGTGCTGCACTTCTGAGGTCCCATCTTTCGAATGAGACGTTAAACTGAGGTCCCATCTGCCTGGATTTGTGGTAGTTCAGGTGGATGTTAAAGATCCCATGGCACTTATCGAAAAGAGTAGGGGAAATTCCCCAGTGTCCTGGCCAAACTTCCCTCATTCACTCAAAATACCACCAACAGCTTAATCTGGTTTAAGGTCAGTTGGCATTCATCTGTATCCCCCTTCCCTGGGTCATGCCTGAAAATAGGCAGGATTTGCTTAGTGCACTTACCCGGTCAACAAAAACTAAATAAATGAATAAAATATAGTTGCCTTATTTATGCATTTCGACATCTGTTGTTACTTCATTTTCCCAGTCTACATAAGTTTTATGGCATGCAGTATAAATAGTATAGCAGAACAGAAAAATTGTGCACAGGGACAGAAGTGCTCTTAATACTAGTGTATAACAGCAGTAAACAAAAAAAAATTGAGCACTTCCCACCTCCAGTACTTCAAAAATTGACACCACCACTCCAGCTTCACTTGTAGTCCAAAGTGCTTCATTTTATTAATAAAGTGCAGGAAAAAAAGGCAGAAGACTCTAGAAAGCCACCTAACACATTTTGGATCTGTGCAAGATTCTTTTTAAAAGGATGAAAGATTAGTGTGGTGTTCATGGATTTAAGTAAGGCTTTTGGTTTGGTGGACCATTGTAACATGATGGAAAGATTATGTACAGTAGGAGTTTTGGCATAACCCTTGCACTGGTTTAAGTCCTATCTATCTGATCGATATCAGTGAGTCTCCATAGGAACAACTGTTTCAGATTTGGTAGGAGTGGGGAGAGGGGTACCTCAAGGCTCAATATTGGGTCCCCTATTGTTTAACATTTATGTTAACGATATTGTATCTACAATGTGTAAACGTGAAATTTGGCTATACGCTGATGACACTGTATTAGTTTCATCAGCTGATAGCTATGAACAATTAAATAAACAATTTAAGATTGTTCTGCTTAATATGGAGGAGTGGTTCGTCGATTCTGCCTTGCAAATAAGTGTAAAAAAAACACATTGCATGATTTTTACATCAGGTGTGAGAAAGTTTGAAATCTCTTTGTTACAACTAAGATTGGTCAATGGTACTCAATTAGTAAATGTAAAGGCTTACAGATATTTAGGGGTGTTAGTGGATTCAGGATTAAAATATTCTGAACGTACTGTATTTGTCATCAAGTATGCAAAGTTAATCAGAGATTGGGAACCCTAAGGAGGTTGTCTGGATGCTTCACAACCAAAATGAGAGAAATGCTGGTGAATCAATTGTTGATTCCTGTTCTGGAATATGGATCCAGTCTATATATGAATTCTCCTCAAACCTATTTAAATAAAATAAACCAGGTATATTATAGGCTTGGTAGATTTGTAACCAATGCTAAATTTGGAACTCACCACTGTAAAATTTATGGAAATCTTGGCTGGTTATATCCAGCCTCCAAAAATTATATTGTTGGTTGATTTGGTGCCATGAATTAATTTATAATACACATATGCATCCGTTAAATCAATATATCCTATTAGGATCCTCACGAATGTTAACAACTTCCTTAAGGTACTCAGACTTATATATTCCTAAAGTAAAATCAAGAAACAGATTAGGGGATACTACCCTGCAGAAAAACCTTGCAGTCCATTGGAATAGATTACCTAGAGAAATAAAATTAATACATGGGCATCCTCAGTTTAAAAAAGCTCTGAAAACTCATTTGCATATGAATTGTATTTGTTTTAGTTAGTAGACAGTTATTGACTGATTTGATATCAGTTTATTTTATTTCTTTTAAAATAAGTTACATGTGTAACTTGTTTGTATAGTGGGAGTGATGAATTAATGTATGTTGTTGTTAGGAAATTTTTCTAATATGTAATGTTGAATGATTATTATGTGAATGAGAATTCTCAGGACACTGTTGAAAATGGGCTTTGGCCCAACAGTTTGTATCCTGTTTAAAAGTAACATTTTTATCATCATCATCATCATATCCGAAACACATTGAGTGACTTTCTGGAGTCTTCTGGCTTTTTTATCCTGCATTTCATTAATAAAATGAAACACTTTGGACTAGAATGGAAGCTGGAGTGGCAGTGTCAATTTTTGAAGTACTAGAGGTGGTGAGTACCCATTTTTTATGGCTGTGGGCAGAGCCTACAACCATCTTGCTTCTGCTTTAAAAATGTGATACCAAAACACAACTTTTTTGAGTTTTCTGTGTATCCTTCCACAACTACAAATCACTTAACCAGTTGAATGAAATACTCTCTTCTCTCTGTTGAGTAGACCAGTTGCAACACTATTTTTTCAATTTGTCTCTCTCTCTTATCTCTCCTCATGCCTGCTTTAAGTGACCTAACAGCTAGTACATATATGATTATATGGGATTTTTGTTGATTTGCACCTCCTTTATAGTCAGATAATCCCGCCACAGCTTTTCTAGGCTGAGGACCTTGTGTTTAAGAATCACATTTCTGCTGTACTATACTGTACTGTGCTATGCTATGCTACTAGTCAGTGCACCTCCCCCTCATTACTGATATTCAAAAGATGAAGTCAATGAAGCACAAAACAGAGAAGGGTCTACAGTCAAAGACCTAATAAAACAATTAGTTCAGTGAGATTTATTTTTAAGTTCCTGTACTTTGTCTTGTGATGTGAAGCTAAATAGTTTCTTGTGTGAATGGTCACTTCTGGTGTGGGTGGTTGGGTGGTAAGGGATGATCCCTGTGTTATAAATGTGTTGTGAGAGAGAGAGAGAGAGAGAGATGGGGGACAGACAGTATTTTGTAGTTGATAAGGTTAACCCATTGTTAACCTAACAAAACAGGGCACATGCCAGGTTGCAAGTGATTTCTCAAAAATGAATACAGTGGTACAAAAAAGTCACAGATTGTAAGGAGCATCCTTGGTTGTGTCATTAGTATGTAGACAATGTATAGATCATCAAAAATAAATAAATATATATATAAAATTCAATACTATAGATAACTAACATTGGTATACAGCTGCATACCATCATAATGCAGTAAAGTCATACAATATGTACCTATCATAGATGACTACTCACAATTTTGGGGAGCTTTAAATATTACTATTACTAACGTCTGGTAGGGTTCAGTGCTGTTGGGATGAAACTAGGGGCTTATACTGTGCCTTTGTCTCATTTACATGCATCCTGGAAGCAGCTTTTCCCCTGTCCCAAACAGAGTTCTTGCAATCAGCCAGTGTGTGAGGAGCTTGAACAACTCAGCAGGTACAAAGGAGCAGGCCCCACCATCCCCACTCCAACCTGCCTTAGGCAGGTGTTTACTTATATAGGGTCATAGAGTCACATGACTCTATCTCCCAATCAGCTGGTTTTACTGTGTGATCACATGGGGGCACTGTTGCAGGACCTTGTACACTACTGGGGACCAATAGAAATTGGTGGCTCCATGTTCCCTTGGAGTACTCCCCAACTGAGCTCACATATTCCCTTGGAATTCTCCACAGTTGAACTCACACATGACGTGGTCTGTGATTTGCTGGATATGGGATTTGATCCTTAAC
This sequence comes from Neoceratodus forsteri, assembly GCA_016271365.2. Lineage (NCBI taxonomy): Eukaryota > Metazoa > Chordata > Ceratodontiformes > Ceratodontidae > Neoceratodus > Neoceratodus forsteri. The sequence goes on along the minus strand of CM057456.1, from coordinate 1,382,550,992 downwards.
CAAGGGAGCACACCCACTCCATAGGTGGATCCTCTAGCTAATAGGCTATCCCTCAGGTAACATTTTCTTCAGGTAGGGTTCAGTTGTACCTCAAACCACCCCATAAGCTAATGATTCACCCCTTGAACCTTCCAACTGGAAGCATCTGGGGACGATTGATGGTCGATTGATTAATTTAGTTAGGTAAATAATTGGGCATTCTCTTGCAGATACTTAGGGAAGGGCAATCACTTTACTGGGTCAAATGGGCTACTAAAGGCTAATATACCATTAAGCCACCCAGCCTTGTAGGATCCCACCCCTTCCTTTACACCTCTTGTATCTTGGCTAACGCCAACATCTCTTAAACATTAGCTGTGGCCTAGATGCTAAATTTATACTATTTTTACTGCCTCTAGCCTAAACCAGTTATAGACTTCCTAATTTTTCACTATAAAGCTAACCCAATCCCAACCATAGTAGTAACCCCCCCCCCATATGGGATTCAAACCCCCTTACTGTCTCTGCCAGAGGTCACAACACTATCCCTTTGACCACCTTGCCAGTTGTAGTAATTTCCACCTCATATCCTCTTGTCTCTCAGTAGCCTACACTTGCTTATCAAAACAACAGGCACACCCAATCAATCAGGCTTAATAGGTAATTCAAGAAATTTTGCAGGCCTCATAATTCCTCACTATAAAGCTAACCCAATCCGAACCGATTTGAACCCCTAACTGTTTCAGGTGTTTGCTCAAAAGTCCATTGCACCTTCACCTAGGCCACCTTGCCAATTGTGGTAACTACCACTTCTAACCCTCTTGTCTCACAGTAGCCTACAATTGCTTCACAAAATGGTAGGCCCACCCAATTAATTAGGTAATTCTTGACTCTATCAACTGATCTCCCCTACCCAAGTCAACTACAACACTGCTGGATTTTGAACCCAAGTCTCTGGTACAACAACCACACCACAGCCTGCAACTCTAACCGCTGGGCCACCCTGCAATCTAGTTTCTCCAAGCAGCTCTGTTTATACCTTAACTCTGCCTGCCTCATGCGTTCAACTCCCCCCTTCCTAGTACTGCCCACTGTTTTTTACACTTCTGTTTCAATTTATCTTCCCTCACCTAGTCCTCTATCACCTCTGTTGTGATGCCCCCCAACTGAGAATTATGGCTTACTGTATATACTTAGCTTTTTTAATCCTCATCCTAATTCTCCTACCCTTGAATATCAAAACAAACATACCATGTTTTTCTCATGTATAGCCAATGTTACCTAACACAGGGACATATCACTGGTACTATTATTTCCCCCACCCATATCTATGGTGGGTCTTACTCCCCAGATGGTTACTCTTGTCCCCAACCGCTGGGTCATGATTACACACCTTCTGCCTTACACAGTTACCATCCCATGTACAACACATAAGGGTGCTAACAAAAATCATAAACGGAAAGGTAATCTGACTTACCTAAAAAGCTTCCTACTGCATCTTGCTATGATGCTTCTACTGACCTCTGGTAATATCCACCCCAATCCCAGAGCCCCCAACTGCCTCAAGGTTGTCGGAGCAACCACCAAGCCCTAAGAATTGTGTCAATTAATATCCATAGCTTATTGGCCAGTTTTGCCTAGCTCAAAGCTTAGGTAAGCCAGCACAACCGTGATGTCCTTTCCCTAGTGGAAACCTTGCTCTCACCCAAAGTCACTGATGTATCAGTAGCTGTAAATGGGTACACTCTCTTCAAACTGGGCAACTTAGGGAAAAGAGGTGATGGCTGTGCTATCTATGTTAGGGATCACCTACGGTGCCATGCCCTCCCTCAAATTGACACTGGGAATACTGCATAAGCCTTACCTATTATGTTGCTCTTAGTTGCACATAGTAAGTCACTCACTACTGCCTCTGTATACATTCCCCCTAGAGATCAAGCGACTGGTTTCCACAAAACCACTGAATTTACACAAGGCCTTAAGCAAAACTGGGAGGTGGTTGTACTAGGTGACTTCAGTATCAACTTGACGTCACCCGATGCAGCCTAATATAAAGATAACCTATCTTGCATTAACTTCACACAATTGGTTGACTCACTTACTAAGATCAACTATCGTGCCGGCTCTAGTACCCTGCTTCATTGGATCATCACAAATCAACCGGGCTGGATCTCCAACACCACAGTCCTAGCTGATTCACTTATTGATGATTCCCCTATTATTTGCCACTGTGCCAATAAGGCCTCAAAGCCCCCCCAACACACAAATTTATAAAGAGTCTTACACTTAAGTGAGGGCAGCTAAATGCACTCAAGACCTTCCTTAGCCATATAGATTGGTCCTTCTTGACTCTGCCTTAGACATTGACCAGGTGCTGGATTATTTTATCACTAAGTTTAACGAAGCATGCAACATCTATGCTCCTATTAGACAGCAGAAAGTGAAGGGAGTTTACATTTCCTGGATCTCCCCTGTTTTGCTGCATCTAATGACCATCTCTGGCATAGAGCCAAGGCTACAGGCCAACAGGCTGACCTTCAGAAATATAAAATAACCAGAAAAACCTGCACCCACGGGATCAGACTCACTAAATCACGATATTACAGGGACTGCCTTACTAATTCCTAGGGAGATGGCAGGAAATTCTGAAAAAACCTTAGAGACCCTACTGATAAAAATAACAATACATCTCCCTCTATTCTAACTGTGGATCCATGCACCATTGCAAACACCTTCAATGATGGTTTCACTGACCTCAGCAGCATGCTGCTGCCTGATCTCCCTGATGCATCTAATGTCAATGCACATAGACCAATGACTCTAATTGACGAGCCCCTTTCGTGCCCTCCACCATTCTACCTTAAAGCAATTACCATCCACAAAGCCAGAAAATATCTCATCCAGGTTCTAGGCAAATCCAGACATAGCAATGACACACTGGACCTTAAGATACTTGCTCTGGCCCTGAATGATGTGCTTTTGCTGCCAACACATCTCATGAACCTATCTCTCCAGCTGGGTCAATTCTCCTTGATTTGGAAAACTGCAGAGGTAACTCCTGTCTTTAAAAGTGGGGACAGAGCACTTCACGTGAACTACTGCCCAATATCAATACTGCCTCCCCTCTCTAAGACATTATAAAGAATCATTCCTCACCAACTGGTTAAGTAGCTGGAAAAGTATGGAATACAGTGGCCACAACAGCACAGGTTCCAAAGGGGGCACATCACCTCCAGTGCCCTCTTGGAGTATTCTGGTTTCCTGCATGGGGCCCTTGGCAGGAGTCAGATAGCCGGGGCAATTTATATTGACCTAACTAAGGCCTCTGACACTGTCAATCATAAGACACTTTTCTCTAAACCCCGCTCCTTGAGACTCTCAATGGAAGTTATTGGATGGTTTCAGAGCTACCTTTACAATTTGTACCAACATGTAAAAATAGATGGCACACTCTCCAACAGTCATCCAGTATTTGCAGGGGTCAATTCTTGGTCCCCTTTTATTTAGCCTTTTTATTAACAAACTACCCTTGGTCTGCAAAGAGCAAATTCTTCTTTACTCTGATGACACTATCATCTTCTCCAAAAATCCAGACCCGCTCCAACTTCTGTAAAACCTTCAGACTGACTTCACTGTGGCAGAAGCTTGGTTTTCTAAATATACACTTCTAATGAACTCCAAAAAACTAAAGTTATGCTGTTTGCAAACTCTCATATTGGACCCTATGCACTATTGGTGCGGAGTGGCTATGCGTGCGTATCTGGGGCGCATAGCCACTCTGTACCCACTGTGCCCCCCACATGGCATGCATGAAAGGGGGCATGCAGACCCACTGAACCTAATCCCCCATGTCCACGAACAGCTTTGTGCTCGGGTGCATTCCGGGGGCAAGCCAGCACTACGAGGTATTCACTAACCCATGTAGTGCTGGCCACACGGATGCAGAGGGTGGTGCAGGGTACATCAGGGAGACCCTGCCATAACCCACTGCATGCCCCTACAGGCACAGGCCTGCAGTCACCAGGGGACTGGGACAAGGCACACCATGCAGCCCCTGACTGCTGGGCAACAGGGGCAGCTGGATGGGCGAGTACCCAGAAATTTCAGAAGTGGCTGCACTGGGACTGGATGGTGCTGTGCAGGCCCAGGTGTCTGTAATCAGCATGCACAGCCCTGGACCCATGCCACCCTATACTTGGGATCCACTTTGGGTCCCAGGGGGGCATCCCTTTGGATGCCCACCTGGGATGATGACTCCTCCCCCAGCTGCTCTGTGGAGTCCTGTGTGCCAGGGTGGAGGAGCAGTGGACAGGTGGCCAGCATTGGTGAATTCCAGTATAAGCGCACCTGTCCATGGGGCACAGGGTCGCAGGTGGGGTATACGACTTCTCCGCGTACCCCCGCCACTTCATGCATAAAGCCCAACAAGAATAAGAGCTTTGAAATGACAATTCTGAATAGTCTATGAATCCCCACTGAACAAGTACAAACCTTCAAATATCTAGGCATCACTCTGGACAGCGCTCTATCCTTTGCTCATCACACAGGTCAAATTGTTAAAGTTGTCAATCCTACAATTGGTCTACTATACAGGTACCATCATTGCCTGACCCAAGAAGCATTGCCACTTACCATAAAAAGCTCCATTCTGTCCATCACTGACTACAGGTTAGTAGTCTATGAGGCCGCCCCTGACATCACCTTCAAAAGGATTTGTACTGCCATTAATAAATCCTGCAGACTTCTTCTTGGTTCCAATAGAATAACCTACACATGTGCCCTTTATGCACAGTCCAATTGGCTTACTCTGCAAGGTAGAATACTGTCTCAACTGTGTATAGGGAAAAAAAACACATCGGCCTAACTCTGCCTGCCATCCAGAACCTTCTCTCCACCGCCCAAACCCCCACCGTACAAGAAGCACCACCAGACAATCTCTCCATGTCCCATTTTTCTGAACCTCACAAGCACAAAGATCTTTCACTTATTGGGTCCCTCTATGGCTTAATGAACTCCCCCCCCCCGAATATAATCAATGAACCCAAGCTTGGCCCATTTATGAGACAATTCCACCAGCACCTCACCTGTCTTAGCATTTGCAATTGCTAGCTCATTAGATTCTTGTCCTTGACCCACCGTCTGACCATTATGACCTCTGCACTTATTCCCACCCCACCCTTCCCCAACCTCTCTCATTGAACCTGACAAAGAAGTACTTATCTTGTTTAACTCTTGAGCTCAACAAAGAATCATTTATTTCTGCTTAAATACCTCATTCGCTGTTAGATTGTAATCTAATTGTATAGTATCCTTGTTTTCTCTGTTCAGACACTGGTGCCTTGTAACACTACACTTTTACTGTTCTAACCCCAGGAGTACTGCAAATATTCATAACTTTTGCAGTGACCCTTTAAGATAGAACTGCCCGGAGAGATGGAACATATGCAAATGATGGAATCTTTTGCAAGCGCTGCTTTTTTAAATGGTGCCTTCCACTAACTACCTACATTCTAAACCCCTCAGATTTCACTCTCCGCCTGTCAAGACTAGTTGCTTACAGTTTCCTTCCTCATCATCTCATTGTGACATGAAGAACTTATAAACTTATAAAATATAAGTATCTTTTTTTTTCATTTGCTGCCTTTTACTTTTTGTAAATTTATATTAAAATCATAGTTTTAGTGTTAAACAGTTGTTATTCTCGGTTTCTCCTGGTTCAGTACAACCGCAGGGAATCCATGGTTTTGTATTGACAGAGTTTTCTGACTAAAAATCTCTGTTAACTTACCTTATTTTGTTTTAAAATTGTTTAACAACCGCTAACTGTGGTTACTGAACCAATAACCTCGGCTTATTTCCGATCGGTTCCTGGTTCCGATCGGTTCATCCATCGGTTCCGGAGCCGACCACAACTGCTAAATAAAAACCAAAATGTAACAATCATTTAGCAGTTTGTAATTGTATCAGTTTTCCCTTTAAAATGTCAGAAAAACTGAAAAGAGAAACCAGTGAATCTGGGTTTAAACCTTGTACTGAGTGTGGGGAACTATTTGCTAAGGCAGACAAACATACTTTATGTGTTGTCTGCCTTGGCTATGAACATTTAAAAGCAGCTTGTGACATCTGCAAAACCTTTCCTGAGAAAACTGTGGAAAAATGCCTAGAGAGGTTTAAGAAAAAACTTCCTCCACCTAAGGGTCCCTCAAACTCTGACCAGCCGATACCCTCTACTACTGTGTGTGAAACTACAAAAGATGAAACTGCTACCCCTGATATGGATATACAGGCAGTTCCTAAGAGGCTTGCTAAACCGGCTGACTCCCAAGTTCTCTCAAAAAAATCTAAGAAAACTAAGCACACAGAATCCTCTACTGTTCAGCAAATGGGGACTTCTGTTGGTGCGATAAATGTGCCATCTCCTCAGGAGGTTGCACAGACCTTCAAAATCATTCAGGTCTTATAGGATCTGCCTGCTGTTCAACAGACTGCTGTGTAGACCCCTGTTAGACAGTCATTCTCCTCTGTTCAATCTTTATACCTAGAGGAGGAGGATTGTGGTGAACAATATGAAGAAGAGGAGAAAGGGGAACCAATTGATCCTGAAGTTTCCCCTGAACAGGACTTTGGCTCACCCCCCCCCCACCAGGGCTTCTGAGGATTATTCCTCACATTTCACTTTTACGCAAAGGATGGGGGATGCTTTAGACATCACCACCAGTGAAGTGATTGAGGATGAGGAGGAAGAAGAATATTTAGAATAGTTAGGGCCATTGGGGTCTCAAAAGAAACATGTAAATGGTTTGTGTCATATTTGACCCATCCCAACTTGAACTCTCCCTCCAAACCTCCTTTATGGAAGCAGAGTCCTGGTTCACCAAACACAAACTTGTGATTAACCAAAGAAAATCAAAGACTATGCTCTTTGCCCACCACCAGAACAAACTTAAGCACACCCCACTAAAAATCTGCACGTCCACCACACTACCCCTAGAGCAGGTCCACTCATTTAAATACCTCAGCATAACACTCAACCCTGCCCTTACCTTCCATAACCATATACAGCAGTCTACTCCAATTTAAACTCCAGGACAGGGCTCCTCTACTGTCATCGGCAATGTCTCCTCCCGAAGCCCTCCAGCTTGCCATCTCCTCCTCGGTACTATCAGTGGTTGACTATGGCATTGTCATCTATGTGGCAGCAGACAACACCACCCTAAAAAGGGTCAAAGTGTCACTCAACAAAGCCTGTTGTCTCTCGCTGGGCTGCCCCAGTACCACCCACACCTGCTCCCTCTATAACCAAACAAACTGGCTGGACTTTGATGATAGACTGCAATACCACACCTGCCTATTAGCCAAAAAAATTTCCACTGGGCTCACGGACCCTTGCCTCTCCACACTCCTGCAACTGACTTCACATGCAAGGCACACCATGAGCTCCCTCAAATCATCCTATCAGGTGCCAAGACATAAAACCTCCCTGGGACAGTGCTCCTTTCCCTACTGTGCCCCAGCTTGGCTTAACTTACTCCCACCACACATTGCCAAGGAACCCAAGCTTGAACACTTTAAATTCCTACTGCGCTCCCACCTTCAAGCCTCACACTCCTGCACCTGTCCCTAACTCCCTCTACCTAGGACAGCTACTTTGTCCTACCCTCCAGCCTTATTCCCTCTGGCTGAAATATGGACTCCTAGCCCTCCTCCTTCCCCCCATTCTCTCTCTTCTTGCCCATCTTTCTGACAATGGGCTCTGTCCAGCCTCTGACTTCCACCCTACCTATGTGCCACTCTACCTTTTTTCCCCTCCCATCCCCTAGTACCACCCCGAGCCACCATACAATCCCTGTTCTCGGCTCAGGTGCCATGGTTCTGAACCATGGCCTGCCCTATGCCCTGCCATTCCTCCCCCCAATTCTGAACCTAAGATAGTACCTAGCAATGCCTCTAATGCTATGATTCTAGACCATGTTGTTGTATACAATGTAACACAGTCTGCACAATGTGTATATGAACAGTACCTGTCTTAAACACCTGTTTCAGTCTGTTATATGTACTGTATCTTCTCTGTAATTGTTGTGGAGCCTTTTAAAGGAGTCTTTGACTCAAAGGATTGTAATTACAAACAGCCAAATAAATAAAAAAAAATGTATAGTAGGAGGAATGGCCTCAAATCAACTTGAGGTAAAACAATAAGTACCATAGGGATCAATATTAGGTCCCTTGCTTTTTTTTTATTTACACTAACCAGGTTTCTACTGTTGTTAAGAAATCCCTAGTTAGGTCATATGCAGATGACACAGTATTTCTTACCATGGGAACAGACTTATAAGAGATCAATACAAATCTACAAAATTAGATTGAGAGAGTCACGTGATGGCAGCTTGCTGAATGGCAGTAGGGGCTTAATGCTCTCTCCCTTAATTGTCCCAACTGTCACTTTCTGAGCATTTTGGATCACCAAATTAAGCAGATCGCCACTGTCAAGACACCCTAAACCTGCCTACTGACCCTCCGGATCGATTTTCTGGCGGGCTGACCGACTTGTGGAAGGATGGAGGTGGATAGGATACAGGCGCGTGGCCAAACACACGCCGCCTGCATCCCAGTAAGCAGCCGAAAACTATGGATCCAGGTGAGCACAGGGCCCGAGAAAGCGGCGAGGAAACCCCCAGCATCAGGCCTGCTCACTGAAGAAAAAATTTATGCAGGAATTCGCCCCTATGAGATCTATGCTCCAAGATATTATGATTGATACTGAAAGCGATGCGGAGACCTTGCTTCTCTTACAGTGAGAGTGTTGGACTCGGAGGCCAAGGTGTTTTCATTGGAGCAATGGAGGGAGAAAACGGAAACAGCGATGTCCGGGCTGGCCCAACAGGTGCGGCGGCTTCAATTGAAGGCGGAGGATTTAGAAGGCCGCAATCAGCGAAACAACCTGCTAGTCTTAGGCCTCCCGGAGCTGGAAGAAGGCCCCGATCTGATGGCCTTTCTGCAGCGTTTCTTTGTGAAGCTAGTTGGGCCCTCACCAATCAACCCTAGCTACCATCTCGAGAGGGCACATCGATCGCTGAGGCCTCGACCACCACCCAACTCCCCTCCTTGACCCATAATTATTAAATTCCTGAGTTATATCGAGAGGCGACATGTATTTACCAAAGCCAGAGATCTGCAAGAAATTAAGTGGGAGCAAGCCAAAATTCGTATAACCCAAGATCTACCTAAGGAGATGAGGCTAAAAAGGGCTGCCTTTCACCCAATAGTACAGAAACTGATAGCTGCTTCCATCCCCTTCAGGATGGTCTACCCTGCCACTCTTAAGGTTAGATCAATGGTACCAGCTACAGCTTTGAGTCCCAGATGTTGCTCAGAAGGATCTTGCTCACTAAACTTCCCAACCTGATTAAGCTGAATGGCTGAGAAGTTTTGGGACTGCTACAGATGTAGTCTGCATTGTACTGATGAACTTAATAATTCTGAAGTGCTTCATATTTGTTTTTTACATTTGCAGAGTTACTAGTTGCTGCTCGCCTCCTGTTACCCCTGCTTCCTTCCCTGATCGAATTCTGGAAGGCTTCTTACCTGTCTGTCAGGCCGCTTGGCCTGGTGTGGGGATCCATGTCGAGGGGTGGGGCGGAGCTGAGCCATGTCTGTGATGTTCTGGTTTCCTCCCAGAACTATATGCCGGGGTTGGGTTTCCGAGGGAATACGTTGAGTGCGGACCGTGGATGTCCGTTGGTATTTGGTGTCCCCTTGAAGAAAACGGCTGCCTTATATTAATTAGAGGCAATGCACCACCTGAGTAGATGACAGTTGGTTGATGAGGAGGGGGGTGGCTGAGGGCCCCAACTACCTGAGGTAGCTGAGTCGCGAGCCAACAGGAGGGGGGTTTGCTAGTCCAGCCCTACCACTGGGGTTCTTACTGTCCCTTCTAGAATGGGTTAGATGGGGGATACAGGTTAAAGGGATTTGTGTTATGGTTCCTTTCCTGTTATTTGAACCCTGCATAATGGTTGGCTCTGGATTCGCTCTGGGGACTGGCTCCAGGACTCTGGATTGCCCTGCGCTGTTGTTGATGCCTTCCGGCGTTGGGACAGGTGTACATAGTTGCTTAGGGGTTTGAGGATGGGTAATTTGGAAGGAGGAGGAAGGGGTCGGGAGGGGCTGGGGAGGGGGCTGGTTGGTGTTAGCTACTCACTGTTACATAGTTATATTGATTCCTATACTGTTAGTATCAGCTTTAAAATGTTTCTGGTGGTGAACTGGGGAGTTGGACTCTTGGAGTCTGCAGTTGGGGTGGGGGGTTGGGGGAGGAAGTAGCCTGCCAAATTGGATTTTCCTATGACTGCTTCTTAACTGGGGTAATTTCTGCCAGGTTGTTATTACTTATTCTGGGTTTACCTTGGCAGGCTGTGGGGATATGGGTTTTCTGGGCTTTGGAGTGCTGTTATTTCTGTGTCATTTCTGGATGTTTCAGGTTTTGTTTCCCTCTTATCTTCTACTTAAAATGGCTACAATTGCTATCAAAATAGCGTCCTGGAATGTGCGTGGGCTCAGGGAACGGGTCAAAAGAACTCAGGTTTTCAACCATTGCTCTTTATTGCAGGTGGATATACTTTTTCTTCAGGAAACCCACTTAGGCCAAGCAGAGGTTATGGCTATCTCGATCCGGCTTCTCACAGATCTATGTGGCGGTGGATCCAGCTTTAGCAAGGGTAGCTCCCTATTAAAAGCATGTCCTGTTCATGAGAGACCTGGTTGTGTCGGATCCAGATGGGAGGTTTGTTTTGGCTAGGGTACCCTTTAATGGGAGCACCGTGAGTCCTGGGTTCCATTATGGGCCTGTCGGGGAGTCCTGAATTTTTATGAGCTTAGCTGATAAAATTAGCGCTCTCCTCCCCTCGCAACTTATTCTGGGAGGGGACTGGAATGTCCCACCTTCTTCTGTGTTGGACAGGGATCATCAGGATAATCGACCCTCTATGCCCGCCCAAAGGGCTCTGCATGATTTCTTGCTGATGCTAGGGCTGTGTGATCCCTGGAGACTTTCTAATCCCTCACTTCGGGCTTTCTCATTTTTCTCTAAGCCCCATAGGTCAAGGTCAAGGATAGATTATGTCTTGTGCAGTAAAACTCTCCTTCCTGGTTTTCTTCAGTCTGGCATCGAGCCGATTATTCTCTCGGACCATGCAATAGTATGGATCAAAATCTCCCCGGACCCTGATTTTCATCGGGATACTACCTGGAGGCTTAATACCCAGTTGCTCAAGGACCCCATACGGGTGTTGCGAATAAGATCCCTGATCTCCTTTTCCTTGCAGATAATCTTGACTCTACCTCTAGATTTGATATGATCTGGTGTTCACTAAATGTTATCTCAGGGGTGAGCTACTTAAGATAGCTTCAGCAAGGAAGAAAGCCCGACAAGCGCTAGCCCTTTCCTTAATGAGTAAAATTAAAGACTTAGAAGCCGCCTACTCCCCAATCTCTCCGTTATCATCCTTAGAAGCCCTCCTGACAGCTAAGAATGAGTACGCAGACCTCCTGAAAGAGAAGGCCGAGTACTGTCTTATTCGGACCCAAGCCAAGTACCTAGATCATGGGGAAAAGGCCGGGAAGCTTCTGGGTTTGCGTCTTCGGGCATTGGAGGGTTCAAGGATAATCTTGACTCTGTATTCACCCACGGGTTCCATAGAAACTTCTCCCAGAGGAACTGCCAAAGTATTCGAAAATTACTACAAGGAGCTATACAGTTTGCCTCTATCTCCTGCCCCTCTCTCGGATATCGCAGCATATTTAGCTGACACTGACATCCCTCAGCTTCTGCCATCTCAAAAAGAAGTTTTGACTGCTCCCCTTTCTCTTGGCGAGATAGAGAAGGTCACTGCCTCTATGGCTTCAGATAAGACACCTGGCCCGGATGGCTTCCCTGCCAATTTTTATAAGGTTTTCTCCAGGAGCTTGCCCTATACTTCTCAGGCTACATGAGTACCTTTCCTCTTCTGGTGTTATAGACCCGTCCTTCTCGAAGCCACTATTATTCTAATTCCTAAATCCGTAAAATTCTCACGGACCCTCGAGCTATCAGCCTATATCCTTCAGAATTATGACATGAAAATCTTTTCTAAGGTTTTAGCTGAAAGGATCAAGAAGGTCTGACTGGATTACTTAGCCCGGAGCAGGTGGTTTTGTGTATTCTAGATCCCCTTCAGATCATCTAAGAACTCTGTCTCACATCTCTCAACATGCTCAGGTATCTCGCTGTCCCATGGCCTTAGTCTCATTAGACGAGAGAAGGCCTTTGACCGAGTGGATTGGTCCTTTCTTTGGGCTGTGATGGCGAAGATGGGCTTCCGTCATCTTTTCTTAAATGGGTTCAGGTCCTTTGGCTTTCCCTCGGAAATATACTGTAATGGGGTTTTTTCGCGCCGGCTATACACTGGTACTAGGCAGGTTGCCTTCTTCGCTCTTTCTATTTAATTTATATTTGGAACCCTCCTTATCAGGCTTAAATCTTCTGCTTATTAGAGGTTGCTTAGTGCAGGCAGGAGCTGGTTCTTCGGCTTATGCGGATGATATACTCCTGCATGTTGAATGTCCGCCTGACTCCTAAAAGTGGCATTAGATGTTATTAGGCAGTATGGGGCCTCTCTCAATATAGATTGAATATATCCAAATCTGAAATTTTTCCGCTAAATGTTTATACGTATAAGCAGGAGTTTGTTAATTTTGGTATGAGATGGTCTCCCAGATCGATTAAGTATCTAGGGATTCACTTCTCGACAGAGCCTTCCCTCTCAGGAAGCTTAATTTGAATAATATTAAAATCTCATCCACCAAGATTTGCTATGATGGTCCATCCTTCCCATTTCTCTTGCAATGGATCAATATTATTAAAAGAATGTCCTCCCCCGTGTCTTCTATCCCCTTAATTTATTAAATCTCTGGTTACCTGCCTCCTACTTTAAGCAATTTCATGCGATGTTTTCCAGGTTCATTTGGCGAGGAAAGGGAGCTAGGCGTTCGTTCTCCAAACTATCTCTTCCTAAGGATAAGGGCGGTCTCCGGCTTCCTAATCTTTTGTTTTATCATTGGGCGGCTCATCTTGCTAAGTTAGGGAGATGGCTCTCTGCGAACTCAGATCTCCCATGCCCGATCTGGCTTCAAATTGAAAGGGCGATCCTTTCGGAGGCCAAGTTGGATACGTGTGCAATTTTTTATACTTCCCCGTCTGTAATTTCGCAGTGGATTGCTGACCGTACGATTCTGGTATCCTTTAAATCCCTTTCTCAGTGTTTGCGTTCTGTAAACATCTTCTCCGGCTGGATTTGGGTCAACCGGTTATGCTCAATCCTAATATTAAGTTGTAAATCAATGATCACTCCGAGTGGCTTCTGCAAATTAAAGAAGCCAGGCTGGAGCACTTTTATGATCAAGGATCCCTTCTTTCCTCAGCTGACATACTTACGAAATACGCCATCCCCAATGTTAAGATTTTCAAAATTTACCAATTAAGACATCTTATTGCTGAGAAATTTGGTATTTCTTTTAATGAATCGCTGGTTTACCCCTTTCTCTCTCAAATAATAACCCTTGCTTCTAAACCGCATTCCATCTCGTTAATCTATTCTTATCTTTTAAATTATAAATTTCCAGAATCTCTCAAGGGCTCTAATATCTGGTCTTCTCTGCTGCCTGAGTCTACCTTGAACTGGTCCCTCATCTGGAAGGACCTTCATACTCAGGATAGATTAAGGCTTACTCAATACTATGTTGTGAACAATTTGTATTATACCCCTAAGAAGCTTTTCAAGCTTAAAAAGCTCCCCCTTTCTACCTGCTCTAGATGTATGCAGGATGAAGGGGATTCCCTACATATTTTTTGGTCTTGTAGCAAGGTGGCTCCTCTGTGGTCTCTTATCCGGGATAATCTGGATCCCCTACTAGGTCTCTCAGATTTTTACCCTGAGGTTTGTGTTCTGGGGATTACCTAGCATAGATAGTGTGGAGCGCGCGGTATCATATGGCCTTGGTGTCCATAGCAGTTAAGAGGCTGGTCCTAGGCATTGGACTGACTAATTAGCCCTGGCATATGCTGAGTGGCTGGTTGAGCTTTCTGCTATCTTAATTCTGAAAGCCTGGTAGCCAGCCCTACGTTGCCGCATGGACCTGTTTCGAAGAGATGGGGTAAATTACAGACGCTTATATTTGCACCACTGAGTTCTCGACCTTTCCCTGGTGCCCGTGAAAGACACCCTGTGTCTTGTTATATATTGTCAGCTGCACCTCTGTTGTTGGGGTGGAGCATAGCTATAGATGGCTAGTACTTACACATCCAGTCTGAAGGCAATGTTTGCTTGGCACACTTAGTCTTGGGTGGGGGAGGGGGGGAGGAGGTTTTGATCGGAGGCGTGGGTGATGGGGGAGGGTGGGGGTTTGGAGGCGGGTTTCGGTATGTGGGAGGTTGGGGTGGGGGGTTTGTTGGGGTTTTTTTTTGGTTGTACCGTGTACTATCTGTGTCTTATCTACTTGACATGTTTCTAATGTTTTGTTTTGCTTGTGAAATCAATAAACTTAAATTTCAAAAACAAATCTACAAAATTATTTTTTTTGCCATCCAGGAGTGGTTCCAGAAATCAGGCCTAGTCCTGAATGGCAGAAAATCAAAAGTAATGCTGTTCTCAAATCAGTATAATAGCAATAAATCTCCCCCAGCACTTGTAAAAACCACAGCAGGAGAACTGTTACAGCAGATTTCAGAATACAAATATTTACGTCTATGGATAGACAGCAATTTAAAATTTCAACACCATATTGATGTTTTGATTAAAACAGCTCCAGACGGGGGGCGTTAAGATGGCCAAACACTGTATGGATTGCTCCATGAGATAATTAATAGTAAACCAAATGTTGATTCCAATAACTGATTATGGAAATCATATTTATGATCATGTAGTCAATTCACAAATAAAAAAGGGAGAAGTTTTATATAATAAACTTGCACACTTTATTCTGTTAGCAGATAGAAGAACACATCACTGCAATTTAATAAATGGGGTAAATTGGCTTACAGTTAGGAATAAAATAAAAAGATCTTCGAGCAGCCAATTAAGAAATACAATGGTAACAGGAAAACCAGTGTAACAGCTAGAAGACTACAAAAGCCAAGTCATACACATAATCTTAGGTCGAGAGGACAATTGAGAGACCTAAACATTAGGACCCCTCGTACAAAATATGGAGGGATGTCATTTGTATACTCATCAATAAAATATTGGAATGAACTAACTTGCAAACTGAAAATCTGTAAGAAAATAAAAATAGATTTAATATATCCCTGAGGCAAAAACTGACTACTAGATGTTGCTGTTATGATTGAGATATTGCTTGGCATATGTACACATGAAATGTTTTATAGACCCTGTCTTATAACTGTGTTTATTTGATGTTCTTATTGTATTGTTATAAGTCTAAATGTTATGGAACTGTAAATGTTACTTATCTGATATCTAGGAGCACCTTGTAAATGGGACTTGTCTCAATGGTGTATGCCTCTCTTTCCTGTGGAAAAATTAAAATAAAGAAATGATGGGGTTAACACCCACTAAAAAGTTGCTTCTCCCAATAAATAAATTCTTCAAGAAAGATGCACTAAGGATTTTACAAGCTCAGAATTCTGCTCCACATCTCAATAAGAGGTTGGATAAGAAATACCAGCTGGACAGGGAGGGTGCTGATTTCCTTTTCTCCCACCCTGTCCAACAGGTGGTGGTACAAGTAGCAGCCTGTGAGAAGGCAAAAGTACCCCTGGCATCCCACCTTCCGGAAAAGGATTCTAGGAAAATTGACAGCATGGCCTTAAAAAAAAAAAAAAAAAAAAAAAAAAGGCTATTTGTTACATCTCTCTGGCAGTCTGTCCTGGCCATGGCTGACAAGGCCCAAGCCCAAGCTCCACTTTCAGCTGACCTAGCTGAAACAGCAAGATTTGGTTTGGAGGCTGCCAAGTACCAATGGCTGCTGACTCCAATGAAACTGCTGCCAGATGGATGGCAAATACTGTAGCACAGAGAAGGTTTACCTGTTTGAGAGCCACAAACTTTACTCAGGACACTCAAGTTAAGGCTATGGATTTCCCATTAGAGGGTAATTCCCTCTTTGGGGACAAGACAGAGGCTTACATGAAAAAGGTGGATGAATACAAAGCCACCTTCAAGAGCAATTAGGCCAAGGCTGCATCCCAAATTCAGCAGTACCCACAGCAGTGGTACTTCAGGGGCAGGGGCAGAAGGGGTCCCAGACATGGTTCCCAGTTCCAGATCCAGTCGCAAGCAAAACAGACACCTTGACGGGTTGGTACAGACTGTCTCCCCACTGCCTGTAGGAAGCAGACTGTCTCACTATTTCCAGGTTTGGTATCAAATTTCCACAGACAAGTGGGTCCTGGAAGTAGTGGGTCAGGGATTGTCTCTAAGTTTCAAATCCCTCCCAGTTTTAAGAACCAGAGTTTTTAAACCATCCACCTGTGCAGAAAGAAAACCCTCAGAAAAAGAGGTTCGAAACCTGCTACTGTCAAACACAGTGGAATCTGCCCCAGTATAACAAAAGGGAAAGGGATTCTTCTCAAGGTATTGCTTTACCACAAAGAAAAATGGGGAGTGGTGGCCTATCTTAGACCTCAGGGTGCTAAACAGGCACTTAAAGCCAAAGTTCAAAATAATACAAAATCACACATACTCCCATAATGCAAGGCATCATGGGCTGTATATGCAAATCACCACAAAATATTATGCTGATTCAGCTTTAAGCAGAAATGCATAGTGCAAAGTTCAAAATGGTAACTTTGCCACTTATTCTGCCAACACTCCAAAAGGGGGGATGGTTGGCATCAGTGGACTTAAAGGATGCTTATTTCCACATCCTCATAAGGGAGTGTCACAGAAAGTACCTCAGGTTCAGATTCCCATCAGGTCACTGTCAGTTCTCAACCCTGCCATTCAGTCTCACTTCAGCTCCAAGAGTGGAACACAAAGTGCTTGGCAGTGGTTGTGGCACACCAGCGAAGACTAGGTGTAACAGTCTTCCCCTACCTAGACAACTGGCTGATGATTGGTAACTCACCTCAGCAGGTCATGGAACACTTACAACTCACCCAAGGACTCTTAGAGTCTCTGGGTTTCCTAATAAATATGAAAAAATTGGTCCTGTAACCTACACACGTACTGCAGTTCATAAGAGCAGAGTTAAATATTGCAGGGCAGAGCCTATCTGCCTCTTGACAGGGTGAGAAGTATTTGTCTGTTAGCAGGCTCATTCAGTCTGAACAGACCAAAAAATGCAAGGCGGTTTTTTCAGTTACTGGGCCACATGGCAGCAGCCACAGGCACAGTCATGGAGTCCCGGTTTCAGATGAGAGACATCCAGTTTCACCTCAGGGCATACTGGTGTAAAAAAAAAAAAATAGATTCTCTCTCAAAACTGATTCCAGTAACAAAGACATTGTTACGGGCTCTTCAGTGATGGAAAGAGGAAGCCAACCTAAGAGGAGGGGTTCCTTTTCTCACAACAGATACATCACTACTGGGGTGGGGATGCTGACATAGGGGATCACACCACACAGGACACATGGTCAAGTGCAGGGTCACTCCTACACATAAATCTGCTGGTGTTAAGAGAAGAGCTGCTGGCATTAAAGGCCTTCACACCACTGGTGCAAGGAAAGGTGGTACTGGTCAGAACAGACAATACCACCACAATGTACTAAGTAAACAAGCAGGCAGGGACAAGGTCAAGACCTCTCTGCACGGAAGTCATGAAAATATGGAGTCTGGCATACTCCCTGCAGGTTTCCCTGTGGGCAATTCATCTGCCAGGCAACGGGTTTAGGTAAATGGTACCTTGTCAGACTTGGGAATATACTCATGAAATTTGCTGATGACACCAAATTGGGTGGCACTGTGAACAATGCTGATAATATACAAACTTTACTAGCAGACCTTGCATCTATTGAACATTGGGCTACCGAAAACAAAATGCACTTTAATGTAACAAAATGTGCAGTCTTACACATAGGCAAAAACAAACCTAGATAGGTATACACTTAAAATAATATATCTATTAGAGAATCTTCTTTAGAAAAAGATCTCAGGGTACTAGTAAATAATAAACTTTCCTCATCTTCCCATTGCAACAAAATAGCTAATCAAGCCAATGCTCTTCTTCGTAGGATAAATAGTACATTTGTTTCCAAGTCAGAACAGTGTATTATGACCCTGTATAGATCTCATGTCAGACCTTACATGGATTATGGCTCCTCCTTTTGGAGTCCTTATCTAGTATCAGACATTAATAGAATTGAACAAATTCAACGCAGGGCCACAAAACTTATTCCATATTATGCTCATTTAGATTATGACACTAGATTACAGAAGACTGGCTTGTATTCACTCAAACAGAGACGAATAAGAGGTGATCTTTTACAGTTGTTTAAAATTATGAAATCTCCTATTCTAATGGAGCAGTGTGGCTTAACATCCAACAGAAAAATTGTTGCCAGGTTACATAATAAACAAATTGACATCAAAAAATGCAATACAAATAAAAGACAAAACTTTTTTACTATTAGAACTCCTACGATATGGAATACTTTGCCACAAGATATTGTTGATTCACCTACTATTATGATTTTCAAAAACAAAATAGACAAATGGTTATTAGAATAGTACTGCATACAATGATCCACAAATGTGGAGGACAATCTCGATGGGCTATGGCCTTCATTTGTCCAATGAACCAAGTTACCAAGGACAATATACTGGCAGTTGCACTGAGTCCAATCAACTAGGGCCATCATGAATGGACTCTGAACAGTCAGGTGGTACAAGTAATGTTCAAGAGTTGGGGCACTCCAGAGGTAGACTTGTTTGCATCCCACCAGAACCACCACCTGCCACAGTATTGTTGCAGACCTCCAAACAAGGGAACAGTCCCCCTGGATGCTCTGACTCTAAATTGGTCAGGGAAGCACCTGTATGCTTTTCCTCCCTTCCCACTGGTTTACAGTGTTGCTCAAGCTCAGGGCCCAGTCAGCATCAATGACCTTGATTGCACCAGATTGGGCCAGGCAGCTATGGTACTCTTTAATTGCTCTCCATGGCCATGCCAATGCACCTCCCTCAGAGGCACAGCCTGTTAACCTCCAACCAGGGGAGGCTCTTGTACCTGGCCCTCAGATCCCTCAGGCTCAAGGCATGGCTCTTAAGGACCTAGAGTATGCAGGTTTGCACCTTTCTGAAAGTGTTCTGGATATATTAAGGGGTTACAGGAAACCATCTACCAAGAAAACCTATACAGCAAAGTGGAAAAGGTTTTCTATTTGGTATTCAATCAAGGATGTGATATCAGCACAGGCAGGGGTCCCAACTTTGCTGGACTATCTCACCTATCTGCACTCATTGTGCCTATAGCCCACTACCTTAAAGGTCCACCTAGCTGCACCATCTGCTTATATCTCAGCTGAACAGAGTAGCTGTAGCTTCAGACCCTATCTTCAAAAGGTTCTTTTTTTTTTGAAATTCAACATCTTTATTAATTTATGTCTTAGCACAAAGTATATAACAAAAACAAATGAGCCACACACTAATAACAACCAGAATAGCTTAATGGTGACATGACGCCAGAATGTCACAGGATCAAATATAACCAAATAATAATGTATTGTTATGCCCACCCATCCCTCCACCCCCATCCCAGTACCCTCCCCACCCCCTCCACTGGAGTGTGCCTTATTAAAAGTAAAGTAACAAAGTGGTACAAAAGAACAACTAAGAGTTCAGCAATAACAGGCATCAAAAGAAGATAAAACAAGCTGAGGCGGTCAGAGGCATGTATTGCATAGAACTTAGTTCAAATATAAAGCATATAATTTACCCCATTTCTGATTAAAGGAGGCTATACGGTTCCGGGAGCTTGCTGTTAACCTTTCAGTGTTAAAACAAAGCGACATTTCTTTCAGCCATTCCGCATATGATATGGCCAGTTGGTCCATCCAGTGCTTGAGAACCAGTCTTTTGACTGCTATGGAAATTAGAGCCATGTGAAATCTGCGCTCCTGAACTCTAATATCAGAAAACACCCCTAGGATACATATTTCTATGGTAAACAAATCACCCAATCCCAGAAGGGGATCCAGATTAGACTAAATTGTATTCCATAATGGAGCCACCTTGTCACAATGCCAGAAAATGTGTATCAGGTTCCCTTCAGTTGCACCACACCGTGTACAGTTAGCCAAAGGTAGTCTGCCTAGTTTGGCCAACTTAACCGGTGTATAGTACAGATTATTTAAAATATGATACTGTATGAGTCTGTGCCTGTCTTGAGTAAGATATCTATGCATGTCCACCTAAATCTGACTCCAAATCAAGGAGGAATCTGGCAGAAGAGAAGTCCAAGTTTTAGAACCTGTAAGGGCATTAGGATATTTGATACCCAGTAAGAAGGAGTAAATCCTGGAGATTCCATGGGCCTTATTTGCACATTCCTGTATCTGATATAAAAAAGGCCTGACTTGGGACAACATGAATGTGGTCCCAAAAAGAGAGACCATAAGATGTCTCAACTGAAATACCTTGAATATATGTTTCTGAGGAATATTCGATTTAGCTATTATGTCGGTTGAAGAAAGAAGAGAATCCTGAGAAAACAGGCTTTCCACAAGAGTATCCTGTAACTGAGGAAGCCAGTCTGGGGAAAGCGTAGAACCTCCTATTTTGATGTTAGGGTTTAAAGTAAGGGGTTGAGCCATATCCTTTTTGGGTGAAATGTTAAAGAAGTTCCAACACTGGGCCAAAACCTTTATAGAAACCCCTACAGTCGAATTTTGTATAAGAGGGGGTAATGCCGAGAAAGTGTAATATAAAACTCTGGGTAAGTTAAGGTTAGGCATATCCAGAAGCCTTTTCTCCAACTGTAGCCAGATAGGAGAATGTTCATCTGGTATGGATCTCAACCATCTCCCATTTTGGACAGATGGCTCGCCCAATAGTAAGAAATAAAATTGGGGAGGCAGAGTCCACCTCTCCTTTGGGTAGATTAAGTTTAAGGAAGGCCTGTTTAGGATGTTTGCCCCTACAAATGAATTTAGAAAGGGCAGAATGGAGCTGTTGAAAATAAGACATTGGGAGCCAGATGTTCAGTAAGTTTAAAGGGTAGAAAAGATGGGACAGTACATTCATTTTTATAATACTAATACGACCCCATAACGACAATGGGAGTTTGACCCATCTTTGGAGATCCTGCTGGATATTCAACACCAAGTCATCCAGATTGAGTCTCCTGAGAACCTCTGGGTCTCTAGTGAGATGTATGCCTAAATATTTGATTGAGGAAGGGGACCATCTCATACTGAAATGAGATAAGTTGACTTGATGCGTGAGAGCATTTAATGGGAATGTAACTGATTTGGATAGGTTTAGCTTATAGTTAGCAATTTGACCAAACTGCTCAATAATTTGTAATGCATGTGTCAGTGAAGTTTCTGGGTTGGCCAAATGTAAAAGAATATCTTCTGCATAGACTGAGAAGGTCAGAGATTGCTGGTATACTGAACAACTAGTGATCTGAGGTGAGTTCTTAATACTAAGTAAAAGGGGTTCCAAATATAAATTAAACAAAAAGGGAGACAGGGGGCAGCCTTGCTGAGTGCCTGTAAACAGGGGGAACTGAGAGGAGAAAACCCCGTTACAATAAATTCTAGCAGTGGGTGCCTTGTATACCGTCTGAATCCATTGACTGAAGGTTTCCGGAAAAAAACATTTTCTTGACAGTAGCCCAAAGAAATTCCCAGTTTACTCTATCGAAAGCTTTTTCTGCGTCTAATGAGACTAAAGCCATGGGAATCTGGGAGTCTTGGGCAACCTTGAAAAATATGTGAGAGGGTTTGCAAGTGGTTGGCAGAAGATCTGCCTTGCACAAACCCCACCTGTTCAGGACTCAGCAGATGAGACCAAATCTGTTTAATTCTAAGAGATAGGATTTTGGTTAAAATTTTAATGTCATAATTTAGTAATGAAATTGGACGGTAACTGGCTGGCTCACTCTGGGGTTTGTCTGGTTTCAGAATCAGGACTATCATGGCTTCCAGCAAAGTGGGGTCTAGGGGATCTGAGGTGAACATGTAATCAAATAATTTCAAGAGAAGGGGAGCTATCTCCTTGCAAAAGACTTTATAGAAGTTAGAGGGAAAACTGTCAGGACCTGGGGATTTATCAAGTGCTAACCCATTAATTGCTTCCTCTACTTCAACCAAGGTAATGGGAGAGGCCAGGATCACGCACTGTTGGGCCTACAGAGAGGGGAGGTTAAGGCCATCCAGAAAGTGTTCAATACAAGAATGGGAAGTTTGAGAAGTACCCTTACTATATAGGTCCCTGTAGAATGATTTGAAGACCTGGGAGATATCTCAAGGGGAGGTTTTAATAGAGCCATCTGGGGAATAGAGTGCAGGAATCAGTCTTGAGCTTTCTACTTCCTGCAGTCGAAGGGCTAACATTCTACCTGGCTTCTCGCCTTGGTCTAAATAATGAGCTTTGGTTTTAAGGATGGCGTATTCTGCCTTTTCTCTTAGCAAATCCGCATATTCAATCCTAAGCTTCAGTAGGGATTCCAAATCAGATTGGGAAGATGAAGAGGATAAGCTATTTTCAGCCATCTTTTTTTGATTCAACAACGAAATAACTCTAGCCTCTCTCTCTTTTTTCCTTTTGGAAGAAGCTATCTTAATGAATTCTCCCCTGATGTAACATTTAAAAGAGCACCAAATCAGGTCCTCCCTGCATGTGGAACCCATATTGAAATCTATAAAGGAAGAGATTAGCGACTTAATGTGGGAAATTATTGGTTCCTCTTTCAGGAGTTGTGTATTTAATTTCCATGAGGTGTCCCTTTGAAGGTTTGGATCGGGAGAGATCAAAATCCATGCCACGGAATGATCAGATATAACAATTGGTTCAATTCCTGTCTGGTGAGTACCAGCCAGAAGAGTGGTGCTGATCAAAATGAAATCAATTCTGGACCACGACCGGTGGACCTAGGAGTGGAAAGAAAAGAGCTGGCTAGAGGGATTGAGCAGACGCCATGGGTCACATAAACCCAATAAGTCCATAAACTCCCTCAGGGCTATTTGTGGAGGGGAAAGGGGTTTTAATGGCCTATAAGTTTCATCTAGGTCTTGTGACGGAGCAATATTCTAGTTGCCCCCTAGAATTAGCAAGGAGGGCAAAAATACACTCAGCTTGTCAGCCAAGCTCATAAGGAAGTCCACATCCCCTCCAACTGGACCATAGATTGCCCCAACACCACCCTGACATTGTTTAGCATACCTTTAACAATAATAAATCTGCCCTCTTGATCTGTTAGACTTTCTTCTGCCACAAATGATATATGTCTTTTAACCAAAATTGCCACCCCTCTACTAGATGACGACCCACAGGACGTGAAAATTTGAGAGAAACCCTGCTTACATAGACCATTTGTTTCCAAGGCCATGAGATGGGTTTTCTGCATCAAAAGAATGTCAATATTTAAGAAAGCGCAATTTTCGAGAACCTGATATCTTTTGGACATATCCCTGGAGCCTCTGACATTCCACATTGCGATTTTAATTGGCACCAAGGTCATGTATCTTTTTATTAAAAGAAAAGAAAGCATGTACCATTAACTGACCAGACAATCCCCAAAGGCACACTCCAGTCCCACCCCCATCCCCAACAACCCCTGTGGAAAGGAATTAGTAAGGAAGAGCTTCCCTTCCCAGGGAAATTCGTAAAATGCTCAAGTTACTGAAAGGTTAGAAAATCTTAACCATCCAGAAGTAGACTCAGGTCATGTAGTCAGTGGGGAAGAGACCAAGACAGTAACAACCCCCAAATCCCTCAACCTATATACAAAAGGTCCCCACCTGTATACTAGAAAGGATTTCAGGGTCCTTATTGCTTGTAACAAGAACCAGACCTGATAGGCAGCACTCCTATGAGAGGGGTAAATTACGTTTAAGAACCAAATCTGAATTAGAGCGCCATAAACTGATTCCAGAAAAAAAGACCTATTAAGTTGAAGCGCTCTCTGAACTCCATGCCTCACAGAGAGTGCACCCTTAACCCCTTTCCTAGGTGCGCTATGCATCGCTTCTGAAGTTTATTCCATCCTGAAGCCTCCCCGCCCATCGACCCTCTGGAAAATTGGCAAATGAAAGCCCTGACTAACATAACAGTACTCAAAAGAGTAACGATTTAACATGCTGAAATAATAGTGGGAATCATGAAATCAGACTACAAACTTGCTCGCTCGCAGACCTTGCCAAATTTATTCCCTCCCAAAGAGACAGATGCCTCATGCCGATGCATTTTGGACAAGACTTACCCAAAGGGCCAACACTCAGGAGGGCAGAGTCCCCAGGGTTTCCAGTTAGCTTGTTGCACTATTCAACTCCTCTGAGGTGAGCCCAACACCGAGCAATGTGAGGTGACGGGGGGGGAAACAAACCAGTGGGACCAACAGGTCCGTCTGTAATAACAACGTGCAGAAATGCCCCCTGAAATAAGGTTCCCACCCACCCTCGTACCGGAGCACATGAACACTCCACTGAGCCAGATACAGGCCCACTAGGCCTCACTGCAACCTCTCCCACCTGCCCATCCGATCCCCGAGATACCAGAGGAAGGGGGAGAAGGAAAAAACATCAAACAGGTAATTAAACAACTCCCACAGCAAAAAAGAACTATTGTCCTCAGGCAACTGCAGTGAAAAGTTCACCCTGCTTTAAGCAGGTTAGGTAGTCTGCTGAGAAGATCCATGGCGGCTTGTTCCGAAGAATCATACGAGTACCATACTCCGTCGACTGCCACCTGTAACCTGGCAGGGTAGAGAATCTTAAATCTTATTCCTGCCACAATTAGCTTGTTGACCATAGGATAAAAAGCAGATCTTCTTTGGTGCATTTCGTAAGGGAGATCTTGGGCAATCCTCAACTTGGAACTACCCCACAAAATGGCCTGAAGCTCCTTTGCTTCAGTGAGCACATGCTGCTTCTCCAGAAAACTTAGGAATTTCACGATTATAGGCCTTGGGGATGCACCAGGTGGGGGGTTTGGTCTCAGGGAGCGGTGAGCTCGCTCAACGTGATACTGTGGGTTGAGGGGAGAAGGGCCAACAATTTTGAGGAAGAACTTCTGCAGGAACGCAATGGTGTCAGATCCTTCCTCCAATTCAGGCAAACCCAGGATCAGCAGATTATTCCTTCTGCTTCTCCCCTCTAGATCTTCAGTTTTTAGTTGGAGTTTACTAATTTGCTGTTTCAGATGTACGATTTCTGCTTCTGATTTCTCTCTCCATTTCTCCTGAGAGGAGGTTCTCGCTTCTGAATCTCCCATTCTTGTAGATAAAGAGCTTAGGTCTCCACAAATAGATTTCAGCTCTGCCGAGATATCCTCTAGAGTTTCTTTAAACGGGAGCAATTCCTGAAGAAAACGGTCCTCAGTTAGAGGAATCGCTGATGTGCCAGAAGAACCAGACTTGGGAGCATTCCCAGAACTTTGATGTTTCGATTTCTTGGACGATTTTTCTGGGGTGGGTGGTGGGGTATGTCGGATACCAGCCTGCTTCATCTCCGCTTCCATTTCAGCTGTAAAGCTGGTTACGTTATTACAAACCAGACAAAAATTCTGCCACAGAGCTCCTAAATGAAAAGGAAGCTTAAAACTGATGTCTAACTTGTACCCCTTAACAATTGAAGGGCCAAAAGAGGGTTAAAAATGGTCGATAAGCGGGAGCTCCAGAATAGTGCTGCTTTCAGGCACCCTGCATCATGTGAGCCCCCTTCAAAAGGTTCTTTAAGGGTCCAGCACACTTGCCCCCTCTCACCTGGAACCGGTGCCAACATAGGACCTATATGTGTGTATAGCTAAGCTCATGGGTTCCCCCTTTGACCCCATGTCTTCAGTTCATTTGAAATATGTCACATGGAAAACAGTGTTCCTACCGGCAATGACTTCTTCCAGAAGAATCAGTGAGCTCCAGGCTCTCTGCATTGAACAAGACTACGTTTTCTTCCAAGTTTCAGCATTTGTTCCACCTTATCTGCTGCATCTGCTGTGTGTTGCAACAAGAAAGCCAGACTGTGTAAGAACTGTTGTTTTTTTACCTTGAGGCTAAGTTATCATTATTGTGAACTGTTCCCCTGTGCATTGACTTTGGCTGTTGTTTCAGTTTGTGGAGGGGGCTCGGCAGTCAGACAACAGCCTATCAGTGACAAGAAGGGGTGGGGCTGGGTACTATAAAATGCTCATGCCAGCCCAAAGAGAAAGTCAGCATTTGTTCCACCTTACCTGTTGCATCTGCTGTGTGTTGCAACAAGAAAGCCAGCCTGTGTAAGAACTGTTGCTTTTTTAACTTGAGGCTAAGTTATCATCAGTGTGAACTGTTCCCCTGTGCACTGATTTTGGCTGGCATTTTAGTTTGTGGAGGGGGCTTGGTGGTGAGCCAACAGCCCATTAGTGGCAAGAAGGGGCAGGGCTAAGCACTACAAAATGCTTGTGCCGGCCCGAGGCGCGAGCGCTCAGGTGCATGTATGAGTGGCTTCACAACTCAGTATAAGTATCTGACTTAGACTGTTCAAATTATTTAACATTTTTTAGATAAGTTATTGGTATCTTGGATTAAGAGCTTGTGTTCCTGACCCGTACCTCCACGTATTGATCCCATAGGTGCCCTAGTGAGTACCTAAAGAATGTGTTACAAGGGAGTGTTAATTCTGGTGCAGGTGTGGAAGGGTTCTTTTAAAAGTGCACTAATTACAGTGTAACTGCTGTGGTATGCCTACAGGTTCTGTTTTTTAAATGCATAAGTATTTATATTTTTCTTAATATTGTATAGTATTTCTTTCTAGGAAATAAAAATCTGAGAAAGACAACATTTTAATTAGGTGGCTACTTAAACAGTTTCAAGCAGACTTGTGGATTGTCAAGTTATACATATAGGCCCGGATATTCAAAAGGGTTGCGCCATGCGCAACAGGGTTGCGCATGCGCAAGTCCAAAAATGCGCCATTTTGTGATATTCAGAAGGAGGCAGTTGCGCCACCGAAAACATGCTGAGCAACAACGCAATGAAAATGAAGGCATGCACAACCGAAGGGGGTGGACCCATGCATAAAGAGCACAATGCGATATTCAAAGACTTGAGCGATGCGCAATAGCGGCACAGACCGGAAATTGCGACTAGCGGAAATGAGCCAAAATAAAAAGGCTCAAGGAAGCGGGCAAGAACGCCATAAAGGCTGCCAAGTGGGAGAGAGAGAGAGAGAGAGAGAGAGAGACAGACAGAGACAGACAGACAGACAACAGACAGGCTAGGGCAGGCAAGGAAAGGCGTGGGCCATAGGCTGTAGAGGCCAGCGGGGTGCCCGTGCAGTGGAAGTAGCAGTGAGGACAGCGGGGTAATACAGCAACAGCAGCTGGGGGGGCAGAAGCCAGGGAGATGGACAGTGCCAGCTTCCACATGGAAGCTGTAATGAGGGGGGTGAGAATGCATGCTGCAGGGGGACGTGGCCGTGGAAGGGCCTGTCGGTGGTATGCCCCCAACAGGCAGTACCGTGCCCGCATCAGCTTTGAGCTGTACACAGATGTAGAGATCGTGGGCCGGTACCGCCTGAACAGGGCAATACTGAGACGGCTCTGTGAGCTGTGCAGTGATGTGATGCAGGCACCCGGGCGACGGAGTCATGCTCTGTCGGTGGAGACCAAGGTGACAGCCTGCATGTGCCTGCTCGCCACGTGGCATTTCTGGTGAGGCCGACAGGGACACCACAGGCATCACACAGTCGCCACGCCACGCATCCTCACCCAATTCCTCAGTGCACTGCTGCCACATGCTCGCGGAGTACATCCATTTCCCAGCACGCGCAGAGCGCATAGCAAACATGCAGGAGTTCCACAAGGTAACACGATGCCTGGCGCAAGAATATAGATCACACCCATGTGGCCATTCGCACGCCACCTGGCCCTCCAATGGGCTCACATATAGGAACAGAAAGGGCTTCTCCAGTGTCAACTGCCAGGTGGTGTGTGATGCCACTCGCTGATAATCAATGTCTGTGCCACACACCTGGCGGAGCACATGATGCCTTCATATGGTATCAGTCCGCACTGTGCCATCGATTCGAGAGTGGGGACATCCCCACAGGACATCTAGTGGGTGAGTACACATGTATGGAATGCAAACTCGGGCAAGGGTGGAATGCCACAGGTGCCATGGTAGTGGCACACAGGGATAAGGGCAATATGGACCTGAACATGAGACTGATCTCCACTATCTCCACACAGGTGACAGCGGATACCCACTCCGTCCCTGGCTGCTCACACTGTACTGGCACCCCATGACCCCATCGCAGCAACGCTATAATGAGGCACATGTTTCCACACGCAACATCATAGAGCGGGTATTTGGGATGCTCAAGGCACGCTTCCGATGCCTAGACACCTCCGGCGGTGCCCTACAGTACAGCCCCCAAAAGGCCTGTGGGATATTCCTGGCCTGTTGCATCCTGCACAACATGGCCAAAGACCATGGGATAGCCTTACAGGTTGAAGAGGGGGGACAGCGATGGGGATGCCAGTGGCGCCGGTGTTGATGGTGATGAGTAGCCCCTCCTAGGACAGCGGGACCCCCGACTGATCCGGCAGGCCCAGCTGCACTGGGACACCATCACAGAGGAGCACTATGCAGAACACAGGTAAGTCAAGGGGACATGTGCAACCAACACTGTCCATGCGCAAACCACAGGCACACAGGGGAACACACCAGGGGTGCATGATGGTCAGGGGAGTGGAAGGGTCCAGGCATACAAACACACCATCAGGGAGGGGTGAGCACTCATATGGACACACACACACACCAGGCACAGAGTGTACATGGGCAGATGCACAGCACAGCAGAACCGACATTGCTAACACACAGCACCACTGACCACCCTCACCACCTGTACTGTCCAAGTACGTGTGTCAGATGCTGGGCACCCTTGCACCTTGGTGTACAGTACAATGCAGGCATCATCATGCACACGCACCTGTGGACAGCAGTTGGGAGGGTGTGCAGGTGGTCTGTGTGTCGGCGTGGTGAGCAGAGCACCCAGCAGTGCACTGCCCACCATGACACACATTGCACACATGGCAGCACCAGACAGGACCCGCACTGGGAGACAGCTCAGTCATGTAGCACTGTCCCATGGCCACCGCGGATGCGTGGGCGGCCCCACCCTGACCCAACAGCACTGGCAGGCTGAGCAGGGGCCACATGGGGTGGCACTGTTGCACCACCAGGGGTCCCACTGCGCGAACGCGACCTTGCCCGCACAGGGGTCTGCAGCATGCCGAACAAACCTGCACCAGGGGTGCTCGGGATGGCCACAGCAGAACCCGGTGTCGACAGGCCTGGTGTTGCACGATGCCGGGAACGGGGAGTGGAGAGTGAACTGTGTGGGGTGTGCAGTACAGGGGCACCTGACTGTGTGCCCAATGCATCCATGACAGAGACCTCTGCATGGGTCAGCCTGTCAATGGCGGCCGTCACATCCGTCCGCATACGAACCAGCTCTGCATGGTCCAGAGCACACTCCCTGCTGTGCCGCTCCACAGCCACAGACAGTGCCTCCACGGACATTGCAACCTGCCTCTGCAGCTGTACTGATTCCTGCAGCAGGCGGGTGTGCTCGTCCAATGTGCACTGTGCCCCAAAGGCATCCTGTCCTCAGGGTATGGAAGGTCCTGATGCACAACACCCCTTGAGGGTGGGCGCTGTTCGCCAGGACCAGGAATGGGCAGATCAAAGGGCGGCAGACATGTGCCACCGCTTGACACTGTACCCCCAGACCTGGTGGGTGACTGCTGCTGCTGCCCCTCCAACCGCTGTGCCCCAGGGTCCACTCGTTCCACCGCTGTGCTAGCAACAGTGCCAGACACCTGCACAGCCACCGGTGCTGCCCCACCGGTGCTGACAGGCACAGCCTGGGACTGTGCCAGCATGCTGGTACACAAGTTGGAACCAGAAAGGCCCAGGGGCATGTGCTGGCCTGCTGTGTGTCCATCATGGGACACACACCTATCACTGCCCATTGCAGTCCTTGCATCATCAATCATGCAGGTACGTGCTACCGCCATAGTCACAGCGTGCTGGCATGTTTGCATGCCAGACTGCTGAGACACAGGCTGTGCACCCCCCGCACCCGAATCACCGACACCAGAGTTGGCGGCCCAGCGTGCATGTTGCTGCAGTGCCTGCTGGCTGGTGATAGAGGTGGATGGACCCTCCTCCATGTCCAGCAGGTCATCATCATTGCCTGGACCCACCACCACCATCTCCTGAAGACGAACAGGATCTGTAACAGAAAGAGAGTACATGTGAGTGCATGTGAACAACCTTCCCACCAACCCCGCCCAACACCACCACCATGTCATATCGTGCAGTGATGGGCTTCCACCTGTCTGGAATCCACCTCCTGGTACGCCCTCAATAGCGCTCTGCTGCATTGATGCAACCAGTGTCTCCTCAGCCGAGGTCAGCTCCAACACCACTGGCGGGCCCCCGCCAGTGCCAGCACGCGTCGCCCTGGAAGGCTGCCACCTTCTCTTCAACCTCCTGCGGTCTGTCCCCATCTTCTTCTTGCATTCCTGCATGGAGCACTGGTGGCTTCCGTGCAGGTTCATGGCCCGAGCTACCCCCTCCCATGCAGCCACACGGGACTGAGGGGTGCCCCTCCGTTCACTCAGTACTGGCTCCTCATCCAGATAGGCCTGGAAGAGGGCCTCTGTCTCTGCTGGGGTAAAGTTGGGCCTCCTCCTATGCCCACCATCCTCACCCTCACCTTGGCTCTGCTCGGTCATGGCGATCTGTATGGAGGCAAGTGGACACCTGTCACTGTGCAGTCTACAGCATTTTCCCATGGCCATTGTCCAGAACATCACACAGCATGCAACTCACCTCTCACCTGCAGTAACCGAATCTGGCCAGGGCAGCCCAATGTCGCACATTTATAGTGCAATGCATGCAAATTAGGAGTGGAGCAACTATAATGACATGCAAATCACACCACTGCACCTTTGAGTGGCTGATCAGATGATTTGCATGTGTCGGCTGAATTTCGCAAATTTGCACTTTGCGCAATACGGTTGAGTCGGCTGAGCCAATGGCGCAGATCTGTGACTGTGTGGTACACTGCATTGCGCATGCCCAGATAGCTTACGCAGGCATCTGCCACGCTGCTGACGTGCTGTGCGTGATCGGCAATTCAGGCCATGGCCACCATTGTGCCAGTGGCACTACAGCACTGGGCACTATATGGCGCTGTGGCACTACTGCGCAATAGTCCACTGTGGCACTGGTACGCAGCTGGTCGGTCATGCAGGATGCGTATACGTCAGATGGCGCTGTGTGTGGCCTTGCGTCATTGCCCATGACCTTGTGTCCAACCTTTGCCCCCTGGCCCTGTTCAGCTGCCATGTGTACGGCCCTATTGCGCTGTCTGGTGACAGCGCTATGTGAAGTGACGGTGCTATTCGAACAGCACGATTGGAACCTGTGATGGTCTATTGTGCAACATCTCTACGTGGGGTTACGGCGCAGCGGGGTGCCATATTGCCTGCTGTAAAGTTGGTACCATGGCTCACAGAAGAGCAATTCAGTGGAGCCCAGTCGAACTGGCCAACTTGGTGGCCCTAGTGGAGCCCCACTATGGGGCACTTTATGGTGAGGCGCCCCTCACCATTGCCAGGATGCAGGTGTGGCAGCAAGTGGCCACTGACCTGGTGGGGGTCACTGGACGGTGCCGGTCAGCTGAGCAGTGCTGGCACCGGTATGGTGACCTCCGACGGAGGGATCCGGATCTTCTTGATCGGCTGCGGTCACGTGCCAGGCGGGGCGTGGTGCCTAGGCCAGGGGTGTACCATCTATGCACCTGTATTCTCTGTAGGGTGTGAGGTGTTTTGATGGCTGTACATAGGTGATGGCTCTGCCATGGTTGGCTGTGTCAGTGTGTGCAGGTGTGAGATGCATGGGTCTGGCTGTGTGGGCAGGCACTCTCACTGGGGCAGGGGGGCAGTCTACTTTGGAGTCACACTGATGTTTGTCTCAACATATGTCTCCCACAGGCCGGGATGTGAGGATGCAGGCACGGGGTGAGGAGGGCCGTGCCAGGGCCCCGGTGCCGGTGGGTGTTGCACCCCAGCAGCAGCAGCAGCAGCATCAGCGGCAGACCCAGCTGCTTGAGGAGTGTGAGTATCATTACTTCATGGATGCTATTGCATGCTGGGGGGGGGGCAAGACCACCAGCCATGCACAGCACAACCATGCAGGAAAGGGGAGGTCATAATTCCACTATACAAGACACTAGTGAGGCCCCACCTGGAGTACAGTGTACAGTTCTGGAGACCATACCTACGTAAGGACATAGACTGGGTAGAGAAGGTTCAGAGGAGGGCAACAAAGATGGTGCATGGATTGCATCACAAGTCCGAAGAAGACAGGTTGAAGGAACTGAACATGTACTCCCTGGAAGAGAGGAGGGAGTGAGGGGATATGATAGAGACATACAAGTATCTTACAGGGAGGAACAGGGTGCAGGAAAACACTATTTTTAAGTGAAAAAGATGTTCCAGGACTAGAGGGCATGGGATGAAGTTGGAGGGAGGACGATTCAGAGGAAACATGAGAAAGAATTTCTTCACAGAACGGTGGTGGACAAGTGGAACACCCTGCCAGAGGAAGTGGTGGGGGCTGAAACAATCACGGATTTAAGAATGCACGGATAGACATAAAGAATTCTGGAGGTCAGGGGTAAGGTGCAACAGACTTATAGGAAAACAAAGTGAACTTACAAGCTCAAATGGCCAGACTGGGTGGGCCATAGGCCCTTATCTGCCGACACTGTCTATGTATCTATGTATGTATGCACGACACAGGTGACATGCATCACTGTCCAGTATCACAGCACGTCTGTGTATGCGTCACTGGTGGTCCATGCATGCACTGGGCACATAGCTGTGTAACTGGCATTGCACCACGTTGCCACGTCACTTGACAGCCTTGTTTGTGCTGTGATGGACATGGGCAGTGTGTGTGTGCAGTGGTGCACATAGCTGGTGCTGCCTGTTTGTGATGGCCATGTGCATGTTCACTGTGGGTGGGTGCATGCCATCACAGGTGCGGGACATTGGGCTATATGGCTTGCAGGTTGGGTGGTGTTCAGGGTTGTGGTCAGTCACAGCCATTGACTGTGTTCCCATTTTCCTAGGCCTCAAGTTCTCTGGAGGATACATCGACATACGGGCCTGACACAGGTGTCCTTGGATAACCAGGCCATCCTGGAGTCCATTAGAGACATGGCCTGCAGAGGAGGCAGATCGGAGGGACAGCAGAACCAGGCACAGGATGACCAGCCAGCTGGGCCTTAGGCCACAATACCCTTCCCACTTCTCCCATCCCTACCACCCTGCCTTCCTCTCAAGTTGTTCATCCCTACCCTTGAACACCCCTACCTTGTACCCATCCCCCTTGTAAATAGTTCTTGTTTATTGTTTTGTTATTTACTATTTGAAAATTTGAAAATACATATTTATATTTTGATATGAATACTGTGTTGGTCTCTGATTTGCAGCTGGCTATGGGTGCTCAGTTGCAGTGGTGTACATGCCATCTGGGGTGGTATGGTCCTGGGTATGTGTGTGTGTGTGTGTGTGCATGGGGAGGTATCTCCGGCATGGCAGTGACTTTCTGTTGGTCTTGCCATCTGCTGCCACCCACTGCTGGGTGCACAGGGTGTGTCTGGCTTGTATGCTTCTCTGCTGCACGGGGTTGACGTGTGCTGGGGGGGATGCATGGTTTCCTGCAGTGCCAGTCACTGCACATGGGTGGTGTCTTGGGGTCACGGTGCAGGGTGTGCTGTGTGTACGGGGGGCTGATGTGCACTGTGGTTGTCAACCCCCTGTGTGTGGCACTCTCAGCCTGCCAGTGGTTGTGCTGGGGTGTCATGGCTCTGCTGTGCTTTGTTGGCTTGTCCCCATGGGCCAGTAGATCATCCGTCACACCCCCAGTGATGCTGTGCTTGGGGTGTGCAGGTGTCTTGTTGGTTCTGCAGTGTGGTCCTGTGCCCATGTGTGGCATGGCTGGCGGTGGGCCCCAGCCTGCCTCCCTGGATGTGCAGTTCCATTGCTGTGGGGGGTCTGCTTGCGCTATGGCACCTCTGGACTGCTCAGCTGGGCTGCCCTGGATTAGCGCTATAGCACAACATTTCTGCTCAGCTTCTCCTTCCTGGTTGCGCTATGGCACAGTTAGTGCGATATTCAGACGTTGGCTGCTTGCGCAATTTGTTCTGCTCCATGTTTGAATATCGCACCTGTTGCGCATATGCGCAATTGGTTTGTGCTTGCTCCTGCTGTTGCGCACATTTTGGGTGCAGTTTGAATATCCGGGCCATAGTATTTAGTTAGTAGTTGGGACTATACCTGGTTATATTCACAATTGTATATCTATATTTTTTTCTTTCTTTTTACCTGTCTTCAGAATGCTAATATTAAGGTTCTGTTTAGTTTTTTAATTTATTGGTTATCTTGCCCAACAAGTGCCAGATTATTTGTCAAATGGATCTATCCATATTGAACAGTGTGCATACGACCATGGGTATAGGGGTACAATGACCAGTGGAGACAAAATGAAACAAATATGAGAAAGAGCAAAATTGCCTGGGTTATTGTGCTCTAATGCAGAATCTAGATTAATTCAGTGGGTGGCAATGCATAGAGTTATGCTGATTAGGTGAGGACAAGACACTTTGTTTATTACTTGGTGTGTAACTAGGATATCATTTAAGAAAAATACTGAAAAGGAGCAACTATATAAATTCTATGAAATGGCCCTAATGATTATCATAATGCTAGGTGGGGATATTCATCCCAACCCAGGCCCTCTCCACTCTTTGGAGAATATTGGAAATAGCAATTCAACTTTGGGTAAAGATTTGATTGATTTAACTACAAATGTAATGAAAGAGGATGGGTTATCTATAATACACATTAACATTTATAGTTTGATGAAGAAAATTCACCACTTAAGAGAATGGAGAATTAATTATTGCCCTGATATTATCGTAATAACCGAAACCTGATTGAATGGGAAAACTTTAGATGACTCAATTGCACTACAAGAGTATGAGCTGTGGAGGCAGGACAAGAATAAAAGGGGAGGGGGGATTGTTGTTTATGTATCCAGTCTCTTAGATGTAACACAGATTGAAGAACAACAAAACTGGTGTTGCTCTGAGGTTCTTATAGTAGAATTAAAATTCCCCTTTAATAAACCTTTATTAATTCTAGGTGTATATCATCTACCTAAGAGTTCTTAAGAAGTATTTGATGTAATACAGGATTTTCTTTGGGTTATTGTATTAGTCATGAAGTTATGTTAATTGGGGACTTTAATAAGGATTGGAAAAAGGTAGATACCAGCTATAACATCATGGAAATGGATACTAATTTAGGGATGACCCAATTAATAAATGAAATTACTAGAATTATTGTAAAAAAAAACTAATTCATCTACAATCCTGGATTTGATATTCTCTACTATGCCAGAGAGATAGAGTATGTGAGTAGTGGGGTGCTGCCTGATTTGTTTTCCAACCATCAAATAATATACTGTATAAGGAATCAGAAAATAAGAAAAACCTCGTGAAAAAATATTCAGTTTAGATCTTTTAAAAAATTTGATTATGTAAGTTCTATGCTTAAATTAGATACACATAAGTGGTATAGACTTGATTTGGTACCCAATGTGAATGATGCATGGTCCTTATTTTATGAGGACTTTATGCTAATTTGTAATAGATATGCCCCAATAAAAACTAGGAAAGTAACATCAACAAATTCCCCTTGTTACAATACACACCTTTTTAAATTGAAGAAGCAACAGGATAGGGCCTTGAAGGTAACTAAAACTACTAAGGTAGATTCAGATTGGATCAAGTATAAACAATTAAGAAATAAATATACTGCTGAACTTAGAAAACATAGCCAAGATTACTATAATAGAGAACTGACATCAAATTTGACTGATAATCCTAAGAAATTCTGGGAAGTTATAAAAAAAAGTGAAAGGGGTACAAGCAACAGAGTTCCCAGATAATTTTGAAATTAATAACATAAAACCTCCAGCAGGTATTCATGTGGTAGATAACTTTAATGATTACTTCATAACCATGGGCACAGCATCTTTGCCTAAACATTCCAAAAATAATATTGTTAATCAGGACCTAAAGTTTCAGAAGGATAACGGTTTTGATTTCAATATAATAACACCTAGAGAGGTTCAAGAAGCTCTATTGAAGGGGGCGCTGTGGAGCTCCAACATGGCGGTAGTCTGAAGGAACAGCTCTTCTGATTACAAACTCAAATTCCTGCTTTTTACTTAAAAAAACAGTTGGACACAGGAAAATCTTTTAGTATCAGCAATCAGAAAATATCTTAAGCAGAATGAGTCCAAAACAGGACCTCAAAAAGCCCTCCCAGAGCATGGATGTTTATTTTGTGGTGCAAACACCAGCTTCTAGTGTGACTTCGGGCATCTCTAAAGACATGGTACCACCAGAGCTTCCCACATCGCAAATACTGGCCTAGTTAATAAAAATACAGGCAACAGGAGATGATACTAACAAACGTCTGGCATTGGTGGAAGCTTAGCTAAGCTGTTGGAAAATGACCGTTCTATTCAGGACAATGTGGCTTAGATTAAAGAGCTCAAAGGGGAGTCGGATCGGCAGAGAGAACACTATGCAGCCATGGTGAGAGATCTGAACTTCGTCAAATCTAAAATTGAAACATTAGAGAATCTACAGCACCAGGCCAATATCAGGATAGTGGGGTTTCCTGTTAAATACTCGGGTGCTGCGGAATTACAAGCTGCAATAAACTGATCTTTCCAGATCTTAAGCTCTTGCCTTCCAACACTAACATCCAAGTGATAAAGGCCTTAACTATTCTCCAGCTACCTAAAACATGTGCTGACTCTTCTCATCAGCCCCACACGGCAATCGCAACCCTATCATTGCCAGAAGCACAAATTGTGCTCCTTCAGGCAGTGCTAGACTTCTTGTTAGACATGCAGCCAAGTTGCTTGTCTTTGTCGACCTTGAAGCGGCTTTCCTTTTCGCAGAGAAGATGATCTCCCTGCTGCACCCTACTAATAGCTCCTCTGAAGATGAAGGCTGAACATTACTGCTTATAGGAAACTGGGGTCTCTAAGCTATTAATAACCACTGGGCTTTTGGGCTCTGAACAATATTGACTCTTCTTTGAGAGAGATCTGCTGTTATTCTTGTTTACACAGTTTAAGATTTTGAAATGTTTGCCTAAAGCATTAGACTGTGGTTATGTTTGTGAACAGTTATATTTATATTGCCATGTTTGTAGCTCCTGATTTACTACTTCTTCAAATAGTTTAAAGGCAGGTACTGTGCTGGTTATTATGTGGGTGTATAAGACACCTCCCAATTTGTGAACTGCTGTTGTTATCTCCTTACTATATCCTGTGTCCACAGTGTGGGGTACCATGCTTGCATAATGTTGTGGATTTTTTTATTCAACTTTATTGGGGCCAGACTATCTGACTTTTAGTTATTACAGTGCTTTTCATTGTATTTTTTGCCTCCTCCACCTAAATCCTACAAGCAAGCTGAGCTCACAACCCCAATGACACATCCCGTCAGCTGTCAATCTCGGGATGATGGACGGGTCCAAGAGGGGGGAAGGGGCAACCCTAAATGTTTCATTTCCTGAATTTTTGTGTTTTAACCCTAAATGATGCATTAACTAAGTTGTTTGCATAGAATTTCCTTACTTTTTGAGAAAGAATATAAAAGTAGGAAGTCACGCAAGTTGATGGGAGCGCAGGACCTTCGGGCCCCGAACTCCCACCAACTTGCAAATTTCTGCAGAATTCTGTACCTGTTTACATTTTAGGCACCTAATGACTGAAAAGTACATCCATGGCAGTAAGGATAGCTACCATATAAATCTGAAGCCAGTACCACAATGGAAAATGCTGTCCCCAAAATATAAACTGCACTATGCAATATCTCCAAAAAAAAAGTATTTTCCAACATGTAAACACCATAATTCACATCTACAGGACATCCTGTCAACACCCTCCGAATTTCAAGTGAAAAGACCAAGCCATTTCCGAGATATTTAATTTTAAAAATTGTTAAAATTGGGCTATCTGGTCCCTCTATATCTGGTCATCTAGTCCTTCCCTCGCGATCACAGATCACGATCAAAGAATCTTGAGATCAAAGAATTTGCAGTCTCATGACCAAAGAATTTGCAGGCTCACAATCAAAGAATAAAATATGGTGAAAGTCAATTTTTACACAAAAATAAATGAAACCACAGCCATGCCTCGATAGAAAAAAGCCTCCTGAGCAAACCCCACCCTCATTTGTGTTAATAAGCCACCCCTGAGCTGAGAAAATTGATTTTTTCAAGTGGCCATCTAGTAGTGCCCTCGGGATAAAAGATCGCAGTCAAAGAATCTCGCTATCAAAGAATTTGCAGGCTCGCGATCAAAGATCGTTAGCGAGCCACGATCAAAGAATAAAAAATGTCAAAACTCTATTTTTTCCCCCCTTTTGAAAGAAACCACAGCCATGGCTCGATAGAGCGAAGCCCGCTGAGTAAAACCCATCCAAGTTTTACTTCAGGAGTCACCCATGAGCCGAGATATTTCATTTTTTCCGACTGCAAACTGAAAATAAGATGCCGGCTGCTGCGATCAACGAATTTCTCGCAATCAAAAATTATTTGATCGTGAGCCTGCAAATTCTTTGATCGTGAGGAGGGACTAAATGGCCAAAACACCATTCTTCTTTCACAAAATAACCATATAAATTTTCCCATTGACTTATAATGGGAACTTAAAAGTTTAATAACTTTTGAATGGATTAATATTTTTTCACCAAACAAAAAGCAGCATGTTCATTAACCCAAACTCTTTCAGACAAGCCAGGTTGCAGAGCAGCACACCACACAACGGCAATGCAGCTCCACAGACAAAATCCAAAAAACTGCCCACATAACTAGTGAAAAAGTGCATTTTTCAGCATTGTGTTGTGCCAAAACCATAAGGCCAACCAAAACAAAGTTTAGCAGATCAAGGAATCAACCATTCCCCACCATGCATACCAAATTTCATGCAAATCTGTTGAATGGGTCCAAAGTTATTAATGCGCAAACTTTCAAGTTTAACATAGAATTGCCTACTTAGGGGCACGACCGCACCCCTATAATATATATGCACAAAGCATTTCAACACAGACACATTTTGCTTTTTTAGCACTTGTGGCAGTAAGTAGCAGTATTAGTAGCTCAGCAGGTTGCACTCTGCCTCTGAGGCTCGAAGATAAGAAGACTGTGGGTTCTATCCCTACACCAGGCACTTGGATTAAATCCCAATACTGACACTGACTGAAGTGTAGCAAGAGGGGGGTGCTGCACTCCCAAGGCGCCGACTTTCAGATGAGATGTTAAATCGAGGTCTTTTCTGCCTGTTCTGGTGTTTGTTCAGATGGATGTTATTCTCAAGGCTCACCAAGTGAGTTTTGATCAATCTCGGTTGATATGACAATTGCCTAATATTTGGGATAATCTTAGTGACTCTATGCTAGAATTGTTCTAAAAGATTATCATGTTTGAAATGGGGGTTCCAAAAAGGTGAACAGAAATCAAGGTGTGGCCTGATATCAGTCTGATATAATGTTACAGTACATTGAGCACTTTTATTCACAAAGGACCTTTTCATATTGTTAAGAAGCATATTCATAGTTTGTGTAACCTTTTTACATTGGTCTGAAGCTGTTAAGTTATTATTAATGATTACCCCAAGGTCCCATTCCTTATCCACTGATATTAAGGGTATATTATTAAAAAGATATTTATAGTTGGGGTTATTCTTTCCTAAATGAATTATTACACATTTATCTGTGTTAAGGGACATTTTATTGTTGATGGTCCGCTGTTCAATGGTTTTAAGATCTGTAACTAATGCTATATGTTTCTCAAATGTATCTACTTTGCCTCTGACCTTGTTATCATCTGCAAATTTAATTATATAATTACAGATGCTATGACTTAGATCACTGATGTATATATTAAATAGAGTGGGCCCCAAAACCAGCCACTGTGGAACCCCACTGCCTACCATCCCAGAAGCAGAAAGTTGACCGTCAGTTCTAATCGCTGTAATTCTGTTAGTCAGCATATTTTTTGATCCATCGAACCAGTCTGTGGCTCAGGCCAATTCCCCTAAGTTTATCAATCAATTTCTGATGCGGCACCTTGTCAAACTCTCCCAAAATCAAACAGTATGACATCAACTGGTAGTTTGTTATCTAAGCTTACCCCTACCTTATTATAAAACGTGATCAGGTTCATAGTACATGAGTGTCCCATAGTGAATCCATGCTGATAAATATCTTTAACATCTAATGAGACTAACTCATAGTTGATTCTGTTTTTTAACAAGATGTTCCATAGTTTTACTAAGGACAGATGTAAGACTAATCAGATGATAATTTGAGACCAAACCTCTTGATCCTTTCTTAAAGAAGGAGACCACCACTGAGCTTTTCCAGTTTGAAGGAACTTCCCCAGTGCATTTTGATTTATTAAACAATAAGGAAATTGGTGTAAGCAAGCTGGATGCTACTTTGACTATTAATCTGGGATTTTATGTTGTCTAGACCTGGAGATGAATTAACATTTCGTTTTTTTAGAGCCATCATACTATCAGCTGGAGTGGAGATAATAGTATTTAATGCTTCATTATTACATATTCAACTTTATTATTTTTTTTATATATTTCCCTCATTCCTAGCCCTACCCAGCTGACAAAAACTCACATCTGGTGTTTCACTCCCATTACCTTAACAAAACTTGAGAACTGTTACATTATGTCTTTCTCATTGTGCACCAGAAGCCCATTGCCAGTTATCTCATGTAACATCAAATGGCTGCTTGCATCCTTGAATGCAGGCCTGTTACACACTAATGCTTCTCAGAAAGTACAGCTCCCATTGGTTGAAGTGCATAACACTTGCCATGCATTAAAGGATTCCAATGGCCTTTTCATGTTGAGAGTGAGCAGGTGGTGAGCAGCTCCTGCATAATGAGGAACAAGCAATGTTCTCCCAGTGTCATTAAGGTGATGGAAGTCAGACAGTTGTCTTAGGCTTCTGGCTGCAGGGTGATGGAGACAGGGGAAATATAAAATAATTCAAGAATAATAAAAAAAGGTTCCTTTGGGGGGAAAGGGGGCATCTGGAACTTTCACAGAACAGTGGCCACTAATAAGAGAACAACAAAAAATAAAAAGAAAATACTCCAGCCTAATGGAGATATTAGTTAAAGTGATTTTCTAACCTAGCTAAAAGCAGCTACCACTCCACTTCTTTTTCCTGTCATTTTTTTGCCTCACAATGGCCAGTTGGACAGTAAAGGAGAACACTGCTTGATTAACAAGGTCCTTGTCCGTCAAGTGGCGTCCTCCTTCACTGTCCAACTGGCCATTCTGAGGCATAAAAACCACAGGAAAAAGAAGCTTCATTCACTTCAATGAGGCGTGCCCCTGCACTCTCCCTAGTCATGCATCATTATGTGCTTGAGCGTGTGGGCGGGACTGGAGCACTCAAAAGTCATCGGGCAGCTCATCTGAGCAAAAATGTTAAGAGCAATATTGCAAAGGTATGGGTTGCAATTAATGATTAAAACCTGGCTACAATAACTGTTGCTGAGGGCAGCTACCACAATATATGAGTAGCTCCCTCATAACGGACATTTTTTTTAAATTTCCAACATTAATTCAGTAATAATAAATGACAAGTTATAGCACATAAATTTGATTGATTTCTTCAGTTGACAAAAACAATGGACAAGGGCCAGGTAGTGATATTCTTTACTTGGATTTCAGCTCATGTATTTGGTTTAAAGTAGTGGGTTTTTTTAATTTTTTTTCCTAAAGAAGCTCTGCTGTGTGTGGGAGGAGAGGTGTTTCAGCTAGGAAGGCAACCCATAATGATCACTGACTTTGAGTGTTTTGTACTGTCAGTGCTAGTCTGAGTGCAGTACATATCTTGTATTTGTTTTCCTCAGTCTTTCTTGTTAATTATTTTTTGTCAGTGGTCTCTGACATTTCATCTTATTTCTGTAGTACAGTTTGGTGTGGTTAGGTGAACTATTGTGTGTCTCTTTCTATATTAGTTGTAGTTATTACGTTTAGCTCTTAAAGTGATGGTGTTATTTACAGTAACTTGTTAACTCCCCCTGTGTTTTGTGTCTTGTTAATCCCCACTGTGTTAAAAAATAAATAAAAATACTTTGTTTTTGGTGGTTTCACTGTAGCTACTATTAGCTCAGTTAACTGTTCTGTTCAGAATCAGATCACACTGCTAATCCTTCAGTGGAGGTGTTGTCTGTTGATGTTATTTAGTTGTACTGCAGGGTTTCTTTAAATGATTTTCCTCACAATATTATAAATCTAAATATATAAAATAACTGGGAGGAGACACTCAACTAAAGGGAGAGGCACTTGGAAGGTGGCAAAGAAGAACATAAGTTCTGTGGTTTAAAAGGGTATTGCAGCTAAAAAGCTACATCTGCAGAAACAACATCTATGGGCTCTGGGGCTGGTAGTAGTATTAAAGCAGTAGTTGGTGGGAGTAGAGTATTAGCATGGCCACATTTTTATCTGCCACATCTATGGCATCCATGCTAGTGGGGACAGGGAGAGGCAGAAACAACAGGAGCATTCCAAGAGGTAGTAAAATGTCTGGCTCAGGCTGTAGTCAAAGAGGAGGTTTTTGTGTCCCCATGACACCTGGCAGTGGTGGTGGTGGTGCTGAGCCGGATTTTGATGAGTTCTCCATTCCCAAATGAGAGTGTAGAGCATGGCCAAGAGTCAGAGCTTGAGGAGGGAGATTTGACTGTTATGCAGTCAGAACAGACAAAATTTAAAAATTTATCTCTGGCTAAAGATGATGAGAGGGAGAGAGAATCTGAAGAAAGTGAAGATGCAGAGGACAGCGCTCAAGACAAGGAGTGATGATGATATGGATTCCCTATTGGAATGGGAAAAGAAAAAAGAGGAAGGGTAATACTGCTGAACATGTGTGGCTTCGTACACCAGAATGTCAAAGAACTACCAATGTGTCCCCCAATACTACAATAGCCATTGCTTTTGCCAGTGTTGAGTCACCCAGTGTTGAAGTGCAGAAATCAGCCCAAAAAACATTCTTGTCCACCATGCCCCTGTAACAGTTGTTAACTGTCAGCTGTATCAAGCATGAGTTAGCCAGGGAAAAAAGGGTAGCCACTTAGACAAGAGTGGTCAACACACACACCTAAAGTTCAGGCATCTGTTCTGCTGAACTCGGCACCAAAAGGAAGTAGGTGCAGAGGGTCCCCCTCCCTTATCATCTGCATTTTCCAAGGTATCCAGAACTGGCAGGGAAATAGTGGTGGTGGGGGGAAAGTTGAATGAGGAGGACTACTACAGAGATGAAGAGGAGTCTGTGGGACTGCCTCATAGTGATCATAGTAGCTGTGGTGTGTTAAGTACTAGCACCCTGAGGCACTAATGCACAGGAACCCTAGTGCAGAAAACACACCAAAATCACTGCTTTAATTCAAGCAGCACCTGTGAATCACAGGGAGTCAAATACTACCCTACTAGCCATGTCACCATGCTGAATCCAGCTCTTTGGTAAATGCAACACCCAAAAAGGTCCAGCCTGCACTGCCTAGCATGTTTGAGCATCATGCCAAATACCCACCCTATCATGCTATTTC
The DNA here is from genome assembly GCA_016271365.2 of Neoceratodus forsteri. Lineage (NCBI taxonomy): Eukaryota > Metazoa > Chordata > Ceratodontiformes > Ceratodontidae > Neoceratodus > Neoceratodus forsteri. Next base: position 1,382,507,079 of record CM057456.1, on the reverse strand, counting down.
TCATTAACTGAATGCAGCAACAACTGAAGTGCCAGCAGTTGATCTAATGCCATTCTCTTTTGTGAAGAATATGGGAGTTAGAAAGTTGATGTCACATCTGTCTCAAATGGCAGACTCCCTCAAGAACTTACTTCTCCACATGTGGCAGTCATGAACTTTATGGGACAGTGTCACACATGGCAATTCATGCCCTGCTGCATTAACCATCACTGTAACATACATCTCAGTATGGATATGTGGATTATGGCCAAACAGCAGGTAAGCATTACACCACATTTCACACACGGGTGGGAAGGCAAATTCCTTTTCCCAGTGCTCTAAGTGTCAAAGCTGGCATGTCCCATTCATTGACTGCATCCTCCTCTCCTTGCTGGGACTCACCCCAGTCACAGTCTCCTCCTCCACATCAGTCCCACTCATTTTAAGCTGGAAATAAAAACAGTAAAAAAACAGAATAAAAACAAAAATAAATAGGACAAATACAAGTAGGGAATCTAAAGAAAATACACTGAAAAAACACCTAAATAAATCCACACACATATTGCTAAGCAAATAGATGAGGCAAGAAAAGCAAAACTGCTGTAAAAGTTTTTTTTCATTCGTTTTTAAACCCTCTGAAAACAACAGAGCTGACCTCCTCCACTAACTCAGTCAGAGTGAAAGATTAAGCTAAGGCATACATAGAGAAGTAGCATGTGACCTGCAGGAGCTGTTTCCAAGTGACCCACAGACACTTGCATACCAGAAACATCAAGTTGAGAACATTTTGCCCAAATGCACTCCAAAGGCGAAATTGCCTGAAGTTGCCAGGCAAAGTTCTAAAAGAGTAAATAGCAAAAATTCACAAATTGATCCACAAAGATGAACTTGTTGACTATGACAAAAATTCACCTGAAAAAATTAAAACTTTGCAACATCTTTTGTTCATTAACAACATAAGTGAAGCATTACAGGGCAAGATGTGTCTTTTTGAGGACAATACAAAAGTTTGAAACAGGGTGAAATAGCATGTAAGGAATATGAAAAGAGATATAAAGGAGTTGGAAAATTTGACTAGTATCTGGCAATTGACATTTAATGCAAAGAAGAGAAAGGTCATGCACATTTGCAACAGGAATCTAAAACTAGAGTACTGGCCCAACTGTATGTGGTGCAGTCAAGGGAAGAAAGGGACTTTGGGATAATCAAAGAGAACAAGAAGGCCATCTCCCTATGGAACATGAAGGCCATCTCAGGGCCGGCCCACTGATGCAGCTGTAGTGCTACCGACTGCGGTGCTGATGACCCATGTTCGGAAGCGAGCACGGTGCATCAGAGGGTCGGCCAGGGGGAGGAGGTGTATGAGCATCCCATGGATAGATCTCCACCTCCGGGGGTGATTGTGGTTTCCTGGCATACTAGTGATACCCACCAGCAGCCGGGACCATCTGGCACACAAAGTCATCATTAGATGTCTGGGGGATGGGTGTGGGAGTGCACCCATCCTGCACTGACGTTACTGCACATCTGCAACCCCCGGGAAAACCAAACAGGAAAACCTCTGGTCACAGAGCACCATGAAGCCCCTGGACCACCTCCTGAATGATGCCCTAGGTGTAAGCCTTGGCTGGAGCCTCTGGTGGATTTTGGTCTCTCCCCCCTGGGGGAGCCCTGCCATGGGGGGGGCAAGCTACAGGCCACCCAGTCCAGGCGGCCTGGAGAGGGATGCTGGGAAGGTGATTCCAGGTGCTGAATATTGAGGCAAATTCCCCTGCCCATCATTCAGGAGATAAAAAGAGTCTACAAAAGAAAACATGAAGGCCATTTCTGTATGCAACAAGGCATATAGGAAAGCCAATAGAAGGCTGCAGTACATTGGGTGAGGCTTTACTAGTGACAGGCAGGAGGTGATTTTATCACTTTATAGATCTCTTCTAAGACCACACCTTGAGCTCTGTATTCAGGTTTGAAGCCTGCACCTGAAAAAAACAGGGATAGACTAGATATATTCCAGCAGAGGGCCACTAAAATAATCCAGGAATAACAGGGAAAAGTCATATGAAGTAAGATTAGAAAGCCTTACTATGCACTCCCTGGAGGTAAGAAGGGAAGGTGGATATGACAAAGACCTCAAAATCTTTGCAAGGATATGGTGAAGTTATCCATTCCAAACTTTTTTTTAAAAATGTGACCACAAGAGGCCATAACCTTAAATTGGTGGGGAGCAGATTTAGAAAGGATGTCATGAAATTCTTCTTTATGGAGAGAGCGGTGTATAAGTGGAATAGCGTGCCTAGCATGGGCATCAACAGTCCACCATAGCTGGGTTCAAAGCTAGGTGGGATGGTTTCAAATAACTTTTTAAAGAGACGAAATAGGATGGGGACAATGTAGCAGTAATTTCAATGTAAGGATTCAGAGTAGACTGTGCCTTTATCTGCTTGTACCTTTCTATGTTTCTGAGTTTCTGTGACAGGGTGTGGTATATCATTGGATATTGCTCCACCTCAGCTGCTCTGTGAAGCATGAAGCATAGCCAAAGGCCTCATGCAACCAAGAAGTGGTGTTATCTCATAACATACAGTGCCACACTCTGGAGTGTATTATTGCTATCATGTAATGGTTCCAGTAGTATCATTTAGAATGAAAATGGGGCATTGTGTTACTTAGGTTTTAGTTTTAATCTATTTTTGAAAAAATGTCTAATGAAAAAGTTATTTTTACGTAAGTTGTTTTGCAGCCAGTAGGTGGCTCTGTAGAGGTGTGGGCCTGTGGTGAGATATGGGATTTTAAAAAGAAGCTGGTGTTTACCAGTGACTGAAGCACTAAGGTAGGCTGGTACCCGAGGTAAAGAGTGGTGTAATGTGAAAAGGGCAGGGCTTTAAGTCAAGTGTTTTATTATTTGAAAGAGGATTTGGGGTTGTATTGGCATTGCAGGTTACTCTCAAGGTTGGAGATGTCTAATCTGAATAAAATGAGTGAGTGACTGATTGTGGGAAGGGGTTGGAGGGCAGGTGCTACAGGAAGAGCGGAGCAGTCCTATTGGGGCCTGAAAACATTCAAGAAGTATTGCTGCTGGTGATATCCGGGGAGCCATCTTAACTGTAGGTGGTTCAGGATGCAGACCAGGTGGATGCTTTTTAGGTAAGTAAAAAACCTGTTGTCATGGTGTCTTTACAGACCATGGCTATGTGCAGGGACAAAACCACGGCTGAAAGTAGGTGTCATACAATCAGTTCTCAGGATTTTTCCCATTGCATAATGTAGATATTACAATTTAATTGCCAAACAATCCATTCAACCCCCCAGATTTAGAATTACTGTATTTATGTATACATTAACCAAAAAAAAACTTTTTAAATGTTATTTAATGGTTCTCTAAATGTATGCCATTGTCTAAGTGAAATAATATACTCCAGGAACAGGTAAAAATTATGACATAACCCCACTCCTTTGATGTGTTAAGCACTCAGCTTAGCCTTTTGCCTAACACCCCTAAAGCAGACAATTATCTCCCCATAATTATATACCCTGTCATGTCTTGTTGTTTAGACAAACAAAGCATGGAGTCTGGCTGGTAAGCAATAGTGTGAATGTGGAGAACTATTCTTTAAATCCTAACACTGAATTTCTTTGCTTTTTACATTTTCCATGAACTTTAACATTACTTTGACATTGTTTTTTTTAATTAAATGTAAATATAGATGCACTCATAAATATGCACATGCACCTATACATATATACACAGATGCTTATATTTAGACATCTCATATTCTATCAAATCAAATTAGATTTACAGTGTACAGGAGTCCAGTACTAGCATCATCAGCTTGTGTACAGCAGAATGTTTCAGATACCACTCACTACCAGAGTTGCTTTGTTTAACAGAGTTCTTTTGCAATCTTTATACAATGCTGCCACCTGCAGCCACTGGACTGCAAATTCACCTTTCTTTTAAAAGACTGCTCATACAGCCTTCTTTATAGGGGATTCTCTAACCTACTATAATTAAAAAAAAAAGTGCATTTATACTGTAGTTCCTGTGCCAGTGAAATCCAGTTCCTCATATTTCATAAGCTATGCCATCCTCACTCAGACATATTAAGCTACCATTAAAAAAATACAGTGAGAGATGTGATATAGGAGAATGACTACTGAAGCCCAGAGTTTATTATGAAAAGATAAATGTTCTTTGTTAATATACATTACTTAAAGTTCAGAAACTGCAATCACACAGTTTCATGTTAAAAAAGTAACAGAGTAACTTTTTTCTGTTAAAAAAAATAATGGATCCATTCCTTATCACTCTTTTGCCTTTGAGTAACTGATAAGTAACGGGTTTAAAAGATTTTATCTATATACAGTACTGTCACTCTGACAAACATGTAGGTGCTGATGAATTGCTGTGAAAAAGGATGACCTGGCAATTATTTAAAATTTGTAATCACTGTAGATATGATCTGATTTGACCTATTTAGGAGGCAGTATAGCACAGTGGTTTAAGGCTCTGAGCTGCAAATCTGGAGACCTGGTTTTGAATCCCACAGACCCCACTTGCATATTTTGTGACCCTGAGCAAGTCACGTAACTTCCCTGTGCTCCCAGGTTGCACCTGGAAACAAACTTCAGCTCAGTGTGCCTCTCCTGTTAAACAATTTCCTCTTTTCTCCACTATTTCTAGTGAGTGGTGGTCTGACTTTCAATTGCTACTTGGGTGGGTGGAGCAAAACAGGTGCATATTTGACTCACCATTTGGGGTGGGTGAAATTGCAATTTCTCCACCTTTGCTTAGCTTCACTTGATGTGGAAAAACAGCTGCAAAATTTCACACTTTACAGAGTTTTTTACAAGGTGAAGATGGTCATCAAAATCCATGAACACATGTTGAAATACGATATTTAAGGCTCCTGAAATGTTCTGACTCTACAGATGGGCATGTTGCTCTGTCATAGCAACATGAAAGAGGATCAGCGTATCTGTTTAAATAACAGATTTTATTTATTTATTGAATTTTGATGACCGGGTAGGCCCACTGAGCTCCGAAGGTCTCTTTGTCAGGGGCAACCTGGGAGACAGAAACAGTACAATATAGTCAGGTAGTACAGAGTGCAGAGAAAGTAGACATGAAATTCAAGGTTACAGTAAAGGCACTATTTCAATATATTGAACATAAGTGCAACAATTAAGGGAGATTTAAGTGTCTTAATGTTTTCTGACTCCAGGTACAGGTGTTTTGCTCCATCCTAGCAGCATAGATGTAATCTGCATACATTTTAAAATACCAGATTTAAGTCTCACAGAGATTTTTGATTCCACATATGGGTGTATTGTCCTATTGGGCATATTTAGCTGTTGATCAGTTCTGCAGCCAGAAACAAAGAGCAAATCCCTCTACCTGTTTAAGTACCAGGTTAAAGCCTCCTAACATTTTGGGACTTTATATTTCTGCATTTTGCCCTCTCCAAGCAACATAGAAGGAATCGAAGTGTATGGCTAAATATAAGATTTAAGCCTCCTAAAATTTTCTGGAACCACATATAGTTATTCTGCCCTGTCCCATCAGCATAGGGGGGATCTCTGAACCTGTTTAAATCTTTTTACAGTCTCATACTCACTTCAGAAGTAATGTGGCATGATTGCTAAAAAAAAAAAAACATCTGCATACAGCCTGCAGCCTGTCTCCTCTTCAAAGTCTCCAACTCTAGGCCAAGAGTTAGGGCTCAACCCCCAAGTGTCCAGCACCTCTTTCCACACCAGTGTAGGGGTGTTCAGATGGCTTATTGTATGCAGAGGTCCTGCTCTGCACATGTAATGACATATGTATATCCACAGCACTAGCAGCTAGCCCACTCAGCACCTGATCCTAGCAGTTAGGACGGGGGGTGGTCCCGGGGGGAGTGCTGACATGAACCATATTCTGAACACTAGTCTTCATAGTGTGGAGTGCTGGTGAAAGGGACAGTTGCTACATCAGCTTAGGGGAAGCATTGCTGGATATGTGCCACCTCTATACAGCCACATCTCAGTTGTCCAGGCCTGCTTTTCTCCTCTTATCCAGTCCCCAGCCTTTGGAACCTCCACAATGGGCTGGGGTCATCACCAGCACCAGCTGAAAAGTTTTTATCAATGTTGCAGGTTCCAGTGGGGCTACAGCAGTCCATAGAGGACTGCCATATCCCAGCATTCCCTTCAGGGATCTACTGGTGGATCACCCCAGACATCCAGCTGGATGGCTGTCGTCCAGGCCAGCTCTACCCACCCCTGCACCAATGCATGGCTCAGTAGTAGTGGAGCATGGGGGCCGTTGTTGCCATGTGGTGCAGATCTGAAGCTGGATTTTCAGAGCTATAGCTGGGATCTGCTTAATTCAAGGGTATCCCAGCCATCAGTGTGGATCAGGCACTTGGTCTCTCTCTCTCTCTCTCTCTCCTCTCTCTCTCTCTCTTTAAAAATGCCCAGAACAACTCATGGGGAAATAAAAGTGCATCATAAGTCTTGTGGGGAAATTCTCCTGCAAGACTGAATATTTTTCCACATGACACCATGTGTTCTTGCCATACTACTTATTCTGTGTGAACTGTGTAAAAAGTAATGTAGCATGCAGTTTTTTGCCATGATGAAAGTACTTTGTGCAGGAACAGTTTCTATGAATTTTCACATGGACTTTGTGAAGTTATGTGAATGCAGAGAAATGGTCACTTTGCAAAATTTCACAGGCAGGAAAACATTTGCACATCTCTACTAACTACTGCACTGCAACTTGATGGCACAATATGACATTGCAGCTATGTATAACAAGGGATGAGCTGTCACAAGTATGATATCTAACATTCTGCTAGTGTGAACAATAAAACTTTTCCACAACAGCATGGAATCATGTCAGTGATGTTAGTTGAGGAAGTGCCACAGTCAATTTTCATCCAAGGCTGGATGATGAGTCAGCATTCTGCATTGTTCGTCACCTTGAGTGAGTACTCCTGCATTTGGAGCTCTGCAATAATTAAATTTTACCCAACATTAGTACATACCAGAGAGCAGCTAGTAGAGGGTGGGGGCTACCTGACAAAGCGGCAGATTGAAGATTTAACTAGGAAGAAGAGTAGTGGGAAGAATTCAGTAAAGATAGGGTTTGCAAGTTAAATTGGGACCTGTCAGTACAGATCACAGTTAAGAAGTGTTAATACAGAGCTGTGTGTTGTGCTGAAATCGGGGGAATATAGGTAAAACTGTTCTCACCTGAGCTGTAGGACTAGAAGGTAACAAGAGCTATAAAATGACATTACCTATGGGTGGTAGTAAGTCATGCAGTAGTGTATTATGCCACTTGAATAAGTCCCTTGACTTAAAGAGCAACTGACACTGTCTGGCCCAAAGTGCTACACTGCATAATTAGAATAAGCATGCCCCCAGTAAATCTCATACCAAAAACTAGATTTCTACATTACTTCATTTTAAAGTTATGAGCTATTTTGTAACCCTGATTTCACTACCTGTTCAAAAAAGCCCTTTTCAGTGAAGACTTGCTGGTTATGTCATCTAGGGGACTCACAGTCTAGTACTCCCTGTCAGCAGGCTTATAGGACCTGTTTCTCCAAAGTTGTAAAGATCATGTGCAATGGGTTTTACAAGCAAAACAGGCAGCAACAGTCAGTAAACATTGCTTTAAAAACTATATGTGTTTCATTTTTTGTAACAAAGCTGACAATATTTTGTTTGGGTGCCTTTTTGTTGTAGTCCTTTTTTCCAGGTTTGCTGGACACGGGATCATAGCACACTGTTGTGAGGTTTGCAGACTGAATAAGTGCCTAATGTGGTGAAAGGCTGAAATCATTTACACCTATCATTTAATTGAGGCACTTTCTAAAAATTGCATTTTAAAACAATTATTTCATCTCCTCGTAAATGGGGTGGGAGAGAGAATGCTGTTTTGAAACCTTACTAGTAGTTTCTAATTCAGCCAGCACATTTGTTTCTCCCTGTCAAGCTGTTTTGTCCTAAAATGATCACTTTACCAGAGCTAACACTTCCACCCCAGTAGGAATTAACACATATAAGGCCCCCATTAAAACATATTGTCAGTCAGTCAGAAAACTTTATTGTATGACTAAAAAGTCTTCACAATTTCAGAGACTTATACCTTCTCAAGGTCAAATTTAAAATACACAAGTTTTACATATGTTTAAAAAGTAGTTACACATAGCAGCATTAAAGAATATAGAGCCTTTCAGCAAAGACATAAAAATGCATATATTCATTCAACCAAAACTACAGTACCCATCGCTAGGCACATAATCATAATAATTAATACCCTCATACCCTAAAAATGGCTAAATCTATATGAAGCTATTTAAACTATATTGCTTTATTTAGTAATAACTTGTCTTCCACCCCCAAATTCTACGGGTCATCCTTATTTCAGATCATATAATCTTAATCTTATTTTTAATATTCTTAATGACTGTAACATATTTAGCTAGACGTTCTAATGACCATTCATCTTCTGTATGGATTAAAATACTGGTAAGAACATTGTTTTCTATTTGGTATCTTTCATGTAAAAATGGTCCCAATTAGTAGGCCCTTTGAAGATTATACCATTTACACTTCCACAGAACATGGTATAAATCTTCCACTTCCCCCCAGTACCACAGTCACAATTAGCAGAAGCAATACCTGTTTTTTTATAATGGTATTCTAGCACATTACTTGGGAATTGCTTGAATTTATAGGGAATAAAATTCTGTCTTAGCTTATTATCTATAAGTATTTCCATATACAGTTTATACCCATGATAGTAATTGTTTGCTGCAAACCACTTGGAATAATGTGACCCTGCAATAATTTCCAAATCCAAGTTGTTCCAGAATCTCATTATCATTTTAGAGACATATCGCTTATACTTCATACTTAATACTATTCCTCACTCCACTGCTCTTTTTAAATGAGTAAGTTGATGTTTTTTCAATCCCATGTACAGTGCATTATGCCAATAACCTGCCCTATATCCTAAGCCTGACCACAACTCCTTTTCTTTCAGGCACTGTCTTACTAGTGTCCCTTCACTTTTTCTTGTTCCTGTGATCCAATAGTTTATTTTTCTTCTTTCAATTGCCACATTAATATTGGTTAGCCCTAATTCCACCCTTGTATATGCCGCTGGACATGCATGTCCAACCTTCAAAATATTTATTAATGCTTTATGTAATGGAGTCATCAATTTATCTAAGCTCTGAGATTCCCAAATTTCGGCACCATATAGAAGTTGTGCCTCAAATTTGGCCTTCACGACATCTACAAGTGGTTTAATGGTTGCGCCTCCATACTTAATATTAAACCTAATGAGCCCATCTACTGTTTTCTTCAGTTTTTCTTTAGTCAAATTTATATGTGTGGTCCAGCCACATTTTTGCTGGACTGTAACTCCTAAGTAGATATAATTGTCCACAACTTCTACTTTGCTATCACCTATACGAGGAGCCTTCAATTTTCCTATTTCCAAAAAATAAGAATTTTTGTTTTATTCATATTAATTTTTAGTTTTAATAAAGTAGACTTTTCATAAATATAATTTAGCTTATTTTGCAGTCCCATTTTAGTTAAAGAAATTAATATAATGTCATCGGCATAAGTTAACAATGGGCATGGCATATTTTGAATCTTTGGAGTATCTTGGTTAATATCTACACGACAATTTAACATTTTATTGAGATACAAGGAAAAAGGCATAGGTGCCAACACACATCCCTGTCTGACGCCCCTATTGCAAACAAAGGAACTAGATAATTGGCCTCTATTTCCCAATCTAATTTTATCCCATGTATTTGGGCAAAGTTGTATTATAATAGCCACTAAGTTGACATCAATACCTCTTTCTATAAGTATTTCCTAAGTATTTCTCTAGACACACTATCAAAAGTAGAACTAAAGTCAATCAAGGAGGTATACAGCTTTTGTCCTCAAAGTTTCATATACTTGTCAAATAAATGTCTCAAAACAAATATGTTATCAATTGTTGAGAATTGTGGCCTAAAGCCTGCCTGGTATCTAGAAATACCACCTGATATTTCAACCTCTTCAGAATTACTCTGGAAAAATGTTAAGATTAATGTCTCAGAGACTTATTGGCCTATACATGGCTGGCTCTGTTAAGGGTCCTTTTTAATGTAATGGAACTATATTTGCTCCCTTCCAAGAGTCCAAGTATTTATTATTCATAATACATTTATTATAGACGATGGTTAGATAATGACACCATAAGGGTGTTTCTACAAAAAAAACTTCTGATGGGATTCCATCTGGACGTGAAGTTTTCTGTTTCTTGAGAGCATATATTGCTAAATATACTTCATCCATACTGATTGGGAAAAACTCATCATTTACCAGCAAAGTTTTCTCATTTATTAACCCTTCCATTGGATGAAAATAAATTTTCTTAAAATGTTCCACCCATCTTTCTTCTGACATATGTGAGTCCATATTATTTCTATAATTATTAGTACCCTTTGCCACTAATGTCAGAATTTTTTTTGGTCCTTAGACCTAACTGCTTCAAGCATACTCAGCCACTTGGCATCATAATATCCCTTTTTTTTTCTCTGCCAGGAGTTGTTTATAGGGTCATCTGGCTTTATTCAACTGTTTTAATTTCTGTTTGCTTTTCATTTTAACATAATTTTTACTTACTTTTCTAATCTCTGTTTTAGCCCTCTTACAATCTGTGTCATACCAAGTATCTACAACCCTTTCTTTTATGTTAATAAGACATTCCAAACTTAATTTTATATCTGTAAAAATTACAGCTATTTGCTTTAACATGCTACCAAATTCTTTGGATTTAATGAAGTCAAGTGGCTGATTCAACATTGAATTAACCAGAATTGGCTGGATATTCTTATGTGAGTCTTGTCTCCACAATATTTGCCAAGCTGCCCTAATTTCAGTAAATACTATATCAGTATACCTATTTACTGAATTTCCTCTTGATTTCATTTCCAGCACAACTGGGTTATGGTCACTTTCTCCTTTCATCTGAATACAGCAATTAACCCAATAACTTGGGGTACCCGACCAGAAAACCAGATCTAAGACTGATGCTCCTCTAGTAGAGACAAAATTGTATTCACCTTCTAGATCACCTCGATATCTCCCATTTAGTGGGTACAAGTTATATTCCTAAAGAATATCAATTAACATGAGTACAGCATTATTTAATACAATATCTCTGGTTTTTCTCATCTGTAACTGCTCAAAGCATCCCATATACAAATACAGTGATTGATCCATCAGCCCATCAAATACACCAATATGGGCATTAAAATCTCCCACAACCAATAATTCAGCAGCGGGAAATGCCAATTGTATTTCCATCAAGGGGTCAGACATTTCTTTCCATATTATTTCAGAGTAATAACTAGAATTCTCTGGTGGAACATAACAATTCACAATAACTTTCTCATCTGCACCATCCCTCATTATATTTACTTAGCAATTCTTATTTTTCCCCCCAGCCTTGAATTTTTTTTAAAACTTCCTATTTTAAAAACGCTGATAAGACTACCAGATACTCTACCAGCTTTCGCATCCTTGATCCCAGGTTCATGAAAACATTCATAGCCATTTAGAAATCTTACATTATTCACATTGTGCCAAGTTTCCTGTAGACAGATAACATCAAAATCTTTTAAAAATGGTATACATTCCCCATCAGCCAGCCTATTATGCCAGACAACTATGTTCCAGGTAATAAACTAGTGCCCTACAGTCAAACTAACCCTAGACAGAGCAATGGATTCATGATTATTAATATCTAAACCAAGGCCCCCATAAGGTCACGCATCATTGTATCCAGCAATTTGCATATACCTGTTTGTTAAGGATAAAGGAGTAACATACTCCCCTTGATTACCTGGTGCAACCATGGGAAAGAGTGTTCCCAAATACTACTGAATCAACCAGATGTAAACCCAGGTGATCAAGTTTTGTAGCCTGTAACAAAATTTGCTCTGCCAGAACGTCATTGTTAACCATTAGGTCAATCTGGCTACCCTTGTGTGCTCTCTTAGCAATAAGTGAGCCCATTGGATCAACTGGGGTTGCCAGAAAGTTAGTCAATAGATCCCTTATCGCCCTTGATAACTTATGAGCATCTTCCTGTTCAATATGATTAAGACCAAATAGTATCAAAGTTCTCTGCTTATCCTCTTGTTTTTTAGCCTTTGACACTTTGTTGAAACGTTCTCTATTTGGATACAGGAGGATTACGTCCTTATCGGGCAACTCGGCTCTATTAACCCATATATAATTTGCAACCCTGGGGGACATGAGGTAAATGTCTATTATTGCTGCTGACTCAATAGGGCAGTTTCTAATTTCTACTATATCCTCCTCTACTAAACTGATATCTAGTTCACTGTTTAAATAAGCTATGACATTATGATCTCTAATTGCACTTTCAAGTTTCCCCCAGCTCACTGGTCCATACAACCTAATAATAGGGTATGTATCTATCTGTTTAAATTTTGTTGAAGTTTGTCCATTATCACAAAAAATCTGGTCTCCATCCTTATCCTTCTCTATATCCACTAATTTGGGTATCGGTACATTTCCCATAGCTGATCCAACTCCCTGATTGAGTGCAAGAATCTCCTGCTCTAATCCTTCTAGCTTTATTAATAAATTATTTGGAGCTTGATCTTTGTCTCTGTTATACTGATGGTTAGAAGAGACAACACTTGTCTCACTTGAGCTACCTATACTATAACTACCATGTGACATATTGGCCTCTACTGGAGGTTGTATTACACTTAATACATTTTTTTCCTACAATCCTTTTCCTTTGTGCTCTTTTCCTTCTACTTTTCCTATTTCTGGCTTTAACTTCTTTCTCCTTTACATTTACTGGTACATCCGAGAACTCAATTACACTAAAGTCTGGTCTTAATTTTTCCTTACTGTGTATACTCAATACCTCCTTGTCAGCAGTTTTGTTATTTTCAGGAAATTCTTGTTCAAGCTTCATTAATATCTGATTCATTTTAGCCTCATTAAAGGCAATATCTGCTCTCATATTCGTAATCAGATTTTTATTAATTACTAGTTGTTCCATCAAAACTAAGGCAACATTCTTTGGATTCCTCAACAACTCAATTATATCCTCACTCAGACAAGTGTGTATAAAACTAGCAGACCTCTGTTCTTTTTCTTCTTTATTCTTAACTTTGTCTCTATTTCTTTTTGCCCCACAAGTATTACAATACCAGGGGCAGTTAATATGTTCCTCTAGTTCTTTCAAACCACTAATGGTGTGTTGCAATTCCTCTAGAGCTTTACCAAGTTCTGTTCTGGTATTCTGATGATTAATATTAGGGATCCCTATATAATTGGTAAAACTGGATGACTCACTAAACTTCCAAAATCTTGGTGACTTATCTATACTATTGCTCTTCACCATACATTCCACCATGCCCCAGCTTACATCTTCTATTTTATTGGATGAATTAGTCTCTAAAATTATATCTGTAGTGGATTCTGGAGAGTGCTCCTTAATATCTAAATTTTCCTTTAGATTGTTTTCCAACCTTGTACTCTTTCAACATTTCAAGACTGAGGGGGGTATACTGAAAAACACCTTCCCCACGCTCCACATCTGTTATTGTTGTTATTGCTGTTGATTTAGTTACACCCGTTGGGGTAGAGGTTTGTAAGTGCTACACAAATGGTCTATGATCTTTGTCTGTTTAGTAAATACCCCACTAGTTTTAGCTAGTTCTTGCAGAGGTAATAATTTGCTGTTGTTAAGCCTCTGTAGCCTAGTATTAACCATGGTTAAGCTACACTTGATAAGCAGAACAATCAATTGTTAATAAGGTATTAAGCTATTGAAGTAATTTGCAAAGGGTCCTTGATAACAAAAAAGGCCCCCACAGACACCTGCTGGTTGTATAGCTCACTCAGCACACACTAAGCACACACTAGCAAAACCATAATTTATGCCTAATCTCTAAGGTCTCCAAAATCTAATAAAAGAAAAAGAGAGTTGAGTCAAAATTAGAACACTCAGTCTTATTCAGAATCAGAGTCAATTATCTATAACAAGCCTTGTCTTAACTTTCACAGTCTTCTCATCACTTTCCAAGCTTCTCTGGCCCCTGTGACACTCCTTGAGTTCCACAGGTTCTGCATTTTCCACAAAATCCAGTGATCACCAGCAATTGCCCATGAGCTCCTCTATACCAGTTAGGAATTCCAAAGAATGGTTTTAATTGATTGGTCAATCATTTTGACCACAAAGTTCACAAACGTCCATGCTTTTCTTGCTGGATGAGTAATGTTCTTAACTTTTGCTCTCTTGTCTGCCCAGCAGCCAGCAAATAAGCAGGAATCCAAGCTAGACAATCAGAGAAAAAAAGAAGTGAGTATTTTCCAACGATTGACACAACCCACCCTAAAACTGGTAACAACGAGTAATATCCAGCATCAAATACTTGGACAGAATAAATAACTCTCTAACAGTCAGTCAGCTGGCCAGTTGTAACAGCAACCAAACTAATACAAACAGTAATATGAGCAAACAATGTAAAATTTTAAACATTAATAATGAACTTAAAAAAAAAAAGATTTAAAATACCCCCGTACCATAATCTATTTTAGTTTACAAATATTCAGGTTTCAAAATTCAAGAATTAAGCTCATACACTTCCACTCTTAGAATCATCTTTAACCTTCACAGGGTAGAAAGTAAAAATCATACAGATGCACAGAATAACAAGTGCAGTGCAGCATGGACAATGCCAATAGCACTAATATGCTCGCAGCAGCCAGATTTGGTAGTACATACCCTCCTAGAATGCCAGCACTAGGAGCTAGGAGCTAGAAAAACTCAAATTTTCATTGCAGTACAGGTCTTAGACTGTTCAAGCAGACCATCTTCCCAGCATTTCACCTAACGAACTGCAACACTATACACGCTCACACCAGCAACTGACTGAAACAATCAGTTGGATACCCAGGAGTTGCCAGCACATGCGCTTATATAGTCTAAGACAATGTGATACAATCTATCTAATCAGTACCACCTTAGCTAGTTTAAAACTAATCTACCACTTTATCCATTAAATAGCTAACAAATAAAATATCATAAAATGCAAGGACCGTGAAGGCGGCTTTTAATTTTATCAGTCAATCCTCAGTTAGCAAATATTAAATCATGTAGCCACTCATGCAGAAACCCACACACACACTTAAACACACTTAAACACACGAGTCACTTAATGTTCAAAAATTCAAAGGAGAGCAAAATAATTATCCATACTACTTCCCTGTAAAAGTTGCAGTAGACTCTAGCATGTAAAACAAAGCAATTAATTTTCCAGCTTTTGTCTTCTTCCCCTTGGAGCTCTGGACAGATTTCATGAAAGTCCCTTTCTCCGTCCTTCTTTCTGCAAACTCCCTGCGGGGCTTCCCACCACTTCTCCCTCACTGCAGCCTCTTCCACTGTAAGACTGCCAAAATCTAGGGGGAAGTAAAGGAAAAAAACAAGGCCAGGAGAAGATTCACAGCAACACACAATGGTCTGGAAAGGACATGACCTTGCCCAAACACAATGCAAATGATAAAAATGTTGTTAGCAACGCCACTACCTTATCACGCATTTTCTTAATAGGCAACAGTGGTTTACCTATTGTAAAAGGCAATATCGCATGTCAGGACCCTGCTGAAACTCTCCCCGAGCTCAGCGTGCAGTTGCTGCTTAGATCCCCCCAAAAAAACATATTGTAAAGCAGACACTGACAAAGAGCAGTGAAGTTACGAATGTTACAATATTAGCAGCAAAACAAATTCTTAATAGGCACAGTAGAGTAGCACTCCAAATGGCTTCAGCAACCGGGAGGCATGCTGACTGAGCATCCAGCAGCCCTGGAGAAATGGACCACACCAAAAAGGCATTAAACAATACAATTTTGTTGACTTTGTTACAAAACCTGAAACACATATAGTTTTTATAGCAGTGTTTTGTGCATGGTGCTGACTGTTTTACATTAGACGACTATTTCACATGATCTTTAAAACTTTGGAGAAACAGGTCCTATGAGCTTGTGGGATTCAATATGCAGACACTAAGATACAAAACAAAAAAAACAGTTTTATTCAGCAGAACGAAAAATTAAATTATATAAATGAACTGTACAACAAAGAAATAAAAGAGGATAATTCTCCATAAATCAGAATCTTAAACAAAATAATAACCACTAGAAGTCACTAGGGTCTCGGCTGGGTCAGCTCCCTGCTGAGCCCTACAGCTCATTGACTTGTATCAGCATCATCTCTTTATTTATAGTACAAAGAGGTCAGGTGATGGGGCTAAGCTCTGCCCCCTTTTCTTTCTATTTTATAGATTGCATAATTTCTCATGTATTTATATGTTGCAATACATTCTTATACATTACACAAGTTAAACATACCCATTTTAGGGTTCAAAACCATGTTTAAATGCACATATCAAGAAATGATAGTGTTCTAGGCAGTTTCCATGTCATACAGACTTCTCCCTCAAGCCCTCTTTCAACAAGAATAATAAAGATTGGGCCAGCCCGCTCTATAGTAGACGAGGCAGAGGCTGAGGGGGTCTTGACAGCATGAGAATGCATGCCACATCTTATTCCCCAGAGAAGCATAACATTGAACAGGTAAACTTGACTAAACAGGCTTTAAAATTAACATATTACTATATCTATGCAGAGCATATTGTCACCGTGATTGTTTTCTCCTTTTCTTTAATGAATTAAAACTATTAAAAACCCAATTTCACTAACGCAGGGGTTTGCACAGGGCTACAGTGCTGAACAGCTCTGCTACAAACCACCCACTACAATTAAGCAAATGACAATATTTCTTTTTCCTGCTTGAGCCTTTGCCAATACCAGAACATTGCATAGCAGCAGGTTCAAAGGACTTCTGCAGGCTGTTATAGACCTTCCAGAAAAAAAACATTATTCATCTCTTTTACTATTCAAACCTGCACTGAACTGTGCAGGACTTATGCACTTTTCCTTCGTTTCTTTTACTCTCTCCAAATGGGACTAGACATGCATGCCAGTAACAAGTATGGGAACCTGCATCCAAAATGCTTGTGCACTTTTTACAGGGGGTGGGGGGGTGGTTATGTGAGGCAAACAAGTTTTTTTTACAGCCATGGACTTCCTAACACAATGTCCGCACAATCAAGAAGATCCTTGTGTGCTCGTTCCTGTAGGTGAGTGTACGCACCTTCACATAGAGTTTTACAACTCGGAGAGGCACTAAAGGATGATGGAGCTAATGAACACCAGAAATGGAGCCTTTTAGGGAAGAGAAAGTAAGAACATCAGACAGGTGGCCTACCTGTCGATGGGGAATATAGACAGGAGATAGAGGATAGGAACGGTAGAAATTAGCTGTTGCAACAGACTTAAAGTAAAAACAACATAGGAGACTCCAGAGTCCCATTACCCTTTCACATACTCCTCCCCACTTAAGAGGAAACCCAAAGGGTTTTCAAATTCTACAGGAACATTTTCATAATCAGATAGTAGTATCAGATCTGTCCTGAGGAGAGATGGAGCTTCAGCCCATCCACTCTCTGAAGCTCCACCTTGGGGTCCCTACAAACACAAAACATGAGAAATCAAATATCAGTATCAGAGGCTATCCTCTGATGCCTTATCAGACATCACCCCGAGGTCTGATTCTATCTGGTTATTAGGATCAGCCCTATAACGGGACATAAAATCAGCATTCTTGTTGGCAGGTCCTGACCTATGTTTGATGGTGAGCCTATAAGATTGCAGGGCCAAATACCACCACATGATGAAGGGATTCTTCTCCTTCATAGCCTGTAGCCAACATAAGGGATTATGATTCATCCATACTTCAAAATCTACCCCCATAGGTAAAATTTGAATGCATCCATGGCCCACCTTAGGCCAAACATTCTTTTTCTGTAGTTGAATACTTGATTTCCCTGATGTGTAGCTTTCTACTAATGTAGATGATGGGATGTTCTTCTCCCTCAACTATTTGTGAAAGAACAGCACCTATGTCTGTATTAGAAGCATCTGTCTGCACTATAAAGGGCAGATTAAAGACCGGACTTTTGAGGACAGGAGATGCACAAAGATAACCCTTTGTTGTGCAAAATGCTTCCTTGCATGCTGGAGTCCATTTTACCTTTGTGGGGTTATTCTTTTTCATAAGATCTGTTAGGCGGCTTGCCACAGTAGCAAAGTCAGGTACAAATCATCTGTAGTATCTGGCTAGACCTAAAAAGGATCTTACATGATGCTTTGTAAGAGGGCGGGGACTATTAGCCACCATGTCCACTTTACCAATATCTGGTTTGATTTGTCCATATCCAATTCGGAATCCCAGATATTTGGTTTCCCTCATAGCGAGGGCACATTTTGTTGGATTTACTGTCAGTCCTGCTTGGGAAATGGATTCAAGGACCTGGTTCAGATGTTGTAGATGTTCTACCCAACTTGGACTGAACACCACAACATCGTTCAGGTAAGCGGCACTGTAACCCATGTGATCTCGGAGGACTTTATCCATGAATCTCTGGAAGGTGGCGGGTGCCCCATGTAACCCGAAGGGCATGGTGGTAAACTGAAAAAGTCCCAGGGGGGTACTAAAGGCAGTTTTATCATGGGCCTGTGGGTTCAAAGGGATTTGCCAGTACCCTTTTGTTAAGTTAAAGGTACTGATGTACTGGGCATTCCTTAGATGATCTATAATATCGTCAATCCAGGGCATGGGGTACGCGCCAAATTTTGAAATGGTGTTGAGGCAGTGGAAGTCGAGGCATAGTCCAATGCCATCTTCTTTTTTTTCAACCACCACCATAGGAAAACCCCATTCGCTAGTGGAGGGCTCTAATACCCATAATGTTTGTATCTTTTCCACCTCCCCGATGACCTCACCTCCCACCTTTTCAGGCAGTCGGTAAGGTTTTTGCTGAATAGGAGTTTCTTGATTCAAGTGAATGCAGTGTTCCACCCTTTCTGCTTCCCAGGTTGACAGGTGAAAATCCCCTTAAATTTTCCCAACACTCTGTCTAGTTCTTCCCTCTTTGAACTGTCTAGGTCAGGGTTGATAGTTAAGTCTTCATATTCCCCTGTACCTTCCAATCTTTGGCAGGCTTGCTCCACCTCACAGGTAGGCTGTTCGGGATATATGTACAAAGCTGGGACGGAATTAGGTTCTGCTCATTCGAACCATTTTTTTAAAAGGTTTGCATGGTAGACCTGGAATTTGTTTCTTCTGTCCAGTATTTCAATTTCATAATTTACAGGTCCTACCTGCCTTTGAACCACATACGGTCCCTGCCACTTCATGGTGAGCTTGCTCTCCATGGAGGGTAACAACACTAGTACCTTGTCCCCTGCTTTTCCTGATTATATAGATGGGCCCATTGGATAAACTGGGTTAATTTTTTCCTTAACTGTGTGATATACTCTAAGGTTGTGGTACCCTCCATCCCTTTATGCTCCTCCCAGCATTCTTTAATAACGTCCAATGGCCCCATTGGATTCTTTCCATAAAGCAGTTCAAAGGGGGGAAAAGCCAGTGGAGGCTTGGGTTACCTCCCTGTAAGCAAACATTAAGAAAGGTAGGTACTGTATATATCCCAAGAGTTCCCTTCATCCTGTACATATTTCATCAACATTTTCTTCAAGGTTTTGTTGAACATCTCTACCAGTCCATCGGTCTGGGGGTGGTAAGGAGAGGTATATAAAGCACCAATACCCAAGGACTGATACAGACAGATCAAAAGGGCTGAACGGAAGTTACTGCCCCTATCTGTGAGAATTTCATGTGGAACACAACCACGGCTAAATAGTTTTAAGAGTTCGTCTGTTATCTTTGAAGCAGTAACTGTTCTTAAAGGGATTGTCTCTGGGTATCTGCTAGTGTAGTCACAAACTACTAGAATGAAGTGGTTTCCCTTACTACTTTTTGGTAGGGGTCCTATGATATCCATCGCAACCCATTCAAATGGGGTCATTATTAAAGGAAGGGGTTGCATGGGTACCTTCTCTGTTCTAGTAACAGACGCTACCTTTTGACATTCCTGGCAACTTTTACACTAGTCAGCCACCTGATCATGGATACCTGGCCAGAAATACCAGTATAACAACTGACTCAGGGTTCTATCCCTCTCAAGGTGACCGGCCATTGGAATATCATGGGCCAGAGAAATCAATTGTTGACAATATTGCGTTGGTATTAACAATTGCTCCACAATATTTCCAGTTGAGGGGTTTTTACATTCCCTGTATAGAAGGTTATCATGCATAACATATCTGGGATATTCCATTATACTGTCTGAGTTGACAACCTGCGAAAAACAAGGGGTTAATGATACATCAGCACCCTGTTCAGAGCCAAAATGTACACTCTTAACACATGTGTCCACAGTTTCAGGATTGTCCATATGTTTACAGTTTCACAGCAGTTTGGCTCTGTGTTTTTCCTGTTTAAACTTCCAGTCTTTTCCTGGGGTGTCATATACCTCATCATCAAAAGGGTATACCTGGGACAGAACCTTTTCTTGTTTGGTCTATGCCCTGGTGGTGATGGCACATAGCTTAGGTGCCATAGCCATAAGTGATTCAAAGTCAGGGTCATCGTGTCCTATCACCACAGGCATAGGTAACTTTGGCACAAGTCCCACCTTCATAGGTTGTGTCTTTCCTTGGATACTCAAATTAGCTTTTTGGACAGGTTAATAATGGACATCCCCATAGATACATGTTACCCCTGTTGTACCTTCGGTATTAGCCCTGGGAAGTAATGCAGCTTGTATCAGCATTTGTCTGCTACCTGAATCAAGTAATGCAGGAAACTCCTTCCCTTCTAGTTGGACTACAGTCATATATTGGCCCCAATTGGCTAGGGCTAAATGGGAGTACTCTTTTTTTCATTTGGGGCAATATCTGGCAATATGGCCTTTACCATGGCATTTGTGGCAAATAATGTCAGGATTCTGTATTTTCCCCAATCGAGCAGAGCCTGTGGTTGCCCCTTCAGTTACAGCAGATCCCCCAGAAACATTATGGCCCCCAGAGACAGTAGAACCTCCAGAGGTAGTAGAAGAAGAAAAGGGTCTTACCTTGGTGAGGGTCCATGTGCTCTGGAGTGTCCTTTGGTTCGCGATGGTCTGGCCATCAGATAATCTTCTGCCAGGTCAATGGCCATCTGTGCTGCCTCCAGGCGGTGTTCCCTCACCCACATCTGTATGTCCTGGGGCAAGATTTTAATAAATCGTTCCAACATGATGGATTCCATAACCTGCTCTACAGTTCTAGAGGTGGGCTGCAATCACTTATAATAGAAGTCCTGTAGTCAGGTATAGGCCTCTTGGGGGGAATCAGTGGTGTGGTATCGAAATGTTGAAAACCGCTTCCTATATGTCTCCACACTGTTATTGTATCTTTCCAGGATGACTTGATGGACATGATCATAATCTTTAGCATGTCTATTGTCTATATGGCTGTAGGCCAACTGTGCCCTCCCAGACAAATAAGAGGCCAGCCGCACTACCCATTAGTCTTTGAGCCACTGGCATGCCTCTGCCACTATTTCAAAAGTTGTGATATATGCCTTGATGTCATCAGAGTCAGTCAATTTTTAAATTTTTATGTCCTTCGGTCCCTCTGTATCTCTAGGCAGGGATGGTCTGGAGGTACCCATGGCCTGGATGGCTCAGAGAGTGTCATTCCAGTGAGCCTCACTCTGTAGCTGATCCATCTCCCTTTGTCTGTCTAGGTCCATCTGTTGGATGCATAACCATCTCAGTAGGTCCTGGATATCTTCTATTGGCCATTCCTCAGGCACGTTCTCCTCTGCGGTCATGGCGCTTTCTATGGTCTCCTTATCCTCTCTCTTTGTCTCTCTTCATCTCACATCAGGAAGCCCAGTCAACAAAGGTTCTGGTAATAATTCCACCATCTTGCTGGTCTGGACCCTGCTAGGGCTTGGTTGGCTGGTTACAGGTTTGCTGGTGACTGTCTGTTCCATCTTAGTAGCCATCTGAATAACTGGCTTGCTATTCCACCTTGAGACAGCAATGTTCTGGGTGTCCTAAAGAATCCCACTACTTTTTTTATTTTTTAATTTTTATCCACCTCCTCTTTGCTCAAGGGTAGCCCCTCCTTCAGGTCACCAAGGTCTCTGCTGGCACCCCTGCCCCGATGCCAACTACCACCACCCCATATCCGCAGCCCCCCAGGGTAACCCATACATAACCTTTTGGCGGGTGGTTCCCCCTCATCTGAGGGAGACAGGTGCCAGTAGGGGCTGGCCAGCACACGTTACTTGGCCTGTGTGCTGCTGAGGTGGATCTGGGCTGTATCGGGGACTTGGCAGCAATGGGAGCTGGCGACTGTCAACCGGTCGTCCCTGGAGCTTTTTCTGCTTTGCTCCCTTGGGGCATGGTTGCCACAATGTCAAGGCATAAGGTGGCATTCCCCACACTGCCCCCTTTGGTAGGTAGGGCCCCAGTACATTGCCATACTGCCAGCCTCTGCCAGGGGTCGGCAAGCCCCAGGTCCTTAATTCATCCTCCTCCGAGAGAGGCGAGCAGTCTCCAGATGCTCCCAGCCATCTCTCCAGGGCCGGCCCTCCAGTGTCCCGAGTCTGTTCCTGAACCCTGGTCTCTGGCATCATAAGCGGAAATCCAACCACTGCACTGATGGAGAATCCCACTGCTAACACCAGCATAAGAGGATGTAGGATTCAATACACAGACACCAAGATACAAAATGAAAAAACAGCTTTATTCAGCAAAACAAAAAATGAAATTACGTAAATGAACTGTACGACAAAGAAATAAAAGAGGATAATTCTCCATAAATCAGATTCTTAAATAAAATAATAACCACTAGAAGTCACTAGGGTCTCGGCTGGGTCAGCTCCCTGCTGAGCTATACGGCTCACTGACTAGTATCTGCATCATCTCTTTATTTATAGTACTAAGAGGTCAGGTGATGGGGCTAAGCTCCTCTCCTCTCCTTTTCTTTCTATTTTATAGATTGCATCATTTCTCATGTATTTATATGTTGCAATATATTCTTATACATTGCACATGTTAAATATACCTATTTTAGGGTTCAAAACCATGTTTAAATGCACATATCAAGAAACAATAGTGTTCTGGGCAGTTTCCACATCATACAGACTCCTCCCTCAAGTCCTCTGTCTATAAGAATAATAAAGATTGGGCTGTCCGGCTCTATAGTGGATGAGGCTGAGGCTGAGGGGGTCTTGAGAGCGTGAGAATGTACTCCAGATCTTATTCCCCAGAGAAGCATGACATTGAATGGGTAAACTTGACTAAATGGGCTTTAAAATAATGAATTACTATTTCTATGCAGAGCATGTTGTCACCGTGATTGTTTTCTCCTTTTCTTTAATGAATTAAAACATGCAAAAACCCAATGGGTTTGTACAGGGCTACAGTGCTGAACAGCTCTGCTACAAACCACCCACTACATTAAGCAAATGACAATATTTCTTTTTCCTGCTTGATCCTTTGCCAATACCAGAACATTGCATAGCAGCAGGTTCAAAGGACTTCTGCAGGCTTTTATAGACCTGAATGAAACAAAACATAATTCATCCCTTTCCCTATTAAAACCTGCACTGAACCATGCAGAACTTGTGTCTTTTTCCTTTGTTTCTTTTACTCTCACCAAATGGGACTAGACATGCATGCAAGTAGCAAGTATGGGAACCTGCATCCAAAATGTTTGTGTATTTTTATGGGAGGGGGTGGTTATGTGCAGCAAACACATTTTCTTTACAGCCATGGACTCACTAACACAACATCCACACAATTCAAGATGACTGTAGGCTGCACCCACAGCAATAGAAAGATGAGGTGCCCCTGGTACCCTTGATAGATGTGCTTTTTGGGAGAATATTGCAATTCCATATCCAATCCATTGCAGGATGTGGTTGGCCCTTAGACAAAAGTAGAAAGGGTAATCGATTCATTTTGGTAGTATGTGACAGGGCAGAAAAAGGCTCTGTCCCATTTGTTATGCAGAAATCGTTAAATGCAAGGTTCTATTCTATCTTCTTCATTTTCTATCTCTTTTCCGTCTGGCTGTGCAACCAAATGTTCTTGTGAGACTTAGGAACTGATCACTCTGATGGTCTCGTGATTCTCCTCCTCTCACTATCTCTCTGCCTTCACTTGCTGTCTGTGTCTTTTCTTCCCCCTTGCTGAAACTGTAGGCAGAAATACAGAAGAATTGAAAAAACATTGGGTAACAAGTAACAAAAGAATTACAGTTTATCATAGTGTGTTATAAATCCAATGTCCCGATTCAGTCCACAAACATTAAAGTGTTTAATATATTTACAGTAAGCTCCCAAGTCCTTCTGCCTTGTGTGTTTTTGAAGTTGCCTCTTAATATCAGGGCAGGTAAGTCAGAGAGAGAGAATGATCTGTTTGTGAAAAATGGTGTCCTACAGGTGTGCTGCTAATCGTGTTTACTATTGTGTGTCAGCGGTGGTTCATCCTGGTTTGCAGTAGTTGCCTAGTTTCCCCAATATAGCATCCATTGGTGCATTTCTTGCACTGAATTAGGTAACCCACATTGCTGGATTGAAATGTGTAGGATCCATTGATTTTTTATTGTGCTGTTCTGGCTTGTCTTGATGGTGATCTATATGCATATGAGGGTGCAGGTCTTATACATCTCATCATGTTGCATGGTGTTGTCCCTCTTGTTTCCTGGTTGCTTTGATCTGCTGTGAGTTTGTTATGAATTATTATGTTCGAGAGGTTGGGGAGCTGCTTATAGGCAATTACAAGTGGTTCAGGGAAGATGTCCTTAAGTATTTCATCTTCACTCAGCAAGGGTTGCAGTTCTTTAGTAATCTGAGTGCTGGAGGGGTTTTAGCATGGGGCTGTACATGACAACTAGGGGTGTGCGATCAGTTTGATCTTTTTGCTTGTATTCCAGCAGGTTTTCTCATGGTATTTGTATGACCTGATCAAATTCTCTGTCAATTTGTCTTGGAGAGTGCCCCTGCTGGATTAAGGAATTCTGAAGTGAGGAGAGCTGTCTGTCTCTTGTTCTCTCACCAGAGCAGATTCAATGGTATTGAATTGCCTGGCTGTAGATTATAGATTTTTTTGTATACCTAAGATGGAAGCTGGAATTATGAAGGTAGCGGTGTCTGTCAGTGGGCTTTCTGTAAAGGGCAGTTTGTATATGCCCGTTATTAGTGATACTGACAAATGTATGTAAAACAATGTATTTTGAACAGTGTTCCTGCAGATACTGCTCCATTTATTTATGTTTTACGTGAATTTCTAGTTATGTTTTTGTGTGATTCCTTTAAGCAGGCTGAGGGTGGGGAAGGATTAAGGGTAAGAAAGCTGTTCCCCTTGTTAGTAGTTTTCAAGTGCATCTTAAAATTAACTAATTAAACAAGTGGTATTTACTTTTGTTTTGGAAAAGATCTCTACCTGTATTTAAAGGTTTTTTTACAGCTACACTTGTCATATTGATGTGTGACCTCAACTATACCTTGTGACTAGAATTCTGATTGTGATGTACACCTTACTCATCAGTACCCAATTGTTTTTCTTTTTAATGCACATAACTATTCACAGCCAAACACATGCTCAGATATTTCCTGAAATTTCTGTGATATTTCTATAGAAATCTCCTGCTTTCTAGTTCCACAGTAGAGGTAGCAGAGAGAAACGCTTTAGAAATTTTGCAAAATTTCTGATCATGTCCCTGGCTACTACTTATACTAGGGCTGGATGGACTGTTCCACTGCTAATCAGAACCCCCCAGATCTGATGCTTACCCATGGACTTGATCCTTGGACTAGCAATAATATGGACTTTGCTGAATAAATCTGGTTCTGGGTCTGTGGGTAAGCATTATTGGTTGTTTCAGTATTTTACTCACCACCCAGCTCTGCGGCTGTGCACTAGTCTTCCTTCCTGGTTGACATCCTGTGCCTTCCTCAATCTATGGTAGGGTTAGTATCAGGTTGGGTGGATAATAGTCACAGTAGCTAAATCACCACAGCATGTTGAGTTGACTCCTTCCTGGCTGCATTACTAACTTGCTGATGATGACTGTGATGCTGTCAGCATGCCAGACTCCACATAGAGTGTCAGCACAGATGACCAACGACATCCAGTTAGGAAGCAGCAACAACAAGTGTCATGTGACACCAGGCACTGAAGGAACATAACCCTGGTAAGTATGCAGTGTGCCCACAGAGGAGAGTGAGCAGGCAGTGGCATGAGTTGATGACTTGGATGAGACAGTGAGAGAGAGAGAGAGACAAAGAGCCTGTGCAATCAGGTATAAAAAAAATTATTTACAAGGAAAAGTAATACTGTACTACAATGAAAACTACGAAATAAAATACCTAAAGAAAATTATACTAGTGGCTGTTGCTGAGTGAATGTCACTAACCTTTGCCTTCCCAGGTGCCAGGGTTTTCCACCATGTTTTCTCCCCAAGGTGTGAATGTGTAATGATGTCAGTGCAAGGAGGGCGTGCTCCCTTCCCTCCCACAGATGTCCACCATCACCTTACCCTTACAAGTCCATGCTGGTATGTAGTGCCCCCAGTCTCCACTGGAAGCCGCTACAAGGTGGGGAGTCCCCAGAACCCAAACCCAGGAGAGGAGAGCAGTCCTCCAGACCCTCAGTCCTCTCCTTCCCCGCCAACCCCCGATGGCCCAAGTCTGCTCCTGAACCCAGGTCGTCGGTGTGGCGCAAGGTGTGGCATCCAGCACCTCAACCCTCAGCACCACTGGGCTGGCACTGTGTGTATCATAGTGATGTCACATTAGTAAGTATATATTTATTAGTCATTTGTGCCCCAGCTTTTGACAAAGGATGGAACAGTCTGAAATATGTCAAGCGGGCATGTGTAGGTGGTGCTTGTATGCATCCCTGTGCCGTTTGTTGTTTTAATATATATGTTTTAAAATAAACTGAATGGAGCTATGTGGTTTCTGTACTTTACAGACTAAAACACAACAAAAGAGATTAAAGTTTAAAGAAGGAAGAACAGACTGGAAAGAAACATAGTGTAAGAGAGACAGATGATAAATAAATAAAAAAAAACACTGCTTTAGTTTGCTGGCTACCTGTGCCTGCCATCCAAAAAAACAGAGAAGAACAGTGATACCTTATTGTACCTGTCAGAAGTAAAAAAAGAAAGAAAGAAAGAAAAAGAATTGGCAGCACAGATAATTTAGGCAAACTACAGAGACACTAGAAACATAGAAACATAGAATTTGACGGCAGATAAGGACCGCTTGGCCCACCTAGTCTGCCCATTTCAATACCTAATGGATAAGCTGAAGATCCTACTTAACCAATAACCTACTTCCTCCTACCCCCCCACTTGAATTGCCTTATGTCTGTCCCATGCATTCTTGAATTCCCCCACTGTTTTTGACTCCACTACCTCTTCAGGAAGGCTGTTCCCTGTATCCACAACCCTCTCCATGAAAAAAATACTTTCTTACATTACCTCTGCCCTCCATCTTCAAATGGTACCCCTTTGTTCTTGCACATCTCTTTTCTGAAAGATGCTACCCTCTTGGACTTTGCTGACTCCCTTGTCATACTTGAAAGTTTCTATCATGTCCCACCCTCCCTTCTCGCCTTGAGGGTATACGTATTAAGCTCCTTTAATCTCTCTTTGTATGTCTTCTGGTGTAGACCCTGCACCATTTTAATTGCCCTCCTCTGGACAGCCTCCATCCTGTCTATGTCCTTGCAGAGATGGGGTCTCCAGAACTGCACGCAGTACTCCAGATGGGGTCTCACCAACTGTCAGTACAGAGGGATAACAACTTCCTGTTTTCTACTGGTGATGCCTCTCCCTGTGCATCCCAGTATCCCGTCAGCCATCCTTACTGCCTTCTCACATTGCTTGCCCACCTTAAGGTCATCTGATATGACTACCCCAGGTCCCTTTCCATTTTTAATTTTGTTAGTATCTCTCCCCTGCATTGTGTACTCTTCCCCTGGGTTTTTGTTTCCCAGGTGCATTACTTTGCACTTATTTACATTGAATCTAAGCTGCAATACATTTGACCATTCCTCCAACCTTGCCAAGTCCCTTTGCATCCTTTCCACCCCACCTTCTGTATTCATCCTGTTGCAGATCTTTGTGTCATCTGCAAAGAGATATACTTTTCCTTCCAGTCCGTCTGCAATGTCACTTATGAAGACATTAAAGAGGACTGGTCCCAGTACTGAACCCCGTGGTACCCCGCTAGTAACCCCTTTTTCTTCAAAGTGGACTCCGTTTACTATTACCCTTTGCGTCCTGTTGTCCAGCCAATTGTTTACCCAGGCTACCACCTTGGGACCCACTCCAAGGCTGGTTAACTTGTATATTAATCTTTTGTGTGGGACTGTGTCAAATGCCTTGATAAAGTCTAGGTATGCCATGTCCATAGCCCCTTCCTGGTCTACTACTTTGGTCACCCAGTCAAAGAAATCTATTAAATCGACTGACATGACCTTCCTGCTCTGAATCCATGCTGCCTTGGGTCCTGTGCCCCACTGGCCTCTAGGAACTCAACAATTCTTTCCTTCAGAAGTGATTCCATCATTTTCCCTACCACTGAGGTCAGACTAACAGGTCTGTAGTTTCCTGCCTCTGTTTTGCTCACACTTTTGTGATGGAGAATGACAACTGCCCTCCTCCAGTCCTCAGGTACCACACCATCCTCCCATGATTTGTTAAAAAGGGTAGTCAGTGGTGTCACTAGTTCTACCCTTAGTTCCTTTAGAATTCTTGGGTGAATCCTGTCAGGCCCCATTGCTTTGTCCACCTTCAGTTTTAAGAGTTCTTTCAGAACCCTTTCTTCTGCGAATGGACTGGTATCAACCTCCCTATCCAGAGTGTTTCTGTTCTTTGATTTAGGTACCTCCCCCTCCTCTTCTTTTGTGATTACTGAGCAGAAATATTCATTCAGTAGCTCTGCTTTTTCAATGTCACCCTCTGTCCATCCTCCCTTCCCTTTATTAAGTCTCACTGTCCCTTCCTTGGTCTTTCTTTGTGCCCTAATGTACCTATAAAAGGTTTTATCCCCCTTTTTAACTGAGTTGACTATCTTTTCCTCAGTTTGGACCTTTGCTATTCTGATTGCCTTCCCTGCTTCCTTCTGCTTTAACTGGTACCGTCTCTGTCCTGCTTCTTCTGTGTTTTCTTATACTTCCTGAATGCTACCTTTTTCTCCTTAACCTTCCCCACCACCTCTTTTGAGAACCATAGTGGTTTTTTCCTTCATTTTGTTTTGTTGATTTGCTTCACACAAAGGCTTGCTGCCTCTGTGATGGCTGTTTTGATTTTTCCCCATTGTTCCTCCACCCCTCCTTCTTGCCTATTTGCTAGTGCTTTTATAAGGCACTCTTCCATTTTCCCAAAGTCAACTTTCTTAAAGTCCAATACTCTTGCTTTTGTATGGCTTAACTCTATATGACTGTGTTCATCATAAACCACACTGTTTGGTTGTCACTTGTTGCCAGATGGCTACCCACATCTAAATCCAAGATCCTTTCTCCATCCCCATTTGACAGTACCAGGTCTAAAATTTCTCCCACCCGCGTGGATTCCACCACTAGCTGTCTGAGGCATGCCCCCTGTAGGTCATCGAGAATAACCCTGCTCTTGGATGTGGCAGCAACAAAGGTGCACCAGTAAACATCTGGCATATTCAGATCCCCCATTAACAATATCTCCCCTTTTTCTGCCATTTTAAGGATGCCTTCTATCATGTCCTTGTCCATTGCCTCCCCCTGAGATGGGGGTCTGTATACAACCCCCATGTGGATTGTGGTGCCATTTCCTGCCTCCAGGGTGACCCACAGTGTCTCCTCTACTCCCTGTACACTATGTTATGGGCCATTTAGATAACCAGACCTAAACCCTGTTACATCCATTTTATATCACGAGAGAGAAAGAAATACAGAAGAAGCATTGAGCATTGTAACTGTACTACTCATCGTGACTTGTTGCAGTCTGTTTTGTGGTTGTTGTTGGGATCATTTCTTTGTAATAATTAGACAGAAATTTGGGAACTAGTGATAATACTTATGACAATGGAAGAGTTGTACTGTTTAGAGGGTTGCAAATTATCTATGTGCTATAATAAAAAAATAGAAGGAAGAAATATCCATTCATTTTGATTAATTATATGGTTTTAGAATACTGTATAAGAACATAGTAGAAGACCACAATGATTTGTTTACAAACTACATATAATATAGTGATTTGTCTGTAATTCTAGCTAGGTGTCTGTAGTGTTTTACGCTGTTTTAGTTTTTCTTATTGACTCTTCATAGTAGCACTTAAGATAATTACTGTAGAAGTATATTGCACTTTAAATGTTCAGAGGTGAGCAACTTGTATTTGATTCATGGTATTACTGGATACACTATGGTATGGGCCATTTAGGTAACCAGACCTGAACCCTGTTACATCCATTTTACATCCTGATAGCAGGATTAGTTAAGTGCAATAGACTTCTCATCACCTTAATTGAGCTAGTGTCTTCTAAATTCTATCTTCAAAGTAAGCAATAATCCATGACAGGGTATGGGGTTATTTGGGATTAATGAACACCCCAGGTGCATTGTGAAGCATGAGGCCACAGGCCAAGTGACCTCACAGCACCTGGGATGTTCATTAGTCTCCAATAATCCTGTACCCTGGAGTGGGTTATTGCACTTATTACATGGGGTCTCTCAGGATAACAAAGGCAGTAAGAAAGCACAAGACATGCATGACAATCTCTGCAAAACAGTGGAACTTTGTTACGTGACCTCAGCTACTGTGGTGCATAGGCAGCTCTCAGAACACAGGATAACCCTCAAACAACAGTAGAGATAAATCCCCATGGACCACTGAATACATTACTATTTGTTTTGGTGTACCGGGACAACATGTGGCTGCTAGGAGCCTGTAACACAATATATGACCATATTTACAGAGAATGTCTCAGTACTGTTTATGAGGACAGTAACAAGGAGTGCCTATTGTGCTGTGCTGTTATGAAACACGTTCAGTAGACTTTCCCCACTTTCAATATACAGGAAAAACATAACCTGTCTTACATATTAGCAGCAGTTCCCAACTGTGCACACTGAACACAAGTGTCACCTTGCCGGTACTTCTGAACTGTGTCCTGAAGTGTCACACTGTGTGAGGTGCGGTCATCCGAACCGGATGAATGACAACTCTTTGCAACATACAGTGCAGTATCTGTCACCTCTGTAGATGGGATCAGGTGACTCATGCCATTCATTGCAACAGTTATCCAGGTACTGTATGGTAATGGATCAGTTGAACCATGCCATTCATTGCAACAGTTATCCAGGTACTGTACGGTAATGGGTACATACTCTGTGGCATTTCCCACATTTGCAACCTGTGTGGCACTTCAGAACGCAGGTGAGGTTGACAGCACCAGAGCAATGACAACCATTTGCGATATACACGCCAGCATTTTGCAGTACTGAAGATGGGATCAGGTGTGCGTCACACTTCAGAATTACATCATCAATTTCATCACTTTTTACGCTGACAGTACGGTAACGGGTATATACTCTGCGGCATGTCCCCAGGTCTGCAACTTGTGCGGCTCTTCGGAACTCTGCTGTGCATTCCAACATTTATTTGGTTACTGTGCATTAATGGGAAGTGCAACAGAAAGATTTGTTCAAAACAGTCAACTGGATGGCATGTCCAAACTGTACTATGAACACACACAACATAACAGGCACTTCTGAACGCTGCATGCTATACAGAACAGTTACCAATAAGCAACAGTGGACAAGTGTCACATTTAGTGGCTTGTGCTTGCAAGTAATCGGTGTGCTGTAACTCTGTACTGGGCTGTCACTCTGGTGGTACAACTACCGTGCATGGTAATGAAAATTTACCAATCCAAAGATATTGAAGTGCTTTATGTGGAAGCCTAGCATAACCATATCACTCTCCTCTGGTGGCTGTACCTTGGAAGTGCTGCCTCCTGCTGTCTGTGTGATGTTGGTCTTTAAAGCATTCTGTACTTGGCTCTGGGCCTCCTGCTTACTCTTACTGTCACACTGCTGATGGAGAGGTGGCTCCAAGGTACTACAGTGCTGCTCTTTGATATGCTGCAACTGCTGTGCAGGTGTAACTGACTGTGTGGCTTCAGTCTTGGGGGCAGGGCCAGCTTCACTGCTTGTTGCACCTTTAGTCTGCAGGTTAATCCATATGTGGCAGGCACTGGCAGACAGGCTCAATAGTTACTCAGGCTTGTTTCTCTACGGTGACCTGTCACACTCATGTTTTTTCTAGATGCTAGCCTGGTGTTTGACAACAGTTGCATGGCAGTACTCCTGATGGAGTGGTTGCTGTAGCGCCGTAACAGCTGGGCAGCCTCAGTGATCTTTGGCATCAAATTGCTAAGATAATTAACACCCATGGGTGACCAGGTGTACTACTGCTGCTCCTAAGGATGGACCACTCACTTCGGGTGCAGAAACAGGCAGGAGCATTTTGTGGATATCGACTGATGTAGTCTTTATGTAGCTACACTGGACAATTTTGGATTGTGGGGTTTAGCAAAGAGGAAGCCTCTTTGACTCTCCCTATTCAGCTCATGCACACTAATATTATTTTCTTTTTGTGTGTGTGGATGATAGGACAGCATCAGATACTCATGCCCATTGGGGTCCTTTTGCCACAAGAAATGAATCTTGTTTGAATTGGTGCACCCTTTCCCTGCCAGTCATGCAAATCCAAGCTGTATCTTGAACCAGAGCTGCAGATCAAGTCCAGCTGGGGTGGTACAGGACAGACACTCTGTGCTGTTAATTTTTATTAAATCACCTGCAGTGATGGGTGGGTGGTGTGTGGCCCGGTCTTGCTCCTGCTTTCTGAGTTGGTTCAGGACACCAATAAAGACATTGTTAGCTGGCAGGAACAAGGGGTCGGAGGTAATATTTATTTACCGCTTGCTCTTTACATTGTTTAGGAATCTGTTTATGCCAGCCCTGAGACAGATGAGGGTACTGACTGTGTATATTTTTCCCTCTACACCTCTCACACTGGCATAAAAATCTCTGAGAAAGGTGCTCGGACTGGTGATGGGAATCTGCTGAAAATTCATTGTTATGTTATGACTCATGAGCCAGTCTCTAAGCACGTTGATTGCCCATTGGGTGCTTTTGTGCATGTTCAGCTCATCTTTGGCTTGTTCTAATGCATCCACATCAGCTGCACACAGTGCAGCATGCCTGCTGCTGACTTGGGTGAAGACATTGCTCTTTACAGTGCTCTCACAACTGTTCCTCGCTGCCACATTGGCAGTACCCTTCACCTTCTGCAGTGCCGTGCTCTCTGCTATATGATTTTTCCCTGCTGAGTGACTATGTCCCACTGTGACATCGAGAAAGTCATCATTGTCCCAGTCTAGGGGAAGCAGATCTATGTCACTTGGACACAGCTGTGTGTCACTGCTGCTGGCTTGCACTTGCAGTTTACAGATCACCCCTTGGATCTCATTGTTTGACAACTTGCCAGCTACCACGTCAGAAGCACGCTTGTAATCTCCGTATTCTGTGGTCTCTACTCTGTGACTTTTCCCTGGGGGCTGCTCCTTTGAGAATGTGCTACAATGCCAGTACCCATCCTCCTCTGCTGTGCAGTCTTTTGTTTCACTCTTCGGTGGTGGTTCCTCATTTGTAAATTTCTCAGTTGCCAGTCGGTAATAGTCAACCTTCCAGAATTGGACTAATTCACCTCCATTACTGTGCTGTCTGTGCTGCTGCCGATGTGGGGGTTTCAATGGCTGCTGTATAGGAATGCAGCACACTGATCAGTACAGACACATGCACAGGGGTGCAAGGATCTAGGATGACCACATCTCTGCTAGTGAGGACACATGCCTCTGTCTCAGATTCTTTGGGAAACAGCCACACACTAGCTTGTGGCAAACTGACACTCCTCTCTATGTGTCTCTGTGCAGTGCTTTGTACAATAATGGCACAAACACACAGGAGATCGGTGAGCAGGGCTGCCACTGTGTGTCTGTATGTGGCACTCTATTGGTACTGCTGGGAGGGAATTAATAAACAGAGAGCAGTCAGTTCTCTGTACAGACACAGACAGAGAGGAGTGATAGACAAGGCACGGGAGGGTGGAGATCTGTGAGGCAGGTAGGTGGGTGAATTAACACACAGGGAGCACACTGTTCCACTGAGACAGAGAGAGACAGATGGGACCTACAGACAAGGCATGGGAAGGCAGAGATCCATGGGGTGTATGAGTGGGAGAATTCACAAACGGGGAGAAGTCGGTTCCGCTAAGAGAAAGACACACACAAGCCACTGGAGGAGATCTGCGAGACAGCGGGTGGGTACGAGCAAGCCACTGACAACTGCT
Organism: Neoceratodus forsteri; assembly: GCA_016271365.2. Taxonomy (NCBI): domain Eukaryota; kingdom Metazoa; phylum Chordata; order Ceratodontiformes; family Ceratodontidae; genus Neoceratodus; species Neoceratodus forsteri. The sequence continues at coordinate 1,382,472,622 of CM057456.1, read as the reverse complement.
CCAGGTGGGACAGCAACACCTTGGAGCAGTTGTCAGTGGTTTGTTGTACCCACCCGCTTGCCCACAGATCTCCTCAGATGACCATGGGGCACACATGCTGATGGACCCTGGCACTGCCAGCAGGGCGAGGAGCAGGACAAGGTGTGAACTTATATCAGGGTACATGTACTGTTACTGGGATGGCATGCTGTCACTTGTGCAAACCCACCGCTGTACTCAGGGATAGCGGGGGGTTGTAATGGCTGCCACAGTCTTTTCCTTTCCCTACACAAGGGAAGAGGTATGGCTTCTGAACAGGGATTGTGCTGCCAGGACTTGTCACACCAACTGTGCCTTAACATCCATTAACAAACGGTCACCAGCTGTTTCCTCCAATTACCGTCCTGATCTACAGACCCCATTTTATAACTACAATTATTTGTTGAAATATATGCTTATGAACTATTTATATTTTGATGTGAGATATGTTGATGTGTAAATATAGCAAAGGGTTTTGTATTACTTTTTTATTAATGTGACTGTTTTGTAAGGACATTTTTTTTTTGCCAATCAAATAAAACGTGACACCTATTTTTTGTTGATCAATCAGAGAAGGAGAAAAGAAGAGCCATATAGAGTGTTTTTGACATTCATTAATTTTTTGAGACTACTGCAGCTGTAGACAGCACACTGCCTAATAAAAGTGCAGAAGAAGTGTCATCATCAGTCATTATGATTATTCCTTATCCTTATTTTCATCATCATCGCCACCATTCCAGAGTGCTCAGGATGTCTGCATCACCCATTTAGATTCGAAGGCTGTATTAGCATAACATTGTTGAGTTGGTGAATACAGTAAATCACTAAACAGTAACATTAGGAGGCACTCTTCTGTATTGAGCTTAGAAGGAAGTGGTGGTGGTTATTGTTGTGTGTTGTGTACAATACAAAATTGACCCTGTAGGATGTAGGTGTCAAGCGCTAGGGACTCAGTAGGCATCTTTTACAGTAGAAAATGAAAAAAATACAACAAAATAAAAATGGATTAATGTGTTCAGCCGAATTATGAATCTCAAGTAGGCTCTGCAGTTTCAGGCAACCAAAAGGGAGACTCAAAGGACTCATTAAGCAATCATCCCGCACAGGGCCAACAAAATGAAACCACAAAAGTTATTCTGGTAACTTTAAAGTTTCATCTTCCAAGTGATTGCATCTGTCAGATCAGTCCCAATTAAAAACAAGCATTTGTCAATGCCAAAGTTTGCCGCTTGCATTGTTGTTGTACTTGCTTATGTACATTTTTACTGTATATTGATCCAAGATAAACCAGATGAGATAAAGCATGTCATTTGCAATGGAGTCCCAATTTTATACTGCAATTACCCAGGATAGTACACACATACATACTTAATGTTGGCAGATAAGGTCCTATATGGCCCACCTAGTCTGACCAGTATTACCCCTGCTACTGAGCTCCCTCACGCCCCTTACATCTTACCCATCCCCCTTCCCCACCCCAGTATTTTTATGTGCCTATCCCATGCATGCTTGAAACCCAGTGCCATTTCTGTCCCTACCACTTCCTCCAGCAGGTCTTTCCAAGCATCCACCATCCTCTCAGTAAAAAAAGTACTTCCTTGTGTTACCCTTAAAAAGTCCACCTTCCAGCTTCATACTGTGGCCCTTAGTAGCTGAAAATCCTTCTAATTGAAATAGACTCCCCCTTTTCATCCTGTCAATACCTTTTAGATACCTGAATATCTCGATCATATCCCCCATCTCTCCTATCCCCAAGGTTTCCAGCTCCCTCAATCTGTCCCCATATGCCTTCCCTTGCATCCCCTAAACCAACTGAGTAGCCCTCCTCTGGACCACCTCCACCCTCCCAATAGCTCTTTTTAGGTGCAGTCTCCAGAACTGAACATAGAATTCCAGATGAGGTCTGACCAGGGCCGTATAAAGGGGCATGATGATTTCCCTCCTTCTACTAGCAAGCCTCGACTTGTACATCCCAACATTCTGCTTGCCCTCCCCACCGCAGAGTGGCACTGATTTGTCACCTTCAGGTCAGATAGGATGATGACCCCCCAAGTCCCTTGCCTGTTCCACAACTGCTATTTCCTCCCTATTGATCACATACTTCGTGTTCAGATTTGCATGCCCCACATGCATAATTTTGCATTTTCCTCCATTGAAACCTAGCTTCCAGACCTTGGACTACATCTCCAGCTTTACAAGGTCCTCCTTCATTTTTTCAACCCCCCCTCCCCCCCCCCGGGGCATCCACTTTGTTGCATAACTTGGTATCGTCTGTGAAAAAATACACTCTCCACTCTAACTCTTCAGCAGTGTCCCCAATGAAAATGTTGAAATGGACTGGGCCAAGTACAGACTCCTGTGGCACACTACTCATGACCCCCTCCTCAGAGAGCACCTCATTCACCATCACCCTTTGGATTCTACCTGAGAGCCAGTTTCCCACCCACTTTATTATGGCTGTACCCACTGCAAGACACTCCATCTTGTTTAATAATCTTCTCTGGGGAACAGTGTTGAAAGCCTTTCTGAAGTCCAAGATAGGCCACGTCCTCTGCCCCCCCCCCCTTGGACTGCCACTCCCGTCATCCAGTCGAAAAACCCTATTAAGTTTGTCTGACAGAATCTCCCCCTAACAAACCCATGCTGTCTGTTATCAACCAGCCCCTTCCCCTCCAGGTAGACAACCAATCTTTCCTTTAGGAGTGTTCTCCATAATCTTCCTGATCACTGACATCTGGATCACTGATCTATAATTTCCCGCCTCATCTTGTTACCCCCCCCCCCATGAAGCTGAATGATGGTTGCTCTCCTCCAGTTCTCTGGAACCTCTCCCGTTTCTAGCCACAGGGTGAACAGTTCTGCCAGAGGTTCTGCTAATTCCAATCTGAGCTGTTTCAGGATCATGGGATACATCACATCTGGACCCATGACCTAATTTACCCGAAGACCACCTACAGTGATTCCCTTAAAACACTATCTGCCATGAAGGGTGAGGTGTCTATCCCCTTTCCCTCCACCCCCACCCCCCCCGCTCTATCTTAGGCCCTTCTACCCTCATCCTCCTTTATGAACACTGAACAGAAATACATGTTCAGTATATTTGCCTTAAGGCCATCCTACATTAGCTCCCCCCCCCTCCTCTCTCACATAGAGGTGAGATGCGATATCTCATTTTCAGTGTGGTCCTGCTTCCATAATGTATTTTTCTAGGACAGATCATTTTTGATGCAGCACCACCTTTTCAGTGGGTTCTTCAGTAGGATCTTATTTTACTCAGTTTTGCAAAATGTTTACCCAGGATACCTAGCTAAGATGTAATATCTGATTTTCAATTAGGTCCTCCTTTTATACATTTTTGTACTGTATTTACCCAGAATAGCACATCTCAAATGCTATCTTGTTTTCAGTGGGATCCTGCTTTTCCCAATTATTACTCTGGGTTTAATTTTCAATGAGCCCTTAGACTATTGCAGGTTGCTGCGATCTAGGGCTGCAGCCAACTTCGGGTGCATCAGGGGCCCTGTGCCCAATTCTGTAAAAACAGGGATCCCTGCACCAAAATCCCCAGAGTTGCTACACTTGCAGACTAGTGCCAAACAACTGGTGCACCTGTTGGAATTGCTACAGGGATCTGGCTCTTGCCACCACCTGGCACAACACTAGAGGGGCCAAGATGGTAGGGAGGGGGTGAAACATGTTTGCAAGGAAGGGTCTCTGGGAAGATGGGTCATGGGGGTGCTATAGGTAAATTGGGGATATGATAGGCATATGAGGGGGTGATACGGCACCCAGCGGGGATGCTGTTTATATAACTATTAAGCTAATGGGATGATACCATGGGGGGCCAGGAACAAACAATGTCCAAGGCTGGGGCTGTGGCCAGGGCTGTGCCCACCAGGGGCCATGGCACTGTTTGTCCTTGGACTCACACAGTAACATGCCTTTAGCTTAATAGTTATATAAACAGCACCCCTGCTGGGTGCCACGATACCCGTTGCATGCACACCATATCCCAACAGTCCTTATGGCAACCCCATGCCCCTTCTACCCCCTGATCCTATATTCATAATCCCCCCCAATTTGCCACATTATCGCATGGCACTTAGACCACCTAATGGGTGGTCAAAGTCAAGCCCTTTACTGTGTCCATGGTAGGGCTTACAGAATACAAAAAAAGGGGATGGTGCAGCCCCACTGTGGCCCAACCCTTTTGCGACCTGGTGCATGGGCACTTTTGCCCTAAGAGTGCTGCAAGGGAGCTTTGCCACATGGTATCCTAATGTTGCTTCAACTGGCATTTGAGAATTGGGATCACCGCAAATTATGATGCAAGGTGCCACTTGCACCATCCCCATTTGGCGCAGTCACCTTGTATAATAGTTTTGCTTTTGAAAATCAGACCTCCGTATTTACCCTGGATAGCACAGCCTAGACACAATATCTCATTTTCTGCAGGACCTTGCTTTTACCCATTGTTATAATGCATTTACCCAGGACAGCACAGCTGAAAGGCAAGTTAAGTTTTCATTGGGGTCTTACTTTTACTAGGCATTTTTTGCCAGGATAGAGCAGCATAGATGTACAGTTCAGTGGGGCTCTGCTTACTGGATTCCTGCTTCTATGCATTTTTACTAAATACCAGGACAGACCAGATGAGATGCAATATCTCATTTTCTGTGGTGTCCTGCTTTTACACATTTTTATACTGCATTTACCAAGGATTAGCTAGCTGAGAGACAAAATCTAATTTTCAGTGGGTTCCAACATTTTGCATAAAATATCAACCAGTCTTTTTATGACCTGACATTTTGATCAAGAAAGGTAGAATTTTTTAAATCTCATCTGAAAGTTGATTTTGCAGTGCAACTGCAAAAACAAGTTTTGGGGGTGCCAGGAGGTTTAAACCTCACTCTCAGGTTCTTTGCAATAATGGGAATGCAAGGAATCACAGACACGTTGCATAAGAGTAATAAAGCTTGTTTATTACTGCCAAAAGGAAAATCACAGTTGCCCTAAGCAGTTCTTACCATTAGGAACTGGGAGCTAATGCTAAGCATTCCCTATACCTCAAGGAATCTCTGTGTCTCCTGGGGTCTCCGAGGTAGAAGACGTAATGTCTTACATTATATACCTAAGATAATTACCATAATTTCTGTAAGATAGAAACATTTCTAGTTACAAAGGTGAGCCCTATTGGCTAAATTAGAGATGGCTCCTCAGTCCTAGATAACATTATACAATTTTGTTATAGTCATCACTTTGTGGAAACAAAGAAGTAAAGTTTGTACAGTAGTAGCCACAGACATTGCCAGCTATTTCTAGATATTTCATGAAATTTCTAAAGAGTTTCTCTCTGCTGCCTCTGCTGTGGAAATGGAGAAAGCATAAGATATTTCTGGAAATATCACAGAAATTTCAGGAAATAGCTGTGTACATAGCCGTGCAGTAATACAAATCATCAAAAGATGGCAATGCCGACTCATATATCATAACATTACAAGGACACAGGTGTCCTGACATGTTATAAGCAAGAAATGTATGTGTATATTAGAAAGTAAAGCGTATAGCAATCATACAGCATGCATACATATCCTGACATCTGCTCTTGTATGGTAGATGCCCTAGCCCTATATGTTAGTTTAACATATACATAAATGCTAGCTATCTGCAGTGTACCTCTGGGGATATCAATTAGGGTGCAGGGACCTCATGTAACACGGGGATTTGAAAAATTACACCTGTCATGTTCAGGAGGTAAGGTAACACAAGGGATATGTTGAACATTAGGGGCCACAATCTGCAAAAATAAAGCTACAAGTAAATGCTGGAACAAGTCAATGTTTCTTCATAACTTAGTTGTTTTCTTACATAGGCTTTTTATGACATGACTTTCTGAGCATGACAGATGTAATTTATAAAGTACTTGTCAAGTCACGTGATGCTCAACGTGAGGTAGCAGCTCATCTGAGGGGCTCCATCTGAAGCAGCTTTAAAATCTTTTTTTTTCCTATTTCCCTAATTTGGAAAATGCATTTTAAGTTTTAACACTTACCAGGTGATCTACAGTACCTATGGATGTGGAGACCATGGATTAACAACCCACCAAGACATTTCTGCATCTTGAAGATTTGGAAGAGGAGCAGGATTCTACTACTAGTCTCGAAGCAAAGAGGCCTCGTCGTAGTAGCTCCCCTCCTACACCAGGTCCCGTTTCTGCTAATCTTATAATGACAAAGCAACTATATGCTGAAATGCAAATAATTGAAATGTCTCTATTCTCTTTAATAGATGATTTTAAAGACCTTAAGCCAGCACTCAAAGCACTTACTATCAGAGTCACCAACTTGGAAGCCTGAGTGTCTTCGGTGGATGACTGGCTAGCTAAAAGAGATCCAGATGTGATCTCCCTGAAGCGAACAATCTCCAAGCTAGAAGACAAAACTGAAGACTTAGAAGGGAGGTCTCATAGAAATTATTTGGTACCTTTAGAGCTTCCAGAGGGGGAAGAAGGACTGAACCCCATTGAATTTATTCAGAAATTCTGTAACAAGATTGCTGGTCCCTCTTCTAATGGCCCAATTACATCATAGAGTGGGTGCACCGCTCATTAAGACCAGAGCCAGAACCAGGCAAACTCCCACATCCCCTAATCTTTAAGGTACCGAACCACCTCAATGGTGACCATATATGAAAAGTGACTAAGGAGGTCCAACAGTTGTCCTGCACAGGCAAGAAAATCAGATTGGTCACGGACCTTACATTTAAAGTCCGACAGGAGAGAAAAGCATATCGTGGGCTGCAGACGAAATTGTGGGCAACCGGTATTAGACACAAAATGTTATACCTGGCAATGTTCGAGGTGCAGTTAGCTAAAGGAATGGTTTGCTTGGACTCAGCAGCACAAGCTTCGATTGAGCTTTCCAAGTTGTTTCCTGATCTGTGCAGGAAGGCGGGCTGAATAACTGTTCAAGAGTCCCAGCTGGAACGGCTTTGAAAATGTTTTAGGTTATGCTGGCATGATGGAGAATACTAGTCTTTTACTAGCCTTAATTCAGACCAGAGTAAGCATAATATTATTTTATTTGTATTAAACAGGGCTGTTATTTAATTTGGTACCATGGCAATTTAGATTCACACCCACTGTGATTTTTCTCATCAGTTTAGTTTACATGCTTCAGTTTCCAGAAAGATATTTATTTATTATGGGACATTTTAAGTTACCATTGAGAATCCTTCTGTTAGACACTTGGAGACTATTTTGGGTCATCTGTGTTTTGTTACAAAATGTTGGTTTCTTTTGCACTTTATGCCCCATGTTATTGTTCTCCAGTCATGTTGTGATGCAGAAGGTTTTACTATTGTTCTGGACCTTTCTGCAGGAACCCCATGATCAAGCAGCAAAGGTCTCCATCTACTGGAAGAGTCAAACTCGGACCAAATATAGAGCAACCTTTACATGTAAATTAATGTTTTCCTTTTTTTTACAGGTTACCACAGGTCGCTGGAGGATTAATAAACTATTTAGACCAGTATGCAGTGTTTGTCTCAGGGTTCACTTTTTTCTTTAAATTCCGGTCTTTGTCATTTCCCCCTGTACCATATTTGAAAGGCTTGCCTGTAATTCAGTGGCCAAGCAGCCAGCCACTCCCACTTCCTGAGCTATATAAGCAGTTCCTCTCATCCTCACTGTGAAGCATTTTGTCTTTGCAGCCGGAGTCTATGTTGGTTTGTCTTCTGAGCTGGCTGGGGCCTAACCCCCCAAGCCTGCTGTTTCTGTGTGTCTCTGCTGGACTTCAGTGTTTGTTTTCCTGCTTCTGGTTTGTATCTTTCCTCCGGCTGTATGCTTCCCTGTGTTTTGTTTCTTGTTTTTTGGGCCTTCCCTGTTTTCTGTTTTGCTGTGTTTTGGTTTCCTCTTTTGGGGGGGTTATTTTTAAAACTCCTAGCATACTGCTACTACAGAGCTCATTCTGCTTGCTTTCAGTTACAACTCTCAATTTACTGCACTGCAACTGCAAACCTACTCAGAGCTCATGCTACTGCTTTCAGTTAGCTACAACTTCAGCCACTGCTGCTGACTGTTTACTTTAATTACTATTGTACCCAGTGCCTGTGTTTTAACACTGTACTCATTTAACTACTGCTGTACAGGCCCACTTGCTTCCTGCTGCTGCATTGTTTACACCCATTCCTTTTCTACCTTGTTTACTCTGAGGTTAGCTGAAGCTCCTGCTGAGGCTATTAAACTAGCTTTTATATCTGCATGTGGTTCTCGGTCTTTCATCGCTTCCTTGTTTGTCCTACGGCAGGGACTGGGAGGTGTTTGGGGGTCGTGGCCTATGTGGTTAATTAATTTTGTTCTAAATCCTGTCTTCGTCGCCGAAAATCCTCAGAGTTTGTCACCTTGATTTGGCTATTCATGTCTGGCTGGCTTGCCCCTAACTCAGTGCTGTTTACTTGCTATACAGTTGTTATGCAGGTCCACCTATTACTACTACTACTACTGCTTATTGACCTATCAGGTCCCCACTTGCTTACGCAACCATTGCTCCTTGCTTACGAAAACCATTGCTTTATGCCTAGTGCCATCCAATCGGCTTCGCCTGGGATTCTACTGCTCTCAATCTGCATCCGACCTTGCAAGGTCTCAGCACTCAATGCTCCTTACGATCTCAGCACGCCGTGCTCATTCAGCTCACCAGCTTTACAGCTCTCAATCAATTCTGGGGCATGCCAGCCATTCTAATCTGGCACAGGTTCCTGCAGCCGATGGTCTCGCTCTGCACTTAGTCCGCATCATCGAGTGTTTCCGACTTGGGACGGGATCCTTCTCACCTGGCCCATAGCTGGGAATGTCCTTGGCCGGGGCTTGGTTTTAGCTGCCTGCTACACGACAGCAACTCCTGGTGTAGAATTTAAGACTAGTGGTGAAGGGTGGTTACAATGATCTCCTTTGGCTCTAGTGTTCCACTATAATGGTTGACCATTGACTTTAGTGGTTTCCCTAGCAAGGCACCTTCACCACATTCTCCCCACGACTACCTCTGGTTCACCTGGTTTGATTTAGGGTTGGTAGGCCAGGTGAGTGCCTCAGCAGTTGTTGCTCTCCTCCTGAGCCTTGGATGCACGTATTGTTGCAGAGTTTTCTCTCAACCTTCCAAGACATTCCCGCTAGAGATTTTGAGTGAGAGCCTTCCTCCAAATTGGAATATTTTCCACCTCCCTTTAATTGGGTTTTCCAAATTGCAGCTGCAGAGCCATCACTAAGTACATTTTCCCAAGCCTGGAGGGAAGGTGACCTAGGCCTTGGATCCCCAGAGATTTCCCTTTTCATAGGGTTTTTTTTCTCTCCTCCGTTGCCTCAGGTCATACCACTTAGCATAGTTTTCCCCTAGTTTCCTTAGGTAGGTTCTGTTGTTGGATGGAGGTGGAGGATGTCCTGCCATTCCCTCTCTCCTTAGGGGATTCCCTTCTCTCAATACAAGCCATCACTATTCTTCTCTACTACTATGTTCCAGTTACTGCTTCTATGTCACTGTTACTGCTTGCTCATACGCATCATGTTGCCTCCTTTGGGGATGATACTACATTTCTTTTGGGGATTCCTAAGGTACCTTTAGTCATGGGAACCATCCCATGGCACCTCTAGGGGCAGAAGCCTCTTTGAGGGTTCCTTGCTTCATACCCCTACAGGGTGGTAATTCCTCTGGAATAGAGAGTGCGAATGGCCACAACCAAAACTAACACAGTTACACAAGCCATAACACTATACTGGCTGCATAGGTCAGTGAATTAATTGTGGAGACTTGCAGTTAGAGGGTCCTTCCATTGCATTGGTATTATATTAGCTAGATTACTTAGATTACTTTATGTGCTTTTTTACTGCTTTTATGAATTTTGATTTTTAAGCTTATTAATTGTTTTTATTTTTGGTATTTCAATCTGGGGGGATAATGCATTTACAACTGAACTTCGTATCAGCAATTTGTTCCAATGGTGGATTTGCCTAATTATATCTCTCTCTCAGGAAAATGGATTTTTTGATCTAGTTCCATTTCATAGATGTATAGTGTTCTATCTGATATTTAGAGGTGGTTAATGTGGGATAGATGCTCTCTTGGAGGTTTAACAGATTTCTGTAATGTGATATATTAACTGCTTCAGTTTGGGTGTAAAATGAACTGCTAATGCTGTTACTCTGATGGGTGTACAGTATTCAGGGGGTTCCTTTTTTATGATTTTTTTTCTGTTTTTTTGGGGGGGGGGATGCAGGGAGGGAATAAGGGGAGCTTTCCTATGGGCAGGTGAATGCTGGTTTAGAGGGGGCTCACCGCCATGCTGTAGCAATGGTCCACACGAGGTGATGGGGGCCTAGGACCTGGGAAGTGGAGATGTTTTATTATTCTAGTAGCCCATGTTCTTTAGTTTTTGAAGGGGGGACCCATGCAGGCATTTGTGGGATGGGGCCATTACTGATGTTATTAATTCCATCTGTGGTATATCAATATGGCAGTAGGATGGAATTATATGTCATGGAATGTCAAGGGAGGAAGGGACAATTCAAAGAAATATTGTTCGTTGCATCATTTACAAAAATATTATCCCCATTTTGTTTGCCTGCAAGAAACATCACCTTCTGGTGGATCACCCCAGAACTTGAACAAAGTATGGGTGGGGCAGGTGTATGGAATGGAGGCAAGCACCAGGCAGAGGGGTGTAGCTATTTTGATGGCCAAGATGGTGCCTTTCAGTCTGATTTGGGAGATCAGCAACCCGGAAGGTTGATACATATTTATTCGTGGTACTGTAGCTGGCTGGGAATTTATGCTGGGTTCCATCTATGGCCCCAATGTGGATTTTCTTTCATTTTTTCCTGCCCTGGCGACTGTCCTTGCTCCATAAACACAGATACCTTGTACATCGGGAGGGAACTGAAACCTAATACAGTCCCAACAATTTGGATAGATCTCTTAAGAAGGAGGGTGGGTTTCTCCCCAGTTCAGAGGGCACTAAGAGAGTGCATGAAAACTTTGGGTCTGGCAGATCCCTGGAGAGCTCTTCACCAAGGGGAGCAAATCCTTTTCTTTTTATTCACCATCACACAGAGTGTACTCACAGTTAGATTACTTTTTGATCAGCCACCCCTTGCTATGATTTGTTATGCATTCCACTATTGAGGCGAGGGCATTGTCAGACCATTCCCCAGTGCTAGTGCAGCTGGCTTCCCCTCATGCATCTTCTTGGAGCAGCTTCTGGTCCTTGAATCAACATCTTTTAGGTGACAATGCTTTAGTAGCACACATGAAGGGTTATATAAACCATTCTATAAGTGAAAATGACAACTCTATTACTGCTACAGACATTTGGTGTGGCTCCTTGAAGGCCCCTTTGAAGGGGGGAGTTGATTAGGCTAGCTACCATTCAGAAAAGAAAGTTGCAAAAGTCATCTGAAGAATTGTTAGTTACAATTAAGGCGCTGGAAAGTTCATTATCTAAGACCTCTGATGAGTATAAACAGATGGATCTGATTAAACTATGAGCTCAATATTCAGCTCATTTATTACACAAAGTGTCACGAGCACTAGCCATTATTAAAATGATCTATATAGGGCAAGGCGAAAAAGTAGGGAAGCTGCTCGATTTGCACTTAAAACAAAGGGCAGCTGCCAGGTGGGTGGACATTCTGTTAGACCCCTCCTCACAGACAACAGTCTCCAATCCCAAATGCCTGGTTGAGATTTTAAGAGATTTTTATCAAGACCTGTATATAGCACCAGGACCAGACCCAGATGGCATTCGAAGTTGGAGACTTTTTTGTCGGATATAGACCTCCCATGCCTTATGGTAGATCAGCAGGAATTATTAACGGGACCTATATCAGTGTCTGAGGTAGAGGACACGATAAGGGCCTTGCCTCCAGATAAGGCCCCAGGATCCAAAGGCTTTGTTCCCCTCTTTTACAAACTATTTAAAGCTGAACTAGCACCTTCGTTAATGCTACTTTTTAATTATCTCTATGTCTCTGAGATTAAACAGACCCAGGGATTGACAAATCCCATAACCCGACCTCCCAGGCTAGCATGAACTGATAAGGGACAAGCACTTTCAATGCTATTGGTTGTCTCACAGACAACCAAATTAGTGCTGGCTGCCTTGGGATTTTTTTTTAGCTGCTGTGTGTGGTTTTGGCCACTAGATGTCCTCCTTCCATGCCAGTGAAGCATCAGTCACATGATTGTGAGGCTGGTGCCCCACGTGGTATATGTTGCATGTCACAAGAGCTCCACAGCCACAGAAAAGAAAGAAGAAGCTGAAATAGAAGGAGAGCACCCACAGCAATCTGGACTGCCTCCCACCTGACCCACCCACCTACCCTCACCCAGTCAACAGGTCATCAGTACCTGAGAAACCCACAGAACTGACAGGTGAGCTGCAGAATAGGTTTGGGTTGTTGTGTAGCACTGCCTGCCTGTCCTGGCATGAGGGTAGGGGGCTGGTGGAGAACATTCGATGGCAGTTAGGCAAAGCACCATTTTCACTGCAGCTGCAGACTTAGATTCTTCTTTGTGTGCGATTGGAGTGTGTGTGTTCTGTGAAAGCGCTGAAATAGTTGAGACTGGGTGCGTATTTGCTAACAAGCTTGTGGGAGTCAGACTGGTGAAAAAACATATTGGATTTGTTTCTTTGGTGGTGTTTTGTGAAAACAAATAGGAGAAGTGAAAGCGGGGGGTGGGGAAGGTAGGACTCAGCTTAGGAATGGAGCCTAGAGGATCGGGTGAGAGTAGGGTCTGGGTCTGTGTTGGCCTGGCTTCTGCTACATAGAGATCGAGGGGACACAGAGCCAGAAATAAAAAAGTACAAAAAGAAAGGGGAAGACAAGTAAGTACAGTGAACTACACCAACGAAATCAGAGGATAGTGAGTGATGTAATAGTGTACTTACTGTACACTAAGTAGCACAACAACAGAACAGCTATAGTACGGACTTAGAGAGGTCATCACAAAAAAAGGGATTTTTTTCTTCTGTTTTCTGTGAGGCAGTTTGGAAGTGGCTTTGCTGTTGCAGGGGAGAGCCAGCCAAGTTCTGTACACTTAAACACAGAGGATAACTGTGCCAAAACAGCACTGAATTGGAGCAAACAGAAAAGGGTCTGGTGGGTGTGTAAATATATTTTATTGCATTTCTTGAAGCAGTTATACCTAGGGCACAAGTAAGAAATAAAGTTGTTTTTCTTTTGAGAGTTCCCTAGGTATAACAGTTACAAAAAATGCAATACAATATATTAACATACATAAAGCTCTTTCAGCTGCCCCACAAATTGACATAACATTTCAGTCTAGTCAACTGGCTTCATTAGTCCTCAAGGCATCTAACAAGTTAGACTCACAAGCTATATACCTTGTAGATATTGATTCAGTATTTAGTAATGACTCAAATCAAATTGATGGAAACACCAGTGGACAAAATCCCACTTTGGTTACAAGGAACTGATTCACAAAATTTAGTCAAAATACAGACTGACAACAAAATGTAATAGCATTAGAGAAACTGAGGTCTAAGTTACAACTTATCACCTGGAATATAGAAGGACTGATTTCAAAATGGGTGGACCAAGACCTGAACAATTTTATAATGGCCTACAATGTTATTTGCCTACAGGAAACATGGTTACTAGAGGATAATTCCCTAATACTTCCACGTTTCACAGGTTTTATTAAACCAGCTTTAAAATCGAATAGAAAAGGAACACCATTGGTAGGTCTTGCAACTTTTATTAAGACAGCATTGAACTGTACTATTGCTCCTATTGATCCAACAATAGACAATAGCCAGATACTTAACATAACTAATAATAAGACACAATTAATCCTGGTTAATATCTATGTAAAACCAAAGGACAATAATAGGAATAAGCATTTGTCAATGCCAAGTGCTGCTTGCTGTCATTAGCAGTGGAAGTACAGGAGTTAGACAGATGCAGTATAGGAATGCAGTGAAGTATTGAACTGACACCAACTGACTCCCACCCTGCAGAGATGGACAGGCATTGGGGTGTGCTTTTAGGTCATTACCCATAACGGTCATGACATTTCACCTCACCCTACCCTGTAGACACAAGTGTCAAGGTGTGCTTTGAAGTGTTCGGGCTTTACACTCACTTCATTCCATAAGGAAATACACTGAAATGGGTGCAGTATAGGAGAATGAGGTGACCTCTGGGGCAGAGGGTCCAAGGTGTACCTCAATGCCTGCCACTGGCTGCAGGGTGGGGGTGGAATGGCATGAGCATTACTGTCGACAATCCCAAGTCACACCCCTGACGCCTGTCAGTCCCTACAGGGTAGGGCGTTATGGTTGAAAACCCTAACACCCTGGGAGTTTCTTGGTATTTTTACTCCAAGTTTTCAAAAATTGACTTTTTGTGATCCCACCGCATAAACAGTGACACTATCAGTTTGTTAGCCGAAAGGTGATTTTGCAGGACTGCACCATTTGGCACCACAGGTGCAAAAACACATTTTGAACAGGATGTGAAAAATGACAGCTGTACTGTTCATGAGGAGGTGTAAAAAATAGCAATGTTGAAAATCTGGAATGAAAATAAAAAAAAACAGGTGAAGTCACAAGTGTGCGTAAAAACAGCGCAATGCACACCCGTAATGTAATTAGTTTGGGGATTTTTTACAGCAGATTTTCGACATAGGTATTTTGGGACCTCCGCTCATGAACGGTGTCACTGTGATTTTTTTAATCTATCCTGAACACTGATTTCCCACAGAGACCATGCTATTCTGCGTTGGAAGTGCAAAAACACATTTCAGCCAGGGTGTGAAAAATGACAGCTGTACTGTTCATAAGGAGGTATGGAAAAATGCCAATGTTGAAAATCTGGACTGAAAAGATTATGAATTCATAAACTTATGAGAGTGCGTGGAAACTGCACACTGCACGCTCGTAACGCAGTCATTTTATGGACTTTTGTCACCACATTTTCAACATAGCCAGTTTAAGACCTCTGCTCATGAACAGTGTCACTATAATTTTCTTAATCTGTCTCGAACATTGATTTTGGACTTAGTCTTTCTCCTAGGGATTGATGTTTTCGATTTGGGGTGGAACCAGTTGTTTGGTCAGACAACTACACTGTGAGGTTCAATTTTAGTACCCCCCTGAGAAGGCCTACCCCTGTGGAGATGGCAAGATACCGCCCTTTATGGGATATTACACCCCAGGGCCTTGCGGCAGTTCTTGCCTCTCGAGAGACCTTGGTGATGGCCTATAACAGGGCTATTACGTTGGCTCTGGATACTATTGCTCCTGATCATGTACACCCCCTTTCCCTTCGTCCCAAGGCACCTGGGTTTGATGGCAGATGCAGAGACAGGGGCCAAGATTAGAACGCTGCTGGTGCAGATCCGCCCTTGATGCCGACCGCCTTAGATTGATGGACCATTATTCTGTCTATCAATCTGCAATCTCCCATAAGAAGGCAGAATTCCTGTCCAGGGAGATTGCAGCAGCCAGGAACTGACCGGCTCAGCTTTTTCGAACTGTGGACAGGCTGCGCAACCCAGCTTGTCTACAAGTTCGGAAAGCTTTTTCGCAATTCCAGTGCAATTAGCTTGCTCTATTCTTCGCTAATAATGTGGCCGACATCAGGGAGGATCTGCGTCCAGTGGCTTCTAAGGAGGATGCTGTTGAACAACATGAGTTCACCGTACCTCAGTTTTCTTGGTGTTCCTTCAACAGACCTGATTTCGTGGATGTCATGAGGATTATCCATGGTATGCGCCCTATGAGCTGTAGTTTGGATCCTGGACTGACTTCCCTAATATTGGGTTGTTGTGACATCATCGGTCCAATCCTTGTGCAAATAGTCTCTTGCTCCTTGGAATCGGGTGAGTTTCCTAGCTCCCAGAAAGGGGCGGTGGTGACACCCCTCTTGAAGAAAGCTACCTTGGACCCTGACTGTTTCACAAACTACAGACCCATCTCAAACCTACCCTTTATTGGGAAGGTGATTGAGAAGGTAGTGGCAGTCCAATTGGAGAACCATTTAACCATCCATGACATCTACAAATCCTTCCAATCAGGTTTTCATAAAAGACATAGCTCCGAGACTGCACTGGTTCAGGTGCTTAATGATCTCCTGAGGGCGAGAGACCAGAAGAGATGTTCTATTCTAGTTCTTCTTGATCTCTCATCAGCCTTTGACACCATGGATCACGTGGTGTTGTTAGCATGCCTGAGGCAGATTTGCAGAATATTGGGAATCGTCCTTCGATGGTTCACCTCATTCCTCACTGGGAGATCACAAAGAGTTGTGTCGGGGCTTTTTTCCTCTGGCCCAACTTCTTTGTTGTGTGGAGTGCCTCAGGGTTCTGTGCTATCTCTCATGTTATTCGCAGTGTATATGCTGCCCCTCAGAGACATTATTAGATGGTATAAGTTGAGGTTTCATTGCTATGCAGATGATGCCCAGCTATACCTGTCTTTTGCTCCTGACCAGGATGGAGCTCTCTTGGTGTTTAACAACTGTCTGAAAGAAATCCAGGGTTGGATGGATTCTAGTTGACTGAAGTTGAACTCAGAAAAGACAGAGGTTTTGGTAGTGGACCTGGGCTGTCGGATAGAGGGGTTGCCTGTTGGTGCATCCTCAGGAATTTTTCTTGGGGTTGTGTCACTTCCGACCTCTGAATGGGTGTGTAACCTAGGGGTTATCTTGTATGACAGGCTAACACTACAGTCACAGGTGTCAGCAGTCATCAAGACTTCCTTTTACCACCTTAGGAATATCGCTAGAGTGAAGCACCTTGTTCCGTCTGACACGTTACCTATGCTGGTCCACGCCTTCGTGTCCTTACGATTGGACTACTGCAACTCCCTGTATTTTGGGCTTTCTGGGGTTGAAATCTGCCACATTCAGCTAGTGTAGAACATGGCAGCCCGGGTTTTGACTGGGACCAGTAGGTCTTGTCATATTACCCCGGTGCTGCGCGAACTGCACTGGCTTTCTGTTTGGTGGTGGATCACCTTTAAAGTCTGTTTATTGACTTTTAAAGCCCTACATGACCAGGGTCCAGCCTATCTGAAAGATCTTCTAGTCCTCTACTACCCTGGCCGATCGCTCTGCTCGGCTGATGAGGGGTTGCTAGAGATTCTAAGAGTGAGTCTAAATTCTTCTGGTTGCTGAGCCTTTTCTTATGCTGCTCCCACTCTTTGGAATTCTCTACCCCATTGGTTACGGCAGTGCACCTCTGTGGAGGAATTTAAGAGGGGTTTAAAAACTCATCTCTATCAATCAATCAATCAATCAAATCTTTATTTATTCAGGCGATCATCATTGAGCAAGGCTCATTTACAAGATGGACCTGATAAGGTCAAGGTTCGAGTTGGTGCACAGCAATTACATCACATACTTATGAGACAGTTATACATACAGAAACAAGAAAATGTTATTTATAACACAATAATATACAGAGAATTCCATGTTAAAGCTTGGCAAGAGAAAGTTAAACTAACATCTACAATATGTACAATACATATATATCACAATGAGGGCTATGACAGTCACTCACATAATGAGTACAAGGATGGTGAAGGGAATATTGGGTGCCATATACTGCGAGTGTCTGGCTGGAAGGAATATTCCATATGTGATTGGAATAAGGTTTTGTGGGATGACTATTCTATCTCTAGTGGTAGCAACTGCATTTCTCTGTGAAGAAGGCTGTACAGTGCTGCTTGAAGGATGTAAATGGAATGATAATGGACAGTTTTAGGGATTTTTGTAGGGTGTTCCATGCTATGGCTAGAGAGTAGCTGATTGCTGCCCTCCCTATTTTGGTGTTGACTTTGGGCAATTTGAGCAGGATGATATTGTTGCTTCTTAGGGCATAGGAGCTGGGAGTGGTCAGGTTGAAGCAGTCCAGGATATAGCTTGGGAGTTTTTTTGATAAAGCTCTGTAGATCCATAGAGCTGCATTTCTGCTCCTCCTGACATGAAGGGAAACCCATCCAACTGAATCATAGACAGAACAATGGTGAGTATTATATGGCAAGTCTGTAATGAACCTTATTGCTCTATGGTATAAGGTATCCAACTTTTGAAGGTAGGGAGTGGAGCAGTGACTATAGAGGAAGTCTGCGTAGTCAATGACTGATAGAAAGATGGCCTGGACTAATCTCATCTTTGAATCTCTATTAAGGAAGGGTTTTAATCTGTAGAGGAGGCCAAGCCTTAGGCGAAGCTTTTTCAGCAGTTGTTCTAGATGCTGAGTAAAGTCGAGTCTGTTGTCAATCCACACACCTAGGTATTTGAAATTTTTAACATACTCCAGATTTTCTCCAAGTATAGTGCATATCTGGGGGAGACTGATTGAAGAGGATGTGTTGGTGGAGTTTTGGGTTGTGAACATCATTGCTTTGGTTTTCTTTGCATTTAGCAGAAGCTTTTTCTCGAGAAGCTGATGTTGTAACAGGGAGAATTCTGCTTGTAGGATTTCATGAGCAACTTTAGGTGAAGGGTTGCTGACATACAGTACAGTGTCATCAGCAAAGAGATGTACTGAGGACTTGGTAAGGGTTGAATCAATTTTATTTATATAAGTGGCAAAAAGGATAGGACCCAGAATAGAGCCTTGGGGGACTCCTCTTGACAGTGGTCTTAATGGGGAGAGGTCACCTTCAGCTTTTACCTGCTGTGATCTACCGGAGAGGTAGCATCGGAACCACTTAAGGGAGGATGGATCTAGGCCAATGGAGTGTAGGGATGAGAGTAGCAGTTCATGGTCCACACTGTCGAATGCTTTGCTCAGGTCCAGGAATACTGCACAGACATTGTTCTTTTTATCCAGTTCAGTTTGCCAATCATTGGTGACCTTGGCTAATGCAGTGATAGTGCTATGTTTGGCTTTGAATCCAGATTGAGCTGGATTTAATAGATTAGCATTGTCCAGATATTCCCTTAACTGAATACTCACTAATTTTTCCAGCATCTTGGATAACACAGGTAGGATGGAAATGGGCTTGTAGTTATTAAGATCCATAGGGTCCCCTGATTTTAGAAGGGGGACCACTTGGGCTGTCTTCCACAGCGTGGGAATAGAGCCAGAGTTTAGGGAAAGGTTAAAGAGGTGAGTTAGGGGGACAGCAAGCACATGACATGCAATCTTTAGAAAGAATGGGTCCAGAAGATCTGCTCCTGCACTTTTTTTGGTATCTAGATGCCATAATAAAACCTCAACTTGTTTCAACAGTATAGGTTTGAAGCTAAAGGAGGAGTCAACTCTTTGTTCACCAGTATAGTGGGAGCTTAAATGATCCCTTAATAGGTTAGCTGGGGAGGAGTCAAAGGCAAGGCCAGCTGTTGTGAAGTGGTTGTTGAATGCATCCAAGATTTCCAATGTGCCAGTAATGGGGCCATAGTTACTGTGTAAATGGGTTGGAAGGGGGTTGTTAACATCCTGGCCCATCATACCCTTGATGGTGCCCCAAAATCTAGCAGTATTATGGTAGGAGGAGTCGAGCTGGGCCAGGTAGAAGGCAGCCTTTGCATCCCTAACTTTCCTAGTGCATTTATTCCTGGCTTTCCTAAAGATCATCCAGTCCATGATATTCTTAGTTTTTCTTGCTACTTTCCAAAGTTTATCTCTCTCCAGCAGTGCAGCTTTGAGGTCAGCTGAAAACCAGCGATAGGATTTGTTTTTTATTCGGATACTAGAGATTGGGGCATGGGTGTTAAGGGCACTTAATATAATGCTATTTAGCACCTGCTGAGCTTTTTCTACAGAATGTGCAAGATAGAGCTTTGCCAGTGTGGAGAGTAGGCTAGATCATGCAGATATCCTTCAATATTGATGTTTTCTTGGATCTCCTCATGAGGAATTTTGCAGGATCTGTTTTAATGTTGTTGGATCTTACCCTGCAATGGGGCAGTGGTCACTTATGTCGCATAGGAGCACTCCAGCGTGTGTGAATAGATGTGGTTTACTCACTAGTATGATGTCAAGTAGAGTACTGTTACTACTATTCCTTGCATTTAGTCTTGTTGGTTCATTAATTAACTGTGTGAGCCCATAGGTGTCACAGAATGATACCAGAGGTGTAGCTGCCTGGGTGAGCCAGTTGCCAGAGCCTATCAAATTGCTTTCTTATAGTATTGTGTATAAGTTGTTGATGAAACTGTAGTTTTACCTGTGTTTTATACTGAATTATAATGTCTGATTTATATTATGTGTTTTGTACAGTGCCTTGAAAATTTAAAAGGCGCTTTAAAAATAAAATGTATTATTATTATTATTATTTCGTACACTGACCATGCCACTGTGCACTACATGATTGAAAACACATTTCAGGTGAGATGTGAAAAATTACAGTTGTACTATTCATAAGGAGGTGTTGTAAAATGGCAATGCTGAAAATCTGGAGTGAAAATATTAAAAATGCTCGAAGTTATGAGCGTCCGTAGGAACTGCACAATGCGCGCTTGTAAAACAGTCATTTTGGGGAATTTGTTCACCAAATTTTAAAAATAGGGTTTTTGAGGGCCTACCTCATGAACAGTGTCACTGTGATATTCTTAATCTGTCCCAAACATTGATTTCAAATACCAACTGTGCCATTGTGCACTACATGTGCAAAAACACATTTCAGGTGAGATGTGAAAAATGATATCTGTACTGTTCATAAGAAGGTGTGGTAAAATGGCAATGTTGAAAATCTGGAGTGAAAATATTAAAAAATGCTCGAAGTTACGAGCGTGCCTAGGAACCGCATAATGCACGCCATAAATAAATCATTTTTGGGAAATTTTCACCAAATTTTCAACATAAGGTTTTTGGGGGCCTACCTCATGAATTGTGACACCGTTGTTTCATTAGTCAGTCCCAAAAGGTGGTTCCATGCAGTAACTGTGAAGTCACCTTTTGGGATGGAATAACAAAATGACAGTGACTGGGTTCATGAGGTGGGGTCCCAAGAACTCTATGTTGAAAATTTGGTAAACAAATTCCCAAAAATGGCTGAGATATCCACCTAAGTTGAAAAAAAACTACTTATGCCATTATACAGCTTACCGGCATTTCTTCAGTTCACGGTCGGCTTTGAAGAGTGCAGACGTGTTCCCAGTCCACCGAAGATCATCGCACTGGGTTCTGGAGGTAAGTTAGGGGTAAGGAGGGGTGTAGGGAGGTGGGTGCTCAGTGGGTGGATGAGGGTTGGGGGAGGAGAACACGAAAGACCATGAGGGACCATTTTCTGTTTTCACAGGTTTTACAAATAAATAGATGATGTGGGATGCTTTTTTGCATGCTGGTGGGCTCCCAGCATGCCGGCACACCTGGGTGCTTCTTTTGGGGGTGCTGGAGATCAATGGAGATTGGGCACTCCATCTGCCATACACTATGCTTGTGCTTGGGGAGTGTGCATTAGCCAAGAGGGATTGGACACCCCTTCGGCACACAACAAATGGGGGGTATCATGCTGACGGGGATTGGGCTACCCTGTCAAGAACCGACTAAGGTGCATGCCGAGAGGGGGATTGGGCACCCCCGGCCGGCTTTCTTTTTATTTATTGAAATGTTTCACCAGGAAGGCACACTGAACGGTGGGCGGCAGCTTTCTGTCAGCTTTGTAGGGACTGTGAGAGGCCGATGGAGAAGCCGTCACCATGGGAACACAGCACAATGGAGCTGTGTAATTGGCTGCTGCAGTCAGAGAGGCCCCATCGTAAAAACAGCTGATTGAGTAGTGACAGGGCACTCCCTGATTGCAGCAGCTCAGTTTCTTTGATCTAGTGGCCTGCTCATTAACTGCTGGTGATCAACAGCATGCTCCTCTATTGACTGAGGCAGAGACCAGCCCCTGGATGGGCTGCTGCCATTTGGCACAACACTGCTGCACCTCCACAACCCACTTGTGAAGGAAACCTGATGCAATGTGTTTCTTGCACATGCATGCAAGCAACACAAAAATGACTGGTCAGATTTTAACACCATGATAAATACTTTATCTGAGAATAATGATCATGCATTCATTATAATACAGAGAGATTTTAATTCCTGTTATTCTGATAATAACACACAAAGTACATTAGAAAAGGAATATATGGAAGGACAAAATCTGATAAACCCAAGTTTAACCTGTGTAAGAGTAATAAAAGATAAAATAAATAATACTAATGGCAAAAATGTCATGGTAATTATGAAAGAAGCTAACTACTGTCTTTTCAATAGAAGAACCAGAGGTGACCCTAGTGGAGCATACACTTACGTAGGTCCCAATGGCTCATCTACCATAGACCTAGTGTGGGGTAATTGGGAATCAATGACCTCTATACTAGACCTTGAGGTTAAATTAAGACCCGAGTCATCCCATCTCCCAGTAGTTACTACCTGGAATTTTAATTGGGACAATGCCTGTAATCTAGAGTTAACACCATTCACAGGCATGGAAATAATACAACATGGATAAGGTGGAAAGATTCCTCAAGAGTTCTATTTGAGGAAATTCTTCAGGTTGGTTATGCAAGTAACATAAGAAAACATATACTTATCTCAGATAATACAGAATTAATACAGAATTGGCATAAAATGTGTATATATCTGAAACTTTTCTTTTATGAAAACACTATTAAAAAGTCTTCACTTAAAACCTGGTTTAATTCCACATGTATTTTAGCTAAGCATAAGTTGAGCTGTCTAATGAGTAAACATAAGCATCCTAACTCTGGAATAACAAATAAAATGTTAAATAATGCCAGGAAAACATAACAATATTCTGGCTCAAGAAAGGCATAAGTATCAAGAACAAATGTGGGATAAACTTAGATGTGCACTATTAAAAAACAATATAAAGCAATTCTGGACTTTAGTAAGCAAGGGTTATTTTACGTATTCAGCCCAGATCAAAGCTGCCATAACACCTATAATGTGGGAAATTCATTTCTCAACACTTTAATTTTCATCATATGAAATGGATTTTGAGGTAAAGTCAAAAAAGAGCAACTAATAATTTATCCAAGGCCAATTTATATAAGTAAGCAGGAAATAATAGAAGCCATTAATAAAATCTCCAGTAATAAAGCACCAGGTCCTGATTGCATGTTAGCTGATGTATTAAAATGATTTGCAGATTGGTGGGTACCAATATTATATAGGCTATATAATTATTGTCTCCAGCAAGGTTCTTTTCCTGAAACCTGGAAGAGAAGTATAATATGCCTTATTCATAAAAAAGGAGATACAAAAGATCCTTCCATGTATAGGCCAATTAGTTTGTTAAATGCTTCACAGAAACTGTTTTCAAGAATAATTCTAGACAATATTTAGACATTGGTAGAATCCAATAATATACTTTCAGAACTACAGAATGGCTTTAGGTCAAATAGGTCAACTATACAGCATTGCTTTGTGTTAGAACATTTAATCTGGAAATACATCGCTGTTAAAAGAATTAAGTTGCATTGCTGTTTTGTAGATCTTAAAACAGCTTTTGATTCCATAAGTAGGAAAATCTTACGGAATAAATTGGAGAAATACAACTTAATCTCAGAACTTTTAGATGTTCTAATGAGATTGCATGAAAATACTAGGTTAAAAGTTAGAGTTTATCAAAAAGGCAATTTGACCTCAAAGATAAATACAAAGCTTGTCTGTTAGTACCTTTATTATTCAATTTATATATAAACTCAATATTAATAAATCTTGATAATTCAGGATTTCATTTGACAATAGTAGGATCATGTAGGGTCCCATGTCTGTCTTACGCAGATGACATTGTCTTGATCTCAACTTTGCTATTAGGTTACAAAGAAAGGTACAACTTTTCTCAGATCTTTGCAAAAAAGATAAACTGGTCATTAATATGAAAAAAAAACAAACATGGTAGTTTTTGGCCATAGAACTACAAAATCATTAACACTGTTTATAGATAAGGAAAAAATTCTAACTACCTCTCATTAAAACAATTTAGATCTGAGATTTACACAAAATCTGTCATGGAAGCAACAAGTAGATTTAATAACACAAAATTTAAAGATAGCATTCTCAGCTTTTAGAAGCTTTCATATGAAAATGGATCAATCATCTGTAAAAGGTTTACTTCAAGTCATAAATGTAAAAATAAAAACATCCACTTTGTATGCGGCAGAAATATGGTACACATCTGAATATAAATCACTAGAAGTGCAGCTTAAAATATATTGTGTTATTCTTAAGGTCACAGAGGCAGTCCCAGCAGAAGTCCTGGGGAATGAGTTGGGTCAAGTATCACTTGCATCATTAGCTCTTGAGTGTAGAATAAATTTCATTTTGAAACTATTCCTTTTGAACAAAAATAGGCTTCCTCGCCAATGCCTGGAAGAACAAATATCTTATCAAAGATAACATTTTGTCTCGGGGATAATTAAGACAATACAGTGTAATATTTTCCCATTAGGCCTAGGGATCATCCTTTATGAAATATATACATGCCCTTATTTATAAATCAAGGAGAAAATAAAGAATAGAATACACAATGTATGTATTGCACATGATATAGTAAGAATTAATACCCTATGTCATTATAAATGGCTCAAAACATTAACACTAAAGCATGGATTGGAACCTTATTTATTGAACCTCAAAGACCAAGAACAAAGGAGACTGATAACTAGATATAGGTTTGAGTTATATGCAACAAATTACCTTTATTTCATGCAAAGATGAGATAATGTTAAAAGTCCTATGTGTAGGTGCCAGCTGGGGTTCAAAGATGACCTTAAGCATGTAGCTCTACATTGTCCATTATATAAGTCATGCAGGAAAAGTGGTTGGTCCCTATTATGGGTACCCATGGTCTTCCCCCTGAAAAGCTTTTGATTTTTCTTTTTAATTCAACCAATCCTAAGATACTGGAAACTCTTACTGTCTTCTTAGCCTCATTGAGACTATGATATGGGAAAACTTTAGGAAAATTGTATGAATAAGAACACTATACCATTTGAGATTTATAAGAATGGTTAAATGGAGATATTTGTAGGATGCAATATGTCATATTATTTTGAATATATTGCCTGACTTTATATTTTAATGTATATTGTATTTATTATACATGGTTTTAGCACTGATTTTATATTTGTAAAGACCAAATGTTGAATAAATAAATTGTTACCTACCTACCTGGTGGGTGTGGGTCTGGGACATAGAACTTGTCTTGCAGTCTAACTAGCTGTCTGAGAAGAAATAAAAGAGTGGGGGCTTGTGTGTTGCCCTTAAAAAAATAATAAAAGGATGAGACAAGAGTGAGGATCTTTGTGGGTTTCCTGCCCTAACATGAACAGCAATAAAAGTCTGAGAAATAAGAGTGAGGGTGAGGGGTTTTGTGTGTTGCCCTAAAACTTAATAAAATGATGAGAAATAAAAGTCTGAGGGGCTTAAACCTTAAAGGCTTTGTCTGTGTGTTGCCCACTTGCCCTAAGAAAACTTAATAAAAGGCTAAAAATAAAGGAGTGAGGGGCTTTGTTTGTGTGTTGCCATAAGAAAACTTAATAAAAGTCTGAGTAAGAAAAGTGTGAGGGGCTTAAAGGCATCAGGAAATGTGTGCTAACTGACAGCATTTAGTAATGCTCCTGGTACGAGAAATGAAAGACTGGCCTCAAAATTAGTCATATTTAACTGTACCTTAATAAACCCTGATGTGAAAAACTGTGTTTTCAATTGTTTTCTTTTTATGGGTAACATTCTGTTACAGTTCTCTTCATGGAGCCAGTAATTTGGAGTTTTCACTATATCAAGGTTTGTGTACAGAATGCTAAACATGAGCTATTGTCCTATCAGAACCATGCTTAGAATTCTTTGCTCAAGTCATGACATAGTTAAAACTCCAGATCACAGGTTCTGTGAAGAGAACTGTAATAGAATGCTACCCATAAAAACAAAACAATGCAAAATACAATTTTTCCCATCACTTTTTATTCAGGTACAATTAAATATGGATCATTTAGGCTTATGGATATCATATCTGTAAATGGAAACATTATAAACAGCTACCAATTAGAAATCATTCCCTGTCCTCTTTAAAGGCTGTGTGTGTTGTCTAGTACATACTTAGTACTTGCCCTAAGAAAACGTCATAAAAAGTTGAGAATTGAACTTAAAGAGTGAAGTCTGAGAAATAAGAGCGAGGGGCTTTGTTTGTTGCCCTAAAACT
This sequence comes from Neoceratodus forsteri, assembly GCA_016271365.2. Taxonomy (NCBI): domain Eukaryota; kingdom Metazoa; phylum Chordata; order Ceratodontiformes; family Ceratodontidae; genus Neoceratodus; species Neoceratodus forsteri. The sequence goes on along the minus strand of CM057456.1, from coordinate 1,382,446,417 downwards.
TAATAAAAGGCTGAGAGTGAGAAATAAAAGCATGAGGGGCTTAAACCATTAAAGGCTTTGTGTGTTTCCCACTTGCCCTAAGAAAACTTAATAAAAAGCTGAGAATTGAAATAAAAGAGTGAGAGGCTTTGTGTGTTGCCCTAAGAAAACTTAATAAAAGAGTGAGGGGCTTAAAGGCTTTGTGTGTTCTTGCCCATTTGCCCTTAGAAAAATTATTAAAAGGCTGAGAAATAAAAGAGTGAGGGGCTTTCTGTGTTGCCCTTAGAAAAAATTAAAAAGCAGAGAAATAAAAGTGTGAGGGAGTTGGGCTTTGTGTTTTGCCCTAAGAAAAATTGTGTCAGGTTAGGACACTGGGACAGGGACTGTCAGGTATCTGGCTGCCTGGCATGTGAGAAAGTACAGCCAGTGTGAAAAAAGGTAACAAAAAGAAGAAATAAAAAAGCACCTAAGCAAGCAACTGCAACAACAGTGTTATACAACACCCTCCTAACAGTATATATATATATATATATATATATATATATATATATATATATACTAAGTTTGCTATTTCCTCCCATTCTTACAGAGCCTTCCTGACTGACTGCCTCCCTCCCTCCCTCCTGTAGTTACTTTACATGCTTACGCTGCACGCAGCCTGTAAAAGCTAAGCAATCTAGTGTTAACTGTAGTGTCTGTGTCTGTCTGTCTGCTAGTGCTTGTTCTCCCTCCCATTCTAGTCTTATCACCTGTGGGGGAAAAAACATGCACCACATGACTTTAAGTACAGAATAAATTTTATTATCTTCACAAAACAAAAAAGGTAAGCAGAAAAGACTAGAGCCAGACATTGAGACATTCAATATGCAGAAGTCAAGTAAGCAACAAACTCTATTATCCCTGTGGTCAGCAGCAGCATCCTCAAGTTCTTCTAATACTAATACACAAATGTTTGCAGATGAAAGTAATAAGGAGTCTACATCTATGGTTCTTGATAGAACAGGTGATCAGGTACTTGAGTTAAACAGTGAGGCCTTATCTGTAGCCCCTATGTCACTTCCAAAGAAACACAGTTTAGTGCCTGATGATGAGGTGCAAGAGAAGAAAAGTAAAGACAAGAAATATGATCAAGAAAAGAGGGCCAAGCTGTTTCAGCCTCATTGGTTGACCACTTATAAATGTTTGAGATACAATGAAAAAAGGTACTGATGTACTGTACATAGTGCGAAAAGTATCACACTATGGCAACACCAGCCTTTTCAAAAAAAACAAATGTTTGCCACAGGCTCTGACAATTTTAGAATCCAGTCAGTACGTGCATACAAAAAGTCCAATTTGCATGTGTTATGCCAGAAGCAACATATTTTGTTTTTTTATCACTACTCTTTTTTCTCTACCTACTGCGGCTCAACCAGCGGGGGCATCCAGCCACCAGCTCCCACTGCACGGAGGACAGCACGCTCACTCACATGATGGGGTATGGTGCAGCCACCTTCCAACCCACCAGGGGGCCCCCCCAAACCTCCCCGTGCCAGGCCAGGACCAGACCCCCATCACGATTCCATGACAGCCCTCCAGGCAGTACAAGCATGGCTATCAAGCTGCACGACTGCGCCCAGTCATTTTCCTCCATTTTTTAGTGCTGCCATTGGAGTGCAGATGTGCAATGACATCATAGGCACCACATGTTGACGTCCGCCACACTCGAACCACCAGTACACTGCCCCTGCAGAGCACCCGATCTCCATGGGGGCCACTGCAGAGTGGTAGAAACCCCAAGCCCTCCCCAGGGACAGGAGAGCAATCCTTCAGATGTTCAATCCTATCCCTTCCCTGCCAACCCCTGATGGCTCGGGCGCATTCCCGAACCCGGGTTGCCAGCGTGAGGAGTGGCGTCCATGCCTCAGCCCTCAGTGCAATCACACTGGCCAGAACCAACATATTTTAGAAAGTGGCCAACATGCAGTTCAGTGTGATATCAGTGAGTCATCACTTTATCAAGCCTTTGCACAGTTGGAAGAGGCCACAAAAGTGAAAATGAGACCTCTGTTTAATACAGCATACTCCACTGCGAAAAATCTGCACCTTTTTCTGACATGAATTGGCTATGTGAATTGCAAGAGAAAAATTATATTAAGCTTGGTACTAATTATACCAGTGATAAACATGTCAGGGACTTTTGCAAAGTTATATCTGCTGTTCTATCCAAAACCCAGATACAGACTCTTAAAAATGCAAAGTATGTGACAGTTCTTGCTGAGGGCAGCACTGATGTGGCTATAATCGAATGGGAAAATGTCTTCCTATGTTTTCTAACACAAGAGATGTATGTACATATCTGATTCAGACTGTGCCCTTGGAATACTCACATGCTAAAGGTGTCTTTAATGCAAAAAGAACTGCTTTAGATTCACTACATCTTCCTCTCACTGACCAATAAAATGTGAGCATTCCAGGGCCACTTCTGATTTCTGCAAATCTTGATGGGGCAAGTGTAATGATGGGTGAAAGGGGTGGAACCATTGCAAAGTTATGGGAGCACTATCCTTACATTATTGCCATGCACTGTGTTGCCCATAAGCTGGAGTTGGCAGTTCTGGATGTGATGAAAACAACCCCCTTCATATCAAAGCTTGAAAATACTCTAAAGAGCATATTTAAATTCTACCACTATAGTCCCCCCAAAAATGTGAGAGCTACAAGAAATTGCACAGGTGATACTGATCTGGCACACTTTAGTGCAATTAAACAGGTAAGATGGCTTGCTGGTAGATCATGTTCAGTTCATGTTGTTCAGGTGAATCTACCTGCAGTTGCTCAGCACTTACAACAAAGTGCATCTTCTGTTGATGGTTCAAAAGCAAAGGTGCTGTTAAGAGAGGTACAGTCTGTGCACTGTGTCAAAATCTCTTTATATCCTGCAAGATTTTTTGCCCATATTTAGAAACCTGTCACTGCAGTTTCAAAAAGATGACTTAATGATTCTTGAAGTACCACATCTCAGCGAGACCTGCCTTCTCCAGCTGATGGAACTGAAATCAAAGCCAGGGAAATACATGATGGCTTTCCAAGCTCACTACAAACCTCAAAATAGATACATGGACTATGTAATTTCACAGAAGGGAGTTGAGAAGACTGCCCTTCACATTAAAGGCAACTGTCCTGAAGTAAATTTTGGTACAGATACACAACTGCAGACTTTAGTAGATGCAGCAATAATTACATTGATGTAAGATTTCAAAATTTCTCAGAGTTGCCTCTGAAATGGTTCACCTGTCTGGATTTTAAGCAATTTGATCTACCAATAGAACAACTTGTGGAGTTTGGGACCAATGAAGTGGCTAATTTTGCAGCATACTTAAATTTTTTCCCAGAAGAGCAGCAGGAAGATAATAGATCAGAATACACTGCATTTAAGGCACTGCTGAAATCTACAGTTGATAAACCCTACCTGCAGGTGTATACAAGATTGCTGAAAGAAAAAACACCCCAGATTGCTCACATTCTAGAGTTAGTGGAAATACTACTGGCAATAAGTGTGTCAACTGCAAAGTGCGAATGAGTGTTCTCCATTCAAAAACCTGATAAAGACAAAAATAAGAACACGTCTGGCAGATGAGACACTACAGTCGCTTCTTCAATAGCAGTAGAGGGTCCCGAACTATGTGACTTTGATCCAGATCCAGCAATAAATCACTGGCTGATGTCTGGTCCAGGCACTTGACATGTTTATGGGCATGTTGCAGCTACTGCTGGTACAACTGAATCTGATGCATCTGTATCTCATGCTAGTACTGCTGCTGCTCCTGCTCCATCATCATCCTGTTCTAGCACTACCACCAGTACACTTGATGTTGGTGGTAGTTCTGAATCTGAGTTCTAATTATCTTTGCCCTAATTATTCTCTGCTTCATTCTGGCATGTTGTATGGGACTGGAGTCTGGCACCACTTGACTCAGACTTCAAATCATTCAACCTGTATTTAACAGAAAAAATGTAAACATTAATATACAGTCTAAGTCACATAACGCGGACACGGCTAGCGTGGAAAGTCGGCTACCACGGACATATTTTCAAAACCCAAACCATGTGGTATTGTTCTTTGATTGTGTCATCCTTTAATGCAGACCTTAAGTGCCATCAAACTCGGACAGCTCAGAGTTAAATTTGATGCCTAAGATACTCATTTGACACAAAGTATAACATATAAGTAAGTAAGCAGGAAATAATAGAAGCCATTAAAAAATACCTTGACGAGCTTGTTGCATGTGCTAATCTACTAATTATCTGCTAACAACCTGTACTTAAGCTTTCAGCCTGAGATGCTTGTTTTTATTTCCACTCTGCAGTTACTGTGTGCTGTGTGCTGTTGTTCGCTCCTACAATGTCAAAGCACCCTGGGATCCTGCTTTCTCGTAAAATTTAACTTTTAAAACAGATTGATACACTTCCTCAAATGAGCGTGAGAGACCTTGCCGCTCGTCTCTCCATACCCAAGTCCACAGTCTCAGATCTTATCCATAGCAGTGAGAAGCTATGGTCCAAGTGGCATTCTAACCAGAACCCACAGAGAAAGAGAAAGAGGGAGGGGAAGGATTCTGAGGTGGAGGGCACACTTTTGATGTGGTTCACATCAGTGAGGAAGCGTGAGGCAATGGTAAGTTGCCCCTTGTTATCTGCCAAAGCTAAGGAGCTTGCACATGCTATGGGTAAAGAGGATTTCAACCCCACAGATGGCTGGCTGCAGCATCGGAAAACACACCACAATATTTGTTTCAAGCGTGCACATGGAGAGAAGCAGAGCGCTGATGGGTCGGGTGCCACCAGCTGGGTAAGGGATGTTCTGCCTGACATTTTGTCCGGTTTCCCACCACAAAACATATTTAATGCAGATGAGACCGGGCTATTTTTTAGATGTGTTGGTGAAGGAACTCTAACTTTCTGGTTTGATCAACCACATGGCAACAAAAAAGCAAAAGTGAGGGTTAGCCTGCTGCAGTATGACAGGCTGTGAGAAATTAGACCTGATTGTTATTGGAAAATCAGCCCAACCGAGGTATTTCAGAGGTGTTGCTCGCCTCCCTGTTGTTTACCATAGCAGTCCCACAGTGCCACCTGCTGGCAATAGCAGACATCGGCTAGCGTGGACACAATTAACAAGCACCAATGTGTCCATCTAAAACAGCTTAGACTGTACATCTTCCTTTTTACTATTTTCTATAGCCTACATCTACAGTACGTAGTAGTAATAATACAGCACCACATCCATTTATTTTGTTGCTACATAATTTTCCATAAGTTTTTCTTAAGATACGTCCTTCCAACCATTGGACCACACTCACAACAGTGGGACTATCATTTTTGGATAGGCCAGTTGTCCTGTACTACCACATAAATTTGAAATTTGTCGATCCCTGAAGAGACCCCTTTATTTGAAGCAAAAGTTGTTATTCTTCCCAAACTGGGAAAGAAGCTTGATGTCCCAGACAATTATAAATCAATTTCTTTATTAAATGTGGATATCAAGATTCTTGCCTCTATTTTGGCATCAAGGCTTAAGAAGGCATGGTCCTGTTTATTGGCTCAGAACAGGCTGGCTTTGTTTCATGGCATCAGTCTAGTGATTATTTCAGGAAAATTTATCATTTGTTCTCTGTGTCTGGGGACACCAGTCCCCAAATGGTGTTGATCTTCCTAGATGCAGAGAAAGCCTTTGATCGGGTTTCCTGGGCTTATTTGTTTGGACTTTTCCCTAGATATGGCATCCCTAGATATGGCATCCCAGCAGAATTCATACAATGGATTAAAAATCAGCTAGGATTTTATGCAATGGAGAACTATCCAGTGTATTTCACTTGTCTAGGAGCATAAGACTGGGATGCCCCTTGTCCCCTGCAGAACAAAAGGGTAAACAGGGAGGAGGAGGAGGAGAAGAAGCACTGTGGGTAAATTTGGAGACAGGCAATGGCACCACAATCCGTACAGGGGTTGTATACAGACCCCCTTCTCAGGGGGAGGAAATGGACAAGGAAATGATAGAAAGTATACTTTGAATGGCAGAAAAAGGGGAGATATTGCTGATGGGTGATCTGAATATGCCAGATGTTAACTGGAGTACAGTTGCAGCAGCCACTTCGAACAGTGGAGTTATTCTAGATGCCCTACAGGGGTCATGCCTTAGACAACTAGTATTGGAGCCCACTCGAGAGGGAGCAATCTTTGACCAATTCTCTCAAATGGAGATGGAGAGAGGATCACAGATGTAGAAGTGGGTAGCCATCTGGGAACTAGCGACCATCGAACAGTATGGTTCACAATAAACACAGCAATAGAGTCAAGCCATACAAAGGCAAAAGTACTGGACTTTAGGAAGGCTGACTTTTCCAAAATGGGTGAGTGCCTAAGGAATGCACTAGCAAATGAGCAGGAAGGAGGGGTGGAAGAACAATGGGGAATAATAAAACTGCCATCACAGAGGTAACTGAGCCTTGTGTGAAGCAAATAAACAAAACAAACGATGTGAAACCACTATGGTTCTCAAAGGAAGTGGCAGTGAAGTTCAAGAGAAAAGCATTCAGGAAGTACAAGGAATCGTAGAGGAGCAGGACAGAGAACTGTATCAGTTAAAGCAAAAGGAGGCTGGGAAGGCAGTCAGAACAGCAAAGGCCCAAACTGAGAAAAGATAGCCAACCAGTTAAGAAGGGGATAAAACCTTTTATAGGTACATCAGGGAGCGAAGGAAGACCAAGGGAGGGATAGTGAGGCTTAATAAAAGGAGGGAGGGTGGGCAGAGGGAGACTGTGAAAAGGCAGAGATACTAAACACATATTTTTGCTCAGTATTTACAAATGAAGAGGAGGAGGTACATAAAACAAACAGTAGAAACACTCTGGATACAGAAGTTGATACCTGCCCATTTACAGAAGAAAGGGTTCTGAAAGAACTCTTAAAACTGAAGGTGGACAAAGCAATGGGGCCTGATGGGATTCATCCCAGAATTCTAAAAGAACTAAGGGTAGAACTAGTGACACCACTGACTACCCTTTTTAACAAATCATGGAAGGATGGGGTGGTACCCAAGGACTGGAGGAGGGCAGATGTGATTCCCCTTCACAAAAGTGGGAGCAAGGCAGAAGCAGGAAACTATAGACCTGTTAGTTTAACCTCAGTGAAAGGGAAAATGATGGAATCACTTCTGAAGGAAAGAATTGTCAAGTGTGTAGAGGCCAGAGGGTCACAGCACCCTAGGCAGCATGGACTCACAGCGGGAAGGTCATGCCAGATGAATCTGATAGATTTCTTTGACTGGGTGACCAAAGTAGTAGATCAGGGAGGGGCTGTGGACATGGCCTACCTAGACTTTAGCAAGGCATTTGACACAGTCCCACACAAAAGATTAATATACAAGTTAGCCAGCCTGGGAGTGGGTCCCAAGATGACAGCCTGGGTAAAGAATTGGCTGGAGAATAGACACAGAGAGTAATAGTAAATGGAGTCCACCAGAAGAAAGGAGGGTTACTAGTGGGCACCCAGGGTTCAGTATTAGATCGCTCCTCTTCAATGTCTTTATGATCGACATTGCAGAGGGACTGGAAGGAAAAGTATGTCTCTTTGCAGATGACACAAAGATCTGCAACAGAGTTGATGCACAGGTGGGTGGAAAGGATGAGAAGGGACTTGGCAAGGTTAGAGGAATGGTCAAATGTATGGCAGCTTAGATTCAATGCTAAGAAGTGCAAGGTAATGCACCTGGGAAACAAAAACCCAGGGGAAGAGTACACAATGGGGGGTGAGATACTAACAACAACAAAAATGGAAAGGGACCTGGGGGTAGTCATATCAGATGACCTAAAAGTGGGCAAGCAATGTGAGAGGGCAGCAAGGAGGGTTGGGGATACTGGGATGCATAGGAGAGGCATCACCAGTAGAAAACAGGAAGTTATTATCCCTCTGTACAGACAGCTGGTGAGACCCCATCTGGAGTACTGTGTGCAGTTCTGGAGACCCAATCTCCAAAGACATAGACAGGATGGAAGCTGTCCAGAGGAGGGCAACTAAAATGGTGCAGGGTCTGCACGGAAGACATAGAGAGAGAGACAAAAGGAGCTTAATATGTATAGCCTCGAGGAAAGGAGGGAGAGGGGGGACATGATAGAAACGTTCAAGTACCTCAAGAGAATCAACAAAGTCCAAGAGGGTATCATCTTTCAAAAAAAGAGGTGTGCAAGAACAAGAGGCACAATTTGAAGATGGGTGGGCGGCTCAGAGGTAATTTAAGGAAGTATTTTTTCACAGAGAGGGTTGTGGATGCATGGGATGTCCTTCCGGAGGAGGTTGTGGAGTCAAAATCAGTGGTGGAATTCAAGCATGCATGGGACAGTCATAAGGCCATTCTAGGGGGTGGGGGTAGGAAGAAGTAGGCTGCTGGTTAACTAGGATCTGCAGCTTATCCAGTAGGTAGGGAAATGGGCAGACTGGGTGGGCCAAACGGTCCTTATCTGCCATCAGATTCTATGTTTCTATGTTTCTATGCCTTCGGATGGGAGAGCTTTTTCCATTTGGCCCCCTTGAAGGCTAGTAAACGAGGCGTTAGGGGCAAGCACTGTGAGCTTGGAATAAATAAGCAATTCAGTTGACTTTATGGTGGTTTGGTTTTTTGGAGTGAGCACTGCAATACCTACATTTGTTTCTTATATTGGCTGGCTGCTAATTTTGCAAGCGAACCACCATGGACTGAGCACAGGACAGTTTTTTATTTTTCATTTTCCGTTTGGTGCCAGGACAGGAAGCTTGACCCACTCTCTTGCCCTGTGGCTAGCATCCAGGATTACTTGTGGTCCATCACTCAAATGAGCCTAGGTCAGTGATCCACAAGGTGCACCTAGCATGCTAGCCCAGTGACATGAAGGGCTGAGGCACTGGGCACCTTTCTTCTGCCACACTGGTGACCCTGGGTTGGGAATGTACTCAGATTGTTCAAGGGCTGGCAGGATGAGGCAGGATTGAAGATCAATATACAAGAAGCTTGCAGTAAGTAGCCACCACCCACCACCCACCAGCCTGTAGCACCACCTGCTGCCACCCAGTCAGATACCTCCAGCAGCCCAGAGTTTGGTGCCAGCATTTAATCTTTTGTGGGAGATACCATCTCTAGTGTTTGAAGGAATCATTCATACTCAATGACCATTCAATGCTTTGGTGCTGTCAATCTGATCTCTTTCATAGACATTACATTCATAATAAAAATCAAGAAAATACACATTTTAGACACTTACTGGTTTAAGGCAGATTCAAATCATATCTCTGAAACTTAATGCCAAACCTCGGTGCCTCCTCTCCTCCATTTTCTTTCATGGCTGTGATCAAGACCCTTAATGGAGGAACAATGAAACTGCTCTTTTGTGACTTGAATTTGTTTCTTGCTCTGGAGCGAATGGTTAATGGTCATTATGTCACCTATGCATAGATAATGAACAGTGGCTTTGGATTAATGAAAGGGGGTGGACCTTGAGGGGCCACCCAATCCTCATCAATATCCCATTCTTTGTTTCTGTGAACATGTTAGATATTTAGTGTTATTGACTCAATAGGTTGCATGCTTGCCTCTGGGGCCAGAAGGACATAGGCTGGTGCCCCACACCAGGAATTTGGGCTAATGCCCAGTATTAATACTGTAGTGTAGCACCTGGATATGGGATGTGCTACACTGATGTTGAGATGATAGCCTTTGTATGAGATGTTAAGCCAAGGTCTCTTCTGTATGTCTTTTCTGGTTGTCCAGGTGGAAGTTAAAGATCCCATGGAATTTAATGCAAAAGTCAAATAACTTTCTGTTTTAAAATCAGTTAGCAAATTGTACTACAATATTCATAAATACATCATATAATATTCTGTACCCCAAAGACCCACCCCTTTATTATATGTACTTCTTTTACACAATTTCTGCTACACAGTATTTCTAGTGACATTATTACGGAGGTATCCAAATGTTTTTCCCATTAGTTATGGAAAGCTTCAGTCTCCATTATTAGCAATTCCTCCTAATATAGCAACCTAATTAAGACTTAAAATTGTCCAACCATCATTTCAGGTGCCACCTCCTGGTTAGTATAAGAGATACTTGGCACTGGGCTTGCCATATAAAATATTTGAAGATAATGAACACCAACTGTTGCATTCCCGCCTCACACTTCACTTGTGGAAGGGAGTTTAGGCTGTAAACAATCCATCCATCCTGAGGATTGCACAAAAGAGGCTCCCTTAAGACCCTTAAAACATAGCCTCAATATTGTGAGTAAAGGAGCATTCTGAGAATAAGTTATTTATTACTTTGCTTTGCTTTGCTTTACAAAGTTGAATATTTGATAGTACTGTTTAATCCAGTTCTTATGCATTGTTTGTTTTCAATTTTAGTCACACAAGCAGACTTAACCATATGATTGCATCTCACTTTTTTATCAGGATCCTTGCGTTTTGCATATCACAAGAGCCACACTTTAAACATAAAAATTTATGGCAGAGAAGGACTGCTAGGCCCACCCAGTCCGCCCATCATCTCTACCTGCTGCAGAAACCACAGACTCTACTTGATCTCTGCCTTTGTTCTCTTTCCTATCGCTCTGGTTTGGCAACTTGCCTGTTGTGGTGCTTCACAATGGACCACCATCCTACAGTGGAACCAATCAGGCCCAAATTCCTCATCTGCAGCCCTATCAGCTCTGGCTAAAGTTTGTTTTCCTTTGGGATGGAAACTTCCAATGGAGTTGGCATACTTTTCTGGGGGACAGGGTTCTCCATAACTAGGGTGGTAGACATTTGTCTTGGAAGAGCTATGTCAGTGGATTTTATCTTTGCAAATTCTACCTGGAGATTGTCAAATATATATGCCCCACAAAAGAAAAAAATAGAATAAATCTTTTCAAATGTATAAAACCTTATTTAATGACAGCATGCCTTGTATTATGGGGGGGGGGGGTAATTGCCCCTTAAATAAGGGAGATAGGGGACAGAATACATCCAAAGACTACTGTGACATCAATTGCTTAAAGCAAACACTGACAGCAGCAGGACTCATTGATACCTATAGAACTCTACACACTAGGGATGGAAAGATGTTTCAGAAGGGACATCTGTCCACCCACATTGATTATATCTTTTCATCTGAACATGCTAAAATATATGCAGTAAAAGTATGCCCTATAGAAACTTCAGACCACGCAGTGCTATCTCTTGTAATAGGCTTGCAGGAGAAACAACCCTTTGGGAAGGGGTATTGGAAATTGAGCAGTAACAGTAATTAAACAGTAACTCAGATATCCATAACATTGTTCTGGAGTCTTTTCAGGCAAGGAAAACTCTGGCTTGTATGGAAAAATATTTGAGTATCTAGTGGGCTGATAAAAAAACAGGAATTACAAATGGATTTCAGGAACAGACTTCTCAGGTACATGCATCACAATATAAAAGATATTTCACCATAAAATCACAACTAGTCATGGTAATGTCCTACAGCAATGAATGGAAGGGGGATTACTCTACCCAGATTACAAATCTGAAAAAAGAGATAGAAGCCCTACAGTATTCCAGCGCTACATCTTTGTTACAAGAACAGAGGGTATGTACACTGGGTAAGAGTGTACGTGGAGACATTTCTGAAAGCTGTACTGCTCGGGAATCATCTTGAACTATGGATTCTCTGAAAACTGAAACAGGGGTGGAAGTCTTTACTAAAAAACAACTCTTAGTTGTCATTGAGAAGCACCTTGTAAAACTATATGCAGAGATAACCCCTAGTCCTAAGCATAGTACAGAATGTTTTGCTTCTGCAGAGGTACCACCAGTAACTTCTGATCTTACTAAACCCCTTTTGATACCAATTAAAAAGGATGGAAATAGAAGCTGCTATTAAAGCTTTAAAAATTATATGGCCCCGGGACTGGTCAGCCTGACTGCTGAATTTTATAAAAAATATATCAGTGAGTTAACAGACATTCTTGAAGTAGTATACATTTGGATCCTATTGCACCAGACAATGGATTCCATATTAGGAGCAGCCATTCAGATATGTATTTTCAAGAAGGACAATAGAACAGACATCAGTAATTGGAGGCCTTTAAGCCTGTTAAATATGGATATATAGATACTTATGAAAATTTTGACAGCAAGATTGGCCACTTTGGCACCAACTTTTATTACCCCAACCCAAATATGCTCTGATAAAAACAGATCAATTTCTGACAACTTAATACTAATGAGGGAACTGACTGAATTAGTGAGCCAAAATGAACTACACGAATATGTCCTATCCATGGACCAGGAGAAAGCGTTCGATAAAATCTCACATACATTTTTGCAGTGAACCCTGCTAACCTATGGGGTAACTCAAACATTTGTATCTTGGCTGATGTGCCTCCATAACTCTGCTACAGCAGTTCCCTTAGCAAATGGGTGTTTTGGACGATCAGTGCACATCCATACAGGAATTAGGCAAGGGTGTCCAATGAGCCCCGTATTATACATTTTCTCTGTAGGCCCCTTATTATGCTCTTTAGAACAAGACACAAGCATTAGAGGTATTAAACTTCAGTAAATGGCCTTGGAAGTTAAAACAATGGCATATGCTGATAATATGTGTCTGTTAATAGCAGATTCAGACTCAGGAAAGCAAGCACTCCATAGGATGGAACAGTATTCTATACTTTCTGGTGCAGGATTTAATAACCGTAAATGTAGGGGGTATAAATTAAGTGATTCAACCCCACCTGTAGTAGACATTCAAGGGATACAAATCAAAGAGGACCCTATCACAATCTTACAGATTACCTTCGGCTGAGGGGATATGGGCTTATGAAACTGGGAAAATAAGATAGAGATGGGCAAACAGAAAGTGGCCCAGTGGAAAACATGGCAACAGACAAAGAAAATAATTATTTTGGTGAAAACTTTTTTATTGCCTATTTTTTCATTATTATGTGTTGTTTACCCTATCCCAGTACAGCTGGAGGATGCTTTACTAAGTTTATTTTTTCAAGTTATCTAAGGGAGCTCACCGAACCTTGTAAAACGAGATATTTTATATTACCAATTAGGGACAGGAGGTTGAACTTGATAAATCGTATTGCTTACTATCACAGCCTTTTGTTGTCCACTAATATTTCTATTATAGGTACACCCAATGTAGCAGTATGGCTAATATTTGCTGATTATTGGATCAAACTTTTTATGGATTGTCTGAATATCTCTGGAATCATACCACCCACTTACCATCAGGCCCCAAAATTTATTAAACCAGTAATTGTGAAGCTAAGGAAATGGAAATTACTTCCAGATCAGTCATAAACAAAAACAGACCACATATAAATATAGATATCAAAGGCAAGCCTTTTCTATTTCCCTAATGTTTAAAGGTGTTTCAGCTTCAAATATTCTGAATGTGAAAGCATTATTGAATTATGTACATACCCCACCAAGGATGTGGGATGTACAGTGGTTATGTTGCCATGGCAGATTAGGGGTTAAATCCAATGCAAAACACAAAAGACAGACTGAACTACTTTGCCCAAGTCCTACCTGCATAGCTCAGGAAAAGACCATGGAACACTTCCTGCTCACATGTCCTAATGTACAAGCATTTTGGTCCTTACTAGCTACCAAATGGAGAAATCCAAACTGGAACAAATTGACCAATGAGGAACTAGTGGGGGAATTTCTGGCCTCATTACAGACAATAAATGAACGTACAGTCAGATTGATTTTAATGTGTATCAAATGTTTTGGTGGCAAACAAGGTGTAAGTATATATTGAGACAAATAGAACTTACCCCTTAGCAGTAATCCTGAGCATTGAACATGAATTGACTGCATTGTATGAATATGATAAATCTCACTTTTCAGAACACATCTGGAAAAATAGGTGGAACATGTACAAGGCATACTGGGATAGATGTCTGCTAATTTAGACATAAAAGGTTTATCCTATGAATTTGCATTTTTGTTAATAATCTCAACATATTGTGACTGACTTTCTACCCTGTACAGTTGGTATACATGTTATGCTTTACGAATGTTGATTGTTTCTATTACTAATAAAAAAAATCCCCTACTCTTTTTAAGAAGTGCCATGGGATCTTTAATATCCACCTGAGCTACCACCAGAACAGGCAGATGGGACCTCGGTTTTAATGTCTCACCCAAAAGACAGCACTTCAGGAGTGCATAGACGTATATTTTTTTTATTACAAACATCAGCAACCTTAGAATGTAGCCATTCTGTTTGTTATTGCCTTCAGCTGGGATTAGCCATCCCTTGGTCTGCACCTGGGCCCTACACTAGCACATGCTTACCCGCCTGCTGTCGTTTCTGTAGTGTTATCACCCCATTTCCAAGGGAAAATAGTGCACTTTGTATTCGGCCTCATCATTGCACCTTATGCCCCTGGGCAAGGGCATGTCGTGATCACTTCTACCCACACCCTGTTGTGTCTTACAGCACATAAACTCATACATTTTTCTTTAACTTCATTCAAGGATGATGGGACATGACATTCCTTTCCTTTTTTTTGTTTAAATTTTGGCCTCCTCCCTTGGACCCACCAGGACCATAACATATCCGTATTTATTTTTTCCCTTTATGCAATGCATCAGATATAAAATTAACAATGCCACCACTCACAAAACAAGATAAAAATAAACAGGAATTACATGATTGGAAAGCAGATCACAACACTTTTTAGATTTTTTTAAAAAGCTTTCTTACCTGTAACTTTGTCCTCCTGAGTCCCACAGAGGTCCAGCAAAATGTTTCCTTTCTACTGAATCCTGTCTGTCCCTGTCCACTGCAAAAAAACTTGGAATGGGTAAGGTTAAGTAAATAGCAATCAGTTGCCTGTGTCCAAAAGGTTCTGATGTGCAGGGTTTTTCATCCACTGTCTCCACCCCCCCAAAAAAAACCTAGAAATTTAGTGCCCAAATTTAACAAACTAAAAAGAATTGCTGGCATTTTCTTTTTTCTGGTGGAAACTACATCATCACACACTGTTGGTCAGCAATTACAATGAACTGACCATGAGCAATATGAAGAGGAGGATGGACAGACAGAAGTGCAGGGATAGGAAAGAGGGAGAGTTTTTTTTTTTTTTTATAAAACCTGGATGACCCCAGCTGATTGCTTTGCTTGTAGACTGTATTACACCATGATTTAAGTACAGTACTTTTACTGTACACTTTGTAGTCCATAAGCACAGAGAGCTTCTTTAGTTTGTATGCACAGCTCTCTGCCACTCTCTGGTCAGTGTCACTACTCTCTCCACCCATTCTACTGACTACTTTACTTATTTGAACTTTTAACTGGACTTCATCTGGCCTCAGTCACCACTCCATTCCTTTGCTGCTTTATAGTCCTGTGCAGTGACCATTCTCAATGCCAGAGAGAACGGGTCAGTGAGTTGGGTGACTGTGAGCCGAGTCATTCACTTTCAACCTGGCATCGTACACCACATATACATGCAAGATTGTTATCAGGTAACTGGTTTGGTAATGGAGATCCCTGGTCATTACCTGATAACTGCAGTGCTCATGCATATGCAGTGATAGAGTCACTCATTGTTGCGTGGATCAGACAGTCCCTCTCCCAGCACTTAAAAGTCTGCATATGCACACCACCCTTGCTGCTGCCATACAATTGCCACCGATCTGTGGACACTTTCTGCAATGAAACAGAGGGGGGGCATAACCTTGTCTGCAAGATGGGGCAGTTGGGACCTGAACTTGAGCAGTTTAACTGCAGCATCATTTAGCCAAGTTGTGCAAAAATAAAAAACTGTCTGCCCTGAACGTTGAGAGGCACATCATGGAGTGCTGAAAACATTGCTGGGGACGGGTCCCCCTCATCACTCCTAGGTGGTTGCACCCATGAAGATAACAGTTCACAATGGGTGGGTAAGGAGGCGGCAACATAAAATCAACCTGGAGCCACAGCCGTATGAAACAAACTGATACCTGTCACATTAGGTTATTTGTTTGGCATTCCCTGATGCCTGACTTTTCCAGTTCGTAGTTAGCTTCATATGTCTATGATGCCAGGTTGTTTTTATGTTGCTGCCTCCTTGCCCTCCCATTGTGAACTGTCATTTCTACGGTCTGATAGGTTGTGGTGATGTAAAACTGTCACATACTTGTGAATAAGATTTTTTAATATGTTGCAATGCTTTTATTTATTTGGTATAGTGGCTACAAACTTATTTATTACATAAAATAAGTAAAAAAAGCAGCAGCAGGTAGCACGGAAAACCCTGAACAAATGTGCATAATAAATAATATAATAAATACATTTTTAAGGATATCTGTCTCATTAAGTATTTGTTTAGCATTCTGTGATAATTACACCCATCTTTTCCAGTTTATAGAGATGACAGTTTTCCACTCAGGTAAGATTTGATTAACTTGTGTTATGGAACACTTTTTAGGGAAAATAAGAGCACAGCTGGGATTTCTGCTGAAATAAGGAAACGCCAAGGTTTCTCTTCCTCCTGCCTTAAGCCAGTTTAGAAGGTGATAAAAGTTGTGACATTAACTGCTGCCTTTTATGCAACCCATGTGTTTCACGATCCAGCAAGATTTTAAAATTGTTGAAACAAGTTGCATAGTCTTGCAACTCTATTACATCACAGAATGCTGGCCAGTTAATGAAAACACAGTTAGCCAGCAGTGATGCAGACGTGTCAAGAACTTTCACAATTTTGTAAACTACGATCTGGATAATTACTAAATAGAAACTTCAAGTTGAGCCTGTGGTCATATAGTACAGCATTGTAAACAATTATATATCACAAAAGGCTTTGCATAACAGTATACAAGTCCAGCCGTGATATACACAGAAGAACATTTGGCTCCAAAACTGAAATAGTATTGTGGCTCAGTTCTACCATGCAAACTAACAAAGGAGTGGAGCTCTCTCAGATGAGCACATATGCCCATCTTACATTACTTTCCAATGCTTGAATAGTGAACTGCATGCATGCTGTAGTTTATTGTTCAGCATGCATTCTATTCCAGTGACTGGCGCAGGATGAAAGAGGAGCAAGGGAGATAAAAGCCTGGGTACATCCCCATTTGAGCTAAAAAACACACTGCATCAGCCTGCTGCTGGATTTAACAGCCACTGCAGTAATGCACTGGGATTTAAATGCACACTAAGAACTTTGGAAGAAGACATTTTCCAACTTTGCCTTGTTATTAAATACGTAATATTTAAACCTTTTCTTCCTAGTTACGCAAACGTTAGATGAGTGTGCAGGGAACAATTAAAGGGGCACTGTCAGCTTTGCCCCTCGTTTTTTTCCCTGATTTCAGCAGTGTGCCTCTAGCCACATATTTATCACCCATGTTCTCTATAATGTCCCTATAGATCCCAAAATTGATTATTCTTGCCATTTTTCCAGATTTCCGAAGTTGTTTACTTTTCAGTGGTCCGACTTTAAAAGCCCCATCCACCGGAAGCATATGCATGCCAAGAATGCGCATCAAACATGGAATGCTGGCACAAAGTACAACTTTTTACATGCCCATAATGAAAAGCAGGTTGTAGTATGGGCTTTAGTTTGCTGTATAAGATTTGGCATTTCGGAATTAAATCCGAGCACTAATAGTGACATGAAATACATGTAAAAGCAGGTGCCAAAATTATGTATATGCAGAAGAGGGGGGTGCTCCTGCGCATGTATGGGATCTGTGCTCTGACCGCTAATGCACATGTGTGGGATTTCTGCACTTACCTTTAAATGTATTTTGTGTCACTATTAGTGCTCAGATTTGATTCCAAAATACCATTTCTAATACAGCAAACTAAAGCTCATACTACAAGCATCTTTTTATTATGGGCATGTAAAATGTTGTATCTCTTGCCAGCGCTCCATGTCAGATGCGTATTCTCGGCATGCATATGCTTCAGGTGGACAAGGATTTTTAGGCTGGACCACTGAAAAAAAAACAACTGCTGAAATATGGAAAAATGGTAAGAATAATCAATGTTGGCATCTGCAGGGACATTATAGAGAACATGGGTGAGAAATATGTGCCTAGAGGCACATTGCTAACATCAGGGAAACAAATGAGGGGCAAAGCTGACAGTGCCCCTTTAAATGAGAATCTGTCACACAGGAGCACACAGTTTCTAAGTAAAGACACAGACACAAGTGTATTAATCGTTTTGATTAGAATGCATAAAATTATCAGAGGTCCTGAGAACAGTTCCCCAGGGCAAAAGGAACCAGGAAATCAGGACTCAATCTCCTAAAATATTTTTTGGGTTACAAGGGTATTATTTACAAGCTTGCGGGGGACACAACAGCATTGGTGTTTGAAGCGTGTTGGATTTCTGAGTGGAGGAGACAAAGTGCACATAGGAATGCATTGGTCACCAGTTTGGAATGCCTTGGCTAGAGACGTTTTTTCCTTTCCTGTGTATTTCACTCATACAGCATAAAAACAATGCCTATGAGAAGACTGCATTGACACAGTGGAGCCCTTCACAGACCACGGAGGTGACTGTGATGCAAGTCCTGCATGTTGTTCGGTTGGAGTGGAGTCCTTTTCTGCTCACAGGAGGTCTGCAGGGCTCTGCCCACTGCAGCCCTAAAAATGACTTACCAGATTCAACACAGTTCTTTCATAAAGGAAAATGAAACTCAAACTCCAACTACTCCCAGAAAACAGATTTAATTCTCATTATAAGAACATTTAAAGTGGCATACAACACTCTAGAAACTTTATAACTGGATAAAGACATTTCAGAAGAGTATGTTATACCCCATCAACATACCTCATCATGGTTGGGTATAACATCAACACTGTTGTTTTGCATTTCCTGACATCACAGTGCACTAGTTATGGCATGAGAATGCTCCCATGACAACTGAATTGAAGTCACAAACACAGAAACTCTGAAAGCAGTTGGGGACAGATATATGTTTATTTTAAACAGACAATCTTTGTAAAATAAACTATTTGAAATACTGACTGGAAGACAATAGAGGCAAGAAGAGAGCGTGGTATGATAGAGATGTACAAATACTTCTATGGGATAAATAAAGCACATAGCAGAGAGTCATTGTGCTGATTGGGAACACCAATACCAGAGAAAATGCAATAAAGCTGGTAGGTGGGTGATTTTAGAGGGATGTCAGCAAGCAATTTTGCATAGACAGGGTGGTATATAATAGACTTTCAAAGGAGGTAACCTGTGTAAAATCAGTGTGGGGGTCCAAATATCAGTGGGACAGACACATGGGGCTGTTCACATCAAAGGCCAACTAGGCTCCTCAAAATCAACATTAGATAGATAGTGCTGGGCAAGCTTGATAGACTCCAAGGTTGCTTTCTGCTGATGTATTTTATGTTTATATGATGATAAACTGAAACCAGAAACAAACATATATTTCAGTAGTTACAAAAACTGAAAGGGAAAATGTGAGCAATGGCCATGGGTTAGGTACTGCCTGTCTACAATGTGGGAAGAAACTGCAAAACTGCTACCAAAACCATTCAGGCACACACATACCCCAAACCAAATATATTACTGCAGACCTGCTTTTACTAAACATCAGGTACTTCCATCAAAAACAAATATTGCAGAGCAACAAAAAAAAAGCAGCACTGTAGAATGGATTATCTGGGTTTAATTTATTTTACCACCAGTATATGTTTTTAGGGGTGGGTATGCACTCAAATGTTTTTAGTAGAATTTATTTTAGTGGATACCTCCTGTTTAACTGTTCATTTAAATACTGCAACTAATAAATTCATTGTTTTTAATTGTTTGGTCTTCCAGAAATGCACAGAAGAAAGCACAAGTTTATGGGGGCTGTTTTTCAGTGAGCCAGGCTTGCATGTATTTCACCTATGCAGCCTGTTTTCGTTTTGGTGCATACATGATGGCAATTAACCGAATGACTGCCGAAGATGTGTTCATGTAAGTGAAGCAAGAATGGCAGCGTGGTTTTTGATTTTCATTATAACTGACACAGTGAAGAAACAGAGTGTGCATTAAGTCTCCTTAACCCACTTCTTGAGCACTTAAAGTACTCAGCGTTGCCTCATGCCTTTGAACCCTGGATGTGTGTGAATTGCTTTAACGATCAGCTTATTATGTGTCATTTCTAACTTGCATATCAGAAGACACATTCTATATGAAAGTGCTGCCTAGTAGTGGAAGCTGTGAGCTGCAGATTCAAAAAAGTGCTAAGTACTGTAGAACTTGAAATATTCACTATCAAATAATTTTCACTATTTTAAATAAAGCAGCAATTTGCATGAAAATAAATTTGTGCTAATTGGCACTTTTAGCATTTTCCATTATAATAAATGTGGTGATAGTAACTTACTGCTAAAATACATTTACACAATTATGGATGCATTTGAGTTTGCACTAAATTTACTTTTCATGAAAATAACTAGTTTTACAGTAATTAAAAAAGTTAAAAAGATATCTGTAGTTGGTTAATGGGAAAGGGTGGTGGAGTGATAAAAAAGGCTACCAAAAGAAGTATCTGTCAAAATCATTGGGAGGGGTTCTAACCTCAGTGGGCCAGGTAAAAGATATTGTTCATGGCCAGATCAGAAAGGGAGGGTAGAAAGAGGCAGTGAACAGCCACTGGAGTTCTCACATTTGAGAGGTCAGAATGGGCAGACACTATGGGCCAGTGGGAATTTTTCTGCTGACAAATGCTACAGCATGTTTCAATGTATTTATCTTTCAGTGAGATAGTAAGTATAAATGTCAAAGGGGCACTTTTGCCTCCCCGCTAGGGGAATTTCCCTTTTGTTGAATGGTTGGAGCTGCTGCTGTCAGGACTCAGAGTCAATCATCCGATTCCCTACAAGGTCTGGAGGTGCATCTGCCCACACAGAGGGGAAGAGAGGCATAACAGTGGTAACTGGCCAGATTACTGAATTTTGGAAGGTAGCCACACCCACTTGCTCTTACGAACATACAAAATTTGCCAGCAGATAAAGGCCTAGAGGTCTATCAAGTCTGCTCGAATGTGCATCTAGCACCCCTTATTCTGCAGCTGCCCCTCCCTTCCACCCTAACCCTTCATTAACCCTCCCCCTTGTCCTGTCCCATCCTCATTTGAAGCAGTCCACTGTTCTACTGCATACCACTTCAGCAGGTAATGCATTCCACCCAGCCACCACCCTCTCTGTAAAAAAGTGTCTCCTCATCTCCCTCCTGAACCTTCCTCGCTCCAGTCTCATATCATGGCCCCTGGTGTCCCTCCCCTCCCTTACTTTGAACAGCCCCTCTGTACCCATCTTGTTTATTCCTTTCATGTATTTAAAGGTTTCAATCATGTCACCCCTGTCTCTCCTCTCCTCCAGTGAGTACATGTTCACTCCTTCAACCTCCTCTCTCTTTGATAAGTCCCCAGCCCCTTGATCATCTTTGTCGCTCTGCGCTGCACCCCCTCCAGTAACTTAATGTCCCTCTTCAGATACAGACGCCAGTACTGCACGCAGTACTCCAGGTGTGGTCTAACTAATGACCTATACAGTGGCAGAATCACCTCCTCCCTCCTCTAGGATATATCCCTTGCAATACAACCCAGCATTTTGTTGGCCTTTTCAGCTGCCTTCCTACATTGTGCCGAGTTGTTGATTGACCCTGTAATGAGCACACCCAGATCCTTCTCCTCCTCTGTCTGGGCTAGCTGTACTCCCTCTAGCTGGTAACTCCTCCTTGGGTTCTTCATCCCAAAATGCAGCACCTTGCACTTTTTGGCATTAAAGCCCAGTTGACAGGTGTCTGACCAGGTTTCAAGCTTTGCCAGATCATCCTGCAACCCCTGCCATCCCTCTAGGTCATCCACCACCGTGCCTACCTTGGTATCATCAGCAAACAGACTGATCTTGCTCTTGATGTCCCATGATATGTCTGCAATGAATATCCCAAACAACTCTGGTCCCAACACCGAGCCCTGTGGAACACCGCTTGTCACTGCCCTTGGGTGTGAGAGCTCCCCACCCACCATCACCCTCTGTTGCCTTCCCTGCAGCCAGTTTCCTACCCATCTCACCAGCTTTGCACCCGCCCATGTGCCTACTAACTTCCTTCCCAGCCTTCCATGTGGCACTGAGTCAAATGTCTTACTGAAGTCCAGATACAGGACATCCATTGCATGGCCCCTGTCCAGTTGCCTAGTTACCCAGTCATAGAACTCGACCAGGTTGGTTTGGCAGGATCTGCCATGTATGAAGCCATGCTGTCTGCTGTCCTGTAGTCCTTTGGCCTCTAGGAGGGCCACCAGCCTCTCCTTCTTAATCTGATTGAAATAATTACCACCCCATATCAATTCTGTCTGTTCTCAACAGCCTCCTTAAAAACTGTTTGATATCATTCTTCACAGCAGCCTATGCTCAGTTATGCAATCAGGCACTTAATATGCATTAATGAATTACTAGAAGTATCCCCACTGTTTCCTACCTTGGTGCACTAAACCCGAGTTGACTATTGTAATATTTGAATATAATGCTCTGCGTTTACATTGTATTGCTTACTGTCACTCATGTTTAGACACTAATTGTTTGACTGGGATATGGCCATATCAGGCTACTCTCTCTTCATGAGAGATAGAAAAATAGAAACATAACATTTGCCAGCAGATAAGAACTGCTTGGCCCACCTAGTCTGCCCATTTTTCCCTGCTTATGGTATAACTACAGATCCTACTTGATCTCTGGCCCATTCACCCACCCCTTCACTTTCATGCCTAGCCCATGCATTTTTGAACCCCACCACTATTTTCACCCCTGCCATCTCTGCTGGAAGGTTGTTCCAGGAATCCACCGCTCTCTGTGAAGAAGTACTTCCTCACATCTCCCCTGAATCTATCCCTCACCAGCTTCTTATTATGCCCCTTGTCCTTGAGCACCTTTTTTTCTAACATATACTTATCTCTTGTGCCTTATTTACCCCGTGAGGTATTTAAAGGTCTCTATCATTATATCCCCCCTCTTCCTCCTCTCTTCCAAGGTGTACATATTTAGGCCCTTAAGTCTCACTTCTGACGGCTTCTGATGCACACCCTATACCATTTTAGTTGTCCTCCTCTGGACTGCCTCCACTCCATCAATGTCCTTCTGGAGATGTGGTCTACAGAACTCGACACAGTACTCTAGTTGGGGTCCTACTAGCAATCTGTACAGGAATAATATCATCTCCCTTTTTCTGCTAATGATACCCCTCCCTATTCACCCCCATATCCTACTAGCCCTCCCAACTGCCTTGTCACGCTGCCTGGCCATCTTTAGGTAATCCAGTATGATTACCACCAGATCTCTTTCCTACTTGGTGTTTATCAGTACCTCACCTCCCATTTTGTACTCTTCTTCTGGGTTTCTATGCCACAGGTGCATTACTTAGCACTTTTTCATGCTGAAACCCAGCTGCCACACCCTTAACTATGCCTCTCTGCTCTTCCTTTCCACCCCCACCCCCCACATTGTGTCCACCATATTGCAGATTTTGGTGTCCTTTGCAAAGAAGCAGACTGTCCCTTCCAGCTCCTCTGCAATGTCACCTATAAAGACATTCAAGAGGACCGGACCAGTCCTAATCCCTGAGGCACCCCACTGGTCACTCTCCCTTCTGAGTCAACACCATTTACCACCACCCTCTGCCACCTATCCCCTAACCAATTTCTTACCCAGTTTGCCACCTTTGGACCCACTCCTAAGCTACCCAGCTTGCTGCACTTGGAAACGAGCCTTGGCTCAGTGTGTCTTTCCCGGTTACCAACATTTTAAATAAAAAATAAATTACTAGTCTTCTATGTTGAACAAAAGGGAGGGGAGAAGTGGACACAAGTCCATTTCCAGAGGAAAGAATCCTGAAGGGGCTTGCAGCTCTGAAAATGGACAAGGCTGTGGGATCAGACTGGTTACACTGAAGGGTACTAAAAGAACTCAGGGAGGTGCTGGCTGCCCCGCTGACAGCCTTATTCAACAGCTTACTGAAATAGTGCATGGTTCCAGAGAACTGGAGGAGAGTAGATATAGTCCCTCTGTGTAAGAACGGCAGCAGGAAGGAGGTTAGTAACTATAGGCTGGTGAGCCTCACCTCTGTGGTACAAAAAGAAATGGAAACACTGATACAAGAATGGTTGGTAATGCATCTTATGCAATGGGCTGCATGACCAAAGGCAGCATGGATTCACAGAGAGGAAGTCATGCCAGACAAAACAGATTGATTTCTTTGATTGGATGACCAGGAAAATAGATCATGGGGAGCAGTGGATGTGGCCTATCTGGACTTTAGCAAGGCCTTCAACAATGTGCTGCACAGGAGACTGATTAAAAAAAATGAGCAGCCTAGGGGTGAGATAAAAGTGGCTCATTGGGTTAGAAACTGGTTAACAGATAGGCAACAGAGGGTGGACTCTGTTGATGGAAGAGTGATCACCGGGGTGCTGCCATGTGGCTCAGTACAGGGATCTGTCCTCTTCAGTATCTTCATAAGTGACATTGCAGATGAACTGGAAGGGAGAGTATGCCTTTTCTGATATGATACTAACATCTACTGTATAATAGGTTGGATAATCAGGAGGGGGTGGACAGATTGTGTAGTGATCTTTATTTATTTATTTATTTATTGTATAAACAGATTTACAACCTTTGAGCCAGCAGCTCGTTTACAAAGGGTACCTCATCACAGAGAGGACACACATGGTTAACATAATTTACAGAGTACAGTCAAGACAGAATAACAGATTTTTTACATATTTACAGAATACAGACATATAGAATCACATAGTTTTACATAGGTCGCATGAACAGAAATACATAGTATTACATACAATTGCTTGAACACATGTGTAATTAAAAAACAGTTCAAGTAGTACCAGCAGGTACTGGCAGAGGAAGAGAGAGGGCCTGGAGGGGGAGTGGGGTGGGGTGGGGTGGATGGGTGCTCAGCCCAGTGGGCCGCATCAATAGTGCCAGAAGAGCAGCAGAGTATCTTTTGGTAACAGGTGCAGCATCTTGTTAAATATGAGGAATGGTCAAGAACATGGCAGTTGGATTCAATGACAAAAAGTGTTAAATCATGCATTTAGGGCATAAGAACCCAGGAACTGAGTATAGCAAGGAAGGTACTGTCAGTTACTAAGCAGGAAAGGGACCTTGGGATATTCATATTGTAGCAAAGCTGTGGGAAGGGACAATGTGATGCTTGGATGCATTGGGAGAGATATCTCCAGCAAGAGAGGGAAGTGGTGTTGCCACTGTATTGCTCATTGGTGAGACCCCACCTGGATAATTGTTGTCCAGCTCTGGAGGCCGCACCTCAGAAAGGACATAAACAGGATGGTGGCAGTCCAGAGAAAGGCAACTAAAATGGTGCAGGGGCTGTACCAAGAGTCCTGTGAAAAGAGATTTAAATTACAACAGCAACAGGATACTAAAAAGAAACCACTTCTGGACATGATGGCAGATGCGGAGAAAGAGTTCCAGGTAAAAAAAATCTAAATTAACAGAAGAAAAGAAAGGGAAATGGTCTACAGTCAGCTCTAAATCCTTGCCAGGGAAACGGGTTACCTTGCAGCCTGTTGGGACATCTGATCTACCTGTGGAGACAGCATAGGGGTTGGAGGCAGTAGCGGCAGCTGTGGACATGAGTCTGAAAACATCTACTTGCAATTTTACCTCCTCTGCCGAATGGTCCCCAGAATCATCAATGCAGCAAGCAGGATGGTCTTTTGTGAATGGTTGCTGGGTCCCTGACCCGAAGATTCCTGTCCTGGGTTCGCCCAAATGGAAAAGAGGTGCACTGGTGGTTGCTCAAGAGCTAGCTCAAGGCCCTTCTCCGATGGCTGAGGTTTCGCCTGTCTTGCCAGCTGTGGCTCTTGCGTATGACAAGGATGTGGCCACTCCTATTCCAACTGCACCAGACATGGTGAACTGTAGAAAGGTGTGACAGCTGGATACTAGGGATGATAGTCTGTCGAATGGCTTGCCGATTGATATGGAACTTACTCAGAATGCTGCCTCCTGCTTCCAGGGAGTCCAGGTAACTTTAGATGGTACTAGTGTGACACTTTTTGAAAATGGGGGGGGGTTCTACCCCATGAGGCTCAAAGTGATAGGAGTAAGAGAAGGAATAAAACCCCCAGCTATGCCAGCCTTTGCAAACAGTCATCTCAGGCTGCAAAAAGGCAGTTTGTGGTCAGAATAAGATTTAGAGGGGGCAATAGTAAAATCACTGACAGACACTTTGTGGGCAAAATGTAATTGAAGGATTCTATGCATTTTATCCCAGCTCAGGTGTATGCCGTCATACGCTCGACACGGGATAGCAACTATGATGTGAGCTTTTGTTCAGCTGCTCTTCTGGACAAACTTTGGAAGTTATATTATACTTTGAAGCGTACTCATGATGGGCAACCTTTTTATGCTATTCCAGTCACCAAGCCCTCTGTGAAAATGGTGACTATTTTGTTCTGCAATGAGGGAGTTAGCATAAATGACATTGTGTTTTGGCTGGAGAAGTGATGTGACATCTAGGGGCATCCTAACCCCATTATAGATGATAATGGGTTTTGGACAGGGGGCTGGACCTTCGGAGTTCAGCTTAAACATACTGATGAAGGTATCAGGCACCTTCCCAACTCATTTTTTCTAGGGAGGGACCAGGGTATTTTATTTTACCCTGGCCAACCAAAGAGTTGCTATCTGTGCAGTTCTTCTACACACTTAAATTCAGACTGCACTCAGGTCAGGTGCTTTCAGTGTGATGAACTTGGACATACAGCAGACCTGTGTACTGTTCCCCCAGTATTCAATCTGTGTGGAGATTATGAATATTCTTTCTGTTCTTACCCGTGGGCAGCCCACAATTTGGAAGAATCATTGGAACAACAGTATTACCTATGAAAGGCAAAAAGAGCTTACAGAACAGAAGGTCCCTCCCAACCTCGTTCTCCTCCTGTGGTAGCTCCACAGGTGCAATAGGACAGTATGTGGACAGAACCATCTAGTCCCCCCTTCTGGAAAACTTTGTAGTCCCTGAGGTCCAGGAGGCCCAAGATGCTATGCCTATAGAAGTTGTTTTTCAGTATGTGGAGGTTCTAACTCCAGGAATCACTCATTATGATTAAACTGATGCCTTTGTAAAGACCATGGTGGATACCCTCAACACCCCCCCCCCAGGAGATGGAGGAGGCTGTGGAGGAAGCAGATTTCCTTGATATGATGGTGTTGCCCCCACAAAACACCTTCTGTTGGCTATGAACAAATCTTTAAAAAAGGTTGTGCTGCAAATATTAAAGACTCCAACTTCAATACCCGGAGTGGACAAGAAAATAGATAAGAAATATCAGCTGGACAGAACCACTGCTGATTTTTTGTTCTGTCACCCTGATCCTGAAGGGGTGGTCCAAGCGGCTGCCTGTGATAAGGCCAGAATCCCTTTAGCAACTCACCCCCTGACAAGGACTCAAGAAAGATGGATGCCATGTGTAAGAAGGGTTATATGGCTGCCTCATTCATTGTTAGGCAGGCAAATTATATGGTCTATGCTGTTCAATATCAGAAGGCACTATAGAATTCTGTTCTTGCTCTGTCTGATAAAGTTCAAGGTGAAGTGGCAATTGACTTGCAAGAAACTGCAAGGGCTGCCCTTGATGCCACCAAATATCAGTTCCACATGGCTGTGGATGCTAATGACACCACAGCCAGACTGATGTCTTTATCTGTCTTCCTCAGGAGATTTGCTTGGCTAAGAGCTACCAACCTAACCTTGGACACTCAAGCTAAGGCTATGGATTTTCGCTGTGACAAAAAGTCCTTATTTGGTGACAAAACAGAGACCTCTAGGGAAAAGATAGAGGAGTACAAGGCCACCTATAGAAGTAATTCTAAAGAAAAAATGTCCACCTCTTATAGGTCCCAATATAAGGGAGGCGGGGGTAGAGGATCCTACCCCAGACCTTTTTTCCAAACACAAGCTTCGCAGGTCTACCAGCATCTGAGAGGTTATTTCAGAGGGAGGGGTAGAAGGGCTATGAGACGGTCTCCTCCCTCACCACAATCCCAAGCTCAGTCCACACAGAATCCCTGATGGACTTGTACAGGTCGCCCACCACCACCATCATCACCACCACCGGTGGGTGGCAGATTGTCTCACAACCTCCAGGTGTGGCATGACATCACCACAGACAAGTGGATCCTTGAGGTAGTGAGCCAGGGACTGTCACTCAGCTTCACATCACTTCCCAAGCTGAGAGCAAGAACCTTTGCCCCAGTCACCTCTGCAGACAGAATCCTCCTGGAGACAGAGGTAAAGCACCTCCTATCAATCAAAGCAGTAGAAGCAGTGCCCCTAAACCAAAGGGGCAAAGGCTTCTATTCCAGATACTTCCTTACCAAAAAGAAAAAGGGAAACTAGCAACCTATTTTGGAGGGGAAGATTGAGGGTATCCACCATGTTCTTTACAAAGGCATCAGTTTAATCATAATGAGTCATCCCTTCTATGGTAATTTTTTCTTATGACCCCTCCTCTCCTCGCCCACCTACTTTGGTTTCCATTAAGCCTGACCTTTTGATGGATGGTTTTCAGCCAGTTCCAAAGGGGCCGAAAGGTGCTTTAAGGAAGCACAGGCCACCAGTTGCACGAGGCCCACCACCTGTTAGTAATCCACATGGTGTTCTCCGAAGTTGGAGCAACCAGATGGAAGAAGCTGATTCTGACACTTCTATTCATTCCTCTGTGGCTGATACCTCTAAGGAGGGTGCGGTGCTCCAGCCTGTTACAAAACCTGTGGTTAAACAAAAGAGAGTGACTAGGGCAAGCTTGATGAAAAAAGACTCCCCTCGAACATAATTTGATTTCAGGATTAAGGCTTCATAGCCTAAATGTGAACAGCATTAAGTTTGATGTTAAGAGGGATACTACATTTGCTGTTCTACAAGGACTGCATTATGATGTTTTTTTTCCAGGACACCCGGCTTAGGACAATAGGGGATATTGGAAAGGCTCAAGATGCATGGTATAAGGAGGCATCTCATTTGTCACTTGGGGAGGATCTGTGTAGTGGCCTGGGGATATGTTTTGCTAACCCTGGGATTAAGGTTCACAAATTGGTTGATGTCTCTCCAGGGAGAGCTTTGGTACTAGATGTGGGGATTGAAGATCATGCTTATAGGCTAATCAATTTGTATGCAAGTCAGACCAAAGCGCTTAGGGTGGGGCTCTTAAAACTGGTGTAACCCTGTCTATGCACCAATAAAATGGAAAGGCTCAAGATGCATGGTATAAGGAGGCATCTCATTTGTCACTTGGGGAGGATCTGTGTAGTGGCCTGGGGATATGTTTTGCTAACCCTGGGATTAAGGTTCACAAATTGGTTGATGTCTCCCCAGGGAGAGCTTTGGTACTAGATGTGGGGTTTGAAGATCATGCTTATAGGCTAATCAATTTGTATGCAAGTCAGACCAAAGCGCTTAGGGTGGGGCTCTTAAAATTGGTGTAACCCTGTCTATGCACCAATAAAATGGTCTTATTGGGGGGTGATTTCAATATTAGTTTATTGGCCTCAGATACCGAGGCACAGAAGGTCAAGACTTTCAGTGATATGGCCTTTCTTCAAAATTTTATCAAACAAAGTGGGCTTAAGAATGCTCAGGCTTCTGTTTTTCAGAGACCTGCTCATACCCTTTTCAAGGGGTTCCTGTCAAGGCGCATTGATATTTGGTTGGTTTCCAAATTTATTCCCAACCCTTTTTCAGAAACGGTCCCAGTAGAAACGTTGGACCATACTATGATTGGAATCACGGTTTCATCAACACCCCCTGGGTGGGGGTGGGAGTGGGGGGGGTTTGGTAGTTAAATGCCAGTTTACTACAGGATCCTTTGATAAGGCAGGAGCTTATTACTTTGTTGGATGATAGGAAATCTGTGGATCTCATGTACAATTCTCCCATGGTTTGGTGAGAGGATACTAAGGTGTTTATCATAGCCCTATTACTTTTTTTGCAGTTAATCTTTTTATTAGGAGATTTCAGATTATTACAGATATTAAACCATTAGTCCAAATTGCTAACAAAGCAGTTTACAACCTTACCACTTAATACAAACAGCTGAAGCTCCAGACAAACAGCCCACAACGTGCATGTCTACATGAAACACACCTAATTTATTGAAATAGCAACTAAAGGGTGTCTTTAAACCTGGTTAACCCTGCTATAGATATACTAAGAGAAATCTCAAGAGAAAGTACTTACTCACTTTAAAATAGGTGGAAACAAGTGTAACTGAGCTTCTTCACATAAGATGTAGAAACTGGTATTGGGGGGAATCTTTATGAACATCCGGAAGTGGAGCACTCATGATAGCTATGAAGATAAAAGCAATAACAGTTTTTAACAATCAATCAACCATTTCTACTAGGAGAATCAAGGAGGTCTCAATTTGTCCTTCGAGTATCTGGGGGTAAGGCATGATTAGTGGGATCAATATACATAAAATAAGGGGCCCATATGTCATCAAACTTGTTTAGACACTGGATTTTATGGCATGATATCCTGGTCAAGGTGGCCATCCTTTCCAAGGCACCAAGCCCCTCTGCAATATGTGGTACCTCTAGGGTTCTCCAACGTTGTACAGTAAGTCATTTACATTCTACCAAGGCCTGTATAAGCCACAACATAGAAGCTTTGAGAAGGGTAAGATCCTCAGGCATAAGGCCCAATAGCCATAGAACAGGGTCTGCTGGGAGGGGTGTCTTTAAGATGAGGAAGCAATGTTGTGTTACTGCCTCCCAATAGAGCTTCAGAGGAATACATGACCACAGAATGTGACACAGATCTGCCTCTGGGGCCTCACACCTCCAGCAGCGGTCAGTGGGAAGAAGACCCATCTTTTTCAGTTGGGACAGGGTGTGGTACTAGAGGTGCATTATTTTGCTCTATAAAAGAAGGCTTTGGGGGATGCAGCAGGCCTGGTGAGTTCTCAACCAGCACTGTCGCCATTGTAGATCCATAATGGAGGTCTCTAATGCGGTGGACCACTTGACCTTGGCCAGCAAAAAGGGATTAGGAGCACTATCTCTTAGGAACCTCTGTCTGAGTCCAGCCCTACCTTTGGGATGCATAATCCACTCCTTACTAGGAAGAGGAGAAGGTGTAGCAGTTTTGCATTTTTTACAAGTGACACAGGTGTACCTTTTCTTAACCCAAGACTGGTAAAGGCTTCTCATCTGACGGTATTTCCAAAAGTCACTATGGGGCAGGCCATACCTGGTTGGCAAACCTTGAAATGAGTCCATGTCAGAATATCCTGGGGTTCTCAGATCCCCAATATAAAGTATCCCTTTGGAGACCCAATCTGCCCAGTTCAAGGGAGTTATTAATAAAGAGGCTGGGGTTGTACCAGAGTGGGGTGTATATCCCCAGATCAAGACATCGAGAGGATTTAAGCCTCAGTTTTTGCCAGGCCAGATGAGCTTGTTGGATGGAGAGCCAGCCCTTGTGAGGCTTTGGGAGGGGATGTGTCACAAGAGCAGAAACCGAAGGGGCCTTCATAAGGTCTCTTTCTATTTGGGACCAAGCTGGAGGGTGAGGGGGGTGACAGGAACCTTCCTCCTTTAATGTCTTTGCTATGATAAACGCAATGAAGTACTGAGAGAAGCTGAGTAAGTTCCATCCTCCTCTCAGGTTTTGAGCCCTCAGCTTAGCCCTACCATATCTAGGCCTGGTTGAACCCCAAAGAAAGAAGCTAAGCAGAGTGTTCAGCTTTTGATTCCATGTTTTGGGTTAAAGAAAGGGGATATGAGATGGTAAATTGTATGCTCTAGGGGCAAGCAGCATTTTAATCGTGGCAATCTTGCCCACCAAGGAGAGGTGCAAGTGTGCCCATCAGTTCATGGCATTTCAAAGTTTGGCCAAAAGCGGTCTTAAATTTATGTCCATTAGGGTCGTAAGTTTGGAGGTAAGTCGAATGCCCAGGTATTTTATTTCTGATTTCACCCAAGCTAAACCCTGGGTTCCTACACCAACTGACAAGGTGAGAGCATTAAGGGGAAGGATTTCAGACTTTGCCACATTGTTGTTCAAGCCTGAGAGTTCTCTGAATGTTTGTAGTGTAGACAGGATGTGTGGATAGCTGTGTGGTAAGTCTCGGGTCAGGATCAGGTAATCATCGGCATACAACTTAGTGGTATAACATTTGTCTTTGACCTGAATTCCATATATATGTGGATGATTTCTAAGTGCAGCCATGAGGGGTTCAATAGCTAAAACAAAAAGTAAGGGGGACAGTGAGGATCCTTGTCTGGTCCCTCTTTTCAGGCGAAAAGGGTCAGAAAGGGCATTATTAGTAAGAACCCTAGCCGTAAGGCAGGCATAGAGAGTTTTTATCCAGGTGGTAAAATATGGGCCAATGTTGAAGGTGTTCAGGACTACAAGTAAATATTCCCAGCCTACCAAGTCAAATGCCTTCTTGAAATCAGTTGTGACTGCTGCTGCCAGGGTGGGGAGTGAAGCCACTATCTGTATTAAAGGTACTAGGACCCAGATATGGTCTGAGCTGATTCTGCCCTTAACAAACCCCACCTGTGAGAGGTGAATAATCTCTGATAGAAATTCCTCCAATCTGGTAGCCAGGACCTTGGCCAAGATTTTGGTGTTGGCATTAATTAATGAAATGGGCCTATAGCTGTCGGGGAGGGAGAGATCTTTACCCTCTTTCGGTAGCACGGTAATTATGGCCTCAGATAGCATAGCAGGGAGCTTCTCACAAGAATGAGCCTCATTCAACATGTTCACCAAAAGGGCTGTAATCATGGGTTGAATCAGTTTGTAAAAATCCACCGAAAACCCATCCCCCCCAGGTGCTTTATAAGGGGCTATCTTAGAAATGGCTCTGCAAATTTTGTCCTCCATGATGGGTTGGTCTAGTGTGTCTTTCTGTGAGTCCCAAAGTTTAGTGAGTGGCAAGGTCTCAGTAAACTGAGTGTAAGATTTTGTGTCCCAACACCCATGGGAAGAGTAAAGTGTTTTATAGAACTCGGTCATAATATCATTAATTGAAGAGGGGTTCAATGAGAGCTTCCCTGACCCATCCCTTAGGCTGATGATAGTTTCTTTCATCTTGTCTTTGTTTTAGCCTGTAGGCCAACAGCTTGCTAGCCTTTTCTTCCTCAGCTTGGTAGCAGTGCTGGGTTCTATGAATATAGAGCTCAGCCTTCCTACTTACCAGCGTGTTGATTTTTAATTGAATGGCAACCAGGACTGTTATAACTGACAGTGTCTGAAGCAATGAGGGCTTCACTTTGTATTTAGCCTCCATGTGTTTTAAAGTGTTCTCTAGTTTATGAAGTTCTAGATCGCTCATCTTCTGTCTATGTGAGGTGAACCTAATGATTCCTTCCCTAATGGTGGCCTTGTAGGCCTCTCATGTACTTGTGGCAGAGGCAGAGGAAGGGGAATTGTGTTGGAAAAATTCTTCTGTAGCCATCAGAAGCCACAATGTGAAATCTTTATCAGACAAGAGGAGGGGGGATCCAACCTCCCCAATAGTGATTTGGAGGTTCGCAGAGCAGGTATGAGGGTAAGGGAAACAGAAGCATGGTCAGAAATATAGATTTGGAGATATCTACCCCAGAGGTGGCTGTGGACAGGTTAGGGGAAGTAAGCCAAAAATCTAATCCGCTTGCCATTTGCCGTGGTGCAGAGAAAAAGGTCAAATCTTTTCATGAAGGGTTCAGGACCCTCCACACACATCAGACAGCTGGTGCAAAGAGATAAGATCCTACAGTGCCTACAGTGTGGCTCCGGTCTGGCGTTGGATCTATCCAGGAGGCTATCCAGTACCAAATTAAAGTCACCTTCCATGAGCAAGTCCGGATTGTCATATGATATATCTATGAGTTTTTGAGAAATGGTATGAAAAAAATCTGAGGAGTCTTCGTTTGGACCATAAATATTTGCCAGGATCAGGTGGTCTGAGGGAGTAGCTACCTTCATAATGATCCACTACCATCTCCTCCTCTATAAACCTCTTTAGATTGCAATTGCAGGGATTTATGCAACAAAATGGAAACACCCCATTTGGCTGATTTGGCCATGCAGTGAACTTCAGTGCCCACCCAGTCCCTCACTAGCTTCGCAGCTTCTTTGGAGCTTAATTTAGTCTCCTGTAAAAAGGCAACTGGGATGCCCAACTTCTTCAACCAAGACAGTACTGCTTTTCTCTTTATGGGAGAGTTAAAACCCCTAACATTTCAAGTAGTGGTTGTGCTATCCGAAAAGTTAGCCATTATCAGGATGTTTTCATTCTGCATGCCAACATCTATAAACAAACACTGAAGCCATCATGAGTGTTAGCTGAATTCTAACATATATACTCCGATACCTAAATAAGGGTCCCCACCCTAAATTGAGTAGTACAGCAGCCCTAAGCAAGGCCATGAAGTGTCATCCATAAGTTCTAGTGGACTCTGAAATAATTTTTGTAAATATTGGTTTACCTGGTAGGGCAGTGAAGAGAAAATGAAACCTATATAACACCTTGGTATTTTCCAGATGGATCCAGAGCACAATCACAACCCAGGGGGTTAGATTAGGTAAATTAGAGAGTGCAACCTCAGCTGAAAGGCAGGTCAGCGGACCGTGCACATGGCCGAATACATGGGTATGCTGAGATGCCTCACTGAGGATGATGTAGGGGGTGTAGTCTATTTTCGACCAGGGAGGACGGAAACAGTCCAGCAACTCCCAATGGTCCAAGACTATCCCCGGGGATTGGGGAGGAGTGCAAATAAAGGGTGGGATCCAGGCCCCACACTGTGGTCAGCACATTACGTGCATCCCTAACCAGCAAAAGTATTGTGGGGGGTGCCAGCTATCCATATCATGGGACAATGACACCCACACTCACCCGAGACTGGCTTATGCCAATGATTACAGAAGAGAAGGGAAGGCCAGGATGCAGTTAGTTTTAAATCAATTTTGCAGAATGCCTTTAATTTAGTATTGAAGTTTATACCAGAATGGTAGGTAGAGCTCACCTATAATTTCGCATTGTCCCTATACCTAACACCATTGTGCTATCACTGCTATACCAGAGCCACTAGGATGAATCTGGAAGCAAGCAATGTCCTCACTTAAATTCAGATGCGAGGGGCACAGCAAATATAGTCCAAAACACCATTTGATATGTAGTGGCATCTTAAAACAAACAGACTATAACAATAAATGCTTCTTATTAAACCTCAGCATGCTAGTAAACAGTTAACATATCTCATATGGTGAGATTCTGCATAAAACCTTCATTCTTGGGGCCTCTTTCTCTACCTCCATGGGAGCTATCCCCTGGTTGCCAGAGCACATTATATGTACAAGGCAGCAGCCCTGATCTCCAGGAGTGACCTCGGGGGCTAGAAACCCATCAGGGTTAAGGAATATTGTATCAAGGACTTCTAAAATAGGTCTGGGTCAATACCCCCTGACTGAAAAATGTAAGGACTCGATTGGGTAGGAAACCCAAATGGAGGGGAGGAACCAACTGTTGCTAAATACTATGGTTTCTAAACTTACCTATGGCCCTTGCATCGGCAGTGTCCCCTCAACGGAGAGGACTGACAAACAGTAAAACCCCAACTTCAAACAATTTTGGAGCCCTATCAGCCCGGTTAACAACCCAGCACATTCTCTCCGGGTCCTGACCTGCATTTATGTTAAGTGGAGAGCAAGCAGTGCGGGCTAAGGAAGGTTGGGAAAAAGGGACTGGTTCATCCCCGGGCTTAGATTGTGGAAGACCCGGTGCTCACCCACCAAAGTGGTCGCTAGGCCTTGAAATTGGAGAGGGGGCACTGCGCACTGTAGAAGCTAGGGAAACCCCACTATTTCAGCTGCACCAGTTACCTCAGAAGGCACATATAAATAAATTCTCAGCCCTGGGTCCTTCACCCATCCTGTGTCCTCGCCAAAAAGTTCATGGCACTTCTATCTTCCTGAGGGCTCCAAGGTTCAGCTACCTAGTCCTTCTCGAGGGGAGCCCATTCGACCATCACATCTGTGTTATTCAAGCGGAGTACATCCTTGTGGCTAATGCTCCTTTTGGGCAAAACCAGGGCTGCTGGTACCAAATCTCTGAGTGGCTCGAATTGATTAAACAGTTTCACAGGCATGGAATAGGTGGATGAGCCATTGCTCCCTGAAATTGGTTGGGCCCGCTGAAGGCTCCTTGAACGACTTGTCTGTGGTTTCTCTGCAGAAGACGAAAAGAACTTCCCAGGCTTTTAGTTAGTTAGTTAGTTAGTTAGTTAGTTAGTTTTTGTTGACCGGGTACGTGCACTAGCCAAATCCTGCCTATTTTCAGGCACAGCCTGGGGGAGGGGGATACAGATGAATGCCAACTGACCTTGAATCAGATTAAAGTGCTGGCTTGCCAGATGCTTTCTTCTGTTGTCTGCCCCCATGTTGCATCTGCCACTTGGTTCTCGCAGCTGGTGCCAGGGTGGGAGATGTAGAATCACGGCCAGAAGAGCATTCCAGTGGGGCTGATGTATCCATAAGCATTGTGGCTTCACCCCGAGGTAGAGGAGCTGGGTTTTGCTGAGGCCTAGATTCACCTCTGATATCCTCCAAGAAGAGTTCCACCTCAGCCGGAGAGTTAAAGGTAAGCTGCTCTCCTTTGTACAACACCCGTAGCTTCAAGGGATATCTTAAAGAATTAGAAACATAGAAACAGAATTTCATGGCAGATAAGGACCACTTGGCCCACCCAGTCTGCCCATTTTCCTACCTAACAGATAAGCTGCAGATCCTAATTAACCAACAGCTTACTTCCTCCTACCCCCCCACTAGGGCTGCTTTATGTCTGTCCCATGCATTCTTGAATTCCATCACTGTTCTTGACTCCACAACCTCCTCAGGGAGGCTGTTCCATGCATCCACAACCCTCTCTGTGAAAAAATACTTCCTCACATTACCTCTGAGCCATCCCCTCTATCTTCAAATTGTGCCCCCTTGTTCTTGCACATCTCTTTTTCTGAAAGATGCCACCCTCTTGGACTTCGTTGATTCCCTTGAGGTATTTGAAAGTTTCTATCATGTCCCCTCTCTCCCTCCTTTCTTCAAGGGTATACATATTAAGCTCCTTTAGTCTTTCTTCATATGTTTTCTGGTGCAGACCCTGCACCATTTTGATTGCCCTCCTCTGGACAGCCTCCACTTTGTCTATGTCTTTGCGGAGATGGGGTCTCCAGAACTGCACACAGTACTCCAGATGGGGTCTCACCAACTGTCTGTACAGAGGGATAACAACTTCCTGTTTTCTACTATTGATGCCTCTCCTATGCATCCCAGTATCCCCCCAGGCTTCCTGCCTTCTTACATTGCTGGCCCACCTTTAGGTCATCTGATATAATTACCCCCAGGTCCCTTTCCATTTTTACTGTTGTCTGTATCTCACCCCCATTGCATTACTCTTGCCCTGGGTTTTTGTTTCCCAGGTGCATTACCTGCATTTCTTTGCATTGAATCTAAGCTGCCATACATTTGACCATTCTCCAACCTTGCCAAGTCCTTCTCATCCTTTCCACTCCATCTGGTGTATCAACCCTGTTGCAGATCTTTGTGTCATCTGCAAAGAGACATACTTTTCCTTCCAGTTCCTCTGCAATGTCACTTATAAAGACATTAAAAAGGACCGGTCCCAGTACTGAACCCTGCGGTACCCCGCTAGTAACCCTCCTTTCTTCCGTGTGGACTCCATTTACTACTACCCTTTGCGTCCTGTTGTCTAGCCAATTTTTTATCCAGGCTACCACCTTGGGACCCACTCCAAGGCTGGCTAACTTGTGTATTAATCTTTTGTGTGGGACGGTATCAAATGCCTTGCTAAAATCTAGGTGAGACATGTCCACAGCCCCTCCCTAGTCTACTACTTTGGTCACCCAGTCAAAGAAATCTATTAGATTCGTCTGACACGACCTTCCCATCGTGAATCCATGCTGCCTTGGGTCCTGTGCCCCACTGGCCTCTAGGTACTCAATTCTTTCCTTCAGAAGTGATTCCATCATTTTACCTACCACTGAGGTCAAACTAACTGGTCTGTAGTTTCCTGCCTCTGTCCTGCTCCCACTTTTGTGAAGAGGAATCACATCTGCCTTCCTCCAGTCCTCAGGTACCACCCCATCCTCCTATGATTTGTTAAAGAGAGTAGTCAGTGGTGTCATTAGTTCTACCCTTAGTTCTTTTAGAATTCTTGGGTGAATCCCATCAGGCCCCATTGCTTTGTCCACCTTCAATTTTGTTAGTTCTTTCAGAACCCTTTCTTCTGTAAATGGACTGGTATCGACCCTCGTCTTCAGAGTGTTTCTCTTGTTTGGTTTAGGTACCTCCCCCTCCTCTTCCTTTGTGAATACTGAGCAGAAATATTCATTCAGTATCCCTGCTTTTTCATTGTCACCCTCTACCCACATTCCCTCCCTCATTAGTTCCTCGTATCCTCCTTTGGTCTTTCTTCGCTCCCTAATGTACCTATAAAAGGTCTTATCCCTTTCATAACAGAGTTGGCTATCCTTTCCTCGTTTTGGGCCTTTGCTATTCTGACTGCCTTCCCAGCCTCTTTCTGCTTTAACTGATAAAGTTCTCTGTCCTTCCCCTTCTGTGTTTCCTTATATTTCCTGAATGCTATCCTTTTCTCCTTAACCTTCCCTGCCACCTCTTTTGAGAACTAAAGCGTTTTTTTCCTTCGTTGTGTTTTGTTGATTTGCTTTACACAAAGCCTTGTTGCCTCTGTGATGGCTGTTTTGATTATTCTCCATTGTTCCTCCACCCCTCCTTCTTGCTTGTTTGCTAGTGCTTTTCTGAGGCACTCTCTCATTTTCTCAAAGTCATCCCTCCTAAAGTCCAATACTCTTGCTTTTGTATGGCTTGATTGTATGGCTGTGTTTATAGTGAACCACACTGTTTGGTGGTCACTTGTTCCCAGATGGCTACCCACTCTAAATCTGAGATTCTTTCTCCTCCCATTTGAGAGTACCAGGTCTAAGATTGCTCCTTCCCGAGGGGTTCTGATACTAGCTGTCTGAGGCATGCCCCCTGTAGGGCATCAAGAATGACCCTGCTCTTGGGTGTGCCTGCAGCAAAGGTGCTCCAGTTAACATCTGGCATATTCAGGTCCCCCATCAAAAATATCTCCCCTTTTTCTGCCATTCTAAGGAAGCCTTCTATCATTTCCTTGTCCATTCCCTCCCTCTGAGATGGGGGTCTGTATACAACCCCATGCGGATTGTGGTGCCATTTCCTGTCTCCAGGGTGACCGAGTGTTTCATCTGCTCCCTGTTTACTCTTTAGTTCTGTTGCTTTGATCCTTCCTTTACATAAATAGCTACCCTCCTCCTCCTCTTTTACCTCCCTGTCCCTCCAGATTGTGTATCCTGGTATGTTGACATCCCAGTCATGGTTCTCTGTGTACCATGTTTCTGTGACTGCCACAATATCCAGGCAACCCTCTTCCATCAAGGCCACTAGTTCAGGAGCTTGTTACACAGACTACGGGCATTGGTACTCATCACCCTCCACTTTTTGATGGCCTTACCCCTTTTAGCCCCATTCCTGTCCTTACTACCTTTGCCTTTTTTTACATTTACTTCTGTCCTGCTCCCTAATGACTTCTCTACCTTGGTGTTTACCTCACTAATTACTGTTGTTTGTGGGGGGAGGCTGGGATTTCCCTGCTCCTTTTCAGTGCCTCCCCCCTTGGCTCATTTAAATGCTTGACAATGAAGCATTTAAACCTCTCACCTAGGATTCTGGTTCCCCCCCCGGACAGATGCAGACCATCACACCAGTATAGGTTTGCATCCCTCCAGGTGGCTCCCCAGTCCCCAATGAAGCCAAAACCCTGAGCTCCACACCAGTTTTTCAACCATTCATTGAATTACCTGGTGAGGAGTACCCTAGCATCACCCTTGCCATAGACAGGCAGCACCTCTGAGAAGGTTACTGTATGCGCTACTTGTCTAAGGCCCTTCCCCAACTCTACAGATTCCTCTTGCACTGCTGTGATCCCATTCCTAGCCAGGTCATTTGTCCCTAGGTGGACAATGACATCCAGCTCCCTCCCTCGTGCAGCTGCTCCCACGATCCTGAGGATTCGCTTCCTGTCCCTCCAAGCCGTGGCACCAGGCAGGCACCTTACCTCCCTCTCCCCCTCCTCCACCATTTCTGCCCCCCAATGATTGAGTTCCCCACCAGGAGTTGTTTCCTTCCCCTGTGGGGTCTCATGCCACCCTCCTGTGGGTCTTCTTTGTGGAGGTTCCGAGCATCCTCCTTGGTCTCCACTGTGGGTGCCTCCATAGAGGAACCACACTTTTCAGAACAGCATATGAATTGTGGAGGGTACAGCTGGAGGATGCAACTCTGTTCCACCACCCTGTCCTCCCTGAACCCACCCTGGTCCAGCCTCTCCTCTTTCTTGGCAACCTCTGAGGTAGTGGCATTGGCCCTGGTGGTCTCTGGAGTTAGGGAGGAGGTTTCACGATCCTAGCCAGGTCAGCCTGGAGATGGGCAACCTCCTCCCTCAGACCAGAGAGGTGCCTGCAAATAGGGCAGCATCGCAGCCTCCAG
Organism: Neoceratodus forsteri; assembly: GCA_016271365.2. Lineage (NCBI taxonomy): Eukaryota > Metazoa > Chordata > Ceratodontiformes > Ceratodontidae > Neoceratodus > Neoceratodus forsteri. The sequence goes on along the minus strand of CM057456.1, from coordinate 1,382,405,811 downwards.
AATGTCTCCCGGAACACTGCTGCCCCATAGCCATTGCACTGCACCATTCCTATCATGTCTTATTTTGTGTCCCCTCTCCTGTTTCTCTGTATACTTACTCTCTCCTCTCCTTACAACTCTCACCCTTCCTGTTCTGGGACAGTAGAAAGTAGGCAGGTTTAGTTTGTTAAGGGCCTGCTTTACCGGTCCATAGGCTCTACGTCTCCAGGATAGATCGTATGAATAGTCCTGGAATATCTGAATGAGAGCCCTGTCCCATCGCAGCATTCTGAGGTTCTTTGCCACATTTAGACACATTTCTTTGCCAGCCCAGTGGCGCAGAGGGTTGAGGCGCAGGCGCCTTACCTCTCACCATGCCAGTGACCCAGGTTCGGGAATGGACTTGGTTGCTGGGGGATGTCAGGGGAAGGGGAAGGATTGAGCATCTGTGAGACTGCTCTCCTCCCCTGGGGTGGGTTGGGGATGCATGGTCGTTCTGTAGCAGCACCCAATGGAGACTAGGGGCATTGCAGAGGGATCGCCATGAGGAGAACACCAGAAGACAGAAAAAATGCTCTGGGGACTGGCCAGATGATGACTGCCAGGCCCAGGCTCCTCCCAGGAAGCCATGCAAAGCCTCAGCAGTGCCCAGAACTGAAGGAAAGAAATAGTGTGCCGGTTTCCTCCTGCCGGTGCCTTCCCCCTCGGAGGAGAGGGACACACCCGGAAAAGGGTTACACCGGGCTATCCTGAGGTTGGCTGCAGATTTGAGTTAAGGTGGCTTGTGAGGGAGATAGTAGGAGGAATGTCTGAGGGGTCATGGCAGCCTGAAGGAGAGGCATCTCCTGAGCACAACAGGGGGTAAAATAGATAAAAAAAGACACATTTCTTTAACCGAGAACTTGGAAAATTTACATAGTATTGGACGAGGTCGGTCTCCAGGCTGAGGTTTTGGGGCTAGTGACCTGTGAGCCCTTTACAGCTCCAAGGGAGAGAGATTATTTAGTTTAAGCATGAGTGGGAGAGATGTTTGCAAAAAGAAACCATATCTGGGCCCTCAGCCCTCTCTGGTAGCTCCACAATCTGAATGTTTTTTCTTCTCCCTCGATTTTCAAGGTCATTGACCTTGGCCATTAGGTACTGTATTTGGCTATGATGATCCCTAACTTGGAGGAATTGGTCATGTAGAATTTGATCTTGTCATTTAATTTGAAGTTCAGTATCCTCCACTCTGGAAGTCAATTTTTCAACATCCTTTTTGGTGTCAGAAGTGGTGGAAATAAGTGCAGCTGTATCAATTAATACTTTGTTTAGCATGGAGGTAATATTGCCCAGTTGTTGGTCCACTGTCTGAGTAAGGGGATCTGTGGTTTGTTGGAGTGGGCCATCTCCTATTTTCAAGGCTGCTCCCCAGCTACAGCCTGGTGGTCTGCAAATGTCTTACAGGCCAAGGTGGCAATGAAGTAGAATCTTCAAAGTCCAATAAAGTTGCAATCCCTTGTCTGATTTATTCACTTTAGGTATATTTGGCTTCAGCTCGATGTGCAGAATGCAAATCTGAAGAAATGTCCTAGAGATAGAGGTGTTGAGAATTCGGATGTGACAGGATGGATGAAACTGGATCTGCAGCAGATTAGTTACACAGCTTCTATCTTGGCTGGTTAGCTCCGCCCCCTCATCATAGCCCTATCACAAACTTTAGCAGCTCAAAGAGATGCTGAACAGCAACAAAATTATGTTACACAGTTGACACAGTTTTATGAACTGGTGTCACAGCAGGTTGAGCAGGGAGTGGATTTGAGTAATCAGATAGTGGCACTTAAACAGGAAATGTTTCATCTGCAATATGATAGATACAAATCATTGGTGATGGAACAAAGGTTTGGCACTCAGGGTTCTAAGTGCCAGACCACCCCTCTTCACGACTGTTGTTTCCATGTTCAACAAAATAAGATGTCAGGTGTTCAAGATAGGGCAGGTAATTTGCTCACAGACGATAAGGGGATCTTGAGGGAAATGGGATGACAAATTATGGAACAACAGGCTAACCCAGTTGCAAATACTGTTTATTTTGCTCAAATTTTGCAAGCCGCTGATGTCCCCAGATTAAGTGCTGAACACACTGAACAGCTTTTGGCTCCTGTGTCAGTGGAGGAACTGTCAGCTGTTATAGGATCCTTAAAAAAGGAACTGCACCTGGATAAGATGGACTACCAGGTGAGCTATACTAGTCCTTAATGGAAACTGTGCCACAAAATTTGATTCAAATTTTCCAGTCTTTCTTGATGGAAGTTTCATTGAATACACAAATGTTTGAAGGCCTACTTTATATATTTATTTATTTATTTAAAAAAGGGAATAAGACTAATCTTCAGAATTGGAGGCAGATTACTTTATTAAATACCAATTATAACATTTTTGTGAAAATCCTGAGTAGTAGGCTTTCAAAGGTATAGTCCATCCATCTCAATTTTGTGCATTTCCAGGGAGAAAAATTATAGAAGCTTTATTTTTACTCCGTGAAATTATGGCAAAGGGTGCTCTGGGGGTGATGGATGGTTTTCTGATTAATTTAGATCAGACAAGGGCCTTTGATAGGATCTCTTATGTTTTTTGTGGCAATGCCTACAGACTTATTGTTTTCCACAACCGTTCATTGCCTAGATTAGGTTGTGTTATTCTGAACCTTTTCTTAGGCCATATGAAAATAAATGGCTCTGTCGAAAATGTAGAATTATTAAGGTAGTCAGGCAGGGCTGCCCATTAAGCCCATTGTTATATATCTTGACATTAGACCTCATGGTTAGGATACTTTACTCTTACCCATATATTATGGGAGCGTGGCCAGATATTGGGTTGTCAGTTAAATGTATTGCTAATGCGGACAATTTAATCTTTACTGTGACTGATGCTGTTTCAGGGACAGTGGTTTGTGACTTGGATAGGACTCTCTCTGCTGTTTCTGGAGCAGAGATTAACAATCAGGAAAGCCACTGTATTTCTATATGGAAGACAATGGCCTCCCCAAGGGTGGTGGGAGGGGTAGATGTTACTTCTGAACCATGTAAAATATTGGGTGGTTTTTTTGGATATGAGGATATGCCACAGTTTAATTGGGCCCTTCAGATCGGGAAAGGAGAGCAGATGGTGGCCCATTGGAATCGGTGGCACATGGGTAAATTAAAGCTAGTTTGTCTTATCAAAACTTGTTTAGTACCACTGTTCCTTTATCTGAGTTATGTTTACCCTGTTCCTAAAGTGCTGGAAACTAGGTTATATTATTGTTTTTTTTTCTTGCCTGTGAGGGCCCATTTGAACCCCATCAAATGTTCCTTATGTATTTAGATCGTAAGGAGGGTGGTGTGGGTATGCTGAACCCAATTGTTTTCTTTGGGTGTGTTTTTTTCTTGGCAAATCTTGTAGCTTTGTTACATCAGGCCTCAGCACAATGGCTTGGTTGGGTAATTACATCCCTTAGGGAACTAAAGGTTTATTGACAAGGGATTGTATTTCACCACAAAAATAAAAGGGTTCAGAAAGTTCTGCCATTTTGGGTTGAATGTTTTGACTATGTAAAAAAATGGAATACCTCTCAGTCTTTTTTATTATTGACATCCAAGCGACTAGTGTATAAACAGATATTAGGAATGTTTTTTTTTGACCCACCATTTCTCACTTTAATGGTTTCTGACCAAACAGTGGTGGGGAAGGGGGTACTCCTGAGTGAGCCACGTACATCTTTAAAAATATGGGATGTGGTGTGGCTGGGGGTTCATGGCAGAATTAACGTTAAAGCCAATCAAAAGCATAAGGAATTGACTGAACAGTATTGCCCTAGGGATTCTTGTTCATGGAACTGGAGATGATGGACCAGTTATGCTTCTTATGTTACCAATTTTTGTAAAGAACTGTCTAAGCAATGGGGTTCAGTGTTGTTTCTGGGTATGTCTCCACCTATATTATTTAGAGATTTATTTTCATCAAGTTGGTCTAAGTATAATAATAGCTCATTGAGAGTTGCAATGGCTTGCCTGGTGTACTGGATCTGGCAAGCCCATTGTAAATTGGTGCTACAGCAGTGATTTATTATTCATCTGGAATTATTTCATGTAATCCATACAGAACTGCAGAGTATCAAATGTGTTGAATATAAGACAGTGAATCGTCAACTGTGGCATGCCCGGTGAGATGCTTTTAAATGGTTACGTTGATTCTATATTTATATAGAGGATTGTGTATAAGCAGTCATACATAACAAGGATATTTTTGTATCGAGAGGATTTATTGGTAACAGATTACCTCGAGAGCGCAGCTCAAGAGGTATTCTGATACCAAGGGAACCTCAAGACACAAGAATTTCCTTGTTTGTGTATTGCTGCTCATACACAATCTTTTATAGTGTATGGGCAGTCACAGCATAGAAAATCACACAAAACCAGCTGGAGAAGACGACAGAGAATAGAAATTTTAACATTTTCTTTTTTTTAACTGACACAGTGTGCTGCAGATGTTTCTGTAAGTTCAAGTTTTAAAAAAACAGCAACTTCCAGCTTAACTGGATTGAGGAAAGCAACTATGTGGCAGCATTCCAAGTTGTTATGCAGCAGTAGTGACATAGCTAGTGCAGCATAACAGCTGTGATGACATAGCTACATTACTGCAGCCTAACAACTCCATTCTAGTTGTGGATTTCTATCCATAACAATATTCTACCATACACTATATATAAATTATGATTATACCTTAGTGTGGGTATGGGAAAGTTGTTGGACTTACATATTTTCTTTGCATTGCATGCATGGGAAGCTGGGATTTGAGGGGAGTTCATAGTTTTATAATTATTTTTTTCTGATTTACTAAGGTGGGCTTTAGGAATTCAATGTTTGATTGTTGTATGATGTTTTTGTCTCTTTTTTTGATTACAGGATTGTACATATGGTTGCATATATTTCTTTATTATTTATTAATAAAAATTCCCCTACTTTTTTCGAGAAGTGCCATGGGATCATTAATATCCACCTGAACTACCACCAGAAAATGCAGATGGGACTTTGGTTTAACGTTTCATTCGAAAGATGGCACCCCAGAAGTGCAGCACCCCCCTCATGCTGAACTACAATGTCAGTACTGGGATATAACCCAAGTGCCTGACGTGGGGATAGAATGCACAGCCTTCTGATCTTCCAGCCTCAGAGGCAAGTGTGCAACCTGCTAAGCCACTGACACTGACAATACATGAGGATGGAATGCTTTGCCATTAGAATGGGGAAATAGTATTGCATATGGAAAAAGGCAGTCTGTGTAAAGCAGTGCCATCTAACAGCATAATCTGTGAATAGCAGTGAGAGAGAGAGAGAGAGAGAGAGTGTAGTGGTAAGTTTTTGTAGCAGCTGAAAAAATCTCCAACTATGGTCCATAGGATATTAAGTATGGAAGCCATATGAGCACTGTAACCTTTATGTTAGAGGACATTTCCTCTTTAGATAAATGGCTAGAGCTGCTGCCTTCACAAATCAGTGTCCCAGGTTCCATTTCCAACAAGGGTTGGATGCTTGTCTATCTGCCCACTTAGTGAAAACATAAAACACACATCATGGGTGCACTATGCCTTCAAGTAAATAACAAGGATAAATAAAGAGACCTGACTGACTGGACAAAACCATGAAGTCATGGTTCTCAAAATTCAGTATCTAGTAAACAGTGAATTGCTTAAGAAAAAATACCTACTGTGGGGTACATTTTAAGGGCACACTTCTGAAAGCTTATTCACATGTGTGTATGATTCATTTGCCCTCAGTTGGCTGCTGATGCTGACCATGCTGGTTTTTGAAGAATTCACAGACAATTCTTGCCCTTCCCCGTGCATTGTACCCTATGTCCCAGGTCTGTGATGGCTACATGTTGGAACATCCATGATTGGGCTGCAAGTAGGGAGGGGTGATGCCAGCTTGTGCTGGCATCCTGGAAACATTATCTGTGGGTGAGGCAAGTCTGGACAGGGTGCTTGACTACAGTGTGAGAGGGATGTTGTAGTGGTTGACTATACCCTTTATAGCTCACAAAGGACATTGTTTCAATGTGAGAAAGCAGGGAATCCCAGCCTTCTAACATTTGCTAGAAGGCTGAGGTGCAGAGTCTGTGATTCACACATTTTAGTGCTGCTGTGCAGTATTCCCATAGTCCAGCAGCCCAAGGATGCCTTGCTTCATGAGGAACTGGTGCTACTTCAACATGTTGGGGAAGTCATTGGATGCAGCAAAATGGATGCATATATAGATTCATAGCAAAGATGCATCTGCCATTTTGAAAAATCTAGCTCCTGGTGTCTGGAGAGAAGCTGGGGCTGGGGAGTTTAGTGGACCAGACTAACCAGACCAGCAGAACATCTGTCTTTCACAACTGAGACTTAAGGTACTAACTACTTTGGCCTCAGTTTCACACATTGTAACTCGTGTGTCCCAGCCTGATTAATCACAAAATGTAACTCAAACTACTGACTAGCATAAGTCCAGAAAGACAAGAATAATAACATACAAATATTTTCTTCACAGAGTTTTTAGTAGTGTAGCATTTGGTGCCATGGAACTTGGGCAAACCCTTTCCTTTGCTCCCGACTACGCTAAAGCCAAATCAGCTGCTGCACACCTTTTTGCACTGTTTGAAAGAAAGCCGACCATAGACAGCTTCAGTAATGATGGACTCAAGCCAGTAAGTACCATTAAAAATATTGAGGGATGCAAACCAATAAATACTTCTAAAAACTGCAGTGCACAAAGCAGTTTAAAAAAATTGAGGGAAGCAAGTACTAAGTACAACTCAAGTTCCCATCGGGTATGGTCATTATGTAAGAGCATTATCTCAGATGTGAACTGGTTGTGCAAAATCTTATGATCAGTTATATTACTAAAGTGTAAGCACAATGCTAAGCTATCACATGTTAACTCAAAGTTCCCCATTTTCATTACTAGACAGATTAGGTGCTGGGTGGAATGAGAATCTTATTGGGGATCATAAAGTAATGTCAAGATTAGAAAAGAGAACTTTAATTTACATGTATATAACAGGGCATCTGGAGGGGTACATTTAAAGTGTATTGATATGATGTAATCATATAATCTTGTTTACTAGATTGAATTTAAAATATTAGTTTCTAATCCACATGGTTCAAAACTAAGACCTGCTTCCTTGACAATGCCAAACAAATTACATTGGCGGGAAAACCAGAAGATTTAAAAACATGGTCTTCACTGTTATATTTCATGTATTTTTTTTTGTCAACTTGAAACATTTTGCAGGAAAAGAATTTTAATATTTTTTGACTGACCAATAAAACTAGACGCCAAGCCCTGTTCCATGACACTAAGGTACTGGTGGTGAACCAAACCCCTTTGCTGCAACTGTACCCGATTTCACAGTCTCTGGCACAGTTGTGACAGTTTACACATTTTATGGCAGCTTGCACCAAATATCTGGTACTAGCTTCATAAGAAATGCGGCAGGCCACCAAGATTGCTGCAAGCTACACCATAAAAAGTTGGTCTAACATGGAACAACTGATGCACAGAATAGAAAATCTTAATCGCTGGCCAGGAGAATGCCCCATATCTTCAACGTAGCTGTTGCTTGTGTCATTCTCGACCATTTGAAAATCAGATCCCAACACTTGATTTTAAAGTTTATTAAGTAAGAAGTTGAGGGTGTACTTACAAATAATTTCTGTAGAGTCAAATTACTCACTAACTCACAGCAAGTCCAGAACTCTGTTTTGACTTGCTCTATGAAAGACGTAGGTTATGGCTAGCCTGCCAGAGTGGAAGTAATACCATTGCTTATGATGCCAATGATCTGGGTTCAGAAATGAGCCAGGTCTGTCAGAAGGCCAGCCAGGGAAGGAGGAGCGAGCATTCCATAGGATGCTTCCCTCATCTGAGGGGGAGGGATCTCACGTCCCACTGCTCTACCACCACCTGGGTGACCACAGGTAATGGTGCTGGGGATCTGCAAGTGTCAGGCGGGGCCATTGAAGCATACCACTGGGTTGGCTGAATCCTGCCAACCAGCCAGCAACCAATCATGATGCTCGCTCTTGGTGGGGGGGTAGAAAAAGAAAACAGTGCACACAGGCTGGGCAGATGAAGCTCCTTCAGTGGCCCACTCCTACAGTACATCAGACCCTAGGTGCGGGGTGCTCCAGAATGGATCCACACCTTCACCTCTGCCTGGCTGCTCAGATGACTGCAGTGAAGTAACACCACAGTGGCTGATGGCAGAGTGAGCCACAGGAGGTAAGCTGGAGGGTAGCACAGGGTGGAGTCACAGGTGGGTGTGAGGCCCTGGTGTGACAGCAGCAGGGTCTCAATAGGGAGAGCAGCTTGCTTAGGGGACAGCTGAAGGAGGTCCTAGCTTGTGGCCAAAAGGAACAAAAGTTATATCTGAGAAAAAAAAGAAAGATGCTGGTCATCTCAAGTTGTATTTTAGTCTCCCTAAAATAACATACCTCTACAATGCAGCAAATATTCAGGAACTGCAAGAATTATTGACTATGGAGATCCTGTTCGTAAAGCTCACATTTCCAAAGTCATTAAGTGCATTCCCAGTACAGTGATCTATTAAATGTGCATTATTATAGTGGCATGGCAGTGCACCTGTAGTTAGGGTTATAAATTCTGCTGTATGATAAATCTTAATATTTCCACCTTAATATCACACACATCCCCAAATGGAATAACTTGATATCTTGTGTGCATTGAGTCCATCCCAGAATCTCTGGATCCTATAAATTTCATAACAGTTGATTGGAATGCCTCAATGTACTAGAAGATTAAAAATGAACACCCAGAATCGGTTTATCATGGGAATCTAGGAAACTCACTTACTTACAGGTATTTATTTAAACTTTTTGGTGACCCGGAAAAGCACCATGAGCTGAGGCTCATTTCCAGGTATGATCCAGGGACTTACTTAGGTATACAACTTTCCATATATCTGTCTGACATTTTTTTTTATTGTTGACTTTCTTTATGCTCCCTCTCTGACCATTGGACTCTCTCCAGTGGGGCACCTGGTCCAACCTTTTCCAACCCCACCTGAAGCCCCATCCTTACCTTACCAGCAGGAGTAACTCCATTCAGCTCACTCTGGTCTTCCAGCACCCCAGATCTAAACCCCCTTTGGCAGGACCACCATTGCCTCCTGGTGACCTTTCTGAAATCTACGTGGTCAACCAGGTGGTGGAAGGTGCACAGGAGGCAGGATGCAGGATCCAGTGTTGGGCGTGGTGGTTGGCCACTTGACCCACCTTCATCTACCAGCAATCAGGGCATTTTCCTTGTTCTGTCCCTCCCTGATTGGCTCAGATGAGCAATGTGCCTGGCACATGTGTGCGCACTTCCACACATGCACTCTGGATAGCTGCTACAGCCAATCCCCCCTTCAGAGGATCCTCAGTCTGCTGTGCCCCCATTCACCACCAGGAATCACCTGAAGCCCAGGATCTAGATCCCCCTCCCTCACAGGACAGGAGAGCAGTCCTCTGGACACTCAATTCTGTCCTCCCCTGCCAACCTACAATGACCCGAGCTTGTTCCCAAACCTGGGTTGCTGGTGTGGCATCCAGCTCCTCAACCCTCAGCACCACTGTGCCAGCTATCTCTCTGACTTCATTAGGGAAAATTTGACGTCTCTATTGCAGATGATTAAATCGGATTTATAGCAGTGGACAGCCATACCCCTTTCACTTTGGGGGTGAATTAATGTCATAAAAGGGCCTTTTACATGCAGTGGTCCGTATCAGAATGACCAGTGCAGACACACTGTAACATTACCTTTTTTGTGTGTATAAGCATTCCCCTGCTACAACCAAAGTGAATGCTTCCTTAAAACATATTCCTTGTTTTCCTTGGTTCACCAGCTTCTGTTGTGTTTTGTTCCGTTCTGCCCTGCCATATAAATGTGACTTTCTGTTCATTTTGGTGAACTGCTAGCTTCACAGTTACACCACCTTCTGCAAAGAAATATAACCAAACTTGATAACATTAAAAAAAATATGAGTTCAATGTAGAATTCATTTAGGGAGGATTTTCCCTAACGAATTCTGTTAAAAACATTTAAAAACTCATCCCTGTTGATTTGTGTTCCTTAATACATTTGTTCAATAACTTGGAGGTTTGTGAGTTGCCTTTCTGCACATAACATTGGACGAATTTTGTAATGTTTTCAACCAAACTCATTAGGGAAAATGGGCCCCAAATGAATTCTGCATTGAACTTATTTTTTTTTAGTTATCAAGGTAGAATGGTTGCCCAGAGTTCCGCTAATTTGCTGCGATATCACCAGACACTGGATGGCAGGAAGCACTACCAAAATGCCAAAAGAGACAAACAACTGAAACACCACTTCTGTGTACAAGTGGAATGGGAGCACAGTGGGAGGAGTGTTACAGGACAGTAACAAAACTGAGTAGCACAAGTAAGCACCATGTAAAACCACTGAAAGATGAATATATTGCCCTATCTTTTATATCCCTTGGGTATGTTTCGTAATTTTCTTCATAAATCCTGGTTTACTCACCTACAGCATTTAATTAATTACTTTTTATGCAAAAGATGGGGCTTACTTTAAACTGTCGATACCAAAGCAATTGGGGTTTTCCATCTTCTAAACCTTTTCTTATATTGAGGAGGTCCTACTGCATCTAGTCTTGTTGCCACTGCTTCCCCTTCCCTCATCTTCCTTTTTCCATGGCCATCGCAGTCCCCTTGCAGGGCTCTCAGCATCCTGAAGTGGTCCAACTGAGACTTAGTATATCTTCCCTATTTTATCTAGCAACTATCTTGGCTTTCCATGATTACTAACAGGGTCCAATTGCATCCTGGTGGACTATTTATTAGGCCCATCCCCTCCAAAGGTACAAATTCTCTTCCCCTCAAGGTTTCAATTCTCACTCCATCCCTTTCTTATCACTCTCTTAATCCCTATCTACTGACCATCCCCAGCCCCCTTGCAGGGTACCCCACATCCTGAAGGGTCCTCTCTTGGGTTAGGTCCTATTCCCCCTCCTAGCATTTAAGTCATACCTCCTCTTCTCTCACCTCACTCTTTAAATCCCTACAGCCTTGTCCCCCTTTCTATCTAGCTCCACAGCCCCCTTGCAGGGTTCCCCACATCCCGAAGGGGTCTTTCTGGGACATTACCTATCCTCTCTGGCCCCCAACCCCTTTACAGGGTTCCTCACATCCAAATGGGATCTCCAGGGTCACAACCTCCCTCCCCACCTAACCCCTCCCTCTCTTTTCCCCACTCTTTCACGTGCTTTCCTGCTTACTTATTAACCCGGCACTTATTATTGTCCACTCTTTCTACCTGCAATATTATTCACAACACTGTTGCAACACTGTTTGTAATACCTGCCTTACAACTGTATGTTAATGTTGATCTTGTAACTTGAATGTTTACTGTCTCATTCCTTTTGTACCCCTTCGCCCCAGGTCGCACCGGGAGATGAGCGACTTCTCACTCAGTGTGCCTTCCTGGTGAAACATTTCAGTAAATAAAATATTATTGTGCTCTTCATGGAAGTAAATATTTTCAATTGAGGCAGTCTGGTGATGTTCAATCAGTAGCTACTTATACTCCAATTTGGCATGAAATTGAGGGGGCCCTTTGTAAAAAGTTTGGGCTTCAACTTAAAAGTTTGCTTTATATTAGACCATCTCAGCTGCCACCATTGCTCAAAACGACACCAATTTATTTGTCCCTGAGGAGTCATCAACAGCTCAGTTCTTGTTTGAGGATAGTCTGGCCTAGGGACCTTTCATAGCCTATTCTTGGAAATCCCAAAATTCAGATTGTCCAACTTCCTATTCTATTGAATTTGTTTCCTCCATTGCAAAATATCACTACTGTTTCTTTTATAGCAGGGAATAAGTTTATAGTGTTCTCTACTTTTCAGGAGTGTTTTAATTAGCCCTCTTCGTACTGTATTACTTTAAATTTCTTCAGCTAAACCAAGTTATTTCTTCACATTTAGGCTCAGAGCTGTGGCACATGGGAGATGTGAACCACAAGCCCTTTATTTCTACAGTATCACAACCTCATTCCTTAGCTAAACGTTATAATCTCTTTCAATCTTTGGATCATACAAGTCCTTCTGGGGTTTGTTATTATTGATAGCAGGCTTTGGGTCTTCAATGTGATTCTCAGAAATGGCAGTCTGGAAAATGTATACAAGTATTTAAAACAAGATAGATATCACTTAGTTCAATACAAAGTCCATCATCATTTATAGCATACAATGTAAGTAGGTGTTTCACTGTTTAAATAACACTAATACTTTCACAGTCTTGTGTCCCAAGTGAAAGATAAACAATGGTATTCATCCAATGGCTAAATAACGCCATTTATTTTTCACTTGTCCATGTCACACTGTCACACACAAATGTCATTATGACTGACATATTGTTGTGGCCAGTCCAATGATCGATAGACCTGCAGCCAATCATCATGCTGCTTTAAAATTGTAAACGCTACTCCCACCGCCATCTTGCTTCCCTGCGGTTCTAGTCTTAAGTGGAATAATTGCCATTACAGTTCTTAAATGGACAGTTTTATCTTACATTTTTATTCTTCTCCCCACACAGTGCCTTGTTTTCCTCAGTAATCTGTCTGCCTGATCAGCCGTGTGATCTGCACGTGCCACAAACACTGGAAAAATATCAACTGTTGTTCACCGCACGTGCTCGCTGATTGCTTGCCACTCGCTCTCTAGCAACACAGGCTGCAGAATATAAAGGAGTGTAACCAGACAGCGTTTGCTTGCTGCTTGCTTTTGGAGCACATGGGCTGTAAAAATAAAAAAAAAAGTTAGGTAAATCGGTGTATGGGAGAGGGGTGCACAGAATGTTTGTTTCTGCATGATGTTGAGTGGGGATTTAGCCTACACAGCACTGTGGGCATGCAAACTGCTCACTCCAATAAAACACTTTTTGGGGGGTGGACAGCAGGCAGGTGAATAAGATTTAGACCTGGCAGCTTAGCTTGATTTAATTAAATGACTGCTTTCTGTATGGGAAGTGGGTAGCCTGCAAACTTTTAAGCTCCAACACAGACCATTGTATAGACAGAACATACAATGGTCAGTGTTAAAATATTGCCTTCATTTCCATTCTTGAGGGGGTGGGACATTCATAACTTACTTGTGGCTTTGCAACTCAGGAGTTATGGTCCCACCCCATCACTCATGGTAAGAAATGCCATATTTTAACATAGACCATTGTGTATCCTCTATTTACACGCCTCAAAAACCGTACACGATGAGCAAACTCACTTCTCTTGTTTGAGCCCATTGTGCTTTAGCCATGGGCCACCTTAGACATTTGTTATGGGACTATGTTAAGGTGAGTCCCTTCTGGAATACCATCAAGGTCTCTCTCAATCCCTTTTTGGGCATTGAGGGTTATTTTACTCCCGATATTTGTTTGATTGGTCAACATTCCTCACAGCTTTTTGGTCCCCTTAAAGCTTATATGGCTTTGATATCAATTACTGTGAAGGTTATTATTCTGCAACATTGGTTGGATGATACAACTCCAGCATACATGGAGTGGCATCAGGAAATCCTGAAGGCTCTGGCCATTGAGAAACAAATAGCCTTTTTACGTCGACTCCCTGAGCTCTTTCATGACAGATGGGAGCCACTTTATGCCTTAGTCCCGACGGCCTCGGTGGGAACCTAATCTTGGTCTGAACTATTTTGCCCCCAGTAGGTGTTTATCCCTTGCTTTTTTCTTGCATTCCTTTTGTTTTTTTCCCCTATTGGGCTTGCTGTGCTCCAGGAGGGTGGGGGGATGGAGGTATTGTTTTGTAATTTTGTATTATTCTAGTTTTGTATTGTTAACAGATTGTTGTTTTACTTATTTTATTGTTGTACTTGTTTGTGGTTCTGTTGTAATTTAAAAAAAAATTAAGTATATTAAATTTAAAAAAAATGAACACCCCAAACCAAATCATACGTACACAATGGCAGAAGGAATCACATACAACCATCACAGAGGAAGAGTGGAAATGGGCCTAGGAAAAAGGTTGGAGAGTGATGGCATCAACCAGTTGGCGAGAGTTTGGATAGAAACACATGTTGAGATTCTTCCACAACCCCATAGTCACACACCATTTAGGAACAGGATCAAGAAACCTCTGCTGGAGAGGTTGCAGGGCAGTTGGAAGCCATTTTCATATCTTTTATGCTTGCCCTTGTATCCTACCCTACCCTACCCTACCCTACTGGAGACAGATCCATCGGGAGCTAATGCAGCTATTGGATGTCTCTGTCACTTTCAAGTTCAAAACCTGGTAATGAGTACTAAGACTAGAGAAGCTGGGAACCTCAAGCAGTGAAACCTAATACCGCTTCTATGCACTGTAGCTCTGAAGGGCTTTACATTAAACTATCTGCAGAGTATGAGCCCATCCTTAGGTTTCTGGAGAGATAAAGTGAACAAAACCAGCAGGATGGAAGGGACAACAGCATCAATAAGATTAACGCTGGAAAAGCACATTGAACTGTGCTCAAGGTGGGAACTTTATACCACAGAAAACTAGGTAGCCATAGAATGGAAGGGATTCATTGACATGGAAGTGAGGGAGGGCACAGGCTCCAAGGTTGAACATACTCACCCCCTTAGAGGTACCCCATGACCCCAGCAACTTATCTGCTATAGGGACCACTTCACAAACTGGATGATGCAGAACTGAAATGATACCTAAGTAGTCAGAATAGCTGAGCCATTAATGTTTAGGCTTAGTTACATAGGTTTACATAGCTAAACTACAATTCTATATGAACTGCACTGTGCTGATTCTGTGCATAAAGACACAATAAATGTTATTCATGATAAAAGCTAATCTTTCCTGAAATGGTACCTAGATTGTAATTGGGTGGGGAGGGGTGTTGTCCCTCCTCATCCCTGAAATGAGAACTTGTACTTGTATTGTTCTGACTGACAGATCAGCAATAAAGCTGTATTAAAAAAATAAGGTTGAATATATGTAAGAATATGTTTTTAAGACTTTGTTTTGATCACCAATAACACAGAAATGGCAGAGAATTGAAATCCTATACTTTCAGGGAAGCTAGACTTTGGCCCACTGGTCTTGCGTTGTTAGGTGGCATTAGTGAGAAGTTTGTAGCTTTTTTAATACTTAAAAAAATAAAATTGGTGGTTTGCACATGTGCAGTTCATGTTTTAACATATTTACCTAAAGTGAATTTTGCCAAAACAGCGTATGTTGTTTTTGCGATAAATGCTACTCATTTTTCATTGGAGCCACTGTTTGCATCACTTGCAATGATTATGCAAATGATGGAATTGAGTCTCCCCCAGAAACATGTAACGTATGACAAGTTTTGTGGTCATGAGCAGGGAACCAAATGTGGCCTTATTTCAAACGTACTGCGAATAGGTAGGGAAATCATTGAGTTATGGTAAATCACTTTACTAGTCACAGTTTCCAGTGAAGTGGAAATCTGCACTGGTTGCACCAGTTTTCAAAAGCAGGGACCGCACTAGCTTGCCAGGTACAGACCCATTTCTATCCTCTATCCCCTGTCCAAGGCTCTTGAGAGAATAGTCTCTGACCTACTGTAATTGTCACATACCTCAAAAATACAGTGTTCAGTGTGTACAGCAGCATGGCTTTTGGAAGCTCCACAGCACCAACACGGTGCTGTTGTAATACACTGACTATGTTCATGAGATGTTTGACAATGGTGACCTCGCTGGAGCTACTGTATATATATCAACCTTACTAAAGCCTTCCACCTGATCAATCCTAAGTTCTTACTTAATAAACTCCTTAGCTGTGTTCATCACAGAACACAGTTGACTAGTTCCACAGTTACCTTACCAATCGCTCCCAGCATGTGAAGATCCATAAATCACTTGTCCAACACTAGGGGAGTGTCTATTGGTGTCTCAAGGGCTCCATCTTGTGCCCATTCCTATTTGGCCTCTTCACACAGTAAATCAAGTGCCTGATGCCTGTCAGACAGCGTACTCCTCTATGCCGATGATGCAGTCATCAATTCCAAAAACCCTGACCTTGACAGCCTTACCGCTGAGCTCCAAAGTAACTTTAGGTCACTAGAAAGCTGTTTCTCCAACAACAAAGTAGTCCTTAATTACAAAAAACACAAAGACCATGCTGTTCTCTAGCCTCCCACAGAACAGAAAAGTTCCACCCTTTGTCATCCAAAACAGCCAAGGATAAAATCTTGAACAGGTGGAGACCTTCAAAAACCTTAGAGTAGCTCTGGATGACACCTAGGGCCTGATTCCAGGTTGATTGTTGTAGCTCTCTGCCGTATGCGAGTTGCAACATTTGCCGCTATGCCAGGACCCAGCACTTACGACATGTGGGTTACCCCATGCAGAAGCTAATGCCACGGGCAAGCCGTAGAAGCCCTGCATGTCACAAGTCATGACCCATTACTGGCAGCCACCCCAAAGCCCACCCTGTGGTAATATCTGTTATATTGGGGCATCCATATTTTTTTTTTTTATGTTTAGATCAGTCTGTTGCAACAGCATGTCTTTTATTTTACTTTGTTAAGACATTATGTATTTAGGTACACTGCCCCTTTAAGGTATATGTGTAGACTGGCCATCTATGCATATATCAGTGTAATGTACTAAAATACATAAAGTTTAAGTGTTGCCCTGATAAAATTCATTTATTCCCACCTTTCTTGCCCTCCAGCCTCTTTGGTAACTGTTTAAAATATAAAGTAGAAGAAGTGCTTTGTTTTCTTTTGTAACCCCCCCACCCCACCCCACCCCCCCACCACCCCACTTGTGAAGTATTACCTTGGTTTGGTGTGCTGCTGAAGCGAGCATCTAGAGATTTCTTCTGGAGACACTATTCCTGCTGGAGATAACTCCAGATGCTTATGTTTTTTCTTCCCTTTCCACAGAAGGAAGCTGTAATTACTTGCATACAAGTAGTGAAAGCCCTAAATAAAAACTGGTGGAAGCTCTAAATAAAAACTGTTTAAAACCTTAAATAAAAACTGTTGAAAGCACTAAATCACAGAAGGAGGATTTAATCATTTTGTTTGATGAAAGCTATAATGCTAGATTATAGAAGGTTGTTGTAAAAAGTATAACAGTGTTATAAGCTCTGTCTAGTAAAACTGAATCCTATGATTCTGAAACTTAAAGCTGATATATCAAAAGGGTCTAAAAACACAGACATATACTGTATATTCTACAGTTATGTTTATTTCTTCTGCTTTCTTCTTGTGTGTTTCTTCATTAAAAGAAAGGTATACTTGATAACATTAAGTTAAATTAAGTTTTAAGAGAAAAGCTAAGTTTAAAAGTGCTTACCAAACCCAGGGTGTAGCTCCAGGGGAAGCCATGTTTGTTTTGCCTTTCTTCCTATAGAGCCAGCCGGACTTTCTGTTTCATTATTTATAGTTTGTAAATAAGGGGGAGGGTCTAGATAGTTATGTAATGTTACTTTATAACTCTAGGCAGGATTTTATTTTGTGTGGTTACCAATATGATATTTTAATTAAGCCTAAAAGGGGATTTATGTTGTAAAAAACAAATATAACGTTTATTTGGCTATGTTTAAGAGTTAGCTTCTAGAAAAGGGGTGGAGCTTCCAAATATCACATGACCTGTAGGTATAAAAGGAGTCATTTCTCATTCTGTGATCAGATCTCGAAGGGACTAGTGCTCTGCTATCCCACTGATGGAATTACTCTAGCTGTTTTCTAGTGTGTTGTTATTTTGTCATTTGGAAATATTTTATTTTTATTCTGTTATTTTTTTTATTGGTCGTTCAGTTTGCTTCTTATTTTTGTAAATAAAGACTTGTTGCTGGACTTATTCTAGACTCCAGTGTCATCCTTATAGCCACACCTTCACACCCCCTGCCCTGGAACACCACGGCACACATCAGGGACATGGGTGCAGGACAGGTGGCATGTATCTGGGAGTGCACTGGAGATCAGGGCCAGGGTTCCTGACAGTCCCATGGGGCAGGGTGTGTGCCAGTGAGGCAGGGGAGCACATCGGCACATTGCATAGAAATGGCTGCCGGGCTGGAATGTGTTGCTAGCTGTGGCAGCAGCCTAGTGCTCGTTTTAGTGCTTTATTCATTCGCTTTTTAATCGTTTTATTTTCATTTTCTAGTTCATTTAGATTTAAATGTTTTGAGCTGTCTTTGTGCTTATTTGGGACTTAGGACTTTGTCAGAAGTTTTATGGGCTCCACTGGAGTGCTGTGTCATTTGGTTCTGGGAGCACTACTTTTCTCGAGTTCCCTCTCCTCCGGATGTCTGTTGGTGAATTGTGGGCTGAGCGTGTTACAACTGGGAGCGATGCTGGCCTAATGTGTGGGGTCTTCCTCATAGTGTGTCCTGGGATTAGTCTGCAGTGGCCAATTATTACCCCCGTATGCACGGTTTGTCGATCTGGCCATTTTGTCATCTCCATGCTCCCGGACTGTTGGATTGGCTGCTTTTTGTGCTGGTTGGAGTAACTAGTCTCTGGTTGGAGTAATTAGACTACTCTGGACTATATCAATATCAATCTCTGGGACTTATAACTGGTGCGCTGTCTGCTGAAACATTTTGATGGTTGGCCTTCCTGATTACCATCTGATGAGGAATTGAGGCCATAAGGAAAGGGGAACTTTGAGGAGGTGTCTCGCTGAATACTGTTCGAGGAGACCTTGGAGTAATAGTGGTGGATGTCCCGTCAGATTCCCGCAGTCTGTATAGCAAGGTATTCAGGTTGGTGGGCCAAGAGCAGTTTAATTTGAGGTTTTAATTGTTTGGTCCTGATCCCCCCCGGTGGGTTCAACTGTGGGATCGCAGCTGGGCTGGGGCTTCAGCTCTGTCTTGCTGGGTAGCTGGTGGTCTGGGTGAGTGGCCCAAGGGTCTTTCTGCTGGTCCTGCTGCTTGGGTGGGCCTGGACGGAGACCCATGGTACTGGCTGTGTGTTTCATGGCCAACTCCCTGTGGTGGATTTTTTTGGGGCCTGCGTTAGCCTCAGAGCTGCTAGCCATCCACCGAAGAGGTTTCCCCTGAATGTATGAAGGCAGTGAGAGTGCCTGCTATTTTCTCAAGCCTGGGCAGTGAGAGTGCCTGTGTTTTGGGAATTTGGGATTTTATTTCATCCCTTCTTTGATAAGAGTGATTAAAGGGAGGAAGATCCCATTACAACTTTTTTTTATCTATCCTACCCTGGAAGTGTGAGTCCTGGGGAATTTTCTATTGTGTCCCTTGGAAGTGAGAGATCCATCGGGGACTGGAAATTTGGATCTTTCTTTTCCCTATCACTGTGACCTATATGCAACTCGGAAGACTCTCTGCTTTGTATGGTTTTGCTTTTTAAACCGCCAGCTGCCTTGAATTTAAAGTTGTGATTTTTATTTATTTACTTTAATTATTATGGTTTGGTGCAAGGGGGAGTTTTGGCTTTGTTTAACTTTTAGGTTTTTGTTTTGTCCTTAATTCAGTCATCAGAATGTGTTGGAGGCCTGTTCCCATGGTCGTGCGCTATTCATCCTCCGCCCTTCACTCCCTCCGCCGCTGTGTTTCCTACCATTACATTTCTCCACTTACCAATGTTGTAGAACACTAGGTGTTGTACTTCAGAGAAGGGGGGGTCGGGGGTGTGAACGACGGAAGTTGAATGAGCGGGACCATCACATTGGGTTTGTGGGGTCCTGAAGACTCCCTGGGGTGAAATGGAATCCAGATCATGGTTCTCCATGTCTGGTTCCCATACCCAAGGGCACCACCAATTTGGGTGGGCATGTAGCTCGGGCGGCTTCGGAGGTTCATCCAACTCAGGTGGTGTTATGCAATGCCAGATCCATTAAAAACAAGACTGCAATTATTGCAGATCTTGTAAATTTGGTGGATGTGGCTTGCATCACTGAGACCTGGCTGGATGAGAACTCTGGCCCTTTTTTAGAGGCCGCAATCCCAGCCAGTTACTCGGTGATTCACCACCCGAGATTGGATCATGGGGGGGTTGCGGTTTGTTTTAAGACCAAATTGGGCCTCACGAGTGTACCAGTTGAGGAGCCTGAGTCATTTGAGTGTACTGTGGTAGCAGGTGTAGGTTGTAGGATCGTTGTCATCCACCGTCCACCTAGGGATGGGAAACGGTTCCTTCAGGAAGTGGCGGACTTTGTCATTGACATGGCATTTGAGTCTCCCAGGTTGATGGTCCTGGGTGACTTTAATGCCTGGGTCGATGATGTACTTTTGCAATTTGGACAACACTTCCTCCAGTTGATGACACCTCTGGGTCTTACACTGATAGTTACCACTACTACCCATAAACATGGTCACTCCCTTGACTTAGTTTTCCTCCTGGGGATTGAAGCCTCAGACTTGGGGGTGGAACCAGTCAGATGGTCTGATCACTACACCATGGGGTTCAATTTTAGCACTCCCCCGAAGGCCTACTCCTGTGAAGATGGTAAAGTATCACCCTTTACTAGATGCTAGTTCTGAAGGCTTTATGGCAGTACTTGACCTATCGTCTCTTCCAACTGCAAACAGCGACCCCACAGGACCTTGTAGTGGCCTATAAGATGGCCATCACAGCGGCCCTGGATGTCGTTGCTCCTGTCTGAGTTCATCCTCTCTCCCTTCACCCTCGGTCTCCATGGTTGATGGGACTTTGAGGGAGATGCGGCGACAAGGCGAAAATTAGAGCATTGCTGGTGGAGATCTGCCCTTGATGCCAACCACCTTAGGTTGATGGATCATAATCAAATCTATCAATCTGCAATCTCCCATAAGAAGGAAGAGTTCCTGTCTGGGGAGATTGCAGTCACTCAGAACCGACCAGCTCAGCTTTTTCTAACTGTGGACAGGCTGTGCAACCCAGCCTGTCTACAGGTTCAGAAAGCGTTTTTTGCAAATAGAGTGCGATGAACTTGCTTGATTCTTTGCGACTAAGGTGGCTGACATCAGGGCAGCTCTCCAGCCAGCACACTCTGTGGGTGCTGCTAGTGACCAGCACCTGGCCACTAGCCTCCAGATTTCCTGGAGTACCTTCGACCGCCCAGAGTTCATGGATGTCATGATGATTTTCCAGAGTGCGTACCCTATGTACTATAGTTTGGACCCTGGACCAACTTCCCTGATTGTGGGTTGTATCAGTTCCATTGGTCTGGTCCTTGCATGGATAGTGTGGTGCTCTCTGGATACAGGTGAGTTTCCTAGCTCCCTGAAGGAGGCGGTGGTAACACCTCTCCTGAAGAAAGCTTCTTTAGACCCAAACTGCCATGCGAACTACAGACCAATCTCTAACCTTCCCTTTTTAGGGAAGGTGGTTGAGAAGGTAGTGGCTATACAGCTGGAGAGCCATTTGACCATCCATGACATCTATGAACCCCTCCAGTCTGGTTTCCGAAAGAAGCATAGTACCGAGACAGTGCTGGTTCTGGTGCTCAATGATCTGATGAATAGAGATCAGAAGAACTGTTCCATCTTGGTCCTTCTTGATCGCTCATCAGCGCTTGACACTGTGGACCATGAGGTTTTGCTCGATCGCCTGAGGTTCATCTGCGGCCTGTCAGGTACAGTCTTTAGGTGGTTTACATCTTTTCTCACCGGAAGAACTCAGAGGGTGATGTCTGGGATTTATTCTTTGAACCCTATACCTCTGTCTTGTGGGGTTCCTCAGGGATCGGTGCTTTCTCCCACATTGTTCGCAGTGTATATGATGCCCCTCGGAGACATTGTAAGGAGGTATGGGCTGAGGTTTCACTGTTATGCTGATGATACCCAGCTCTACATTTCTTTTGCACCTGACCAGAATAGAGCTCTCTCGGTCTTTAATAACTGCCTAGCAGAAATCCAGGAGTGGATGGATTCGAGTTGGTTGAAGTTGAACTTGGGAAAGAATGAAGTGATGGTTGTGGACCCAGGATAGGGGGTCCAAGATTAGGTTTACCCTCTGGACTTTTCCTTTGAGGTTTATCACTACCGACCTCTGAACAAGTGCAAAACCTGGGGGTAATTTTTGATGAAGGGCTGACCCTGCATTCTCAGGTGTCAGCTGTTGTCAAAACCACTTTTTTCCATCTAAGGAATATCACCAGGGTTAAGCACCGTATTCCATCCGGTGACCTTCCTAAGCTGGTTCATGCCTTTGTGTCCTCTAGCTTCGATTACTACAATGCCCTTTATCTAGGGCTATCTGGGGTAGAAATCTGCCATCTGCAGCTAGTGTAGAATGCTGCAGCTTGGCTTTTGATGGGAACTTCTCAGTTCTGTCATATTTCGCCAGTGCTGTGCGACCTGCACTGGCTGCCAGTTCGATGGCAGATCACCTTTAAAGTCAGTCTCTTGACTTATAAAGCCCTACATGGACTGAGCCTGGACTACTTGAAAGAGCTCCTGGTACCTTACTGCCCCGGGCGATCGCTCCGCTCAGCTGGCGAGAGGTTGCTGGAGATTCCAAGAGTATGTTTAAAATCCTCTGGGGCCCGGGCATTTATGCATGTGGCCCCTTCTCTCTGGAATCCTCTACCCCACCAGTTGAATGAGTGCATGACTCTGGAGGTCTTTAAACGAGACTTGAAAACTCATTTGTGGCACCAAGCTTTCGGTGACTGATTGATTGATTGTGCGTATTTATTGTAATTTTTAAAATCTATTTAGTTGTTTGTTTAGTAACTATGCTGCTGCAATTGTGTGTAATTATGTTTATTATTTTAACTATGTTCGGTGCTTTGGTTTTGGAAAGGCGCCATAAAAATAACGTTTTATTATGTTTTTTTTATTGCCACGACCATGCGGAGTGGGCATCTGACAGATGGCACTGTCAGATGCCCCTTAGAGCAGCTCTGAGCTGCTCTAACTTAGCTTCACCAGTGCAGCTCTTAGAAATGCAGCAGCAGGTTATGGCAGCCACCCTCTTGGAATAGGGCACAGCTGCTGCCATAACCTGCCCTTGTCATTGCAGGCTGTGGCGTAGTGGGTGGCATAACCCACAGTTGGTGTAGCCCACAGCTGACATGGCACAAGGCACCTTTTGGAATCAGGGCTGGCATACCACTTGGCACAAGTCACAAGATATGCCAAGGGGTTTGGCATCTTCCAGCTTACGCCAGCGTACGCCGACTTGGAATTGGCCCCCTTATCTTTTGGCCCCATGTTGAAAATGTGGTGGCCATAGTTAAAAGAAGACTGGGTAACCTGCACCATAACCAGAACAATCTCAATTGGGATGGTAGATGCCTTATTGTGGTTAGCTCCAGTCTGTCACTTATAGATTATTGCCACCCTGTCTATGAAGCTGCGTGTGACATGGTGCAAAACAGAGTAAAAGTGATCTGTAGTAACTGGGTATAATTTTTTCCATAGGGGAAACCTGATCTGTAATTTGCCATTATAAAGGAGTGTTTATAATGGCAAACACGTGCTGGGTTTCCCTTGTGCTGCACATGTGCCAGCCGCTGCTCTTCCCTTCCTCATCGCCGGATGCCATGGCTTACTGGTGGAGACTACACTGCCACGTGTACTCAGTGGAAAGTCCATTAAAAAATTATTAGGCTAAAAGTGCTTAAACTGGGCTTCTTATTTTTCAAAAAATGGTAAACAATTTAAACTCTACATTTCTTTCAGAAGCCACGTCCAACTGTGAACCCCTCTGAAATCCAGTCGGATACACGGCTGCACAGAGACATCTTGTTATTTTGTATAATTGCTGTGATGAAAATATGATACCCATTAATTATATAAAATAAAGCATGGTATTGTGTGTAAAAGTCCAATTTTATATACACATCCTCAGTGTCAGATGCTTAAATAAACCCCTCGAGCTTCGCTCTTGGGGTTTATGTACCATCAAACACCTCGGGTGTGTGTAAAATTCTTGTTAGGCATACAATCCCATATATTATTCTATAAGTATATAGTATATGGGAAAGGGCTATTATGTATGGAATTCAGTCAGTTCCTAGCCTTGCTGTACCATCGATGTGACATCAAAGTGTTGTACCATCTTGAGTACGTCACATCGATGGTACAACAAGTTAGAACAATGTCTCTCAATGCTGCTTGCAACTCTAATTGCAGCTCTGGTGTTCAAAAAGTTCAATGGCATCTGATTACTGCTGTCATCGAAGAACCCGGACAGCTGCATCAAGGAAGACCTGGAGAGACACTGTGGACTCCAAGGTTGATAGGTTTCTAGGAGGCTCTTTCTCACTTATGCTGATTTACTTATTTTAAATAAATACAGTCTGTGTGAGCAAGGACAGAGTGGGGATTGATCATGGGTGGGGGGATTTCAAAACAGCTGTGCTATGCTGAGAAGAAGTAGATTGGGACAGGCTGGGTGAAAGGGTGAACTCAGCATTGGTATTTAACTGTTGCCCATACAGAATAAAAGACAATAGATGGGCAACAGTGAACAACAGCACTGTGGTCATTTCTCAAGGTTGTATGGCAACCAAAAACCTCTCGAGCTTCGCTCTCAAGGTTTACTTGGTTGCCATGACAACCTCTCGAAGTGAACACAGCATTGTTGTTCACTGTTGCCCATCTATTATTCTCTATGTAATAAGGCATACATTGACACTGATAGTTGTATCCTTATGAACTCACTAGCTGGCTACCTTTACCCAGAAGAATAAAGCTCCAGATCTGTGCACTAGCCAAAAAGGCACTCTTGGGCCTAACACCCCCTGTTTAACAAACCACTTCTGCACCACCTCCAACTAATATAACACTAGGAACATGGCCAGGAATGTGCTTAAACCTCTTTCCTTGCAGTCTCAGCTGGGCAAGTGATCATTTGCTGTCAGGAATGCTAACT
This sequence comes from Neoceratodus forsteri, assembly GCA_016271365.2. NCBI lineage: Eukaryota > Metazoa > Chordata > Ceratodontiformes > Ceratodontidae > Neoceratodus > Neoceratodus forsteri. The sequence goes on along the minus strand of CM057456.1, from coordinate 1,382,380,979 downwards.
GGTTAAATGAACTGCCTGATACACTTCAGAATCTCCCCAAGTTTAATCAGTTAAGAGATCCTTGCAGTCTGCCTTTGCAGTCTAATGCAATTGTAACCATTACACTGTTTTATTAGGTTTCTCATTATACATAACCTGTGACTTTTTAGATCAGTATGGATTAACTTTAAATTTTCACAGTCAAATAATTTTCACTATTTTCACTGAAGCACCAATTTGTGCAAAAATAAATTTGAGCAAATTATTGCTTTTGGTATTTTTTTCCATTATGGTGAATGTAATGATTGTGACTTAGTGCTAAAATAAATTTACGCAATTATGGTTGCATTTGTGTTTGTGCTAAATTTACACTGCATGAAAACAACTAGTTTTACAGTATATAGTGTCAAAAAGTTCAATGGCATCTGATTACTGCTGTCACCGAAGAACCCAGACAGACACACCAAGAAAGACCTGGAGAGACACTGAGGACTCCAAGGTTGATAGGTTTCTAGGAGGCTCATTCTCACTCATGCTGATTTACTTATTTTCAATAAATACAATCTGTGTGACCAGAGATGGAGTGGGGCTTGATCACGTGTTTGGGGAGGATTTGAAAACAGCCACGCAATGCTGAGGAGAGGCAGATTGGGACAGGCTAGGCGAAAGGGTGAACTCAGCATTGGTATTTAACTGTTGCCTATACAGTATGAAAGACAATAGTTGGGCAACAGTGAACAACAGTGCTGTGGTCATTTTTCAAGGTTGTATGGTAACTGAAAACCTCTCGAGCTTCGCTCTCGAGGTTTACATGGTTGTCATGACAACCTCTTGAAGTGAACACAGCGTTGTTGTTCACTGTTGCCCATCTATTATCCTTTATGTAATAAGGTGCATAATGACACTGATAGTTGTATCCTTTATGAACTCACTAGCTGGCTACCTTTACCTAGAAGAATAAAGCTCCAGACCTGTCCACTAGCCAAAAAGGCACTCTTGGGCCTAACACCCCCTGTTTAACAAACCACTTCTGCACCACCTCCAACTAATATAACACTAGGAACATGGCCAGGAATGTGCTTAAACCTCTTTCCTTGCAGTCTCAGCTGGGCAAGTGATCATTTGCTGTCAGGAATGCTAAATGGTTAAATGAACTGCCTGATACACTTCAGAATTTCCCCAAGTTTAATCAGTTAAGAGATTCTTGCAGTCTGGCTTTGCAGTCTAATGCAACTGTAACCATTACACTGTTTTATTTGGTTTCTCATTTTACATACCCTGTGACTTTTTAGATCAGTATGGATTTTTTTCAGAACTGTATGCAATTGTTCTGTCTTAAATGCTCTGAGCCTGACTCAATTATATTTCCGCTGGAACTGCCATAGTACTTGTAATGTTTTTTGTGACTATGTTTTGATGTGGAACCTTTCTAAATCAACATGTATGCTCAAAGGTAACCTCTGAAGTTTTCAACAAATAAATAAATTAAATTGAAAATTAATGCTGAAAATAGGCTAAGTCAGCATGCATGTACAAGGCAAGTTTTGGGGGCTGAGTTTTTTCACAAAATACAAAGGAAAAACTAAGTCCAGAAAAAGGACATTGCACATACACACCGAATGTGTTTATTTTTCAGCATGAAATTACAACTGATTATAACTTGATGATTTTTCAAGATATTAGCCTTCAGCCCCCTCCTCATAACCACATGAGTAGTAATAGTCAAATTATCCTCAAAACCGGTTTTCAAGGTCACCCAAAAACACATTTTTGGGGTGATTTAGAATTGATCACTTATTTGGTTGTGAGGTGGGTTAAAACTAAGGTATCTCGCAGTTTGGGGAAAAACTTAAAATTCACCAAGTTATAGCCATTTAAAAATAAATAAGTCCTACAAATTGTGCACTGCACATGCACAGAGACTTTTCTGTTTTACTGTTGTTATCCACAAGAATATTTTCCATGCTTATAATGTGGTCAGTGCACCTATTTTGGATTGAAACATAGGGGGATATCTTAGTAAGACCCCCCCCACCTCTTTACATCATACTGTGCTCCCCAAATGTAGTTGCTTTGTGAGTGGCCTGAACACTGCACTAGTATGTTGTGAGGTACATGACCACAGCATACAGACCTGTGGGGCTGTGGGTGATTTTTCTGCTGCAGGCTGCTCTCAAAGGCATGTATAGGTCTTAGGCAATGTGTGTGATGATGCATCTGTTTTGTTAGAAGCACAGACACACACATTTTCCCAGCCTGTTAACCTGTGGGCTTGGTTTTCACAGTACACAAGTCATTCATGGGTATAACTGTGTTCCTCATATTATTGTAGTAATTTATTATGTTAAAACATATTTTGAAATATGGGTTGTGCTTTGGAATTCAGTTCAATGGGGTTCACAGGAGCGGTGGAGGGGCATGGATAAAGTAAGGTTTCATACAACCCTAACACTGCATTTCTCCACTTTTGCCACTTTTATATTAAGCCCTAGTGTGTCCACTAATAAATAAATTTTCAATGACTATGATCTGTACACATTGAACTAACTCTAAGCTTTCATTTAAAAAGTTGCGTTTCTAGCCATAGTGGTTAGTTCCAAAGTTAGCCTTTTCTTTTTGCTCCCCTCTGGACCGGCCCCCATCAGATCTACCTCACACCCATCCCCATCACTGTCTCCCTGGGACTTACCTCTTTAGGATGTTCCTCCCTGGCTTGCAGTCCAGGACAGGGCCTTTGAGGGGGACCCAACCCCCAACAGACATTAAGCTCAGTTTTTGAGGAGCGCAACAGTTTGATAGTGTGGGGCCTGTGCTGCAAGGCAGGTGGCATCCAGCGATGGTCTGATGTTTTTCCTTGTTTTAATCCCCTGGAAAGCGTGCCATGTCCTGACATCAAGGAGCATGTGCCAACATCTGGCACACCTCCTTAACCTTTGAGGTTCACTTCCTCGGCATCCACCAAGGGCCAGTTGAGCACTGGGCTCTTCTCTACCCTCCCCCTGAAGGAGGAGAGCAATAATTTTGGACACTCAGTCATCTTTCCCCCCTGGGTGGGGCTCTGACAACCTGGGCTCACTTCCAAATCTGGGTCACTGGCATCACGAGCAGTAGCACTATCGCTGCACCAGTCGGCTGGCCAAGTTAGTCTTTTCTAAAGATAATTTCTTTAAACAAGCCTGACTTTTGAACCTTTTGGACTAGAAACTTAACATTTTAAATAAAATGTTGGAGTCAGGTTGATATGGTTACATCATATTAACATACTTAAACTTAGTTGTAGATATATATGGGAATTTCACTTTTGATGCAGTATATTAATATACTAATTATGAAGTTCCACTTTATTGATGGAAAAACATAGTGTCACTATATCAGTAAAGTAGAAATACAATTATACTATACTGTACTGTAGTTAGTTAATTATATAGACAGGTAGATGACTATACTGTACAAACTGTCACAATTACAGTTGATAGAGATATTGCTAAAATTATGGTAGAGCTCTAGGATTCTAGTTTATTTCAACTGAGTGAAATCATTTTGAAACAAGGGTTGTAGAATGGTTAGTAAGTTCAAGCTAGTGAAATGAAATAAATATATGTCAAGTAAAATGCAACATTTTATGTTTTTCATAGGGTACATTTAATGGCGCCATACATTTTTCCAGTATCTGTTTCAAATACCCAAACCGCCCAGATGTTTCTGTGCTTCAAGATTTGTCTCTTGACATTGGTAAAGGGCAAACAGTAGCTCTTGTTGGCAGCAGTGGATGTGGGAAAAGTACAACTCTGCAGCTTTTACAAAGGTTTTATGACCCTCTTAATGGACGTGTGGTAAGATCAAATATTTATTTTTACTTATTTTATTGCATTTTGTCAATTGGGTAAACTTTACGGGGACTACTGTCCCCTTTCCAGGGATGACCTTTCAGCACAGTATCAATACACATACAATAATCAACATACTGAACTGCACAATTTTTAAGAAAATTTCAAAATGTACTAACATAAACTACTATAAACCAAAAGTAAATTGCTTTAAATCTACTCATGGTAAATATCAAGCCATTAGAAGCCAGATGAAGCAAGCATTGCATACTCTAAGCAAAAACACACAACAAGGTATGTGTTTAGCTTGGAATGCACAACCCATGAGCCCTGAAGTGTTTGTTGTGCTTAAAACATGAGTTTAGAAGAAAATAAATAGTTAAAAATGAATTTAAAATACAAAAACATATCCCTTCACTTAGTTCTAGTTTAATAGTTTATTGTGTGACATATCTTCCATTACAACATAAAAGCAGATATAAATATAAACAGCCATATATAAATAAAAAAAGTAAAAAAAAATTATTACAGATGAGTTATAAAATACAAGTCATAATAAAAATGTTTAAAGAGATAGCAAACAGTACAGACACAGTATTTGACATTTTCTGACAATTGTTTCATATGCAAAAGATTGACATAAACATCTCCTTCCCCTTCCACAGAGCTAAGTTATAATTTATGGAAGTATTTAATAGTTTAGAATCTTGGTACAAACACATATTGGCTCATCAGAGTAGATTTGCCTGTTAGGAGTGGAAAGTGTGTTTTTAGTTAAAAAAGTCCCCACCATTCTCTTGTATGGTCTTTTCCCCATTAAGTAGAAGGCATGTTTGCCACAGAGTACAGTAATTCAAAACATTGTCAAAGTTCTCTAGTCAGAATGCCCCCCCCTCCCCACACACACACATATAAACTTACAAAACTGACTGGAACATCCCTGAATCTGATCAACGAGGACATGTGTATTGGGAGAGAATAGTCCATCATAAAAAGTAAGCCCAGCCAACTGGGATGCTTATCATTAAATAAATCCTTATGGAACCCTTTTTAATCTTAGGTTTTAAAAGGCCACCATGATTCCCATGCTAGGCAAAAACAAAAACAGCAACAACAAAAGAAAACACTACCACTCCTCCAGCACCAAATAGGCACCAAAAAGACAGTTTCCTACATCTTTCACATTGTTTTAAACCACAATCCAACATCTCCATTTTGTTTCTCTGCCCACTTGCTTCTTTTATTTCCATTCTCACTCACTTGCTAACCCATATTCTTACTACCATATTCTTTGAATCCCTCCTTGTGACACTTAGACAGCTGGTTCTGATAACTCTATGATTTTTGTAATATAAAAATGTAGTAGGATTGTCTGTCATGAAAAATCCTGTGTTTGGGATGACAAAACTCCACCCCCCAGGTATCAGTTCAAAAGACAGGATATATGTTAAACCAGCAGATCTCTGAATGCAATTAACTTGTCAGTTTGATTTGAAGCTAGGAACTAATATATCCATTTTATTACATCCTCAGGAAAGTCATTTAATTGCACCTGGTGTCATAAGGAAGTAGAATATCCATTTTATGACGTCTACAGGAAAGTCAGTTGATTGCACCTGGTGTCATAAAAAGTCCTTTGATGTGTTTGAGAAAGGGAACTGCTCATGGATCAAAGGGACTGAGAAATTACAGTCTTAATTAAGAGTGTCATCATTTGGACAATGAGTCTTGCTGGAGTCACAGAATTCAATACCTTGATGGGACTTCCTGTTTTGTATATATATATTTATATATATATGTTTTTATGTATCCTAAAAGGGAGGAGCTAGATGATGACATCATGAAGAGGGTTGAAACACAGCATTTTTAAACTGTAGTCTGTCTTCCATTGATATATAAATTCATATACTTGGACTGAGAAAAGGAACATCTAAGAGCACTGAAAGATTATAAGAAATACCTTAGATAAACAAGTCTAATGGTTGGTAGGAATTTTTCACTTTTAAACCTGTTTTGTTTTTAAGATTGTATGTGTTGGGATATTTTGTTCTGTATTTACTGTTTACCTATTTTTATCACTGGAAATAGGGGAGGTACCCAAAGACTGGAGGACAGCAGATGTAGTCCCCTTATACAAAAGTGGGAACAAAGAGGAAGCAGGGAACTACAGACCAGTCAGCCTCACCTCGGTAGTGGGAAAGATCATGGAAGCACTACTGAAGGAGAGATTGGTGGAACATCTGGTTGTCAATGGACTACAGGACCCAAGGCAGCATGGTTTCACCAGGGGGAGGTCATGTCAGACCAACCTCATTGAATTTTTTGACTGGGTGACTAGGGAGGTGGATCAGGGAGGGCAGTGGACATGGCCTATCTGGACTTCAGCAAGGCCTTTGACACTGTGCCACATAGAAGACTATTACACAAACTGGGGAATATGGGTGTGGGCAGGACAGTAGTGTGGTGGGTAGGTAACTGGCTGGGTGGCAGGACACAGAGGGTGGTGGTAAATGGCTGTCACTCCACAGAGGGAAGAGTGACCAGTGGGGTACCACAGGGATCAGTGCTGGGACCGGTCCTATTCAACATCTTCATCAGTAACATTGTGCAGGATCTAGAAGGCAGAATTTCACTGTTCGCTGATGACACGAAGCTCTGTAACAGAGTAGACACACCAGAGGGTGTAGACAGAATGAGAAGGGACCTGCATAAACTTGAAGAATGGTCAAGGGTCTGGCAGTTGAAATTCAATGCAAAGAAGTGCAAGATAATGCATATGGGGCACAAAAACCCTGGCACAATATATCAGTTGGGGGATGAGGATATAGCATGCACCAAGCAGGAAAGGGATCTTGGGTTGTCATCTCTGATGACCTCAAGGTAGGAAACAGTGTGACAAGGCATCAGGTAAAGCAAATAGGATGCTGGGATGTATAGGCAGGGGCATCACCAGCAGGAAAAAGGAGGTCATAATTCCGCTATACAAGACACTAGTGAGGCCCCACCTGGAGTACAGTGTACAGTTCTGGAGACCATACCTACGTAAGGACATAGACAGGGTAGAGAAGGTTCAGAGGAGGGCAACAAAGATGGTGCATGGATTGCATCACAAGTCCTATGAAGACAGGTTGAAGGAACTGAACATGTACTCCTGGAGGAGAGAGGGAGAGGAGGGAGAGGGATATGATAGAGACATACAAGTATCTTACAGGGAGAAACAGGGTGCAGGAAAACACTATTTTTAAGTGAAAAAGATGTTCCAGGACTAGAGGGCATGGGATGAAGTTGGAGGGAGGACGATTCAGAGGAAACATGAGAAAGAATTTCTTCACAGAACGGGTGGTGGACAAGTGGAACACCCTGCCAGAGGAAGTGGTGGGGGCTGAAACAATCACGGGATTTAAGAATGCATGGGATAGACATAAAGGAATTCTAGAGGTCAGGGGTAAGGGGAAACAGACTTCTAGGAAAACAAACTGAACTTACAAGCTCAAATGGGCAGACTGGGTGGGCCATAGGCCCTTATCTGCCGACACTGTCTATGTATCTATGTATCTATGTATCTATTTTAAAGTAAAGATATATATTTTAAAACAGAAACTGCCCAGTGTGCCTTGAAACTTCTTTTTTTTTTGTAAGTGAAGCTTAGATGGTTAAAGTTGACACTGTGCTTAAGCTTATTGTGATACCAAATTGGGAAACAGGTAAGAGTTTCTCTAAGGTCTTGCATAGAGTTTTAAGGGTTCATTTTGTGATACCTGGTTGGGTGCCCGTGGCAAAAGATATCTGACATTTCCCCAAAGAGCAGAATTATCTGAGCCTGTACATTGGGTACGCTAGCAAGAGGTTCACAGTTTGAATCCCTCCAGAACTTGAGACCAAAGTTTGATTCGAACCCACAAAACAGACAGGAGGGTTACCCTGATCTGTTAACTGTTCACAATACTACACTCAAAGGTTGGCACTTTGGGAGTAGAGGGCTGACCTGCTGAGTGTGGTTGTGACAGATTGGTTGGCAGCAGTGAGATAATTTTTGGTATTATAAGCTGTATTGTTAAGTGTGTCAGCTTGAGACTGTTCAACTCACTTGGAAAAAAGAAAGGCAGTGCTTTATTTTAAAAGGAAACAAAACTATATCCCTTGGCTTACAGTCAAATTCCTTCCCATTTTATTTTTTTTTTCGAAAGTGCCAGTCAGAGTAGCAGTAGTTAGGGAAGATGGCTTCCAACTACAGCAGGCATACTGTAGACTACTTAAGTTGTGCAGGCACAGAGGAGTCCCGTTCGAGGTGAAAGCCACAAAGCAGAACCTCATGGATGCCCTGATGGTAGCAGATTCCCACAGTGTAGAGTCATAGACAGTGACTGTAAGGGACCAAACCTTGACTGTGGAAGAGCTAGTGGCCAGTGCAGGATTCAGATCCGATGAGGAGGACAACAGGGCCAGTGCCAGCGAAGGGCCACAGCAGCAGGTGAAGGTCACCAGTATCCTGGATCCAGAAGTACTCAGGCTGCATATTGAGCTGTGCAGGATGGAGCTGGAGTTCCACAGGGAGAGGGAGAAGGAGAGAGAGAAGCAAGAGGTAGACTGTGAGGCAGAGGGAGAACACTGTGAGGCAGAGCGAGAACACTAAGAGGCAGAGCATGAGGAGTATGAGCACCAGCAAGCTGCAGAGGAGAAGAAGGAGTGAGAACGCTGAGATGCAGACCGTGAGGAGTGTGAGCACCAGAGGCAACATGAACTGGAGAAGCTACAACACTAACCACCAGCACCAGAGCAGGTAAGTGGCTTGGGTTTAACTGGGACTACAGGACTGGGTTACAAATTGAATTCCAAATTGATAGCCGAATTTAAAGAGGGGGAGGATATGGATGCCTTTTTAAATTCTTTTGAAAAAGTTTGTATTCAGGCTAAAATTCCTAGAGAGTCCTGGAGCTTCCATCTATCCCCACTACTTACAGGGAAAGCTCAGGACTGGGTCAAATGGACAATGAAGACAGTGATGATTACAGCAAACTTAAAGCTGCACTGTTAAAAAAATTTGAATTAACTGCTGAATCATACAGAGCTAAATTCCGGAAGCTCAGGAGAAGCCCTGACATGAGCTACGAGGAGCTAGCCATGAAACAATGTCAGTTTTTAAAATGTTGATGGGAAGGAATTGAGGCAAACTCTGTTGAAAAATTGAAAATGTGATTTTGTTAAAACAGTTTTATTGGGCAGTCCAGCAGAGCTGAAAATCTGGCTGGAGGACTGAGATCCCAAAACAGTGCAAGAGGCTGCTGAACTGTCGGACCACTATGCCAAAAGCAGACCTGCTCTGAGAGCAAATGGGGTGGGCATGGCAGTGCAGAAAGGGAAAAGTGCACCTTCAGGGCAGCTAAAACCCTCACTGCCTCCACCAAAACTAGTTAGCCCCAGGTTTCAGAGAAAAGATCTCTCTGAAAAGAGAAGTGAATGTTGGTTATGTAAAGAAACTGGGCATATTGCCAGACAGTGTCCCAAAAGAATGAGAAATAATACACAGAATGGCACTAGAAAAGAAGTGGGTTGTTTGTGTGTCCCTGGAAGCATGCCTGTGAACATGAGGCAACACATGCACCTAGTCATGGTGAATGGGGTACAGACGCAAGGGTTAAGAGACACAGGGGCATCCCTGATATTAGTAAAAGGGCATTTGGTACTGCCTGGTCAGCTTATACCCAATAAATACATCACTGTACAGGACTTCACTGGTGAGTCGAAAACATTGCCCCTCACTAGTGTTCTTCTAGACTGGGATGAAACAGGGGGAACTGTGCAACAGGTGGCTGTAGCCAAAACCTTAGCAGTGTATGTGATCCTGGGTAATAACCTCAAACAGGGGATGGTATGTGCAGTTACCCATAGCCAAGCAGCAAGGGAAAATGGTAGTTCCCTGAAACCCATGGAAACAATTGTAAAGACAACTGGGAGGTTGGTTCCCCAGCCTGTGTCTCCTGAGATGGGGACTAATGAAGAGGGAGTAGAAATTTCCCCAGAGCAAGTAACCACACAGCTACAGAGGGTTGCTCCAAAGAGGGAGGGGTGACCCATTGTCAGAGGGTTAGGATTGACAGAGATCCTAAGTTCCCTGATGCTAGTGCTAGGGACCCTAGTTTAGCAACTGAAGGGGACCTGTCCCATGCCTTGGGAATGTGTGAGGGGTTTGCAGTTGCTCAGAGAAGTAACCCTAGTCTAGAGAAACTGAGGGCTTTGGCAGACTCTGATGGGACACAGGGAGGTGACGGCAGACATAAAGTTTATTGGGAAAATGGACTTACGTATACTCAGGCTGTGCAGACAGAGGGATGGATGCTAGGCAGGCAGCTTGTCGTTCCCCAGGGATATCGTGAGCAGTTGCTCAAGATTGCACATGATATTCCCTTGTCTGGTCATCTGGGAATCGCGTACACTATGCACTGGTTAGCTCAGAATTTCTATTGGTCTAACTTCACCCAGCAGGTGAAGGAGTATTGCAAGTCTTGTTACCGGTGCCAAGAAATAGGGAAGGCAGGCAAAAAAACCCAAGCCACCCTGATTCCATTGCCCATAGTGGAGGAGCCATTCCAGAGAGTGGGAGTGGATATTGTGGGGCCTTTAAATACCCCCAGCTCCTCAGGGAAGAGATTCATCCTGACTGTGGTTCCTTCATGTTGGACCTGATGAAATGTTTGTGGGAGAAGTGTGGGGTGGTGCAGAGATGCATAACACCGTATCACCCACAAGCCAATGGGCTTGTGGAAAGATTCAATGGTACCCTGAAGTCAATGATCGGGGTGTTTTCTGAACAGCATGGGAGGGACTGGGAGAAATACCTTCCCCCACCTGTTGTTTGCATACAGGGAAGTGCCCCAAGAGTTGACAGGATTTTCCCCCTTCGAACTCTTATATGGACGCCAGGTACGTAGGCCCCTAGACTTGATTCGGGAGGACTGGAAAGTCAAGCATGCCACCCAGGGTACTCCCATAGTGGATTATGTCCTTAGGTTTAGGGAAAGGCTGAAGGAGCTTATTGGGACAGCCCAGAGCAACCTGGCAGCTGCCCAACAGAGACAAAAAGTGTGGTACGACCACAGAGCTGGAGCTCGCTCGTACATGGTGGGTCAGGAAGTCATGGTCCTTATTCTGGTCTGGAAAGACAAGCTGCAGGCTGAGTGGGCAGGACCATACAAAGTGGTTAGGAAGGTAAATGATGTGAACTATATTGTAGAGTTACCTGACCAAAGACAGACAGAAAGGATGTACATGTCAACATGATGAAGCCATATGCTAATATGGCTGACATGATGTTTGCAGTTTTTAGTCCTGGGGAAGGGACGGATGAAGGGACCCCCTTCTGGACTTGCTGGAAGAAAGCAAGTTGGAGTCCTCTGTGGAGGCAGTAGAATTGTCTCCCCAGCTGGCCCCAGACAAGATCCAGGAAGTAAGGCAGGTTCTAGCAGACTTTGCCCCCTTGTTTAGCACCAACCTGGACTAACCCCCTTAGTGACACACAATGTGCAGACAGGGACACAGACGCCCATATGGCGGAGAGCATATCAGGTGTGAGAGGCTGTCCAAAAGGACGTTAGGAGGGAAATGGAGGACATGCTGGATTTAGGGGTAATCCAGAGATCCCACAGCCCTTGGGCCTCACCCGTAGTCCTTGTATCCTAGTCAGATGGCTCTACTCATTTCTGTGCAGACTATCATGGACTGAGTGCAGTCATGAAGTCAGATGCCCACCCGATGCCCTGGATGGATGAACTCCTGGACAAGTTGGGGCGACCACCATTTACTCATTGACCTGACCAAGGGTATTGGCAGGTACAGTTGACAGACAGAGCTAGGGAAAGGTCGGCCTCAACACTCTCCGATAGGCTTATTTTGAATTCACAGTAATGCCTTTCAGAATGAAGAACACCCTGGCCACTTTCCAAAGGTTGGTGAACCAGGTGTTAAATGGTGCTGAGGAGTACGCCATGGCACACCTGGATGACATTGCCATCTTTAGTACCAGCTGGGAGGAACACCTATCCCACCTTAGGGAAGTGCTGGGCAGGACACAGAGGACCGGGCTCACTGTAAAAGCTGAGAAGTGCCAGGTGGCCATGGGAGAAGTGGCATACCTCAGGCATGTGGTAGGCCAGGGACAGCTCCACCCTAACCAAATAAAGATAGAGGTAATCCAGGAGTGGCCCAGACCAGAAACTCAGAAGCAGGTCCCACAGCCCTTGGGCCTCACCCGTAGTCCTTGTATCCTAGTCAGATGGCTCTACTCATTTCTGTGCAGACTATCATGGACTGAGTGCAGTCATGAAGTCAGATGCCCACCCGATGCCCTGGATGGATGAACTCCTGGACAAGTTGGGGGGGCCACCTACCTTACGACTATTGACCTGACCAAGGGGTATTGGCAGGTACAGTTGACAGACAGAGCTAGGGGAAAGGTCGGCCTTCAACACTCCGATAGGCTTATTTGAATTCACAGTAATGCCTTTCAGAATGAAGAACACCCTGGCCACTTTCCAAAGGTTGGTGAACCAGGTGTTAAATGGTGCTGAGGAGTACGCCATGGCACACCTGGATGACATTGCCATCTTTAGTACCAGCTGGGAGGAACACCTATCCCACCTTAGGGAAGTGCTGGGCAGGACACAGAGGACCGGGCTCACTGTAAAAGCTGAGAAGTGCCAGGTGGCCATGGGAGAAGTGGCATACCTCAGGCATGTGGTCAGGAGTTTTCTAGGGACAGCAGGGTACTATAGGAAATTTGTACCCAATTACAGTGCCCTGGCTGCTCCCCTATCTGACCTGGTAAAGAAAAGGATGCCAAAGAAAATTACCTGGGGACCAGCCTGTGAAGAAGCCTTTATCAGATTGAAGGAGACTCTGTGCAGTGCTCCTGTATTGACAAGTCCTGACTATAGAAAACCCTTTATAGTTCAGACTGATGCCTCAGATGTGGATATTGGGGCAGTACTGAGTCAGACATCCAGCCAAGGGAAAGATCACCCTGTTGCATATCTGAGTAAGAAGTTACTTCCCAGGGAGCAGGCATACTCTACTGTGGAAAAAGAGTGTCTTGCCATAGTGTGGGCCCTAAAGAAATTAGAGCCATACTTATATGGGCAGCATTTTGTGGTACAGACTGACCACAACCCCCTGGTTTGGCTGACACAGATGGGAAAAAACAATGGTAGATTGTTAAGATGTTGTCTTGCTTTGCAAAGGTATGGCATGACCATTCAACATAGGGCTGGAGCGACCAATCAGAACTCAGATGGACTGTCTCATGTCTATGAGGAGTGAACTGATTTGGGAAGCTCATCCCATGCAGGGGATAGAGCCCCAAATTCAGTCTAGGTGGGGAGGATTGTGACACTTAGATAGCTGGTTCTGATAACTCTATGATTTTTGTAATATAAAAATGTAGTGGGCTTGTCTGTCATGAAAAATCCCATGCCTGGGATGACAAAACCCCACCCCACAGGTATCAGTTCAAAAGACAGGATATATGTTAAACCAGCAGATCTCTGAATGCAATTAACTTGTCAGTTTGATTTGAAGCCAGGAACTAATATATGCATTTTATAACGTCCTCAGGAAAGTCATTTAATTGCACCTGGTGTCATAAGAAAGCGGAATATCCATTTTATGATGTCCTCAGGAAAGTCAGTTGATTGCACCTGGTGTCATAAAATGTTCTTTGATGTGTTTGAGGAAGGGAACTGCTCATGGATCGAAGGGACTGAGAAATTATAGTCTTAATTAAGAGTGTCATCATTTGGAAAATGAGTCTTGCTGGAGTCACAGAATTCAATACCTTGATGGGACTTCCTGTTTTGTATATATATATATATATATATATATATATATTTTTTTTTTTTATGTATCCTGAAAGGGAGGAGCTAGATGATGACATCATGAAGAGGGTTGAAACACAGCATTTTTAAACTGTAGTCTGTCTTCCACTGATATACATTCATATACTTGGACTGAGAAAAGGAACATCTAAGAGCACTGAAAGATTATAAGAAATACCTTAGATAAATAAGTCTAATGGTTGGTAGGAATTTTGCACTTTTAAACCTATTTTGTTTTTAAGATTGTATGTGTTGGCCGGCCCGCCATCGCAGCGGTTGGATTTCCGCTTACGATGCCAGCGACCCGGGTTCGGGAACAGACCAGGGTCACTGGAGGCTGGGGGAGAAGGATTGACCATCCTATGGACAGCTCTCCTTCTCTGGGGGGAGGGTGGGGAAGTGTCCGGCATGTGGCAGACCCCCTAGCGGAGGCCAGGGGTCCCACAACACCGGCGCTCATACTCAATGGAGGTGGGGCAGATGCTGGACGTCATTGCACGTCCCTGCCTCAGAGAAAAACTAAATAAAATGGAGGGGAGAGCCGCCATCTACATGAAGCCCTCCCCGGGGTTTCCAATTAGCTACTGCCGCTGCACTCCCAACCAGATACCAGTTCCACGGCACCGGAATTAGTTGAACCAGTGCTGTGGCCCCGGCCTCCGGGGGCAAGCCAGTGGTAACTGGGAGTTGCGGCACTTGGTGGTTGATGGAAGTCTCGGGGGCCGTGACCAGGGCAGAGACAGGACAGAGGCCTCCTGGGAAAAAAATGATAAATAAAAAAAAAAAAGATTGTATGTGTCGGGATATTTTGTTCTGTATTTACTGTTTACCTATTTTTATCTATTTTAAAGCAAAGATATATATTTTAAAACAGAAACTGCCCAGTGTGCCTTGAAACTTCTTTTTTTGTAAGTGAAGCTTAGATGGTTGAAGTTGACACTGTGCTTAAGCTTATTGTGATACCAAATTGGGAAACAGGTAAGAGTTTCTCTAAAGTCTTGCATAGAGTTTTAAGGGTTCATTTTGTGATACCTGGTTGGGTGCCCATGGCAAAAGATATCTGGCATTTCCCTGAAGAACAGAATTATCTGAGCCTGTACATTGGGTACGTTAGCAAGAGGTTCACAGTTTGAATTCCTCCAGAAATTGAGACCAAAGTTTGATTCGAACCCACAAAACAGACTGGAGGGTTATCCTGATCTGTTAACTGTTCACAATACTATGCTCAGATGTTGGCAGTTTGGGAGTAGAGGGCTGACCTGCTGAGTGGGGTTGTGACACTTACTGTAAGTCATTAACATTTGGAAAGAAATGGAACTGCAACCATGATACACATTACTATTTCACTTGTACGAATATAAAATATAAACTGCTGACCTCCTCAATCCAAGCATGAAATATGAGATTTTTTTATCATAGAATAATTTTATTGATTTAAATTCAACAGTACATCAGCAAAGCATAGTGTTTCTCACAAACTCTCTAATCAGTAGGCAGCTAGCCTTATCTATAAATGCTCAAGGTGATAGGATAATATATATACATTTACTAGTAACAATTGACATAAAACGGTTACACACAACCCACCTGAGATAAAATATACAGCGGCTTATTTGCCCTGTAACACAGAAAAGGAAGGACATAAAAGGTGACAGTAATGATAAGGTAAGTAAATACAGTGAAGTTTAAGGGGGGGTTGCAGTATAGAATAGGAGTTTTGCAGAGGGGTGAGTGAAGGTAGGCCTCCCGTCTGGTGGTATACTGATCCATACGGCCTTGGTGCACTGAGGATAGGTGCTCTAGTACGACCAGCTTGGTGAGAGCGGCGTGCCAGGATGTATGGGATTGAGGTGTTGGTTGATGCCACTGCATGAGTAGGAGCCTTTTGGCATCCATAAGGGCAAAAGCCACCCATTGCAATTGGTGTCGGGATAGAGCAGTTAAGGAGTTGGTGCAGTATCTCCCAACAAAAGCTTTGGGTCAGATAAAAGTACCTGAGCATCTAGTATTGTGGACCAGTCCTGGGCTATGAATGTCCAGAAAGATGAAAGTTGAGGGCACGTCTATAGAATGTGGAGCAAATGAGCTCCGGGTTGTTGACAGCGCCAACAGTTTGAGTGCTCTAAGAGGCTGCGGAAGTGAAGGGCAGCTGGGGTTCAGTACCAGAACAGCAATATTTTCAGCTGTAGGAAGTGGCTTTTGGTATCTGTGTAGGTGTAGTGACTTTCTCGAAGATAGCAGTTCCAAGAGTCCTCTGGAATATAGATATTTAGGATGGACATCCATTTTAGATGGCATGGAGTTGTGGGTTCCACCTGGGCATCCCACCATGTTCTATAAAAGTGACCAATGAGGCCACCGGAGGAAGGGACTTTATGACGTTGGGCTAGCCAGTTCCATTTGGGGTCAGGCCAGATGTGGGGTCTGGGCACCTGCAGTGCACTGCATATCTGAAGTAACTTCCAAAAATCACTACTCAGGAGATAAAATTTATGCTGAATTTTTTCAAAGGACATCAAAACAGAGGAGCCTGTACTACACAAGTCCTGTATATGACGAATACCCTGTACCTCCCCATTTGGCCAATATATGGGGGTATCCCCAACAGTCAATGCTTTATTATGCCATAGAGGTGTATAAAGCCAGGGAGGGGCCTGAGCCGCCTGGGGCACATGAGACAGGGACATAATAGAATGCCACACCCGTTTAGTCTTGGCCAGTATCAGGGCAAGGGTGCAAGGGCACTGACTGCTTGGATGCAATAGCCGATGTAAGTTGGTATCCACCACCAAATCAGTTTCCAGCTGTACCCAGGGTGGGGAGGGTAGGAAACTTGCAACAAACCATTTAGTGGCTGTGGCAGCCATACAAGACAGGTGATAGCCTTCAAACCATGGGGAGCCTAGGCTACCCTTGGACCAGTGCGCTCTTAACTTGTGTCTGGTCCATCTGGGAGAGTTCCCCTCCCTGAGGAAATGAGACACCTGGGTTTTCAATGAGGCAAAAAGTTTAGGAAAAAGGCGTATTGGTAAATTTTGAAACAAATACATAACTCGAGGCAGGAAGAGCATACAGACAGCAGCAACCCTCCCTGGCATAGAGAGCTGCAGTTTCTGCCATCTCTCTATCTCTGCAGCTACTTGGGTCAGGAGAAGGGAAAAGCTAGCTGGTTCTAAGTCAGACCATTTGAAGGGAACATTTATGCCCAGGTATGAGAAGCCCTGTGTTGTCCATGAGAGCTCTGTTCCCTGCAGGCAACTCCTTTTACAAGCTGTATTTAGAGGAGCCAGAATCATTTTCTTCTTATTAACACGTACGCCTGAAAGGGTCGAGAAGGTCTGCAAGAGCGATAGGGCAGGTAGCAATGTCTCTTCCAGTTGTGAGAGGGTTAGTAACAGGTCATCGGCATATTCTGGCACTAAATACGACTTACCAGCAACTTCTATGCCCAAAATATTTTTCGAGGCATTGAAGGCCCATATGAGGGGGTCCAAAGCCACTAGAAACAGGAGAGGGGATAAGTGGCAGCCTTGTCTGGTGCCTCTGTGCAAGGAAAAAGGTGTGGATATTGTGGTACTGGTCAAGATTCTAGCCCCTGGGGAGCCGTATAGTGTAGACACCCACTGACGAAAGGTAGGGCCGAAACCATATAGTCCCAAGACCCGATGCAAATAGTACCATTCAATGGAGTCAAATGCTTTAGTAAAATCTATAGCTAGTGCAGCCATGGAACTAGACGAATGAGTGGCTATCCATTTTAGATTGAGTAGAAGTCGTGTGTTATCCGAACCAGATTTACCTCTCATAAAACCAGCTTGGGCTGGGTGTATAATAGATGGTAATACCTCCAGCATCCTAGTGGCCAGAACCTTGGCCAAAATTTTTGTATCCACAGAAAGCAAAGAGATAGGGCGATAGTTTGCACAATCTAGAGAGTCATTATACTTTTTCGGAAGAAGGGTAATGAGGGTTTCCCTCATAGAAGGGGGGAGAGAACCAACTGTGTGAGCTTCCTAGAGGGTGAGGAGTAGTGGATGGGATATGTCCTCTGCCGGTGTTTGGTATAGCTCAACTGTCATCCCATCTGGGCCCGGAGCCTTGCCTTTAGCCATTTGTGATAGAGCTTGATGGAGCTCAACTAGGGTGATCGGGGCATCTAAGGTGGTCACTTGGGCAGGAGTAAGTCCCGGCCTGTCGAACCATAGAAAAAAATTGTCCAGTTCTTGCTCTGATTGCGACCTGGAAAGAACTGATTATGACTAATATAGGGCTTGATAAAAAGCCCTCAGTGTCATTAATTTCCTGTAGGTTATGGACAATCTTACCAGAGGAATTACGGAGGGCATGTATGTGGGAGGAGGATTGTTGCTTCCGAAGTCAGAATGCTAGTAGTCTGCCACTCTTTTCTCCCCCTCCCAATAGGCGTGCTTTGAATGCAATAGCAACCACTCAGCCTTTTGATGTAGGGAGGCATTAATTTGATATTTAAGACCCACAATGTGCCGTATAAGGGAGTTATTCCATCCGGAGGAGTGAGTAGCTTTAAAGCGGGTTTCTAGGGTAGTAAGGTCAGTCTGCCACTGGGCCAAGGTAGCCTTACGAGCTTTGTTTTTGGTGGCTGAGAAGGCAATAATATGATCTCTGAGGACTGTCTTAAAGGCTTCCCAAACTGAGCCTGTGGAAATGCCACAGTGTGCGTTAATAGCAAAGTAATCTTTAGCAGTTTGAGAGATCATTTTATGAAAGTCAGGATCTTTTAAAAGCAATGAATCGCATCTCCAGCAGGTGCCAGTTTTAGGTTGTCCTCCCACTGTGTATGAGGCTACAACTGGGGCATGATCCGAAATAATAATGTTCCCAATTTTAGTATTGGAAATATTCTGGGCTGCTGTTGTGTAGGCTAGAAAAAATCTGTGCAACTGTGGGTAGAGTGTACCGGCGAGTAAAAAGTGTAATCTTGTCCAGAGGGATTGTCTGTGCGCCAGACATCCTTTAGACCCCATTCCCCCTCCAGTTGCTGAAGAGCTAAACTTGCCTTAAGTCTAGCCTGAGAGGTAGGCTTCGATTTGTCCAAAAAGACATCCAAAACCATATTGAAGTCACCTCCCACTATAATAGGGATGGTGCTGTCTTGCTGAGATAGAGAGAAGAGGGCCTGACTAATTGAGCAGAAAAAATCTGCATGATCAGTATTTGGGGCATACACGTTGCAGAGAAGCATTTTTCCCTGCGGGGAGGATAACCAAGCTACCATCCATCTACCTTGTGAGTCTTGCCAGGATTCCTCCAGGGCTCAGAGGGAGGAACACCGGATTAGGATAACTTCCCCTCTCATCTTGGATGAGGCTGAAATGGCACAGACTGAGCCCACCCAGGATTTCTTCAACCATGAAACTGACCTCTTTAGAAGATGTGTCTCCTGTAGGAGGACAATGTCAGTATGGAGAGATCGAAGGTGCTGGAGTACCTTAGTTCATTTAATAAGATGATTCAAACCATTGACGTACCAAGACACCAGTACTGTTGGGGATCTGATGGGGCTTGCCTTGGCTAGGAAGGAACCCTCAACTGCTTTATGAAAAAAGAAAGGTGTACTTACCCCGAATATAGAATTGGCAAACTGATGGGAAACCCACTACCTCAACTGGCCTTTGGAAAATTGGAGTACCACCTTAGGGAACCAGAAGGGAAGAAAGAGAGATTCAAAAAGGAGGGAAAATATACACCCCGTGAGAGGCTAGCTGCAATAAAGTAGAAAAAGAACAATATTGTGAGCAGACACAATCAAAGCACTCTAAATACAATTTTAACTTCAGGCAGTCATCAAAGAATTCTCCCTCAAATACAAGAAACAGTTTTGACAATGAACACTTGCAAAATGTAAAGTAACACTGCGCAATTGTGCTATAGGTTTGAGGCTGTATGTGAAAGAGACCAACTTATGCTGTTAGTCTCAACCACACTAGCTCACAGAACCTAATAACTGGGAGGTGTTGTTTATATCCAGCCAAATTCGAGACCTCCAGGCTGGTATTATATATGAGGTTGGATATCCGACCCACGGGGAAGGGGAGGAGGAATAGATGGGGGGGAAGGGGGTTAGTGGAATAAATGAGGAAGAGGGGATTTAATGGGAGGGAGTGGGAGGGGGAGAGGTAAGTCTCCTTACCCGAATGGTAAGGCCCCTAATTATCATTAAAATATCGTAGTGTAGGAGAGAAGGCTGCTATAATGCTTTAACTCCATTGACACGGTGGGAGTCACACGCTGCCTTCGTTCCCCAGTGGGCAGCAACCTTGGAAGGTTAGTAGACCATAAGCACCCCATGAGGACCCAGGGCACTGTGCTCAGTATCAATATATTCAGGGAATCTAAGAAGAATATACCATGCAATCTGAAGACCCCATATCAGAGACAAACTGCCACCCGTGCATACAGCAGGGTATAGACACATTGGGGGATATACTAAACCCCAAACTCAATTTCATAATTAAGGAGGTTGAGAGACAACAGCCCCCACTGAAGGGGTTCACATTTTAACCAGGAGAACCTTCGGCACACCCAATACTTATTGGAGGAGAAACTACAGTCTCGGAGATAGTCGTGGCCACTGCTTCTGCATAAGAAATCAGCCCCGGTCTTACAGGAGTCAGGGCATCCACTGTCTCCACCAATGAGGCCTCTGAAAGATCTTCCCAGTCTAAGGTAGTAGCTGTGTCCATCTCAATGGAGTCAGTGGGATGTTTCTATGCTCTAAGAGGAGGAGAGATGCTATCTTCCCGAGAGACTTTAGCTGAGGGGGCCACCATCCCGAAATCCTGTATCAGTTGGATTCCACTTCTGGTTCTCCGGCATTGTCTGGAAGAGGGGGGCTGACAATTGTGGAGGCATGGCAGGAGCAGTATTAAATAGAAACTGGGGCATCATAGCAGAATGTGATAAAGTATGGACTGAAGAGCCTGAGGCTACTGGGGGATCGCCTTGTAGTGGTGCACATCCTCCCGTATTTAAGTCCTCCAGATTCCTGTTCCTTTCAAAACGGTTCCCTTTAGTGGTGTTAATTCTGTTTGGTTCCCATAGCTTCCTGGTTATTGTAGTCGGGACTGAGAGATCAGGCCAGAATTTAGCAAGCCATCTCTCAATGTCCTGGGGATTGTCTGCCAGCAATTCCCTGCCATCTTTAGCAGCTAGTAGGCTGGTAAGGCCTCTGAACTTAAAATGGAAGTTGAATTGGTACAAGAATTTCTTGATAGGGCCATAAGCTTGTCGTTTGTTTGCAGTTTCATGAGCAAAATCACAATAGAATGAGACAGGAGGCCCTTAACATAAAATCTCTCCTATATCTCTTGCAACTCTAAGGATCTTTTCTTTTGTTGAATAACGTAAGAAATACGCTATAATCAGCCTAGGTGTGGGAGAAGTCCTGTCTCTTCGAGCGGTTATTCTGTGAGCCCTCTCCACATCCATAGCTCCCCTCCATCTATCTCCCAGCATAATAAGCAAAGTCTCATTTAGGAATCTCTCCATGTTCTGCCCCTCTGCCCCTTCTGGTTTTCCTATTATACGCAAGTTATTGTGTCTGGCTCGGTTCTCCTGATCCTCTATTCTTTCCCAGAGAACTGAAATTTTCTCTTCTTGTACCTGCAATCGATGTAATAATTTAGATTGTTGCTGTTCGCATGCTTCTGCCTGTTGTTCGGATACATTCATCCGATCCTGCAAGTTTCTGACATCAGCAACAGTGCCCGATAATGTGGTATTTATATCTTCCACCCGACTCAGCACTATCTCCAGCATGAGCTTTATGTACTGCAGAGAATCACCAACAGAATGAGACTGTGTAGAAGATTGTGCTGCTGAATTTGTCTGTTGCTGTCCCCTTGCGATGCCATACTGTCTATTGGTCAAAAGGATGAGTTTCTAGATAGAAAGGGTGAGTAACTTTGCTGTTGCTAGCCTTGCTTGTAAAGCAGAAAGCAGCTAACTAAAAGAAGCTACATTTTCTTATTAATTTAACACTTATATCTCAGCAGGAGTCAGTGTCTGTTGAGATTAAGTAGACAGATACTTTATTAGAAGTAGAAGGGGTCTTATTTAGGGTTAAAAAAAGAAAGAAAAGAAAGAAAGTCAGTGAGTGTTCTGTGCTGGGAAGGGTACTGTATCAGCTGACTTTGCTAAACCAGTAGGAGGAGAGAGAACTTAATTGGGGGTGTGGCTTAGACACTATAAAAGCAGGTGACTCAAACTACAACTTCCTGTTGCTAGCCTTTTTTCTTACTAATTGCCCTCCATCCCACCCTAAGCCAGTTCTACTTTTATAGCCACTGGATTTGACTGTCAACAGGAACTTCCTGTTTGGCAGTAGGAAGGGAAGGATCATAGAGAAACATTGGTTTAGTCAACCCTAAAGGAAAAAAGTAGCTCACTCTCCCCCCAGCTACTGGTGGTCTGACATTGAGCAAGGAAGAAGGAGGCTACTGAAGAAGATAGGAAGTTGCTGTCCCAGAACAGGAAGGGTGAGAGTTGTAAGGAGAGGAGAGAGTAAGCATACAGAGAAACAGGAGAGGGGACACAAAATAAGACATGATAGGAGTGGTGCAGTGCAATGGCTGTGGGGTGGCAGTGTTCCGGGAGACATTCTGAGGCTGCGATGCTGCCCCATTTGCAGGCACCTCTGGTCTGAGAGAGGAGGTCTGCTCCAGACTGACCTGGCTAGGATTCGTGAAACCTCCTCCCCCACCCAGGGACCACCAGGGCCAATGCCACTACCTCAGAGGTTGCCAAGAAAGAGGAGAGACTGGACCAGGGTGGGCTCAGGGAGGGATAGGGTGGTGGAACAGAGTTGCATCCCTCCAGCTGTACCTCTCCACAATTCATTTGCTCTTCTGGTGGATAGTAGTTCCTCTATGGAGGCACCTGCAGTGGAGACCAAGAAGGATGCTGGGAACCTTTACAAAGGAGACCCACAGGAGGGTGGCATCGGACCCACAGGGGGAAGGAAACAACTCCTGGTGGGGGACTCAATCATTAGGGGGTAGAAATGGGGAGGAAGAGGTGAGGGAGTTAAGGTGCCTTCCTGGCACCACAGCTTGGAGGGACAGAGAGCGAATCCTCAGGATCGTGGGAGGAGCTGCACGAGGGAGGGAGCTGGATGTCATTGTCCACCTAGGGACAAATGACCTGGCTAGGAATGGGATCAGAGCAGTGCAAGAGGAGTTTGTTGAGTTGGGGAGGGGCCTTAGACAAGTAGCACATATGGTAACCTTCTCGGAGGTGCTGCCTGTCTATGGCAAGGGTGATGCTAGAGCACTCCTCACCAGGGAATTCAATGAGTAGTTGAAAAACTGGTGTGAAGCTCAGGGTTTTGGCTTCATTGGGGACTGGGGAGCCACCTGAAGGGATGCAGACTTATACTGGTACGATGGTCTGCATCTGTCCGGGGGAGGGCCAGGATCCAAGGCGAGAGATTTAAATGCTTCTTTGGCAAGCATTTAAACTAGCTAAGGGGGGAGGCACTAAAAAGGAGCAGGGACATCCCAGCCTCCCCCACACAAAACATGGTAATTAGTGAGGTAAACACCAAGGTAGAGAAGATATTAGGGAGCAGGACAGAGGTAAATGTAAAAAAAGGCAAAGGCAGTAAGGACAGGAATGGGGCTATAAAGGGTAAGGCTATCAAAAAGTGGAGGGTGATGAGTACCAATGCCCATAGTCTGTGTAACAAGCTCCCTGAACTAGTGGCATTGATGGAAGAGGGTTGCCTGGATATTGTGGCAGTCACAGAAACATGGTACACAGAGAACCATGACTGGGATGTCAACATACCATGATACACAATCTACAGGAGGGACAGGGAGGGTAAAAGAGGAGGAGGAGGAGTAGCTCTCTATGTAAAGGAAGGGATCAAAGCAACAGAACTAAAGAGTAAACAGGGAGCAGATGAGGCACTCTGGGTCACCCTGAGACAGGAAATGGCACCACAATCTGCATGGGGTTGTGGACAGACCCCCATCTCAGGAGGAGGGAATGGACAAGGAAATGATGAGAGCCTTCCTTGAATGGTATAAAAGGGAGCTATTGTTGATGGGGACCTGAATATGCCAGATGTTAACTGAGCACCTTTGCTGCTGGCACATCCAAGAGCAGGGTCATTCTTGATGCCCTACAGGGCGATGCCTCAGACAGCTAATACTGGAACCCACTCGGGAGGAGCAATCGTAGACCTGGTACTCTCAAATGGGGATGGAGAAGAATCTCAGATTTAAGTAGGTAGCCATCTGGGAACAGTGACCACCAAACAGTGTGGTTCACGATAAACACAGCCATACAATCATGCCATACAAAAGCAAGAGTATTGGACTTTAGAAGGGCTGACTTTGGAAGAATGAGAGAGTGCCTCAGAAAAGCACTAGCAAACAGGCAAGAAGGAGGGGTGGAGGAACAATGGGGAGTAATCAAAACAGCCATCAAAGAGGCAACAAGCCTTTGTGTAAAGCAAATCAACAAAACACAATGAAGGAAAAAACCAATATGGTTCTCAAAAGAGGTGGCAGGGAAGGTTAAGGAGAAAAGGATAGCATTCAGGAAATATAAGAAAACACAGAAGGAGCAGGACACAGAACTTTATCAGTTAAAGCAGAAAGAGGCTGGGAAGGCAGTCAGAATAGCAAAAGGCCCAAACCAAGGAAAGGATAGCCAATTCTGTTAAGAAGGGGGATAAGACCTTTTATAGGTACATTAGGGAGTGAAGCAAGACCAAAGGAGGGATACTGAGATTTAATAAAGGGAGGGAATGTGGGTAGAGGTGACAGTGAAAGCAGGGATACTGAACAAATATTTCTGTTCAGTATTCACAAAGGAAGAGGGGGGAGGTACCTAAACCAAACAAGAGAAACACTCTGAAGATGGGGGACGATACCAGTCCATTTACAGAATAAAGGGTTCTGAAAGAACTATTAAAATTGAAGGTGGACAAAGCAATGGGGACTGATGGGATTCACCCAAGGATTCTAAAGGAACTAAGGGTAGAACTAGTGACACCGCTGACTACTCTCTTTAACAAATCATGGGAAGATGGGGTGGTACCTGAGGACTGGAGGAGGGCAGATGTGTTTCCTCTTCACAAAAGTGGGATCAGGGCAGAGGCAGGAAACTACAGACCAGATAGTTTGACCTCAGTGGTAGGGAAAATGATGGAATCACTTCTGAAGGAAAGAATTGTTGAGTACCTAGAGGCCAGTGGGGCACAGGACCCAAGGCAGCATGGATTCACGATGGGAAGGTCATGTCAGATGAATCTAATAGATTTCTTTGACTGGGTGACCAAAGTAGTAGACCAGGGAGGGGCTGTGGACATGGCCTACCTAGATTTTAGCAAGGCATTTGATACAATCCCACACAAAAAGATTAATACACAAGTTAGTCAGCCTTGGAGTGGGTCCCAAGGTGGTAGCCTGGATGAAAAATTGGCTAGACAACAGGACGCAAAGGGTAGTAGTAAATGGAGTACACAGTAAAGAAAGGAGGGTTACTAGCGGGGTGCCGCACGGTTCAGTACTGGGACCGGTCCTTTTTTTAATGTCTTTATAAGTGACATTGCAGAGGAACTGGAATGAAAAGTATGTCTCTTTGCAGATGACACAAAGATCTGCAACAGGGTTGATACACAAGATGGAGTGGAAAGGATGAGAAGGGACCTGGCAAGGTTGGAGGAATGGTCAAATGTATGACAGCTCGGATTCAATGCAAAGAAGTGCAAGGTAATGCACATGGGAAACAAAAACCCAGGGGAAGAGTACACAATGGGGGGTTAGATACTGACAACAGTAAAAATGGAAAGGGACCTGGGGGTAATTATATCAGATGACCTAAAGGTGGGCAAGCAATGTGAGAAGGCAGTAAGGAAGGCTGTGGGATACTGGGATGCATAGGAAGAGGCATCAATAGTAGAAAACAGGAAGTTGTTATCCCTCTGTACAGACAGTTGGTGAGACCCCATCTGGAGTACTGTGTGCAGTTCTGGAGACCCCATCTCCGCAAAGACATAGACAGAGTGGAGGCTGTTCAGAGGAGGGTAACCAAAATGGTGCAGGGTCTGCACCAGAAGACATGTGAAGAAAGACTAAAGGGGTTTAATATGTATACCCTTGAGGAAAGAAGGGAGAGGGGGGACATGATAGAAACTTTGAAGTACCTCAATGGGAATCAACAAAGTCCAAGAGGGTAGCATCTTTCAGAAAAAGAGATGTGCAAGAACAAGAGGGCACAATTTGAAGATAGAGGTGGGACTTCTCAGAGGTAATGTGAGGAAGTATTTTTTCACAGAGAGGGTTGCGGATGCATGGAACAGCCTCCCTGAGGAGGTCGTGGAGTCAAGAACAGTGGGGGAATTCAAGAATGCATGGGACAGACATAAGGCAGTCCTAGTGGGGGGTAGGAGGAAGTAAGCTGTTGGTTAACTAGGATCTGCAGCTTATCTGTTAGGTAGGAAAATGGGCAGACTAGGTGGGTCAAGCGGTCCTTATCTGCCATCAAATTCTATGTTTCTATATAACTGTGTCCTTTGGGTGCAAAAAGTATATTTATCGGGTCCCGACAGTGCAGCCGGAATGCTCGTAGTCAATGTGTTGTAGCAGTGGTGGGGTCTACCCAGTCTAGCGAGCAGAGCGCTACCTGGAGACCAACGCTTCAAGTAGCCTCAAAATGTAACGGATTTACTATTGGAAAGCATCGGCAAGTAAGGGGAGGTTACCCCATCAGAAATTAGTAGTTGGGGGTTTAGGGAGATTGGGGTCTTGATACCAGAGCTCTGATATGACCCAGCCCAGAGCAAGCTCTGTGTTTTAGGCTGCCATAATGTTGGCGGCTAAACCACACCCCCTGAAATATGAGATTGTTGATATTTCTTTTGACTGTTCATTTCTGCTCACTTTACTGTACATGTGGCAAAAGTCTGCATGCCTGTCTGCTGTTGGCTTCTGAAACCATGTTCATTGCTTCACTTGCCCCTCTTACTGTATAATAAATTGCTTTTTGGGGGATTGTGTTACATGAGGATACAAAAACCAGGGGCAAAATAGTAGAAAAAACGTTTTTAATTAAACTACTGTATTTGAATGCAGACAACACTGCAGTGATTGGGGGAAAAAACATTGCCATATTCATACTGACCCAAGCCATATTAGTAACCTCTGAAGACACCAAGAGGTGGAGGGACTAGTTCATATTTTATAAAACCCTTTTAATAATTTTTCTGTATTTTAAAATTTATAAAAGAAAATAAAATTCTTCAATGTTTACTCATAACTTTCCATTTATTTCACCATGTGAACCTACATTTTCAACATAGTCTTCTTTATACCACCTCATGAACATGCCCTTCCCAAACTTGTTTTTTGCAGTTACTCTGCAAAATCGTGGCTCCAGTGGGATTTGGTAAATGACACCAGTCATGTTCATATGCAGGGACAATAAAAATACAGTCTTGAAAATTTGGGCTCACTGTCTAAGAAAACAACATTATGTCTGAAAAACTATTTCCTAATCATGACAAATTCACTCAAGTTTTTAATTTACTAATTTGAACTGCTGTGCTATGTCCAACAACTACACAGCAAATACAAGCAAGTAAACATGGTTAGCATTAGCCAATGCTTGTTTAAGCAGGTTGCTTCAATCATCATATATAATGTAGGTGGCAGTGCTCATTTCCTAATGAAATCTTGAATTTCATCTCACTGTAGCAAAAATCACTTGTAATTGTTTTGGCAACATGAGAAACAGTATGTCAGGTTGACTCAAAGTAGCACAGTTGTTTAGTTTTCCATGTTAATATATCAAGGTTGGATACTACAAAAGTTCATTAGTTTTATTTGCAGTTATCTGGGCAGGGACAAACATAGAAACAGAGATCATTGCCAGGCCATACGAAGACCTTACAGTTTATCCAGTCTGCCATGTTTGGTGCTAGACTTCTGTTTGATCATGGCCCTGCCTTCCTTCACACCCTGACCTCCCCAGTATCCTGATAAGCCTTTCATGTCTATCCCACCCTTTCTCAAAACCCTGCACTGTTTTTGCACTGACTAGTGCTACTGGTAGTTTGTTTCATTCCACCACTCTCTCATCATAAAATAGTATCACCCAGCATCCTTCTTAACTCTACCAGTCCACTTCCCCCGCTTCCTACATTTCCCCCTGGTATTAGTGTTGTTACTGACTGTGATTAATTTGCTTAAGCCCACTCTGTTAACACCCTACAAGCCTGCATGTGTCTGAATGTTTCAATCATGTCCCCAGTCTCCCGTGTAGTCTCCAGTGAGTACATGTTGACGTTCTCCTGTCTCTGCTCATTTGTCCTCTCTTGCTGAACCTGTATCATTTTGGTTGCCCTCCTCTCCACTGCCTTCAGCCTGTTTATATCCCTCCTCAGATGAGGAATTCAAAATTGCACATATTACTCCAGGTGCAGTCACCCCAGGGCCTGTACAGGGGCAAGAAGACCTCTTATCTAATGCTACTGAGCCCCTAACAACACATCCCAGCATTCGCTCTGATTTTTTAGCACCTTGTTAGATTGGGCTGATAATTTGAAGTTGTATCAGATCACAACTTCTAGAACCTTTCTTTCTCAGTAACAGTGACTGTCACCCTTCCCCAGCCTCTACTCTAATCCAGGATTCTCTGTCCCACATGCATGACTATACAATCTTTAGCATTGAAGCCCTACATCCAGATCTTTAACTACCTCTGTAGCCTCTCTGTGCCCTCCTTTATAGTTACCCAGGCCCTTGTGATTTATTTACTTTTAGGCCCTTGAGCTCTTTCTATACCCTTTTCATATGCTATTAGTTCCAAACAAAGTGTCCCTACTCCTCTTGTCTAATGTTAAATTTTTTGTATGGTAGTAGCCTTTCCTTTTCTTTTGTAAGTAAAGAACAGAATAATCACTCAGTATTTCTGCCTTACTGTTGTCATCATCCACTCACCATTTGTCATTTTGTAGTTTGATTATGCCTTCTTTAATCTATCCTTTTTCCTTAATGTAGCAAAAAAAAAATAGGTGTATCCTTATCCTTGACTTCTTCCAGTATCCTTATCTCTGTATTCACTTTTGCCTTTCTCACCACCCTGTTAATCTCACTCAGTTTTGCCAGGTAGACATCCCTGTCCCTACCCCTATTTTGGGCTACCTTTATAGTATTTACCACCTCCCTTATCTCTTTCATTACATGAAGCAGACTGGCTTTCTGTACCTATTTCTTTTACTCACCTGCCTCAAACAGAAGCTGACAACTGCCTGAAGGCTGGCCTTAATGAGGGTCCATTTCCCTGCCATCCCTCTTGCCCCTTTAGCTCCCACCATCTTGTTTATAAGTTTCCCCCATATTTTCCACCAAATTAGTCCTTCTGAAACCTATGACTCTAGTTTTGGAGTTGTAGTGTTCTTTGTTTGGCTCTGTAGCAAACCCACACTAATAGGTGGTCACTAGTACCTAATGGTAATCTGTGATATGACTTGACTCCAAAAGAGCGAGCCCAAAAACAGTGATGGCAATTCAACTACAGAAACAGTGAGGGTACATGTTGGTGATCGCTGAAATGGCAACAAATGCTTTTCCCCCTCCCTAAGGTGCTACATCCTAGGAGTTGGTTATTTTAGTAAGGGGCTGAGGAGGCAAAGCCCCCCGCAGAAAAGCAACTGTTGCCATTTCAGTGATCAACAACATGTACCCTTGCCATTTCTGTACTCGCTGAATTGCCATGTCTGTTTTGGGCTCACTCTTTTGGAGTAGCCCATTTCACATAGAACCGTATCTAATTAATCCTCCTATTCTGATATCACTAACATAGTTGCTGAATGTCTGCACTAGGTCCATGCATCATCTTCAGTTGCTGATTCCCTGATCCCCTCAACAAAAAAGCCATCCTGGAATACATCTAGGATTGCCTGACTTCTGTTACTGCTTGCTGATTGAATGCTGCAGTCTACATCAAAAAGGTTGAAGTCTACTGTGATCACCACATCCTCCTGTATTGCCACCATCCTGATTTCTTCTGTGGGTCCCTTCTTTTTGATTAGGGATCTAAAGACCATATCCAGTTTCACCTTCTTGCCTCTACCTCATTATGCCCATATTGTCTTCACCTTGTAATTTAACATAGAAACATAGAAACATAGACTTTGATGGCAGATAAGGACCACTTGACCCACCTAGTCTGCCCATTTCCCTACCTACAGGATAAGCTGCAGATCCTAGCTAACCAACAGCCTGTTTCTTTTTACCCCACCAAGAATTGCATTATGCCTGTCCCATACATTCTTGAATTCTCCCACAGTTTTAGACCCCACAACCTCCTCAGAATGGCTGTTCCATGCATCCATCACCCTCCCTGTGAAAAAATACTTCCTCACATTGCCCCTGAGCAGTCCCCCCTCTATCTTCAAATTGTGTCCCCTTGTTCTTACACATGTCTTTTCTGAAAGATGCTACCCTCTTGGACTTTGTTGATACCACTGAGGCACTTAAAACTACCTATCATGTCCCCCTCACTCTCCTTTCTTTAAGGGTATCCATATTAAGCTTGTTTAGTCTCTCCTCATATGGCTTCTCTTGCAGACCCTGCACCATTTTAGTTGCCCTCCTCTGGACTGCCTCCATCTTGTCTATGTCCTTGCTGAGATGGGGTCTCCAGAACTGGATGCAGTACTCCAGATGGGGTCTCACCAACTGTCTGTACAGAGGGATAATAACTTCCTGTTTTCTGCTGATGATGCCTCTCCCTATACATCCCAGTATCTCCCCAGCCCTCCCTACTGCCTTCTCACATTGCTTGCTAACCTTAAGGTCATCTGATATGATTACCCCCAGGTCCCTTTCCATTTTTGTTGTAGTTACTACCTCCCCCCATTGTGTAATCTTCCCCTGGGTTTTTGTTTCCCAGGTGCATTATTTTGCACTTCTTTGCATTGAATCTAAGCTGCCATACTTCTGACCATTCCTCCAACCTTGCTAAGTCCCTTCTCATACTTTCCACACTTCCTTGTGTATCAACCTAATTGCAGATCTTTGTATCATCTGCAAAGAGGCATACTTTTCCTTCCAGTCCCTCTGCAATGTCACTTATAAAGACATTAAAAAGGACTGGACCCAGTACTGAACCCTGCAGTACCTCACTAGTAACCCCTCTTTCTTCAGAGTAGACTCCATTTACAATTACCTTCTGTGTCCTATTATCCAGCCAATGTTTTACCCAGGCTACCACCCTGGGACCCTCTCCCAGGCTAGTTAATTTGATTATTAATCTTTTCTGTGGGATTGTGTCAAATGCCTTGCTAAAGTCTAAGTAGGCCATGTCCACAGCCCCTCCCTGGTCTACTACTTTGATCACCCAGTCAAAGAAATCAATTAGATTCGTCTGACATGACCTTCCCGCTGTGAACCTATGCTGCCTTGGGTCCTGTGCCCCACTTTCCTCTAGGTACTCACAATTCTTTCCTTCAGAAGTGATTCCATCACTTTCCCTACCACAGAGGTCAAACTGACAGGTCTGTAGTTTCCTGCCTCTGTCTTGCTCCCACTTTTGTGAAGGGGAATCACATCCGCCTTCCTCCAGTCCTCAGGACCACACCATCCTCCCATGATTTGTTAAAAAGGGTAGTCAGTGGTGTCACTAGTTCTCCCCATAATTCTTTTAGAATTCTGGGGTGAATTCCATCAGGCCCCATTGCTTTGTCCACCTTCAGTTTTAGGAGTTCTTTCAGAACCCTTTCTTTTGTGAAAGGACAGGGATTGACCCCCCTATCCAGAGTGCTTCTGTTAATTGGATTAGGCACTTCCTCCTCCTCCTGTTTTGTGAATACTGAGCAGAAGTATTCATTCAGTATCACTGCTTTTTCACTGTCCCTCTCTGCCACACCCACCGTCCTTTCTATTCAGCCTCACTATCCCTCTCTTTGTCTTTCTGCACTCACTGATGTACCTATAAAAGGTTTTATCCCCCTCTTAACTGACTTGGCTATATTTTTCTCAGTTTGGGCCTTTGCTATTCTGACTTCCCTCCCTGCTTCCTTCTGCCTTAACTAGTACAGTTCTCTGTTCTGCTCCTTCTGTGTTTCCTTATACTTCCTAAATGCTATCTTTTTCTCCCTAACCTTCCCCGCCACCTCTTTTGAGAACAATAGTGGCTTTTTCTTTCATTTTGATTTGTTTATTTGCTTCACACAAGGCTTGTTGCCTCTGTGATGGCAGTTTTGATGTTTCCCCATTGTTGCTCCACCCCTCCTTCTAGCCTGTTTGGTAGTGCTTTTCTAAGGCACTCTCCCATCTTGCCAATGTCAGCCCTCCTGAAGTCCAGTACCCTCACTTTTGTATGGCTTGACTCTGTAGCTGAGCTTATCATGAACCACACTGTTTGGTGGTCACTTGTTCCCAGATGGCTACCCACTTCTAGATCTGAGATCCTCTCACTGTCCCCATTTGAGAGTATGAGGTCTAAGATTGCTCCCTCATGACTGAGTTCCAAAACTAGCTGTCTGAGGCATGCCACCTGTAGGGCATCGAGAATGGCCCTGCTCTTGGATGTGGCTGCAGCAAAGGTGCTCCAGTTAACATCTGACATATTCAAGTCCCCCCATCAACAATATCCCCCCTTTCTCTGCCATCCTAAGGATGCCTTCTGTCATATCCTTGTCCATTCCCTCTCCCTGACATGGGTGTCTGTATACAACCCCTGTGCAGATTGTGGTGCCATTTCCAGTCTCTAAGATGACCCACAGTGCCTCCTCTCCTCCCTGTTTACTTTTTTGTTCCATTGCTTTTATCCCTTCCCTTACATAGAGAGCTACTCCTCCCCCTCTTCTACCCTCCCTGTCTCTCCTGTAGGTTGTGTGCCCTGGTATGTCAACATCCCAGTCATGGTTCTCTGTGTACCATGTTTCTGTGACTGCTACGATATCCAGGCAGCCCTCTTCTATCAAGGCCACAAGTTCAGGGAGCTTGTTGCCCAGACTATGGGCATTGGTACTCATTACCCTCCATTTCTTGATGGCCTTACCCCTTTTTGCCTTTGTCATTTTCTCCATTTAACCCTGCCCTTCTCCCTATCAACATCTCTATCTTGGTGTTTACCTCACTTACTACCCTGATTTTTTTTGGGGGGGCTAGGATTTCCCTACTCCTTTCCAGTGCCTTCCCACTTGGTTAGTGTAAATGCTTGCTAATAAAGCATTTAAACCTATCACCTAGGATCCTGGTTCCCCTCCTAGACAGATGCAGACCGTCCAGCCAGTATAGGCCTGCATCACTCCAGGTGGACCCCCAGTCCCCTTTGAACCAAAATTCCTGAGCTCTGCACCAGTTTTTCAACCACTGATTGAATCCCATGGTGTGGAGCACCCTAGCCTCATCCATGCCATAGATAGGCAGCACGTCTGAGAAGTTTACCATGTGTATCATGTCCCTTGCTGCCTTGATGCAAACTCAAATGGCCAGCTAAATTACATCTGCTGTGTGCCTTGAACTATTTTGTCTGCTCTATCTGCTGAAGTGAGAGTCTGGGAATTGAGAACGCATCTGCTGTCTGTGGTAAAAATGAACTGTGTGCCTATCATATGCCTGAACTGTGAGCCTGATATCTGAAAAGTGCCTCGTTTGATTCTGTGCCATTGCTTCCCTTTGTCCCATTATACCTGTGTTCAAGTGAGAGGGGCCTGGTATAATGGAGAATACGTCAGCAAAGGAGGAGGGGCAGCATACTACAAAAGATCAGCGCTGCTTGAAATTACAGAACAGGTACGCTAAGCTATTTACTAACTACTAGCACAGCATTCATCTGCCAGCTAAATTACATCTGCTGTGTGCCTTGAACTGTTTTGTCTGCTCTATCTGCTGAAGTGAGAGTCCAGGAATTGAGAACACATCTTCTGTCTTGAAATTATGGAGAATACATCAGCAAAGGAGGAGGGGCAGCATACTACAAAAGAACTGTGCTGCAGCGCGAGCATGAGTGGCGCGAGTGCCACTCAGCACCAGAAAAGTCACTGTGGACTCATGGAAAGGAGTTGGAGAACTTATAATTTTAATTTGTGTGTATAGTGGTAAAAAATATTTATCTTCAGCTAAATAAGTTTGATGAATGCTGTTATTTCTCATTCGTCATATGGCTTGGGTTTGCATCTTATTTAAAGGTTTATTTGGGGGGAGTTATTGGTGTTTGAGATAACCTGACTCATTGTCTGAATACCAATATACTGATTGGGGAAAGCTGCATTTACTTAATGGTCCATACTGTTTGATTTAAATGTTTAAATTTTAAATGTTGTGACTGTTTTGGTTTAACAGCCTGATATATTAATGTATCAAATAGTATGTTTTTACAGCCTGAAATATTGGTGTTTTGAATAGGAGTTGCATTTGTTTAAAGACACTGATTGTTTAATTTTATTGGTGTTGTTCATGTACTAATTCCAAAAGATAATTTTGATTGGAGTTGTGCTTGTACAAGTTGTATCTCTTAACTTTATAAATTATAGAGTTCAAATATAATATTTTTGATACTAAGCCTGACAGGAATAACCCCTATTTCATAGAGGTTTTGTTTTTGTTACTGGAGTATTTGTTAACTATAGAATTTAAATTAAAAAAAATAATTTTTAAGATTAATAGGAGGTAAAATTTGTAATAATGTTAGTGTCATGGTGGGGAATCCTATTAGTGGGTGCCAGTTTTTTTTTTTAAATGTAGACTCTACTCAGAAAGAGAAAGATGCTGTAGTACAACCATACATAGTATTAGTGCATAAGAGTACCATGCCAGGAGAGATAGATGTATTAGTTAGATGGCATGGGGAAATTAAGGCTACTTTATTGTACAAATATACAGAGACCACTTTGACTAAGTGGGTATGTATTTTTAGTAAAGTTTTAAGAGGCTGGGGACAGAATACCCTTCTGGAAGGTTCTAATATAAGAAATAATATAAGGAGGGGAAGACAAATAAATCCCAAAATGTATAACTTGAGTAAATTGATAGTAATTATGGGGTTAATGATAAGTGGGGATGTTCATCTAAATCCTGGGCCTGCATTTGATTTGAGTAATGATTGTACCCTAGAAATGTTAAATGAAAAGGGGTTGAAGATTGTGCATATTAACTTCTGTAGTTTGTTTAAAAAAATTGATTATTTGAGAGACTGGGTAATGTGTTACAAACCTGATATATTAATAATTACTGAGTCATGGTTGCCTACAAGACAATGATATAGCTTTGGAAAATTTTAATGTGTGGAGAAAAGATAGATCTAAAAAAGGGAGTGGAGTAGTAATTTATGCTAGAAATTGGATTGATATTAAGGAACAGGATAATTTATATGATTGGACTGAATCAGAAATCCTATCATTGGAAGTAAAGTTACCACACTCTAAACCTATATTATTGCTTGGTATATACAGCCCACCCAAAAGTAGTTTTGTGTTTTTTGTTGAAATGCAAAATATACTGAAGAACTATTTAAATTCACACAAATTAATGGTAATTGGGGATTTAAATGTTGATTGGGGAACAATAGATGTTCATCATAGCTTAATTGACATGGCCAAAACTTTGAATTTAATACAACTTATAAAAGAAGTACCTAGGTTAAATGCAAATAATCCTGGTAACGCAACCATTTTGGACCTTATATTTACCTCAAATCCTAATAAGTATGTAAAGAGTGGGGTGTTGCCAGATACAATGTCTGACCATCAGATAAGTTTTTGTATAAGAAATAAAAAAACTAGGAAAATACCTAAGAACATTATTCACACTGGGGTATACAAACATTTTGATTATATTACATTTATGCAGGAATTAGAAAGGTATAATTGGGAAAGATCAGAGTTAATTCCCAATGTGGGGGATGCATGGGAAATGTTTCAAAAGGATTTAATACAAATTTGTAATAAATACGCTCCAATAAAAACTAGGTTGATTAAATTAAATAATGCACCATGGTATGACTCCGGACTGTTTAAAATTAAAAGAACCAGAGATAAGGCATGGAAAAAAGCTAAATTAACAAAAGGAAATCAGGAGTGGATTATGTATAAACAACAGAAATTTGTATACTAAAGAAATTAGGAAGGCTAGACAAGTTTATTGTAACAAAAAATTATCTAAAGAAATGATGGAGAATCCAAGGGTATTTTGGAGTACAATAAATAAGTTACATAAGGGTCCAAATATGGGTTATCCCAATCAAATATTGATTAATGGAAACAAATTGGATTTAGGAAATAAAATAGTAAATGAGTTTAATACATTCTTTACTAGTATGGATACGGATGCATTAAAATTTGGATGGAATAATGTGAATCAGGTTTCACAAAGGAACATTGAGTTAGATAAATCAGATAAAGAAAATGTACAATTTGATGAACAAGTGGAATTTGAATTTACCCCTATAACAAGAGGGGAAGTTAGTGAATTATTATTTAAAATTAACATAAATAAAGCAGAAGGCATGGATGGGATCCCTAATACTTTATTAAAGTTTGTAGCCCCCATTATAGATCAACCTTTAGCAAATTTATTCAATATGTCTCTTTTTTCTGCGGAATTACTCTCAATTTGGAAAACAGCAAAGACTGTGCCAGTTCATAAGTCAGGATCTAGGATGTTCATGGAAAATTATAGACCAATTTCCCTGTTACCAACAATATCAAAAATTCTGGAAAAGATTATAGCGAAACAACTACAGGCATTTTTGAAAGATAAAGATGTCCTTAATAAATATCAATCAGGTTTTAGACCAGAACATTGAACTACCACGGCTCTACTGAAGGTCACGGAAGATATTGTGGAGGATTTGGACAGGGGATGCCAGTGGGGACCATTTTTGTTGATCTCTCAAAGGCCTTTGACACCCTGGACCATGGCATCCTCCTGTCCAGATTGAAAACCTGTGGTATATCTGAGTCGGTGGTGAATTGGTTTAGAAATTACCTAGACTCAAGACAACAACAAGTGACTATTAAGGAGTGGTCATCGGATCTAAAAATGATAGTCTCAGGTGAGCCACAGGGACCCATATTGGGTCCCATATTGTATAACCTTTATATGAATGATTTGAGGTTTGTGCAACAGGGGGCGCAATACCATCTTTATGCTGATGACACAATTATTTATTTGGCTGACTCATTAGTGGTACTCATTCAGCCAATATTACAGCAGGCTTTTGATTACTTACAGGATTTTTTGTGAGATCTAAATTAGTTTTAAATGAAAAAAAAAATCCCAGGTAATGGTATTCCATAGGGGGAATGGGGTTAATTTGAAACAAGATGGATTGCAAATTAAAACTTATACTGGGGGTATTTTGCAGCAAGTTGACAAATATAGATATTTGGGGGTTTACTTAGATATAAAACTTAAATGGGATAGTCACATTGAGAATATTTTGATAAAAGAAGGAAAGTGTTTAGGATCCCTGTATAGAGTAAGAAACAGCATGTCTTTGGAAGTTAGAAAACTTGTAGTTATTGTGGCGGTATTATCCATGTTAGAATATGGGAATTTGGTCTATATTGGTGCATTAAAAGAGCAGCTATACAAGCTTGATGTTATGTATAACAAACTGGCTAGATTTGTATTAGGTGTGCCAAGGATGACACATAGATTAGAAATGTATAATGACTTGGACTGGTATACTTTATCTCAAAGGAGAGGCTTAAGTACAATCATATTCATGTTAAAATGTATATCTGGGAAAGTTCCTGGGTATATGGTATAGAGTATTGAATTAAAGAATCCTATAAGGGGACTGCGTTCTGCAAATAGTTTGGAATGTATGGTTCCAAAATGGAGAACGGTTTGGGGAAATAATAATTTTACAAGTATTGGACCCCTGTTGTGGAATAATTTACCTGGGATGCCAAGACCCTTAAATAGAGAATTCCAGTTAAACTTAATAAAGGATTGGATCATTGAGCATATCAATATTGAGGGGGATTTAGTTTAGAAAAAAGTATGGAAAATGGAATCCTGAAAATGTGCACTTTGTACCTATTTTGTATGTATTAATTGTGTTGTCTGTTAAGTTAGTGTACAGATATATGTACTTGTAGCTGTCTATGTAATTGTCATTATGTTCAGTGTTAGAGCAATATGTTGTATTTATTGTCTTTGATATGATCAATGTATAATTGATGTGAAGAGTAATTGGATTTGGTACTTTGGACCTCACTGTAAAGGAGCTTAGGCTCAGTGGAGTTATCCATATTCATTATTTGATGAATAAAAATTTTACCTACCTACCTACTAATCCCTCCCCATTCTAGTTTTCAGAGGTTTGAGTACTCTGGTATCATGTTGCCCAGGTCATGGTGCAGTGTTTCCAAGGTTTCTGTCATGGGCACTGAGTCCAGTTTGGCTTTGGCCTCCAGTCATGAAAATATCCTGTTTTGTTGTCCTTGGTTCTGGCATTAATGGATTTCCATGATGTTTGTTGCTATCTCAACCTTCTCATTTGTTATTACGTCCCACCCTGTCTTGATGCTGTCCATCAGAAACAGAGCCACTTCTCCCCTGCCCTAGTTTTTCTAAATATTGAGTACCCTGGTATCATGTTGTCCTAGTCATGGTGTGGCGCTGCCAAGGTTTCTGTCATGGTCACCAACTCCAGTTTGGTTTCAGCAACCAGTTTCTGAAAATACTATGCTTTGTTGCCTTGGGTTCTGACATCAACACTTATGACTTTCCCTGATGTTTATTGCCCCTTTATGCTTCTGTTTTAGCACTTGTCATGCTCATGCTTAGGTAATTGTTGCCTACAGTGTCCTTGTGCAAGGGTGGCATATGTTGTTGTTGGGAAGGTTTACTATCATCTTGACCAAACCCCCTTACTAACCCTCCCGGGTTCCTCCATACCTACCCTTAAAGCTCTTTTGTGTGGGGGCCCTATGACTCCCACCTTGTGACAGCTTTAAGCCATATGCATTGATGCTGCCCTCGCCCCATCCTTATTAAGATTCTTGCTAACATATTCTTTCAGTTTCCTCCCCTTTGTCCTGGTTCCATCTCCACTGAGATGCAGGCAGTCAGATGCGAACAGGGCTTTATCCTCCCTGAAGGTTCCCCTAGTCCCTTATATGGCTAAACCTTTCTTGTAAACCCACCCCCTTAGCCAAGCATTGAAATTTGTAATCCTTGACTTTCTAGCCTAGTTAGTACTGTACATACACCAGTAGCAAATCTGAAAAGTCTACCAAGGCTACCCTAACTCTGAACTTTTCCTTAGCACCCTGAATCTTTCATGAACTATTTCTACCCTCACTCCAGATCATTAATTCACAAATGGATTACATGTGGCTTCCCATCTGCTCAGGTTCTGGAGCCTCTATATGATCTTCTCCACTGTCATAGCTAGAAGCATACCACCTTCCTTCTACCCAGCTACAGACTTTTAACCTGCCTTCATTGTCCCTGTTAGCATTAGTCTTCCAAGACTCTTTCCCTAATCTTACCCACTTTCTTCCCTACTACCCAGCAGATGTCTCCCATGTCAACTAAACCACACTGCTATCTTCCTTCTGTATGAACTGGACCTTGATCCCCAGTGTCAGTGTCTGAGCTGCACTATCAGACTACAGAGGCTGATACCAGTTTCTTCTCACCATACCACAGACCTGGTTTTCCTCCTTCCCCATCAGCCTTTCCAGCCTTCCCATCATATACCAACCATCACCTGAAACCCTCTGAGGCCTCTGGTGTTCAGGCCCAAAGTTCTCAGTAGGCTGGAGTACCCCTCAATCTGTTGAGCTCAGCTCTATGATGGTTCATTTCCACCACTAGGAACCCCAACCTCCTACAAACTAGCAGAACCCCCCATTAGTGACCCAACCTTGTTCAAGCAAGATGGACTCCATCTTGAGAGGGTAGGGACTAGATATCTAGCCAAGAGATTTAAAGAAGCTACTAGGATTGATTTAAACTAAATGAGAGGGGGCAAGGGGGACAAGAAAGAGAAAATACAAAAAAAGGAAATAATGTTCATAAATTAGATAAACCCGATACTTGGAATTGCATGCTTCTAAATTCTAGAAGTTTGAAAAATAAAATGTGAGAATTTAGAAATATGTTGTCTGCTAAAAATATACATATAGCAGCAGTAACAGAGACATGGTGGGATGTAAATGATGATTGGGATCAGGCCATAGCTGGGTATACTTTATAGAAACAGTCTAGATTATATAGAAAGGGGGGGAAGGGTGGCCCTTTACATAATAAATAGTATAAAGTCAGAAGAAATATCTATGTCCATCGATATGATTGACCAACTATGGGTCAAAATAATACCGCCACATACCACCAAAATAGTATTGGGACTTATCTATAGATCTCCTTCATCAACTCTACAATACAACAATAGTTTGATAGAAAAAATGTTGTCCTTAAATCCAGCAGACAAAATATTAATTCTAGGGGATTTAAATTTACCAGGAATAAATTGGAAAACATCACTCACAGCAACAACCTTAGAGAAAGAGTTTTTAAATGCATGTGATCAAACTGGATTAGTACAGCGTGTTGAAGATCTGACAAGGGGACAAAATATATTAGACTTAGTTCTAACAAATATGGGAGATATACTAAGTGAATGCAAGACAACTGCACCCTTAGGTACAAGTGACCATTCCAAAGTAGAATTTAAAGTAGCTGAACTACTAAATAATCAAAGGGGAAATACAGTTACCTTTGATTTTGGCAAAGCAAATTTTGCCAAGATGAAAGTTAACCTCTCAAATTGGCAGTGGAAAGAAGATTTTGACAACAAATCATTAAATGATATATGGAATTTTTTTTCCACCAAGATAAAGCTGCAAGAAATGGAAAACATTCCTGTTAAACATAAGTATACCCCAAGAAATAAAAAAATACAGTGGTGGACACCGAAAATCAAAAAATTAATAAATAGAAAACATAGGCTTTTTAAAAAGTGGAAAACAAATAGATCAAACAAAACTAGGATTCAATATACACAAATAACAAATCTAATAAAAAAACAAATTAAGAAGGCAAAAATAAACTATGAAATAAACTTAGCAAACAGAGTGGAAGGAAATCATAAGGCCTTTTATGCTTACATAAACAACATTAAGGGGAACTCAAACAGTATAGGACCGTTAAAAAAAATAAATGGGGATTATACTTCGGATAATAAAGAAATGGCTGATATAGCAAATGAATATTTCTCGACTGTTTACAATAAAAAAGGGTTTATATCCATCTATAAGATCTGATCCAAATCCAAAAGATAGAATGGTATTAAAACAAATTGAAGTCAAAGAAAGATTGGCTAAACTAGATCCAAACAAATCCCCGGGTCCTGATGGTTTTCACCCAAAAGTACTTAAAGAATTGGCAGAGATAATAGCCCCCATTAACATGCATATTTCAAAATTCATTGGATACAGGGGAAGTAATTGATTGCTGGAAATCGGCAATTGTTATCCCAATTTATAAAAAGGGTAACAAGATGGATCCAGCAAACTATCGACCTATTAGTCTTACTGCTTTTCCCTCCAAAATATTGGAGGGAATATTAAAGGATAAGATAAATGAAAATCTAGAATTAAACCATCTTACTGACCAATTTCAACACGGATTTGTGAAGGGTAGGTCGTGCCAGACAAATATGCTGGCATTTTATAACAACGTTATAGACAGACTAGATAGGGGAATCCCTGTTGATGTGCTATTCCTTGATTTTTCTAAGGCTTTTGATAAGCTCCCCCACCCAGAATTATTACAACAAATGAGTGAATTGACTATAAATCCTATATAATAAACTGGGTTCAAAATTGGTTAGAGAACAGAAACCAATGTGTGTGTATTAGAGGTGAGCTTTCTGGACAGTTGGGGGTGACTAGTGGGGTTCCCCAGGGTTAGGTGCTGGGCCCTTGCTTGTTTAATCTATATGTATCATCTCTTCAAGTAAAACATAATTCTGTTTGGATACAAAAATTTGCAGATGACTGTAGGATAGGTGCAGAAATAAATAGTCAAAATTCATCAAACTTACAAGATAAAATTGATAACATAGATATATGGACAAATACATCTAGGTTGATAAAATTGATAACATAGATATATGGACAAATACATCTAGGTTGACATTAAATCATGACAAATGTTTTGTTATGCATTTGGGAAATAGAAATCCAAAAATATCCTATAAATTACTGTATTAAAGGCAATAGATGAGGAAAGAGATTTGGGTATTACAGTTTCTAGTGATATGTATTTTTCATCACACTGTCAAAAAACAGCCCAAAAAGGAAATAGAATCCTAAATTGCATATTAAGACGTATATCATCTAGGAGTAGGACTGTTATCATGCCATTGTACATATCACTGGTTAGACCAATCATGGAATTTGGTGCCCAGGTTTGGACACCATATAAAAAACAGGACATTGCATTGTTGGAGAGAGTTCAGAGAAGAGCAACTAAAGCAATACACAATATGGCAGAGAAAAATTATGAAACCCGATTGATTGAGTTGAATATGTATTCCCTGGAGGAGAGAAGGAAAAGAGGGGGTATGTGCCTAGTGCACAAGGCTTGGAAAAATGATCTTTGGGATATTACTGGTCTTGAAATGAATAAAAGTGTATATAACACTAGGTCTCATCCTCATCAGTTAACAGCACCAAATAGAAAAAAAGTGTGGTTCAACCAGAGAGTTGTACATGACTGGAACAGACTACCATTGGAGGTTGTGGCCAGCCAAACAACTGCTGTGTTTAAATCTAGATGGGATATATATATGAATAAAATTAGAGTTTAGAACCTAGATGGCGAGCATATAGGATGAAGGTCCAGTTAGCTCAGTATCATTCCTATGATTCCTATGATTATCCAGACCACCCCCTGAAATATGGCCATGTCACATACTGTACTGCTTACTACCTTACTTAACATTCCTGTTTGCCTAAACATGCTGATGTCTGCTATGTGAGGTGTTTATTTCTTGTGTTAGAATGTGTGTGCTCTTACGCTACTCCTGTGTAAAGATTGCCCTGCCCAAGACAGGTAATTAAGACTGGATAGCATTTGGCTTTGAGATTTGTACTACCACTACAGTATAGGCCTATTTTAGCTAGGCAGTGTATACCAAGAAACTTGTACTGCCACTATAGTATGGGCATACCCCAGATAGGGGGAGTTAAACCCA
Organism: Neoceratodus forsteri; assembly: GCA_016271365.2. Taxonomy (NCBI): domain Eukaryota; kingdom Metazoa; phylum Chordata; order Ceratodontiformes; family Ceratodontidae; genus Neoceratodus; species Neoceratodus forsteri. The sequence goes on along the minus strand of CM057456.1, from coordinate 1,382,338,090 downwards.
TGGTGAGTTTTCCTGCTAGTCTGGTACTCATCTTCCATATAGACCTACCACAGATAGAGAGTTGTGGTAGGAGAGTATTTACTTTAGTCTTCAGTTTAAGGAGGCAGTATAGTGTAGTGGTTAAGGGCACTGAGCTACAAACCTGGAGATCAGGACTTGAATCCCATCAGCCCCCACTTGCATACTGTGTGACCCTGAGCAAGTCACTTAACTTCCTTGTGCTCCCATGTCTCACCTGGAAACAAGCTTTGGCTTAGTGTGCCTTTCCTGGTTAAATGATTTCCCCCTTTCTTCCTTTCCCTATGTGTATGCCTGATTGCTTCAGCAATGGCAATGTGCTACTACAATGCCCTACCCTGTGCCTATGCATTATCCATACCAACTACCACAGTTCGCTGATGTGAATGTAGCTGATCTGAGATGTATATGTGTGTGATATTTATTGGCTTGATTGTAAAGTGTTTTGAGCTCTGAAACAGTGCTATTCTGTCTGTCTATGTACTGTATGCATCTATCTATCTATCTATCTATCTATCTATCTATCTATCTATCTATTTCTTACCTCAGTCCATTTCTTGAGACCCCTTACCCTACCCTGCTGAACCTTCCTTGCTTGGTGGCTTCATGAGCTGAGAACCCTACTGATCTTTGGAGTACATTCAGACACCCCTACAGTTTCAGCCCTCCTCTCATTGTCTTCACTCTCAGCATCACTTGGCCCCGTTGGAAGAAATACAGGACTGCAGTCGCATGATTAAGTGTAGTCCTATCTTTTTCTACAACCTCCTTCTGTTCTTTGCTGTCCTGGTCTAGCTGTTACCCACACTCTCAAGGCAGATGCTCTGTTTAAAGCTTCCCCTCACAGGACTGAGGTTTAAATGCTGAGAATAATGTCAAACAGTCAAATCAAATCAAAGATACTTTACTGCAATAGCAAAAGCAAGTGGAATTCATTACAAGTAACAATAAGGCATGATGGGGTGTGCATACCAACAGATATGACCTCATGCCTACGGGCGTAGCAAGGTATGAGGCTGCAGGCTGAGTGCCTTCAGCCCCTGGACTTGCAGTCAGATCTGTTCCATAAACATCCCTGGAGTGTCTTATTGTGCTTTTAAAATAGGTTACTTGTTATTTTAGTTATTAATGTTACAAAAAACATGTTTTTCTGCAGAAAAAACTATTATCAGCATTTGTAATAAAATAGTCCTTCCACTAGTTAGAAAATGAGATCATTTTCTTTCTTACAGTACTTTGCTTGCTTGCACACACTTACACACACACACACACACACACACACACACACACACACACACACACCATCCTGGGCCCCTATTCTAGCTACCAGCAAACCATTACCCCCCCAAGTGACATACTGACCCACTTAACCAGCTGCCAACCCACATCATCTTTCACACTTCTAATCATTACTGCATCATTCAGTAGATCAGCCTATGTCACACTGGTAACTTTAATTCAATGGGAAGGACTACCAGACTTTGTTGAGTGCTTGGGATGGAGCTTGCACTCCGAGATCAATAAGAATTTGAAGGGGGGACTGACTAAGGCAGCAGAGGTCACTGAGGACTTTTGGGGAACAGCAGAGATAGTCAAGCTCTTCAGTTAAAAATATTAAAGCTAAAAACAAAAACATATGTATAATTTTCAGTATTTCTGTTACTTTTCAACTTAAGTTACAACATTGAGGGACTAATAACCATTGTTGCTATTAATGATAACATCAAGTCCAAAATATTTCTGAGAATTAGCTGATGCAGCAATGACTATGGGCCGATAAGGAGATTGATGGAAAAGTTCATAAAGTGTTCCATGCACAACATCATGTATGGTGGCAGAGTCCATGTCAGTTCAAAATAAACAGCAAGCCCTTTAGTCCATTAACAGAAAATTCCTTTTGTGGAGCCACATAAAGCACGTAGATTCCCATCATAAAATATTATTTAATTTGTTTATTTAGTTTTTGTTGACCAGGTAAGTGCACTAGACAAATTCTTGCCTATTTTCAGGCACGGCCCAGGGGGAGGGGGATACTGATGAATGACAACTGACCTTGAACCAGATTAAGCTGTTGGTGGTATTTTTAGTGAATGGGGGGAAATTTGGCCAGGGCACCTGGGAAATTCCCCAACTCACCTCAAGGGGAACCTTTGACATCCAGGTCTTTGGCCAAGATGACTGCCCCTGTGGATCCAGGAGGAGGAGGACTGCTAACAGAGGAGACAGAGATGAAGGAATCCCTTTCTGTTCCTCTTGCTGATGATGACCTGAACTTGGAAGAAGAATCTGATGTGCCTATATGTTTCCTGGAATCTGATATGGACTGGTCGAAAATTGTACAGAATGCCACAAATTAAGCTGAGGTACTGTCTTCTTTAAATAATGATAATGATACAGCCACAGAAAAAGAGCAACTGGTGCAGAATTTACTGAAGGCACAAGAATGTTGTAAATTAAAGAGAGAGGCTTTAATGGCTGAACTATCAAAGCAGCAAGACAACAATGAGGTACTATTTGTTGAAAAAATTGTTGATGCTTTAAATGTGCCTGGCTCAGCTTCATGTCAGGCTGAAACTGTCTCTAAAATTCAGCATTTGTGAGAGAAACATGCACAATACTGATTGAAAGTAAAGGACTTGGCAATAGTACTTGCACCTCTAGAAGAACAGGCTTCTGTCAGCACCGCAGTTCAAAGTGGCAGCAAATGGATGAGTCAGCAACCTGGAATTATCTCCACATGTCAGACTGCGGACAAGTCAAAAGGAGATTCAATTAAATCAGCAGAGAAAACAACAGAAGCAGCTGGCAGTGAAATCGTCATTTCTGCCGAGTGCCCAAAGTCGCCACTTTCTGCTACAACATTAGAAGATAGGGGCCCGAGAGAGAGATTAGCCCCTGGTAAACTGACCTTCAACATAGAGGCTGTTCCTGCTGTTACAATCTCATGGAAGGGCCCAACGGCTCCTCGGGAAGAAACATACATATTTGCTCCAGACCAGTCGCAGCGTGATTGGAGCACTCAAGGCATGGCAGCTGTCCATAAGGTGCAGCAATAACTTTCGTCAGACACTATAGCATCTAATGATATGAACTGGTCTCCAGTGCATGCTTTAGAAGGGGCAGGTTGGATCCAAGACTCTCCTGGACACTGAACGCCGGATCCAAATGAACCGTCCTATAAAAAAAAGACTGATTTTGCTTCTACTTCTGTGGCTACCTTTGAGGGATGAGAAAAGAGCTCCACCATACCCCGGAGTAATCATTCTGACTCTGATGACTTTGTGGGGGAAAATAGTGAAATTATTAATGAAACTGTTGTACCTTTTTCTGATAGTGATGTTATTGATTCTGTTTCACAGGTTGCACAACCCCCTCCATTAGGCCAAAGTAATACACCCCAAAATAGGGAGCTAAGGGGATCCTCAAGGGCTGGACTTCCAGCAGATCTACAGCAGGGTGAACAAAGAGAACCTTTAAGGGCTGGGCCTCCACCTGACATACAACAAGATGAACAGGGCACAACTAGGATAGCTCCTATGTTCAAGTTATCTGATCTGTTCTCTAATAAAGGTGAGCCTGCACCTAGGCGTAATGCCGTCAGATTGCTTTATAAAAGTGGTTTGGACACCTCCCCCAGATAGACTGCACATCGCTAGAAATTTGTGGAAACAATCTATGAAATTCTTCTCCTCAGAGGTATTCGCTGTCATCAGTCTGGGTAACTCTAATTTTGATGTGAGTTTCAAAAATATTTCTAATTTAGATCATTTTTGGGCTCGGTACCAGGCATTAAAAAACACTCCTGTGTGGACCCCGTTCCATGTCATACCCCTAACAAAACCCTTGGTTAAGAACATTATGATTATGTTTAAAAATGAAGGGGTTAATGTGGAAGACATTTTGTTTTGGGTACAACAAAGGTGTGAGGTTTTGGGTATGCCCACCCCAACATTAGACAGTGAGCAGATCTGGGATGGGGGTTGGAGAGTTAGGGTAAAACTGTACTACCTAAATTCAGGCCCAGTACACTTGCCTAGTTCCTTTTTTCTGTGGAAAGATTGGGGTTCTATTTTCTACATTGGTCAACCTCTTCCTGTTTTAAATGCAGCTCTCGGGCCCATCTTAGTTCAGCATGCGATACCTCATGTTGTAATAACTGTTTAGAATATGGGCATGTTGCATCAGCATGTCTAAATTTGTTTAAACATAATCTGTGTGAACGTACAGGTCACGCATATGGGAGATGTCCTTGGGCCTCTCAGAATCGAGAGGATAGCCCCTTCCATGAGGGTCTTATTAATTTGGCACAACAGCAACAGGCTAGGAGGGTTGCAGAACAGAGTTTGAGGGCTGCACAGGAAACCATGGGAACACAAGATAATACAGCGCCACTCCTTCAAGCATAACCTTCAAGTGCACCAGTAAATTCTGATATCCAAATAGCAACAGTCACCCTTGGGGAATACAGGGATCCTGATGTAGATGTAAGTGAAGGTACTATCCCAGCTCCTTCCCCCCACTCTCAAATTGAGGATGGAAATACTGATACTTCAGTTATGCCCCCCCACAAAGGAATCTGAACGACCTTTTAAATTGGTAACTCCCCCAAAAACATCTAGGTAAAACAGTTAAGAAAAGTATTGAGGAAGGGGGATCATCACAGAGTTCAGGTTGACACTCATGGAAAGGAGGCAATAAATATACTGCACTCCATATTGATAGAACAGAGAAAGATTCTGAGGATGAAGGTACTGATACCTCATCTATCACCTCCAACATGGATACAGAGGAAGGTGGGGGGGGACTCCATAGCAAAAAGGACTAGGCAAAGGCGAGCCTCTAAGACCCCTTAAGTACAGAGACTATAATGAGTAATGATGTACTTCCCTTTACTATTCATGCATTTTCTAACCATCTCAACTCTGAATGTGAATAGCATTAAAAGTGAATGCAAAGGAAAGAGAGTTATGTTTGCTTTACAGCAGGAGTATAATGATATAATCTTCATACAGGATATTCAGCTTAAATCCCAATATGAACTTCAGCAAACATCCAAAAATTGGCATTTAGGACCCTCATTTTGGTCAATTGAATCTGATACTTGTGATGGCATAGGCATATTATTTAGCAACCCTAATCTGAGGGTATCTAAATTAATAGACATACACCCTGGTAGGGCCTTGCTCCTGGACATTTTTTTCATACAGAAAGATTCCAAGTAATAGCCACCTATGCCCCACAAACTAAGGCACCATGAGTTTCCTTATTTAGGAAATACAGCCTTTCCTTCATACTTCTTAATTAATAGTATGGGGTGGTGATTTTAATTGTGGCCTCAAACAATCAGACAGGGGTTTGAGGACAGACAAATTATTTTGATTCTGTGGCACTACAGCAGATCATCAACACAGCTGGGTTGAAGGATGCACACCTAGAATGTCATCCCTCAGGGGGCTTTACTTATCTCAGAGGCACTCTGAGAACTAGAATAGATTTTATGATTATTTCTGCAGTTTTAAATATTATACAGTAGATGTTGAAACTAGGCCCTTTGAATTCTCGGACCACATGGCATTAAAACTTAGAATATCTTGGAAACTAACACCACGTTGCAAAAAAACAAAATGGAGACTAAATGAATCAATTTTATCTGACCAGAAACTTCAGAATTCATGGAGAAGAGAATAGAAAGCAAGACTTTCTGTGATACAATTTTATGATAACATATCAGAAAGGTGGGAGGACAGTAAAAGTTCCTGGTGGATTTTCTTTCAGAATAAAGCTAATTCTAAAGCGAATAAATAATATATTCAGTATCTAGAGCTGAGGCACTAGCTACACAAATTAATTTCACAAACAGAAGTTCCAAGTTTTGATTTTAGTTCCCAAATTTCGAATGTTAAGGCACAAATGGTTGCCTTACAATATGACTGAGCCAAATCTCTAGAACAAGAATTGCGCTTTGGTACACAAGTTCACAAAGGCTCCATGGACCTGTACAAGGAATGTAAGTCCAGAACTGATAACAGAGTCATACCAGAATTGCAGACACCTACAGGTCAGAAGGTAAGCTCACCTCCACAACTGTTGAGGGTGGTGGAAAACTATGTGAAGAATCTCATCCAAGATAATTCACGGGTGTCAGATGTAACAGAAATCTTTCAGTCTCTTGACCTACTCCAGGTCTCTGAAGAAGATTCTGAACAACTAATTAGGGAACTCTGTGCTGGTGAGGTTAGTAAGGCAATTACCCAGTTATCTTCTGGAACTGCACCAGGGTCAGATTGCCTTAGATGAGGTTTTTACAGCGTATTCAGCTTAGAACAAGTCCCTGTCCTAACAATTCTTTTTAATTGCATATTGCAGTCTGGCACCTATGCTGACTCCATGAAAGAGACAGTTTTGGTCCTTTTGCATCAAAAGGGACCAAAATGTGATATAGGCAATTGGAGACCCTTGGATCTACTTAATAGAGATCTTAAGATTTTGAGCAAGATTTTATTAATAAGGTTTTTAGCTATTTCAGATTCCCTGATTAGTTCTCCTGAAACATGTGCCATTCCAGGTAGGAAGTAACAAGACAACTTAATAGTATCAAGAGAACTATTCTTCCAAGCTAGAACAAGGCAGCATACAAGGTTATGTGCTCAGCTTAGACCAGGAAAAGGCATTCGACAGGCTATCCCATAAATTCCTATTTTCCACACTAACAGCCTTTAGGATTCCCTCAAAGTTTGTGTCTTGGTTACAATGTATGTATGATAATGCTCTTATCATCCCAAACGTTAATGGCTGGTATGGTAAGAAACTTAAAATTAGTAGGGGAGTAAGACAAGGATGCGCCTTTAGTCCTTTATTGTATGTTTTCAGTGTAGACATCCTATTATGACTTCTCAACTCTGACAATAGGATAAAAGGGATTCAGATCTCACCAAATGTGCCTATAATTAAAACACTAGCTTATGCAGATGACCTAGTTCTAACTCTTGACCCATCCTCCTCAGAAACAGCACTAGTAGACACCTTACAATTATATTGTATAGTTTCAGGATCAAAGTCAATTTGGGTAAAAGTAAAGGAGTCACTTTAGGCTTAACTCCTGTGCCTGCATCCGGGCAGATGGCAGGAATGTTGGTTTCTCAAGTCCCAATTTCTATTTTGGACCTAGATTTCAGACCTCATGATTTAGCTTTCCTAAATTGGGAGAAGAAGATGGTTAGGGCCACTTGCTTGGTAAATGGATGGAAGCGTCAGCACCTGTCCAAAAAGTGTAGGGTGGTACTTATTAAATCCTTATTGGTCCCAGTCTTTTTGTACCTGTGCTATGTTTTCCCTTCCCCTCAAAGCATATTAACTGGGCTATACAGTATTTTTTCTAGGTCTTTTGGGGCTCCAGATTAAACCCTATTAAGAGGGAATACACATATTGGCCTATTGCAGAAGGGGGACTGAGTATGATACACCCAGTTGCTTTTTATTTCAGTATTGTTTTATCTTATAACATTGGCAATACACTAAAACCATGGAAGCCCTTAGTTAACCATTGGTTGCAGCCTAACTTAGTATATTGGGCAGTAGGAAACTCTCATGCAGTAGGTAAGCATGGAAGATTACCTAAATATGGGTTAGATAGTTTAAAGTGGGTAATAAAATGGGGTATTTCATCTAACCTGCTCCAGACTAAAGATAGGAAATCTATCTATAACATGATTTTACAAAATGAATGTCAGACCCCGGTAGAATTCCCACAGTGTTCCATCGTTCAGACTAAGAAAGTCCTGTATCAATTAAGTAACCCCAGAATCCCTCCCTTCATGTGGGATGTCATCTGGCTTGGAAACTTTGGGAGGCTTAGTGTTAAAGGAAATAATAAGCACATACTGGAAACACAACAGCATCTCATTTTAGACTGTCCCTATTCAAAATAGCTTTGGTCTTACATTGCTAAAGAATGACAGGAACCTTGTTTTATTTCCTTACCTTACCTTGAATTACTATATGGACCATCAACTGGGGCCTGGGTTATATATCACCTGAATACTTTATCTATAATTTTTGCTACTTTGTGATACTATATTTGGCAAGCCCATTGTATGTTGGTTCTACAGCAAAAGGTAGTGTCATACTTAGAACTATTCTCCAATGTCAAAAAATCAGTTCAGAGAACTTATCAATTGGATGAGCATTTTTCATTAGAAAAAGTTAAACATTTATGGATGCAATGTAAAAAATGGTTACACTGATTGTGTGGAAGGGGAAAAAAGGAGAGGGGGTAATCTAATGAGAGAATTTCTCTGTTTTCTGAATGTTGTATATTGTCATTGATGGCTTATGGATATATGTTTTTTAGTAATGAAGTCCACTTTACAATAAAAAATTCCCCTACTCTTTTTGAGAAGTGCCATGGGATCTTTAACATCCACCTGAACTACAACCAGAACAGGCAGATGGGATCTTGGTTTAACGTCTCATCTGAAAGATGGATACCATTTGATTAATTTCACATGCTCTTCAAACTTAACCAAATCAAAAAATTCAAAACAATGTGACTCAGAGACTGGAATATTTGCACCAAACATGAGTACTTTTTTAACCCATAAATATTAACAGCCTGTATCTCATATAAGACATCCTGATAAACAGTAGTGGTAGCCTGATTACTTAATAGAAAACAGTACTGTTCAAATCAAGTTTAAATTGTTTAATTGTGGCATTATAGCATGGTAATGGTAAACTGTTTAAGTGAGCAAAGTCCTGACTTTATGGCTGCAAATAGAGAAGTTTTATTTTGGTTGCTAGTAGTACTGTACTTACATACATTTAGGGTAGGGTGAAGAAGAAAAGGGGTCTTTTAGCCTGCCCTAGGGCATCTGAACCAGGCCATGGATAGACCAGCTGGGAGTGGGACTCTTTGAAGTTTTTAGTTCAGCAGCTGCAATACCATCACCAGACCAAACTCCAGTCTCCGAGCAGTCTGAAGTCGAGACTGCAGCAAGCCAAGGGAAGACAAGTCTGGCAGTCAGTACTCAACAACATGGGTTGGACAGCAACACAACACAGATTAGTGGTAGCATCATGCCACCACAGAGACTGTCACAGATGACATACACACCACGGGTCGGATGATCACAACGGTTAGTTCACTTTCAGCCTACCGTCTTTTTGCTTCCTGCTATCTTCAGGCTGCCTTCACAAGCATGCATGTACTGTACTGTACTGCACTGGGGAGGAGACATGTGCGGTGGCAGACTGGAGGCAAAAGAAAACCTGACCTCACTGTCTGACAGACTTTACAAACAGCCAATCATGTGTAAAGCCATCAGCTCCCCACCAGCCCTCAGCTACTACCGTGGAAGACAGTACATGCAGATATCAACTACGGTACTTTTGTACCCCACCACTCCTATCCTCCTTGTCTCTGGAGCGTCCTGTTTTTACAAATTAAACAAGGTTTTCATCACGGGGACTGAACACACTGACACAATGTTACAGAGATGCCAGGTGTGCCACAGACATGGCGGTTTACCAGAAAAAAGGCTGAAGGGGCCAGCCCGGTGGAGCTGAGGGTTGAGGCACTGGACACCTTACCTCATGTCACGCCGGCGACCCGTGTTCGGGAATGGACATGAGGCGTCGGGGGTTGGCAGGGAGGAGAAGGATTGAACATCCCTAGGACTGCTCTCCTTCTTTGGGGAGGGGGGAGTGCAGGGCTTGGTGATTGCCTGCCACCTAGCAGAGGCTGGGAGGTGGCACATCAGCACTGGAGACTGTGGGTGAGAGGTGCAGCAGGTGCTTTGGTGGGGGATGTGCACGGGTGCATGCACACCACAACCTCAGGGGAAGTAAGGGAAAAACAGAAAATGGAGAGTCCTCTGTGAGGATGATGATGGTCCCCCCTCCGTAACGGCCCAGGAAGGCACCTCCCTGAACACTAAATCCGGTCCGGTGGGTCGAGTTGCTCCCCACCCCCTGCCACGATGGGTAAGTCGTGGGGTCAAGAGGAGGGGGTTTCATACCCGGTGCCTGCATGGGGGGGACATCAGATGTAGGCAGAGGACTCCAGGGGGGAAATAGGTAACTGTGAAAAAAAAAAGGCTGAAGGGGGTGAAACTCAACAGGTAAAATGATACTGGTGGCACCTGCCCCCCTTTAGCTCCACCACTGGGAGACACACATATTTTTTGTGAGTGGAGGATGAGAGAAGGAGCGGATATTAAGGGAAGGTGTGAAATCTGGAAGTCTGCTGCCTTTTTCCCTAAGTGAAGTGTGACTGTTACAAGCAGAATGTGAGTGAACAGCCCTCCTCTCCCCATGATGAAAAGAGTGGCATTTTCGAGCAAGCGTAAATACTTCTTTCCACCTGCCAACTTGATTACAAGAAATAAATGTGCAACAATTACATTTAAATTAAAAAAAATTATAACAGAAATTAATTTTACTGTCAGAACTGCAGGGACAGGAGTGCTGTTGGTAGTGCAGGCAGTGGAAGCAGGCATGCTGCTGGAGTGGCAACGTGATTGTCGGGTGAGAGAACAGGACCAGTTATTGTTACATGAGAGAAGGGGTTTAGTTAATACACTTGAATTCAAATTTAACTTTGACGTGTGTGCTGGGCTGCTATTTTTTATAAAAATGCTTATTGTGGGCTTTTCTGCTCAATGATTTTGTTTGGCAAGATACAAAAAGATGGTATTTAAAAACTGAATGTTCTAATGGCATACTGATTTTGTTTTTTGTACTGCAGTTGTGATTTTCCAAACTTGTTTTTACTTGTGCATTGAATGGATTCAATACACAGGTAACAACCAGTCAAGATGCAGGAATTTCCCTATCCATTTTATAAGCAGGAAATAATAAATACATCTACAATAAGACAAACACAAAGGTATGAATGGTGAAAACAAAAAGATAAACTGTACAGTGCATATACTTATATAAGGCAGTGTTGAGCATTATTATAAATCTTTGAAAAGGGATAGGAGTTAAGTTTATACATATGCAGGAAGTTGCTATTAACATTACAGGAACTGGGGTCAAATGGTTAAAGACTTATTTGTTTCGCTATTTATTGAAAGTTAGTTTCAAAGTTTGTATCATTCTAAAGTAAGAGGAAGAATTTTAGACATAACCAATAGTATACTGGGCACTGTTTGCAACTCTTTGGACCAAGCTTCACATACTGAGCTTGGGACACTGATGGAGACCTGCACAGAAGCATCAAGTGCCCGAGAATACATGCTGCTTCTGCAAGAGATCAGCAGTTACCAGTATGATACACTCATCTAAGTGATCACAGGAATGACCACAGATGGGGATGCAACTCAGAAGCAAATGGACCACATACTGTATGCAGTGTTTCATGTGTCCTGTTGCTTATACTGCCATGCTCATGGTGACTGAGAGGAGAAAGGATGAAAAGGGGAGCGTTACAGGGAAATTATGATCCTACATCCCCATGTCTGCTAGGTTTGTTGTACACCTTTCCTTACCAGAGTATACAGTGACTTAAACAAAGGAGATATGGGACCTTGGATGGAGGAGAGGTTACCCTGTATGTGAAATGGACCTGTGAGTTGCTGAAGGATGCCCTTGACATTCAAGAAATGCCAAGGGATTAAAGAAAGTTAGAACAAAAAAGAACAGTAATGGGGAAATTTGAGGCATCTTTGTTTTCCATTTTCCCTAATTGCTGTATAGCTTAATGTTAGGCAAGGGTTAGGACAAATATAACATATACTAGAGAGGGATGGGCTGCTTTGGTTGCCCTATGCTGTATCTGTCTGGAACTACTGCAGGCATATTACAAGAACATGCTGGCTATTTTCAAAATAAATATGTTTGCAGATTGCCATGTCTCTGCAGTCTGAGCTAATTTACACACTATATCAAACAGCCATTCTGAAATTTCAACATTACAATAATGTCATCCTCAAAGCATGAGGTTGTGCAGGAATGGTCCAGTCTGTATACTCTTTAGGAAACTATGTACAGAAACCAAAAACCAAGACAAAATTAAAAATGTAATATGATTTAATACAGAGAATGAGGGCACATGTTAGCAAGAATTATCATAATACTACATATATCAGTGTTAAACACAGAATCAAATATTGTATACATAAATATATTTACAGTTCAGTTCAGATCAAAGTTTATTGATCGGCTTATTAGGCCTTTACAAAACATATTAAAATAGAATAGCAGTTTACAAATCTATATAAATACATAAATAACAGTAGATTTTAGAAAAAACATACATATCATATATCCCAATCACAATCCCCACTAAGAGATCAATTATTAAATACATTTCTCTTACTTGTAAGCATAATAAATATCGTTTTTAGTGGTACAATCATATCCCTGGCCAATTCTATAGTCTGAAGATACATTAGTAATCTCAATATTTCCTCCTTAGACATATTAACAAATAAGTATACTGTGCCTGTACATGGTCAGTGATATGTTTATATTTGGGACAGTGAAGTATAATGTGTATAAGTGATTCAAATTCCACTTGTCCACAGTTACAATATGCAGTACATCTGCACTTTGTCCTATAGGCTTTGAATAAATATAATTTAAATATTTGGATGGATATAATTCCAATTTGAACTTTGTAAAGATTTGTCTCTCCTTTTTATCATTTAAGGATAATAGGGTTCTAATACATGATTTAATTTGTTTTCCGAAAACCACTTATGAAGGTGAGAAGATCTCATCTTATTCATGTCTTCATCTATTGACAAAGCTTCATTTTTTTTTTACAAATTTAGAGTATTCTGCTGAAATGTTAACACCCTTAAGAGAGTCCTTCCATAAGTGGATAGAGTTTGTTTTGTTTAAAGTATCTAATGAATCAGTTAACCAGCATCAAACATAACCCTTATTGTACCAATCCATTTTCTCTTTTAACGCTTCACTGGTTAGTCTGTATGCATCCTGGGCAAACAGCTTAATCCAGTAGGTAGCTTTAGCTGCCTTTGCCATATAATTCAACTAAATTCAGCCTAACTCAGCTCTTACCACACATGTTGCTGTACTTTTGGGCACCAGCAGGATAATTCTATATAATAAAGAAAAATGTTTTTTCTAAATACTCAAGTCTATTAGAATACCAAACTTCAATATCGTAAAAGACCATGGGCATCATATTTGCTTCAATCACTCTTAGCATAGGAAGAAGTGAAGAACCTCCAAACTGTGAGTTGCATCTCATTAGGGCATTTCTGGACTGGGTCAACTTTTTGTCAATATAAGATAGATGTGAGTAAACTTTCATATTAAAGGAAAAATTATATCCTAAATAACAGAAGGATTTCACAGCTTCAATAACCTTATTATCAGTTTTCCATATTGTCTAATTTGTGTATTTACCAACAATAAAAAATTTGTGTTAGGAACATTAATCATGAGCTGATTTTGCACACAATACTTATACAGAATTTCTAAATATTTTTTCAAGCCTACAGGTGAAATAGAAATTAGTGTTAAGTCATCTACATATTTATTTATTTATTTATTGGGGTCTCAGATTACAACCTTTGGGCTGAAAGCCTGTTTACAAAGGTTCCATGTCAGCACTACAACATGGAGGACAAATAAATACAATACTATTACACAGAAAACATCATAAGTATAGAAACAGTTCAGAGTTACAAGGTTACAGACATCGTTTACATAGATATTCTAGACATTTGCAAAACATAGGTTTACAATGGAGCCGCATCAGTAGCACAGAATAGGAGAGCCACAGTTGTTCAAAAAACAGAAACAAAGGTTGTATTCGGTATATAATGAAAAAGAAAATATAATTACATGGCTAGAGCCTGTGAGAATGTGATTTTAGGCAGTCAGGTAGGTTATGATGTTCAAAGGCCATGTGGCGAGACAAAAAAATTTAAGGAGTAGGAATGACTAGGGATCAATGTGACAGGAACATGTGGGCTCATAGGCCCATAGTCACTGGAGATAAGCAGTAATTGCTGGGGGGGAGGTGAGGAAAGAGAGAGGGATAACATGGATTGATAGGGTTGTAGGGGGGCAATAGAGAGGTCAAGGTGAGGGAGTAAAGGGGATGAGGTTGGGGATGAAAGGGTAGTGAGAGATGGGGGCAGGAGGAGAACTGCGAAGACTGTAACTCCTGGAGAGCAAGTAGCTGGTGACAGGAATTAGCAGAAGGTAAGAGCTGGCAGAGACACTTCAGGTGATCAGCTTACAGAGTATCAGTTAGGAGCTGGATCACTGATACAAGACTGAGAGGTGGAAGTGAAGCTTAGCTTTGAAAGAACCAAGCCTAGGGACATTGTTGAGGATGGCAGGCAGTGAGTTAAGCAGGTTTGGGGCACTGAAGGTAAAAGATCTCTGACCCTGCATTGTGCAACAGAATGGTACCTTAAAGGGGTGCCTTTGTTATCCAGGGGTAAGTCTAGATGGATCAACAGGATTTATAAGGGACTGTACCCCTGTGGGGGTCAAGCCTTGGATGGCCTTTTTGGCCAGGAGACAATGTTGGTACTTTATTCTGTAGTCAAGGTCCAGCAATCCTGTGTGGGTGTATAGCTCACATGTATGGGTGAGGCATGGTGCACCCAGGAAAAGCCTGCATGCTTTGTTGAGTGTCATTGCAATTCTTTTTAGGGCTGTATCAGATTCTGCACTGTAGACAACTAGCCCATAATCGATGACAGAGGTGACTGAGCTTGTTATTACAATTTTGAGAGCATCTGCTGTTAAGCAGTGTCTGTGCCTGTAAAGTTGCCCAATTTTTCTGTTAGCAGATTGCGCGATGAGATTGATGTGTAATGAGTATGACAGTGAGCTATCCAGTGTGACGACTAAATATTTGAAGCTATGGACCATTTCTAGGGTTTCATTTTTATTGTTGTGGCTTGAAAGTTTTGCTGATTTGTGCTTACTGTGATTAGAGGCGAACAACTTAGTTTTTGTTTTCTAGTAGTTGAGTAGCAGTCGTGAGTTAATGAATCGATCTTCTACTAGTGAGAAGTCAGCTTGCATTCTGTCCTGTAGGGATGCAGTATTTGGATGACTTGTAAATAGCATGGCATCATCTGCATAGAAGAGAATGCAATCCTGGCACACTAATGGGTGTTTGTTTAGGAATAGGTTAAACAAGAGGGGTCCCAGAATGGAGCCCTGGGGGATGCCTGTGGTGATATCAAGGTTATCTGAGAGTGTGCTTCCAATTTTTACTCACTGTTCATGACCAGTAAGGTAGCTATGGAACCAGCTCAGGGATGTTGTGGACACAGTGGCTTCACTGAGATGGGCTAAGAGAAGTACATGATTCACTGTATCGAAGGCCTTAGTGAGGTCGATGAAGGTGGCCCCACTAAGTGCCTTTGGTCCAGTGAGCTGTGTATGATGCCTGTGAACTCAACCAAGGCTGATGTGGCGCTATATATTTTTCTGAAGTCATGCTGGCTCGGTGCATTGTAACTATTATTTGTATAGGTGTTCTACTAGTTGGTCATTGACTATTCTTTCCAGAGCCTTGTATGTAGGGGGTAGTATTGAGATGGGCTGGTAATTGGAATAGATAGTTTTATCCCTGCTTTTAAAAACAGGTGTGACAACTGCTGATTTCCAAATTTTTGGGAACTGCCCAGTGACTAGGGAGAGGTTGAATATTTTTGTCAGGGGTGATAGGACCTCATCAATGGTGAGGTAACTAGTTTTAAGTCAAGGTTGTCACTACTGTGCCTTGTCTTTCTGAGTGCTTTTAGAATGTATTTTTTTGCCTCAGTTTTTGAGATAATATGAAGGTAAAGTGGCAGGGCATTACTAGCATGAGGAGGAGTAGCTGTGTTTCTATGGACAGCTGGGAGAGGGTCTAGGTAGTTAGGTGGGAGAACTACGATGAGGTTGGTAAATGCCTTGTTGCATGTATTTGCTGTTGTTTTAGCATCCTGGGTAAGGTCACCATTGAGGTTTAGCATAGTGGGTGCAGATTTATCAGTGGACCCAGTAAGGGACTTAATATTAGCCCAAAACTTTCGGCTGTCACTTCAAGAGTTATTCAGTTCAGACCTGAAGTGTTGCCTCTTTGCCAGGTGAATAGCCTGGGTGCAGGTGTTTTGAGCCATTTTGTACTTCTGTAGGTCAAGTGGGGAACCAGAGCTTCTTGCTGTCTGCCAGAGATTGTCCCTGGTTTGTAGTTGGGCAATGAGGGATGCTGTTATCCATGACTTCTGGTTGCCTTTGACCTTCTTTTTGTGAATGGTGCAAAGATGTCACACACGCCATTGAAGGTCTAGATGAATGAGACTAAGGCAGTATCAGCATCTACTGCTGAAAAGGTATCAGACCAGTTTAGTTACTTGAGGTATTCTCTAAGTGGGCCCAGTTCTCCCTTTCTTAGGGTGCATACTTTGGTCTCTTTCACAGGAATTTTGGGCGTCTTGTTCAACCACTTGCAGAGTATGGGGGAGTGGTCACTTATGGCATCAGGAAGGATGGTTGTACTGATGATGCATTCAGAGTAGTATGTTAGCAACCAGTCGAGTAGGGTGCTGGTACCAGTTCCATAGTTAATGCATATGGGGGAGGTGACTAGTTCATAGTTTACTGAGGTTATGGAATCTCTGTAGGGAGCAGCATCCTTAGACAACCAGTTTATATTGCATATAACAAGGAGAGTACTGAAATACGCCTCATAGCTGGTGAATATGAGCGTTCCATTAAGAAATGTTATTTATTTATTTATTTATTTAATTTTGGTAACCGGGTAGGCCCACGGAGACCAGAGGTCCCTTTTTCAGGGGCTACCCAGGGTTAATTACAGGGAACATGAAGCACAACATTTAAGCAATAATGCCCAACATGGTTTGTGTCATGCTGGGTTAACATCACACCTCAGGTGGTTGGACATGAGGCTGCAGGCCGAGTATGTCCAACACCTGAGAAGTGACATTATCCCCACAACACACACCCTGGAGGGCATTATTGCTATTATACAATGGCTTGTTGTTATATAGAATTAAAAAAAATCATTTTAAAGATGTTTTTGTTGGTGTGGAAAAATATTTTTGTTTCTTAAGAGAAGATGCAAGTGATGCAAATGCAATGCAATCAGTCAGGAGGTTCACAGTGTTGAGACTAGACCCGTGATGTTATACTGGGATAACATCACTGTGCCAGGTGCACATTGACCAATCAGAGTCCAGGATTCTTTCCTTGCCATTGTATAATATACATTATATGTGCTGAGAACAATTATAGACACTTCATACTGAGGAATACATCACGTATTAGTTAACAATAGCTCACAGCACAATCTCAGCAGGTCAGGGGATCAACGACAGACAATGCATTAGGAGTATACTGTGCAGGCAAATCAATAAGACCCCAAAATGGTCTGCTAAATTATTTATAAATAAATTAAATAATAGGGGTGCCCAAATACATCCCTGTTTCACCCCTGAATTGGTTCTAAACGATTCTGTAAGATTACACTGAAGATTATATCTGATCTTTGTCCAATTTTCAGAATACAGATTTATTACAATCCTTAAGATAGTCAGATGCATATTCATGTTATATAATTTTTTTCCACAGGAAGTTCCTATTAATTTTATTGAAAGTGCTTTTAAAATCAACAAAAGCAATATATACAGGGATCTTTTTCCTGATGTAGTATTTTTCAAGAATATGATGTAAAATAAAAATGTAATCCACTGTGGAGAAACCTTTTCTAAAACCAGCTTGAAATGTATTCAAATGTCCTGTCTCAGTTAACCATGTTAGGAATTTATGTAAAATGATTTTTGTAAATATGTAACTCAAGCAATCTGTTAAACTTATAGACCTGTAATTTCCTGGTGATGACAAATTGCCCTTTTTATGTAAAGGAATAATAATATTACCTTTCCGGCTCTCAGGAATAAAGTTTTCCATAATCATTTTGTTGAATAAGATAGCCAATAGATTACTCTACCACATAATTTCATTTTATAAATACCTGATGGAATCATGTCTAGACCTGAGGCCTTTAAATGACATGAATCACTGTCTTTCATAGGCTGTGTAGTCCCCAAATTAGATGAGCAAGGCAAGGCAAATTTTATTTTTCAGGCGCCCAATCCCAGAGGCTCTGAGCACCATACAATCAAAATACATCAAAAAACAGTTAAACTGCAATAGTTAAAACACAAAACAAATCTATTAAACATATTTAAAAGCAGACCACCTAAAATGGGAGGCCTGATCTAGCAGCAAATTCTTGATGGGGCCATTCTTTCAGAATAACTAAGAAACAATATCAAAAAGACAGTGATTGAGAATGCCTGGCTGAATAAAAAGGTCTTGAGGTGGGCTTTGAATGCCTCAACTGAAGGGGCCTCCCTTACTGATGGAGAGAGTGAATTCCACAGGATGGGGCCAGTGACACTAAAAGCTCTGTCACTGGCAGTTTTTAACCTTGTCCTGGGAATCACAAGGAGGCCCCTAGAGAAGGACCAGAGGGAACGGACTGAGACAGCAGGTGTTAGAAGGTCTAACAGATAGCCAGGGCCCAGTCCATGTCGGTCCTTAAAAGTGAGCAAGCCCACCTTAAAGAGAACCCTCCACCAAACTGACAGCCAGTGCAGTTCACGCAGCACTGGGGTGATGTGCAGTATTTTGGCTGCCCCGTCAACAATCTGGCAGCTGCGTTTGGCACTAGCTGCAGTCAGCAGAGAGTACCTCCAGAGACCCTGAGGTAAAGCGCATTACAGTAGTCCAGCCTTGACGTCATGAAGGTGTGTACCAAGATATGGAGGTCCATAAGCAGAACTAGGTGTTTGTTCCTGGCAATATTCCTCAGATGATAAAAGCTGGTCTGGACAATGGATGACACCTGAGATTCAAGTGTCAATCCACTGTCGAGGATAACACCAAGATCACGCACCCTAGAGGAGGCCTTCCATGGCATAGACCCCAGAAACAATCCAGTCTCTGCGCCACAGGCCATCCTATCATGCCCCCTGTTCAACTCCACCACCAGTACCTCTGTCTTATCGAGGTTCAGTCACAGCCAGTTGGAGGCCATCCAGCCATTGCCCTCAGCCAAGCAGTTGTTCAGTACCTCCACCACATTGGATGTCCCGTGGGCAAAGGATAGATACAGCTGGGTATCATCGGCATAGCAGTGAAAATCCAGACTGTACTTTCTAATGATCTCACCGAGGGGCAGCATATACAAGGCAAACAACATTGGTGACAAGACCGAACCCTGAGGTACTCCACAAGACAGAAGGCAGGAGGAGGAGGAGAAATTCCCCATCACAACCTGTTGCCTCCTGTTTGTGAGATAGGACTTAAACCAGCAGATGACAGTGCTGACGAGTCCACAAAATTCCCTCAGATGGTTGAGCAACACACAATGGTCCACCATGTCAAAGGCTGAAGAGAGATTAAGGAGAATGAGAATTATCCCCTCTCCTTGATCTCTCACCCTGAGGAGATCATTATGCACCTGAACTAATGTGGTTTACATACTGTGCCTGGCAAGAAACTCAGACTGGAGAGGCTTATAGAAATCAAACGCCACAAGGTGTTGTTCGAGCTGCTGCACCACAATCATCCCTACAACCGTTCCCAGAAATAGAAGGTTGGAGATAGGATGGTAATTCACCTTCACTTCAGGGTCTAAAGATGGTGTCTTCAGAAGGGGTCTCACCAGTGCCTCCTTCAAGGCATCTGGGAAGACCCCCCTCCAGCAAAGAGCACCAGACAATCAAGGCAAACACCAGGCCTATAGAGTCAACACACCCCATTAAGAAATGAGTTGGCACAGGGTTCAGTTCTCAATATGTGTGCTTCAGCCTAGAAACAACCTCAATAACCTTAGCCATATCTACTGGTTTAAACTCCCCCCAACCAGGTGCAGGTCTCCTCAGACAGATGAGCATATTATTTCAGTGTTTTCCAATGGTGAACTTAGTTGCTCATTTATATCAGATAAACATTGAAATCTGTTTTGTATAGGAACATTTAAAAGGGTAGTATCCCCACAATTTTGTCTTTTACTCTAGAGACAGGTGCCACAACTATTTTTCTCATCAGATACAGTTCATTTCTTCATATCCCTTTGTTCCATAACAAAAGGCCATTCACACAGAAAAATACCAAATGCAGCTAACCTGTAGGCTTCTTTCAAAATCAAACTGTATAGAATACCATCGCTCACCCCAAAAGTTATTTGGCCTTGATTGTTAATACTGGCTTCTCTTTTGACCCAAATCACACCCTTAAAACATAGTTTCACTCCAAGATAATTTTTCAGTGTATAGTGAACTAGTTGCATTAAAGACTGATGTGTTTCACCTGGGGTTTGTTCCACACCATGTAGCATAAGTAAATACTTTTTTTCAATTTTGGTTCCTGTACTCTATTACCCTGGTCCCTATTAGACACTGTGGTAACAAAATCACTTTGTGGCTTCTGTACTCTATTACCCTGGTCTTTGTTAGACAAAAGAGTATCAAGGACACTTTTTTAAAACAATTTTTTGATTCATTCAAGTGTACTTGTAAGGTGATGAGAGGGTCAGCATAAACCCCTAAATTCGGGGTAGTTATTATCTTTTTCCAGACCTCTTTAGCTAACTCCATGTCTGACAAAATCATTCAAACTATCCCTTCTTCAGGACTATAATCTCTAAATACTGTACACAGATTACATTATTCCTACTTCTACCAATACGTAGGTCTGTCTCTAATAAATATTGCATCCTTAATAATAGGGCTTCATCCATTTCAGCCTCAATCTGATTGACACCAACTACAGAAATAATAGCTTCATTACCAGTTAACCAAAACCCAATTTCTGCTTCTTTCTCTTGAGTTGATAAGTCCGAATAGGGAACCAAACTCTCTTAATTAGAGCTTAATACCTTAGGGGATCTTCCTATCTGTGCATTATTAAGTCCCTGAGCAGTTTGTTCTTTTACCAGGGATTTTTTCACCCTTTTCATGTAAGATCTAATCTGGGTATGTAATTATTTTTAGCTTCTTATTAACAGCTTTATGGTCCTGATTTGACCGTGAGGATATCTTGTTGTGTTTGTTGACCTCACTGATTAATCTTCCCTTCCTTTCAGAATGCTCTTTTTGTTTTCTTTTATTAATTCTTTTATTATTCATTTTCCTTTTCCTCTTTTCTTTAATCTTGGCACCTCATTGTGGTAAGTTTGTTTCCTGGTTTGAGAGGTTTACTCTTACCAAACAAATAGTAAGTTCTGAATTGTCCAGATTCATGGAATCTAATTCAGTACTTAATTTTGCCTTAGCAAATTCCCTAAACAAGTTTTTGATCATTTTTCCATGATATGCCATGTTGGCTTTGATACCTGATAATTCATCCCTGATAATTCATAACTGTTCAAATAGTAATATATTAGCCATATGGGGCTCACTAATGGCATCTGTTAAATGAGGAGTAAACAGAGTAGGATAACTTTTTACTTTTTCAGACCATTTATCATGTGGAATTTCTTTTGTTCTGGACTCTAAAGTACTTGGATCCTGTACCAAGGATATATCCAATGACTTTTGAATGATTTCTCAGGTGAACTACCTAATGGGTTAAAATCAACATCAATTTTAGTAACAGATTCTGGACATGGTTCCCATTCAAATTTGGTCAGGGTTGGTGTTGATAACATTTTTTGTTTATTAGACCCAGGAGAGTAAGGAGACCAACTTATTATGGGTAGTGAGAGAGAAGATTTAGGGGCCTCTTTGGTTGTTACATGTTCCCTGTCTATATCTGAGGCATTATTCATTTATGAAGAAATTGTTTTAATGTTGCTTGATTATGAATCTTGTCTCCTTTACTTCCTTTTTGATCTTTTGTTTTGTTTGACACCTTGGATTCCTTAGGATTTTGGGGGTTTGATTCCACTCATCCTCCCTTTTTTCTTTGTTGTAGTTCTAACTGTTTCTCCTTAGCTGAGGGTAATTCCATGATTTTGTTGCTCCGTGTAGTAACCCCATTTATAAAGTTTTTCTTAACTTGATATAATGCTCTACGGCCCATGAAGCACTAAGAAATTTTGAATAAAAAAGTCACTACACAACAATACTGGTGCAAGTACAGATACCACCACAATAACACCATATAGCAAACTGTATAGAATAATAAAAGTGTCCAGTTTCAAGGAAAAGTCCTTATAATAAGTTCATAAAAGACAGTTGGCATTGTCACAATAGTATCATTCAAAGTGCAAGGCTTTCCGTATTCTTTTAAAATCCTCCAACTTCGACTTTCATGGCAGGACTGGAGTCATATTGCTAATGCCTCTAATTTAGTCGTGGGTACACTCCAAATGTTCATGTAGCGGGGGGTGCAAAACACATCTATCGACTTGAAAAAATAAAAAGGTTTGAAAACCAACTATAGCTTTTAAAAGTTAAGTAAATAGAAAAAGCACCCTCAGCTGAAAATATACTTGCACAACACAGGCTATTAAATCTAATTTAAAAGATTAGGAGATCGAATTAAATTGAAAAAACATTCTAAGCCACTATGCAGAGGATTTGGTAAAAGTGAGGAAGAGTAAAAAGTACCTCCAAACGAGAGACAAAACTCCCAAACCCCTACTGACAGTGTTTTGAAAAGTCCCACAGCAAACTCTGAATAACCAGTCATTAATACGGAAGGTAAGCAGCATCTACCAGAAAAAAGCCAAAAAAAAAAAAGAGAGACGGTTGGAGAAGCATAAAAACAAACTCTCTAAAACAATCTTATGCAGCAAGCATTCAAATAATTAAGTAAAAGATCATTACCTTTACAAAATACTGACCGCCCATGAGCAGCCAGCAAAAATAGTAACCAGAGAAAAGTGAGTGTAGGCCCTCAGGCACAGCGTGTTTTTCAAGAAAATTACGATTTCAGGTCAAGACACCACGCATGCGTATTTGTCACAAAAAATACCATGTGATCACAAGGTCAGTATATGATTGGATAACTTGAAAATACAAAAATAAATTTTTTAAAAAGTAAGTAAAGTTAAATAAATATAAAACAAGCATTTGTCAATGTTGAGAGTTCGCTGTTGGTATTGCTGTTGTACATGCCTCCCATATGTTTCTCTGTATATTTCTTTGTTTTGCATTTTAAGGGTGGGCATTATGGTTGGAAACCCTAATACCACAGGAATTTGTTTGTATTTTTGCTCCAGATTTTCAACATGGGCTTTTTGGGACATCACCTCATAAACAGTGCCAGTATCATTTTTGTTACTCAATAACAAAAGGTGATTTCACATAGTGAGTGTGCCAGTCGGCACCAGAAGTGCAAAAACACATTTTGGTCAGGATGTGAAAAATGACAGCTATACTGTTCATGAGTAGGTGTGAAGAAATGGCAATGTTGAAAATCTGGAGTGAAAAATATGAAAAAGTGGTAAAGTTACAAGTGTGTGTAGAAACTGCAACACACACTTGTAATGCAGTCAGTTTTTGGAACGTTTTCACCACATTTTCAACATGGCCTTTTTGAGACCTCCCCTCATGAACAATGGCACTGGGATTTTGATAATCTATCCCAAAAATTGATTTTGCACAGCAACCATGCCATTCTGTGCCACAGGTGCAAAAACACATTTTGGGAAGGATACAAAAAATGACAGCTGTACTTTTCATAACGGGGTATGAAAAAATGACAATGTTGGAAATATGGAGTGAAAATCTTAAAAATTGATGATGTTATAAGTGTGCATAGAGCATGCATAGAAACTGCACGAGACACATGTAATGCAGTCATGTTTGTGAGTTTTTTCACCAAATTTGCAACACGAGCTTTTTGAGACCCAACCTCATGAACAGTGGCACTGTCATTTCATTAATGGGTCCCAAAAGGTGATTCCACACAGTGACCTTAAAATCACCTTTCAGGACCGAGAAACGAAATGACAGTGACTGTGTTCATGAGGTGGGGTCCCAAGAACCCCATGTTGAAAATTTGGAACCAAAACTCCCAAAAATAGTTGAGATATCAACCTAAATTGAAAACTCCCCATTCACCGCCATTATAGAACTTATTAGCATTTCTTCAGTTTATGGTCGGCTTTTGAAGAGTGCAGACGTGTTCCCGGTCCACTGAAGATCACTTCTCCCAACCTCCATAGGTAAGTATGGGGGGGGAGGTACAGGGAAGTCAGGTGTGCAGAGGGGTGGGCTCCCAGTGTGCCAGAGTAGGGGGGTTAAAATGCCGACCCAGGGATTGGGCACCCCGAGGTCAGAGGTTATGTGTGTGCATGGGGAGGGAGCTGCATCTGACACTGAGTGGGCATCTCGGTGTTGGAAAAAATTATTAAATGCTGCCCTGGGGTTTAGGCACCCTCAGTTCAGAGGTTATGTGTGGGAGGGATGCATCCGACACTGAGAGTGGGCATCTTGGTGTTGTAAACACTGCAGCATGGAGGAGGTATGCAGGAAAGTACCTCCTCCCAGCCAGCGCAGAGACTTCAGGATGCAGTGAGCTGTTTGCTCTGCGGTGACCTGCAGATAAAAGGAAAAAGACGGCTCCTGATTGGCATGGCTTTTTCTTTTCATGTGCAAACCACTGAAGACAAAACAGTATCAGGACCAGCCTGACTGAGGATTGGTGTGATGCTGTCAAGCCTCATGCAGAGCACTCTGCATTGGACAGATAGTGATACACCTTAAAGCCTACTCTCCCAAGAAGTTCGACGTGCATGCATGAACTCAAAAAGGGGGAAAAGGGGAAAGGCTAAAGCAAATGCCCTTCCCTTCCCTAAAGTCTTTCTCTCTTTCTTTTTCCTTTCTTTTCCTTCTTCGCTCATTCACATTCATCTTACTTTACCTTTACCATCCTTTCAACATCCTTTTATCCTTTCCACATAACCCGTCTCCAAGAATAAGGATTTTAGTGTGACCCCAGGTGATCCGCTTTTTACAGGGCTAGTCTCTATAGGTTTGAACCTTTCCAAGGAGTTTCCCTGTGACACTGTCTGACTACCACCAAAGCTTTCCTCCTAGGGGACACAAGAGAACACCTGAAGAGAAATAGCCAACCCTGATGGAAGCACGAGGTATTCTGGAAAGATTTGCTTAGGCAACAGTGGTTTTTAAAAGATACAATATCATTAAGCAATCCTGCTTTCTCAGCTACTTCTCAGCTCAGCAGCGTGCAGCTTCCATCTGGGTCACCAATTCTGACTTCTTAATCACTCTGCAAAATCACCCTTTCTGTATTTAAAGAAAAACAAGCAAGCAGAAGTCCTCACTTAGCCCTTTCTTGGCCAGGCATCTAAATAAGTAATCCAGAATACTTCTATTTAAAGCAGTGTGTTTTTGTTAAATCACCACCCTTGATATCAAGTCTCAGCTTTTCTATACTCATATATCTGAGTCCAACATTTCAAGTTTCAAAATACTTTATTATACTCTATGTGAGTCATTACAAACATAAACATACATAGCCATTTTTATAAAATACAATGCTTATGGCACATTTTTAGAATTTAAAATATACAGATATATACTGACTGTAAAGTTTGCATAAAAACTTTTAAATAGAATTTCATTACAGCTTAAGCCATGCATTTCACAAAGTTATAAAATGTTTGTTGTCAGTAAATCCATACACCTATCCAGTTTTTCAGTCCAAAATGTGTTTAATTTATAAGCAAAAGTAATGTATCATTTCTAGGGGGCATCAGATCCCTTGAGGAAATTTAAATTTCCTGATACAATAAAAATGTATGTAAAACCATTTCAGTAGGTTTATATGTTCCATTAGGTGAGGCTCTAGAAGACGCTCTGCTCTAATTAAGGGTACTAAAGCATGTAAACAAGATGTCTTCTACCCAGGAATAGTTTAGATGTAATGTAGCTTGTAATCACTAAAAATATCCAATAGTACTGGATATCAAAGAAGGTTTTCAATCCAGAAAACCATAAAAAGCTGTCACTCCAATGGAAGATATTAAACCAAATTTTAATCATAAGAATTTTATAACTGAACCTGTTGGTTACTATGTGACATTATTGAATGAATCCATTTCAAATATCTTAACATATCCTTAGTTACAAACTCTGCAGGTGGGTTCATAAGAATCCTTAGAGTCTCCTCTTTGGAAAATACATAACACGAGAAATAGTGACCAATAGAAACATTTCTCATATAGTCATATCTTAGACAATAAAGATGAATGTGAGTGAGAGTTTCCGATGTGTCTTGAGCACAATCACAATATAAATCTTGATCAATGGATCTACAGTAGATCTATTTTTAGAAAGATATACTGGAGAAATTTAGATGGATATAATTCAAGTTGAAATTTGATGATTATGGCCCTATCCTGGTTTATCTGGAAGGAAAAGTAAATACAGCTAAGTACGTGATTAATTTTATTTTAAGCATACCATCCATGTAATTTCAGTATCCTAATTTTCTTCATATCAGTGTTGTATGATAGTTGTTTAAATTTGTTTTTACTAACTTGGCAGAGTCATGAGATACAGTTATGTTTTTACGTGAATCTACCCATAGGTGTTCCAGCTTCAAAATGTTTAGTGTATCCAATATGTCTTTCAACCAAGGTGAAGAAACATTTCTAGTTGTTCAGATTACCTTTTCATTATGAATTTTAATTAACCTGTTTGGATCAGTACTTATACATTTAATCCAGTAGGCTATTTTTACTGAAAGAGAAAAATATTTCATTTTTGCCGGCCTAATTCTGCCCTAGCAATTTCTGGAGCTGTTGACCTAGGAATTTGTAAAATAGACCTGTATAAGTGAGTAAAAGGGTTTTCTAGTTGCTCTATATTTTTTTATCATACCATATTTTGGCAACATACTAAGGCTACAGGGTTCATCTTGATTTCTGTTGCACTTAAGACAGAAAATATTAAATATCCCTTATACCGAGCATTAAACCTCAATAGGGCATTCTTTATCTGAGTCAGCTTATTTAAAGAGCCACCAATGCCTCAAGAAGAACTTTCAAAAACATACTATTTGGACATAAAGCAGCCTGTATTTCTCATCAACTGTGTATTTCTTATCCCTATTACTTATTACTGAGGTAATTTGCCTCAAAAACAGCATACTTGTGTGTTGAGTGTTCATCAATTCCTATTGCTTCTTCCCAACCTGATATTATAATACTCTGCTTGTGACATCACAGTTACTCCTATGGCAACAGACTGTGATATCACAACAGGGCATTATGATTTCAATCAGGGAATAAGCTATAGAGGCAGATGAACTCTGAGAGATAAAGATCTTGTTTTTTTCTGTGGAATTTCTTCAGTAATAAATAATGGAGACAAAAATCCTACACAAGGTACATTGCTGACTTGTGTCTAAATAATATGTTTTCCTAAGTTTTCCCAAAGGTGTCAGCTGCACATTAAAGTATATGTACAGTAGTATGTTTCATTGCCTTGCTGTTGTTAGAAAAATAAAAACCCAGACAGCAATAGCTAGAGACCACATTCAAAGGAACATTTTTGAAGTGCCAAAGAAATCTGGAACATTGTTTCCAAACTGTTAAAATTTGTGTGTTTTTAGTGTTGATAAATAATTTGTTTTGAGTACAGTACTATTGTAATAAAATACAGTAAGTTGTCTTTTCAGTTCCACTGGAGAGACAGAAATCAAAATGAGATCATTAGCAAATATGAATGCAGGTACGGGGATGCCTCCAACAGAGTGGGAATGTGAAGCCTCAGTTAAAAAAGAAGTTGGAAGAGCATTAACAAACAAATTAAAAAGTAGTAGAGCAAGAATACAACCTTGTTTCACACCTTGATTTGTTTCAAAGGAATGTGAAACATTGCCTGCCAAACAGTACCTCACTGTAGTCCAGTTTTCAGAATAAAGACCAATGATTATTCTTAATATTGTATGATTTATTTCTAAGTTATATAATTTTTCCCAAAGAAGTGCCCTACTGATGCTATCAAATGCACCTTTAAAATCTACAAATGCTAGATAAATGGGTATATGTTTTTTGATGTAATATTTCTCCACAATACGATGTAAAATAAAACATTGATATATAGCCGAATATCCCTTCCTGAAGCCTGCTTGATATATGTGTGTGTGTGTGTATATGTATATATATATATATATATATACATTTAAAATGTAACATTGCTCAATCCAACAGTTCAGTCTAACCAAAATAACTCTGGAAAAAAAATTCCTAAGCAGTCAATTAGGCTAATTAGTCTGTAGTTTTCAGGGAGATTTGGATCACCCTTTTTAAAGATTGGTACTTTTATACTGCACTCCCTGTCCTACCTCAGGAGTGGTGTGTTTGCATACATCTACACAGGGATGCCGAAGGTAATTATTTGTCTCCCAAGTCAGTGTGGGGTACTGAGTGATTGACTAGAGGCTTACTATTGTACTGGTTGAAAAAGGTTCTTTAATTGTGAATGTTTCCTAACACAGCTGCTTGATCTTATATTAAAAAGAATCAATTTACTTGGGTGTCCAAAGCTCAGGAAGGAGAAGGTAAACAACAAACATGATGAGAGTGGTGCAGTGCAGTGGCTGTGGGGCAGCAGTCTTCTAGAAGACATTCTGGAGGTTGTGATGCTGCCCTATCTGCATGCACATCTCTGGGTTGAGAGCGGAGGCTGCTTGTCTCCAGGCAGAGTAGGCTAGGATTCAGGTGACCTCCTCTACCACCCAGGGACCACCAAAGCCACACCTTCTACCTCAGAGGATGCCAGTAAGGAGGGGCAGTTGGACAATGGTAGGCTCAGGGAGGGTGAGGGAGGTTGGGCAGAGGTGTATATCACCTGTGGGTCCACTCCACAACTGCTATGCTATTCTGGCAGAGCAAGGCTATCCCATGGAGCAACCCACAGTGGTAGACAAGGTGGATGTGAGAAACCTCTATAGTGGAGACCCTGGTGGGGAGCCAAGAGTCCCTAGAAGAGAAGGAACCAACTCCTAGTTGAGGACTCTAACATTAGGGGGGTAGAATTGGGGGTTGGGTGGAGGAAGAGAGCTAAGGTGCCTACCCGATGCCTCAGCTTGGAGGGATAGGAGGTGAATCCTAAGGATCACAGGGGCAACAACATGAGAAAGGGAGCTAGACAACAGTCTCCACCTGGGGACAAATGAACTGGCTGACAGTGAGATTGGGGTAGTGCAAAAGGAGTCCACAGAGTTGGGGAGGGGGTCTAAGGCAGGTGGCATGCTCAGTAACCTTCTTGGAAGTGCTACCTGTCTACGGCAAGGGAGAGGCCAGCATGCTTCGTACCGTGGGATTCAACGAATGGCTGAAGAACTGATGCAGAGTAGAGGATTTTGGCTTTATTGGGTACTGGCAACCTGGAGAGATACAGGCTTGTATGCAAGAGATGGTCTGCATCTGTCTGAGGGGGGTCCAGAATCCTGAGTGAATGGTTTGAATGTTTCATTGGCAAACATTTAAACTACCCAAGGGGGAGGTGAAAATATGGAGGAAGAACTCAACTGCCCCCCAACAGGTTAAGGTAGTCAGACAACAGGATACTAAGGTTGAGAAAACACAATAGACTGAAACAGGAGGTAATCTCAGAGGAGGCACGGGGAAAGGGATAGGAGGGCAACAAGTGGGGGCAAAGCCTTCAAAACATGGAAGGCCATGTGTACAAATGCCAACAGCCTGGGTGACAAGATCTCTGACCTGGTGGCCTTGATGGCAGAGGTAGATCTGGATATTGTGGCAGTCACTGAAACATGGTATACGGAAAGCCATGGCTGGGATGTTACTATACCTGGGTACACAGTATACAGAAAAGACAGGGAGGGCAAAAAGGGAGGGAGGTAGTGATCTACATCAAAAAAGTGACCAAAGCAACTGAAATAAAAGGAAACCAGGGAGGAGAGATTGCACTGTGGGTCACCCTGGAGTCAGAAAATGGCAACACTATCCACATGGGGATTATCTACAGTCCTCCAGCACAAGGGGAAGAAACAGATAGGGAAATGGTAGCTAACATCCATAAAATGGCAGAAAAGGGGGAAATATTGTTGGTAGAGGACCTAAATATGCCTGATGTTAACTGGAACACCCATGCTGTGGCCACATCCAGGAGCAGGGTCATCCTGGATGCTCTGCAGGGTGCATACCTCACATAGCTAGTAATGGAACCCACCCGGGAGGGGGCGGTAATGGACCTGGTGCTCACAAATGGAGACAGAATAATGGACATATCAGTGGGCAGCCATCTGGGGTCCAGCAACCACCATACAGCATGGTTCAAGGTAAAGACAGTTGAAGAGTCAAGCCACACAAAGGCAAGAGTCATAGACTTCAAAAGGGCTGACTTTGCTAAAATGGGAGAATGCCTCAAGAAAACACCGGCAAAGGGTGAGGGAGGGGGAGTAGTGGTACAGTGGGAGAACCTCAAGAGAGCCATAACAGAGGCAACAAACCTTTGTGTGAAGCAAGATATCAAAGCAAGAAGACAAAATCATTATGGTTTTCAAAAGAAGTGTCAGGGACAGTTAGAGAGAAAAAAATGGCTTTCAGGAAATACAAGGAAACACAGAGGGAGGAAGACAGGGAACTGTATCAGACTAAGCAGAGGGAGGTGGGAAAAGCAGTCAGACATGCAAAGGCACAGAAACATAGAAACATAGACTTTGACGGCAGATAAGGACCACTTGACCCACCCAGTCTGCCCATTTCCCTACCTACTGGATAAGCTGCAGATTCTAGTTAACCAACAGCCTACTTCCTGCCACCCCCCACTACAATTGCCTTGTGTCTGTCCCATGCATGTTTGAATTCCCCCACTGTTTTAGCCCCAACAACCTCCCCAGAAAGGCAGTTCCATGATCCACCACTCTCTCCGTGAAAAAAGATTTCCTCACATTACCCCTGAGCCTTCCCCCCTCTATCTTTAAATTGTGTCCCCTTGTTCTTACACATCTCTTTTTCTGAAAGATGCTACCCTCCTGGACTTTATTGATTCCCTTGAGGTACTTGAATGTTTCTATCATGTCCCCCCCCGTCCCTCCTTTCAACAAGGGTATACATATTAAGCTCTCTCAGTCTCTCTTCATATGATTTCTGATGCAGACCCTGCACCATTTTAGTTGCCCTTCTCTGGACTGCTTCCATCCTGTCTATGTCCTTGCATAGATGAGTTCTCCAAAACTGCACACAGTACTCCAGATGGGGTCTCACCAATTGTCTGTACAGAGGGATAACCACTTCCCCTTTTCTACTTGTGATGCCCCTTCCTATGCATCCCAGTATCCCCCTGGCTCTCCTCAGAGAAAAGTATAGCCCAGATAATGAAGGAGGTGGACGGAATTTTCTTCAGGTACATAAAGGAAAGAAGAAAGGCCAAGGGAGGGGTAGTAAGGCTAAGTAAAGGAGGGGGTAGGCAGAGGGGAACCTGGAAAAAACTGAGATACTGAATGAATACGTTTGCTCAGTATTCATAAAAGAAGGGGAGGGAGAGAGATCTGAATTCTTCAGCAGACACACACAGAAAAGAGGGGTGGACATCAGACCATTCACAGAAGATAGAATCCTAAAGGAACTCTTGAAACTGAAGGTGGACAAGGTGATTGTACTGGACAGGATACATCCCAGAATACTAAAAGAACTCAGAGAGGTACTACTTACACCACTGATAGCCCTATTCAACAAATCATTGGAGGAGGGAGTAGTACCAGAGAACTAGAGGAGGGCAAATGTGATACCCCTGCACAAAAGTGGAAGCAGGGTAGAAGTGGGAAACTATAGTCTGGTCAGTTTGACCTCAGTGGTCACTGTTAAAGGAAAGGATTGTGAAATATCTAGAAGCCAGCAGGGCACTGGAACCAAGGCAACATGGATTCACAACAGGAAGGCCTCATCAATTGAATCTGATAGATTTTTTTTTTTGCTTTTTGACTAGGTGGCATCAGTCTAATAGATATTAGTGGTAAAATATTTATTAAAATATTATTACAAAATCTTCAGAGTTGGACGGAGACCACTTCTCCTTTACCCATGTTCCAAGCAGGTTTTAGAAATAGTTTCTTGACTATAGACAATATCTTCATTCTTTCACATTTGGTGGAAAAATATGAGTTATTTCGTAAAAAGAAGCTATATGTCCTGTTTATAGATTCCACGGCAGCTTTTGACTCGGTAAATAGAGGTAAATTTTGGGACATGCTAACTGCTAGAGGGCTTCCTTTGAATCTTTTGACCCCAATTTATTTGCTCAATGCAGGCACCACATCTGCTGTCAGATATGATAATAATGGCAATATTTCAGATTATTTTCAAACAATGGCTGGCATAAAACAAGGATGCCTTTTGGCACCCCTTTTATTTAGTTCATATATTGACTCCTTATTGCGTTATAATGAGGACGCTATCTTGGATTCCCCTAAAATCAATAACCTTCTAATTTATACTCTTGCATATGCAGATGATCTGATTCTACTTGCGTTGTCTAGACAAAGGACTTCAAAACAAAATAATTCAATTGAATACTAAATGCGAACAACTTGATCTAATGATGAATCTTAAGAAGACTAAAATCATGATTTTTGTCCCACATACCTAAAACATTGACTCCTAGACTCTATCTAAATGATAAGCTTATAGAAGTTATTACCTCATATATATACTTAGGTGTTAAGTTTACATCAAATGGATTATGGTCATTGCATTGGAAAGACCAAATAGCGAGGGCAAGGCTGGCAGCTAATGCACTGATGTGCTTCAATAACAAATATTGGGGGATTTGGTGGTCCCTGTCTTAATGGCAGGTGAAGCTAAAATCAACCCTATTCTTTTGTAAGGGGCAGAGGTGTGGGGTGTATATAACCCACTCTGCCTAGAAATTCCACTTTCAATTTTTTATAAATCTTTATTACAGGTTCCTAGGTCTACCTCTAATGCAATTGTAAGGGCTGAATCGGGAAGGGTTCCCATCTCGATGCTAATTGATTCTTGGGTGGTAGGATGCTGGTTAAAAAATATTAATAATCACTGTAATACTTTGCCTCTAATGTGTTTTAAAGAAAAGGTTATTTGGTATGAACAGAACTATACATCTTTATGGTTAAAAGCCCTCAAAGGAATCTTGACAAGCATATCTACCCAACATCTATTGGTAGATTTTGACAAATCTATTGTAATTTCGCCATTGTTTAAACAAACTGTTAAAAAGAAGCTAATCAGGACTATGCAACTGAAACAAATGGAGCAGATTAGAGCCCAACATCAAGTCATTTGGTTTGCCCATAACAAAATAGATTATCTTTTAGAGAACTATCTAACTCTTCCTTTGACTCCCCTATTCAGGAAATTAATCACATGGGCAAGGATGGGAATCATATGTTCTAGATATGCATACTTTAACAGCACTTCTTCTGACAGGGTTAACCCTGAAATTTGTAGACGTAATATGGGTTTCTTGGAAAATATCTATCACATTACGGTACAATGCCCATTATATAAATCCTTTTGGAATACTATATTAAATGAGTTTCTCATGAAGTACAGAAGTGCAGATTATGATCCACTGTTTGTACTTCTTCATCCTCACACAATAGAAGATGCAGAGATTGCTGCCAAAAATTTGTATGAAGTAATATAGATAAAAAGAAAACATCTCCCTGGTAGTGAAACAGTTGATTGTGTGTAAACCTATATTGTGCAATATATGTCCCTACAGGTATTGATACTAAGGATATTTGTTCCTAGCTAGGGATTAGGTCTCTCATGGTGCAATAAATCTTGTATATGAAAAATCTTTTCTTTTTTTAATAATTGTATTGATCATGTATCTTTCGTGTACCTACAGTATTTATTATGCATGATTGTAATGTCCATATGTTTTTATGGAAGAACAATAAATATGATATGAAATATGATATGATGACTAGGTGACAAGGGTAGTAGATCAGGAGGGGACAGTGGACATGGCCTACCTAGATTTTAGCAAGGCATTTGACACAATCCTGCACAAGAGGTAATACTGTAAACAAGTTGGACAGTCTGGTGGGTCACAAGATGGTAAACTGGGTCAGAAATTGACTTAGTAACAGGACACAGAGGGTGGTGGTAAACAGAATTCATTCTGAAGAAAGGGGAGTAACCAGTGGGGTGCCACAGGGTTCAGTACTTGGGCCAGTCCTCTTAAATGTTTTTATTAGTGGCATTGCAGAGGGACTCGAAGGAAAGGTATGCCTCTTGCAGATGAAACTAAGATCTGCACTAGGGTTTACACTCCAGTGGGGGTGAAGAAGATGAGAAGAGACTTAGCCAAGTTGGAGGAGTGGTCAAGAGTGTGGCAGCTCAGATTCAATGCCAAGCAGTGCAAACTCATGCACCTGGGTAACAAAAACTCAGGGGAGGAATACATGATGGGGAAGGGTACAAACAACAACCAAACTGGAAAGGGACCTGGGTCATAACAGATAATCTAAAAGTAGCCAAACAATGTGAGAAGGCAGTGAGGAAAGCTGGGGAAATGCTGGAGTGCACAAGGAGAGGTATCACCAGTAGAAAACAGGAGGTGGTGATGCCACTGTACAGGCAGTTGGTGAGGCCTCATCTGGAGTACTGTGTGCAGTTCTGGAGACTTCACCTCTGAAAGGACATAGACAGGGTGGAGGCAATCCAGAGAAGGGCAACAAAAATGGTGGAGGGGCTATACCAGAAACCATATGAGAAGAGATTGAGGGAACTCAATGTGTATACACTGGAGGAAAGGAGGAAGGGGGATATGATAGAGACATTCAAATACCTCAAGGGGTCAATAGAGTTCAAGAGGGCAGCATCTTTCAGAAAAGAAGATGTGAAGAACAAGGGGTCACAATATGAGGCTATAGGTAGGAGGACTCAGGGGCAACGTAAAGTATTTTTTACAGAAAGGGTGGTAGATGCATGGAACAGCCTCCCTGAGGTGGTTGTGTGGGCAACAAGGGTGGGTGAATTTAAGAATGCATGGGACAAGCAGAAGGTAACTCTAGGGGCTGCAAGGAGGAGGTACAGTCGGTTGCAGATCAAGTAGGATCTGGAGTTTA
Organism: Neoceratodus forsteri; assembly: GCA_016271365.2. Lineage (NCBI taxonomy): Eukaryota > Metazoa > Chordata > Ceratodontiformes > Ceratodontidae > Neoceratodus > Neoceratodus forsteri. The sequence continues at coordinate 1,382,303,050 of CM057456.1, read as the reverse complement.
TACAGTAGGTAGAGAAATGAGCAGACTAGGAGGGCCAGGAGGTCCTTATCTGTTGTCAAATTCTATGTTTCTATGTTTCTTCCATGCATAAGGGATATATTTCTCTTCTATAATTTTGTTAAACAGAATGGCCAAAATGTTACTTCACCATTCTAATTGAATTTTATAAAGAACAGAGGGATCTTACCAGGTCCTAGAACTTTATTTGCTTTAATTTGCCTGATGGCCACTGATATTTCACATGGGGTGATATTTAAGATGGGAAGGCATTTTGTAACTTCACAAGAACATTAATTTGAGAGTTAACATCTGAGTTACTGAAAAAAAAATTGATAATAATTGACCCAGGCCATTGGTGATATACTGTACATGCTGAGATATTTGAAGCATAATTCTTTGTTCCCTTGGCAACTAGCAACCAAAATTTTTTTGAGTCACCTGATTGTATGACTTGTAGCATATGAGATCATTGTTTAACTTGAAATAAATGACGATGGAAAAGCAAGAATTTATTGTATTCTGTCCTGAATTTATTCAGTAGGACATAATTTTCCTTAGATGGCTTCAATCTTACTAGTCTTATGAAATGTGATAAAGATGCTTGAAATTTTTTACACTCTTTGTTAAACCAAGTATATGTGTTTTTGCTTTATTGGACAATATAAAAGTGGCAGAGTGGTGAGTTCAACATTAGAGCCATGTACCGTCTCTGAAAAATGCTGACCCATATCGTATTAAGAGTTATTAGCACCTATAGTATGTTTGTGTTCAGCTATCCATGTCTTGAGCATCTGCCTTGTTTGTCCAACATGTACAGTATTTCACAACATGGCATGCCGACATGTAGATAACACTAGTTGTGGAAACATCAATACTACATATGCATTAATGTAGATTTTCTTGCCCATTTTAGGATGGGTTAAATATCTGGGGCCTGATTCGTAAAGGTTGGTGCAAGCTGCATTGAAGGCAGCTTGTGCTGACCACTAGTACACCAGGGACCCTGTGTCCAGTTCACTGTCAGGTAGGATCCTGACAGCAAAGTCCCATGGCATGCACCAACCCTGGCACTGTGCCAAACAGATGGTGCATCCAGAAGGTGTGCCACAAGCCATGTGAAAATAGCACCATGGACAGCAGTCCCTGGTGGCTATCACCCCCCAGCCATGATCCCAGTAACATTTTGAAAAAAACACCCTGGTGGCTTAGCAGTCCCATAATCAGCCCTGATCCCTGTTATGAATGGAAAAAAAAAGCCTGGTGGTTTAGCGGTCCCCAGATCATCCCTGATCCTTGATATGAATAGAAAAAAATATTGGTGATCTACTGGTCACTGCCAGTCCCTATCCCCAATTCTGCATATTTAAACAACCCTGGTGATCTTGTGGTCCCCACCCAGGCAGACAGTGTCCAACCACCCCACTCCACCCAACCTGAAACAGAGCCAGCAACTGGCACAGCCCTCCTCACACCACCGCATCCAGTCACCAACTGAGTTATCAATAAGGAGCGTGTACTGTATACTCCTTATTGACAGCTCATTCAACGGCTGAACACGGTGGTGTGAGAAGGGCTGTGCTGGTCATTGGCTCTGTTTTGGGTTGGTGGAAGTGGGGATGGTGGGACACTTCCTGCTGGGGTGATGGGTCATTAGATCACCAGGGCTGTTTAAATATACAGAATGGAGGATCGGGGCTGGGGGTGGGATCGCTAGACCACCAGGGTTTTTTTTCTATTCATATCAGGGATTGGGGATGATCAGGTGACCGCTAGACCACCAGTTTTTTTTTTCTATTCATAACAAGGATCGGAGATGATCGGGGGTCCACTAGACCACCAGAGATGTTTGATTTAATTGTTTTACAGGGATTGGGGTGGGAGGGCTGTGTCACATTGCCGCAACTCTCAAAACCCTCCCAGAGGCCATTCTAAGTACCCTTAGACCAGTCCTGGCTAGTCTAAGGGTACTTAGAATGTTACCCTCTAGGAGGGTTTTATGAATACCTAAATGGGTGATATGGCAGCCTAAATCTGCCACAAGCCCCCTAGCACCATGTTGCAACCCATTTTGGGGGGCAAGGCTGGCACAAGCCCCCCTTTGGTGCATGTAGCCTATGATTGACACAGGCTGCCTTTCTGAATAGCTCCTGGGGCATCTTTTGGGGCAAGATGCTACTTGCATCATTCATGTTTGATGCAGGTGCCTTGCATCATTCTAGGGGAATTGTGAATCAGGCCCCTTGTGTTTTTTGTGTTTGAGCAATAAGAGCAATGTCCACAGCAGTAGATGTGCTAAGTGGATTTGGTAGCCAAGTGTCACTTGTTTTTCTGACATACTGTAGACAGGATCTAACCAGTTTGTCTTTTACATTGATGCCCTTCTGTATGTTATCCCTGGAGGATTGTTAACTACCATAGATAATCCTGGATCCCCTCGCAATATGTTCCAGTAGTTCCTTATTTATTATCTTGCCTATTGTTTTAGCAAGGTGGTTATATTCAGTGCTGAAAGTCAACACATTCTTAGTACTGAGTTGACTTTTGGCACTGGGTATAACCACTTTGCTACTAAAGGCAAGGACCTAAAAGACAAACTGGTTGGATCACATCTTTCTAACATAAAAAGAGAGTGAGAGATTGTACCACTATGATTCTTTGCTCCTACTGGGGTCTGCTATTCTTATATAACTCAGCTCTCCTGTCCTTAGCTTGCTGAATCCATGCATCTACCTCCTGCCACTGGTGACCTCCTGCACAAGCTGCATCCCTTGTCCTTTAGTATAAATCCCTCTGATGGTCCTGTCCATTGACATGCCCAGCATACTCTTCCTCTTGGCAAACCTGCAGCTTGTTATGAACATGTAGGAATTCCTTTCTCTAAAATGCACCCTATCTGGACAGAAAAGAAGACCACTACTCTTTCTACAGACTTTTAACAAATGTTTGCTTGCCTTCAACCCTGATATCATTCATTATAGGCCCCAGGGACATGAGAATCTTGTTGAAGCTTCCACTGATTACCTTTCTCTTAGGAACATTCCTAATTCAATAAATGACATCCTCATGTCCTTAGAACTTTTTTTCCATATCCCAATATTGCTACCAATCAGCTTCTTCCTCTAGTTGCAATGCTTTGGCTATGGATGACACTCATTTATCATGTACTGCAGACAAGAACATCACCTTATCTGCACTAGCTTCATGGTCCTGTAATGCCCCTCCATCTCTCCTGCTACTTTTACTATACTATGTTCCTTTATTACCGCTCTAACCAGCCTTTTCCTTCCTACTCTAAGGAAAATCTGGCTTATAGCAGGTAAGCATTGTTGCTACAGCTTCCACAAAACTATCACAAAATTCACCAGTATTCACAAAAGATAATTCAATTCAGCTTTAACTTCATTACTTATGTTATCTTTAATGTTTGGCTACCGATAGCTTGAGCATCCTTTAAACAGGAATTAAAATAAAAGCTAAGACAGAGCCTCAGTTTTCAGATTCCATGAACCTGCCAAACTTGATGACATTGCATTCTCTACTTTTAAAGTTACAGGGACTTAAACCCTCATGGGTTACTTACTGTACTTGTGAAATTTCTTTGAAAAATGTCCCAATATTTGGCTGCCTATAACTTAGCACCCCAAAAAGGAAGAGATCTGCAACAGTATTGCACTTGCATCTTTTGTTCTCAGCCTTTTCAGTTTGTGTAAGAGGCTTTTCGTCACCATGCATTCCTGCTTAAAGCAGAACCAGTCTAAATATTCATGGTGATATGCATATACATCCCATGATGCTTTGCAGTATGGGGGCATTTGTGATTTTGTATTTCTTTGAAGCCTGGCTTTGTTGCCAATGTCCTTTTTGCATAACTCTTGTCTTGGTGCATTTGTGCTGAGGACACACCATGACCCAAACCCATTAGACCACATAAGGGCTGCTTTGTTGTTCACCTGATAGATATGGATATAGCCCACTGCTGAGTCCTGAATAGGACAAAAACGTGTGCTTCTACTCTTCTTAGCCTATGCAGATCATGTGAGAGACCCTTTGGCATCATGCATTTCTGCTTAAAGAAGAACCACTCTAAATTGTTATGGTGACTTTCATATACATCCCATGATGCCTTGCATTATTATTGTATGTGGGATTCTGTATATCTTCATTCTTAGTTAAGATTGCATGCATGTGATCCCCCATAGAAAGTTTAAGCTTTCTTTTTGTTTTACCCACATAATATATATATCACAGCTGCACAGTGCCATATATAATATGGGGGTACTCTCACAGTGTATAAAACTGCATATCACTGTGCGCTTACTGTTTTCTTTTTTAATTCAAGAATGTCTTGGTACTACTGATGACTGGATCATTTTTACAATTGCTACATTTGTGGCAACTGCAAGGCAATTGTTCTTAATTTTCTTTTCTTTTAAGTTCTATTTAGGACTTAGTATTCCATTAGAAAGGCAAATGGGAACTGAAGTTTTTTTTTCCTCTACCTTAACATACAGGAGGCTGGCCCAATTTTCAAACGTGGCTGCGTCCAGCGCAAGCTGCGGCAAACTGCAGCTTGCAATGCAGCCCCATGTGCCATGGACCCTGCACCAGATTCTGGTACAGAACAGGTCCTGGCACCTAAGTGCCCACACATGTAGCAACCTCTCCTGTGCAACAAATGCCTGGCACACAGGAAAGGTTTGGTGGAAGCCCTTGTGGGCAGGGCAAGCAGCCGTGTCCCCCATACATGGTGCTGTACCACATGCCCATTACCCCATTGAAATATAATTGTTCCCTGGTGGTCTAGTAGACCCTCTCACTACCCTGATATGCCCATTACCCCATTGTAATAAATATTGTACCAGGTGGTCTAGCGGTCCCTCCCCCCACCCTGATATGGCCAGTAGTCACTGTCATAATCATATAAAACCCTGGTGATCTAGTGGTCCCCCCACCCCACTATGCGCTGGCATGTCATGCCCACCCCACCGCCTCCCAACCCACACCCTGAGCTGGCGCCGGAACACCACTCCACTCATCACCATAGCCAGTGCCAAATGACCCATCAATGGTCCACTTGTAGTATAATACTGTACACATACATTGCACATACCGTATTATACTACATGTGCTCATGACAGTTCAGTCTGTGCCGGCTGCAGTGGTGAGTGGAGTAGTGTTCCAGTGCCAACTCAGGGTGTGGGGTGGGCACAACATGCCACAATGTGGGGGGGTGGAACCACTAGACCACTAGGGTTTTATATGATTATGGCAGTGACTACTGGCCATATTGGGGTGGGGGAGAGACCACTAGACCAACAGATACAATATTTATTACAATGGGGTAACAGGCATATCAGGGCAATGAGAGGGTCCACTAGACTACTGGGGTTGCTTATATGTCATAATGATAAGACAGACATGTCAGGGCTTGGTGTGTGTGTTGGGTGCCCATGGCACTGTGCCCCATGGGCTACACTGCTCCAGCAGATTTTGTTCTAAGTATCATTAGACCAGCACTAGCAGGTCTAAGGGTACTTAGAAATTTTCCCACCGGCTGTGTTCTGTGAATCCCACTTGGGGGTTGTGGCAGCTTGCATCCACCACATGCACCCCTGCTCTGTGTCACAACCCATCCATGGGAGCAAGGGTGGTGCTAGACCTGTTTGCAGCAAGCAGCCTGAATTTGATGCAGGCTACCTTTGTGAATAGCTCCTGCTGGCTTTTTTTGGTGCAAGGTGCACCCTGCAACATTCGTTGTGGCACTTGCCCCTCTCACCATGATGGAGGCTATGAGAATCGGGCCCACTATGTCATTTCCCAAATCATTTTCCAAATATTACTGTGGTAAATCTGGTACTAAACAAGTCATTCAGTGTGCTTAAAATAGGAGTGTTTAAAGAGATCTAACCAGACAATAAAAACAAAGTCAGATACCTAGCAAGACACTTCCAAATCTCTATTCAAAAGCATTTTAAGTCAGAAAGAACAGGTTCACATATTAGATAGGTTCTGGAAGTTGGTCTGCTGTTGCTGTAGGAAGTGGCTCCATTAACATCATTCATGGTAAACATTCTACTAAAATACATGAGTCAGCTGATTTATCATCTGTTTTAGTTGATATGGCCTGTTGAGCTTTAACAAACATGACCAGCCGGTTGGAATCAATAAAGTTTCATCAGGTGTTCTTTATCAAAACTCTTGTTTTGCACTGATATAACATGGAATATTTCCACCAATGTCTGTGATCTCAAGGCAAAACTGAAGCAATGTCCTCCATCTCCTTATATGATAATGTATAGTGTACACTGGTGTGTTCTTGTATAGTATTGCACCTTTCATTCTGGTTAATTTGATCAATTTATTCTCTGTCATATTCTAAAGCAAATGGTGCCAAATCGTAATTGACGTTGAGGATACCGACAATGTTGACTGACATTGTTTTCACTACACAGGTATTCAAAACATATTCACTAAGGGAGGCAAAGAGTTTTCTGTGAAATTAAAATTATTTAGAAGAAAGTCCTTTAACATGTCACACATTGATGTCTTCCTGTTGTTCTCTTCCACTGGTAGACTAAAGAAGTGAAGATTGTTTTTTCAGGATTGTTCTATAAAATATCTTTTTATGATTCCGGGCAATTTTTTCTGTGCATGCACTAAGACTTTTTAAATTTTTTTTATTTATTGAAAATCAGATTTACAACCTTTGAGTAATAGACTGATTTACAAAGGCTCCATGTCAATAACACAACAGAAGACAGGTTGACAGCTTAGTACAATACATATGCTTATTACATGGTATAGGAGTGCATACAGAAAATATATAATGAGTTGAAGTGTATGGCCCATACAATTATGTAGCTGGCTAGACCAGGCAAAAGAGTTTTGAACTTGCCAAGGTTCAAGCAGTCGGGGTTCTGACATTGTCATAAACACAGTCAATCTAGGTGAAGAAATTAACTGCCCCTGTAAATATGATGACAGTTGTTTCTAAACAGTATAGATTGCAAAAGATAATATAACACTGCATCAAATAAAAAGCACCACAACTTGTATCCAGGTCTGTTTCTAAGATGCAGTCATGGAAAAACAAATAAAATAGAGAAGTCAGTGGTAGGCCTTAAATAGTGCATGAGTTAGTCTTTGTCATCTAATGAAAGTTTCATGAAGTTAAGTCTTAGGTTGCATGCTCCCATCTGGTGCTGGAAGGGTTGTGGATTCTAGTCCCACACTATTAACCTCGGTTACTACCCCATACTGATACTGTAGTGCAATACTGGGTAGGTGCTGCACTACTGCAGTTCCATCCGTTAGATCAGATGTTAACCAAGGTTCCATCTGCCCCCTCTGCCCCGGTGGAAGCTAAAGATCCCAGTGCACTTATTGTAGCAAGTAACAAGTAATACAAATATGAAGAACAAAAATAATTTATTAGCCAGAGTCCAGCAAGTTACCCAAGAGTTAACTTGCTTGGCTCCAGCTAATAAATTATTTTGCACTATTTGCGATTACTTTGTTACTTTGTTATTTTTCTCTTGTGGGCGTGCTCACTGTTTTGGACTTTACGTGTTTGAGTGTGCTGCCCTGCATGAGCACCCGCCTCAGTATGTTTTTGTGCAATTCCATTTTGGATTTACACTTATTGTATGAGTAGGGGATGTTCCCCAGCTTCCTAGTTAAGATTCCCATGCAACCCACCTCCCATGGTGCACTTGGAAATGAGCTGCCATAGCTCAGTGTGCCTTTCCTGGTCAAACATTACAAACACATTACAAATAAGTTAGTAACAATTAATGCATTCTTGACCAAATAAGCAGCAGCTTCCTTTCAAACTGGTGATTTACTTCAGCATCATAATCAGAGTACTTGTGTTTTCTTGTTCATATTAGAAAGGAAATTAACACCACTTGCGCAAAATAGTGATGACATGGAAAGAGGATGCAAATAAATTCTAAATGTCACACATTCCATGACTTTTTTACTGCACTTAGAGATAGCTCTATAGGTATCATAGATTAGAATATTGTTGCAATGTGTGTGTGTGTGTGTGTGTGTGTGTGTGTGTGTCTCATAGAAAAAGTGATGGAAACTAACAACTGATCTTTTTACTCTTACAGCTCTTTGACGGCACTGATATGCAATCACTGAATGTTCAGTGGCTCAGGGCTCAAATAGGAATTGTCTCCCAGGAGCCAGTATTGTTTGACTGCAGTATTGCTGATAATATCGCCTATGGTGACAACAGCCGCACAGTGTCACAAGAGGAGATTGTGGAAGCAGCTAAGGCAGCAAATATCCATTCTTTTATTGAAAGCCTCCCAGAGGTAATCTCAGTGATGCAGATATGGAATAGATTGTTCATCAGATGTTATTAAGAAAACTGATGTAATGTAATGTCTCATTGACTTTCTTGTTTCCAGGTTTTGATGCATGCTGCAATACACTATATATGGTGCAAACTAGCACCATTTCTTGCAGATTTAACTGTAGAATTTATAAGGTTACTTAGGTTATTACTTGGAATTCAAAACAAATTATCAATCCTGATTTAAATGCATTCATAACATGAGTCGCTGCAGAGAAAAGGTTCCCCCACATTGGTGTGCCAGCAACCTGCACTCTATAAAAAAGAGTTCAGGCAAATTGGTGACACCAAGATGAGTGACATGCAAGTTGTCGCCCCCCCCCCCCGGTCAGACCGCACATGGAGTCAGCATATTTTTTTGTCTTATATACTTTTACTCATAACTTGACTACTTTACAATATTTTACTCACATTTTGAATATACTGTACTGTTTACATGATCCTACATCATGAACGAGGATGGTGGGAATTTTCAAGTACAGGTCAAAAGGTGACTTCACAGTTGCTCTGTGAAACCACTTTTTGGGTGAAATTTAATACATTCTAGCAACCATTTTCCACACTTAGTACCACAATCATTTTTGTTTGAGATCACGTGTATACCTAAACCAAGATGGTCACTTAAGCCTGGAACTCGAGGCCTCTTCTGCAACAATCCATCACATCTGTAGACAAAACACCTCCAGCAGCAGTATATGCAATACAGAAGTGCACCGTAGGAGTATGCAAGCCATTTCTGAGGGTTTTGAACAGCTGTCAACCCCTCAGAAGCACAAAAAAAGTTCAATTTTTCACCACCAACCAGCCTGCAAGATGGCCATGCTCCAGATCCAGAAAATCCCGTACAGAGCTTCTAGTGACCCCTTACGTGTTAATGCTTGAGGGAACTGCAGCATCAGTGGAGTCAATCAAGGCGGCTTTCAAAGATACACTAGCAAGCCTCAGTTCACTTACTGGGACAGCTACATGGTGGAAGGCCAGATAGCAACCATCACCTCATCTCAACAGCAACAAGACAACCATTTCCAGGTCACCAATTAACAGATCCAGTGGTTAACTGTCAAAATGGAAGACCTCGAAAGGAGAGGGTGCCAAAAAATCCTTCTAATCTGAGGCCCGAATGAAGGGCTGCAGGGAAAAGACCCAGTGGATTGCCTATACACGCATCTCCTGATATGGCTACAGCTCGACCATGCCACCAATAATTTTGAACTGGATCAAGGCCACAGAATAAGGAGGGCAAAAACAGCTACACAACCATCAACCTCAACTGCTGCTCTTTAAATTGATCAGATAACAAGATAAAGAGGTTATCCTTAAATGAGCCAGGGAGCTTCAGGACATCAGTGTGACTGGCTCCTACATAATTTTTACCCTGACTACCCAAGGGGGAGTTCTTGAACACAGGCAAGCCTTTGATAAAATTAAAGCAGGCCTCCACAATAGGGGCATTCAATATTTGCTTTTATTTCCAGCAGTCCAGTCTGTTACTATTCAGGATGCCCCACATCAGTTCTATTCTCTAGATGAAAGCAGACCCTTTTTGCAGGCCATGTTGGGACCAGCTAGACCACCAATCTTAATTGCCATAGTTGTGCCATCACCACCTCATGACACCTCTTTGCCACCAGTGACCTTGACAGGACTGCCAAGCACACTAGTGAATACATATGCATGGAGTAAAGTGTAAAGGGAACAGTTCAGGGACAGTGAGACCATACTAAGGTATTATGTTTGACTCTTGGGGTAGCTGTTACACACCAAGCTGGACTTTTACTGTTAACCACATTGTCTCCCTACCCCTGAATTATTTCTCAATCATGTGGAGGTGATGCAAGCAGTATGATGGGATAATCCCCTATTAAGACAGTGAGGGACACAGAAGCAGAGCTTTCTGCCCCAAGCAGGTAAGAAACGTATCTAGATCTGATATGTTAGCTTCTGTTGTTTGCTAGTTTATTAATGTTCCTGGTTAATTGTTAAAATGAAAGATCCTGACTAGAAACAGGGGTACCTCTCACTGTGAGGACCAAAAGTTAAATTGGTTTATCTAAAAGTAGGAGAGGGATCCTGGAGGCACGTCTGGAAACCAGCTACAAAACATTCCTTCCCCATTGTGGGTGCCTGTTAGAAGGGACAGTTACCAGTCTCTAGCTTTGGGGCAAGCGAGAAATAAGGACAGCTCTGGGGGAACAGCACCATATGTACTAGGGCCTAGCATCATCTTGGTTCCTTAGCAAATGTCTTATGTGAACTGTATGTGCTGCCTTTCTTACACAGCTGGCACTCATATGGCATGGTGAGCAGGCAGGGCCTGGGTGTCACCCATCTGCCATTTCCAGATTCCATGTGAGAATGGGCCTAAGTGCCTTCCTTGCCATGGTTAGCCACAGCAGCTGGTAAGCCTTTACCAGAAGGAAACACTCCAGGGGTTCTCCCCCCTCCTTTGCTTCCTTATTATTTTCTTTTGTAGGGGCTGTGGTTGAACCAGTTTTACATTTGTGTTCCTCATTAGCTGTTAGTGAAAGATGACTTGAGTATTGTATTGCTGTACATATTTTCTTATTGTGTGGGGGTTGTGTGCTCAGTAGGGGGTAGCCTAGTGGGATTGGGGGGTGGAAGCAGGGAGGGGGGTTCTTAGTGAAACCTAGTATCAGGCCTTCACTTTGAGTTATTGCCTCAAGGGATACATTTAAAGTGATGTCCTGGAATGTGCATGGGATTAATTGCCCAATTAAAAGACGCAAGGTACTCCTGAAACTCAAACACATGAACTGTGACATTGCATTAATCCAGGAGACACATTTGACTGAAATTGAGTCTAAGCATCTTCGTTGCTCCTGGGTGGGACAGGTGTATAAGCAAATCCTGATCTTAACTCAGTTGTACCACAGGAAATGAAAAAGTTGTTCAATTGCTGCCACTCCTTTGATGGGGTCTATGTGATAATGGCGAATGCCTAAAGGCGATCACCGTTATCACACAGTCAGAGTGCCGAAAAGATTTTTGCCACTCTGACAACCCCGGCGCACAGGACAACAGTGCCAGGAGAGTTTTTAATGCTTTCTGTGGGGGGCTGTGCACACCCCCCACTTAAGGATTCTCAACTCCAGAGGAGTGCATGTTGGGGGGGCCGTGAAAGCATTAAAAAAAGAAAGGTTTGGGCTGTCTGCAATAAAATCGCACCAGCACCCAGACCGAACCCAGTACCTCATCCACCCCAACCACTAGCCAATCCCCGACACAATGATGCAGCTTGGTCATCCACCGCAGCACCACCCCCTACAGCCCCTCTGCCCCCTCCCAGTCCACGCTCACCGTGCTCACTCCTATCCCCACGCTCATGTACACATACCCACATCCTGTCACCCAGTTCGCCCACCCCCTCATCTGGTCACCCTACCCTCCCATCACCATGAGGGATTGCACCGGGAAGGAGTCGCCATTATGGACAGCGCCCTTCATCATGTGCCCACCTCACGGGTTACCCCTTTGATGCTGTAGAACTGGAACATCAATTTGAATCACCTCATACATTAAATGCTGAAAATAATCCATTTTAAGAACACATCATATTGTACAAGAGATTCATTTATGATTTATTTATAATTTGGAGAGGTACAGTGGGCCAATTAAATCACTTCCATCGATATTTAAATGAATGTACAACAAATATCAGGTTTACTCTGAATTTCAATAATGAAAGTATCCCTTATCTTGCTGTACTGGTTAAACTTACAGAGGATGGGTTGGCAATAACACTTTACAAGAAGGAAACAGCCAGGAATACCATATTTCATGCAAAGAGTTACCATTCAGGGGACCTGCTTAACAGTATTCCATTTTTATCATTTCTGCATATACGCAGAAATTGTAGTTCAGATGATGATTTCAAAGATGAACTAGATAATGCTTATGGATGGTCTGAACAAAGGCATATGGAAGACAAACTTTGAGGAAGGGGATGGGTTCAAGGGGTCACAAAGGCACAAACACTAAAAGTTAGCAATAGAACTAGAAATTAAAACAGAATAGTTTTTTCAACTAAATATAATCACAGATTAGATGCCATCAGAAGGATTTTAAAATCCAATTAGCATATACTTCAGGATTAGCCTCTTAATCAAGGTATATTTCACAGGCCACCTCTAGTGGAAGTGAGAAATGTCTCCACTTTGAAAGGTCATCTGTTCCATACAGACCATCCACAAGGAAAATGAAAAGGGCATAAACGGCTACTACAAGTGCCACTCAGTCCAGGGATGATCCCGTGTGAACATTAATCAGTTTGCAGACACACAAAAAAAAAACTTTTTACAAACATCCTTTTACTAGCAAGGGATATAGTTTCAAACAACATATAACATGTGATACCACGGTACTGTATATACTGTATTACAATGTCCTTGTGACAAAAACTATTAAGGTAAGACAATTCATCTACTAAAATCACATATACAAGAACTCAAATCTAACATCAGAAATAATGTACCTACACCAGGGTGTGGCAGTTAAGATTCAATGCAAAGAAGTGCAAGATCATGCACTTGGGGCACATAAATGCAGGTTAGGAGTACATGATGGGGGGAAGTACTGATGGCCACCAAACAGGAAAGGGACCTGGGAGTAATCATATCTGATGATCTAAAGGTTACTAAACAATGTGAGAAGGCTGTGAGGAGAGCCAGTGGAATGCTGTGGTGCATGGAGAGAGGTATCTCCCACAGAAGGAAGGGGGCAGTGATGCCACTGTATAGAACATTGGTGAGACCTCATCTAGAGTACTGTGTCCAGTTCTGGAGGCTGCATCTCTGGAAGGACATAGACAGATCAGAAACAGTTCAGAGAAGGGTGCCAAAAATGGTCAGGAGCTGGACCAAAAATCACATGAGGGGAGACTGGAGGATCTCAATATGTATCCCCTGGAGGAGAGGAGGGGAGGGACATGATAGAGACTTTCAAATACCTCAAGGGTGTAAATAAGGTACAAGAGGATAGCATCTTTCAAAAAAAGATGTTCAGGAACAAGGAGCCATGATATGAAAATAGAGGGGGGTAGACTTAGGGATAATATGAAAAAGTATTTTTTCATGGAAAGGGTGGTGGATCCATGGAACAGCCTCCTGGCAGAGGTTGTAGGAATAAAAATGGTAAGGGAATTCAAAAACACATGGAACAGACAAGAAAGAACTCTAGCAATAGGAAAGAGAGGGTAAGCCACAGATCATTTAGGATCTGCAGTATATGAAACAGGTAGGGAAATGGGCAGACTTGGTGTGCCAAGCAGTCCTTTCTGCCTTCAAATGCTACTTTTCTAAGTATCAGAACATCTTCTTTCTGCAAGTTACACAGGGACATCACTGAGGTTCTGGGGCTTAGAGGCAGTAAAGCCCCCAGAAAGGGGCAGGGATTTCAATAAATTAGTGGAGTACAGTATGTAGAAATGAAATGGATCCATGAAATGGGAACCATAGACCCTCAGAATGGTATGAATAAGGAGCCAGACTGGACTGTTTGTAGATAATTGTTCGTGGACACAAGCCAAAACTGCGATGGGTCAGACATTGAATGGTAACTCATGATTTAATTATTATGGTATTACTGGGTAGCTATCTCTCACCTAGGCAGCCCTTTCTGATAAACTCTGTTTACAGTATTGTAAGTCAGTGGTGGGGGACAGTTTATATGGACCGATTGGTTTTCTACTGTTCTATGCCAAGTATAAATACCAAGTATAAAAATCTGTTATGAAAAATCACAAGTGACTGTATGTCTTTGATCATGAATGGAATCAAAACTGGACACCACAGCTGGCCCACCTTTACAGCGGTAGGATTACTGCTTGAGGCGCCAGCAACCCGCATTCAGAAATGGACTCGGGTAACTGGAGGGCCTGCCGGGGGGAAAAGGATCGAGTACCCACCGGCCACTCTCCTTCTCTGGGGAGGGGAAGGTTGCCTGTCCCGCTACTTTACCACCACCTGGGTGACCACGGGTGGTGGTGCAGTGGCGACAGCCAGTGGGAGGGGAGGATGTAGGCCAGGAGCCAGAGCGTCTGCATGTCATGAGGTGCTCCACCCCTTGGGTCCCCTTGCATGCCTACATCCTCGGGGGGGGTGGCACCAGAAACATGGAAAATGGCCTCGTGGATGCCGGTATAGATGGGGATCCAAGATCCCAGGCACCATTGTCTGGAAATCCTTGGAGAGGGAGGTCTTTCCTGACCCCCTCAAGGAGGCAGTCATTTGACCACTCCTTAAAAAACCCTCTTTGGATCCAGACTGTCTAGCTAACTACCGGCCTATCTCTAACCTGCTATTTGTTGGTAAGGTTATTGAAAAGGTGGTTGTTCTGCAACTGGATGATCATCTTGCAACTCACAATGTCTATGATACTCTGCAGTCTGGTTTTAGGAAGAAGCATAGCACGGTGACTGCTCTTGTCTGGGTATTGAATGACCTCCTAATGGCCAGAGATTGAAAGGTGCGTACCATTCTGGTCCTTCTTGATCTCTCTGCTGCATTTGACACTGTAGACCATGGTGTTCTGTTGGAGCCCCTGTGGCTTTTTTGTGGGCTGTCTGGTACAGTTCTGAAATGGTTCCATTCATACCTCACAGGCAGGTTTCAGAGAGTTGCCACTGGAATTTATTCCTCTGGTGCTCACTCCCTGCCTTGTGGGGTGCCGCAGGGTTCCATTTTGGCACCCATGTTGTTTACAGTGTACATGCTGCCATTGGGAGATATCATCAGGCGATACAGTCTGAGTTTTCACTGCTATGCAGATGATACTCAGCTGTATATGTCCTTTCTGCCCAGACAGAATGATGCACTCTCCATACTAAATAATTGCCTTGCTGAGATCAGATCCTGGAGGAGTTCCAGCTGGCTGAGATTGAATCCAGATAAGACTGAAGTGCTGGTAGTGGACCCAGGTCATCCAGGGGTGGGTTGGGGGCTGGACAACCATCAGGTTTATTACTTGGTGGTATGTCACTCACTACCTCAGATCAGGTGCGTAACCTGGGTGTTATTTTTGATGATGGTCTGACTTTAAAATCTCGGGTGTCAGCTGTCAACAAATCCTCTTTTTATCATCTGAGGAATATCGCCCGGGTGAAACATCTGGTTCCTCTGTATGATCTTCCAACATTGGTCCATGCATTTGTTACTACCCATCTTGATTACTGCAATTCCCTCTACCTAGGGCTACCAGGGGTTGAAATCCACAACTTGCAGCTGGTGCAGAGCGCGGTGGCCAGGCTTTTGACTGGGACTTCTAGAACCAGTCATATTACGCCTGTGCTCCAAGAGCTGCACTGGCTGCCTGTTCAGTGGCAGATCACCTTTAAGGTTGGCTTGCTAACCTTTAAAGCCCTACATGATCAGGGACCCGGTTACCTGCAAGATCTTCTGGTACCCTACTGCCCCTTCCATCCTCTCTGATCCACCAAAGAAGGATTGCTGGAGATTCCCAAGGTACGATTGAAGGCATCTGGTTCTCATGCCTTCCCTTTTTCAGCTCCAACCCTGTGGAATTCTCTACCTCGACGGTTAAGAGAATACCCTACCGTTGGTAGATTTAAAATTGAGTTAAAAACATATTTATTTAACTTGGCCTTCCCTAGTTATGGATGATTTGATTTAAAGTCTGTTTTAATTCTATTTATATTTGATATATCTGGTTTTATGTACAGTGCCTTGGCTTTGAAAGGTGCTATAAAAATAAAGTTGATTTGATTTGATTTGATAACCCAGCTCCTGGGGACCGTCCAGACTGTCCAACACACACTAATGGACAGGAGGGTAATCACAGCAGCCCAGAAATGCTATTTATGGAATTTAAAACAGCAATACAACCACGTTGTAGCCTATATTCCCCCCAGTTGTGTCCCCCAGGGGCTTGACTGCCCATTGCAGGCTTAAACCCCCAACATGAAAAAAACATTCTCAGTGACTTCAACTGTAACTGGCTTGCAAGCAACAGTAAATGCCACCAAGATATGATTGCCAACCTCTACCTAACTCAAGTTATACCCACACCTACCAGGATCAATTACAAAACTGGGACTGCCTCACACATAGACTGGGTGCTGGGCAGCGACCCTAACAGGATCATCTATTCTGAAGTCCCACCTGATTTCCTGAGTGACCACTCCCCTGTCATGTTTCGGTGGTTGGCAAACCCCCCCCAGCTGCTTCTTCCCACACTAGGACATGAGTGTTTCACTCACATAAGATCCCTCAGCTTTGAGCAATGCTTCAGAGGACAGATTTGGTCCTTCCTGCAGCAGACTCAGGATGTTGATGCTGCTCTAGACTACTTCAACATACACTTCAACACAGTTTGTCACCTAGTTGCCCCTTACAAAACACTCATCAAAAAAGGTATCTCCCAACCATGGTTCACCTCAAGTCTCATGGCTCAAATAAGAGAATGGGACAGGGTCTGATTGCAGTACTGTATGCTCAGTCACAATTCTCTCCTCCAAAAGTACAAAGAGCTTAGATATAGGGGAAAAGCACAAGTTAAAACAGCCAAAGCTAACTATCACAAAAACAAGCAGTATGCCTCCCTCAACATGCCTAAATCCCTCTGGAATGGAACTAATGACATTCTAGGAAACTCTCATAAACCTCTTCCTCACTCCATCCTAATTGGTGAGTTCCTAACTGAGCATAACATCTATAACAAATACCTTTAAAAACATGTTTAGTGACCTCTCTGTCTACACTCCAGCACCCCCCAGTCACCTCATGGAAGCCCATATCACCTCTATGAATAGTTTGCAGCCTGATTTCTACCTTAAGAGATTAACCTGGGCAGATGCATACAAATATCTTACCTGCACAAATATACCAACTCGTATAGGGCCAGACAATATCGACATGAAACTCCTCAAATCTGTGATACATAAGGTTACTTGTCCCCTCCAACTCATCTTTAACTTACCACTTTCAACTGGGCAAGTGCCCAAAATCTGGAAAATGACACGTTACCCCTGTCCACAAGGGGGTGCCCAAGACCTAGTCACTAACTATCGTCCCATTTCAATTTTGCCCCCTCTCTAAAACACTTGAAAAAATAGTTTATAACCAGCTTACCAATACCTGAGCCAGTATGACCTACAGTCATGTGAACAGCATGGTTTCCACAAGAACCACAGTACTTTAACTGCCCTATTAGAATACACAGACCATCTTCACTGTGTCCTGGACAGAGTGGAGCTTGCTGGCTCCATCTTCATTGACCTCACAAAGGCATTTGACCTTGTCAGTCATGCTCTGCTCTGCCACAAATTACCAATCCAGGCCTCTCAGTGAAAGCCACCGACTGGCTACAAAACTATTTTACGGATAGAACCCAAGCAGTAAAATGCCGAATGTCCCTCTCAGACTACAGACCTGTGACAGTAGGGGTCCCAAGGATCAATTCTTGATCCCCTTCTGTTCAGTCTCTTTGTCAATGAACTTCCAAAAGCTTGCTACTCCACAAAACTCCTCCTATACGCTGATGATGCAGTAATCACCACAACACATAGCAACCCAGAATACATCCAGCACAGCCTCTAAACCAACTTATCTGCTATCTGTGACTCTTTCCCAAACAACCTCCTCATTCTAAATACAAAGAAAACCAAATCCATGCTTTTCTACACCAGATATAAAACCCCTACCCCCCTACCCTAGTCATTACCTCTGCCTCAGGTGCCCCAGTTGAACAAGTACCTAGGGGATAATCATTGACTCAAGTTTAACATATTCGGCTCATGTGGATGCTTTAACTAAAGCAGCCAGCTCCAGACTCAGCCTGCTGTATAGGCACAGAAATGCACTCCTCCCTGAAATTAAACAACAACTTCTCAAATGCTGCATTCTTAGTCTCATAGCCTATGACCTTGTGATCTATGGTGCTGCATGTGACAGAGTGCTTGACAGGGTCAGAGGCCTGTTGAATAGGGCCTACTGCTATGCACTCAACCTAAAATGGGACTCCCATAAGTGCACCCTGTATAACAACCTAGGTTGGCTTAACCTCGATTCCCAACTACAACGCATCTAGAGAACTGCAAGCTAAAATGCTACAATACAAAATTCTCCACAAAGCATATCAAACCCCCTTGAGCTGTATAAAGCAGGCCTAAAGGCTGTTAGTGATTGCTGGAGATGTGCTTGACCTCAAGCCTCACTTTTATGTTATTTATTTATGGATACAATTGAAAATAAGAGTTTACTCTCTATTGCCATCCAATAAATTTGAATTTGAATTTGATACACACATCTTTTGAGCATGCTCACGACTTGAAGAGTACTGGTCAACAATCTGGAGTAGATGTAGGCAGGTGACCCCAATTGCCTCTTATCAGAATCCAGTGTTAACATTGCTAGATATCTTGGATAACAGCTCCCCACTTTACCAATCACAACTTCTGTGGGTGACAAGTGCATTTGCAGTTGTGAAATGCATAATTTTGAACTCACTGAAGGGGACTCAGCCCCCCCCCCCACATCGCACAATGAGTGGGAAAATCTCCTTGCTCTGACAGCAAGGTATGAAAGGATGCCACATGTAGCTATGAGTACATTTCACAAATATAACCTGATTTGAGGCCCGTATCTTGAGATCCAGAAACCACATGGACTATAGCACATACCAGAAAGGTAAACTGTCTCTGCTGCAGCTATACCCTCTCTCCTTGGTGAGTTTACACTGCCTTCTTTCCACAGAATCAGTCTGCTGAGCTGATGCTACCTTCCTTCCAGCTGAGTTCACTCTCCTTTTATCCCCCCATAGTAGACATGTGGCATAAGAACACTTAGGGTAATCCCCCCACCTCCAGAATTAGGGCAATGCATACCATTTCACCTTACTCTAACTCTCCTCAGATTGGGTAGTCAGGTTACACCTTGAACTCAGAAGTTGAAGAACTCATATATTGTCCCTTACAGACCATGATTAGGACCCTTCCTACCTGGTTTTGTCTGGATGCTAAGTGAGCTGTCACTGATTTTTGAATCACTATTCATGAGTATGTAAATAGTTCTAGTTCATGAATAACTTGTCTATTACAAGATGTGTAGTCTCCCAGGTACCCCATACCTAGTGGAAAGTGCAGCTCCTGCAGTATATCGTATTGTATACTGTTGTATCTTCCATTGGCAGCTCAGAGCACCTTAGAAGGGAACCAAGAACAAAAATAATCTTTACAGACTCACCAACACAAGAAAGAAAAAATGTGAATTCAACAGTACAGAGGCAGAAAGAGAAGCAGGCATCAGAGACTGTACAGTCCACTGTGCCAACAAAAAGAACCACCAGGGCTGACAAAAAAAGTGGAACAATGAGAACATTAGAAGGAACAGAAAAGGAGGTTTTGTGCATCAATGTCTGCACAGAAAAAAAATACATATCAGTGAGAAATGATGTGCAAAGTACCAAGAGGAGACTGGAAAGGGCACCACAGTCCACACAGGGGTTGTGTACAGACCCCCATGTCGGGGGAGGGAATGGACAAGGATATGATGGAAGGCATTCTTAGGATGGCAGAGAAAGGGGAGATACTGTTGATGGGAGACCTGAATATAACAGATGTTAACTGGAGCACATTTGCTGCAGCCACATCCAACAGCAGGACCATTCTCGATGCCCTACAGATGGCAGGCCTCAGACAGCTAGTTTCAGAACTCACTCATGAGGGAGCAATCTTAGACCTCATACTCTCAAATGGGGGCAGTGAGAGGATCTCAGATCTAGAAGTGGGTTGCCATCTGGGAACAAGTGACCATCAAACAGTGTGGTTCACGTTAAACTCAGCTACAGAGTCAAGCCATACAAAAGTGAGGGTACTGGACTTCAGGAGGGCTGAATTTGGCAAGATGGGAGAGCCTCAGAAAAGCAATAGCAAACAGACTAGAAGAAGCAGTGGAGCAACAATGGGAAATCATCACAACTGCCATCACAGAGGCAACAAGCCTTTGTGTGAAGCAAATAAATCAAAACGAAAGAAAAAGCCACTATGGTTCTCAAAAGAGGTGGCTGGGAAAGTCAGGGAGAAAAAGATAGCATTTAGGAAGTATAAGGAAACACAGAAGGAGCAGGACAGAGAGCTGTACCAGTTAAGGCAGAAGGAAGCAGGGAGGGAAGTCAGAATAGCAAAGGCCCAAACTGAGGAAAAGATAGCCAACTCAGTTAGGAAGGGGGATAAAACCTTTTATAGGTACATCAGAGAGCGTAGAAAGATAAAGGGAGGTATAGTGAGGCTGAATAGAATGAACAGTGGGTGGGCAGAGGGGGACAGTGAAAAAGCAGGGATACTGAATGAATATTTCTGCTCAGTATTCACAAAAGAAGAGGAGGAAGTGCCTAATCCAATTAACAGAAGCACTCTTGATAGGGGGGTCGATCCCATTCTTTTCACAGAAGAAAGGGGTCTGCAAGAACTCCTAAAACTGAAGGTGGACAAAGCAATGGGGCCTGATGGAATTCACCCCAGAATTCTAAAAGAATTAAGGGGGGAACTAGTAACACCACTGACTACTCTTTTTAACAAATCATAGGAGGATGGTGTGGTACCCAAGGACTGGAGGAAGGTGGATGTGATTCCCCTTCACAAAAGTGGGACCAAGACAGAGGCAGGAAACTACAGACCTGTCAGTTTGACCTCTGTGGTAGGGAAAGTAATGGAGTCACTTCTGAAGGAAAGAATTGTTGAGTACCTAGAGGCCAGTGGGGGCACAGGACCCAAGGCAGCATGGGTTCACAGCTGGAAGGTAATGTCAGATGAATCTAATAGATTTCTTTGACTGAGTGACCAAAGTAGTAGACCAGAGAGGGGCTGTGGACATGGCCTACCTAGACTTTAGCAAGGCATTTGACACAGTCCCACACAAAAGATTAATAGTCAAATTAACCAGCCTGGGAGTGGGTCCCAGGGTGGTAGCCTGGGTAAAACATTGGCTGGACACCAGGACACAGAAGTTAATTGTAAATACAGTCCACTCTGAAGAAAGAGGGGTTACTAGTGGGGTACTGCAGGGTTCAGTACTGGGTCCAGTCCTTTTTAATGTCTTTATAAGTGACATTGCAGAGGGACTGGAAGGAAAAGTATGCCTCTTTGCAGATGACACAAAGATCTGCAACAGGGTTGATACTCAAGGAGGCATGGAAAGGATGAGAAGGGACGTGGCAAAGTTGGAGGAATGGTCAGAAGTATGGCAGCTAGGATTCAATGCAAAGAAGTACAAAATAATGCACCTGGGAAACAAGAACCCAGGGGAAGAATACACAATGGGGGGAGGTAGTAACAACAACAAAAAAGGAAAGGGACCTGGGGTAATCATATCAGATGACCTTAAGGTTAGCAAGCAATGTGAGAAGGCAGTAGGGAGGGCTGGGGGTATACTGGGATGCATAGGGAGAGGCATCACCAGCAGAAAACAGGAAGTTGTTATCCCTCTGTACAGGCAGTTGGTGAGACCCCATCTGGAGTACTGCATCCAGTTCTGGCATCCCCATCTCTGCAAGGACATAGGATAGAGGCAGTCCAGAGGAGGGCAACTAAAATGGTGCAGGGTCTGCAAGAGAAGCCGTATGAGGAGAAACTAAAGGAGCTTAATATGTATACCCCTGAGGAAAGAAGGGGACATGATAAGAAACTTTTAAGTACCTCAGTGGAATCAACAAAGTCCAAGAGGGTAGCATCTTTCAGAAAAAGAGATGTGTAAGAATAAGGGTACACAATTTAAAGATGGGGGGGCAGTTCAGGGGCAATGTGAGGAAGTATTTTTTCACAGAGAGGGTAGTGGATGCATGGAACAGCCTTCCTGAGGAGGTTGTGGGGTCTAAAACTGTGGAAGAATTCAAGAATGCATGGGACAGACATAAGGCAATTCTTGTGGGTGGTAGGAAGAAATAGGCTGTTGGTTAACTAGGATCTGTGGGCTACCCTGTAGGTAGGGAAATAGGCAGACTAGGTGGGCCAAGTGGTCGTTGTCTGCTGTCAAAGTCTATGTTTCTATGTTTCTATGTAAGCGTGCAACAACAATGGTTAAAGTTGCCACCTCCACTACTAACACACCAACAATGATGCCACAGAGCAGTACTAATCCTATAGCACTTGATCGCCATTCAAACTGTGCCATCAGGAAAGTAGTGCAAAGGGCATGAGTAGGGTTACCTCAATCACCATCATGTTTTGCTTCTACAATTGCCCTGAATTAGCTATTTTGCTATACTGGCCAAGAAGTCAGCATTGGAGAAATGTATGAACCTGAACTGCAGAATAAATCTGCAAGAGAAATTTGTTAAAGCCCTGACAGACAAACTGACATCTCTAAAATGCCCCCAAAACAGGAAGGAAGATACTCAAGATGAGAAATCTTAAAAGCTTTAACAATTCTAAACAAAAAAAGTTGCAACAGTCTGCAAGCAATACATTGGGGAATCAATTTGACAAGGATGATGACAATATACAAGGGTTATAAGCATGCAACCCACAAATCAGGATTGCCAGCAGAAACCTTTCAGCAGGTGAAGAATTTCTGTGAAGAGGTAGCCACATCACGACTTAATAAGAAGGCATTCTCAAAAAAAATGGCAGAAACAAAAGTATTCCTTGATAAACCCTATTAGTGCATTCCTTGTGGAGTTCTGCAAGCAAAATCCTGAAACATTACTTGAGAGAATAAAGTTCAACACTCTATGGCCACAGCATGTCAAACTTGTATGAGAACAGAAGCTGGAGCAATGTGTATGTAAGTACTGTGCCAATGCAGTATTAAAGCTGCTGGCAATCGATCAGACCACTGATATACAAAAAGACATTGGACTGCAAAGTGCCAAATATTTATAATGTGATTGAACTATGTGCAGCAAGTTACCCAGCCAAAAATGTATCCACAATGACTGTGTTGAGAACATTTGCAAAAAATGTAGCACCAATGCTGTTTAGAAGAAAGTTACTGAACTATTGAAAGGGCACAGTAATGGTATGGTGTGGTGGCAGCAGTGTGAAACCATAACAATTTATGTAAACAATGCACAAATAAAATTGAGAAAAATGTTAAAAACCAAGACAACACCCTTCCAGCCAGTGGAACTAATGAAAGAAGACTTCAGGTTTCTGGGATGCCACCTGTTTGTGGCATCTTGACCACATTAAATGACAATATACCTGAGGGATGGGTCCTGATGGTTTTGGACTTTGCTGAAAATTATGTATGCCTGTGTCAAGATGAGATCCAATCTTGTCACTGGCACCATGAGTAGGCCACTGTTCACCCAGTTGTTTCTTATTATCAGTGTGTCAGTGTGAGTAATGTGCATACACTGCAACAGAATTGTTAGTTTTCACCTCTAGTGACCTAAAGCACAACCACAGCACTGTGCAGCATTTTGTTAAAAAGTCCAAAGATCACCTTCAAAAGATTTGCTCAACATACATCACAAATGATGTGCAGTTCACAGACAACTGTTGGAGCCAGTACAAATCCAAGTGGGCTTTGTGAGACATCTAACTAAATATGGATTAAAATTGAATGTGCCTTTTTGGATCTCACCATGGCAAAGGCTCCTCTAGTGGAGAGAGTGCCATCATCAAGTCTATGGCAACTAGTGTGCTGCAATCCAGGCAAGTAGTCATTGCCTCAGCTAAAGACCTCTTTCAATACTGCAAGGAGAACATGATTAGAGAAACAGCAGCTGATGGTTGCAGCAATTTCAGAAGAATGCTCTTTTGAGTGGATGACAAGGAAATAAGAAGGCATGAAGGACCCACTCTCAAGACAATACCTGGGACCCACAAAATAAAAAGTATCAGGTCTGTCACTGATGGTGCGGTTGCAACCAGACGTTATACAGGTAGCTGCTTTTGCATGGCTAGCCAGAAAGGTGATCTGGTGAGGTCAAGATGCTTAAGGATTCTTTTGGTCATTTGCATGTCACTTTTCAGAACAAGCTGAACAACAATGTGCCCTCAATGTCTGATAGTACCAGCACACATACAAGCGCCATGCCACAAAACAATACTTTGGCTGCAGAAACTGATCCTGCCAGCAAACGGATGACCAGCATTCTGGAAAACAATATACTTCCAACTGCAAAAACTGCTCCTGCCAGCACACAGATCACCACCATGCCAAAAAACACACCTTTGACTGCAGAAACTGATACTGCAGGCACACACCCCATCACTATGACTGAAAACAATGTGACCTCTGCTTCAGACTCCACCTCTCATCCGGAACCACAAAAGTCCGGCAAACAACTGGACATAAACATTGATCACTTCTATGCAGTGTACTTTTCAAAGACTTTTTACATAGGGCAAGTCAAAATATTTGATGAAAAGGAAAGATTTGAGTTAAGCTTCCTCCATCAGTATGGGGACAATGTCTACATATAGCCATGGCATGATAAACACAATAAAATTAGGAGAAGGTGAATACTTTGTGGACCAATAAACATGTCTGGCCACCCAGCTTTTAAACTCCCACCTGAAGAATTACAAACAATCTGTGAAAAATATGAAAAAACTGAAACAAAAGAGGAATTAAGTATTGCTCTGCAGGGCTGCTTCTGGCTTGAAGTTGAGCAGTCACGACACTGATTTTTTGACATTACGCTACCATGCCTTGTTATGCTTGTATGCAATTCATTATCAACCCATACTCTTTTACCACCAAGTTGTGAAAACAGCATAGTATTATTTATGATAGCTGTAATTGTAGACACTGAGAACAATTGGTGTCTCTTGGTATGCTCTTCACACATCAAAGTATGCTATTTCTGGACACAACATGCTGTTAGTAGAGTGTGGGTTCAATAAATATGCAAGGTTTGATAATGGTAGTCAGTATTTGGCATTAAGATTGTCAAGTTTGCAAGGTAAACTATTAAGGATTCTGTTCAGTAACATTTAAGATTGCTTAGCTTATGCAGCAAATATCAATTATATTTATTCCTCGACATTTATTCAATCCTTGTAATTGTATACTACCTTTCCAGGGTTTGACATACCTTGTTATCTATTTGGTTGTTATTAGTAAACTTTTTAACTTCAAACAGCTGTTTGGTGTCCTTTGTTACATGCATCATAACTCTTTGGTGTCCTCTATTACATATTCCACCTTGAGCATTCTTTTTCTCATGTGTATGTTAGGCAGTGATCTTACAACATACCCGCTTTTTACTGGCTTGATCATGGCATCTTGAATTACATTTTACATTTTATCTGTTGTGGAATTTAAAAGTTGTTCTTCATATCACAGTTCGGTACACCATTTTCATAAACATACCCATAAACAAACAAATAAATTGTGGGGGCTGTCACAAACCACACTCATGAGGGTTAGGTCCACTGAGCTCACAATGCCACAATGCCCACCCCTAAGTGCAATCCATGACAGGGAGGGGGAAATCAGGGTATACCTTCTTTGAATCCCTTTACAGTGCTTGTTGGCTTCACAACTGAACAGTCGCCATGAAGTCCCAGGGTCCCCTCTTTACTCTGGATCAGGGTGAAATACCAGTCTTGAGCCTTGTAGCCAAATATGAACCCTTTGTGGTTGTTACATAAAGGGGGAAGATCCAGGCATTGCATTCTCTTCGGGGTAGCATTGTAGTCCTGATTCTGCCTTCTCCCACAAGATGTGCAATAACCTGGCTCAAATCTCACCAGGCTCTTCCTTGAGACTGTCATATTCCCCCTATCTTATCCAGACTTTCCCTTTTTAGACCCTTTGTTTGATCTGGTAGCTTATGATGGCCCCCTTAGCAATAACGGTTTAGTCACAGATTAATACTGAACCTCTCACAATCACACACACAATTATAAGAAAATCTTGCTCAGGCCAGTTCTCTTAAAAACAAAATGTTTTTACTAAATAGTTACTAATCATACAGTTGCAACTAAAAAGGTTTAATCTTTTTGGTCACAGCATAGCAAAAAAGTGGAATTGTACAAAAAATTGCACTATGACAGTCATCTAAAAATCTACCTTAGTTTGTAGGGAACTGAAGTCAGTAAAGAGTAAGTGCAGTCTCTAGTTCTTAGTCTGTGCTGTGGCAGTTTTGCTTCTCTGTGTGTTCAGGAAAGAGTCCAGATGAAAAGTGTGCCGTGATCTTCTGCTTACAGAGGTATATATAGTCCCTGGCAGTCTGAAAAAAACCTCTGTGGTTTGAAGCTGGTGGCCTTCTCTCTTAGGCCAGCAGAGGTCACATTTGCACTTTCCCAAAATCTTATTTTCCTGATAATCTTTGATGTCTCAGTGTCTCACTAGTAACACAATTGACATCAGTGAGTCAAGAATTCACTCAGGTCTGCCAGAAAGGATGTTCCTGTCCTTTTACCACATAAGATGTAATTTAATATAACAGTTTCCTGGAACAAAGCATCCTATCTCTGAAATGCATGGTTTATGACAGGCAATGGATTTTGGCATAGCTCTGTTAAGGGACCTGGAAATGCAATCTCAGTTTCCTGTCAGCAGCTGCCCCTCATATCAGATAGTCTAAACATTTTCAAAATAAATCCAGTCTCTCTCACTATTCCATGTGATTCTTTCATTAATACTGGAATTTTGGTGGCATTTTAAATGTCACAAAATCACATCACAAAAACATATATAACAGAATTATAATTGCAAATATTACACAGCTAGGGCCATTCTCACCACGGGGGCTAGCCCCATCATGCCTATAAATTGTATTTCTTCTTCATCCTCCTCTGTTTCATGAGTGAGAATGCTGAGGGTGTTCACCATTTGTTTGATGAATGTTGAGTAGTAGGTGTAATCCTCTATGGGCCTTGGAGGGAAACCAAACTCTTGGTCAGGTGAACCATCAGATTCTATGGGTTTATGTTCCTCCTCTTCATAATACACATTCCCTCCTGTACAGGCAGATGATCTGGAACCTGGGGAGGTGTTAGGAAGATTATACAAATTTCCCATGGCCCAGAAGGCTTGGGAAAAAATAGCATACCTTAGTCATGTCCTCTGGTGAAGACATTTGTTTCTGATCCACTGTCTGCTCCTTTTCTTTTGCAGGAGGAGTGGCATAGGTATGATTTTCTTTTTGTTTATTTTTTCTTAACAAGCACATGTTCTGAGGCTGTTTTACTTGGATTTTTGCCATCACTGGAATCAGGGTTGCCCCTGTAAGACACGTTGATGCCTTTTTCATCCTTTCCAAGCCTTTCTGATTGCTGAGCAGCTTTATCTTTTTTTGTCCTATCCCCGCTGACAGGGACTGCTGCTTATGATGTGAAGAACCCTTTAATGCATACGCTCTACCATTATTAGGAACTCTGTCAGAGACTTCATCGTGGTTTGCTGACATAGAGGCAGACTGAGAAGCCATAAATACTTCTCTTTTTAAAGCCATTTTCATTTGGGTTTTAGGGTAAATCAAGGTCTTGACCCAGGCACTGTAGACAAAGCTAATGGCAGTCTGCCTTTGCCAGGAGCTGAAAAGAGTTTATACAAAGTCTAAAACCTGTGGGTCATGTTCTCTTTTTAGATCTATCAGTCATGCTAAACACTGAAAAGACCTATAAAATACAGTATCTGGTTCCGAGTCACAAACACAGTAAAAATAAAATATGTTTATCTTAAATGTATACAAACCAATTTAAATTGAATAAAACACAAGTGATTTAAAGGTTTTATTTTACTCAAAATGCAGTTGGCTCCCTCATGTGGGAAATGTGTTATAAAATGGCTTTCTCTGGTTCATGGGAACTGATCAGGTAGTTTCCAGCTGTTTCCCTACTACTGAGGTCAGGCTTAATTGACTGCAGTTTCTTAGGTTATTTCTGTTACTACTTTTGTGGAGTGGCACCACTTTAGCTACCCTCCATTCCACTGGCACAACCTCTGTTTCCAGGGAGCAGTTATAGAGCTTGGTCAGTAGTGCCACCACTGTCTGACTCACCTCTCTCAACACACAATACCAGCTACAGGGTGAGCTGTATAAAAATCATTGTGGGGTTTTATCACACTATAGTCAATTTCATGTGATCTGCCCAGTAGCTACTATTGGATCATTTATGGAATTATTGTTGTAAAGCTGCAGAGCATCCAATCATTTTTTGACAGTTCACATTTCCTGGTTACAAGCTTTAAACATAGAAACAGAATCTGAAGGCAGATAAGGACCACTTGGCCCACCTACCCACTCTGATCATTTTTTTCTTAGCTACATCATCACCGCAGACCCTACTTGGTCTATAGCTCTTTCTCCCTTTCCCCATTCCTTTCTATTATGATTCCACTGTGCCTATTGTATGCATTCTTCAACCCCCCACTGTTTTTGCCCCCACCACCTCAGCTGAAAGGCTGCTCCAGGAATCTACCACTTGTTCTGTCAAGAAGTACTTCCTCGCATCTCTCCTGAAGCTACCCCATCCAGCTTCATAGCATGTTCCCTTGTTCTTGAGCACCTTTGTTTCAGAAAAATGATCCCCTCCTGTATCTTTTTAACCCAAGTGAGGTATGTAAAGGTCTTTATTAAATCCCCCTGTCCCTCCTTTCTTCCAGGGTATACATATTGAGGTCCTTTAGTCTTTCCTTGTAAGGCTTTTGATTCAGCCCAGCACCATTTCGGTTGTCCCCATCTGGACCACCTGCACTCTATGTTCTTCCAGAGAAGTGGTCTCCAGAACTGGACACAGTACTCTATTTGGGGTCCTAGCAGCCATACCCTTGACCTCTCCTCTGGTTGTCTCATGCCTCTACTCATCCTTTCCAACCTTTTGAGCATCCATCCTATTACAGATTTTGGTGTCATCTGCAAAGAGGCAAACCTTCCCTTTAAGCTGTTCTGCAATGTCATTTATAAAGACATTAAAGAGGACCAGTCCCAACACTGATCCTTGAGGCATCCCACTGGTCACCTTCCCTTCACTGAAGTAAACTCCAAGTACCACCACCCTTGGTCATCTATCCCCTAACCAATTTCTTATCCAGTTTACCTCCTTTGGACCCACTCTAAAGCATCCAAGCTTGCTTACTAGTCCCCTATGTGGAATGGGGTTGAAAGTCTTACTGAAATCTAGGTAGGCCATGTTCACCACTCCACACTGATCTAATTCCTTTGTCACCCAGTCAAAGAAATATATCAGGTTCATTTGACATTACCAAGGACCCATATTTTCCATGATTACGTGGCTGTGGAGTTTTCCACAGAATTTAATGTAATCCATGGAATTCACTACCGCACACCATGCATCATTGCAGGGTAGCAGTATATCTTGCTCAATGCTTGGTATATCATGCAACCAATAAACTTTTCACCATTACCACTAATTAGTCTACAGTTTACACTGAAGAATAATATTTTGCAGTTTATACTAACAGAGGAATACTGTTCCACAGCTTACATAAACTGAGGATTATTGTTCCACAGCTTACCTAAACTGAGGAATACTGTTCAGCAACTTGCATAAACTGAGAAATATTGTTCCGCAGTTTGCATAAATTTGGGGTTTGCATAAGATGAGAATATGGAGGGGAATATAGCAGTTCTGGGTGAAGACAAGAATCATACCACAAACTCAAGCAATATGGGGGTCCCAGGGTTCCTACAAGGCAGACTACTCAGTGCAGTTATGCTGACAGTTTTAGATCAGCATACATACCTATCTGTTGATACTCCACCATCTCCCTGTCCTGCTTGTGGTTTGATGTCCCACTGCTGCAGAATTGCTGCAGAATCAGCAGTTGTTCTGCCACAGAAAATATGACGTCCTGCAGCAGAATGTAGGTTCACTTTGCCACAGTGAGCACAGGGCCTTTCTCTGTGAACCCATGTTGTCTTGGATCTTGTAACCCACTGGAGTCAATATATTCAACAGGCTTTTCCTTTAGCGGTGACTCCATTAACTTTCCAACCACCAAGGCCAGGCTGACTGGCCTCTAATTGTCAGCCTCCTCTCTGCTACCACTTTTGTGAAGTGGTATTACATCTGCTCTCCTCCAGTCCTCAGGAACCAGTCATGTTTCCAGTGAGCCCTCAAATAGGACTGTCAGAGGTTCAGTCAGTACCTCCCTGAACTCCCTCAGTACCCTTGGATGCACCCTGTCTAGTCCCATTGCTTTGTCCACCTTCAGATTAGTGATTCCTTTCATGATTCTCTCCTCTGAAAAAGGACTTATGTCTACCTTGCTCTCTCCAAAGTTTCTGTTACTTTTTTATGGCCCTCTCTTCTCCTTTCTCTGTGAACACTGAAAACAAGTATTTGTTCAGGATGACAGCCTTTTCCTGGTTCCCCCATGTGCATTCCCCCTTCCCTTTTTAACCCTGCAGTCCCACCCCTGGCCTTCCTCTTTTCATTTACATTCCTAAAACTTGTCTTGTTCCCTTTTGCTACTGCCTGAGCAATTCTCTCTTCAGTTTGTGTCTTTGCACTCCTTACTGCTTTTCCTACTTCCCTCTGTTTCCCCTGACACACCTCCCTGTCCTCCTTCTCCCTCTGCATCTCCTTATATCTTCTGAATGATACCCTTTTAGCCTTTACCTTTTCAGTCACCTCTTTCGAGAACCATAATGGTCACATTTCATTTTGCTTTTGCCCACTTTTTAGGGCTGCAGTGGTCATAGCCCTGCAGACTTCTTGCTATCGGAAAAGCACTCAGTGCATTCCTTCTGACCATAAAATATGTTGGAGTTGCAACACAGTCACCTCCACATCTGTGAAGGACTCTACTCACTGGCTCCACTGGCAGTCACACCGCACTATTTTTCTCTGTCTGCAGTCACAACAGAACACGGTACACTCTGCCATGTCCAAGATGGCTGCCAAACTGTATTGCACATGTGCAACTACTAGCACATGTGCAGTAGAGAGTGGCAGCCATCTTGAACACAGCAGAGTGTGCCATGTTCTGTGGTGAAAGCTGAGTTTTTTTTAATTATGGCTATTCTACCACCCAACCTTTCCTCTCAGCACCACCCCACCCCTCAGAAGTTTAACAATGACACTGGGTGCCTAATCCCCAATGTCATAATCGTGTTCCATTGGACCTTTTTAAATATATATATTTTTCCCACCTGACCCTCCCTCTCAGCAACCCCCCAAGAAACATAACATTGACTCAGGGATTCCCTATCCCCAGTGTCATGATGGTGAATATGCAGTTGTTATTTTTTTTTACCTGTAAAAGAAAACATATTTTACCTGTAAAAGAAAAACATCCATCAATGTCTTTTGTGTGCATTCCTTACCCCCCACCTCATTCTTCGTCTCAGCACCCATGACTCCACATCACCCTTAAGTCCTTACTTTCCCATCATGGGTCCAACGCCTTAATCCTCTATGGACCACAGACACAGCTTCACTCTTCAAAGCTGGACTGTGAACTGAAGAAACAAGTATGCGGTTCTATGTATGTCAATGGGGTTTTGAACTTAGTGGCATAACTTGGGCATCTTTGCATATTTTTGTTCCAAATTTTCAACATGCCTTTTTTTGGGACCCCACCTCATGAACAATTGCACTGACTTTAGGCAAATCTGTCCCAAAAGGTGATTTTGTGGTTCCTGCATGAAATCACCTTTCGGGCAGGAATTGAACATTTTCTCTGCCATTGTTTATGAGCTGGGGTCACAAGAAGGCTATGTGGCAAATTTGGTGTAAAAATATTTCAAAACAATGAAGTTATGAGTCTAAGTTGAATTTTGCAAACAGGTTCATAACTTTGGTCATTTTCAATATTTCTACCCCAAATTTATAACATAGCCATATCTTTACAGCATCTCATAAATGTAACAGCTGTCATTTTTCACATTCTGGCCAAAATTATTTTTTTTATATCCCGAGAGTTGATTTTGTGGTCCCTGTGCAAAATCACCTTTGGGGCAGGAGATTAACATTTTGTTTGCTCTTGTTCATAATGTGGGATCATAAGAAGGTTATGTTGAAAATCTGGTGTAAAAATATTAAAAAACAATAACATTATGAGCATACATTGAATTTTGCAAATTCAGGCTTATAACTTTGGTAATTTTCAATATTTTTATCCCAAGTTTACAACATAGCCATATCTTTACAGCATATTATGAATGTGAAAGCTGTCATTTTTCACATCCTGGTCAAACAATTTACATCCCAAAAGGTGATTTTGTGGTCCCTGCATGACATCACCTTTCAGACAAGAATTAAACACTTTCTATGACATTATTCCTGGGTAGCCCATGACATGCATGACTGCAATTGAGCAAACCACAAAATAGTGACTTAATCACAGCGCATGTCATGGGGGCTACTGATGAGGTAGGGTGACCAGATGGGGGTGGGTTCATGCATGTAGTGACAGGATGTTGCTTCATGTACGTGCGTGGTGGGTGGGAGCAAGCATATTCAGCAATGGGTGGGAGGGGCTTTGAGGGGTGGTGCTGTGGTGGGCTGCCGAGCTAGCCCCGTGGTATGGTAGGTAGGTTTGTGGCTTGGGTGGACAGGGTGGTGGGTTCGGGTCTGGACACAGGTATGATTTTTGCTGCAACCAGCCTGAATTTTTTTTTTATGTTTTGCACTCCCCGACATGCACCCCCCTGGAGTTGAGAATCTTTAACTAGGGGCATGGGGAGGGCAAAGCCCCCCCATGGGAGGAGTGCAGCCCACTGCATAAAATGTTAAAATTGTAAGTCCCCAGCACTGTTTTTCTGTGAGCCATGGAGTCACAGTCACCATTATGACATAGAACCTATTCCTGAGGTGGGATCAGACAAAGGCTATGTTTTAAATTTGATGTAAAAATATTTATTTTAAAAACAAAGTTATGAGGCTATGTTGAATTTTGCAAATGCAGGCTCATAACTTTGGTAATATTTAAAATGTTTACACAACATTTTCAACATCACCATTTCTCTACAGCACCTCATGAATATGACAGCTGTCATTTTTAAACTCCTGCCCAAAATGAGTTTTTTCACCCTGAAAGTTGATTTTGCAGCCTCTGTGCAAAATCACCTTTAAGTCAGGGGTTGAACATTTGTGTCTGCCCTTCTTCATGAGGCAGGGTCATAACAAGGCTATGTTGAAAATTTGGTGTACAAATATTAAAAAGCAAAATTTCAATATGTTTACCCCTAATTCCTTGGCTGCAGCCCTATAGGCTCTGGCCACAACCTGTTTGACACAGAGGTGCGTTGCCTCTCCTTAAATCAATATCTGATATATCTGTAAGCCACCCAATTTGTGTCTACTACTTGACCTTTTTTCTCATCACAGTCTCACTCTCCATTTCACAAGCTATATCTGCTGCAGTGATAAGTAGCTCATCCAAAAATGAAGCTCTTAAAATTGGGTTACACATTTATACCTCAGTATCCAGTTGCAGTCTGCATAGTGCACCTGCATTACAATGGTGGTTTGAAACATTGTGTTGACTATCATAGTGAAATGCAACACAAATTATAATTTAGTATAGATGAAGTCACTGTAAAAACTTCCCAGAAAGAATGGAAGTTAGGTGTCATTATAAACAAAGCTTGACAAGGTCTAATCAGTGTAGCAAAGCACATGGAATAGCAAACTGTATAATGGGGTTTATCAGGTGTGGATTCACAAGCTGCAGTGAAAGGTAATCATGCCACTGTACAGGTAACTGGCCAGACAACATCTGGAGTATTGTGTGCAGTTTTGGAACCCTCACCTAAAGAAAGATATAGGGAAAATAGAGGTGCAAAGGAGGGTGGAAATTATGATTCAAGGACAGTAGTGAATAAATTACCAGAAGAGGATACATTACAGTATGTACTCATTGGAGATTAGTAGATAGAGGGACATGATGGAGATCTTTAAAGTAATGGGTTGACATAACAAGGTAATCAAACACCAGTGAGATTTTGAGACTAAAATATCATACACAGGGACACAATCAAAGATTGACAGGAGGAACATCTTTACCAAGACGGAGGTGAAGAGACAAAACAGACTGTCCAAAGAGGTGGTTAATGCTGGGTCTATCCCAGAATTCAAGATCAATGGGACAGACAGAAGGGGATAGTAAAGTACTCATAGGGTCACATGAGCACTGAGAATGCAAGCGAGAGCCAGTAACTCTTGGTAGAACACCAGGGCAAACAATATGGATGAAAATCCTTTGTCCTTAATAATCCATGTACAGTATACTATGAATTAGTGACCATCTCTGTAACCTAGCTACTGCCGATGAAGATACTGCAGTTTGGGTCCTAGGATTTTAGGTTAGGTTTCTGGTCTATAATCAGTGTGAATTTTCTACCATTAAGGTACACATGAAACTTAATGGCCTCTAAAACCATTCCTAAAGCCTCCTTTTGTAATTTGTGCATATCCTCTTTCTCTTTCTTTGGGAATGACAAGTGTAGAATATTTTCTTTTTAATTACCATCTTGCATTTTATGAGAAATTACAACCCTACACCAACTGCTGAGGAATCAAGGGTCAAAACTACAGGCAGTGTGTTACACAGCGATACACTTAAACATGGAAATGTAAGGAGCAATTTTTCACCAATGCAAAAACGTTTACTCATTCTTTTGACTAATCCCATTTCTTATCATTCTGTAGCATTTGTATTGTAGATTTTATCAAATAGCTAAATTTAGTATTCAGTCTTTTTAATAATTTAAAAATTCCAGAAACAATCTCAGGGCAATTAAAATTGTTGGGTTTGGCAGCATGAGCTATAACCTTTTTTTCCCTTCATTTG
Organism: Neoceratodus forsteri; assembly: GCA_016271365.2. NCBI lineage: Eukaryota > Metazoa > Chordata > Ceratodontiformes > Ceratodontidae > Neoceratodus > Neoceratodus forsteri. Next base: position 1,382,267,992 of record CM057456.1, on the reverse strand, counting down.
CCAAATACTCTCATAATCAATTCTCTGACCCAAGTGTGTTGTACTATCTTGGGGAAAAAAAATCACATCTTTCTTTTCTAACATCTAACTTTGTTTCCCCCAAACAGCTTTCATATTATGCAAATGGAACTTTGTATTTTCACCTTTAACAAGAATATCATCAAGATAACATATTACACCAGTCAATCCTCTTCAAAACTGGTCCATAATCCATTAAAACACAGTAGGAGCACTGGTTGTCCAATAAGGCTACAAATTAAATTGATCTTAGCCATTCTGCATATTGATGGCAATATATGACTTTAGTGTTTCATTTAGAACCATTTGCTGATAAGCTTGTCACAGGTCAAGTTCTCTGAATTGTTTTTCCTTCAGTGAGCATATTAAATCAAGTGGTCTAGGAACTGAGAACTCATCTACATCAATTCCGGGGTTTACAGTGACCTCTTGGGCCTGATTCCAAGACAGCGATGAGAGCAAGGTGCAAAGTGTGCCAATGTGTAAAGTTACGCCAAATTCCCTATGACGTGCGAGCTGCACCATATTCCAAGAGAATCAACAGATACGACAGAAAATGCAGAATTACGCATGTCGCAAGTTACGCCCGCAAGACAGGCATAATTCGCAATAGGGGTGTAGCATTACACAAGTCGCAACCTGCAGTACTGTCAGCAGCACATACCTCTCGACTGTCCCACAGTACATGGCACTGTTCCCTACTGTACGTCCCATCACTTCTTTGTTCCAAAGTGGGATGCCCTCTCCCGCAGTCTGTGTTTGGCTAGTGTGCTGCATGCTATGGTACATGTTGCATCAGGTATGTATTTCATTTACTATTGGCCTGTCTGGCCATGCTGCTACCTATTTCACTGTGTCCTGGGCTTCCTAGGGCACATTTTCTTGGGTGTTCCACTGTATGCCCATTAGTTCCACATTCAGGGCCTACTGGTTGGGGGTATGCTGCAGTCTGGCTTTGGGAGGGGATTCTATGGCCTGTTCTCTGGTTAGGATAGCTTTTCCTTGTTCTAACTTACATTACCATGCTCTGGCATGGTTCATTATGCCACCTGTTCTGGAAGAGCAGTTCTGTGGTGCTGTTGTGTTACACATGTCATAAGCCACATTATGCAGTGATGTAGGCATTCTTTGGCATAACTGCGGGCTTAACTTGCATTTGTCATAGCAGTTGCGGGTTGCAGCATAAGTGTTCTTTTGGAATTGCGCATATCGCAAATTGCTGGCCTAACTTGCAATTTACACTATCAGGACTGGCATACTGCATTTATGTCTGGCGTAACTGTCCTGGAATCGAGCCCCTTATCTTAAAGTTACCTTAAAGGAGGCAGTATAGTGTAGCAGTTAAGGGCACTGAGCTGCAAACCTGGAGACCTGGGTTTCAACCCCATTAGCCCCCACTTGCACACTGTGTGACCCTGAGCAAGCCATTTAACTTCCTTGTGCTCCCAGGTTGTACCTAGAAACAAGCTCTGGCTTAATTTGCCTTTCCTGGTTAAACAATTTCCGCTTTTCATATACTGTCCACAAATCCTGACCTTTCTATCTGTTTTAGGTACATACAAAATGGGTACACCCATTTGCTGTAAGCTATTAGGGGAAATTAATGTCCTCTTTGTCCTATTTTGTCAGTTCGTGATATACAGCATCCCACAATGCACAGGGCATGTGTTGAGTCATAAAGCATTTTGCCACAGCATTTTGAACAGAAACAACCAATGTAAATACGCTACTGAAACAAACAAAACAATAAAATAAAAAATGAAAAGTGAGACGCGTCTTCTTAAAAAGCCTCAATAGTGTTACTACAAGATTAGAGAATAAACTCAGTCACCACATAGTAACAGATTTCTTAGCAAGCTTTATTTTGTCATCAGTTGGAAGACATTTTGTTAGCAACAAACACATAGTTGTCAGCAGAAAAAGGCCCTGCAGCCCATAAAGTTTGCCCAGCTCTAACAATATAATGTTTGTGAATTTAGTTCACTGTCAACATTTCTTATCCTCACTAGCACTTCCTCAGGGATCAATGTTAGCTCTTTGAAGATGCAGATTGATACTTTCTGTCCAGAGAGAAAAAACATAGTGTGGGCTCAGAACTAGAAATCTAAATTCTGGGGCTTAAAAAAAGCAGGTGCCTTATCTGCTGACCTCAGCAAAATGAAGATTAAAATTGAGCAATACACTCTGAAGGAGTATTAACGAACATGTACATATAGCTAACATAGAACCTTGAGGAAGTGACTGTGTGATTCTGAAATGTTGGCAGTACACCATTGTTTTTTTCCAAACATACGTAGCATAGCTTCAATGCATTTCATCAGTCCCATGTATACTTCGTGCACACAATTACTTCATAGAGTATTTTAAACACAGCATTCTACTTTATCAGTGACATTATGTACTTTAAACTAATCTAGCTTTAACTTCTGATTCCAATTATAGGATTGAATTTGAGGTGGTGAGGGAATCCTTCAACAAAAATAAGATCATGTCACTAAACATTAGGGCTGTGGATTTTGCTATTCTGAGAAATATGGTTGTGGCTAATTTGATGAATGTACCAATACTGTGTGAGAAGGCATGAAGCAAAAATATATTGGAGACAATTACTAAATGTGGCCCCATGTGTAACAAGTGAAAGAGGGCTAGTGGAGGTATCCATGGTTGTCCAGAGAACTTCAGGAGATACTACAGAATAAAAAGAGGGCATATGAAAACTGGAAGGATTCTGACAACAGAGTGATGGAAGCAGAGTATACAGAATTACAGGATGGTTGCAGGGTCCAGACCGCCCAGGTCAATGCTGGTCTGGAAGATAGACTCATGCAGATAATTGTGGGGCAGAGTAAATCTTATTTTCAATACGTAAGGAATGAAAGAGGAGTCAATGATTTAAGATGGGGCCTTTGATCATTGGAGAGGGGAGGGGAGGGGAGGGGAGAGAATATTAAGTAAAGCAAAGGGAATAGCAGATGCACTGGATAATTACTTTGTGTCAGTATAGAGCCAGGACATCAGGGAAAGGCCAGCAGATGTGTATGAAAACTTTAGGAGAGATACAGACCAATCAGGAGCCAGTGTTGATCATGCTGGAATTAATCAGAAAATATCTGGAGGGTGTGAATTTGGGAAGATCCCAGGACCCCAATGTTGTCCTAAGTAGTGGAGTTAAAAGAAGGTCTGGCTGGGCTCCCACAGACATATTTCAAGATTTCTTACAGATAGAGACAATTGCAGAGGACTATTTATTTATCACTGTTATCCCCCATTCAAGAGAGGGGCAAGATTAAACACCGGTAACTGCAGAACTATGAGCCTTGCTTTGGTGCTTTGCAAAGTCTTTATACTAGATGTGGTTCAGCACATGGATGAAAATGGGCTGTTCCCTAGCACACATCATGGTTTCACAAAAGGCAGATTCTACCAAACCAACTTGGTTGGTTGGTTAAAATTGTTATCCATGAAAGGTACACTGAGCTGGTGCTTATTTCAAGGAACAACTTTGGGAAGGAGTAACTTGAGGGAACAAAAACAATGGGGAAAGTTGGCTGAAGTGTGCACTTTCCTTGCCATATATTGTAATCCAGCTTTCTGCAATCCTTTTTTGGAGGAACAGAAGTTAGTGACATTAGATTTTTTACACGCAGCTGACTACAGAACGTATTCATAATCAGGATGGGAGTGTAAGAATTCTACCTGCTGCTTCTCTGCTTGTTATTTCTTTTCCAATTTTTGGTCAATGCTAGGAGTTGAGTTGGATGCTCCAAAATGTTGCTAGTGGCTTTCTTGAGGGATTTGTGAATGGGTACTGTAAGCCTTTTAGATGAGGTCAGTCCCAGTACACTCAACAATTCTGTCTCCTTAATATCCTCCTCTATATCAGTGGAGGAAATTTTCAGGGTATCAGACATATGCCTTACAAAAATGGAATGTAAGAACAAATCCTCATTTACTCTTGGTGGGGAACCAAAATCCTATTTGGGGGATAGTTCAGGTTCAGTTGGTTCACCCTCAGCCTCCTCTTCCTCTTCCAGCACAGGTTCAAAGAATGCTTGACTATGGGGGGTATGGGAGGACAGGAATATTAGGGTTTCCAATGACCTGGAAAGCCTACAAGAATTGTCACATTTTTGAATGTTATCTGCTGAGAACATAGCTCTCTGTTTTACTGCTCACTCCTGGTCCCTTTTGGGGAGGTGCAGTCAGATGCTTTCCTTTTTGTTTTCCCTTAACTGTTGTTGATGGTACCAGATCATCTTTTTTTTTCTTTTTGATGTCCTTAGCATCAGGATTCCCACCATGTGCTCCTTCTGTCAGCTGGATGATGGCTTGGCAGCTTTATGTCTCTTTGTTCAGAGACTACTGCTTTCCTGTCACCTTAGATTTACTTTGAGGAGAGGTACTTGAAGATGCATGCAGTGCTTTCCACCTTCTGAGGTACTTATCTCCATTTTTCTTTTAGGAGAGCTGTTAGGTGACTCAGTGGCAGACTAAGACCCTCTGAGTTTTGTCCTTTTCTTTTGTGTGTTGGGGCAAAAAAGTTTACACAAATTACAATTTAAATAGTTATGGTCAGGGCCAAAAAACTGAAACGCAGATTGTGGCAGTTTGCCGTCACCCTGATCTTGAAACAGGATTCACAATTGTCAAATTCTGTAGGCCCTCTCCTTTTCTTAGGTTTTTCAGTTATACTAATCAGCTTAAAATGACAAAAAAGTATTGCCAGTTCCTTAAACAACAAACTTCATAAACTGCCAAATAAAGATTGTAAAATAAGCAGTTAGTTTGATACACAGGAGGGTGGCACAGGACCCCACAGGGGAAGGAAACAACTCCTGGTGGGGGACTCAATTTTTAGAGGGGTGGAACTAGGGGAGGGAGGGGAAAGGGAGGTAAGGTGCCTGCCCAGTGCCATGGCTTGGGGGGACAGGAAATGAATCCTCAGGATTGTGGGAGCAGCTGCAAGGAGGAGTGATCTGGATGTCATTATCCACCTAGGGACAAATTACCTGGCTGAGAATGGGATCAGAGCAGTGCAACAGGAGTTTGTGGAGTTGGGGAGGAGCCTTAGACAAGTAGCTCACACAGTAACTTTCTCAGAAGTGCTTTGGCATGGATGAGACTAGGGTACTCTGCACCATGGGATTCAATGACTGGTCAAAAAACTGCTGGCGAGCTCAGGGATTTGGCTTCATTGGGGACTGGGTCTCCACCTGGAGGGACGCAAGGCCTATACTGGTGTGATGGTCTGCATCTGTCCAGGAGGGGAACCAGGATCCTAGGTGATAGGTTTAAATGCTTCATTGGCAAGCATTTAAACTAGCCAAGGGGGGGGCACTGAAAAGGAGAAGGGAAATCCTAGCCCCCCCCAAAATCAGGGTAGTTAATGAGGTAAACACTGAGATAGAGCAGTCGATAGGGAGAAGGGCAGGGGTAAATGGAGAAAAAGACAAACGCTGTAAGGACAGGGATGGGGCAAAAAGAAATAAGGCCATAAAAAATGGAGGGTAATGAGTACCAATGCCCATAGTCTAGGTAAAAAGCTCCCCGAAATGGTGGCCTTGATGGAAGAGGGATGCCTGGATATCGTGGCAGTCACAGAAACATGGTACACAGAGAATCATGACTGGGATGTCAACATACCAGGGTACACAATCTACAGAAGGGACAGGGAGGGTAGAAGAGGATGAGGAGGAGTAGCTCTCTATGAAAGAGAAGGGATCAAAGTAACAGAACTAAGGTTCAAACAGGGAGGAGAGGAGGCACTGTGGGTCACCCTGGAGACTGGAAATGGCACCACAATCTGCACAGGGGTTGTATACAGACCCCCATCTCAGGGGGAGGAAATGGACAAGGAAATGATAGAAGGCATCCTTAGGATGGCAGATAAAGGGGAGATATTGCTGATGGGAACCTGAATATACCAGATGTTAACTGGAGCACCTTTGCTGCAGCCACATCCAAGAGCAGGGCCATTCTCAATGCCCTGCAGGGAGCATGCCTCAGACAGCTAGTTTTGGAAACCACACGGGAGGGAGCAATCTTAGACTTGGTACTCTCAAATGGGGATGGAGAGAGGATCTCAGATCTAGAAGTGGGTAGCCATCTGGGAACAAGTGACCACCAAACAGTGTGGTTCACGATAAACTTAGCTGTAGAGTCAAGCCATGTAAAAGTGAAGGTACTGGACTTCAGAAGGGCTGATTTTGTCAAAATGGGAGAATGCCTCAAAAAAGCACTAGCAAACAGGCAAGAAGGTGGGGTGGAGAAACAATGGGGAAATATCAAAACCACCATCAAAGAGGCAACAAGCCTTTGTTTGAAGCAAATAAACAAATCAAATAACTAAATAAAAAAAATCAAAACAAAAGCAAAAACCACTATGGTTCTCAAAAGAAGTGGTGGGGAAGGTTAGGGAGAAAAAGATAGCATTCAGGAAGTATAAGGAAACACAGAAGGAGCAGGACAGAGAACTGTACCAGTTAAAGCAGAAGGAAGCAAGGAATGCAGTCAGAATAGCAAAGGCCCAAACCGAGGAAATGATAGTCAACTTGGTTAAGAAGGGGGATAAAACCTTTTATAGGTACACTAGGGAGCAAAGAAAGACTAAGGCAGGGATACTGAGGCTGAATAAAGAGGAGGGTGGTTGGGCAGAGAGCGACAGTGAAAAAGCAGGGATACTGAACGATTACTTCTGCTCAGTATTCACAAGGGAAGAGCACGGGAGATACCTAATCCAGTCAAAAGAAGCACTCTGGATAGGGGGGTTGATATTAGTCCTTTCACAGAAGAAAGGGTTCTGAAAAAAACTCCTAAAGCTGAAGGTGGATAACGCAATGAGACCTGATGGAATTCACCCCAGAATTCTAAAAGAACTAAGGGAAGAACTAGTAACATCACTGACTACCCTTTTTAATAAATCATGGGAGGATGGTGTGGTACCTGAGGACTGGAGGACGGTGGATGTGATTCCCCTTCACAAAAGTGAGAGCAAGACAGAGGCAGGAAACTACAAACCTGTTAGTTTGACCTCAGTGGTAGGGAAAATGATGGAATCACTTCTGAAGGAAAGAATTGTTGAGTACCTAGAGGCCAGTGGGGCACAGGACCCAAGGCAGCATGGATTCACAGCAGGAAGGTCATGTCAGACAAATCTAATCAATTTCTTTGACTGGGTGACCAAAGTAGTAGACCAGGGAGAGGCTGTGGACATGGCCTACCTAGACTTTAGCAAGGCATTTGACACTCCCACACAAAAGATTAATAAACAAATTAGCCAGCCTGGAGTGGGTCCCAGGGTGGTAGCCTGGGTAAAACATTGGCAAGACAACAGGACACAGAGGATAATAGTAAATGGAGTCCACAGTGAAGAAAGGGGGGTACTAGCAGGGTACCACAGGGATCAGTACTGGGGCCTGTCCTTTTTAATGTCTTCATAAGTGACATTGCAGAGGGACTAGAAGGAAAAGTATGTCTCTTTGCAGTTGACACAAAGATCTGCAATGGGGTTGATACACAAGGTGGGATGGAAAGGATGAAAAGGAAATTGGCAAGGTTGGAGGAATGGTCAAATGTATGGCAGCTTAGATTCAATGCAAAGAAGTGCAAAGCAATGCACTTGGGAAACAAAAACCCAGGGGAAGAGTACACAATGGGGGATGAGATACTGACAACAACAAAAATGGAAAGGGACCTGGGAGTAGTCATATCAGTGACCTAAATGTGGGCAAGCAATGTGAGAAGGCAGTTAGGAGGGCTGGGGGAAAACTGGGATACATAGGGAGAGGCATCACCAGTAGAAAACAAGAAGTTGTTGTCCCTCTGTACAGACAGTTGGTAAGAACACATCTGGAGTACTGTGTACAGTTCTGGAGACCCCATCTCCCCAAAGACATAGACAGGGTGGAGGCTGTCCAGAGGAAGGCAACCAAAATGGTGCAGGGTATACACCAGAAGACATATGAAGAAAGGAGCTTAAGTTGTATAGCCTCAAGGAAAGGAGGGAGAGGGGGAACATGATAGAAACTTTCAAATACCTCAAGTGAATCAACAAAGTCCAAGAGGGTAACATCTTTCAGAAAAAGATATGTGCAAGAACAAGGGGGCACAATTTGAAGTTAGAGGGGGGACGGCTCAGAGGTAATGTGAGGAAGTATTCCTTCATGGAGAGAATTATAGCTGCATGGAACAGCCTTCCTGAGGAGGTTGTAGAGTCAAAAATAGTGGGGCAATTCAAGAATGCATGGGACAGACATAAGGCAATTCCAGTGGGGGGTAGGAGGAAGTAGGCTGTTGGTTAACTAGGATCTGCAGCTTATCCATTAGGTAGGGAAATGGGCAGACTAGGTGGGCCAAGTGGTCCTTATCTGCAATCAGATTCTATGTTTCTATGTTACTTTTAAAAATAATAACTGTTACCACGTTAAAGCAGGAACCACAAAATTGAACAGCTAAAATATCACTAGTTAGGTAAATAACCTCTCTAACTAGTACACATATTGAGTAAATAGGAAAAAACTAAAGGAGTTTTTAATAAAATAAATGAAAAACTTAGCCGATGGACTTGGAGAGGGTTCCGAGGCGACTGTTCTGTTCAGCGTAGAAAAGAAATCTGACATTAGAATACTAGAGGGAGCATTGCCACATAGCAACATTTGAAGAGAGTTCTGATTCCACAGTATCATTCTAATCTCCAAGGCAACATCTCAGATTGGAAATGATGCAGTTTTGTATAGCATCACAAATGGATTCATACAGTAGTTCTCATAGCACTGTACTAGCAAAAAAGGTCTAATGGTCTGTTGACAGCTCACCCCATTTTACATATGGGGAGTTCCATTATAATGTTTTCCAACAAAATAGTTGTCTAACATAACTTTGAACTGCAACATGTCTTTACTGTTCACTACATCCAAAGGGATACTGTTTCAAATGGGAAACCACCCATTGGTTAAATCAATTTGTCCTATGTTTTGTAGAATTTGTCTCTCCTTGTAGCTGTAGTCCGTGGGCTCTAGTGTTGTAATTCTGGTCTTTCAATCGGAAATCTAGGCACTGTCAGAGGTTATTGTTTGTAAGGGATCTAAACAACAGACAAAGATCACCCCGAAGCCTTCTGTATTCCAAGGGGTACTGCCCTAGGTTAGCCAGCCTTTCCTCATAAGTTAGGTTTTCAAGACCAGTCACCATTCTGGTTGCATTTCTCAGAATCCTTTCTAGAGTTTTAATTTCTGCCTTAGAGCTGGGCAACCAGAACTGGATGCAATATTCCAAGTAGGGCCTTACAAGGTATGTATACAAAGGCATCACCACCCTTCTATCTCTGCTAGTAATGTGCCTTCTAATGTAATTTAGAATTTTCATTGCAGTCCTAGCAATAGAGTGACATTGGCTCTTGAATTTTATAGCATTACTCACAAGCCCACCCAAGTCCTTTTCATGTTGTTAGAAATGAAGATTTTTACCCAGTCACACATCAAGGTACTTGAACTAGTATAATTCTTTAAGGGGAGTGTCATCTACATTAATGAAGTAATGAAGAGAGGGATATTGAAGAGCTTTGTGAGCCCCTGTGTAGTGCAAAAGGTCATGGAGACAGTTTATTGGTGTTAAGGCAGAGTAGGTTTGAGTGCAACCAATGTTTGACATTGTCAAACTCCCAGTAAAGGAAAGAGCCTTTTTTTCATTCATTTTCATTATAGTCCTGACTCTCTTTGGCTCTTAGCCCCCTATCAAGTCTCCACCACATCTCAGCCCCACCACCTCACTTTCTCCTGGGACTTATCTCTCCCCCTTTACCCCCATGATTTACCTCCCACACTGGAGCCCTTCAGCTGGGCAAGTTCCATTGGGTGCATATATCCAGTCATCCAATGAGATGCCCAGGTCAATGAGTACAGGGCATGTGGGTGCGGTGGGGCTGTCATACTGTGGTGGGAATTTTTCCTTTCTGTTTCTTCCCTGCCCTGAGTCACAGGTAGCTTGAGTGCACATGCACACACACATGTGTGCATAGCACAGTACCAGTCTGTATCTCTCCTGCCCATAGCTGCTCCATTGCACTGCCATCTGTGGTCACCCAAGCTGCAGTACACCTGTGGAGCAGGCTGCCCACCCTCCCCAGAGGAGGAAAGCATCTTCTGGGATGCTCATTCTACCTTCCCTCTCCAGCCAGCTCTCAACAATCCACGCTTGTACTTGAACACGGGAACATTGTAATTTAGGTACTGTGGTACCTGAAGCATACTTTTTGTTTATTTATTTATTGAAAATTTCAGAATTACAACCTTTGAGTCAAGGACTCCTTTGCAAAGGCTCCACGTCAATCACGCCAGAATATTAGGACAAGACTGTTTGTACAAAAGTTTTCAAGACATTACATTTTGACACAAATGTTCAAGATCATAGCATAAGCAAGGCTACATGTCAGTTTCAATACAACATTACATAAAGCAAAACAGAGATATTACATTACGACAAAAAATTTAATATCATAGGATAAGTAAGGCTACACATCAGTTGTACTAGGGAGTACACAGGGAAACCGGTTGTACTGAAGTTTCAAAACAGGACATTACAATTGTTCAAAGATTCACCGTAACAGGTTTTGCCTAGGCTCAGCAAATATCTGAGAATAGAGATGCTCCTAACGGCGAGGAGACCCCGGTGACCGACCACCTAAGGGGAAAGAGGGAGAACAGGTACAGGTCTCAGAGTTAAGTAGAAACTTCTTGATCCCAGCTTTGAATAGGCTTGGATTAGGGGCAAGTAAGATGGAGGAAGGTAGATTGTTAAGCCAGAGCGGAGCTCGATAGCGGAAGGATCTTTGCCCTAGAGATGTCCTACAATGGGGGACTGTGTAGGAGGTACCAGCAAGTCGTCTAGTGGTGCCCCTATGATAGGCTGGGCGGATGAGATGGTGGAGTCCAATTGGTGTTTGTTTCATAAGGATCTTTTTGGCTTGGAGGCAGGTTTGGTACTTAAGCCTCCCTTCTAGGGTTAGCCAGTCTGCAATATAGTAGAAACGTGTGAGTTTGTCTATTGCTGTTAGTGACCATGCGGCAGGCTTTGTTGAGTGCTATATTGATGCTGCTTAGGGCAGATTTGTCAGCAGCGCCGTAAATGGTTATTCCATAATCGATCAATGAGAGGACAGAGCTTGTAATGGCTAACCGAAGCGCCTGTGGGGTAAGGCAGTGTTTGTGCCTGTAAAGAATGCCAAGTCGGGTATTGACTGAGGAGGAGAGAAGTTTAATATGATGATGGTATGAAAGGGATGTGTCCAGAGTGATGCCTAGATATTTAAAATGAGTGACCTGTTCAATGAGGGTACCCTGTAAGTTTGAGATAGATAGTTGGGAGTTACTGAGGGGGTTTTGGCGATGGGCAAACATCATGGATTTAGTTTTGTCATAGTTAAGTATTAGCCGATGGTCAGAGAACCAGTGTTCAAGTTCCCTAAAACAACCTTGAAGGGCACTTTGGAGTTGGATGAGGTTGTTGTGCTTCCAAAATAACACTGCATCATCAGCACATAGCAGTAGCTTTCCACTGCAGGCTTGGGGGAGTGAGTTCAGGAAGAGAGTGAACAATAGAGGGCCAAGTATAGACCCTTGAGGGACGCCAGAATGAACTGGTTGTTTGGACGAGAGTGTGTTACAAATTTTTACTTGTTGTGTTCTGTCGGTCAGATAGTTTTTGAACCAGGAGATAGTTTCAGGAGCAACATGGAGGGACACAAGGGCACGGAGTAGAAGCTCATGATTGACAGTGTCAAATGCCTTGGTCAAATCAACATAGATTGTCCCAACTGCTGACCCTTGTTCAGGAGCTTCATGAATGTAAGATGTAAATTCTAGTAGTGCCGTGGTAGTACTGTGCCCTTTTCTGAAACCATGTTGCTCATGGCAGAGAAGTCCATATTTGTCTAGGTATTCCGTAAGTTGGTCAGACACAATTCTTTCTAGTGCTTTTGAGAGGGGAGGAAGGATCATAATGGGCCTATAGTTGCCTGGGGAAGTTGGATCACCCTTTTTTAGGATGGGTGTGATAATACCTCTTTTCCATAGCGTAGGGACTTGGCCAAGGCACAGCGAGTAGTTGAGGAGTTTGGTGAGATGCGGCAGAGTCTCATTAAGGGTAAGCCAAAGAATTTTAAGGTCAATGGAGTCACTGCTATAACGCGAGTTATGAAGGACTTTTAAGAGGTAGCGCTTTGCCTCATTGCAGGTGACAACGCACAGCCTGAAAGGGGGGGTGTGTAGGGGGACAAGGTGTATCAGTGGGTGTGTGGGGAATGGGGTCAAAGAAGTTTGTAGGGAGGACATTACTAAGGTCAGAGAAAGTGGTGTTTAGGGTATTGGATATGGTGGTGGGGTCAAGAGAGAGGGTACCCTGAACTAAGAGCTGGGTAGGTTCTGTGTTAGTGGTTTTCCCACAGAGTTCCTTGACATTGTTCCAGAAAGATTTCCAGAGCTCAAGTAGCAGTAAAGCTTGATGATAGTAAGTGGCCTTGGCTTGCTGGATAGCCCACGTGCATTTATTTCTTCCTCTGTAGAGTTGTCTATCATGTGGCAGCTGGAAGATAGTGCCCTGTGCCAGAGATTGTCCCTATGATGCATAAGTTGTAAGAGGGACTGGGTAATCCAAGGTGTGTCCCAGGTTTTTATTATCTTTTTTGCGATGGGGGCAAATATGTCACAGGCGGTGTTGAAAATAGTAATAAATGCAGTGAGCGCAGCTTCTGAAGATTGGGCAGTATGGACTGTATCCCAGTCACAGGTGGCGAGGTATACTCTGAGGCGAGAGAGGGCGTCTTTTTTGAGGTGCCTTTGGAGGGAAGTTTTAGGTCTGTTAGGAGTATTTTTATTTTTATTTGTCCACCGGCATATGACAGGGGAGTGGTCGCTAAGTACATCAGGAAGCACACTGACATTGGAGAGGTGGTTTGGGAGGTTTGTAAAGACAAGGTCTAAAAGAGTGGAGGAGCCTGTCCGAGGATCCTGCCTAGTGGGTGTCAGTACTACTTGGGTAAGGTCATAGGCACAAGCTGCCTCTTTGTAGGAAGCCGATGTAGCAGACTGCCAGTTCACATTAAAATCACCCATAATAACCAGTTCACTTTTTGGGGAAGATATGTGATTGCAGATAGGATGGAATCAAACGCTAGCTTTGGTTTGCTGGGGGATGTAAACTGCCATAATATAGAGTGGTTTACCAGGAGTACCAAGGGCAACTTTGATGGTAATGGCCTGAGCTCCATGTTCAGGCTTTGGCAGTGGTACTAGGAGAGGCTGGAGGGATGTTTTAACATAGATGGCACATCCCCCACCCCTTCTGCCTATCCTATCAGCCCTGAATAAGGTAAAGTCCCTGAGGGAGACTGAGGCATCAGGGACATTTTTTGAGAGTCAGGTTTCTGATAAGGTAAGGATGTCTATGGGGTGTTGAGCAAGCCAAGCCTGCAGCAGGGTAAATTTTTTGGGTAGGCTGCAGATATTGAGGGAGGCCAGGAAAAGGCCGTTATGTGCACCCTTCTTACTGCAACTAGGCTTGGGAGGACCTGGATTGGGATGGACATTGCCGGATATTAGGAGGCACAGAAGGAGAGTATGCCGGAGAGCGAACATCCTAAGCAGCTTATTTGTATTGCAGCAAGTACCCGGATAGGTGGACGATTTGGCAGGACTTGTAGGTATGGGGAGGGTGGATAACAGGTGAGTTAAGAAAGATAGATGTATTGAGGGGTATGTGCTAGATAGTGGGAGTCTGCAGGGGGAGGGTGTAGGGGCAAGCCAGGTGCCATTAATGGTGCAGCTAAAACTAGGGGTACAGTTTTGGCTGTGAAAGGCTAATGAGCACGGTTGTAGGCGATTTGGTCCTGCTGTGTTACCAGAGAGATAGGTAGAGGGGCAAGCAATGGGGTCCCCAGTTGGTTTAGGCACCCAAAGAGTAAGCAGGGAGTGAGGAGAAAATATCAATATTAAAATAAAAAGTTGTAAGATACAATAGAAGGTGTTCATATTGTCTCGATGTAGGTCTGAAATGAATGAAAAGAGAGGGAGCCCTCTGGTGGTGCTGCAGTATAAGCTGCAAAAGGCAAAGTGGGCTGATTGGTTTAACACCGCACGTGGTCTACACTATAAGACCAGATGTCAACCAAGGGTGGTGGTGGGGGCGGTGGGGACGCGCAGAGCGCGCGGGGACCAAACTGACAGGAGTCAAACAGTGGCTATGGAGAAGGCAGGCTGAGCGCTGGCGTGTCCAGTCCCATACCTGGCTTCAGTATGTGAAGGAGGGCTGCTGGAAATTCAGCCCCTCGCGACTCAGCGACCGGAGGACTTCTTGTGAGGGAGGGCAGCTTTGCAGCCCTCGCGACCTCTCCGGAAGGCTGTGAACAAGGGAGAGAGGAGATAATTTTAAAAGGTAGGCTGAGGGAGGAACAACGGTAAACTAATGAGATTAAAATGCCTGCGATACTGCTGATTGGAGCAGCAGGCTAAAACTCTGCAATTAAAAAGTTCATCAGTTAAGGCAATGCATTTGATTAAAGAAACCCCCCTTTTTTTTTTTTCGAAAAGCCGGTTTGGCGCCTAAAAAAATTCTGAGGTCCTATACAGCAATGGTTTAAGTTTAAAACAGAGTAGCCCTTGAGTTACAGAAAAACGTGGGAAAGGAAGCAGAAACTTAAGCAAAACAGAAATAAGATACACAATTTTCACAGTGTGAGGGACCAAACTGTGCAGGAGTCAAACAGTGGCTATGGAGAAGGCAGGCTGAGCGCGATGCGCTGCAAGTCCACTCGTACCTGGCTTCAGTATGTGAAGGGAGGACTGCTGGAGGAAATTCAGCCCCTCATGACTCTCGGCGACCGGAGGACTTCTTGTAAGGGAGGGCAGCTTTGCAGCCCCTTGCGACCTCTCCGGGAAGGCTGGCTTCAGTATGTGAAGGGAGGGCTGCTGGAGGAAATTCAGCCCCTCGCGAATCTCGGCGACCGGAGGACTTCTTGTGAGGGAGGGCAGCTTTGCAGCCCCTCGCGACCTCTCCAGGAAGGCTGGCTTCAGTATGTGAAGGGAGGGCTGCTGGAGGAAATTCAGCCCCTCGCGACTCTCGGCAACCGGAGGACTTCTTGTGAGGGAGGGCAGCTTTGCAGCCCCTCGTGACCTCTCCGGGAAGGCTGGCTTCAGTATGTGAAGGGAGGGCTGCTGGAGGAAATTCAGCCCCTTGCGACTCTCGGCGACCGGAGGACTTCTTGTGAGGGAGGGCAGCTTTGCAGCCCCTCGCGACCTCTCTGGGAAGGCATACAGTACAGTGTTGTCCACGTACTGTACATACACATGCTTAAGGAAACAAAGATATTATGGAGATCATTCAGGAAAATGAAGAAGAAGACAGGTCAAGAATGGAGTACTAGATGACTCGAGACTGGATGAGGGGAGGCCTTATCAGACCTGGACCAACTGGAGATTATCAGAGAGGTAGGAGTAGAATGAGCATGATGAGCACAGTGAGGTCTGAAAGATTGTCATATCAGTCAGGATCCTAGCATCACTACAGATGCTACTGCCCCACCCCCTCCTTAGTGATCCCTCACCCTCTCATGCTTGCTAGCTCCATTCGTTAAACTGAGCTAACTCACTACTGAGCTTAGTAAGATGGATGCTGCGGGAAGGGGTCAACTGGCTAGCCAGGTTTCATTGGCACTAGCTTCCCCAATCAGAGAATAAATCAAGGGGGCAGAGATGTAGATTCTCTGATTTCAGGGAATGAATGTCTGATTTTTCCATTGAATGATCTTCCTTCAGTTGTCCGTTACTGCAAAAAGGCATACTCTGTTATGTTGATTGATAGGAATTGTATTTCTCTGTTAGTGATTCTTTAAGGGAGTGGCTAATGTGTGTAAATCCAAGGTCAATTGGTGAGATCCATCTGTCTATAGGCTCAGACCAGGTGTGCCATCTGGCAGATCCTACACTGATATGACATGAAATGGTAATGCTACTGTCTAACTTCTGTGAAAGTCGGAATTTTTCTTCTGCAAAATATTTGAATGCACTTCGGCAACTTTTGTGAAATTTCAAATTGGATCTGTGGACTGACTGTATGAGTTGCAATTTTTCACTTTATGAGCCTTCTCTCACTTGCCCTTGGACTGTCTCCGGTGGGACTTGCGACATGACCCTATCCTGCCTTCCTGAAGTTCCAGTCTCATTCTTTGGTCGGCACTGACTCCCACTCACTCTCCTGACTCCCCAGCCCCCCCACATCTAAGCCCCCCAGGGTGGGACCGCCGACTCCTCCTGGCAATCTTTCTGCAATCTGGACAGGTTGCCAGGGGAGCAAGAGGAGCACCAAAGGTGGACTGGAAACCAGGCAAGGGCGTGGTGGTCAGCCCCGGTCCCTGCCATTGCCTACCAAAGGCAAGGGTCTTTTCCATTTTTCTGTGGTTTCCCCGTAGGGTGGCGTGCAATGATGCCTGCACAGGCATGCTGCTGGTGTCTGCCATGCCCAACCCCTGACTGCGTCGGCACATGCAAGACCCCCAATCTTCATCAGGGGCCACTCAAGTGCTGAGCAAGACCCACTTCTGGTTCTATGTCATACTATTATGGCAAGTGTATATCACCGAAAAGCAAATCGGCGCTATACACTTCAAGGCGACCCAACATCCGGATATGAAAAAAGTGTTTTTGTGGGGTGGGGGCTGCACCCCCCACCCCCCTCATGGGGGGATATGCCCCTCACACACCCCTGAATTAGGATTCTCGACTTCAGGGAGGTGCATATTGGGGCGGGGGCAAAATCTGGATGTCGGGAAAAAATAAAGTACTGCAACTCGCAACTGTGGCAAAAGGTAACCTGCTCCCAGTCCCAAACCCAGTACCTACGTTGCCAGAGCTAGCTTCCCACACCACCATGCCACATGGCTAGCCTGACAGCAGCAGGTACTCCAGTCCCTGAGAACCCTTTCCCTGTCTCTCCCCTTCCCCTCACTATTCCCCCCTTCCGTTCACCCTTCTCCATAGTCGCTGTCCCATACCCTCGCTATTTTGCAGGGTAGCCCAGAAAAATAGCACCCAAAATGAGTCACTATTTTTGTAGTTACTCATTTTGGGTCGCTATTATTACATGATACCCCCGCTACCCACCCCGGGAGAAGAGAGCCATCCTCCAGTTGCTTAATCCTTTCCCTCACCAGCCGAACCCAGTGGCCTGAGTCTGTTCCTGAACCCAGGTCACCTGTGTGGCATGAGGTGTGGCATCCAGTGCCTCAGCCCTCAGAGCCTCGGGGCAGGCTTATGAATTGCAAGTTGATTTAATAAATTGGGACTTTGAATTCCTTAGTTCTGGCTGCTCTCTGTTTAGCTTATCTACAGTATAAGAAGAACACCGAGTATAAGAATTAGGTAACTATGCCAGTGACTGAATTATTGGGACTAAGAATACACTGTGGTGTAAATGAAGGACGTTCTTGTCCCCTTCCCTGTGCACATGGCCTTGCATTTCCCCACTCAAGCACTTTCTGGCATCCAGCAGTCCATCTCTCTGCCCCATCTTTACCCTGGGGGAGTGCATCACTCCCAACTAGCATCCTTGACATCTAACTCCCCCTCCTTTCACAAGGCATGCAGTGGTCTTTATTCCAGCAATGCCTTTTTCTTAAAAGAATGAAGCTCTCCCAGGCATCCAGCAGTCCCTCCCTCTCTGTTTCATCCCCTAGCCAGAGTGCAATGCTCCCAGGTAAGCAGTGCCCCCACACCCTGCACTGCCCTCCCTCAGAAGTCACTGAAATGCTTCCATGCATTCAGTGATCCACCTCCCTGCACTGCCTTCACCCCAAAAAAGCCAAGCATTCCTGGCACTCAAAGACCCCTTTCATACACTTCTTTAACCCTTTATTCAGTTAAGCACCTTCAAATATGCAATGCCCCCCCACTGTGTCCTGCCACCTTCACTTTGTACAACGGCCAACCCTCCCTGCACCAGCCCACCAATGCCTAGTCAAGCACTCCCTTTAAATTCTGTCCTTTAGATTCTTTAAGTTTGTATATGTGTGTCCATACTGCCACAGATCAGACCACTCTCATGGGTGTATGAGTGGTCCCTTGTGCTGTACTAGGGCACAACAACTGTAAACTGAAGGTTAGAGGTTCTCATACCTTAAGACCACAAGTGACACCACTCCTACAACAGCAATAGTAGCTTCTGTGGCAGTAGTAACATATGATTGATTAAGCAGATGAATGAAATTTGGCCAGACTGACTGCTGCCATTCAACTAGTAGCTCCACTGCCAATGGAATCACAGGAGCACTGAGTGGCTGGCATGAGGAGGAAGACCATTTGCAGACAGTATGGGTGGGTCCACTTGCAAAAAGTTATTGTTTAGTTCTTCTAAATAATTATATTGTTTGAAGCCAGATAGTGATCAGGCACTCTCCTTTGAAGGAAATGCCTCTCCCCCTTAGGGTTTCAAAAGCTACTGGTGATCTCCTACACACTTCCCAAATTAATACTGATCTTTCATGCCCCCAGATCCCTATCCTGGGATCTGCATGGTACACCTTGAGTCCCCTCCTGGCAGGAAGAAAAGGGATTATTGTTGGACTAGATGAAGTCTGTGTGGGCTTGGGTGAGGCATCAGGATTCAGGCAAAAAGGGCACAAGGGTATCATAGCATCCGTCATTTCTATGATTATCTCCTCCTACTGAGGTTATGCCCTAAAAGCCAATACCAGACTGTCAGCTATAAATAGAGCTCCCACTTGTGAACAACCTTCACTCTTTACTGTCAGGTGGAGGGGGATATTAAGCGTGCATCACTATGGTGTGTGTTGTTAGCATTAAATGGCACTGTATGATCAAATATGTAGTGTTTCCAAAATCATTTAAACATGCCAGTGCATACTATGCAGCATATGCCTGCTAGAAAAGCTCTCATTTGAATGTGTGTCTAGCAGTACTGTAGTTACCATGCTGCACTGTACACACACTAACACATTAACAGGTAAGCACCACACTTGCTGTGCCTTTGAATATGGCACTGAACATGCTGGTACTAGCATTGTAACTGTTAGGCAGAAAAAGGTCAGTTGGCATGGCACTAAACCTATTAGCACAGCACTGTTTGATTATGCCAGCCTTCATGTGGAGTGGATTTCAGTTGACCAAACAGAAAAAAGCAGAACCAAGGAAAACAAACTTTGGTCACAGCCAATATGGCTGTGAAGAGCTTTTGGGAGTGGCAAGAGCATGAAAAAGAATATGTAGTGCTTTTGCTACACTGGAGTTAGCCGTAAGTAATACTGCAGCAGTTACAGTACTGCGCATGTGTGATACTCGCACAAGTGAAGTTTGTCCTTTAGTCAGCCCTGCACAACATGGCAATGCCGACATAACTATGTATACACGATAGTCATACATGCACATTTTAAGCCAATGTCACCATGTTGCATACTGTAGTTGCGGAACAGAAAAGTAGTGCACTGAGAAGTGGATATGTTTATGTGGCCTGTGGAGGGGAAGGGCTGCATCAACAGAATCACTGGAAACTATGTCAGAGCACTGTAGCAGCACATCAGACAGTAGTCTGATTACATGCTTCCACAGTGCTGTTATACAAATATGATGATGGCATAACATCTGTGAACTTGGCTCATGCAGCCATATAAATCAGACTCAGGAGGAGTCTTAACAAACTAGAGATCTGGTCTGGGGCTTGCTTATCATCGCAGGCACTTTCTCATTCTTTTCTAAGCAGTAATTTCTGCCAAATGTGCCTTAACCATATTGACCTCAGTGCTGATAGACTACTGGTTTTCCCCAGATTGTATTAGGTGGGGGGTAGTAGCAGTCTTGAGTAGCTGCTAGTGGTGGCATGCTCTGGAAAAAAGTGGTCCCCATGCTCTACACACTTTAGAAATTATGTCTTTCCTTGTTTTTGCTGTAAAGAAACTGACCCCTTTAATACAAAAACAAGGAGTCAGTTATGGCTTCCACACCCCTTTTTTCCTTCAAGTGAGGAACAATATGAATTTGCATCAGATGTACAGTGGCAGCCATATATGCAAAATATTGTTAAACAGTAATCAACTGTAAGTAAAAGCTATTTTTTTGGGGAATGTGTGCTTTCTTAATGTTGTCAATACCACTCCACCCATGTGTACTCTGCCCCTGGATTTCTGTACCCCAAGTGCATTATTTAACATTTTTGTGTTCAGGACAAAAATGCCTTTCAAATGAGGGTAGTCACTAATCTAAATTCTTTATAGTTTTTTTTTATGTTTCCTTGTGCATGTGCAAGAAACATCTTGTGGTAGAATGACATTTCAGAGGTGTGTCAGGAATGAGTCCAATGCACAGCAATCTACAGTGGGCTTGTCCCTGGCAGACCAATGAGCATGCAACCAGACTGTGACACTAGTCACAGATTCATATCTGGAATCCATTCTCTAGATGAAAGAAATAAAGTGTTGGAATAAGAGCACTTCATTCCTTTCATTCATGCCTGTACTGATCTTTATGCAAGTCGCCCCACCCATCCTGCAGATGTCTGGGTACCCAGCCATACACTGCATCCCGCACTCTCTGTGCCATAAGCAATAAACAGTCCTAGCAGTAAAGAACAAATAAATATTATTTATCCTTCCCCAGACAGACATCCACATTGAACTTGTTTGTGTCTCTGTGAATGACAGGGTGTGTTCTTGTCCCTGAGCTCCTCTCTCTCTCTCCAGTGCTTCATGTGTGCCACAATGCCCAGCTTGAGCATTGCTCTCTGTGATGGTACTCACTGACCCACCCCATGGATCTTCTAGTGTCCATGTTGCCTCAATGTGCCCCCCCCACTGCACAATACAAGAAGCAGGAATGCTGAGAAGTGAGGCAGCATTATCTGCAGAGCTGTAGCTTAACACTGGATGGTGGGGAGAGAGAGACGCAGTCTGCAGGGACAGACACCAAGAAGGAGAGGCAGCAGCCCCCCTGCCCCTGAAAGAGAGCTCAGGATCCAAAGAAGTGGTAAGTGGCAATATTGTCAGGGACAGAGAAGAGAGAGAGAGAGAGTCCCCAAACAGTGACAGCAACATGTTGATAAGTGGCGAGTAAGCGGAATGAGAGTGATCGCCAGGTGACAGGCTGTCACCATTGCAGCACCACCTTGGCAGTTGGAAATTGGGGGCAGTGCAATGTAGTGATCATAACTAAGATGATCAGTTGCTCCCAGATTTGCACCTGAACAAACATACATTTAAATGGGTGGCCTGTCCCCTAGCAGTGTCTACTCCCTCCCCCAACCCCTCCCACTCTCACCCCCGGAAGAGACACAGCAACAGCGACAGCCACTTCCAGTGTGGCATATATGTGCTGGTCCAATCTGTTCCAGTCAGAGACAGTGAACCCCCCAAACAAAGAAGTGGAGTACAGTGTGCACCCGAGCTCAGTTGCCATCCATTTTATTTCTGGTCACTCTTCTGCCAGCTTGCTGTCAGTTTGACTCTCTGTTTGTCTTTCTGAAGCTCAGTGGCAGCAGACAGCACATACAGAGAGGCACAGAAAGTGGCAGCAAGAGTGCCATGAACAGGACAGAGTGCAGTGCTGCATAGTTTTTCTTTCACCGTGGAGGCATGAGAGAGAGAGAGAGAGAGAGAGAGAGAGTGAGAGACCAGACTAGACCATGTAAAACAAACTTGGTGCATCTATTCCACCACTGAACAAAAGGAGCGCCCAGACAGAGCTAGAGATAAATATGAGCATCACATATCTGCCCCTTCACATTGACTAGCACAGTGTAGGGTGGGCACTGGATGGGCACCCCTTGGTAGTTGCTACCCTCTACAAATCCAGCTCACATCAGCACATATGGAACAATCTGCAGCAACCACAGACTGATGTAGGTAACTCATCTTCCGCTCCACACTCATCCCACTGTACACAGGTTGGCACAATGACAAGGTGACCTCCAGGTCGGCAGCCCAAGGTAAATAGTGGATTGTGGTCTGGCAGAAGTTGATGACTGGTGCCCCCTCCACAACCGTGCCACCACCTCACATTGGCTGCCCAAGCCAGAGACAGAAATCTGAGTTGCACATTTGCCACACCACACCTGTTTCTATCTAGCATTGTGGGCACCTGGTGGATGGAAATGGGGTTGCAGTCTAGATCCACTTGGTAGGCCTGAGGTCATTTGAACCCAACACGTCTTTTTGCATTTCTGCACATGTGAAGCATGCATTTTCTCCTTCCATTCCACCTCCTGCATGTTAGGAGCACTCTGCAGGAGCCAGTGACAGATGTGGTTCACACATCTGTCCATCTTCACTCATCTGAGTTCCATGAAAGCTGGCACTGGCATTGGGTGGGCTCCAGGCACATGGCTCTGGGAGAATGATGCCCCATCCCTCCATCCCACCTCCACACAAGTGTAACACCCTGCAGTAGCCAGGGATAGAGATGCAAGCTGCACATCTGCCCCTTCATACCTGTCTCTGCTCCACCAGAGCTAGCATGAAGGTTGGAGTGGGATTTTGGGTGACTGGCACTTCCTCACCCTACACCACACCTCTACACTTGTAGAACACTCTGCTTCAGCCAGAGGCTCTCCCACCTAATGTACTTTACCTATGGGCAGCACTCTGAGATACTGAGATATAAAAATGTGGATCTTGTATCCCTCCTCCACAACTGTTCCCACTCTGCTGGGTGGGTGGAGGGGTAAGATACCTTGGGTGCTCCTGAGTGACTGGTGTCCCCTCTTGCACCCCCACCTATCAACCCAATACTTTACAACAACTGAGAAGAGATGTGGATTGCACATCTGCCCCATCATAAACTGTGCTCATTCCAAAAAGTTTCACACACAGGCTGGAGTGGGGACTAGGATGGTGGCCATTAAGTGACTGTTCCACCTGCCTCCATCCCATCTCCACACATGGGAAGCAATCCTTCCCCTCCATTACACATTTGCTCATAGAGAGGACACCTCCTCTTCCATGCCTCCTTTCATATGGGGAGCAATTCTCCTTCTCCAGCTCTCTTCCACGTGGAGGACATAGTGTCTTATGTAATCATATTTGGTCTCAATCATTGTTGAATGCAACATTGTACATATTGTATATACTAATGTAAAGAAAATTGGTTTACTTTAATTTATATTATGTGTACTTACTTTTTGTATTTCACACCATGTATTTGTCATTGCTTGTACATGGGACCTCCTTGTAAATGAGCTTGCTCAATGGATTTTATCCCTTCACAATAAACTCGAACATGGAAAGCACTCTTCCCTCCATTCCATCTTCACACATAGGTATCATTGCTCCACCTCCATACATTGTAAGCACATATCCCCTAACCCTGCCAGTGCTCTTCCCACTACATTGCACCTCCCCCACATGGAGAACACTGCTCCCACGGTATCCCACCTCCTGCACATAGGGAGCACTCCTCCCCCTCCATTCAACCTCCACACATGGGGAGCTTTCCTCCCACTTCATATCATCTCTATACATGGGGAACACTGCACCCCTTCATCCCACTGCCCCTACATGGGGAGCATTGCTCCCCATCCATCCCACTCCTACACATGAGGACACCTCCACACATTTACATCACTCCTCCTCTACCACCATCCCACCTCTGCATATAGACAGTACTTCTAACCCATTCCACCCTTACTCATGGGAGAACTCTGCAACAGCCAGAGACAAAGATGTCAGTCAGGCATCTGCCTTTCCACACCTATTCCTACCCTACATGATAAGTTCCAAGTTGGGCAGAACATCGGTGGGGTTGAGATGTAATGAGTGGGTTACCCTGGGAGATGGTGCCAATACCCCTCACCACCTCTCTAAATGAGAGGAATCCCCTTGGTTCCATGTCAATTGGGATAACCGCTATGGAGACTGCTAAGACACTGAATTTTTTAGCAGCTGAGCCTGAGCCAACCCAAAAATAAAATACAGGAATTTGAAATTTTCTGAGATTATTTCGGGGGGGTGGGGCTTGAACATCCTGGAAACTCCCCCTGTCTATGCACATGCAATCCACAACAGCTCAAACACATGCAGTGCTTACACTTAAAGGCACTCCTGCCAGCCCAGCCAGTCCCTCGGCACACAAATGAACACCAACTGCAACCCCTTCCACTTCCTCTGCAAGCAGCGAGGATCCCTTACTCTCAAGCAGTCAGTCCTGTACAAGTAGCAAAGCTGAAGGTCCAGGCCTCCAGTTGGACCTGTTGCTGTAATGAAGCACGAGCCTGCTTGCCTATAACAGGACAGCTAAACTGAGTCCCCTTAATCCCTACAGATGAAGGGCTGCTGCACAGATGATTGTTACAGCAATTTAGGCACCACCAGGGATTTAAAACAAGAGCTGGACTATGGCAGGCATCCTGCCATCCCCCTCTCCCTCCTCCTCCTCCTACACTGAATGCTTGCAGCACTTGTCCAGCTCTTACTCTGCTACCAGTGCCCAACAATGGTCAGTAGTGTCAGTGGGTGTTCTCCTTTGGCGTGGTCAAGCAAGCTCCTTGACTTGTTACTAGCCCCCACAACCAATACTCTCTTTTGACTTCTTTCTGTGTCTGGTTACATTTGCCTGTTTTCAAACACCCGATAAACTTTTTTTTTCTAGTGTCTACTTAGATACAGAATATTAAATATATTAGAATAAAATATAATTGCTTTGAAGAAGATGAAAGCCTTTATTATGGCTCGGCTTCAATGTATGGTTGGAGAAAGTTGAAATCTCATCTTGATTGTTTTACTTCCTTATTGCTATTTTGTATTTTCAGGTTAAGTCAAATATAATAAAATATATATATTTTTTGAGAAAATTGAAGCTTTTATTATGTTTTTTTGTTGTTGTTGTTTGATCCACTCACACTGAAGCGCTGAAGCAGTGAGATCACCACGATTTTGGCAGCCTTGCACCATTCCTCTGATCCTAAATGTATGTAACACAATGGTTGTATAATTGTAGGTCTATATTCAAATGGCTTTAATTCATTATTTATTTATTGTGATCTCGGATTAACACCTTTGAGAACAAGCTCATTACATAGGTTCCACATCAGAATTACATTAACAGTCATTTAAAAAAAAGGCATTTATGTATACAGTAGAACTGTAAGTGCAGGCTAATAACAAATAGGAGTCTAAGTATAAATCTAAATCTAAACAAGAAGACAAAGACAGTGGACTAAGTCAACAGGCTATTATAAACATTAAGAATATCTGAGAGGGTTAAGGCAGTTTAAGGGAGAGAGGACAAATCTGACTAGGGTACCTGAAAGGCAGAGAGAGAGAGGTACTGCAGCAGTCTTTGTTGTCTGGATGGAGGGCATTGTACAGGGATTATAGCAGCCCAGGGAGGCCACATCCACTCAAAAAGTAGAGAAACATCAGCCCCGGAAGGCCTTGTAGAAGCTTTTTTTGGGGGTTAGGCTGAAGGCAGATAGAGAAGATTGTAGGAGAAAAGAGGGGGTGGGGTAAGAGTGGAGTTTGATGGAGGAAGGATGAAGACACAGGACAGGAGAGAAACAAGTGCAGGATACTAGGTGCCATGTGGTCAAGAGGGAGTGCTGCCTAGGCATGAGGTAAAACAGCAGTTATGGGGCTAAGGAAAGCAGTCACAGCTGGCATTTGCATTGAGATGTTTTTGGAGCTCACGTTTGAAGGGGCCTAATGCTGTTATAGAGGAGATGGCTGGAGGAAGATTATTAGTCCATTTGGGAGCACGGTGGGCAAAAGTCCTTTGACCAAGAGAGGTGCAACACCTATGAATTTTAAAGACCATGCTATCTGAGCTTCTGGTGGAATGGCTATTTTCATAGGGAGTAAGGAGCTTCTGGACACCCATCGGCATGAGGCCCAGACACACTTTCTTGGCCAGGAGGCACATCTGGAACCTGAGCCTACCTGTGAACTGGAGCCAGTTATCCTGGTCATATAAGTCACACGTATGTGTGAGCCATGCGGAGCCAGTTAAGAGTCGACAGGCTTAATCTAGAGTGACTTTTATATGGTGGAGGGCTGTGTCTGTAGCTGAGCTATAGACTACTATGCCATTTTCAACAACAGAGACCACTGTACACTGGATAGTAATTTTTAGGGCCTCTGGGGTAAGACTTTGCTTATGTCTATGAAGCAAACCAATGCGGATGTTCACAGCCTTTGCAGCAGTTTCAATGTGATAGGCATATGACATAGTGCTGTCTATATTGACCCCCAAATATCTGAAATGCTGGACGAGTTCCAATGTAGTTCCAGACTCATGTGTTATATTAGGTGGGTGTGAACGATGTCTATTGTGGGGACTGGAAAACAGCAAGGTCTTGGGTTTTTTATAGTTCATAATGAGTTTTTGTTCTCTGAACCATCTTTCAACTGTAGTAAAGCTTTCTTGGAGCTTGCATTCCAAGGTAAAGGGATCAGGATCACTTGTATAAAGGACTGCATCATCTGCATAGAGCAGAATTGGACAACTACTGGTAAGCGGGAGCTTGTTTAGAAGAAAACTGAATAAAATGGAGCCCAGGATGGAGCCCTAGTGCACACAGGAGCGAACAGGTCTACTGTCAGATAGGACATTATCAATCCTAACTTGCTGAGCGCGATTCATGAGGTAGATCTTATAATTACACACTAAGAAGAATGGTCTTAATGAGTTCATTTAGGGTTGCATAATTTGACCTTTTGCAATTTTAATGACTTCCCAATCCTGGAGTCTTCAATTTGTTTTATCTAAATATTTCTTTGCTCAGTTCATCAATAGTCCAATAAGACTGAGAATAAAATTACTTTAGAACAAAAACTGTATAAACTTTGGGTTTGATTTTGCACAAATATTAACTTCTCTCTGAGTTGAAAATACATAGGAGATTAGTTGTGCACACTTTTGTATTTCTCCACATTTTTACTTCAGAAATTTGTAATGAAAAAAATAACACTCAACAGTACAATAAGATTTAGAATAAAATAACTTTTGAACAAAACTGCATAAACTTTCTGTTTGATTTTGTGCAAATATTAACTTCTCTCTGAGTTGAAAATGCATAGGAGATTAGTTGTACATACTTGTCTATTTTCCACACTTCTACTGTGGAAATTTGTAAAAAAAAATATGAAAAAAATAACACGACCTTTTGCACAGGTCTTGACCTCCCATAAAGGGAATGGCTTAAAACTTATTTAGGAGTCATTCAAGAGTTATCACAAGGTCAGGATTTAGCAAACTATACATTTAATGTGTTTTAATAATAAAAGTTGCCAAACAGGACATAATAAATGAATAAAATCAGTGTTGCAGCATAGATGCCTAAATGTTTTACAGACAGCCATTGTTTTTCTTCTCTGTCTTCCTTCTTCCTCCTATCTGGTCAGCGTCAGCTTTGCTGCTAATAATTACTAAAATTAATCTGGTGCTTTTGTTCTGAAAAGATTTAACATGATCCCATCCCAAAAATATCTAATGTGGCCCAAATAAGCAGATCATTTTGTTTCAAGCTGGCAAGCACTAACAAATTCCGCTGAAGTACTAGTAAGTCATAATGATCTACTGTTAAATTAGACATGACAATATGGTCTGGTCTCGTTGAACTTAAAGTGGTATAGTGCTTTACAGAAATGAGGCTGTTATAAGTGTAATAGGAGTTATGGCAAACAAATGTAAATATCTCTAAACGTATACAAATTATACATAAACCATCAGTATGAAAGTTGTTCAGGACAAGACAACCTTTTAAATGAGCTTATTCATTAAGCTGCACTAATTATATTTTTTAAACTATGGCCATCTGATTACCAGAATTTTCATTTTTCTTCACAATTTTCACCTTTCAAATGGATATATTTAACAAACTCTAATGAATTCAGATTAGTGACTACCCTCATTTGAAAGGCCATTTGTCCTTAACAACTTTCATGCTGGTTGTATATTGGTAACTTGTATACTTTCTGAGATATTTACATTTGTTTGGCATGACTGCTACTGTGTTCACTTCAGAGAGAGAGAGAGAGAGAGAGAGAAATGAGGTTGTTTGAAAGACCATATTTTACAAAATATAAAGAATTCAGATTAGTGACTACCCTCATGTGAAAGGTCTTTTTACCCCGAACAACTTTAATGCTGGTTGATTTGGGGCATCTTGAATAGTTTTAAAGATATTTAGATTTGTTTGGAAAGTGTGCACATTTGCTGTCAGAGAAAAGCAGCTTTGAGTTTTATGTCTATCATTCTTAACAGAAAGAAGAGAGTGTTTTTTAACTGCCATAGGGATTTGCAGTGTTATGGAAGGATACACTGAAAACAACTAAAAAAATGTGTTCCACAGAAACCCCTTTTCAAGCTGAAGTGATATGGCTGTAGGCTCCTCCAACAGCCATAAAAATTAACAGAAATACAGTGCAGCTCACTTATAATGGACAACTTTATACCAGACTTCATTTTAACCAGGCGCTTTCTTGCTGCCGAAAGCCCTCCTCATAGAGTACAATGTTAAAGCTGATGCCTATAACAGATGTTGCAATCCATCTAAATTGGACACTTGATGAGGATTAGTGGGTGATTCACAGTGCACTCATGGCCAACTCTAAACTATTACAGCCCTCTTTAAACTCTCAGTAACAATAGAAGAATCCATTTAAATACGTTGAACCCCCACTCATCATAAATAGCAAACTCATTCAATGAATTAAATTCAGATAATTCAAGAACCTGAGTGTACTAGCAGGGTGCTTCTCCTGACAGTAAAAAAAATCTTAATCTCTGAGTGCCTGATTTCAACCCCACAACACAACAGTGCAGTAATTAAAAATAAATAAATAAATAAAAAACAAAGACTGATTTCTCAACAATGTCTCCGGTCACACTGATAATATTTTCCTGATAATAATCTAAGAATACGGGCAGGGTGCTTCTCCTGGCAGTAAAAAAATCTCAATTTCTGGGTTTCTGATTTCAACCGCACAACCTGCAACCCAACAGTGCAGCAAATAAAAATAAAAATATTGAATTCTCTACTGTCTCACCAGTCACCATCTCCAGGTGTTTGATTTCAACCCTGCAACCCAACTGCACAGCAACTACTTAAAAAAATAAACAAAAAAACAAAGACTGATTTCTTGACAATCTCTCTGGTCACACTGACCACTTTTTCCCAAAAGTAACTTGAACATACCAGCAGGGTGCTTCTCCTGACAGTAACAAAAAGGAAAACATTCCCTCCCTACTGCATAGGATAGAAACCATATTGTTTACCACATTGTTTACATCCTTTACAATTTCCAAAACAAATGTCAGGGTAGAACAGCACTGCTGAAAGACAGTGTGTGAACCCCTATAACCTAACTGTACAGGCATCTAAGTAAGCAATAATACCCAACAGGGTGGGTGGTATTGTGCTATACCGGACCGCCCAGGGGCGTAATGAGGCCCGACGCCGCAGGCGGAGGGCCTTATAGCCCTGAAGGTCCGGTAGTAGCCAATACCGCCCACCCTGGAGGGTATTATTGCGCTTAGAAAATGGGCACTGTAAAAAATAAGTTCAATAAAAAGAAAATTAATAAAAATTAGTTTAAAGTAATTTTGTAAAAAAATAGTTCCTCCCTGCATTAGAATGATGTTTTTTTTTTGAGTTAGGGTTTTTGTCCTACTGGAAACTCTTAAGTTTAAAAAAAGTCTCTCCTTGGGAGCTATATAGTGCAGCAGCAGGTCACCCATCAGCAATTGTTTTTTGTGTGTCTTTAGTTCCCTGTCAAATGCTGATCTCTTCTCGATTCAGCCAAAAGTAACATTTCAGCAGGCATGCCGATTGACCATTCCTAGTCCCATCTCTTGGTCTCACTAGTGTCTTATTCCAAGACTCATAATTTGCTTACTTCTTATCGTAGCTGCACCTGCCCCTGCCTGTCTGGGGTAAGAGCGGGCGGGGGGGGGGAGCAGAGGAGGAACTGGAGAACT
The DNA here is from genome assembly GCA_016271365.2 of Neoceratodus forsteri. Taxonomy (NCBI): domain Eukaryota; kingdom Metazoa; phylum Chordata; order Ceratodontiformes; family Ceratodontidae; genus Neoceratodus; species Neoceratodus forsteri. The sequence continues at coordinate 1,382,238,014 of CM057456.1, read as the reverse complement.
GCTATGTACAGGAGGACTGCGGTGTGTTTTTTTCCAAGCTCGGACATAGTAGCGGGATCCACGGCTCATTTCAACTGCTGCTGTTGGATTTCTGAGGGGACATTCCAATGCGGTCACACTTTCATGATACGAGAACATCCTCCTTTTTGCAGGCGAAGAGGCAGGAGATACGAGGAGGAGGCGGCAGGAAGGCCCTGCAGAACTGCGGCATCGCTGGAGGGCTGCGACTCTAGACTGTCTCAAGCTTTGGTGCCAGGTAAGACCGCAGCATTGGTGTTTTCATATGTTGGCCCTTTTATGTACAGGAAGAGGAGCGACAGCTAGGGACGAATCAGTTGTAGGTCCTGATTATTATTCAGAACAAGCTTCCGGTGTAGGGGATGTATTGGCGGTTTACGATCGTGGCCGTTATTTGTTTACTGCTCAACTGGTAAAGAGTATACTGATTTGCACTGCTTATGGTTTATTAGGCTTCTTTGGTTGGCACTGTGTTGCGGTGGGACGAAGGGCTAGGGACGAGTGACAAAGAACAGCTAGTGTGTTGATTTCTGACACGGAGCGAGAATGAAGCTGCATTTACTTTATTTGGGGACTTTGTAAGACAACTTTTGCTGTTTTACGGAGATGGATATTTCTGCTGTGGATGTTTTATCTTTTTACATTGGCAGATGGCTGGCAAGTTTCATAGGGAGGGAATGCTGATTTACGGTCTCGCTAAGCGTGTTGTGCAAATGGCGGCAAGTTTGAAATTTTCCATTCACGATTTGGCCAATTGGGAAGCAGGGTGGGTGCTGTGATAGTTCAGTGGGTGAAGGGGCACTGTGGCCTGGCTCTCGTTTTTAGGTGGGCATCTATTGTCTGATAGATGCCCACCTAAAGATGTGTGTCAGCCAATCGGGTAAGGGGTTTTTCTTTGCCCATTTTCTAATAAATTATAAAATGGAAGCACTATACTGTAGTGAACCTGACAATACCACCAAAGCAACAATTCTCCCTCTTTCTCCTATTGGCAGCATTGATAGCAGCTCCATGTGCAGTACCAGATCTGACCGGAGATCAACACAGCCATTAAGCCACTGATGTTGTTGTTATTGTTCTGTTTACTTTACCAGCCCAGTACTTAAGCACTTTTACAGCACTTTAAATGCTCTATTAGCAGCACAGAAGACCAGCCAATCTCACATACATGCTATAGTGGACAACCTTATACCGGATAAAATCATCATGCATGGAGGTGTCTGTTATAAGTGTGTTCAGTTGTAACAACACACAACTACAAGACGCCTCTGTAACATTAAGTCTTAGCTGAAGGTGCTGCAAGGTCTTTCACTTCAAAGAAACACAAGTGCCTGCTTCTACTAACAAAAATGTCAAGCTTTTTAAGCAAATAGAGCCTGTAGATTTTCCTTCATCAGAGCAAGTCTGGCAACAACTGTACCAAGCAGGTCATTGTGTGGTCAAGAGAAAATATTGCAATGGTGATGAAACCTAAAACATTCTGTTTTGGTTCCTAGAGGTCTACTATCTAAAAATGTTGTGACAGTGACTCTGCTCAGAGAATATTTTGGTTTCAGTGGAATTAAATGGGTGAACCATTAAATTTAAGCATTAAGTGCAGCATTATGAAACTACATAAAAAGCCTTGACCTGGGGAGGGTCTGCGCTACTTGCAAGATCTCCTTTGTCCTTATCACCCCCGCTCTTCTGGTGAGGGATTGCTAGAGTTCCCAGGGTTTGATTAAAGACCTTGTGGGCCTACTCGTTTGCTTTTGCAGCCCCTACCCTGTGGAATTCTTTACCTTGTCGGATTAGAGAGGGACTGACCATCAAAAACTTCAGAATTGTCCTGAAGACCTATTTGTTTCAGTTGGCCTTCCCTGATCAGAATGATAGCTAGTTATTTGTATCTTACTTTGGGTACTTTATTATGTGTGATAGTTATTTTATTATTAAGTATATGTTATATTGTTTGTTTTTATTTGATTTATTACTGTGTTTGTTTTTACTGTTTTTATTGTAAAGTGCTGTGATCATTCGGAATAGCACTCAAAAATAAACTTGGCTTGACTATTGATGTTACATACAGTAGTTGCAGGAGACACATTAAAGGGGGAATTCTATTATAGATACACCTTTGAACCTTCCAGTATCACCTACTGGAAAATTCCCATGACTCAAAGTTACTCATGAACTAATGTTTTACAGAATCTGTACAAAACTGTGGAACAACTACTGTGAACTGCTAATAAAAGTACTGTGCCCTTTTATTCTGTGGTTCACATACTGTATATATTTTGCAACACAGTTTGAAATCTCTCGGAAAGAGGTAAATATCTGTGGAAAACTTTCAGAAGATCCAGAATTTGCCAACAACAGAATTTCCAAACATTTGGTGAAATTTCATAAAATTTTCACTAAATCAGAATTCATGGTTTCCACTTCTGTAAAGGCATTGCACTAGGAAGTGTTATCTTCAACAAGTGTAAGATTTCTATTTTGCTTAGCTTCTGGTGTTGAAAATGTTATAAGATGTCCTTAGCCGATACAAAGGTACTGACTGTTTCAGGTGCCTAATGTTAAGAAAGCATTTCAGTTTGTGAATAAGTAAGCAGCTGCTAAACTTTTGGCTGATAATGTTATACAGTATGCAGATGAGTTTCCAATTTGCTGGAAGAAGCCAGTTTTTTCCAACATGCAACATACTCTTCTTTAAGCAGGACAATAGTTTTTGCTCTGATCCCTTATAGGAAAATGACTCTTATTTTCATCCTCAGTCTGTTTTTTTTTCAGAAATTGCTGTAATCATTCTTTATAAACTATAATCTAAGAAGCTCTCTGTAATGCCATCATCTAAACACTTATTTATTTATATTCATAAGTCAGTGGAACTATGTAGAGACAACTGCGCCCTTAGTTATAGCTGCATCCAAAATGCCATAACAAGACAGACTATTGTTCCTACTATAGCTGCAAAACATGATAAGTACCATCAGATGGACTGGATACATAATATGAAATCTGAATTACAAAGCTTGTTTGGCTGAATAGAACATTCATGTAAACAACTTAAATTACTTTAAATGAGTTTTTATAACCTATAAAGTATTTAAAGACACAGCAGTAACCTTTTTTTTGCCCCTAAATCAGTTTCATGGTGCTGCTGATGTTACGCCTGTTTTTCTATATCATGGTAGCTGTTTATTTTGCCATAAAGCATGTTATATAGTGAATAACAGATGAGGAAGGGTTTGATATGAGAATTTAATGCACACCTGAGTTGTGGGATGCTACATAAACCCCGAGGGCAAAGCCCGAGGGGTTTATCAAAGCATCCCACAATGAGGGTATGCATTAAATTCTCTTATGCAACACCCTCCTCATCTTTTTTTTTTATAATAACAGACCAGCAATTTTTCTCCAGCAGTTTGTGAGACTGTTTGGCCCCACCCACGTGCAGAATGTTGGCCAGTGAGGCAGCAGCGTAGTTTGACTGGCATGGCTCATGAATGTCATAACAACCACCCGGTTGTTATGGAAAATATCAACCTGGTCCGTACATTGAGAGAAATTGCTGACCAGTTTTTACATCTCAAAAAATTATGAAAAACTGAGTTTTTCAGTTAACTGTCCTATTAGTTCCACCCATATTTAGGGTGTAGAAGGTCCTTCCACAAAACTCAAACCAGACCTCATAATATTTTTTCTAAATATTGAGATGCAACAATTGATTGACTCAGGTACTCAAGTCCCAGCATATCCCAGCAGGAAGTGATCATCAGGATAGCTTGTTTACTGTCATGTAATATATGGTTGCCATTTTTATGCTGGCTTGTTTGCACATGCAAACAACATCTTGTGGTAGTAGCACATTTCAGAGGTGTGTCATGGTGAATGCAGCAGATGCTTTAGTGGGTACGTCCCTTAGCCGCCAACCAGTGAGTATGCTGCTGATGACAGCAGTTTCAAAGAGAGCCATGGAGTTGAAATGAATGTGCTGCTGCAATCAGAGACAGACTCATCAATGCAGTGCCAGATGACATGCCTCCATTATGTGCCTCTCCTAGTGAAACATTTCAAAAAATATGGCGGCTTCTGCTGTCCACCACACAATCCCCAGAAAGCCGACATCGGGGTGCCTGATCCCCATGTTGGCATGTTCCCCCCACCCCACATTATGTGGCACACCATAACATGGCAGCTCCTGCCACCTGTCACACACTCCTGAAAAGCCGACATCAGAGTGCCCAATCCCCATGTCAGCATCCTGCCTCTTAGTATGTCTTTTCTGGTTAAACAGTTTCCCCTTTCCTTTTCAACACCAGGATGCCCACTCCCAGTGTCAGATGCTCCCCCAACCCCATCTATACGCATTCTCAACATCGGGGTGCCCAATCCCTGTGTTGGCATCCCCCCAAGAATTTGGCAAACTGGGAGCTCACCCAGTGCACCTATTTTTTTTTTTGCAACCTGTAAATAAAGAAACCTTACCCTGTGCTCTGTGTTTTTTTTCCTTGCAAACAAGAAACAATCCAACGCTGTCTCCTTCACCCCTCTCCCCATCCCCACCCTCCCTCTGTGCACCCACCTCCCGCACCCCCTCACCCATACTTTCCCTCCGGAGGTTGAGAGCTGTGATCTCTCTGAACCAGGACACGCCTGCACTCTTTAAAGCCAAACTGTGAACTGAAGAAATGACGGTAAGCTTTATAATGGGAGGCAATGGAGGGTTTCAACTTAGGTAGATATCTCAGACATTTTTTGGAATTTTGGCCCAAATTTTCAACATGGGGTTCTTGGGTCCCCACCTCATGAACATGTCACTGTCATTTAGTTTCTTAGTCCCAAAAGGTGATTTCATGATCGCCATGTGGAATCACCTGTCAGGACCGATTAATGAAACAACAGTGCCACTGTTCATAAGGGGTGGTCCCAAAAAGCCGATGTTGTAAATTTGGTGAAAAAAATTCCAAAAAATGACTGCATGATGAGAGTGCATTGCACAGTTTCTACACACACTCCTAACTTTGCCAATTTTTAATATTTTCTCTCCAGATTTTCAGCATTGCCATTTTCTCACACCTCCTTATGAACAGTATAGCTGTTATTTTTCACATCCTTCCTGAAATGTGTTTTCACACATGTAGCGCAGAATGGTGCGATCACTGTGGGAAATCAACTTTCCGCACACATTAACAAAATTACAGTGCCACTGTTCATGAGGAGGGGTTCAAAAATGCCCATGTTGAAAATCTGGTGAAAAATTACCAAAATTATTGTGCTACAGTTGTGCTTTGAGCAGTTTTCTACACATCGCCGAATCACTATTTTTCATATTTTCACTCCAGATTTTCAACATTGCCATTTTGTCACACCACCTCATGAACAGTACAACTGTCATTTTTCACATCCTGCCAGAAATGTGTTTTCACACCTGTGGCACCAAATGGCATAGTTGCTGTGCAAAACCACCTTTTGGGATTGAGTAACGAAATGACAGTACCACTGTTCATGAGGTGGGGTCACAGAAATCCCATTTTGAAACTCTGGAGTGCAAATACCAACAAACAGCCAGGGCATTAGGGTTTCCAACCATAACGCCCTACTCTGTAGACATTGACAGGTGTCAGGGGTATGACTTGGGTTCATTGGCCGTATTGCTCACACCATTCCACCCCAACCCTGCAGCCAGTAACAGGCATTGAGGTGTGCCTTGGGTCTTTGGCCCCAACATTCAACCCATTCTCCTATACCGCACCCATCTCAGCATATTTCCTTATGGAATGGGGTGAATATAAGGCCCAAAGACCCCAAGGCACACCGTGACACCTGTCAGTGTCTGCAGGGTAAGGTGGAGTGAAAAGGTGTGACTGTTACGGCCGATGCCCCAAAGGCACACCTCCAATGCCTGTCAGTCTCTGCAGGGTGGTGGTGGGGTTGGCGTCAGTCCAATACTTCACTGACATTCCTATTATGCATCTCACTAACTCCTGCACTACCAATGCCAATGCCAGCAAGCCAACATTTGGCATTGACAAATGCTTGTTTTTCTATTGGAAAGCAGCACTGCCTGAGTCCTATGATACCATTGTTCTCACAGTATGAATTCATAATGCCATGAATCTGACATCAAAATAATTGTATTACAAACAAGAATGCCTCACACACTCATAATCAGTTCCTATCATTTCAGCTTGCTCCTTTCACAGCTTTGAAAACAACAGTTGGAAAGTGCCAGGAGCAGAGTTCACAACTGAGATGGCAGGAGTTCTATCTAAAATGAACAAACAGTTGTCTATGCCAAATGTTTGCTTGCTGGCATTGGCATTGGTAGTGTAGGAGTTAGAGAGCTGCATAATAGGAATGGCAGTGAAGTATTGAACTAAAGCCAACCCCACCACCACCCTGCAGAGACTGACAGGCACTGGGGTATGTCTTTGCAGCGTCAGGCATAACGGCCATGCCATTTCACCACACCCTACCCTGCAGACACCAACAAGTGTCACGGTGTGTCTTGGGATCTTTGGGCCTTATGCTCACCCCATTCCATAAGGAAAGATGGTGAGATGGGTACAGTATAGGAGAATGGGGTGAACTTTGGGGCCAAAGAGTCCAAGGCACACCTCGATGCTGGTCACTGGCTGCAGGGCGTGGATGGGGGTGGAATAGTATGAGCATTACAGGTGACAATCCCAAGTCACACCCCTGATGCTTGTCAGTCTTTACAGGTTGGGGCGTTGTGGCCAGAAACCCTAACGCCCCAGGCGTTCATTGGTATTTTCACTCCAATTTTTCAACATGTTTTTTTTATGATCCCCACTTCATGAACAGTGACAATATCAGTTTGTTAGCCAAAAGCTGATTTTGCACAGTGACTATGCCATTCGGCACCACAGGTGCGAAAATACATTTCGAACAGGATGTGAAATATGACAGTTGTACTGTTCATAGGAGGTGTAAAAATGGCAACGTTGAAAATCTGGAGTGAAAATATAAAAAAAACTGGTGAAGACACAAGCATGCGTAGAAAATGTAATTAGTTTGGGGATTGTTTACAGCAGATTGTCAACACAAGCATTTTGGGACCTCTGCTCATGAACAGTGTCACTGTGATTTTCGTAATCTGTCCCGAACACTGATTTCCCACAGCAACCACGCATTTCTGTGCCAGAAGTGTGAAAACACATTTCGGCCAGGGTGTGAAAAATGACAGCTGTACTGTTCATAAGGAGGTGTGGAAAAATGCCACTGTAGAAAATGTGGACTGAAAATAGTACAAATTTGTGAACTTATGAGGGTACATGGAAACTGCAGAATGCACACTCGTAACACAGTCATTTTATTGTCTTTTGTCACCAAATTTTCAACATAGCCATTTTAAGACCTCTGCTCATGAACAGTGTCACTGTGATTTTCTTAATCTGCCCCAAACATTGATTTTGCACACCGACCATGCCACTGTGCAGTACATGCGAGAAAACACATTTTGGGTGAGATGTGAAAAATGACAGCTGTACTGCTCATAAGGAGGTATGGTAAAATGGCAATGTTGAAAATCTGGAGTGAAAATATTAAAAATTTGCTAACTTATGAGCGTGCGTAGGAACTGCGCAATGCACGCTCATGAAACAGTCATTTTTGGGAATTTTTTTCACCATATTTTCAACATAGGGTTTTGGGGGCCTACCTCATGAACTGTGACACTGTAATTTCATTACTTGGTCCTGAAAGGTGGTTCTGTGCAGTGACCACGAAATCACCTTTCGGGATCAAATAACAAAATTACAGTGGCTGAGTTCATGAGGTGAGGCCCCAAGAACCCTATGTTGAAAATTTGGTGAAAAATTCCACAAAATGGCCAAGATATGCACAAAAGTAAAAAAAAAATATTCATGCCATTATACAGCTTAGCAGCATTTCTTCAGTTCGCTGTTGGCTTTGAAGAGTGCAGATGTGTTCCCGGTACACTGAAGATTGTCAAGCTGGGATCCGGAGGTAAGTATGGGGTGGGGTGGGGAAGTGGGCAGAGGGTGGGCACAGGTTGAGAGGGGGCAAGACAGTCATCGAGGGACCTTTTTTTTTTTTTTTTTTGTTTACAGTTGTCTTTTTTTAATAGAAGATGACACAGGACTTTTGCCATACTGGGGTGGGCTCCCATCATGGCAGCTTGAAGTTTATATGTTTTGGGAGTAGTGGAGTCAACAGGGGATTGGGCACCCCATTGGCCATATGGCCATTTGTCATGCTGGGGTGGGCTCCCAGCATGGCAACAGGAAGTCAGGTTTTTTCTACGGGGGGGGGATTCAGTGCAGCTGATGGGGGATTGGGCGCCCCTGTCGTCATACGGACTTCTGCCACGTTGGGATGGGCTCCCAGCTGGCACCTGGAAATTTGAAATGGACTGTCTTTATGAGTTTATTTTCTTTATTCCTTTGAACAGGCACAGCATAAGTAGTGCAGGCTATATAAGTGAGCCTGTTAGCTAAACAGGGATTGAGAGTTAGCCTGGTGCTTAGTGCAGAACATTTCTTTTTGCTGTGCCCGGCTTAAAGATACCCGAGGGAAAGCGGGTTGCAGAACCAGGTAAATGTACTGTCAGCCCTTGTTGCTGCTTGATGAAAAAAAAACTCCCTTGTCTGCTTCCTAAGGCATGCATAGTATTACGGAGCAAAGGGCTCAAAAGCCGAGCTCAGGAACAAAGTTTTTTGGGGGGGCAGCGGAGCTGACATGGGATTGAGCACCTCTGTCAGCCATACAGTGCGCGGGTGAGGGAAGTGGATGAGCACGCTGGGGTGGGCTGCCAGCGTGCTAAGTAGGTGTTCGGGTTGGGGGGGAGAACTGTCTATGACAATTCAGATACAGTGTGACATGCAAGCAATTTTCATACTGACAATGGCAGTATGCAAATTGCCTACATGTTATCACCGCTGATTGCAGTGGTTTTTCACTTTCAACTGTATGCCACTGCATCTGAACTGCTGCTATAGACAGCTCTGACATATATTGGTGCAGTGAGACAGTGCCTGCAAAAGGGAGCAGGGCATTGGAAGCTGAGTGGCACTCCTACGAAAATTCGTATGGTGGCACTATGTTTCTTGCACGTGCGTGCAAACAAACATAAAAAGTGAGGCCAGGCTACAGTTCCTGTATATGAGAAGGGAGGTTGAGGGTAGAGACTGCATTAACCTCTTAACTAGCAGTTTTTATGTTGGAAAGGTATTTGTGTTACTCTTCTGACTGTTGAGAGCTGTCGGTGATTGTAAGCATTAAACTGTTCAGGAAAATGGCAGCTGAGGCTGTTAGTGTTAAACTGTTTGGGAAAAAATGGCAACTATATATGACAAAAAACAACAGATGGACATAACTCTGTTATGGTTGCCACAAATCCCTCTCAGGATTCCTGTGACATACTAAACTTGTTCAGCTGCACTTTCGAGGTTAGTGACATCATAGGAATCCTTCAATGGATTTACAGTACCATAACAGATGGATACCCATGTGTTCTTCTATTTTTACCTTTGCTTTGAGAAAGAAATTAAAATGAGGCAGATTTAAGTGTTTCTTGGCAAACTCTTTAAAGCAGTTTGTTTTTTCCACAGAAATATAACACACGGGTTGGTGCTAAAGGAACTCAGCTATCTGGTGGTCAGAAGCAGCGAATAGCTATTGCAAGGGCAATAGTCCGCCAACCCAAAATTCTGTTGCTAGATGAGGCTACTTCAGCACTGGACAGTGAGAGCGAAAAGGTAATGTAGACTGTGCAGTGAAAGCAAAGTTTAAGGCATTCTGGGCTGGATATTCAAAAGGGTTGCGCCATGTGCAATAGGGTTGCGCCTGCGCAAGTCTGAAATTGCGCCATTCTGCGATATTCAGCAGGAGGCAGTTGCACCCCCCCAAGTCATGCTGAGCAACAGCGCAATGCTAATGAAGGCATGCTCAACCAGAGGGGGAGGAACCATGCATAAACTGCACAGCCCGATATTCAGCCGGGCTGTGCAGAGTTGTGCAGGCGCAACCCCCTGCCTGCGCCTGCACAACTTTGAGCCCCCAAAAGAATTAAGTCGAGTGACACCTACAGGTGAGCTCGCATTGCAGGGTGCAACACAGCAGCTGCCACCTATGGTGGCCCTCCCACTTGTTCCCTGTGCCTCCTGACTGGGTCCGATAGCGGCATAACATGAATGAACCCCCACTGGGTCTATCACGGGCATAATGTGAACCTCCCCCACTGGCCCAATCGCAGCCAGAACGGAGTTCACCTCCTAAAGAGCAATATCCCTGGTGGTCCAGTGGACCGCGAAGCCCGATCGTGGGCATTAGAGTCAACCCCCACAAAGAGCAATATCCCTGGTGGTCCAGTGGACATGAAGCCAGTCTGGCGGGCATTAGAGTCAACCCCCCAAGGTCTAATTACCCTGGTGATCTAGTGGCCCCCACCCCACCCACCCATGGAGCCCTCCACCTCGCTCTCTCGCCAGCTGGCGGGCGGCAGCACACCACCCCTGCCGCCTCGGCCGCCGCCGACTGACTGTTGGTAGGGCTGCATGCCCATTGGTTCAGAGCAAGAGCCAATGGGCGTGCAGCCCATACTGTACAAGGCAGTCCAGATATGTGAATAAATGAATTCAACAGAGACACTACATCTGGAAATAAAAGACAAGAGTCTGGCTGTCATGCATATCAATGAGACAATTGCAAATGTGAGATTACCTGTGTCACCCTGTGATAAAATGTTTATCTGACACGATTGTGCTTTCTTAAAGCACTATACCCAGAGTGGCTAATTTTGATATCAATAATATTTTTGTATTTATTTTCAATAAAAATGCCATTTGTTAACTAAATGAGAAAAACTTTTTTCAAGACATGCAAATTCAAAGATTTTCCAATATTTATGTAACTGTTTAGTTTGTGTCAGACAGGTGGCTATCCTGGAATCTAATTAAGATACTTATGGGCAGTATTATTATTACTGCACTTTCTTATGCATATCATAAGGGTCTTGCATAAAGAGGGCTGGATATTCAAACTGCGCCATTCTGTAGTGCAAGCCCTTGCGCTGCTCAATAAAAGTTGCGCTGGGGTGTGGTCAAGCGATATTCAATGAGTTGCGCTTATTGAGCATTCCTTTGAATATCGCCTCAGCCACAGTTTATTGTGATGGCGTGAGTGGAACTTGCGCCACCACAAGTGGTCAGAGAGGAGCATTCAAGATGCGGTGGTGCAAGTTCCATTGCGCCATGTGCAAATTTCCAATATTCAAAAGGTGACATGCAATGGGGCCATAATTCATGCTAGAGCGCAGGGGTCATCATTTGCACTACTTATGGCCCCATTTGCATGCCATTAGCATGCAGGTGCGCCGATCCCCCATGACTTGCACTCCGGCCTCTGCCAGGCAGCAGCCGCTGGGGACCGACACCCCCTGCAGCCCGATCGCGGGCATAAGAGTCAACGCCCCCCCCCCAAAGAGCATATCCCTGGTGGTCCAGTGGACCGCAAAGCCCGATCCTGGGCATAAGAGTCAACCACCTCCCCAAAGAGCAAGCATAGTCATAGCTAAAGGAGATATGAAACATTTTACACTGTTAAATGCCCTCTTGTTTTTCTTTTAATGTTGGTCATGCATTCTGATATGCTTTGAGTAATTTTTGATAAACTAGAGATCTAGATTTGTAGTACCCTCAAACATACACTGTGTGCCCCTCTCCTTGGCAGGGACTGCCCAATAATTTCCTATTTCCAGGACATTCAATGACATCACTTGTACAGTTCCATACTATTCATCTAAATGGACCAGAACTGTGCAGTTCATTATTAATTACAGCTTTTCCAGTTTCAAGCAATAGATTCACAACTGGCATTAGCAGGATTACATTACGCAAAATTCATCTAAACTTTGAATTTTTTATAAGATTTGCAGCCTGCCAATGCCAGTGGTAATTGTTTTACATATGCAAAGAAGAGGGGGCAGGAGCAGGAGTAGAAACATCTAGCCCAAGCAATCTGTGGCACAAACCATTAAAAAGTTGCCGCTGTGTATCAAATGCTTGCAAGAAAATACAGAAAGTTTACCTTTAGCTTTTCAGTAGTTTATTAGCTGCAAACAGTTTTGGACAAATTGTGCAAGTGCAGACATACGTAGACCACATACGTATAAAAAGTAAATAAACTCCCCGCCGACACCCACTGGTGTTCCCAAAGTAGAATCTGATTCTGTTTCAGCTCTGAGGTAGGCAACTTTGCCGAAACATCAGCACATTGTGCATCACCCAGTTGTGTACACATGGCATCAGCAGGCTGCCAGACTCTACTTTGGGAACACCAGCGAGTGTCGGCAGTGAATTTATTTACTTCTTATGTCTGCACATCCATGTTTTTCTACTTCGTGGCATTTAATTTGTCCAACACTGTTTGCTGCTAATAAACTGCTGAAAAGCTAAAGGTAAACTTTATGTATTTTCTTGCAAGCATTTGATATACAGTGGCAACTTTTGCATGGTTTGTGCCACAGATTGCTTGGGCTAGGTGCTTCTACTCCTCCCCCCTTCCTTGTTGCTTTCAGACTGTGACTGTGAGCACTAGGCCAGATCTGAGCTAATGAAGCCCAGAGCCCCTCATCTTACTGTATGTGTCAATTGTTTTACATAAAACAGGAAAATCACATCAACCAAAAAAGTCAAAATATATAAGAAAGATAAACACAAGAAGATAAATAGAGAGCAAGCAACTAAAAATGTAAAAAGTATTTCCTACCTCCTTTAAAGCAGTCGTAGATGTTATTTGGCAAACAAATGTCATCATATAGTGTTTAAGCAGAAATATCTTGATGACATTTTTAGATTCATCATTTGTGTACAGTATGTGTTATTCCCTCAGATGTTTAAAAGCAATGTTTAGAGATATAGATACATAGGCAATGATGGCAGAAAAAGGCCTATCAGCCCATCTAGTCTGCCCACCCTACCTAGCTACTCTGCACCCGTGGCCCCCTGATGCCTCGGTCCTTTTGGTCTACTAATTTTATAATTAATTATACAAGTCAAAAATATAGTCAACAATAGCAATTTTTAAAAATCTCTTCTGTAAATAGCTGGTCAGTCAGTGCAGTGGCAGCTTTTTTGATTGCAGCTCACAACCTGGATTCAGGTTTGAGGTGAGGAAGAGCATTACCAAGGGTGTTGTTCTCCTCTTGGGAAGGTGAGTATCTGGCTCCATCTACCGCTGTTACGTGGGTGACCATGCATGACAATGCTGCCTGGAGCAGTGTTAGAGGGAAGCTGTTGGCTGGCTTCGCATGGTACTGCGGTAGTTCCAGAGGACTGGAGGAGGACCAATATGGTCCCTCTGTACAACAGCAGCAACAGGGATGAGGCTAGCAATTACAGACCACTTAGTCTCAAATCAGTGGTCAGGAAATTAAGTATGCTGTGCATGTGCATGTCAGGAGCCCTCATCACAGACATCCTTATGGGTATGTGAAGAAAAATTGAAACACCACAGGCTTCTGGATGATGCATTGTACATTGGTTATTTTCAGACTCTGCACAGTCAACTACCAGTAAGAGTACAATATTTTGGGTGCATGCTAAAGTTGATACTAAGGATCAATGGAGCCAAGAAGGCAAGATGCCCATAAGAAAAACATTACTCACCATAGTAATCTTGTTTCTTCCAGGGAATCACACAGTATGATTAAACTAATGCAGTCAGCCTTCAGTTTTGAACTGCCACGGAGAGATAAAATGTATGCAAATGATGGAACTCTGATTGGCACATGTCAATTTCAAACTGCTGCCCTTAGTAACTGCTGCACTCTGAGTGCTCAAATTCATTACACAGCCTAACAGGATAAAGACCCTCTAACTAACTGACTATATAGATTAAGCCCCCTTAATCACATCCCCACAACCCAAGTCCCAAGTAGGAACAACAGTGTGAAACAACTAATTAAAGAACTTTAATATTTAGTCATGAATCATATGAAAAAAACAAAGCAGAGTTGCAGAACCAAAGTCTGTCCCTTTGTCTATAGGTTCAGGTAGGGGAGGCAGGGTGGGAGCTTTACTCATATTGTGTGATCCCCTGGAAGAAACAAGACTACTATGGTGAGTAATTTTTTCGTCTAACCCTTGGAAGCACACAGTATGATTAAACTAATGCAGCAGTACCTTTGGAGGCTGGGCTGTGAACCTATTTTGAAAACAGGTTCCGCAGCACTGCCGTACCAAATCTAGCATCACTTCTGGACTGTGTGTCCAGGCTGTAATGCTTGGTAAAAGGGTGTACTGTCTTCCATGTAGCTGCTTTGCAGATTTTCAAAAGTGGGATATCCCTTGCAGCTGCCATTGATGCAGCTGTATCCCTGGTAGAATGTGCCCTGAGTCCCAAGGGAGCTTGTTTGCCAACTATACTGTAACAGAACTGTGTGCAGGTCTCTATCCAGAGTGCAATGATTTGTTTTGATGCAGGTTTTCTCTTACCCACTTCTTCATCGGTGAGGAACAGCTGGGTATGCTTTGGCCTATGAGCCTTGGTTCTGTTATTGTAGTGACTTAACGCCCTCTTGACATCCAGGCTATGTAGTTTCCACTCAGGTGAGCTGGACTTGTCAGTGAAGAAAACAAATGGAAGTCTGAGACCACTTTAGGGAGAAATGTCCTATTAGTCCTAGGTATCACCTTGTCCCTGTGGAAGGAAATGTAGTCCAGATCTGTGCACAGGGCTTGCAATTCACTTATTCTCCTGGCTGAAGTGATGGTCACCAGGAAGACAGTTTTCCATGTAACATAATTCAAGTCTGCAGTTGCCATGGGCTTAAAGCGTGACTCCATGAGCTTGGCAACACAAATGTTTAGATTTCAGGCTGAGACTGGCTCCCAAAGGGGAGGATGAAGGTGGTTGAGACCCTTGAAGAATTTGCGAAAGACAGGATGAGAGGCCATGGACCTGTCTTTACCAACTGACAAGTATGTTGACACTGCAGACAGGTGTACCCTCAATGTTGAAGGTCTAAGGCTCAGTGCATGTAGGTGGGTCAAATAGGCCAGCAGAACAGGAAAACCAACCCTAGAGGAAACAATGTCCTTTCCTGAGCACCAAACAGAGAACCTATTCTACTTCGAGGAGTAGGTTTTCTTAGTGGATGGCTTCTTGGATCCCTTGAACACTGTCAAAACCTCCTCAGAGAGGTTTAGACTACTGAACTCTAGGTCCTCAAGAGCCAGGCCTTCAGTCACAGGGATCTGAGGCTGGGATACAGGATCCTGCCTTGGGAGAATGTTGGGAGGTTGCGCCTCTGGGGCAGATGAATTTGGAGAGAGGCAGACAGGGATACCAGGAGTGAGTACCGTGGCTGCTTCGCCCAGTCTGGTGCCACCAGTATCATTGTTGCTGGCTGTGACCTGAGCTTTACCAAGGTCCTGAGCAAACATGGGGAAAGGAGAGAAGGCATACAGGAATCTTCCCATGCAAACTAGTGCAAATGCATCCTTGTGCCCTTTCTGGGAGGCCTGCAACAGAACTGTGGCAGCTGATGACTGTCTGTGGAGGCAAAGAGATCTATCTCTCGTGTGCAACAACTTCTGAATAGTGTCTGTAGCACTTGTGGTTCAGTGACCATTCGTGATGATCCTGGCTGATGCTGTTGGGGGAGTCTGCCAGGATGTTGTCCTTCCCTGGAAGGTGAATAGCGGACAGGACACTTGTAAGGAATAGACTAGACTCCACAGCTTCATTGACTCTGTGCACAGTTGGGAAGATCTGGTTCTCCCTTGGTTGTTGATGTAGAACATGGTGATAGTGTTGTCTGTTCTGACCTGTATCATCTTGTTTCTTAAATGAGGAGCAAATACCTGAAGAACCAGGTATACTGTCCTGAGCTCTAACAGGTTTATGTGCAGAAGTGATTCCTGAGGGGACCATGTTCCACTGGATGTTAGATTCAGCATGTGTGCCCCACACACTAGCAGGGAGGCATCTGTTGTAAGTATTACTGAAGGATGTTCTTTTAGGAAGGGGATTCCTTCCCTGAAGTTTTCCCTGTCCAACCACCACTGCAGGGCCTGCAGCTAGATGCTTGTGACTGGTACCAATTTGGCTACGGCATCCTTTTTCTGAGACCAGTGAGCCAATAAGTAGAACTGTATGTCTCTCATCTGAAATCTGGATCCTGGAACAACTGCTGTGACAGCTGCCATGTGGCCCAGCAGGCGTAAAAACTCTCTTGCTGGCCTGGACCTGTTTAACTGGAATTGATCCTGCTATCTGCAGTATGCTGTTCACCCTGTTCTGAGGAAGAAATGCTTTGCCTTGGCTGGTATCCAACGCTGCTGCAATGAAGTCCAGAAGCTAAACTGGTTCTTGCTGGGACTTCTGTACATTTATGATGAATCCCAGAGACTCTAAGGTTTTTCTGGTAAGAGCCAGAGCTTCTCTGGTATGCTACAGGGATTGACCTATGACTAGCCAGTGAAACAGGTATGGAAACACGGTCACTCCCTGCCTTCTTAGGTGTGCCACCACCACAGCCAGACACTTTGTGAATGCCCTGGGGGTCGAGGTTAAGCTAAATGGCATTGCTGCAAATTGGTAGTGGCCTGAGGGTAGTCTGAACCTCAGGTACTTTTAGTGGCTCGGTCTGATAGGAATGAGGAAGTATGCATACTTCAGGTCTAAGGATGCCAACCAGTCCCCTTTTTGCAGTGTGGAGATGGTCATGGCCAGAGTCACTATCTTGAACTTTTGTATTAGTATATGCCTGTTTAGGAGTCACAGATCCAGAATAGGTTGCCAGTCCCCATTTTCCTTCTGAGTGAGGAAAGATCTTGAGTAGAGGCCCTTTCCCCTTTGTAACAAGGGTATAGGCTCCACTGCTTTGATTGCCAACAGGTTTGCCACCTCTGCCTCTAAGAGGATTTTGTCTGCAGATGTTGCTGGGGCAAAATTTCTGGTTGTCAGTTTGGAGAGAGATTTGAAGCTTAGAGATAGCCCTAAGCTCACTACCTCCAAGACCCACTTGTCTGTGGTGATGGATTGCTTAGCTAGGATAAAATGAGCCAATCTCCCTCCTGCTGGTAGGGAGGAGGCGATCTGTACCAGCCCATTAGGGATTCTGCTTTGGCTGAGCCCGCACTTGAGGTACCTGGGCTGACCTTCTCATGGTCCTCCTGCCCCTACATCTGAAGTATCCGGTAGACTGCTGGTAGACTGGCATTGCTTGTGCTTGAAAAAAGGTCCTGGAGTAAGATCTCCTACCCCGACCCATGCCCCCCCCTGTACTAGACCTGAAAGCAATAGAGGGCTTTTCCTTGGCAGAATTGCTTCTATTGGTGGCCTCCACCTTTTTCATATAGGCTTTGGTTTTGTCCCCCCAAAAGGGGAGTCACTCTCACAAGGAAAATCCATTGCCTTGGTCTGTGTGCCCTGGGTTAAGTTTGTGGCCCTAAGCCATGCAAACCATCTCATAGAGATGGAGACAGCCATGAGCCTGGCTGTGGTATCATTAGCATCCACAGCCATGTGGAACTGATATTTTGTGGAATCCAGTGCCACCCTAGCAGTGTCCACTAGGTCTACTGCCACATCATTTGGGACTTTATCAGTCAGCGCCAGAACAGTATTCCATAAGGCCTTTTGGTACTGTGCTGCATAAGCCATGTAACTGGCCTGTCTCACCAAGAGTGAGGCAGCCAGGTACCCTTTCTAACCCATCCCATCCAATTTCCTGGAATCTTTGTCCAGGGGATGGGAAGACAAAGGTATCCTAGGTTTATCACAAGCTGTTGCCTGAACCACTCCTTCATGATCCAGGTGGTGAAATAAAAATGCAGCAGTGGACCTGTCAAGTCAATATTTTTTATCAACTTTTTTGTCAACCCCTGGGACAATAGTGTTTTTTTTTAAGATGTATAGCACTGCTTTCCTCAGGGATTAGTGAATGGGGAACATCAAACATTTTGTGAGTGCTAGCCCCATCATTTTTAAGAAATCCGCTTCCACTCCATCTTCCTCAGTCTCATGGATTGGGAGATTCAGGGTCTCTACCACTTGCTTTACAAATCAGTAGTGTGAGGTATAATCTTCTGGACCTCTAGGTGGGGAACTGAAGTGCTGTTCAGGGGATACCTCAGGTTCAGTGGGCTCCCCCTTCTCCTCCTTTTCCTCTGGATCATCATACATGTACATAGGATCCTGATCCCCTGGAACCAGGGTAGGAACCAATGGAACTGTTGTGGGAACCAGGACCACAGCTTCTAGGGCCTGCAGAACCTGCAGTGCCCTTGCAATATCCTCTGCAGAGAGCATAGGTGTTTTGTCTGCTGAGAGCTCCTTAGTCTTCTCGTCCGGAGGTGCAGCGACATGTTTTTCTTTGTGTTTTTTCTTGGTTGGAACTGGTTCACTAGCCAGTTGCACAGGCCTTTTTATTTTACCAGTATCCATTTTTTTCTGTGGATTTTGAGTCCACTGATTCCTTGGGCCTACCCTTATCTTTTTTAGAAGAGGAGGTGGATGGTTCATCTTCAGAAGAAGTCACAGAAGTTGCTATTTCTTCTAATTTCTTAGCCCTTTTCTTTAAGAGTTTTTTGGGCAAAATGTCTTACAGATAGCACAGTTCGAAAAAATATGGCTAGTTCCCAGGCAGAAAATACACAAGCCGTGCCTGTCTGCTTTGGCTACTATCTGGCCACAACTAATACAGTTTTTAAAACCAGTGAGTTCCATCTTTTTCTTAGGTTTTAGAACTGCTGCCATTGATTTAGATTTTAAACCACTGCCTTTAACAAAGCAATCGGTTCCCCGAACGTATAACTTGAAAGCCAAGCAGTCAGTTCCCAAAAGCAAAATCGAGCTGAGCGCTTATCAGTTCCCTGACAGGATAAGGAACCACAAACTAGCTAAAATTAAAATAAAACCACAGAACCATATGGATCCTGAATGGAACCATAAATAAATAAACAGTAAAATTCAACCAAAATATTATGTAAAAACCTTTGAAACTACGGTTACCTGTGGTTGCACGAAACCGGTGAGAAACTGAAAAACAAGTAAAATGAACTCAAATAACTATACTAACCTAAAGTATAAGGGCAGCAATTTAAAAAGAATGAAGTAAAAATGGTACTTATTGACAAATACAAGCAACTGAAGAAAGTTTAGTTTAGTTTAGTTTATTGTTCTAGGAATTATTACCTTTGAGCCAATGGCTCTTTTACAAAGGTTCCACGTCAACAATGTACAAACAAACAAGACATGTTACAATAGAAATGGTCAGCAAAATTACAAAGGTTGCAATAAGTCAGTATAATACAGTACATCCAAGAAAAAAAACACAAAAACATTTGAGGAAGGGTCAGGTGGGAAAGGTAAGAGGAGAAGGAGATTATGGGGAAGGGAGCAGACAGAGTAAATTAGAGGTACTCAGATGTCTTTGTCAAGAGAGAGGCAGAGGAGGAGGAGGATGAAAAACTGTAAAAGCAGCCAAGAGGGAAGAGTCATTTGTCAAGGCAGTCACAGGAGCTAGAGGCTGAGAGGTGAGCGTAAAGCATATATTTGAAAGCTCCTAGTGAAGTGGAGGATATAGTGGGCAAGCTCAGAGCATTGTACCAGATGGGGGCATGATAGGCAAAAAATCTTTGGCCCTGAGTGGTCCGGCATCTGAGGACCTGGAGAGGCTGGTTTTCTGATCTTCTGGTGGGACAGATGCTGGTATTCGGGCAGAGTAGGTCTTGGATACACGGCGGAGTGAGGCCCAGGATGGATTTTTTTGCCATCAAGCAAGTGAGGTACCTTACGCGATTTGAGAGTTGCAACCAACCGGTTTCCATGTAGAGCTCACATGTATGAGTCCATCTTTGCGCTGCAGTGAGCAGCCGACAGGCCTTGTTTAGGGTGGTTGTGATGCGCCTTAGTGCGGTGGTAGTGGCAGAGCCATAAATAATTAAGCCATAATCTATGATTGAGATGACAGAGCTTTGGATAGCAATCCTCAGAGCAGCTTGGGTAAGGAATTGCCAGTTTCAGAACAGGATTCCAATGCGTTGGTTCACTGTTTTCGCTGTGTTATCTATGGGGGGGCGCAAAGGTAAGACCTTGATCAAAGGTGATTCCAAGGTATTTAAATGTAGAGACTTGTTCAAGTGTATTTCCTGGGTATGTTTTTATTGTGAGTGGAATTTGTCTTTTTCTGTTTTGTGGACTGGAGAAAAGCATGGCTTTTGTTTTTTTATGATTTAGGACCAACTTGTGATCTAGGAACCACTTTTCAACATTGGAGAAAGCAAGTTGCAGGCTCTGGAGTAATGGTTTCGGGTCCTTGTGAGAGGAGAGAATCACGCCATCATCAGCATATAGGATTATTTTTTCTGGGCAGGATTTGGGGAGAGAGTTTAGGAACAGGCTGAAAAGGAGAGGGCCTAGGATTGACCCCTGTGGGACACCTGAGAGGACTGGTTTTGAGTCTGAGAGAACATCAGAGATTTTTACTGATTGTGAGCGCTGGGCCAGGTAACTTTTAACCCAGGCACCTGGTCCTTCCGAGAGCCCAAGACTGTGTAGTTGTGTGATAAGTAAGTCATGGTGAACAGTATCAAATGCCTTTGTAAGGTCAATGAAGACAGCTCTGGTTTGACATCCCTTGTCCAGGGCAGTGTGAATTTCTCCTGAAAATTCCAGTAGGGCCGTCGACATACTGTGTCCTTTCCTAAATCCATGTTGCTGCAAGCAGAGTATGTTATACTTATGCAGGTAATCTGTGAGTTGGTCAGCCACAATGCATTCAAGGGCCTTTGAGAGGGGTGGAAGTATTGATATAGGTCGATAATTCCCTAGTAGGGATTTGTCACCACCTTTGAACACTGGTGTGACTATAGCAGACTTCCATTTGCTGGGAAATTGACTAAGGCAGAGGGAGAGATTGAGAATTTTGGTGAATGGGTGGACCACTTCTTCCAAGGTAAGGGACAGAATTTTAAGATCAATAGTATCACTGCTTGCTCTGGATTTAGAGACAACCTTTTTTATGTATTTGTAGACTTCATGTGCCTTAACCATTTTAAAGTGAAAAAGCAGTTGGTCAGGTGAGGCAGTAGGGGATGTTGGTTTTGGCGAGTCCATGTCAGAGAAGAAGTCCGACGGGAGGACCCCACTGAGGTCAGTGAAAGTTTTATTTAAGGCCTTTGCCATGACCATTTGGTCTAGGGTAGTGGTTCCATTGACACTGATTATAGTGGGAGAGGATTTGGAATGCTTTCCTGTAATATTTCGGATGTTGTCCCAGAATGATCTCCCGTCACCCCAAGAGTTTGCGAGGGCATTTTTGAAATAGGAGCTCTTCATTAGCCTGATTTGTGTGGTACATTGGTTTCGTGCCTGCTTATACTTCTGGATATCTGTCAAGGAGCCTGTGGCTCTGGCTATGGCCCAGAGGAGGTCCCGAACTTTGAGTTGAGCCAGTAGTTTGGCCGTGAGCCAGGGATTTGAGAGCGCTTTGATTTTACACTTTTTTACTGGTGCGTAGGTGTCGCAGGCAGTGTTGAAAGTTGTGATAAAATAATCTAGGGCTACATCAACATCTAGAGTATTGTATATTGGGGACCAGTCTTGCTGTAAAAGACAGGTCTTGAGTTTAGTGAGGTTCCCATGGGGTAGCACTCTGCTTGAGATGGTTTTTGGGGGGAGGTTTCTGGAACTTTTTTGTCCAGGTACAGATCACAGGGGAGTGGTTACTGAGAGAGTCCGGGAGAACAACTGTGTTTTTTAAGCGGGGAGGGTGACTAGCAAGGATCCAGTCAATGAGAGTGCAAGTTCCAGTCTTGTAGTTTTTTCTAGTAGGGGAGCCAACCATCATGCTAGGTTAGCTGCTAGGATAGCATCCTTGATGGACCCAACGTCTGATGCGAGCCAATTTATATTGAAGTCACCAAGGAGGAGGAGCTCAGTGTCAGGTGGTTGCGATCTTACAAATTCAAGAACTGTCTGGAGGCCGGACCCAGGATCTTTAGGAGGGATTTAGACAGTGGCCACAGTAAGCACTTTATTTTGGGCACCAAGTAGTAGCTTGACAGGGAGAAATTGCACTAGGGTGTTAGTGGTGGAGAAACTGACAGGGTGGCTAGAGAGGTTGTCCATAATGTAAATAGCACAACCCCCCTCTTTTATTTGTCCTGTCCAGTCTGAAAATATTGTGGCCTTGTAGCGAGATGGCATGACCAGAGTGCTTATGACAGCCAGGTTTCAAATAATGGCTAGGGATGTCAGGATTTGTGCTGGCAAAGACTTGAAGGGATGCCAGTTTAGGAAGGAGGCTGCAGATATTTAGGGTGGTGATGGTGAGACCCTCCTCCATTTTTGCAAGATTTGTTAACCTGTTAGAAACAGGGCCAGGGTTTGGATGACCCCTCCTGACATTAGAAGGAGGAGGAGCAGGAGTTTTACGGACATCAGCCGAAGCTCATGGAATGACATGTTACGCCTCTGTTGCTTATGAGTTTGAGTACAGTGTAGTCATTTTGGGTCCCAGCGAAGGGTAATGGCTAGTGGCAGGTGTCGATTAGTCAACTTTCCAGTGACGTGGGCTGTCATTTGCACCCAGTCCTTAGTAGGAGGGTGCCACAAGTGAGGGTGGGGAGGATTTGCCATTGGGCCAGGTTGCTGGTATCAAGCTTGGATGGTTAGTGTGAGAGGTGGGGAGGGGTAGGAGGAATTTGGAAGTTGGCATAGTGGAGGAAGGAGGGAGAGGGCTAGAAGAGTCATGAGGAGGTTTCTAAGGAGAGGCATTTTAGGAGGAGACAGCGCTGTGATTTGCTAGAGGTAGTGTGAGGCAAGAGCAGAAAAAAAGAAATAGGAGAAACTTGAGAATCAGGGGCTTAGTGAGGTATGCTTAGTGCAGTAGGAAAATCTAGCAGGGCAAAGTAGGAGGAGGGGGAGTGTTGTAGCAGAAGGACAGAAGGACAGGATGGGAGGCAGGATAGAGGGTGGGTCCTTAGCACGGGGGCAGAGCGAAGAGACTGTTTAATAAGGGTCGGAGGGGGGAGGGAGGCGGGTGTTAAAATTCGGCACAGAGCAGGCAAATGAATGGGCGCTGAGCCCAGCAAAGCACAAGTTCAGCAGCACTAATCGGAATGCAGTGGCTGGAACTGGTGGCCAATGGGCGTGCGGCTCAGAGTGCGGTCGGCCAATAGCAGCCAATCACTGCTTCCCCAGCCCAGTGGAAGTCCTTACTCAGCTTGATTCAGGGGTTTTGGCGGCGGCTGGTGGAGGCGTCGGGGAGCCCCGAACCGTGCCTACGAGGCACACGGCTGGCCTGTCCTGGATTCAGATCTGGAGTAAAAGGAGAGAGGCAGGGTGAGTAGGCAGTTTAAACAGGAATGAATAGAGAACAAAACAATAGGTAGTGACGCAGAAAATCGCTATATCATGGGGGAAGAGGAACAGGGCAAGCAAGGGCAGCATAACAAAGGAGTAGCCTAGGAAATAGCAAGGGGGTTGGTAGCAGCCAGAAGATGATCAGGTCTGAAAACAATGGCACTGGCGCTGGCTGGGAGGGTCGGTTAAGGCAGAAATAAAATCTAACAGGGAGAGGGTGAGGGAGAAACGGAAAGAGAGCAGTGTGATAGTGAGATGGAGGTAATTTGAAATGTGAGATAGAGGTAAATTGAGAAACAGAGTTGAGAGACAGTGGTAATAGACAGGGTAGGTAGGCAGGGAAAAAGTGGAAGAGAGAGCCAGAGTCAGCAAGAGCCCACAAGAGGGAAGAAGCAGGACACTGAGAAATTAAAGCAAGACAGTGTGGCCGTGACCACAGCACAGAGTTTGAAATACAGAGGAAGGGCAGTCCTCAGTAGGAGTGTCCAAAGTGGTAGGCTTGTGCAGGAAAGACCAGGGGCAAAATTTAGGTTTACAGTTTGAGAACAAGCTTGAGCAGGCTATCTGTGCACAAAAATAAGGAGGAAAGCAATCAATTGGACTAAAAGGAGCTAGAGCACTGCATAACAGAATACGGTAGTTAACTATAAAATATATCAACTTATACTCTGCTACTGTAGGTACTATGACAGTAAATTAACAATACGGCAATCAAACAACACCAATAAAAGCAGATGCAAATAATTCAATTAAAACACTATGGGAACATGTAAATGCTAGTGCAGTATCATGGATTAGGCAACTTGCTGGAACAATTAGATATATCATGTCAGACAAACCTGGTGGAGTTCTATGACTGGGTGACAAGTGCCTTGGACCTGGGTAGACCAGTGGATGTCCTCTTTCTAGACTTCAGCAAGGCATTTGACTCTGTTCCTCACATGGGCCTGTTGGATAAGCTAGGAGAAATGGGGGTGGGAAACCAGATGATCAGATGGATAGGCAATTGGCTCCAGGACCGGACCCAGAGGGTCGAGTTGGTGGGATAGTCTCATCCCAAGGAGGGTCAATAGTGGGGTCCTGCCAGGATCAGTCCTGGGCCCTTCTGTTCAACACCTACCTATCTGACATAAGGACAGGAATCAGGAGTGAGATGAGTCTCTTTGCAGATGACTCGAAACTGGGGGCGGTGGTGGATGGGGAGGAGGGGAGAGTGGCCCTGCAGGGGAACCTGGAGGCTCTGGAAAGATGGTCTAGAAAGTGGAAGCTGAGGTTCAATGCAGGGAAATGCAAGGTACTCCACCTGGGGGCCAGAAACCCAGGCCAAGTGTACACCCTGGGGGGGGAAATACTACAAGTCTCAATGGCTGAGAGGGACCTGGGTGGTGGTGGATGTCAAGATGAACAACTCTGAGACTTGTAGGAGGGCAGCAGCCAGGCCAACAGGATGTTGGGATGCATCGCTAGGGGTATCACCTCCAGAAGGAGGAAGTGATACTCCTCTGTATAACTGCTTGGTGAGGCCACACCTGGAGTACTGCATGCAGTTTGGAGGCCACACTTAAAGAGGGACATTAACCTCCCTGGAGAGGATCCAGAGGAGGGCAACCAAAATGATTTGGGGCTTGGGGGACAGGACCTATGAGGAGAGGCTCGAAGAGCTAAATATGTACACATTGGAAGAGAGAAGGGACCGGGGGAACATGATAGAGGTCTTCAGGTACATGAAGAGGGTAAATGGGGGAGGAACAGTCAGGGTGCTTCGAAGGAAGGAGGAAGAGTCCACTAGAGGTCATGGGTGGAAGCTGGAGGGGGGAAGATTCAGGGAGAAAGGAGGAGGTGCTACTTCACTGAGAGGGTGGTGGAGCCATGGAATGCCACCTAGGGGCTGGTGGAGGCAGAGAGAGTGAGGGGTTCAAGAGGGGGTGGGACAGGTACAGGGGAAGGGTTCTGGAAGCAAAATCCAATGCAGCAAGAATATCCGGAACTGGGAAGGGAGAAGCCAGAGAAGGTGAGGGGGACAGCAAGGTCAGCACCCAGGGTGGGGGCTGACCAAACGAGCAGACACGAAAGACCATTAGGCCTATTCTGCTGGCATTTTAGTATGTTAGTATATCTGCTGCTACTAGGAGTACATACAGAAATCAGAGAAATAGTAAAAGCAGAAAAATGTCCAGGCATAAAATTCAGCACAGAGCAGTGCAAGTGAATGGGCACCGAGCCCAGCAAAGCACAAGTTCAGCAGCACCAATTGGAATGCAGTGGCTGGAACCGGTGGCCAATGGGCGTGTGGCTCAGAGCGTGGTCGGCCAATAGCAGCCGATCACAGCTTCCCCGGCCCAGTGGAAGTCCTTACCCAGCTTGATTCAGGGGTTTCTGTGATGGCTGGTGGAGGCATCGGGGGACCCCCGAACTGTGCCTATGAGGCACACGGCTGGTCCGTCCTGGATTCAGATCCCGCTTGATTCAGGGGTTTTGGCGGCAGCTGGTGGAGGCATCGGGGGGCCTCGAACCATGCCTACGAGGCACACGGCTGGCCCGTCCTTGATTCAGATCTGGAGTAAAAGTTGAGGGAAGCTCTCTGAGGCATCTTAACTGGCAGGTAGAGTAAAGAATCTGAGCACTCACAGTGCAGCACTTACTAAGGGCAGTAGTCTGAAACTGTCACTTGCCAGTCAGAGTTCCATTATTTACATAAATTATTTCTCTCCATGGCAGTTCAACACTGAAGGCTGACTGCATTAGTTTAATCACACTGTGTGATTCCTGGGGTTAGAAGTGACTTGTCCACTGATTTGTGAAAGTACTGAAGATTGTCCCCAGGGCTGAATAGGTGAAATGGTTTATGAGAAGGGACTTAATTAAAAAATATATCTTTTCTGTAAAGGTTACAGTTTGACTACACAAGCTAGATTCATGCTGTCTATATTTTAGTAGGTTACTAGTACACATTTCAGATAATAAGCAGTATGGTATTCCACCATGATGCTTAATTTTTTAAGGGCTGGTGTAGCCATAATGCAAGAGTGTTTTAAAAACTTCAAAACAAAATACCTCAGTTCAGAACTTGAATACAGTTAAAAGAAAAATGTGCATATTGATGTTTTTGCCAGAAATACATTATAACTAAAAACTATAGGGTGACTTTTCGCCAGTTAACAAATACTTAAGCAATAATGCATGGCAGGGTGTGTGTTGTGAAATCTATACACACCTCAGGTGTGGTGTGAATCACCCAAGGTGTGTGTAAGAAACATAGAAACATAGAATTTGATGGCAGATAAGGACCGCTTGGCTCACCTAGTCTGCCCATTTTCCTACCTAACAGATAAGCTGCAGATCCTAGTTAACCAACAGCTTACTTCCTCCTACCCCTCACTAGGACTGCCTTATGCCTGTCCCATGCATTCTTGAACTCCCCCACTGTTCTTCACTCCACAACCTCCTCAGGGAGGCTGTTCCATGCATCCACAACCCTCTCTGTGAAAAAATACTTCCTCACATTACCTCTGAGCCGTGCCCCCTCTATCTTCAAATTGTGCCCCCTTGTTCTTGCACATCTCTTTTTCTGGAAGATGCTACCCTCTTGGAGTTTGTTGATTCCCTTGAGGTACTAGAAAGTTTCTATCATGTCCCCTCTCTCCCTTCTTTCCTCAAGAGTATACATATTAAGCTCCTTTAGTCTTTCTTCTTATGTCTTCTGGTGCAGACCCTGCACCATTTGTGCTACTGTTGTCAGTATCTCTGTTTGTAAATCTCAAAACAACACACCCCCTGCCATGCATTATTCCGATTATAAAATGAAATAAAGAAAAAACAGTTCTGCAATGCACAACATTTTTAAAAATAAATTTCAAGAAAATATAAGCTGTTCTTCTTCCACCTCTGGTAAAATAGTCCCAAATTGCCACATGGGGATCTCTGTTGTGCACGATCTTACTGGATAAACAACAAGTACTGTAAATAAATGTTTGTGCCTTTCATTTACATTACTACCAGTTTTTGTTAATGTAGCTGTACAAGGAGGAGCCAGCATCACTACAGGAGGGGCATGCATGCAAATTTTATTTGTAGCCCCATTTTCTTCTTTAGAAAATGGCAAAGAAAATTCCTGACAGCTGATTGGCTGCCAACATTCCAGAGGTGGGTATCTATTTTTTAATAGAGCCCTGTAAAAAAACAAAAGTGCCACACAGGCAAAGTGGCATCCTTGTGCCACTGCAAATTTGAAACTGAATTAGCCGCCATTTTTTACCCGCTTGTTATGAATGAGTGACCAAGGAAGGCTCCCTTCCCTTGACAGGGAAAAGTCACCTCCCCCACAACCTCGACAGCCAAGCTATCAATGTGTTAAAAAAAGTTCTTAAAATAAAATAAATGTTTTTAAAGCACAACACACTGAAATAGATGGGCACAGTTAGTCGTGGCTCCTGCTGCATCCAAATCTGGCCGTAGTAGTAGTAGTGGGATCAAGCTAGCAATGACCGTGCACATCTCGGCAGCCAAAGTAAAGAAACTCTCGCTCTTTAGTCTGTGCTCCGCTCATACCCAGTACCAGTCTTGCCACTTTTCTTACACCCATTCTACCAACACAAATCACCCCAACAACTCACAGCAATGCATTTTGTCTAAAGTCATCAAAGTACCTTCCCCCCCCCCCCCCAATACCGGAATAACTTTCCAGGTTCAGCCTCGCGCACCATGTAGATAACTGCCTCCCGACTTTCTCCTGATACAACTGACAGCTGGCAACCCCATTGTTAAAACAAATGGCTGAAAAAATGTTCTCTGTAAATATGCTCTGTTGCTGACTGGACCACACTCACACTCCACTCACTCTTGTCCCAGTCATCATGAAAACACATCTATTGCCAGTGGCGGGGGGGGGGGGGAGGTGAACAAAAACAAAATAAAACAGAAACAGAACATGGGAAACAAAGGTGCTGCATAACAAAGGGGAGGTCCAATCAACAAACACAACAGACTACTAGAGGGGGCTGTAACTGCATACAAGCAGTTTGAACTACAGAGTCTCCAACAGGACAAAAGTCCATAGCTAAAAAAAAAAACATATCATTCAGATCCTGGCAGAGGAACTATTTTACAACAAAACTTACAAGAAACTAATTCTGTATTAACAATTTTTCATTTATTTATTTATTTATTTTTTTACAATGCCATTTTCTAAGTGCAACAATACCCTCCAGGGTGGGCAGTATTGTGGAATATGGGCTCTTCTGGGGGCTATAAGACCTTCCGTCAGTGGCATCAGGCCTCATTATGCCCCGGGTAGTCCGGTATTCCCCAATACCACCTATCCTGTTGAGTATTATTGCTTACATGTGTACTGGCATTTCTTTCAATGGGCAATGCATTGTTTGCCAAGGAGGAGGACACAGGACTAACAGTGGAGAACTTTCCATGTTCATTTCAGTCCCATTTATTATATCTGCCACTTGTACATTGCTGATTGAGGGTGGAGTTATCATCATCTCACCCGCATTCAGAGCAGGTGAAACTGAAACACTGGACAGAGCTAGGTTAATTACAGGAAGGGCCTGCATGTTTATTTCTCTCTCTACCCCATTCTCACTGTTGGGCAGTGTGGCAATACATGAGGGTGAAGTTGGCCACACATCCTCAGGATGGTAGATAGTGGCAGTACAATGGAGGGCTTCCACGATCACCACCTTTACGAAATGCTCCATTTACACTGGAACAGCATGTATCTGACATTTGTACATAGGGAACAGTGCTATTAGAGTGTCCCCCATAGATGATTCCTTTCAGAATTAGTGGCTGAATGTGACTGTCACTTGTTCCAGCACTGTAAGTACTTGATTTGAAATGTCACCACTGAAGCTGTTTAGCAGCTCTTCCAGAGCAGACTCATGACACCACTCAAAGGAGGTGTTTGCGTTTGTGGTAGGGTTACTTGATGTTCTGTCTTTATGGTGTGATTTTTTTTTTAGTGTTTGCTGGATCAGTGTTTCTCTTTGTGGGTACGAATATTTATGCCATGCAATGTGCTGTCTGGGAGCAGTACCAGCTAACATAAAATAAATGGCAGTTTTCCAGATTGCAAACATTCAGTCAGTTGATACCTATTTGAAGAGATGTTATGTGGTCAGCACTGGTCAGCTGGGACTTTATCCATGTATTTGTTGTGGGGTTTACACATGGCTAAAGACCCAGTCTGACCAATCAAGTTACAGTATGTTTCTTGACCATTTTATAATGCTGCTTTAACCAGTTAAACTTCTTTAAGTAAAATGACAAGGTACAGCAGGGAAGCCCACATAATGTTTCAGTAAACTAGGGCTGGGATTGTGAGGCCCCGGGGCCGGATTCATAAACCCCTCAAATCTCCTGCAGCTGCAGGAAAAGCCCGTCACAAGTGGGTTGCCACTTGTAGAGCCACAGTTTTTCCTGCAGCTGCATTATTCACAAAGGTGGAGCTGGTTTATGACTGGCTCCATGATTTATGGCTGCTTGTGGGTGATGTTTCCATAGAAATCCCCACAGCTGTAGAAATATGTTATGGCCAGTAAGACCAGCTGTATCATCCTTCTGCAGCTGCAATGGATGTGAATACCTATCTCTGCAGCTATGGAGATTTTGGTCTGCAACTGGAGTTGTAGAGTGGGACTTAGTCCCATTTTGCTTTGTGATTCTGTCCCCAGGACAGCGGGAAAGGTGGGGGGGGGGCTGTGTAGAGGAAGATCAGGAAAAAAGCTACAATTTTAAATGGGTATTTCCACTCAGTCTTCACAGTGAAGGGGGAGTGGATGGACCAACATGTAATAATAGGCACCGGCAGAAGGGGGTGAGTGGTCATCGTACCAGGTCATAATGTCACTCCCTTAATAGCATATGGCATTATGGCGCACCCTGGACCTGTATGCGCTCCATGTTGGACCCCCCTGAGATAGACTTCTTAGTGGGAGGGTCCAGAGCGCACCCTCCCATAACTGGGGGTGTGGGGGGTGGAGCCCCACTGAACAAAGATAAAAATGTAATCGCGCAATGCGATTACGATGCATGGCATTCTGCCATGTGACATCATGACCTCATGCCAGTGGTCATCAGCCCATTTTTGAAGGCAAGTATCCACAAGGGATTGGAAGCCCTAAAGGTAAGCAAAGCAGTGGGGCCAGATGGGATCCACCAAAGGGTAATAAAAGAACTGAGCACCTTGCCCCTCTGTCAACACTGTTTAGCAACTCATTAGAGACAGGGTAGTCCCAGAGGACTGGAGGAGCAAGGAGGGCTGATGTAGTCCCTCTGCACAAGAGTGGCAGCAGGGAGGAAGCTAGCAGTTACACACCACTCAGTCTCACGTCAGTGGTGGTAAAATTAATGGAAACCCTACTGAAGGAGAGGCTGACTGAAAGCACAAGTTCACAGTGGGGAGGTCATGTCAAACAAATCTCATAGATTTCTTTGATTGGGTGATGAGAGAGGCAGATCTAGAGAGAGCAGTGGATGTGGCCTATCTGGACTTCAGTAAGGCTTCTGACACTTTATCACACAGGAGGTTAATTAAGAAACTTAGCAACCTGATGGTTAAGGGGAAGAATGTAGTACACTGAGTATTAAACTGGTTGAAGGATAGGAGGCAGAGGGTGGTGGTAAATGGCAGTCACTCATGGGATGAGAAAGTGGCCAGTGGGGTACCATAGGGATCAGTACAGGGTTCTGACCTCTTTAATATCTTCATAAGTAACATCGCTGAGGAAATGGAGGGGAAGGTATGTCTCTTTGCGGAGAACACAAAATATTCAATAGGGTGGGCACAAAAAAGGGTGTGGAGAGCATGCAAAGGGATCTGGAGAAACTAGAGGAGTGACCTAGGGTATGACAGCTGGGTTTCAATGCCATGCCAAAATGTGCAAAGTCATGCACCTGGGGTGCGGAAACCTGTGGGCTGTGTATAAGATGGGGTGGAGATATTTATAGTCACCAAGCAAGAGAGGGACCTTGGAATAATCATATCTGATGATTTCAGGATGGCAGGGCAGTGTGACAAGGTGCTAAGCAAGACTAGCGAGATGCTGGGGTGCATACAGTAGGGAGGTGTATTTCTAGCAGAATAAGGGAGGTACTGTTGCCACTATATTGCTTACTGGTGAGACTCAACCTGGAGTACTGTGTCCAGTTCTGGAGACTGCACCTTCAATAAGACATTGACAGGGTGGAGGCAGACCAGAGGAGGGCTACCAAAATGGTGTGGGGGGTTGTGTGAGGAAAGATATGAGGAGATGCTGCGGGAGCTCACCATGTACCTCCTGGAGGAGAGGAGAGGAGAGCAAGAGGGCACATGATTGAGACCTATATGTACCTCATGGGGGTAAACAAGGTGCAGGAGGGGAGCTTCTTTCAGAGGAGGAAGAGGAGCACCAGAATGTGGGGGCATGCTGGGGGGGTAGTTTAAGAGGGATGTAAGAAAATACTTCTTTACAGAAAGGGTGGTGGATGTCTAGAACAGCCTGCCAGAAGAGGTGGTGGTGGGGGCAAAGATAGTAGGGAGCTTCAAGCAAGCATGGGATAGACACATGGGCATAACAGGTAGAGGAAAGAGAGAAGGATGGGTCACCTGGGACCAAATAGGGTACAGGGTGTGGTAACAGGCAGGGAAAATAGAACAGACTGGATGGGCATTCCAGTCCTTTTCTTCTGAAACATTCTGTTTCTAGAGAAGTGTTTGTTTTTTAGTGGAACAACTACTAGTATCTTCCAACCTCAATTTACAGTTGATATGCCATTATGTATCCTGTTATAACAAATAGAATAAAGTATGGAGTGGTGCGTGTAATGAGACGTTTACGCACACCCAAGGGGTTTATGAAAACCATCCACCCCTGAGGGTGTGTGTAAACTTAGAGTTTACACACAGTACCCCATATCTTATTTTATATAATTGCTGGATCTTCATTTTTGGCCACAGCAATTATATAAAATAAAAATCCAAAAGACGTTCCCTGAGTTCCGTGTGGCCGCGATCCGCTTTGGTTCGAGTGCATGGTCGACAGTAGTTTTTATTTATTTATTTAAAAGTTTTTAAATTTTTCTGCCCACAGGCGAAAGTTTAGCTCTTCAGGTTTTGATTTTATTTGTGGTCATCTTACTGCAGAGTCTGAGTGGTGGTTCCATCTGCTTTGGAAAGACCAGGCGGGGGCATGCGTAGACTGAGGGAAAAACCATGCATGTGTTTGCCATAATAAACACTCCTTTATTATGGCAAATAACACCACAGGTTTCCTTTGGTAAAAAGGATGACCCATTAATTATATGTTGATAAAATCAACAGGTTTTAAAAAACAATTTACACTATTTTATTCTTTTTCCTATTGCTTGTAACTTGATATATCAATATATCAACTTAGTTGAAGTTCTAAAGCCAAACAGTTCCAAAGGTAGTCAAATTTTAAGAAATTATATTTCAAAATGTTTAACTTTGGAGCCATTTGTGCTAGAAACTTTTTTTGTCTGTTTTTAAAATGAAAGGCTGGAATCAGAACAACATGAATAGATCATTCTGATTTTGTTTTCATCAGTCAATACTTGTCTATTTATGCTGACATAATGTGCTGGTGAAAACAACAGGATTTAATAAATATTGTTATTGAGTTTACATTTTTATAAAGCAATACTGAAACATAAAGAATGAAGGCAGAAAAAGATCAAAGATCTGTCTAGTCTGCCCAGAGCTCCCGGTCTGCCCTGCGACCAATTGTCTATACAGGGTTTTGTCCCCCCCCCCCACACACCTACTGCTACCAACGTAAGCAACCACCAATCCTTTCACTCTGTCCCAGCCGTGCTTGGAACCATTTACGTTCTTGGCACTCACCACCTCCACTGGCAGACTGTTCCACAGCTCCACCACTCTTTCCGTAAAATAGAACTTCTTCACATCCTTCTTAAATCTTTCCCCCAGAAGTTTCCACTCATGATTTTGGGTTCTTGACTGTACTCCTGCTAAATACTACAGCTCCCTGCCATTCACCTTGTTTATTACCTTCAGGAACCAGAAGGTCTTATCATCTCCTCCCCCCCTCTCACCTGGTGTCCAGTGAGTACATGTTCAGTACCTTCAGACGATCTTCATAAGATCTGCCCTCTTGGCTCTGAATCATCTTGGTCACCTTGCATTGCACCATCTCCAGCCACTCCCTGTCCTTCCTTAAGTGAGGACTCCAGAATGGAGCACAGTATTCTAGAAGTGGCCTAACCAGTGACCCACATAAAGGTAGTAATGCCTCTTTTTTATGTTTGATGCACCTGCGCACCAAACGTTTTGTGGAGTGCATAGGGATTTCGGATGTGTGTCACTGTCAAGCCCATTGCATTTCTCGATAACAGGGGTTTGGTAGTCAAAACCAATCAGCACACACTGTGGTCCTGATGCAACTCTCTGTTTCTTGTGCATAAACTTTGTGTAGTTCAAAGGACCAAAGCTGCTCTAATCAGAGAGGGCTTCAGTCCTTTGATTTGCATTAAGCCACATGAGTAAACAGCTGAGCAGCTAATTTCAGCATTCAGAAGTCTGTCTTATGCAATATTCCCAGGTGTCTAGTAGTATCCCCCACCTGACCCTCCATCTCGGCACCCACCCCCCACACTGCTTTCTGCAAACATAACACTGACACTGGGGGTGCCCAATCCCCCAGTGTCGCCAAAGCCATCTCATAGTTTTTTTTGTTTTTTTTAATACTTCTCCCATATAAAGAAAAACAAAAACCCTCCTTCTCACTCCCTCTGCATGCTGTCCCACCCTCTATTCAGTGTCCCCATATACAACAAAACCCTCCCACGCCCTCCTTCAATGTGCTGTCCCACCCCCGCCCCACACTCCGTGTCCCCCTGCAGAAAAAAACAATCCCCTCTCACTCCCTTCCTTGGTGTGCTGTCCCATCCCCACCCTCTGTTCCATGTCCCAGGAGCCACTGTTTTTTATATATATATAAGCCAAGTCTTGATCAGTAATTTTCAAAAAAACAAATAAGTAAATGGTATGCTCCAACCAATGGATGCACCATACAGGCCTTTAATTTCTCCAGTGATCACCCAGCACCAGCTCTGATCATCATGATGGAACACAGCTTGGAGAGGTTATGGACCGAAAGAGTTCCTACACAGAGTTCTCATTTTATTCCAGTGCTGGGAACTCTGAAGCCCTCTGGGATGATGGAACATTTTGAACAGCCTGCGGTCTAAGTCTGTTTCTGACCATTTGTGGGACACTTGTCAGGTAAGGTAGGTGGAACTTTCAAAAATGACACAGTTAAAAAACACCAGTATTAGCCTGAAGCACTGCAAATGCACTCTGTTTAACACATTGGTCTTTGGTGGAGTGGGGGTAGTCCCTGAACTTTAGGATGGAGTAGAACCAGTACAGGAAAAAAAACATTAACCTGACTGTTTTTAAAATTTGGAATCTAAAAGAACCATGCTGTAAAAAAACATCAGCATACAATGATATATAAATGCATGCAAACTACCATATCTGTGGAATTGATTTTAGTTAAATTATATATATCCCCCCACCTGACCCACCCTTTCAGCACCTACCACTCCTCACCCCCTTCCCTCTGAAACAGAAGAGTGACACTGAGGGGTGCCCAATCCCCCGGTGTCATGATCCTGACTCCTCGTTTTTGATTCTTTGTTTTTTAACCCTGTAAAAAAGGAAAACGTCCATTGATGTACTTTGTGGTCATTCCTGTCTCCCCACCTGACTCTCCCACTCAGCACCCATGACCCCACCCCACCCCACCCCAAACCCTTACTTATCCATCAGGGATCCAATGCCATAAACCTTCTGGACCACAGACACATCTTCATTCTTCAAAGCTGGACTGCAAACTAAGAAAACAAGTACGAGGTTCGGTGTATTTCAATGGGGTTTTCAACTTAGTGCTATAACTTGGGCATTTTTGCATATTCTGGCCCCAAATCTTCAACAGGCCTTCTCTGGGACCCCATCTGATGAACTATGGCACTGTCATTATGCAAATCTGTCCCAAAGGCGATTTCATGGTCCCTACATGAAATCACCTTTCAGGCAGGAGTTGAACATTTTCTCTGCCTTGTTTATGAGCTGGGGTCATAAGAAGGCTATGTTGAAAATTTGGTGTAAAAATATTAAAAAACAGTACAGTTATGAGCCTACATTGAATTTTGCAAATGAAGGCTCGTAAGTTTGGTAATTTTCAACATTTTTACCCCAAATTTACAACACAGCCATTTCTTTACAGCACCTCATGCATGTGACAGCACAGTTGTCATATTTCAGCTCCTGCCCAAAATGTGTTTTTGTGTCCAGAAAGGTGATTTCGCTGTTGCTGCACAAAATCACCTTTCTTGCAGGAATTTAAAATTTTCTCTGTACTTGTTCATGAGGTGGGGTCATAAGAAGGCTATGTTGAAAATTTGCAGCAAACATATTTAAAAAAACAACAAAGATATGAGCCTACCTTGACATTTACAAATGCAGGCTTGTAACTTTGGTAATTATTAATATTTTGACCCCAAATTTTAAACATAGCCATTTCTTTGCAGCACCTCATGAATGTGACAGCTGTCATTTTTGAAATCCTGTCCAAAATGTGTTTTCGTACCTGTGGCATGGAATGACATTTTGACAGGGATTTGAAAATCTTTACCTTGCTGGGTCCCTTAGGTGGAGGTAATAAGAAGGCTATGTTGAAGATATTCTAACTATTGCAAATTTAAGCTCTATTGCAGTGGTCAAAATACCATTATTCAAACTAAAAATTATTACTTAGTTTGAATAACGGTATTTTGACCACTGGAATAGGGCTTAAATTTGCCATAGTTAGAATAATCCTGCCATTCCATTACATACTGAGAATGATCAGTTCTGGGAATTAATTTGTGGAGTATTTCTGATAAATATTTTATGTTTTCATTAGTTTCCTGTTTTTAGTTTAAATAACAAATAGTCATTTAATATGTTATAGTTTACATATAAGAACAGGTTCCAATAAGATACCCCTTCCTAAAAATGTATGTATGCATATGTTGGTGAATGAGATCAAAAGGTCATGACTTAATAAGCTGTAAATGTAACAAATTGTGACATCATTTGGAACTGCCTACTTAATCTCAGTGTTTCTCTCTGGGCACACGCCCCCCTTGAAGGCTCGGAGAGCCGAAGTGCAGGGGCAAGAAGCCACAGTTTGAGCTCTGAGCAATAAAGCTTTTGAAATATACTTGCAATTTCTTTTGGATTATTTATTGCATCTGGTTATGAGTGCACACAGTTTGGGAACTATTGCAAACCCTGGTATCAGATGCATGGGCCATCAGAATTAGACCAGCCAGGAGCTGGTCTAATGGCTTGTGCACCACTTCGAATGCACTGCCCTGGTGGAAAGTCATCCATGCTCCCTATTGTGACCGCTGCCAGAGGAAGTCTGCTGCCCTCCTGCACCTTGGCAAGTGTCCTGGCAGTGGTGGGGCCATGGCTAGTTAATTCCAGGGCCTCTCCCTGGTAAGTCAAAGTACAGCCATGTGCCCACTGCCTGCCATGGAGAGAGCCATGCCAGTGCCATGCAAGGGTCTGTCTGCACCCCTCACCCCCCAACCAGCCCTGGCCTGCCCTCCACACACCCTTCCAGCTTCCGGTTGCATAGCCGGCGCGTCCCTCCCATAGCCACCAATGATGCCCAACAGTCCCACAGTCTGCAGAATTCCTCACCTGTGCGCCACTTGTTTGACACCCAGGACAAACATGCTGGGACCCCAATTTTTACAAAATCAGGTGCAGGGTCCCTGGCATACCCACGTTTGCCGCAGTCGGGTTGTCGGTGCAAGATGCCCTGATCTAATGGGGCTTTAAAAATCGAGCCCAGTATGTCAATAATTTTATTGTAACAACAGATTGCATTGACACTATTTTTGTATCAATACATTTATTTATTTATTGAAATTTTGGTAACTGGGTAGGCCCACTGAGACCAGTGGTCTCTTTTTCATTGGTAACTCAGGATTAATTAGAGGTAGAAATATATAAACAGTACACAAGTACAGAACAGACAGTCATTTAAAAAGGACTGGATTAATTACAGGCCAATATACAGACACTAAGCATTCAAGTCATAACAGTACACTATAAAACAGCATTCAGGGCACAACTTAATACTCTAAAATGCATTATGCAAGGGGTGGAACCAACAATAGTACATAAGGCACAAAGTGCATCACGGAATAAAATCACCATATGACATGGAGATACAACTAGAGCGAGTCTCAGCAGAAATGAAAGAATAGAAATGACAATGAAGGGTTGGCCCACCAATGCAGTGCTTGTGACGCTGATGACCTGGGTTTGGAAACAAACCTGGGAGTTGGAGGGCTGGCCTTGGGGAGGAGGACTGAGCATCCCATGGACTGCTCTCCTCCTCCAGGAAGGAGGGAGGGGAGGCTCTCAGCATTCTTTTAACCCCTGTTGGAAAGCCAGGGGTCCAGCAGCCCAGTGCTTATGGTTTCTGAAGGTGGGACAGACATTGGCATACATGCCCTTGACATAATTGCACATCCTGCCTCCAGGAGCCAAAAACCAGAAAACTGGGCCTTGCAGGATGCTGCCTGCCTCATGCTGCAGGTTCTACATCACTAACCCATGGCACTGCCAGAGACGTATCCTGTCCTCTG
Organism: Neoceratodus forsteri; assembly: GCA_016271365.2. Taxonomy (NCBI): domain Eukaryota; kingdom Metazoa; phylum Chordata; order Ceratodontiformes; family Ceratodontidae; genus Neoceratodus; species Neoceratodus forsteri. Next base: position 1,382,199,971 of record CM057456.1, on the reverse strand, counting down.
ACAGAAGGTTCAGCCCCCCTCCCAAAGGTGCCGCCCTGGGGGGGCAATCCAGGGCATAATTCCAAGTTGAAAGCATCCCGGGCCATATCCTGTCCTCTGACGGAAGGACGGGCTGTCTTCTGAAGGTCCCACTCTAGAGGGTAAGCCAGAGCATACCTCCAGATCAGGTAAGTCCCGAGTGGTGGGTAAATGGGCTGGGCATGGTGCAGGGCCAATAGGGGCCTATCCCTAGAGGAGCAAAAAGAAATGACAAAGAAGGAAGCATTCTTGATATGGCTATTGTTCAACAGTTCAGCTGTATCAATTATGCTGACAGTGCTCCAGTAGAAAAGCCTTCTGCCCTTTTTAGAAACACCCTAGAGAAGAGGATTTCTGTAGCTTAGCTGGTAGAGAATTCCAGTGAGATGGGGCAGAGTAGGCAAAGGCCCTCTTTCCAGTGTTAGCTTTTGCCGCAGATACCTTGAGCAGGTTACAGGCTTGAGGACTAGAGCAAGTAACTCTTGGGTTTGAGAACTAATACCCCAGATAGGCTCAGCGGGGTGTAGATTTGGTAGGTTTAGGAGGGGGTACACAGCATCCTACCTTCCAAAGGATGGCCGCTTTAAGGAGGAGAAAACATCACAGTGATGCTTCCTGGGAGGAGCCCCAGATGAAAAGTGACTTATTTTCTATTAAAGAATGGTGAGCCTGTTTGTCTCAGACATCCAGGGGGACTGAAGTACAGAGGCACTAAATCGCAGTGGGGGGGCTGCTGTTAGCTAAGGCAAGCCTCAAATCAAGAGCTACAGAAACACCCAGGTGGTACAGCAGCCCACTTTTCTGGTGCAGAGATTATGTGATGTACACCACATGAGGCCTGAAAGTGATTTATTGGTCAATATAGACCTCAAGGTACTTTAGTTTATTTACCACGTCAGTTTATGAGCCAGATGAAGTGGTTAGGGTTAGTTTTTCCATTCATAACAACCTTGTTAACAATGAACCATATTTCAAGAATGCAGAAATCTACTGTGAGCTGGGCATTGATCTTCTGAGGGTCAGTAGAGTTCTATACAGAACCGCATCATCTGCATATAGCTGCAGGTTCCCAGCACCACAATTTTCCTGCATGTCATTAACAAATATAGAAAGCAGTAAGGGACCCAGAATAGACACCTGAGACACACCATCAGTAATAGGTTTCTGAATGGAGTGGATGCACAGCAAGTTGACCTACTGAGGCCTGTTTGTTAGATAGTGAGTGAACCATCGATGACAGAGAAAATTCAGGCCCAGGTGTTTAAGCTTCTCAAGGAACAGACTATGACTGACATCACTGAATGCTTTTGTAAAGTCAATAAAAACAGCCCTAGTCAGTATCCCTTTATCCATGGCATTAAAAACATTACTGGTAGGCCTAATCAGGGCAGTGTCACTGCCATGATGCTTTCTGAAACCATGCTACCTGTCTGATATAAGGAGGTGTTCTCTAGGTAGTTCTGTAATTGATTTTATAAAATGAGCTGTAAAAATTCCCTAACCTGATTGGCTACAATATCTTCTGAGCTATGTTCTTATTAGAAGATACTGTAGCCAACTGGCACTACCCTTCACTCCCCAACCCCATTACAATGACAAATCTGTGAGCTGTGCCATCCGTAAACAAAAATGCAAGCTGGCACAGCTCACAGAGGAGAAACGACGCATCACCTGTAAGGGCTGAACTGAAGCCCCCCCCCCCCCCGAACCAACCCCTGCTCTATAATCATTGCCACATAAATAAACCCAACAAAATATTTAAGCACAAAGTCTAACCTCTGCCGATGGCAAAGAGGACAGCAAAGCGTGAGCCACGGGTTTAAAATCCCGCTCCGCATCCACCAGCGGTCTATTCCGTTACCGATCCACTGAATGAGACGGCAGCTGTAAAATCCACTTTACAAACTTCTCCATTGTTCTGGCTCCCATTAAATTACATAAACCATCACCACACACCACAAATAAACTTTCCTTTTGTATTACTACTAATTTCAGATGGCGAACCAGGAAACTAGTTTCTACATTGGCAGCTGAAGGACATGCTCACTCCCGGCCAGCCAGCTGTTTTGCCATAAAGCAGCAAACTAACAAAGAATAAATAAATAAGAATACCAAAAAATATTTTCAGTATCTTGCAGGGAGGGAATAGAAGCCAAGAAACATTACAGTAAATAGGTCAGCCAATATGGGAGACATTTGTAACCCCTCACCCCTGCCTTTTTGCCAAAACGACAGGTGGCATGCTGTTGAAGCTGACAGCAGTACCTGGTGGGGACTGGGTTCGGCGAGGATGAGCTTACTCGGCACAGGGGGCCTAGGTTTGGCTACTCTGCACAGGGGCACCCAAGTAAATCCGAACACAGGAAGCAATAACTATAATGTGCAGAACCAGGAATGAGATTCTACAGTGTGGCTTTTATTCACATCCAAGCTGAACAAATAAAGCATAGACGGACCCCCACGGGGCTACATTCCTGGTAATGCAGATTAGAGACAACAGAACACTTCATCACTATTTCCAGCCCTCAGGCTCTGAACCCACCAGGCACACAGCCCGGACTTGCACGCAGCTTAGGGTACACAGCCCGACTTGTACACTACTTGGGTTTTCCCCACTGGCTCGGCTCCCCCGCCGGACACTTGATCCATGGTCCATTTTGGGAATGAACCAATTATCCTGTTGTGGCTCCCCAAACCACACTAGAGCCTTTGACTCCTAGACAGAATTTTCCATACAATCCCACATCTGGGAACTTCCCTCATCACTGGCCAAGTGCCTGAGGTAAAGTAGAAATCCACAGAGCAAATCCATAGAGATGGACCTGGTCACTAAAGATGGGGGAGCCTCCCACCTCCAGCTCCCACAGTCCATACCCGGCCATTTCTCTGGAAACTAAACAATTCCTTTACTGAAAACTTGCAAATGTAGATTCTTGGGTAGACGTCTGTCACATCTCCTCTACATATCATTTTCATCCCAACAAGCTCTGGACTTGAACCTACTTTTACTTGTTGCTTAGCCCATTACTCTAGGCTTCCCACTGTTTTAGTAGTTCAATCCCCACATTGTCACACAAGTCCCAGGTTGAAAAGCATGGGCCCTTTCAGGAAGAGCAAACACTCACCCTCCGGTTGCAGGTGCCCCACAGGTGACTCACAAGTCTTCTTGTTCTCCCAAATAAACTCTGGAACACACAGGCAGCTTTTCCTTTACAAGCAGAACTAGGGGGTTGCCCCAGGAATCTGCAGGGAACCCTTTCCTGCCCCCCCATCCCCGATGGGAGGGGGACTGAGACCCAAAAACAGCGGTCTCCACCACTTCAATTATCTTCTGTGTCTCTCTTTTGGTAGAGACACACCCTTTTACTTAAAAGTAGCCCTCTGTCAGGGCTGAGGCTCCTAGAGCCTTCACTGAGCTGCTGTGCTGCTTACTCAGCAAGCTCCCAACACCAACTCCACCTTGAACTGACTGAATCTCTTCAAACCTCCCAACGTTCTATACCAACTCCCTTGCTGCAGATTCCATTGTGGCTCATGCAGCTGCAATAGTTCTATTGGTGATGTCATCCCTCAGTCTCAGCTGAGACTGAGAACAGAGTGAGACAGTGTGAAACCCATTTAACTGGAGTTTCACAAGCTGCCTTCCCTGCCTACCACTAGGTCTTACTGGGATTCTAGTAACTCCGGGTAACAAGGGGGTTACACTTTCATTTCCAATGGCTATAACTGAAACTGTTTTGGCAAAGTAAAAAAACAAACAAGAAAAAAAAACATGGGTTTGAGTATTTGTCTGTATGTACCTGGCAGCTGCATAATGTAAAAAAACAAACATGAGTTTAACTGTGTGTGTGTGAATAGCACCTAGGGAGTTTACACACAGACAGGTACCAACATGTACTAAATTTTCTCCAAAAGACAATGGCAGGAACTACTTTTAATTATTTTCTGTTTATCATATTTTTATGTAGTTTGTATGTACATTTTTTTTTATTAACTTCTTTACTGGAAAGTCCATTTTTTAAGTGCAATAACACACTTTGAGATGTAGGTTATCTCCTGATAAGAGCACACCTGGGTGCATAAGGCACTCGGCACAAGCACCTCATGCATTATAACACACCTGGGCATACTCTTATCAGGAGATAACACACACCTCATTTTGTGTTATTGCTTGAATATAGCAGTCTCTCCTGTGCCTTTGTAAATGGGTCAAGGAGTCCCATGCAGGTTATTGCATGACAGTGTTAAAAAAACAAACAAACATTAAAACCACTGTTACCACTGTTTTAAAATTGTACTGACAATTTTTTGTCTATGAGGAACTGTGCTGGGTTTAAACTTCTAATGTTTAATCTTAAAACATTTATGGCATCTCATATCTTGCTCTCCCATCTAGCAATCACTACTCACTTCTTTCTTTTGTAGGCTTTGCCTGTAAAAGCACCAGAAGATAATAATCTGTTTGCTGCTGGGAGTCTATACTGATGAATTTATACTATGTTGTTCAGCCTTTCCCTGATTTTGTGGATTTGTTTGTCTTCATTATATTCTAGATTGTACAGCAGGCCCTTGACAGGGCAAGGGAAGGCAGGACTTGCATAGTGATTGCCCACCGCCTGTCAACGATACAGAATGCAGACCTTATCGCTGTTGTCAACAATGGAAAAATCATAGAGCGTGGTACTCATCAGCAGCTAATGGCAAATCATGGTGCTTACTACAAGCTAGTCAATGCACAAACACTGCATTAAGAAAGAATACTAGATACTTGTATCCTAGGACAGCATTATAAGATGGCTTCCTCAATCTGTGTTTAATTAATTAACACTCAGCCCCAAAACTCAAATGTGAGTCGAAATGTTCTATGCTTAACCTTATTCAAAATGGCCACCTGGCACTGAGTGAGATGGTTTTAAAATTCACAAACATAGAAACAGACCAACGAGATACAAATATACCACTATTGCCTATTGTTTAAGTGTTTTAGCCTTAGCTGATAAAAGCAGTGTGTAGAAAATCATCTTCAATCACATTGCTCACCCCACTTATCCTTAGAACAATGGTGGCTGGTGCTCGCCCCCCCACTGGTATCCCCCTTCCTCCCTACCCATGTTTATTTATTGAAACAGGATGGCAGGTGCCCAATCCCACCACTGGTATCCCACCTCCCACCTGATTCATGTTTTATTGATCAATCCATAGAATAATGTGCAGCTTACATGATCCGTGGAAAAATTATCTGGAATTTAAAATGGAATTCCAAAAAGTATTTTGGAAGTGAAATTGCATTCCGCACCAATTCCAAAGGCGGAATTCTAATTTTGCATTCCACATAGCCCTTATGACAGCCCTTCCTATCTCATGTTTCTATGATATGCATGGTGCCTTTTTATAATTTATGACTGATTTAGATATAATTATGTCTGGGCTACTCTGACAGATAAGCTTAATTTCTCAGTTGAAATAACTTTTTGTGAGTATTCAAATTCTGCAATTTTTAGTTTTCCTTAAAATATTGTTTTCAGTGTAAGATTATGTAGAACAGAACACTTTTAGGTATTTATTTATGTAAATAAAACAAACAGATCTCTGTTGTTAATGTGCACTACATAAATCTGCAGACTGTGAGTCACAGTGAGGAAGCCTGCAATACCTAGCACCACAAATGCATACCTTGTGAATCCGTTTGGAGCTGCAGATCCACAGCTGAAATAACTTCCAGATAACTGTCAGCTATATAAATACAGTGACATTTCTGGCATGTCACCAAACCTGTATTTCCAGAAACTCTTGTGTTTCAGCTATTGGGAATTAAGTCAGTCTTTTTACATGCATTGGTGGTTGTCTGTTCTTCCAAATATCTGCCAAGTTATTAGCAAGATTTTTCCTGGACTCCACTAAGACTTATACTGTACATTTTGATAGTTATGTATGGTGACTGTCTTCTCCTTGGACTGCAGCCTCAATGTGACAAAGTAGCTTATGTTCCTCCATGACCAGAGGCGTTATAACAGTGGCAGCATTGCAACATGGTTATGTGTGTTCTGAAGACCCAAAGGTAAAAGGATACACTAATGTATAACATGCTCATATAAATACAATGAATATAATTTGATTATGGATGGGGCTGACTGAGAGCCTTATGCAGTATTAAACTAACAACATATCCAACTTTACTTCACTTGATGCGTTTAATGGTGTGTTTTTCTTAAATTATATTTTTTCATGTTATATCTATATTCAAAGTAATGTAGGAAAATAAAGTTCTCTCTCTTGCTGTCAGAATAAAATTAGGAAATTATGGCTTCTCTGTTCAATTATTTAGTTTCTGGTGACCAGATAAGTGTACTAGGAACAAAACTGTCTATTTTCAGGCACAGTCTGGGAGGTTACAATGTGGTAAAATAGTGGATGAAAACAACTGATTTAAGCAGCCACCACTGCTAGTAAAGCAAGGGCCCAGTGGAATTTAAAAGCTAGACTGCTTGAACTGCAGACCTTAAGTCTGCACAGTAGGAAGAGGATGTAAGGTATTGCAGGAAGGTTAACTATAGACAGTGTGAAGCACAGGTATAGTGGGAAGACAGCCAGCTGCAGGAATTGTAGGGCTCTCATCTTCTGGCCTATCTTGTGGAGGTTAGGCCACTGCCCCTTATGTAGATTTGTCAAGCTCTAGGTTAAGCTGGTAACAGCGATGGAAGAGATTTCCCTGCTGTGTCATCAGTTGAGCTGGTACCCACAGGCACATACCACATTCCCTCTTTCTCAGAGGTCCACTGGCATGGGAGAGCTGGAGGGTGGCACAGGAGGGAGAAGGTTGGCAGAGGCAGTCACAAGAATGTCATCCAAACATCTGAATGCAAATCACCCACTGAAGGAAGCCCAGGTACCAAACTCCCTCAGGGGGTGGTCTACGCTCACTGGGAAGAGACAGCAAGATAGCATGGTGACCCCCAGTGGAGAGAATAAGAGGAAGGCAGCAAGGGGCATCCAAGTAGTAGAGGACACAATGCTTAGGGGGATTGAAGAAGGTGGTGGGAGGAGGGGGAAGTAGGGGAAGGTGGTAAGATGCCTTCCAGGTGCTTTGGCCATGTGGGATATTGACAGGATAGGGAGAATGGTAGAGGGAGAGGAGGAAGAGGCTGGGGTTCTGGTACACTTCAGTAGCTACAGTCTGGTGAACCTAGCTCTTGAGGCAGTCCAGGATAACCTTTGCAGGCTAGAGAACAGATTGAAAGTACACTTTGCTTCTTTGGCCTTTTCTAAGGTCCGTCCTGTATGAGGTAAGGGAAAGAATAGGGTGAAAAAGGAGGAGACTGAGAGATTGAACAGGTGATTGAATTGATTGTGTCAAGAGAATGGGTACCATTTTGTGGGGAAACTGGGGAGTTTCTGAAGCAGAAGGCTTTTCAAGGGCGATAGCCTTCATCTGGTAAGAGAGGGGACCAGTGCATTTTGGCAAAAGTTAGATGTTTACATCGGTGGACGTTGAATCTAAGATGTGGGAGATCAAGGCATGGGGAACCACAGAGTGCAGACAGCAAAAGGGGAACCTAGCTATGACTCCCCCAGAAATAAGGCTATGAGTCGTGTGGATAGTGTCAAAAAAAGACGGGCTTGAAACAGATTAGGAAAAGATGCCAAGGGAGAGGGGCTTGAAAAGTCAGCAGGGATCAGAAACACCAAGTAGTTAAGGGGGGGGGGCGCAAAGAGAGAGAAGCTGGCCTAAGGGGAAGGGGAAGTGTGCAAGCTGGAAGACAGTCTGACTAAATGCGAGGAACTCAGAAGAGGAAATTACTCACTGTAATATTTCTTCTCAGGAATTCCACACTGTGTTTACACTTTAAGCATCTAGCTCCATGGAGACAGATGCCCTGGAGACAGAACCTATTCTAATTATGGAATTTAGAATATTGGTTCAAACTCTGCAGTCACACTCCAGTCAGGCAGCTGGTCAGATTTGTTTCTATATCCAGAGGGGAGCAGTGACTATAAAAACTAGCTAAAAAGGCTACTAGAAATTTCTACAATTTTTAACCATTTTTTGAAAACACATATGAAATTGAGGCAGACATATACATGTAAGAGTTGTATAATTCTTTGAGAGAAAAAAACAAGCTTTACAGTTGTAGAGCAACTGCAATAATAATGCTCAAGAAAGCAAATGAAAAAAGAACTGATTCTTGTGTGATTCTATTTTCAGGTTCTGCGTGGGAAGGCAGGTTAGGAGTGTAAACACAGTGAGGGATCCCTGAGAAGAAACAACAGTACTACAGTGGGTATTTTTTTTTCTTCTAACCCCAGGAATCCCTCAGTTAGTGTTTACACTTTAAGAAGACTATACATAGCAGTATCTTGGGAGGCTGGGTCTAGAACCTACTGTACTTATGAAAAAGGTTCTGCAAGACACCAGTTCCAAAGCTGCATCACTCCTGGCTGTATGTCCAGAAAGTAGTGCTTTATGAAAGTGTGAAGTGTGTTCCAGGTAGCTGTTTTGCAAATGTCTAATAATGGGATACCCCTTGTGGATGCCACAGAGGCAGAGATACCCCTTCTAAAGTGTGCCCTTAAGCCTCTGGTTGGCATTTTCCCAGAAGAATTGAATGCAAGACACTATACAGTGAGATACAGACCTCTTGGTTGCTGGTTTGCCTTTACCAAATTCAACATACAGTGGTAGTCACGCAAACGTTCACTGGTAGCATGGTATAATGCATTACTTGCAGTAGCGTAATACGTGTTATTTAATAGCTACCGCGCTACTGCCTACATGCTCTACTGCGCTACTGATGAACCTTTGTGCAGCTACCACTGTAGGCAACAAAAGGCTGAGTGTTTTGGGATATGACATCTTTTGCATGGTCCATGCAGACACCTAGAACTCATTTCGGGTTATGGCTACGCAGTTTTTTCTCACCAGGACTAGAATGTTCTGGAAAGAGCACAGGAAGTGTTACTAACTTTTTTTACTTTCACTTTGGTAATGAGGTACATGCACTAGCACCAAGTGCCTTTTTCAGTCATGACCCGGGTGCAACTGCACAAACTTTTGAGGACATACATACAAATGTTTGGGTGCTTGTTGCAGAAACTGGTTCAGGTTGAATTCCGAAGCCACCTTAAGTAGGAATTTCCTGTTGGTTCTAAGGACTACATTATCCCTGTGGAAGATTATGCAATTTCAATCTATGCAGGGGTCTTGAAGAGGTCATACCAATCAGGCATATGTATTTTCATGTTACATATTTCAGGTCAGCAGTGTCCATAGGCTTGAATGGATCCTGCATAATCTGGGCAAGGCAGACACTGAGATCCCATGGTGGGACTGGGTCCCTTACCAGGGAACAAATGACTGAGGCCTTTAAAGAAAACATGAAGATCAGTTGTGAGGCCTGTGACCTTCATTTGCCTGCTGATACATAGGCTGACACTGCTGTTAGGTGCACCTTTAGTGTTGAAGGCTTTAGACCTAGAGACTGTAAGGGTACTTGCTGTCACAAACTGCTCAGCAGGTCAAGCCCTCTGCTCCCACAGTGCCAACCTCCGAGCGCAGTATTGGTAACAGAACAGGGTAACCTTCCTGTCTGCTTGTGGATCCGAAACACCTTTGGTCTCAAGTTCTGTGGAGATTCAAACTGTGAACCTTATGCTAGTGTATCCAAATGTAAAGGCTCAGATAATCTGCTGTTTGGGGGGGATGCCAAATATCTTTCACCTAAGGGCACCTAACCAGGTATCCAAAATGAACCCTTAAAACTCAATAAAAGACCTTAGGTATATTCTTACTTTTTCCCAGTTTGGTAACACCATCAGCTTATGAGCAGTTATTAGTCAGTCTTAACCATCTATACATCACATGCAAAAAAAAAAGGAACTTCCAAGACACACCCAGGTAGTCTTTTAAAATATAGATTTACTTAAAAATGCATAAAAAATATGTAAAATGTAAACACAGAACACTATATCACAAAGCATGCTATCACTTAAAAGAAAACAAGGAAAAGCATAAACTAAAACTCCTACCACAATACAATTAGACTTTTTCTATGTAATGTATTACCTCTATCAGTGCCTTAGTTAGATCTGAGATCTTATTTCTTAGAAGTCCAAAAAGGAATGTCACAAAGATCAGGCACAAATCTTAGATCAAACTGTGCCTCCACACACACCCCTTCAAAGATGTCATCTGGCTCCTTCCTTCAGAATATAACAAATATAAAAAACAGGATGTCCAATCAGGAGGTATATTAAATAACTCATTTCCCAATATGACTCCTTAATTAACATCCCCCTTTTTGATCTCAAGCAGATCCTCTTTTCCCAAGGATCACAGGATTTTATATAACTTTAGCACCATGATGGGAACATGTTTTTTTCTCTAAGAAGTCATAAAAGTTTACGAGCCTTATATCCTGGCAGCTGGTCAGCTCCAATTAAGTCAGATAGATAGGAGACCCTTAATTAAGATTCTCTAGTCTTTTTAATTACCTCCTGGTTTCAAGTTAATATATCCTGTATTCTCACTAAAACCTGACCCATGGCACAGCTGCCTTATGGAGACAAATCACGCACTACATTTTTATGTTACAAATATCAGAGAACAATCATAACCAGCTGGCCAAGCGTCACAATCCTTCCCACCTAGACTGAATTTGGGTGCTCTATCCCCTACATGGAATGAGCTTCCCAAATCAGTTCCCTCCTCATAAAGACGAGAAAGGCCATCACTGTTCTGATTGGTCGCGCCAGCCTTATGTAAGATTTTCATGTCATACCCTTGTAAGGCAAGACTCCATCTTAACAGTCTACCATTACTTTTTATCATTTGGGTCAGCCATACCAGGGGGTTGTGGTCCATTTGTACCTCAAAATGCTGCCCATATAAATATGGCTCCAACTTCTTTAGGGTCCACACTATAGCAAGGCACTCTTTTGCCACAGTAGAGTATGCCTGCTCCCTGGGAAGTAACTTTTTACTCAGGTACACTACAGGGTGTTCTTTCCCTTGATTGGATGTCTGACTCAGTACTGCCCCAATACCCATGTCTGAGGCATCAGTCTGAACTAAAAAGGGTCTGCTATAGTCAGGACTTGTCTATACAGGAGCACTGCACAGTGCCTCCTTCAGTCTGGTAAAGGCTTTTTCACAGGCTGGTTCCCAGGTAATTTTCTTAGGCATCCTTTTCTTTACCAGGTCAGATGGGAAGCAGCCAGGGCACTGTAATTGGGTACAAATTTCCTATAGTACCCTGCTATCCTGAGTAAACACCTGACCTGTTTCTGCATTTCTGGTCTGGGCCATGCCTTGATCACCTCTATTTTTACTTGGTTAGGATGGAGCTGTCCCCAGACTACAACATGCCTGAGGTATGCCACTTCAGCCATGGTCACCTGGCACTTTTCAGCTTTGGCAGTGAGTCCAGCCCTCTGTATCCTGCCCAGCACTTCCCTAAAGTGGAACAGGTGTTCCTACCAGCTGACACTAAAGATGGTAATGTCATCCAGGCATACCATGGCATACTCCTCAGCACCATTTAACACCTGGTTCACCAACCAATGGAAAGTGGCCAGGGCATTTTTCATTCTGAAAGGCATTACTTTAAATTCAAATAAGCCAAGCAGAGTGATGAAGGCCGACCTTTCCCTAGCTTTGTCCATTAATTCAACCTGCCAATACCCCCTGGTCAGGAAACTAGTCATAAGGTTGGTTGTCCCTCCCAACTTGTCCAGGAGTTTGTCTGTCTGGGGCATCAGGGGGGTGTCTGACTTCATGACTGTATTTAGTCCATGATAGTCCACACATAAATGAGTAGAGCCATCTGGCTTGGGCACAAGGACTTGGGGTGAGGCCAAGGGGCTGTGGGATCTCTGGATTACCCCTAAATCCAGCATTTCCTCCACCTCCCTCCTAATGTCCTTTTGGACAGCCTCTGACAACCAATATGCTGTCCGTGTTATGGCCGTCTGTCTCCCTGTCTCCATATCCATCAAAAGGCAAAAGTAAGGTCAGTAAATCTTTTATACAAGTTTCTGGGTTGTGGAGTGCTGCATTGAATCCACATTTGCATCTGACTTTCTTAAAGGATGTGTGCTTGTCTTTGAGGTCTACTCACAACTGTTTGGAGAACAAAGGGAAGATTCTAACAAAGGATTTTTACATCCTGCAAATGCCCTAGGCTAATATTCATCACCTTCAGGAATTTAACACTTTCTGGGTCTTTGATCTACAGTAACAATCAGTTTTCTGGTCCACAGTAGCTCACCATGAGTCACTCAGGAACACTCACCCTTGCTACAGGAAACATTTGCAGTCTCCTGCCAAAACTGGCAACTCATAGATTGGGAGGACTAATCCTGCTTCTGATACTGCTATTATGCTTACATGGGGTATCTACTTCTGTTCCAACCAACAACCACTATGTAGAGAATACCTCACAACACAATGACTTTCCTTTCTCCAACCAAATTACTGAAACATAACATGTGTGTGCCTACACCACTCTTATCCTTCTGAAGGGTTGTACCTACAACTCATTTCGTATGCTCAGAAAATACAAAATGACACAACTGGTTCATCTCCCATTCCACACTATTAAACTGTGGTTTCTTCTACTCCTCATCATCCTATTGTCAGGGGACGTAGAACTTAACCCTGGCCCCTCTGTCCACCACTCTCCCACTGACCTGTCGGCTGTCTCAGGAAAAGGACTTCTCATTGCCCATATGAATATTAGGAGCATTACCAGGCACTTTGTTGATCTCGAGGCATGGATGAAAGTGTACCTGACCTACTGTGCCTATCTGAAATATGGCTCAAGCCTCACATTCCAAACTCCTTATGTTCCTTGCCCAATTATTCCTTGATAAGGAGAGATAGACCTTCCCCAAAACGTGGAGGGGGGTCACTATCCTCTATAAAAACCATCTTGATGTTACGGTCTGCCCACCCACTGGCTCACCCTCAGTCTGTGATTCCCTACACACAACCATTGCCCTTGGTGCAAAAAAACTCCACATTATCTGTGCCTACAACCCACTCACTGGAGGTATCACAGGTCTTCAGGATTCACTTAATCAAACCGTCACAAACACCAAGGAAAACAAGGTCATAATCTTAGGTGACTTTAACCTAAACTTGCTGGGACCAACTCACAGCACACTGCTGACACTAACGCAGAGCTATAACCTGCACCAGATCTTAACTGAACCCACTAGAACCACCCTTTCTCTAACTACCTCCACCCTCATAGACTGGGTACTGGTGAATCGCCTTGACCATGTGAAAACTGCAGGCATCTTGGCAGATGGTATCACAGATCACTCCCCCACTTTCTGTGTATGGAGCCCAGAAACTGCTCCCCCATCCCCTCCACGCTACATCACAATTACCAACTTTGCCAAACTGGATGTGGAAGCTTTCCTCGATGATGTATCCTGTATCAACTGGTCTGACATCTAGCACTCCCATGATGTTCAAATAGCCCTTGATATCTTCATTGATAATTTCAGCACTTCAGGATAAACATACCCCGAAGGTCACCAGAAGGGTCAGGGGTAAACAAACAAGATGGCTACACAAGGACCTGCTGGCTAACCTGCACACACGGGACAAATTCTGGAAGAAGTATAAAGTGTCCAGACTACTGGAGGATTACAATACCTACAGGGCCTCTCAGAGCACCTGTAAAAAACAAATCAGAACAGCAAAGAGCATCTACTGCAAGGAACTGCTCACAAACTCTGCTGGTGACCCTAGAAAATGCTGGCACACATCAAGACCTTTCCTGGGGCTACCCAGTCATTGACCCCAGGGGATATGATCCTAAATGGTGTACATTGCAATGACTTGAACACTAGAGTGAATGCCTTTAACAGATTATTCACGGACCTGTCTCAGTACACCTTGTCCTTCACTTCACCTCCCACAGCATCTCAGCTTTACTGCACTCCCCAGAGATCTGCATCTGGTGCTGACCACTGCCAACTAACTACTACCCCCCTTTCCACTTTAAAGCTATATCTAGATCCGAGGTCCAAAGACTATTGCAAAACATATCTGACAACACTAGCGCCGGCTCAGATTCACTCAAGCCACGACTCCTGAAGCTAGCGGCACCGCTGATTGCCACGCCACTGGCCAAGATTTTCACTCTGTCTCTCTCTCTCTCTCTCTCTCTTGGCGTTGTCCCAGATCCCAGGAAGATAGCCTGAGTTACGCCTATCCTTAAAAAAGGAGACCCAAAGGATATCAACAACTACAAGCCCAAAGCCATCCTCTCTGTGCTAAGCAAGCTACTGGAGAAGCTTGTTGCAACCCAAACCATTGACTATCTCACAAAGAACAACCTTCTCTCAGACACTCAGCATGGTTTCAGAAAAGGGCACAGTACCTCAACCGCTCTTCTCAAACTCTCCACCGATGTTCTCTGCAACATGGACAAAGGCCTACTCACTGGAGCAGTATTTATTGATCTTACCAAAGCTTTTGATCTTGTTGATCATCCCTGCTTCTCTCAACCCTGTACAGAATTAACTTCTCATCCTCAGTAGTTGACTGGTTTAACTACCTATCAAACAGATTACAACTTGTTAAATTCAACCCCGCTCTCTCGGATGTGACCAGCACTGACATCGGAGTACCCCAGGGCTCCATCATGGGACCCCTTCTTTTCTCACTATACATCAGCAACATAGATTATGCCATACTCTCCTGCTCAGCTATCTTATACGCTGATGATCTCGTCCTCTACTACAGCACTGACAAAGTTAACATCCTTAACAAAAACCTCTCCTCGGATTTCAGGAATGTGCAAACACGGCTAAATGCTAATAAGCTCATCCTCAACACAAAAAAGACTCAAGCCATGCTATTTGGCACTGCCCCCAAACTCAGGACCTGTAAGGAACCCCTTCTAGTCCATGACTCTGGGGTCTCTCATCGACTGTGTCACATCCTTCAAATACGGGAGTCCTCCTTGATAAATCCCTTGATTTCAGTCTGCACATCCAGTCAACCTGTAGCAACAAAATGCCAAACTTGAATTGCCTAGAAGACTTGTCACCTGCTAACACCATCCACCAAATTGGCAATTGCCAAGGGTATTCTGCTTCCAGTGCTGACATATGGTGTCTCCACTTTTGCTAATGCCCATAAGACTGCTCTCCATAAATGGGATGTCACATATAACAACATATGTTGGTATGCCTCCTCTTCCTATCACCTCAAGCACCACTGCACACTGTATGGCAACCTGGGCTGGCTCTCCCCAACTGCTTACTGACTATATTCCCTAGGAACCCTCACAGACTCTGTAATCCGTAACCAAACCCCCTCCTCCCTTGCAGCTCTACTTGTACCACAGACACCTGCCCATGGACTACGCTCGGCAAACAAATTTCTACTCACCATACCCAGGTGTCTTACTTCAAAAGGCTCTAGAGCATTTCACTGCACCACCCCAGCCATCTGGAACTCCCTCCCTCCTGCCCTGAGGCAGGCTAACTCCCACCCAATCTTCAAAAAAGAACTATATCACCACCTGTCCCAGGACCCCTGCACATGCTTTGATCCCACTTAATGCCCCACAGCTAACCACCCTATTTCGACCAAGACACTGCTGCATTCTAAACAAGCTTTGCTATAAAATGTCTTTATAGCTGCCACTTAGCCCAGTTTCAGTTATTTGCATGTACTAATGTCACTTTTGTCATCTCTGCATAGCTATATGTATTATCTCGAGTACTGTCTGACTTGATCTGTATTCTAACCTACCTGTACTATATACTATGTACCTGTACTATATACTATGTATTGTATAATTTCATCTCATTTTATGTATGTATTCTCCCAGGTCAGTCCTGAAAATAGTCAACTTTGACTAGCACACCTAACCCGGTTAACAAAAACTAACTAAATAAATATTGTGCATTGCGAAGGGGGTAAGTTCAGGCTTGGCGCCAAACAGTGGGGCAAAGTCTGCTAAAACCTCCCTTACTTCCTGGATCTTGTCTAGGGCCAGCTGGGGAGACAATTTAACTGCCTCCACAGAGGACTCCCACTTGCTTTCTTCCAGCAAGTCCAGAAGGGGGTCTCCTTCATTCGTCCGCTCATCAGGACTACATACTGCAAACACCATGTCAGCCCAATTAGCATATGGCTTCATCATGTTGACATGATACATCCTTTCTGTCCGTCTTCTGTCAGGTAACTCTATGAGATAGTTCATGTCATTTACCTTCCTAACTACTTTGTACGGTCCAGCCCACTCAGCCTGCAGCTTGTCTTTCCCGACTGGAATAAGGACCATGACTTCCTGACCCACCGTGTATGAGTGAACTCTGGCTCTGCAGTCGTACCACACTTTTTGTTTCTGTTGGGCAGCTGCCAGGTTTCTCTGGGCTGTCTCCATAAGCTCCTTCAGCCTTTCCCTAAACCTAAGGATGTAATCCACTATGGGAGTTCCCTTGGTAGCGTGCTTGCCTTCCCAGTCCTCCTGGATCAAGTCTAGGGGCCCATGTACCTGGCGTCCATATAAGAGCTCGAAGGGAGAAAGTCCTGTTGACTCTGGGGGCACCTCCCTGTATGCAAACAACAGGTGGGGAAGGTATTTCTCCCAGTTCCTCCCATGCTGTTCAGCAAACACTTGGAGCATTGACTTCAGGGTACCATTAAATCTTTCCACAAGCCCATTGGCTTGCAGGTGATAAGGTGTTGTGCATCTCTGCACCACCACACACTTCTTTCACAAACAGTTCATCAGGTCCAACATGAAGGAACCCCCTCGATTGGTGATAACCTCCTGTGGAAAACCAACATGGGAGAAAATCCCAAGTAAGGCATCTGCCACTTTGTCTGTCCTCATTGAGGATAGGGTGATTGCCTCTGGGTTACTGGGTGGCATAATCCACCACAGTCAGGATGAACCTCTTCCTGGAGGAGCTGGGGGTATTTAAAGGCCCCACAATACCCATTCCCACCCTCTGGAATGGCTCCTCCACTATAGGCAATGGACTTAGGGTGGCTTGGGTTTTCTTACCTGCCTTCCCTATTTCTTGGCACCAGTGACAGGACCTGCAATACTCCTTCACCTGCTGGGTGAAGTTGGGCCAATAGAAATTCTGAGCCAAACGCTGCATAGTGTGCACCATTCCCAGATGACCAGACAAGGGAATATCATGTGCAACCTTGAGCAACTGCTCACGATACCACTGGGGAATGACAAGCTGCTTGCCTATCACCCCTCCCTCTGTCTGCACAGCCTGAGTAATCATCCATCCAGTTTCCCAATAAACCTTATGTTTACCATCAACTCCTTGTGCTCCGTCAGAGTCTGCCCAAGCCCTCAGCTTTTCTAGATTAGGGTCACTTTTCTGAACAGCTGCAAACTCCTTACACATTCCCAAGGCATGAGGCATGTCCCCTTCAGTATCTAAACTAGGGTCCCTAGTACTAACATCAGGGCACACAGGATCACTGTCCTCCCTAACCCTCTGACAATGGGTCACCCCTCCTTCTTCGGAGTAACCCTCTGTAGCTGTGTGGTTAACTGCTACTGGGGAAATTTCTACCCCCTTTTCATTAGTCTCCCCATCAGGAGACACAGGCTGGGGAACCAGCCTCCCAGTGGTTTCCACAATGGCTTCTGTGGGGTCCAGGTAACTACAATTTTCCCTTGCCGCTTGGCTATGGGTAACTGCACACACCATCTCCTGTTTCAGATTGTTGCCAAGGATGACATCCACTGCTAAAGTTTTGGCTACAGCCACCTGTTGCACAGTTCCCTCTGTTTCACTCCAGTCTAGGAGAACATTAGCGAGTGGCAATGTTTTCTCCTCACTAGTGAAGTCTTGTACAGTGACATATTTATTGGGTATAAGCTGACCAGGCTCTACCAGATCCCCTTTTACCAATGTCAGAGATGCCCCTGTGTCCCTTAACCCTTGTGTCTGTACACCATTCACCATGACTGGGTGCATGTGTTCCCTCATGTTCACAGGCATGCTTCCAGGGACACAAACAACCCACTTTTTCCTAGCCCTCTATGTTATGACACCATCCTTTTTGGGACACTGTATGGCAATATGCCCAGTTTCTTCAAACCCAACATTCATTTCTTTTCTCAGAGAAATCTTTTCTCTGAAACCTGGGGCAAACTGGTTTCGGTAGAGGCAGTAAGGGTTTTAGTTGCTTTGAAGGTGCGCTTTTCCCTTTCTGCGCTGCCATGCCTGCCCCATTCATTCTTGGAACAGGTCTGCTCTTGGCATAGTGGTCCGAGAGTTCAGCAGCCTCTTGCACTGTTTTGGGATCTCAGTCCTCCAGCCCAGTTTCGGCTCGACTGGGCATGCCCCAAAAACTGTTCTAACAAAATAGCATTTTCAATTTTATCTACAGAGTTTGCTTCAATTCCTTCTCACCAACGTTTTAAAAACTGATGTTGTTTCATGGCTAGCTCCTCATAGCTCATATCAGGGCTATTCCTGAACTTACAGAATTTAGCTCTGTATGCTTCAGCAGTTAAATCAAACTTTTTTAAAAGTGCAGCTTTAAGTTTGCTGCAATCATTACTGTCCTCATTGTCCATTTGACCCAATGCATCCAGAGCTTTTCCGGCAAGTAGCAGTGATAGATGGAAGCTCCAGGACCCTCTAGGAATTTTTACCTGAATACAAACTTTTTCAAAGGAATTTAAAAAGGCATCCATACCCTCCCCCTCTTTAAATTCAGCTATCAATTTGGAATTCAATTTGTAACCCAGTCCTGTAGTTCCAGTTAAACCCAAGCCACTTACCTACTCTGGTGCTGTTGGTTGGAGTCGTAGTTTCTCCAGTTCATGTTGCCTATGGTGCTCTCACTCCTCTCAGTCTGTCCCTTGCTGTTCCCGGTCAGCCTCTCGCTGTTCTCGCTCCCCTTCTCCTCTGCGGCTCGCTTCTCTCACTCCACTTCTCTCTGTTCTCACTCTTCTTCTCAGTGTTCTCACTCCGCTTCTTACTCAGCCTCCCTCTGGAACTCCAGCTCCATTCTCCACAAGTCAATCTGTAGCCTGAGTGCTTCTGGTTCCAGAATGCTGGTAACCTTCCCTTGCTGCTGTGGCCCTTCGCTGGCAGTGGACCTGCTGTCATCATCACCAGATCTGGACACTGTACTGGCTGCTGGCCCCTCCATGCTCAAGGTTTGGTCTTTTACAGCCCCATCAGTGACTCAATGCTCTGGGCATCCGCTGCCATCAGAGCATCCATGAGGGTCTGCTTGTTGGCTGTCTGCTCATACAGGACTCCTCTATCCTGGCACACCTGCTTCAAGTAGTCTACAGAGTGCCTGCTGTAGTTGGAAGCCATCTTCTTCCCTAACTATGGCTACTCTAACTTGCACTTTAGAAAAAAATATAAAACAGGAAGGAACTTGACTGTAAGCAAAATGATATAGTTATGTTTCCTTTTTAAAAATAAAACACTGCCTTTTTTTGCAAGTGAGCTGTACAGTATCAAGCTGACACACTGAATAATTAAGGCTTGTGTTACCAAATTTTATCCACACCACTGCCAACCAATCTGTCACACACCCACTCAGCAGCTCAGGCCCTCTGCTCCCACAGTGCCTCCGAGTGCAGTATTGTGAACAGGTAACAGAACAGGGTAACCCTCCTGTCTGCTTGTGGGTCCAAATCACCTTTGGTCTCAAGTTCTGGGGGGATTCAGACTGTGAACCTTATGCTAGAGTACCCAAATGTACAGGCTCAGATAATCTGCTCTTCGGGGGAAGCCAGATATCTTTTGCCTAAAGCACCTAACCAGGTATCCAAAATGAACCCTTAAAACTCTATAAAAGACCTTAGGTATATCCTTACCTTTTCCCAGTTTGGTAACACCATCAGCTTATGAACAGTTATTAGTCAGTCTTAACCATCTATGCATCACATGCAGAAAGAAAGAATATCGAAGACACACCCAAGCAGTCTTTTAAAATATAGATTTACTTAAAAAATAGATAAAAAATATGTAAAATGTAAACACAGAACACTATATCACAAAGCATACAATCACTTAAAAGAAAACAAGGAAAAGTATAAACTAAAACTCCTACCACTATACAATTGGACTTTTTCTATCTAATGCATTACCTCTATCAGTGCCTTAGTTAGATCTGAGATCTTGTTTCTTAGGAGTCCAAAAAGGAATGTCACAACGATCAAGTCTTAGATTAAACTGTGCCTCCACACACACACCCCTTCCATGATGTCATCTAGCTCCTCCTTTCAGAATATAAAAAAATATACAAAACATGATCTCCTATCAGGAGGTATATTAAATAAGGTGACATCAGCTAAAACTCATTTCCCAACATGACTCCTTAATTAACAT
Organism: Neoceratodus forsteri; assembly: GCA_016271365.2. NCBI lineage: Eukaryota > Metazoa > Chordata > Ceratodontiformes > Ceratodontidae > Neoceratodus > Neoceratodus forsteri. Next base: position 1,382,179,595 of record CM057456.1, on the reverse strand, counting down.
CTCCCTCTTTGATCTTGATCAGATCCTCTTTTCCCAAGGATCAAAGGATTTTATATAATTTTAGCAGCATAATGGGAACATGTTTTTCCTCTAAGATGTCATAAAAGTGTACAAGCCCTATATCCTGGCAGCTGGTCAGCTCCAATTAAGTCAGATATACAGGAGACCCTTAATTAAGGCTCTCTAGTCTTTTTAATTACCTCCTGGTTTCAGGTTAATATAGCCTGTATTCTCAATAAACCTGAACCGTGGCACAGCTGCCTTATGGAGACAAATCACACACTACATTTTTATATTACAAATATCAAAGAACAATCATAACCAGCTGGCCAACCGTCACACCTGCTAGTATCAAAACAAATTAGGATTCTGCACTGGGATGGAGTGCTCGGATACCACAGTATGCTACAAAACAATCCAGCTCTCAACACCTATATAAAAATGTGGCTTTCAGCTATAAGAAAAAGTGTCAAGCTTTATTTAAGCTTTAAATTGCCAGCTTTTTTCTCATTATTTATCTTAAGGTGAGAACTTGCACCAGTTAATGAATTTGACTCGACAACCAGTTTCAGTTTCATCAAAAGAGTTTTTTTGCCCTGTGGGCATTGAGTTTCAATATTAATGTTTGCATAATGATGTATGTATTTTTATAAGGTTTTTCTTTAATGTATTGTTTGTATTTTATTTTTATCAGATTGTGACATCACAGTGTTTGTTGATGATTGATGATGTAATTTTAAATATTTAAGTAGATTTGTCTGTTAATTTGTCACATATTTTGATAAATGAGTCATCTCTGAAATGTGTCAAGATGTGTGTGTGCTTTTTGTCTGACACCTGAAATAAAGCTTGGCACTTTTTTTTTATAACTGAGAGCCAGGTTTTTTATACACTGTAGGTGGTGAATGATATATTGTTTTGTTTTGAAGGGTACCAGCTATTCCAAGACTACTGGCAACCCTGCTTCTACTGAGATTGTTCTTCTGAGGGCACATCAGTATTAAAACCCCTTCCATTTACAGAAATATGCTCTTCTTGTTGCTGGATTTCTAGAAACTCTAAGCACCTTCAGGACTTCATCAGAGAGATTCTATCCAGAGCATTTTAGCTGTTCAAGAACCATGTCCTCAGCTGTAGCGCCCTGGGGTCTGGGAAAGTTATCTAACTCTGGGATAAAGCCAGCAGGCTCAGACTTTTTGTTTTTCAATTAACTTTATTAAATTTTTGGAAAAACATACAAAACACAATACAACCAAGTAGAAACATCAATATACAGAAAACAGCAACACAGAAAGAAAAACAAAGCAGACTCTGATTTTTTTATATATTCCTCCTGTTTTTCAGCCCTGTGGAGCAGCCCCAGCGATCTTCAGCTGCTGGCAACCCCGGATCAGGTCTGGCGTGTGGATTTATATGCCCCATGCACACAGGGTCGGCCTCACCTCGGTGAAGGCGCCTCTCATGTCCAGGGGTGCAGGGCATGGCCATCAGCCACCAAGATTGCCCCACTATTTTCTGTCATTTTCTTGCCACTGGGAGCCGGACGTGCAATGGCGTCAGAGCACAGCCATGCTGACACCCACCTCACCCCCCGTCCAGGCATGCAGCTGTAGTGCAGCTGGCCTCCACCAGTTGCCACCGCAGCATGATGTGTTGCACCCACCCGCCCCAGAGGAATGAGAGCAGTCATGGGACACTCAATTGTTCCTCTCCCCTGCCAGCCACAGGCGATCTGAGTCCATTCCCAAACCTGGGTCATCAGTGTAGTGCAAGGTGTGGCATCCAGTGCCTCAACTCTCAGCACCACCAGGCTGGCGCAGACTCTGACTTAAGTGTAACCTGATTGGAGTCTTGCTGAACAGGACCAGGAGCATTGAGTACCAGGCTTGTCTGACCACATCTGGGGCTATCAGGATCATTGCTGCAGGTTCACTCCTGAGATTTAAATGGACTGTCTGTACATGTGGAAATGGCGGGATGTCATACAGGAAGCTCCCTGTTCCATCCAAGATCAGAGAATCTTCTGGGACTGTCCCAATGGCTGGTGGCCAACAACAAACCTGTGGGAGCTGATTGTTCTCCCCAGAGGTGAGCAGGTCTATTTGGGAGTGCCCCACCTTCTGAAAACTGTGAACAAAATCTGCTGGTTCAAGGCCCATTTTTGATTTACCTGACAGATTCTGCTTAAAGAATCTGCAAGGATTGTGTTGCCTGGTAGGTGTACTGCAGACATTTTTGCTTCTAAGGAGTATGCCAAATCCCAGATCTTCATTTCTTCTGTACACAGTTTTTGAGGATCTTGTCCCTGTCTACTTGTCTATGTAGTTCATAGGTTCATAGAGTAATTACAAGTTCAGTAGACCGAGGTCCTTTGATGAACTTGCCACCATTCAATTAATGGTGGAATAAAAATGTTCTACTTCCCATAACTTCATCCTCTCTCTTTTTGAATGCTTCCATGCTTTCACATTCAAAAACATTTATAGGGAGTGTGTTCCAAGTGGCTATAACTTTTTGACTGTACCACTTACTCCTTTTAAGAGTCTTATTTACTTCTCCACATAATTAGAGTTTATGAGATCTGGTGTTATTATTATTATTCATCTTAGATCTTACTAAACCAATAGTTTCTAGTACATTCTTCCTGGAAAGCTTTGAATGTAAAGCATAAGTCACCCCTGAGTCTCCTATATTCCATTGAATATAAATCAAGTTTTTTAAGTCTTTCACTATAGTGTGTTCCCGCTATATGCTATATGCTTGATCTTCTTAATTACTTGCCTCTCTACTCTCTCAATTTTTGTTTGGCTTTCAATCGAACATGGAGCACAAGAAGGTGACCAGTATTCTAGATGTGGTCTGATCAAAGAGGCATATAATGGCTTAATCATTTCAGGATCTCTGCTCTTTATGCTCCTGAGTATGCTTCCTAGTATACTACAGCATGTTTTAACCATATTATGGGTGTGGATGTCAAATTTAAGGTATTTTGTAACATAAGCTCCTAAGTCTTTTTCACTAGTTGCATCTTGCAATGCTATGTTATTTAGTGTAAACTGATAGCCATGGTTATTACTGCCCAAATGCATAACTTTGCATTTTAATTCATTAAAGCACAATTTATTATCCAATGCCCATTTTGCAAGGTGGTCTAGGTTTTCTTGAAATTTATGTGCAGAGCTGATGTCAATAACTATTCCCCCAACCTTACAATCATCAGCATATTTACATAACCATGTGCTATGAGATGTTTGTGTTGTTGCTACTACATTATTAAAGAGAATGGGGCCCAACACAGAGCCCTTGGGGGACACCACTACTTACAGGACCCCACTCAGACATATATCCCCTGATTGTTACACATCGCTTTCTCTTGTCAAGCCATGACATAATCAACTTGATGATATTAGGATGAAATTTCAGTCTAATTAATTCTTCAATTAAGATTTTATGAGAAACTGAATCGAAGGCTTTGGAAAAATCTAAAAAAAAATTCATCTACTGGAAATCCCTTATCAAGTGTTACACTAACAGGTTCAAAAAATTATAAAAGATTTATCAGACAGGATCTTGCCAGGAAGAAACCATGTTGGGTTGAATCTATATGTCCAATTAGTTGCAAATAATCAGAGATACATTTTTGAAGGAGTCTTTCTAATAATTTGCCAAGGACAGATGCTAAACTGATGGGTCTGTAGTTCTTTGTATCCTGTTTACTGCCACCTTTATGAATAAAGGTGATTACTGCCTCATTCCATTTGTATGTTTTGCCTTCTCTTAATGAGACATTGAAAAGCATTGCAATTGGTCCTGCTAACTGTGATGATAGTTCTTTTAGGAATTTGGGGGTTAATCCATCTGGTCCAGCTGAGCTGTTAATTTTGATTGATTTAATAACATCAAGAACTTCATGTGGTATGAGTGTTACGAGATTCATTTGATGGATTGAGATTTCCTTAGTAATCACCTCTTTAGGCATATAAATACTTAAAAAGGATCTGTTTAGTTCTGAGGCCATTTCTATATCATTAATTAAACCCTCCTCTGTTGATAAAGGTGCTACCATGTTACTTTTTCCCTTTAAGGATCCCACATAATTATAGAATATTTTCTTATTATCCTTCATCTTAGTGGCAAGTTGTTTCTCTAGATTCTGTTTGGCTTCTTTAATAACTGCTTGGTTTTCTTAACTGCTGTTTTGTATAGTCCTAATTTTATTGCTGTTGGTTGTTTTTGTATATTTTATACAGTTTATTTTTCTTCAGAATACTTTTTTTTGTCATTATGCCACCATATGGGCACCCAGTGATTATTATTATTATATTTCTTCCTGTCTGGCACCCAGTTTTGGATACATGTATTCATTTTATCCTTTAAGATATCCCAGGTCTCTTTAAGTCCAAGGTTGTTCAACTCATTGTGCCAGTCCCAGTTTGTTAAATATCTTCTCATATTGTTATAATCCACATGACAATAATCTTTTAATTTTGTTATACCATTTGTTTGTTTATTAGTATCAATATATAAGTCCAGTTGTACCATCCTGTGATCACTGTTACCCAATGGTTGAAGCACTTTGGGTTCAGTCAACCCCAGTTTTAAAGTTTGTAAAAATGAAGTCTAATATATTTTCCTCTCTTGTCCCTTCCTTGACTAACTGTTCAATGTTATTTTCTAAGATGATATCTATGAGTTTATTCTCTAGATTGCTGGTACCGATTATTGTTGACCAGTTAATTGTTGGGAAGTTAAAATCCCCAGTAAGAATATAGTTCCCAATAATTTCCATGTGGTCAGTCTCATCCAGAAAAGCATTAGTTTCTTGAGAATTTAAACTTGGTGAATGGTAACCTAAGCCTATAGTCATGGTGGTAGAGACTGTGTATATTCTGGCCCAAATCAGTTCATTTTGACTGTTTTGGTTTATGTCTTGTTTTACTTCAGTCGCTTTTAGGCTCTCACATATATAAAGTGCAATACCATCACCTCTTCTTACTTTTCTGTTTTTAGACAACAGTAGATGACCAGGTATTTCTATAGCCCACTTCTCATCTGAAAACCAAGTTTCTGTGACACCACAGATATCAATGTTATTTTTATTCAAAATGAATTTCAACTTCTCAATTTTATTTCTTAGACTTTGGGTGTTAATTAATAGTACTTTCAGTGGTTTATTTATGTTTTTTCTGGAGTTATTTCTTTGGGACTTGACAGGTACACTGGAAATAGGAAGTGTAAATTTTGCCCTTGTAGCTCGATCCTGCTTTAGAGAGACTATAGAAGTTAGTCTCTCCACCAGACAGATTAGTTTAAATGTTTATTTATGCAAGCTGTAATATGTTTACCCAGGATGAAGTTGCCTCTTCTACTCAAATGTAACCCATCCCAGCAGCATAATTCACCTTTTCCCTCAAATTCCTCCCAGTGTATAATACATGTGATGTTTTGTGTCATACTGTACCTCATCTCCTTAGCCAATTATTGATTTTCTTTAACATATTGATGTGAAGTAGACCTGCGGATGGGAAGTATCTCTGATAGGGCTACATCAAATCCGAGCTCAATCAACTTGTTAGCCAATGCCACACAATCTTGTTTTATTTTAGTTATTGAGTCATATGTAATGTTATTTGCTCCTGCATGCACTATTACTAACAATTTATGGTCTACATTGCATAGGATATCACTTGTCATGCGAGTTATGTCTGATATCTTTGCCCCACTAAAACTTGAGAGGGTACGATTTGCTTTGTCCGAGTTGCAGACTACCCTGTCAAGATGCTTAATAATCAAATCTCTGAGCACAACGATTTGTTTAGGGTCAGTTGTCATGTTAATCATTGTGTCCATTACTTCTATAGTGTTTAACTTTATTCTTGGGTCCCCATGCTAGGTTCAGCCGCATTACTAATATGACCCATGTTAATTGAGGGGCTATTGTTTCCTTCACTGACTTCCCCCAAAGTCTCTATACTTAAAGTTCTGTTGTTCTCTGGTTTTTGAAGAATAATTAAAGGCTCTTGAGAGGTAGATGGAGCATTTTTACCATATTCTAATAATGTGCTTTTAGGATCATATCAGTTTTGGGTGGGTTGAAGAAATTGTTCTGCCTTGTGGCCTTTTTTAGCTATTTTGTTACTCTATACTAAATACCATTCATCATCAGAGGTAGCAATCAAATCCTCTTCTCTTGCTCTTTTTTTATTTAAAAAGCTAGAAGTACATGGTGTTTGATTCTCAGACACATGGAGGGATGCTAAAACTTTATTAGGGATGGGGGCTGATGTAAATGTTGTCATTCCAGTAGTATTTGATTGCGATTTTACTATACTAGTGTCTGACATTCTTTCATTATTTGAAGCATTCACAAATATTCCATGTAGACTAGCTGCCATATCTCTCTGACTGTTTTCTTGGGGTATGCCCCCTGAACAGTGACATTTCTATGGCGACATGCATCGATATCGACAACAGTGCCATGTTGCCATAGAAGTGCTGCTGGGACTGGACAACCCCTTCCCCTGACCTGCACTCCCTCCCCAAACTAACTGCGATGTGGAGTTAGAATCCTAAAGTACGGGGGTGATTTGGAGGGCAAAGCCCCCTGAAGAAAAAACACACACCGATGTGTGTGGCTCCATGCTGACTGCAAATCATTGTCGACAGGGAGCCTGGCGCTGTGATGGTGGTCGACATTTTTCTTGTCGAACTGGCATCATAGAGTCTTTTCTAGGGCCATAAGTCTGGAGTTTTATAGTTTTATTTCTCCTTCCATTGCTTCATTCTATTTACATTGGATACATTTGAAGCCTGTTTGCATTATAGTTCATTGTTGTGGTGTCTGTTCTGATTTGGACACACCGGCCCTGCAGCTGGGAGGAGAATGATTGCATTGATAGCAGTACCCCCCTGAGTTCTAAGAGGCTAATATGCCCCAGGGACTCCTGTGGGCTCCATGTGCCACTTGCTGTAAGGCCCTCCAGGTGGGTGCCTTGGACCAGGAGTGAAGCATCCATAATAAAAATACTTGTTGGGGATTTCTGAAGGAAGGGAGTGCCCTCTTTGAAGCTGCTTTCTTCCATCCACCGTTCTAGTGACTTCACCAATGCTTTTGTCACTGGTACTAGTTTTGAGAGTGGGTTGCATCTTTGAGACCACTTGTCTCTTAAGTGGTACTGAATATCTCTCATCTGGAACCTGGCCCATGAAAAAACAGCTCTGGATGTGACCATGTGTCCCACTAATTCCAAGAAATCCCTTGGAGCTCTAGGTTGGCCTGCTTTGAAGGACTCTGCTGTAGCTATAGAAGTTGCCACTCTGGGTGGCAGAAGGAGAACTTTCCCCTACAAGGTGTTTAGCTCTGCTCCTATGTAGTCCAATACCTGAACAGTTTCTATATGAGTGATCTGTAGCTTTATCAGGGTTCCCAGATTCTCCAAGGTGCATTTTACAATTTGAACTAAGCACCATGTCTCTTGTTTTGTTTCTCCAGAGACTAGCCAGTTGTCCAGGTGGGGAAAAAAACACACCACACCTTGTCTTTTCAGGTGTGCTGCTACCATAGCCAAGCACTTTATGAATACCCTGGTGCTGAGGTGAGGCTCAAGAGAAAGGCTGGTAACTAGTATTGACAGTTCCATAGCCTGAACCACAGCTATTTCCTGTAGGAAGGCCTGACTGGGATATGAAAGTAGATATCTTTCAGATCAAGTGATCCCAGTCAGTGCCCTGACTGTAAAGATGGCATAACTATTCTCATTGTAACCATCTTGAATGTCTCTTTTTATGTTTACCATGTGTGTGCAAGTGCAGTGAACATTTTGATATGGCAGTTGAGTGTTCAGAGGTGTTGCACTGTCATCCAATGCAGAGCAGTGTTTTAGGGGCATGACAGTGCCACACCAATCAGCAGACCAGCTGAGAATGATTGAGTTTGGCTTGCTGGCCAAAGACAGCACAAACTTGAAAAGAAACAACTTACCAAATCATGGGCTGGCTCTTCCCTTTCATCTATGCCACACAGCAAGCAAGCTGATCCATCATCTGTCAGGCTGAAATGTGAAACATGTAGGGGCTCATGGCAGCTGTAACAGGAAATCATCCATTGATGTCTGTTACTGGTGCCACTGCCCTGTGAGTGTCCCCCTGCACCTGACCCTCCATCTCAGCACCAACCCCCCAAACATAACAGTGACAATGGGGGTGCCCAATTCCACAGTGTCACCACCTTATAGGCAAAACCCCAGTCTACTACGGCACCACTCCCAATGCACGTTCATATCCTATAGCTGCTCGGCCCACCCAACCCTACCTGTCAGCACCCACCACTCCGTCATCCCCCACAAACATAACAGTGACAGTGGGGGTGCCCAGTCCCCCACTGTCATGACCTGAAATAAAGAAAATCTTCTTTTTGCAGTTGTTTTTTTTTTACACTGACACTAAGGGTGTCCAATCCCCCAGTGTCACTGACACTCTATGTTGTTGCTGCCTCTTTAACTGTCCCACCCCACCTGCCACAAATATAACACTGACACTGGGATTGCCTAATCCCCCAGAGCTATGACCTTAAATAAGGAAAACCTTCCCTCATACTTTTTTTAATAAGCCCTGTAAAAAGGAAACCATCCATTGATGTCTGTTGTAGCCGTTATTGTTCCCCCACATTACCCTCCCACTCAGCACCCACCATCCCACATCCCCCCAAGCCCTTACTTACCCACTGGGGATCCAGCATCATAATCTGCTGTGGACCACAGATACATCTTTACTCTTGAAAGCCAGGAACTGAATAGAAGAAATAGGTATGTGTTTCAATGAAGTTCAATGGGTTTTTGAACTTAGTTGCATAACTTGGCCATTCTTGCATATTTTTGCCTCAAATTTTCAACATGTTATGTTTGGGACTCCGTCTCATGAACAATTGCATGGATATTAGGCAAATCTGTTACAAAAGGTAGTTTTGCAGTCCTTGCATGAAATCACCTTTCTTGCAGGAGTTGAACATTTTCTCTGCCCTTGTTCATGAGGTGGGGTCATAAGAAGGTTATGTTGAAAATGTGGTGTAAAAATATATATATAAAAAAGTTATGAGCCTACATTGAGTTTTGTGAATGCAGGTTCATAACTGGTCATTTTCAATATTTTTACACCAAATTTACAACATAGCCATCTGTTTACAGCACCTCATGATTGTGACAGCAATAATTTTTAAAATCCTTGCCAAAATGTGTTTTTATATCCCAAAAGGTGATTTCACATTCCCTGCGCAAAATCACTTTTTGGGCAGGAGTTCAACATTGTATGTGTCCTTATTCCCGAGACAGGGTCATAAGAAGGCTATGTTGAAAATTTGGCATAAAAATATTAAAAACAACAAAGGTATGAGCCAACATTGAACTTTACTAATGGAGGCTCATAGCTTTAGTAATTTCCTATATTTTCACCCCAAAATTTCAACATAGCCATTTCTTTTTATGAGTTGGGGTCATAAAAAGTCTATGTTGACAATCTGGGGGAAAAATATTAAAACATAACAAAGTTATGAGCCTGCATTGAAATTTACAAATACAGGCTCCTAACTTTGGCAATACAGTCCAACCTTATTTATCCAAACTCCTTAGAGGACATCTGACCAGTTCTGATAAAAAGGAGGTCAGCTAGATGGGAGTCCATGGCATAAGAATACTGTACTGCTTTTTTTTTTTTAGACAAATACTGTGGCCCCTTCATTGCTTGGTGTCACCAAGGTTACTATTGTTTTTTGCAGACAGTTGTAGACTTTTTTATTACAGTGCAGTAATTTTCTGAACTGACTGCTACAGAGCCAGAGGGAGAGTGAGATTGAATGGGTTTCTCTCCATTGTAAGTGCTGACAGTCGATTGTGCCTTCACTGAAAGTGAAACATCGGACACAGAAGAAGAAGAATAATCAGCATTTATATAGCGCTTTTCATACATTCCAAAGTGCTTTACAAGCAATGCTAGACTGGTAGTGAAGTGACTGAATGTGTGGTGGCGGCCATATTGCACATCATCACCCACACACAGCCTGGATAATTGCATGAACCGGTTTATGGGAAGGGGAATGTTGGCCAGGACACCGGGAATGTTCCCTACTCTTTTCAAAGAGTGCCCTGGGTTCTTTTACTTCCACCTGGACACCCACCAGGACAACACCAGGATGGGCAGAAGGGACCTCGGTTTAACGTCTCATCCGAAGACCGAAATTCCAGAAGGTATTTTTTTTTTGTATTGAAACAGAGCTGGTGGGACCCTCCAGTACCACTGTAGATGACAGAACTAACAACAATTATTTTCTGAACTGAATGTTGCAGTGCCTGAGGGAGAGTGGAAGCAAGTGGGTTTCTCTCCATTGTAAGTGCTGACAGCTGATTGTGTCTTCATTAAAAGCAGAACCTCAGACATAGACAGAAATGCCTGAAAAGGTTTTTTGTATTGAAACAGAGCTGGTGGGACCCTCCGGCAGCCCTGCAGCTGACAGAACTGACAACAGCTACAGTACAGCAATTTTCTGAACAGAATGCAGCAGAGCCAGAGCAAGAGTGAGAGCAAGCAGCTCGCTCTCCCTTGTAAACACTGACAGATGATTGTGTCTCTATTGAAAGAGGAACATTAGACAGAAACACCAGAACAGTTTTCTTTCTATTGAAATGAAGCTGGTGGGACCATCCAGCACTGAATGAGTCTTACTTGCCAGATTCAGTTACTAACTCTGCAGTTTTCTAATCCTATGAATTGGAAAGTCACCCTCTGTCTTTGATATTTGACAGCTGTGAATTGAGGTGATTAAGACTCAATCAACGGAATCAACTGTTAATGGCTGTCAGCACTTACAATGCGGGACACGAAATCAGCTCATTAGATAGGGAGGTTCAATTTAAGGAAGTTGGATAAACAGGGTTGGACTATACGTAACCCACCCAGTGCAGCACAATGCATCCAGTACTCCAGGGTTTCTATACCAGTGGTGAATATCCGGCATTGACAAATGCTTGTTTTATATGCTTGTTCAGATACCTGAAATCTCAAATAGATCACTGATCCCCATTTTTCTTGTAGATCAGGAAGTACCTTAAGAATAGACCCTTGTCCCACTGACAGGCAGGGACCTTTTCTACCGCTTTTGCTAGCAACACTTTTTTTACTTCAATTTCTAGCAGAATTCTTTCCGTGGGAGAGTGAGCTGGAAAGCTTTTCCATTTCTGCAGTTCGGGAAATCTTTTGAACTGTATGCAGTGGTGGATCTAGGAGGAACAAAATGGATGGTTACACCTCCACTGTAACTTACTTGCTTGCTTGCTGCTGCATTTTGCTTTGCTGGAGAAGTCTAATATTTTAATTTCAAGAAAATATACATTAAACACTACAGATTACATTTCTATTTCTCTCTAAATTGTAATGAAAAGGATAATAGCAGGCAATATAAAGTATTATTTTTTTTTAATTGCATACTAAATATGCATACCACCACAGCACTCCCATTGTAAAATCCTGAATCCACCACTGACTACAGGGACAAACCCAGGTCCACTACCTCCATAACCCATTTGTCTGTGGTAATGTTTACCAATTCCTGCAAGTAGTGGACCAGTCTTTCTCCTACTGGCAATGGCTGGGTGACCTGGGTAGAACTGTCATGAGCCCTGATTTGGTTGGGCTTGGCAATGGTGCTGCAGCAGTATGCTTGGAGCCCCTTCTACCCCTGCCCATACAGTAGCCTCTTTGTGGCAGGTAGTCATGCGTGGCACATATGGAGACTCGTAGGAAGTATTCCCTGCTTCTCCTCTATAAGGTCTGTAGGAGCTAGAGGCCTTTTCCTTCTCATTGATACTCTTGTATGTGGTTTTATATTTACTCACTTCTACATGCCTCTGTTTTGTCACCAAAAAGTGAATTTCCCTCACAAGAGAAATTCGTGGCTTTGGTTTGAGTATTCTGTGAAAGGATGAAAGACATTAACAAGGAAAATCTTCTTAAGGACAATGCATGAGCTAAGACTCTGGCAGCAGTGTCATTAGTGTCCATAGCAGTGTGGAAATGCTGTTTAGTGTCTCTAGGGCTGATCTTGCCGTGGCAATTAGGTGTTTTGCTAGCTTACCATCTCCTTTATCAGCAAGTGCCAGAACTGTGTTCCACAATGCTTTCTGGTACTGTGCTATATGTGTTAAATAAGCTACCAGCCTGATGAGCAGGGAAGCTAGGGTATAAACATTCTGGACAAAACATCCAATTTCTTGGAGGCCATCTCAGGGGGCTGTGCAGAGAAATGTGTGCTCTCTCACGAGCAGCAGACTAGGCTACATTTTGATGATCAGGGTGGGCATACAGGTATTCCACCCTTTACTGTCCACCTGATGTTATCCTTCAATTTTCCTATCAGTAGCTGTATCTGAAGTAGGTGCATACGGGATTTTTGATGACCTTCTGAAGTGATTACCTCCACCATATTCATCAATTCTGCATTTTCCTCATCCTCCTTAGTTTCTTGTAGGAGGATGTTGAGTGTCAATCATTTGTCTGCCATATGATGAAAAAGAGGAATAGTCCTTAAATTATGCATTGGAGGAGAACCAAAGCCCCACTGGAAACATAGAAACTTGACCCACCTAGTCAGCTAATTTTTCCCCACCCACATTCTCGCTGCAGACCCTACTTGATCTGTAGCTCTTTCCCCCACCCCCTTCCTTTCCACTGTGATTCCCTTGTGCTTATTCTATGCATTCTTCAAAACTACCACTGTTTTTGCCTCCACTACCTAAGCTGGAAGGCTGTTCCAGGATTCCACCCTTCTTTCTGTAAAGAAGTTCTTCCTCACATCTCTCGTGAATTTGCCCCCTTTCAGCTTCCTATCATGTCCCCTTGTTCTTGAGCACCTCTTTTTCTGAAAAATACTTCCATCTTGTATCATATTTACCCCGTGATGTATTTAAAGCTATTATATCCCTGCTCTCACCCCTCTCTTCCAGGAATACCTGTTGAAGTCCTTTAGTTCCTTTTCATAGGGCTTTTGATGCAACCCTAGCACCATTTTAGTTACCGTCCTCTGAACTGCCTCCAATCTATGTCCTTCCTGAGATGCGGTCTCCAAAACTGGACACAGTACCCAAAGTGGGGTCTTACCAGTGATTAGTAAGTCACTATTTAAGTATTTATCCAATCGTGAATAATACCACTAATGCATATTTTTCTTTAGTGGAACATATTGGTCACAGATCATATTAAATTCACAGCGAAAGGATGCCTATGCAGTGTTAATATATGAGATGTCATTTATGCATGATCAACCATGAGTAGCAATGACATTTATGAACTCAGGATTACTTCATTTTGAAGGATTATATGCATAGGTATTAATAGTTTCGGGCTATATCCTCTTGAAACTCCAGTTATAGAAAATAGAACAGTGATCACAGAGTGTTTCAGGTAGTATCCCAGAGGCTTTGATTCTATCTGGTCAGGATACTAGAACCCAATCAATTAGTCTGTGTTTTTTCATTTTGTGGTTAGTATATTTCCTACTAGAGATACTTTTGCTTGTATTTAGATCATTAACCATGTTATTACCTTTATAGTTTTTCATATCACACCAGTTTATGTTAATGTCGCCCACCCATAATTATTTTCTCATGATATCCCTTGCAGTAGTCATAGCATTGGTTTAGATAATGCATCCTCTCTTCTTTTTACATAGAGCACTATATACACTTCAAAAAAGCAGTTTCATTTCCTCCTAATAGCAAATTCACAGCTAAAATTTTACAACCTTCACTGGGATCAATTATGGTAGTTATAATGAGATTGTTTACATAGATGGTTCAGCTTTCCCCATTCTTCCCCTGCCTGTCCATCAGCACAAAGTGCATGATCCTCCGTAATCACAAAGCTGTCAGTACAAGAGTTAAGCCATGCTTCTGTCACTGCTATGATTTCAGGGTTGCATTATTTAACTCATGCCGTAAATTCAGAACATTTCAAGAGCAAGTTGTTAATGATTACATAAACCATGCTGGTTCTCTCTTTGTGGCTTAAAGCACAGTTACCTGTCACTGAAAAGAACACAAGATGGATCCTGGGTTGACGTGAACATTACCCGATAACAAAAGCAGTAGATAAAAAAAGTACTCTTATCCTTCATTTTTTTGATCAGAAACCATGTGTAAATACTCAAGCCTCTTCTAGGTGAAAGAGTAAATAACTGTTTGACCTGTAGCCATCTGAGGTACTCAATCATGCCGTTTGTCAGGAAGTGCAGTTTAACCAGGTTCAATACTTCTGAAAGATAAAGGAGTAAATATTAAAGCAGAGGAGACCAGAACTGGATATAGCACATTAGGTCTGGGCTCAGTAATGATCTAAACGGAGGCAGGATCACCTGCTCCTTTCCCTGGTGATGCCCCTCCCTAAGCATCCCAGCATTCTGCTTGCCTCCCTATATGCTTTGCCACACTGTACATTGGGTTATAGGCTGTCACTAATAATAATTCCCAGGTCTATTCCCTCTGATGTCTATACCACCCTGACTGCATCAAACTAATACTCTGTTCAATGATTTTTCCTATGTGAATGACCTTGCACTTTTTGGCATTAAATTTTAGTTGCCATATGTTCCACCAAGTTTTCAGCCTCTCCACATCCCTGACCATACATCTTACCCCCGTGTATTATCTACTCTCTCACCTATTTTAGTGTCATTTGAAAAAGACACACCTTGCCGTTCACCAAAGTGTAGGTCTTAGGACAGACCCCTTGGGATCCCACTAGTGACCATTTTAACTTCTGAACATTTGTCATGCAGGACTACTCTCTGGATCCTTCTTTCTAGCCAGCTTCATACCCACAATGACATTTTCCCCCAGTTCCAAATCCTCTATCTTCTTATTTAACCTCCTATGTGGTACCGAGTTAAAGGCCTTACTGAAATTCAGATAAAGGATATCAACTGCCAAACATCTACAACCTGTATCACAGACCTGAAAAAAATGATCATATTCATTTGACCCAACTTAACCCTTACAAAGCCACGCTGATTTTTGTCCTGCAACACATGTTGTTCCAGGAAATCCACTATCCATTTCTTAATTATGATCTTCAGCAACTTACCTACAATGAAGGTCAGACTTACTGACCTATGGTTGATGGGGTCAACCCTAGCATAGCTCTTGACAAGTAGCAGCACATCCATCATGCTGCACAGTCCACAGGCATCACTCAATTTGCAGGGAGCAATTAAAAATGTGTGCCATTGTTCTAACCAGAAATCTTGCCACCTCTTTTAGAACCCTAGGATGCAAGCCATCCAGTCCTGGTTTACTCACAGTAAAAGTAGGAATGGAAGGAAGGAATAGAGGAAATGCCCTGATCATCTGAGGCCTAGAACATCCTCTAGGACTGAGCCCACTGCTGGGAGTCTGCAGCAAAAAAGAGGGAGCTGACTGCCTCCCCCAGGCAGCAAACAGGTCTATTTCTGGTGTACCCCACTGTCTGAACACTGATGCCAGCACCTGCTGGTTCAGGGTCCATTCAAGATTGCTCTGGCTGATGCTGCTCAAGGAGTCCACCAACACATTGCCTTTCCCTGGCAGGTGCACTGAAGATAACTGAACTTACAGGGAATAGGCTAGGTTCTAGGTCTTCATGGCTCCTGTACAAAACTTTGAAGGTCTTGCTCCTTCCTGCTTATTTGTGTAATACATTGCCGTGGTGTTGTCTGACTTTTTTTGCTCATGCTATCCAGTTTCCTGGAATTTCTTTCAGGAGGTTGGCAGGAAAGGGACACTCTGCCTTTTCACAGGTGGCAGTCTGGACCACTCCCTCATGATCAGGGTAGGAGTACAGGTACTCAACACTGTGTTTGTCCACCTGATATTTTTTTCTCAGTTTTTGTTGTCTATGCCAGCTGCCGAGGTAGCTGCTGATATAATCTTGCATGTGGTATTCATGAATGGGCAGAATCAACCTCCCTGTGGGTGCTAAGCCCATCATATCCATGACGTCTACCTCATCTTCATCTTCCTCAGTCTTGTAGGAGATGTTGAGGGTACTTACCATATGTCTTACAAAGGTATAGTGTGAAGTGTAATCCTCTGATTGTCTAGGAGGATAGCCAAATTATTGCTTAGGAGAATCTTTCAGTTATGTGGGTTCCCTTTCCTACTCATCTTTATAGTAAATTTCAGCATCCTCCTCCACAGACATTGGGAATGAAGCTGGATCATGGAAAGCAGGGAAATTTCACATATGCTGGAATGCCTGGAGGAACTGCCATACCTTTGCCATGTCCTATTCCAAAGGCATTGTATTAGTGTCCTCTAGTGCCTCCATTTCTTCCTAAGGAGGAGGGATGGTGGCATTCATTTCTTTTTTTTTCTTTGTAGGCACCGGTTCAGGTGTTTGCTCAGAAGCACTTTCATTTCTGCTGGATTCAGGGTTCCCCCTTCTGGACACCCTGAATTCTGAGCCATATTTAGCAGATGTATCTGTCTTTTCTGTCCCCTTTGACAGGGAGTACTCCTTATCCTGCAGGGATGGGCCCTTTTGGTGACATGAAGACAGACTGAGAAGCCATAATATCTTCTAATTTTAGCCCTTTTCCTTTAGGCATTTTGGGGCAAAACTTATACAGAGATCACATTTGGCAAAATCATGGTCTGAACACAGGCAATTTTAACATAGCTTTTGGCAGTCTACCTTTGCCAGGAGCTGCAAATAAGCAGAACAATTTTTAAGATCTGTAGGTCCTGTCTTCTATTTGGGTCTGTCGGTCATGCCAAACACGGATGACCCTAAGGAGACATTTCCAGTTCCCAGTAGAATAATCCAAAATATCTAATATACATGCCAAGAAATAATAAAAAGGGCTTAAACATGAAAAATGTGGCTTCATTCCTCAAAACTTAAAATCATAAGTAATAAATACCTCAAAAGAGATTTCTTATATAGAAATAGAAAAAAAATATTGTCTCAGTTCCCAGAAATGAGGAACCAAGAATCATTTTAAGTAAAACTGCAAAGCGGTTTAAGAAAAGTTGCTTTTTATTTACTTCTAAAAGCTTTCAATGGTGGTTCCATTAATGTGGGAACCATGCCAAGAACAGTCTTCTCTGGTTCTTGGGAATCAATTAGGAACTGGAGAAAAAAATTAAACTTAATGTACACAATTAAATAATGAAGATTATCGAAAGGTTGACTAGAAATACTTAAACACTACAAAATATGAAATAATAAACTGAAACCTAGCCAGAAGTATAGAGAAGACTTCAGGATGTGTGCTCTCTTCAGGTAGAGAAATAAAGCTGATGTAAGAGTGCAGGGGTGAGCGTGACCACACAGTAGAGTTTGGATTTCATTCTAAATTCCATACTTTGCAAAAGATTCTAAAAGCTCCAGTGCTGCTTATTCCAGGAGAATGATGGCACTTGTTAAACTTAAGTGAGGGATTCCTGAAGTTTGAATCATTTTAAGATACTATAGCCCTTTTAGGATTCTATCCTTGGCAACCTCCCCACACCAGACTTTTGCTCATGCCCCCTCCCCTTCCCTTCCCTTAAATGTAACCCTATGCTCTGATAATCAATCTTTAGATTCCACTGTGCAGAATAAGCTGAAATATTCATTCATAATATTTGATTTAGAAACATAGAAACATAGAAGTTGACGGCAGATAAGGACCGCAAGGCCCATCCAGTCTGCCCATTTCTTTTTCTACCTTATAAATGTGCCATCGGCCTTTGCTCTGTCAGTGGCCTATCTATTCATGGTCATTTGTATTGCTCCCTTATGCCTATCCCATGCCTGTTTGAAGCCCTTCACTGTATTCATAGCCACCACTACTTGTGGTAAGCCATTCCATGCATCCACCACCCTTTCTGTGAAAAGAATTTCCTCACTTTCCCCTTAATCGGCCTCCCTCTAATCTCATGCTGTGTCCTCTTGTCCTGCTATTTTTCTTATATTTAAACATGTTAGACTCTTTCACCTTGTTTATGCCCTTAAGGTGTTTGAATGCCTCGATCATATACCTCTCCCTCCTTTGCTCAAGGGTATACATATTGAGCTCCGTTAATCTGTCCTCATATGTCTTCTGATGCAGTCCCTGCACCATTTTGGTTGCCCTTCTCTGGACTGCCTCAATTTGGTTAATGTCCTTGTGAAGGTGTGGCCTCCAATACTGCACGCAGTACTCCAGATGGGGGCCTAACCAGTGTCTTGTACAAAGGGATTATTATTCTCTATGACTTGTGATACCCCCTACTAATACACCCTAACACCCCTTAGCCTACCTACTGCTTTAGAGGTCTGCTTGGATGATTTTAGGTCATCAGTGATGATGAAGCCCAAGTCTCTTTCTTCCTTTGTGACTGCTAGCAACTCCCCTCCCAGCCTATAGGTGGCTTCAGGATTTCTCTTCCCTATGTGCATGATTTTGCACTTCTTTGCATTAAATCCCAGTTGCCACTCTTCTGACCATTCTGCTAGTTTATCCAGATCCCTTCTCATTCTGCCCACCCCATCTGGATCATCTACTCTGTTGCAGATCTTGGTGTCATCTGCAAACAGACAAGCCTTACCCTCTAGTCCATCTGCAAGGTCACTAATGATTTCTTTGTCTTATTCTCCTTAGAAACACATTCATTGGTCATTCTGTCTCTACCTTCCTTGGTCTTCCTCTTTTCACTTGTTTGTTTAGAAAAGGTTTTGACAATGTATTTGACCCCTTCCATTATCCTCAGTTTATGTCTGGCTTGACCATCTTAATCAGCTCCTTGGTAATTCTTACAGCTGCAGCCAAAGACCTGGTCAGATATTTCCAGATATTTTGCAATATTTCTGAAGAAATTCTTTTTGGTAGCCCTACAGGCAGGCAGAGAAGTTCTCCAGTGTTATCACAGAAATTTCTGGAAATCTTTGACTGTGTCTTTGACTGCAACTGTAACCGATTTACAATTCCTCCCAGCTACACTCTGCTTTCTCTTATATTTCCTCAATGAAGCAGTCATTCTGCAAATGGTCTCCATAACCTGGCCACAGAATCAGACTGGATGTCTGTGTTTTTTTTTCTCTCTCTTCTAGTATATTGTATGCATTCCATGGATACACTTACACAGGGGTAATCACACAAACATTAAACAGTGTCTTGACATGCTGCAGTCTAGTTAGCAGGCTGCAACCACTCCATTGTCTTCAATGGTTGCTTAATCCAGTTACCTCAAGGTAACTTGAGGTATACTACAGATATATTGCAGTTATGTCAACTTTTTCATCACTACCACTGTGTAGCTGTTTTTTGTAACTGCAGATCCATTTTCCACTCAGGACACTTCTTCCACTCCATTCAGCCTGTATTGAAGTTCTTCTCTCATGCAGTTGAAGTCAATATATTGAATAAGTATTGATGGTCCGGCACAGCATCCTATAAAAAACTGTTGCCTACCTGTATAAGTTGCAACACAGTTTAGCATCGCATTGTGATAGAACTACTGATGCACAAGCTGAGCTGCAAAAATAGTTTAAAAAGGTGTT
This sequence comes from Neoceratodus forsteri, assembly GCA_016271365.2. Classification (NCBI taxonomy): domain Eukaryota; kingdom Metazoa; phylum Chordata; order Ceratodontiformes; family Ceratodontidae; genus Neoceratodus; species Neoceratodus forsteri. The sequence goes on along the minus strand of CM057456.1, from coordinate 1,382,160,053 downwards.
CTTAAACTAGATATGGGATGATAAAAACATAATGAATTGCCAACTTCAGAAAACAATGTAAAACCAACTCACTGGCATGATAGTGTATAGTAAATTACATTGAACCCTCAGGCTTCTTCCCCCATTGTCCAACAGCTTGTTCCACAGTGTCTCAGCACTCCCCAGCCCTCCTATTGTTTTTTCATTAACCACCTTGATTTAATCACTGACATATACAGTAACTTTACCCCGGCTTATTCCCGCTCACTCCAGAACATGGCATAGACTGGCTTCAAAATGTCCATGCTTTGATGTTGATTAGCCCATGTTTCAGTGAGGACCATACTATCCAAATTCTCTGAGGCCTCTAGGGTCTAACTCTAATCAGCTTTATTCCCTGTACTTCTATTGTTAATGCAAACAAACTTTCCATTATCCCCTCTGTCAACCCTCCCTAACTTCACTACAGCATGTTGTGATTTTCCAACCTCCTATTCTATTGCTCGTCTCTCAAGGTGTCCCCCACACTAATCCTCCAGCAATGACCATTTTCCTTTCCCTATACCCTTGCTTTTCAGTCACCGCTGCATTGCCCTTTTTTACTATGCCCATGCAAAATCACTTACGTACTGTACTTTCAAAACTTAAAATAATTGAAACAGTGCTGGGATAATATGAATTTATTGGAGCTATTTGTTGCTATTGTTATAATTATTATTAACAACAACAATTTGTCCTTTTGGATTTCACTGTCCTCCCACTCCCCCCATCCTCCACCTCTAGCCAGTGTGCACCCCCTCTTCCTGCTGGAAGGACAGGCAAGAAGAAAAAAAATACTCACTGAATTAATGCTTCTTCGACAGTTTGCATTTGTAAGTAATACAAATACCAGCACCTCAGCCTTGAGGTGTTACTCCAGAGATGGAACTTTAGAATATTAAAGTTCAACCACATTGGAGCATGCTGCCTCGGACATTCCAGCAGCACCACAGCAGATTTATGGCTGAGAGCAGAAGAGGGCAGTAACAATTCAATTAACCTATGATATTTATTATGAAGTGTAAATGCAATAACAGTTAGACATCACAATATGAATCAAACTACCAATTGTGTTAACGGTGCCAAAGAAAGTCTGTATGAAATAATTATGTTGCCAGAAGGAAATTTCAATTTTCAATTAAATTCAATTCAACTTTATTTTTAGAGCACCTTTCAAAACCAAGGCGCTTAACATAAAAAAAGAAACAACCAATATAAATAACATTAAAACAAAAAATTTACATTATCCATCACTAGGGTAGACCAGAGCAAAGAAATAAGGTTTAAGCTCAGTTTTAAATCTACTGACAGTTGGGCATTCTTTCAACCGATGAGGTAGAGAATTCCACAGGGTCAGAGCTGAGAAAACAAAGGCTCAGGAACCAGACATCTTTAATCATACTCTGGGAATCTCTAGCAATCCCTTGTTGGTGGAACAGAGAGGACGGAGGAGGCTGTAAGGTACCAGGAGATCTTGCAGGTAGCAGGGTCCCTGATCTTGTAGGGTTTTAAAGGTTAGCAAGCCAACCTTAAAGGTGATCCACCACTTAATTGGCAGCCAGTGCAGCTCGCAGAGCATAGGCGTAATATGACTGGTACTAGATGTCCAAGTCAAAAGCCTGGCTGCCGCATTCTGCACCAGCTACAAGTGGTGGATATCAACCCCTGGGAGCCCTAGGTAGAGGGAATTACAGTAGTCAAGAAGGGTCATAACAAAGGCGTGAACCAGTGTTGGAAGATCATCTGAGGGAACCAGATGTTTCACCTGGGCAATATTCCTCAGATGATAAAAAGAGAATTTGATGACAGCTGACACCTGAGATTTTAAGGTCAAGCCATTGTCAAAAATAACACCCAGGTTACGCACCTGGTCTGAGGTAGTGAGTGGTACACCACCAAGTAATAAACCTGATGGTTGTCCAATCCCCAAACCCACCCTTGGATGACCTGGGTCCACAACCAACACTTCAGTCTTGTCTGGATTCAGTCTCAACCAGCTGGAGCTCATCCAAGATCTGATCTCGGCAAGGCAACTATTCAGCATGGAGACTGCATCATTCTGACTGGGCAGAAAGGACATATACAGCTGAGTATCATCTGCATAGCAGTGAAAACTCAGACTGTATCACCTGATGATATCTCCTAATGGCAGCATATACACTGCAAACAACATTGGGGCTAATATAGAGCCTTGCAGAACCCCACAAGGCAGGGAGTGAGTGCCAGAGGAATAAATTCCAGTGGCAACTCTCTGAGACCTGCCTGTGAGGTATGAATGGAACCAATTTAGGACTGTACCAGATAGTCCACATAAAAACCGCAGGTGCTCCAGTAGCACACCATGGTCTACAGTGTCAAATGCAGCAGAGAGATTGAGAAGGACCAGAATGGTACATGCCTTTCGATCTCTAGCCATTAGGAGGTCATTCAATACCTGGACAAGAACCGTATCCGTCCTGTGCTTCTTCCTAAAAATGGATTGGAGAGTATAATAAACATTGTAAGTTATAAGATGATCATCCAGCTGCAATGCAACCACCTTTTCAATAACTTTACCAACAAGTGGCAAGTTAGAGATAGGTCGATAATTAGCTAGACAGTCTGGATACAAGGAGGATTTCTTAAGGAGTGGTCGAACAACTGCCTCCTTGAGATAGTCAGGAAACACTCCCCTCTCCAAGGACTTCCAGACAATGTCAGCAAGGATTGGGCAGATAACATCTACACAACCCACCAAAAGGGGTGTAGGGCCTGGATCCAAAGTACAACCTGTTGGACGCAATGTTTGGATGATCTTCGCAATGTCATTGAACTCCAGCTGGTGAAAATGTGACCAGATAGCAAAGTGCCAGTCAATTCCTGTCAATCACTGCAATCACTCATAGGAGAGGATGAACCAATGCCAGACATGATGCTGGCAACCTTATCTGCAAAGAATCGCGCAAACTCCTCGCATCTTAGTTGAGAAAAAGCTTCTCTGAGCTGGAGACAGATTGGATTGCACAGTCTGTCAACAGTCTGAAAAAGCTGAGCCGGTCGATTCTGTGCAGCAGAAATCTACCTGGACAGGAATTCTGCCTTCTTATGGGTGATTTCTGATTGACAGCAATCATAATGTGCCATCAGTCAAAGCCTGTCATCATCACGGCCGGACTTCCGACAAACTATCTCCATCCTTCGACCAACTCACCACATCTCCTTCAAGAAGCCATAAAACCACAGGCTCCTTGGGTGAAGGGTGAGAGGCCGAACACGAACAGGAGCAATCTTATCCAGAGCATCTCCAACAGCCTTATTATAGGCTAGAATAAGATCATCTGGACTCATGCATTCACTCAACAAGCCTTAGAGGTCCAGTACCACCAATAGGTCACTAGGATTAATCCCCCTTAAAGGGCAGTACTGAACCAACTCAGTAGGGGCAGACCTATTGGGGGGACCCTGAAACTGAACCTTATGGTGTGATGGTCAGAACTGACTGGTTCCACCCCCAGATCAGCAATCTTCATACCCAGAAGGAAGATCAGATCCAACGAATGACCTCCTACATGGGTTGAGGAGGTAACTACCCGTGATTGGCCCAGCGTCGACATCAGCTGGAGGAGATTTTGACCAAAATGCGAGAGTTCATCATTGACCCAGGCATTGAAGTCCCCCAGAATTATCCATCTGGGGGACCTCAATAGCACCTCAACGATGAAGTCTGCTATCTCCTGCAGGAATTCTCCACCATCTCCTGGTGGATGGTAGATGAGGAGAATCCCACAACCTACACCCTCACCCAAGATATATTCGAAGGATCTGGTACTTCCCAATGGCACATCCACAAGGCCCAGCTCAGTCTTAAACATAATGGCCACACCCCTGCCCCTACAATCCAACCTTGGATGATGTATCACCGAGAAACTGGCTGGAGTTGCCAAGGCTAATACAGGGCCTGCATTTTCATCCAGCCAAGTCTCGTGATGCAAGCCAGAACAGTTGTTTCAACAAGATCAGCTATAACAGCTGTCTTGTTTTTAGTCAATCTGGCATTGCATAACACTGCCAAGGCAGGCTGAGCTGTCGAGAAAGACCTCGGCACCTGCCCATTTATATCAGAGCCCTTGGGTATGGGGACAAGACAGGGAGGACGCCTATCCTGACTCCATTTGGCCTCAGGGCGTCTCCTGGATCTCACAACTCCAATCTGCCCTCCCCTTTCCTGTCCCCCATCAGGCCCAGCTCCCCCCTTCCTTTTCCATTTTCTAAGTATGCCCAAAGCTTGACACCTAAAATAGGTGTCAAATGGCAAAGGGGTGCACTCAAAGGGGCATAATTCCCTGAGCCTGGTGGGGAACTAATGCCCAACTGACACTAAGCCTCCCCAACACATTATAAAATAAAACCAGTAATTAAAATCAAACCAACCCAGCTAGAAAGGTGAATCAAATCTTAATAATACTGCAGGATAAAATATATATTAGTACCCAAAAAGAAAAGCTAATATAAAATAATAAACAAAAATAAACAAAACAAAGACCAATCCACTCTAAGATGACAAATAATTTCTTCTTCCACTCTCTCTCACAGAGTGAAAGAGAGAGAGAGGCAGAGGTCAACAAATACAGTCCCACACACTGTTTCTCACACAGAAGGGGAAAACAAAAACGAATAAAAATAAAACAGCTAAAGTCCAGTTTCAAAATAACTTTGTCCAGTACTTCTTTTGACCAGAAGCTCACACCTCCAAAGATCTAAAAGCAATTTCGTTAAGTTTCTCCAGTAGGCTCTCACCTCCACACAGGACCAACGAACAAACACAAGTCACAGCGAACAATTGGTTCTTACAGCAGAGAACCACACCATAATTCAAATCCTTAGGCTAAATCGCACATAGTCTCTCCCCACACTGACCGTCAATACACAGGGAGCAAGGCAGAACAACAAACAGAGTAATCAGAAAGCTAACACTCTATACCGGCAAGTTCTTCACCTGACAGAAGTCGGACATCTATTCTGGTACAGGCACTCGAGTTACTAAATCCACAGCCAGGCGCTATGAGAGTCTCACCCAGCCCCAAACCCCACCAGACCCATTCATTACCACAGCAGCTCACCAGCTGTCAAGCAACCGAGGGGGAAGTATCGCTAAGACAGCCACCCAACAGCAGCAGACCTTACCACACACCACTAGGTTTGGGCCAGGGCCGTGAAAAACTCCTCCTCAGCAATTCGCTCAACAGCTGACACTGGACAGTCTTCTTCCAATTCCATCTCTCACTCCTTCAGCCGACACCAGAGAAAGAAGCTGACTCCGTCTCTTTCTTACAAAATCCTACGAAACCCTTACTCCATCATCTGGACTCCACTTCTTGCTCACCACAATCTCATCTGCTGCCAGACTCCAAATACCTCAGGTAACGAATTATTCACTTTCAGCTTATTTAGTAAAAGATGCACAACAAGTGTAGCATAAAGTAAAAATTCAACAAATGGCATTCAGGATGGTAGACTACGACAACTTTAGCTGAGAGTGAAAATGGCATTAAAACGACCGAATAACATAACAATACCACATAAATAAATGACACGAAAAAACAAAATTAAATAAAATAACACACATAACACAAGATAAAACAACCAAACTTAAAATAACTGCAGCAACACCTCACTGCTGTTTACAGCCTGCCCAGCACGGCGGACATAATGGGTGAGTAGGAACTGTAGTGGCACATTAGGCTACCATTCACCTCAAATAGCAAATAGGCTCCCCCTGGCAATGAAAATGGAAGCGGCTTGGAGATGGGGAATTGTAGTGAGAAAGAAAAAAAATGTTCCATTCTAGGGAACAAACCCAAGCCCCTTACTTTCTAGTGCTTGGTTGCCTGAAGCTGTAACACTATATTATGCTTCCTAAACAGAAGTTGCATGCTGTGGCAAAGGACATCCAGCACAGAATGCAGACCCCACCCCCAACAGTTCACCTCCTCCTCCTGTCATTATCATCATTGACCCACTTTTCATCCTACAGTTAAGTAATGGATACAGCTGATCAGGATCACCAAACAACTTCCACTCATGCCACCAGAATGGGCTTTCTTATGGGGTAACTCCCTAATCTGCATGGATGAAAATCCAGTCCAATGGCATATATGGCAAGAGATGGGAATTCATATGTTATGGTATCTGTTTGAGCCAGGGTCTATGCACCAATACTTTTTCAAGAACCTTAGGGCTAGATATAATCTTCTAAAACAGGATTTCTGGAAGCTTCTCCAACTTTGTAGTGTGCTGACCCCAGGCTAAAACACCAGACCCCTACTACAAGGTGGCTCTGACTTCACTCCACTCCTGGTGCAAGTGTGTCAGAGGTAAGGCCAGTAAAATATAACAGCGAGGACTTCTAGTGATGCAATGTGCCTAATGACTGCTTAGCCTCATCGCTCCTGAGCTCCGGTCTTTAAGTGGTGTTATCGTATTCCATCAAGCTCACTAATACTTAGTAATTCAACACCTTTTGACTAAGGAACACCAGAGGAATGGGGAAAACTAAAAGAAAGATATGACCCCTTAAAAGCATTTTGCAACAGTTTCAACAGAGCAGCCTGCCAGCCATTCCCCATTGCAGTCTCTGCAGCAGCTGCGTCGGGTGATGAAGAGTCCGATTCTGAATCAACCTCCACATTTACCAAAGTGGATGGACAGTGTATGCTCAATATTCTTCACAGGATTGACTCAAAAATCTCCAGTCTACTTGTGGACTTTAAAAAACTAGAATCCCACACCTCCATGGTAGAATCTCACTTAGATATCATCCAAAATGAACACATGACATTTGGGCACTCCCTGGCCTACCTCCATCAGAGGGAGCAAGAGCTAACAAACAGGGCTGAGGATGCGGAGGCGAGGGCCCAGGAGGAACAATGTTCATATTTTGGAATTCCAGAGGGCTCTGAGCAGGCTGACATAGCAGGATACCTGGAGTCCTGGCTATAACAGGAGTTGGCACTGCCCGAAAATTTTGAGTTTGGCATAGAAAGGGCTCATAGGGCGGTTGCTCCCAAACCCAAAGCGGGAGCTCTGCCTAGATCCATCGTAGTGAAGTTTCTCAAATTTACCACTAAAGAAAAAGATACTGCATGCCGCATGGGACAAAAAAGATTTAAATCTTGATGGACGAAGGGTGTTTTTCAACCAGGACTTTCCTCCAACTATGATGTCCAAGTATAAGAAGGTTCTTCAGGTAGTGAAAGCCCTGTGAGAGAAAAGGCTGAGGGCCTACATTCATTACCCGGCAAGGTTGTGGCTTCAGAAAGGAGAAAGTACAGTTGCAGCTCCTTCTACATGCGGTTTCGGTGTTGAAGAGGCTGGGGGTCGTGGTTCCAGATACTCATACAGAACAAGCTGAATTGGAAATAGAAATCTTGTTATGGGGCCTAGCTCCTGGAGGAAGGCGTCACCAAGGAAGAAGGATCAATTCTGTCTTACCTCTGCACGCAGATGTGGCCTGCTGGATTCTTCCTCGGCAGCCTCCACCATGATCCGTGGGAGCTTGGGTTGGATCGGTTTCAGTTGAGAACATTTGGGGCTGTTTGGGAGTGCACAGAGGGTGATTTTGACCGTAAAGGGTCCTAGAGCACCGTTTCTGAATCTATTGGAACCTTCAGGCAGGATGTCTCAGTTTGAGTGGGACATCTGTGGAGCGGGCGCTTTCCTGTTGCGCTCTGTTTAACTTTCCCCCTTCATATAGTCTGGCTGGGACTACTCCTTACCCACTAAACTGATAGATGCTGTGCTGCTTACAAACCTGAAGTTTTAAATGTTGGACCCCCTGTGAGGTCTGAAACTGTGAGTCATTTAAAACTGTTTTCCTTTTCTTTTTCAGGTCATTGTTCAATATTCAAATGACTCACTAGTTTAACTCGCTGTCAGGGTTCTGTTGGATGAGTGGGGTCAGTAAGTTTTGAGACAATTCACAGCTGTGGAATGGAACATTCTGGGAGGGCTGGTGTTACATTTTAGGTTATGTTTATACCTCCTCCCTTTTTTTTTCTTGGCCCCTGTTGGGCTAGGTAGGGGTGGGAGCTGTGGTTAGTTCTCTCTTAAAACTTGGTCAATCTATTAGGGTCTGAATGGTTTGCTGAGAGAAGGTTTCTTTATTAATAAAGCCTTAACATAATTGAGGGTTGGATTCTATAAATATGATACTACTCAGGACTTTTCTTGATGGACGTTAGTTGTTTTTTCCTGACCTGGGGCTGGGGGGTGGGGCTTGGGTTTGCCTTGAGCGGAAGTCCATACTAACTTTAAGAAGGGAAGGTGTAACCTGGCCTGACTTCAGGCTGGTTTACCCTTTGCACACATGGTGCAGAACTCTTCTGTGCTTCTGGGGGGCTTCATGTCCCCAGTGGCTGACCCCGTGGTGGGAAGTCACCAAGGTACTGTACAATCTGACAGGTACCTCTGGGCAGTAAATCTAGCTTTAGCCCATATTAAATTTTGATAGTTGCGTATCCGACTTCTCCAGTTGAGATGGTTGGGGAGCACAAAATGTTTGTTTGTGTGGTTACTACTTTTGTGTTATTTTTGTTGTCCTGCACTGAAATATTGTTGTTTTACTTGGGTGCTGGGTATGATCACTGGCATGGGGAGGTGGCGAGGGATAAGGTGTTCTTTTTGTTTCCTAATGGCGTCACTTAACATCTGTATGGAGAATGTGAAAGGTATAAATAATGTTACTAAAAGAGCTAGAATATTGAGGTAACTGAGAGATTTAAAGTGTGATATAGCATGTTTACAGGAGACTAAGCTGAACCAGTTGGAACATAGTAAACTCTGTAGATCCTGGGTGGGTATGGTATTTTCCGATTCCCATCCTCGGTCAGCAAAAGCTGGCACAGCTATTTTGCTGAAGTGAGGTTTACTCTTCAGAACCTCTTCGGTATCCTGAGAAGGCAGTGGCAGATGGGTTCTTCTGTCTGGCGAATTAAGTGGGCAGTTAATCCATATCCTCTCGGTTTATGCTCCTACCCCACCATCTCAAATTTTTTTCAGAGATCTTTTTTCGGCTATTGCTGGTCTTGAACCTGGTTGCCTGTTGGTGCTGGGTGACTGGAACTGCATGGAGAACTGTACATTAGACAGAAGCCCACCCAGTAGAAGTGGCATGGGAGGCAGTTCTAGATTGTTACGAACCTTGGTAGCTGAATCCGGGTTGGTAGACCTGTGGCACTGGCAACACCCCGTCTCTAGAGATTATATGTTTTACACACCAGCTGCCAAATCTTATTCCAGATTATACAGGATACACTCCTGGCAGACAGAGGCTTATCAGTTTTGGAGAGGTTTGAATACATCCTGCCTCATTTTCAGACCACACAGTGGTTCAGGTGGAGATGGCATGGGAACTAAGGGCCCCTAGAGAAGTGGTTTTCAACCAGGGGTCCGCAGCCCACTGGGGTGCATGAGTGACTGCCAGGGGGTCCGCAGAACACCACAAGAAATTACAAGTGCAGCAAAATATTTTTTTAATGTCACAGTTTGACCGTGATATAACTAATTACAAACTATTTATAAACCAGCGCTCCTTATACACTTCAAATTCAACAGATAACTCATGCTGTTCAGTGGTGTTTTCACATCCATTGATACCTCTGCCAGCTCAACATCCATTAAGACTACAGTATTCCAGTAACTTCTTGTGAATTGCTATGTTTAGTGTCTAATTAGTGTCTCTGAATTTGAGTGGTTAAACCTCAATCCCCCTGATTTGTATTATCTGTGCCCAGTGCCCTCATAGAAGAAGTTTCAGGTTCTTTCTAGCAGGTTCAGCATTTTCCATGGGACCAGGCAGGGATGTCCACTCTCCCCACTATTATTCGCACTTAGTATGGAACCCTTTGCTGCCTCGGTTAGACAATTACAAGCGTACAAGGGAATCTTGGTGGAAGGGGTGGACATACAGATTTCTCTTTATGCAGATGACACCCTATTATATTTATCAGACCCGGTTAATACAGTTCCCCATGTATTGTCTCTCATATAAGAGTATAGGTCCATCTCAGGTTTCAAGGTGAATGAGTCCAAAACACAGATGTTACCAGTTCTCCATTCTGTGTTGGGGGTTCTCCCTCCTGTGGGAAGGTTTCTTTGGGCAACAGAGGGTTTTCGTTATTTGGGGGCTTGTTGGATCCTGGATGAACTGGATAAACTGTACGCTTCCAACTACCTTTAATTGCTGGAGGTGATTCGGGAAGATTATAACGGGTGGAAGGAGCTCCCTCTTTCCCTCTTGGGTCGGATTGAGACAGTCAGGATGAATGTTTTACCTCGCCTCCTGTTCTTGTTCTCCTCCCTCCCCTTGAAGCCAACAGTGGGTTTTTGGAAAAGTTTGAAATCAGCTAACTCTAAGTTTATCTGCAATCATAGGCCCCCAAGGATCAAATGGCAGATGTTGCTGAGATCCAAATGGGAAGGGGGTTTGGGTCTTCCCAATTTCATACAGTATTACTGGGCAGCCCAACTCTAGACTCTCATGTCTGTGGGCCCAGGAATAGAGCGTCCACTTTGGCCAGACCTGGAGAAGCCAGCTGTCCCAGGGGCCCAACAGGCAGATATGATATATTTAGACAAAGAGGGACCTTCAACATTTCAGGTGATGAACCCTTGGGCAATGGTTCTCAAGCAGGTTTGGATCTGGGTAGTTAAGAGTGGATGATATCCACTTGGAATGTCATTTCTGACTCCTTTGAGAGCATGTGTGGACTTTGCTGTACAGCAAATTGATCCAGGCTTTTGAGTTTGGGAACGATTGGGTCTTTCTAGAAAAGAGCAGTTATATAGTCCCCAACACTTTAAAAGTTTCTTGCAGCTGCAGCAAGAGTTTGGGCTTTCCTACAGAGACCACTTTAGATTTTTGCAAATACGACATTTTTTACTGAGTAAGGGGTTGACCTCTCCGGGATCTTTCCCAACTAATCGCTTGGGGGAGTTTATTCTGTCACTGCTCACTGATATTAATAAAACTCATTTGGTTTCCCAAGTGATTTCTTTAACACATCAGAATCGGATCTGTTGAGAGGCTTGGAATCCAAGTGGGAAGAGGAATTGGGATGTCAGTAGAGCAATAAAGATTGGCAATTAATATGGGGTAGGGTGTATTCCACTTCGTCCTCTCCTTCTTGGCGTAAGTTTCGCTGGAAGGTGAATATGAGATTTTTTAACACTCCAGTTATTACTAAGCATTATGGTATCTCATCCTCGGATCTATGCTGGACAGGATGTGGAGGCAAGGGCACTCACACCCATATTTTTGGGGATTGCCCCCAATTCAAGGATTTTGGACCCTGATTGCTCAGCAACTCGAGAAGATATTCTGGACCCAGCTCCCCTTGGATCCCAGGTATTGGGTTCTAGGTCTCTCCCCTCCACAGCTTACTTCTAAGGACCAAAGGTTTTTATTTTATATTTTAATAGCGGTGGCTCAAAAGTCTATAACAAAAAAACTGGTTGGAGAAGAATCCCCCATATGTAGATCTTTGGTACTTTATGTGTATTCAAATTGTAGTATTGGAAAAACTGACTGTACAACTTAAATTTCAAATAGAAAATTTTAAGGGGTGATGGTTGCCCTGGTTTCACTATCAAGCAGAGAAAGAAAATAAAACAGTGCTGGAAGTAATGGTTCAGCTTTTCTAGATGAGTGGCTGGCTTCTTTTTCGGTGGGTTTTATTTTACTCAAAATCTTTTGTCTGCTTTCAGGCCAGATGACCCTCACTCCTCTTAATATTTGGAATTTTAATATTATCAAGTAATGGTTTCCAACACACTTTTTCATTTAGTCATAGTAGGAAAGCCTGTTTTTGTTCCAGTGGGACTGGGGAGGAGGGACATGTCTACTCCTGAGCCTTGTGGTTTTCCTTTGTTTACCTTCTCACACTCTTTCCTAATTTTCAATTTCTAATTTCTCTTTTCTCATGTCTGGGTTTAAAATATCAATTTGTGATGTGTCTGTAATGCCAGTGCCTAAGTGGCTGATGTACCCTGCGTCCTCAAACCTTCTTTTTTTTTTTTTTTCTTTTATGTGTTGGTTGCTTTGTATGTTTTGCTGTTATGTATGTGGTTAATAGTTACATGGTGTTAATTGTGTGTTGAGATATGTGTACTGTTTTGTCTTGGAAAACCTAATAAAGTTACTATTTCACAAAAAAAAAAATATAACCGTGTATCCAGGATAATATTCCTGACCAGACCAAGAAGGCCCAACAACATTGGGAGAATGCTCTGGGCTGCCCACTTTGTATACAACCTGGTGCTCTTGTTGGCTAGTTGCCCTCAAGATGTGTCCAGATAGCCATAGCTATTTAGTCCAAAATAAGGTCCTCCACTCATGGCACAAGATACCAGAGAAATCCTCCACTCATGGCACAAGATACCAGAGAAATTGCACACTCTAGGCCTCATCTCAAAAGATAGGTGCTGTGAGGGGCTCCATCTCACATCCTCTGGGACTGTCCCCTTATTTAGGATTTCTGGCGCTAGGTGCAAGCTGACTGGAGGAAAGAGGCATATCTCTTGTTCACATTTCTCCACAACTATTCTTACTGAGAATTCCACCAGTGGGGGTTTGACTGTAAATTTCTGTGGTTAGTAGCTGTAGTAGTGGAGCAGAACATCTCCTCAGGAAATGGAGAACAATTGACATACCAACTGTATAGGATCACAATCTTCTAAGTTGACTAGCTTGAGAAGCTGATGTATTGCTGTTGGTGGAGAAGCTGAGTAGAATTGATGTGAGAAAGCCGAGTGAGAAGCTGCTGTTGGACCGAGACATGCAGCTCCCTCTTGAAAATGTTTGGGTTTATTTCTTTTTAGGGCCGTTGGCTGAGCCTATAGCCTTATTGGGATCGGATGGTAGCTCTAAAAATGGCTGATCGTGGAACCTTCCATTTGACATTCGGAATTATCCTTCCAAATGACCAATGGAGCTTGAAAGCCTCCGCCACGATCATCCTCTTCAGAATAACAGCCGCACTATTTCGGCTGTTGCTTCCGCATTGCAGGGCATGAACTGTGCCTGCACAACTCACGTACATGTGCAGTTCAGCTGGTACCATCCTGTTGTGAATGGCAAAATGCCATTCCCTGCAACTATGTATGCATGAGTGCTGCGCATGTGCAGTTGCATCACCGCCAGCAGGAAAACCCTCCCACTGCTTGCTGTCCTCCCACAGCCACCGACATTGGGGTTCCCAATCCCCATGTTGGCATTATGCAGCCCCTGCTCCAACTTATGAGGCACACTAGGAGCCCACCTCAGTGTGCCTAAATCTACTTATTTACCCTGCACTGACAGTGGGGTGCCCAATCCCCATGTCAGTGCTATGTGCCCCCCACTACTGATGTGGCACACTGGGCCTACCCCAGTGTGCCCAAATGTTTGTTTTTTTCTTCCCCCCTCCCCGCTGACATCTGGGTGCCCAATCCCATGTCACATCACATACCCACCCCGCAACACCATGTGGCACACTGGGAGACCACCCCAGTGTGCCCAGATGTTTACATTTCTTTTTTTCCCTGTAAATAAAGAAAACCTTCCCCCATTGTGTTTTTTCTTTTTAAACTGTAAAAAAGAAAACAGCCCCTCATCATCGCCCCAGTCCCCCTTCCCAATCCCTACCCTCCCACTGAGAAGCCACTTCCCCTTACCCCCCTTACCCCATACTTACCTCCAGAGGTCAGCGCTGTCATCTTCTCTGGACCAGGATATGTCTGCAGTCTTCAAAGCTGAACCGCAAACTAAAGAATCGAAGGTAAGCGTGCTATAATGGCATTCAATGGGGTTTTCAACTTAAGTTGATAAATCAGCCATTTTTTTGAATTTTTGCCCAAAATTTTCAACATGGGGTACTTGAGACCCCACCTCTTGAACAGTGTCACTGTCATTTCATTACTCAGTCCTGAAAGGTGATTTTGTGGTCGCTGCATGGAATCACCTTTCGGGACCGATTAACAAAATGACAATAGGTAGGGAAAAAGACCATGTTGCAAATGTGGTGAAACAACTCCTAAAAATGACTGCATTAAGAGCATGCATCATGCAGTTACTACGCACACTCCTAACTTCGCCAATTTTTAATATTTTCACTCCAGATTTTCAACACTGCCATTTTTGCACACCTCCTTTTTAATAGTATAGCTGTCATTTTTCACATCCTGCCTGAAACATGTTTTCGCACCTGTAGCCCAGAATGGTGTGGTCACTGTGCAAAATCACCTTTCGGGACAAGTGAACAGAATGACACTGGCACTCTTCATGAGGAGGGGTCCCAAAAAAGCCATGTTGAAAATTTGGTGCTACACCTCTACAAAATGACCAAGTTACACCCAGGTGTTCAATAATTTCTACGCACACGTGTAACTTTGGTCACTTAATAGCTCTTCACAACCCTACTGGCTCTGACCAGAGTGTGTTCTAACAGGTATGCAATTGTTGCCTCAGTTATTATAGTGATTTTGTATGGCACCAGTAACAGAGTTGAGAACCCAGAACTGTTTGTCACAGAAGGAGTAGCTCTCTGTTGATGTCTATTGTCTCCTCTCACTATCGAGAGAACAGCTGGTTGGCGACTCATTACTGAAATCCACTTGCTGTTTACTAAGATAGGAATGTTTTAGCTCCAGACTGGACCCCCCCTCATTTTTTTGGGATACTAATCTAGCACTACCAACTGGAAGAGGGCAATATTCATGGGGCTCTGATAGGTCACTGACCTTATAAACCAGTCATTAGGTCACACTGTAGCAGACCTAGGGCAACCAACAGGCTGCTTTTGTTATTTTTACTGGCGTTTTACAGCAACTCTTAGAAAAAAATGTTTCTTTTATTGTAGTTTCTCGTTTGACTAATGTGTTAACTTGTTATTTGGATTGTCAAGTTTTGTAATTGGATGGATTGCTGTGGTACTGGGGCTGGTACTGCTTTTAGGGATAAATATTTCAAGCAGGGAAGCATTACTTTATTATAAAAGCATTTTATTACAAGGAAGTAAAAGTAATTCCACCTGGCTGATTGATTAATCAAATACTACATAAGCACATTTTTTTAGTATTCTCTCATGACTAGGAGAGGCTGTCTAATATAAGCTCCCTGAGCAGTGTATTACAGCTCACAGAACAGCATCAGGGCTTGGAGAAGTGAGATGCAATTTTATTACAGCAACAGAAAATCTCGCCAGCTAACCAGCCCTCAGGGAAAAATTTTTTTTAAGCAACTCCATTAGAGCAGCAGTACAGGGAGTTCATAATTCCAAGCTGACAGCACACCAAAGTAAGTAGAGCCCTGCAGCTATATAGTATTTTTAAATTTAGGTGCAATTTGAAATTACTGTTACATCTAAGCTTTTTTTATTTTATTTTTAAGCTATTTTTTCAACAGTTTCAAACACATTAACTTTCAAGAACCATTTGCCTTCAGTAGCACAGGAGCAGAGCTGTACGATAAATCAGGGCTCTAGTGGGGGCAGACAGGCACTGCAAGGGACATGATATTATATTTACTTGATTTACTTGTGTATATGTATTGTGCCCTCAAATGCTGAAATTCATCAAGAAACAACCGACAGAGCTCAGAACATTATTGGAAGGATAAGGTAAGTTGAAGCAGAAACAACCAATCTGTGTCCAAAAGTGTTTTCCCACAGACAATTAAGAAAAAAACAGCTCTATAAGACTGCCTTTGGAATGAGGGTTTGGTGTAACGATTACTGTAAAAAGAAGCTTGGAGACTGAAAGTTGAAGGATGAAGGCTCAACACAAGGTTAAAAAAACAAGGATTTTCTTCTATAAAGCCTCATAAATTATTTGAAGACAATAGTGAAATACTGAAATAGTATAAAAGTAATAGTTCCAGTGCTTAGTATAAAACAAATTTTATCTGTTTCTTAGAGTTAAAGTGCAATGGTTTACATAGTATACAAGGTTAAGGACCTTACAGGTCAAATATGATCTTATTTATTGTCTTCCATCTGTACTTGGAATTTTATTGATTTTAGGCTTATACACTAATATCACTTGGTACATAAGTAATAAGAGTTCATTATTATTATTGTAGTTATTTGCCTTATTTTGTTTGATGAGATAGCATTTTAAGAAGGGTCATAGCTCATAAACATTTAGGCTAAGATTAAATAAAATTCAACAAACATATTATTTAACTGCATTCATGAGTAGCACAGATAAGACCAGGATAGGAGGAACAACAGTTTCATATAGTGAAGAAAAATCAAATCACTACAGAAGCAGGGGAAATTGGAATGACAACTAGGGGAAAGAAAGCAAATTTAGAAGCTAAAGAGATTACAATGTCTCAAGCTCAACTAAGCCCCAAAAACAAAAAAGGAACAAAAGAAACACGTTGGAGGACCAGGTCAATTTAGAGAAGGAGGCAGCTGATAAAGATAGGATGCATTTACAAAAAGATGAGAACAGACCCAAGCAAATACTAATAAAAAAGTTCCTCTGTACTTCCACTCCACTATCCCAAAAAGGGATGATAGAAAAAGTACACTCTCATATAAGTTACAAAAAGGGAAAAGGAGTTGCATGAAATGAAGGGAGTGATGTATTACTAATAAAAAGAATGACAAAGGAACAAAAGAACATGTCATTACAAGGAATTCTAGGCAGAAGATCAGAACCTACAAAAGACTACCTAAAAAATCAAACTCAGGTGCATTCTGGTATGGGGAAGGAAAAAATGGAAAATGTTCACCCCAAACAACTGAATTTGAGTGGGAACCTTTTCCAGAGGCAGTGACAAAGTTAGTTCATACTATCTCTTCATTACAGAAGTCCTCCATACTGAGTCAATCAGTGTTGGAAAACAGCAATGGAATTGACCCACCTATTAGGCAAGCTAAGGATACCAGGTATCCTAAGGACAGGCCTATATCAAAATTAATAAAAAATTATCTGACCCCGGAGTCGGCCCGGTGGCACTGAGGGTTGAGGCACTGTATGCCACACCTCGCACCATGCTGGAGACCTGGGTTCAGGAACAGTCCCAGGTCATCAGGAGTTGGCAGGGGCAGGAAAGGATTGAGCATCTGGTGGACTGCTGTCTTTTTCTGGGGGAGGGAGAGTTTGCTTGCCGCAGTTGCAACTTGTGGCACACTTCTAGGGGTGGAGCAGCGGCAGAAGCCTTATGCACAGGTGTGGGAGTGTACCTGCTGCATGCAGGGCATCATTGCATGTCTGTGCTCTGGGGGCAACTACAGCACAAAAGCCCCCACCTTGCCGGTAGGTGAAGGCAGGATCAGTGGCCAGCCCCAAGTCCAGTACTGGGCTCTTCTGGCCTCTGCTTCCGGTCTCCCTCCTCCTGTCTGGTTGCTCCACTACAGATAGGGCACCAGAGGAGTTGGCGGCCCCAACTTGGGGGGGTTCAGAGTCAGGGGGTTGTGTGGCCGGGTATGGCTGGAGTGGAGAAGGGCTCAAGTGGAGAGCAGGAGGTTAGAGGCTTCAGGTGGACAGGAGAGCTGCACCAAGAATCCATGCTGGAGACAGTCTGGTTAAGAGTGGATGATAAAGAAAGTATACAAAAAACAAAATCTGACCCCCATCATACCCAAGCTAATACAGACCTTAAATGATAGCCATATTGCAAATGTATTATTATTAGGACAACTGTATATCATGAGGGCTGAAATAACAGCAATTAAATCAACACTGACCCACCATGAAGGACTTTAGAAATGTATGCATGGAACTGGCACATGCTGAACTGGGGACAGAATCAGAAATAATAGAGATTGGGTCATCAAACAAATCCATAACCCAGGTTAATCTAACCTCAAATTCTCTGAATCAGTTTCTATCATTACCAAAATGGGGGCACTTGATACAAGAGAAAATGAAAGAAAAAAATGAATCAATCAACTTTATTTAACCAGCCATAAACACCATTGAGCAAGCTCATTTTCAAAGTATATATAATAAAGAAAAGACATAAAAAGCCAAAAATAAAATGTGACATGCCAACAAAGAAGGAGATAAAGTGGACCAAAAAAAGTGAAAAGGTAATAAGATTAAAAAGGGTAACATAGAACAAGCAATAGAAATAAGTTCAAAAGAAGAAGATTGGAAATCTGGATCTCCAGTTAACTTTCAAGAAGATCCAAAAAAAGAGGGGTCCAATTGAAAGGTACTGTAACACTTAAGATGACATGAAGTAAAGAAAAACAGCTAGTAAAGTGGGAGAATTGTAAGTCCCAAAAGATAAGAACCCAGCAAAAGAACAAAGACTAGTACTTTACTTGGACGATCCTTCAGAGAGTATCCAAAGTGTACAACAGACAGTTACATCCCATAAAAGACTATGGCTATCAGGTAATGAAGGAGTTATAGCAGTATATGGCATTTGTCATACTAAAAATGAATCCCCAAAGTCACTTCAGGATATTTTGGTACAACTATTAGAGGTAGAACTGGCAATACCAAATGGCAGGAATAATTTGATTTATGCAAAGAGAGACTTATCAATACCAGAAGAACCAGTATTTTTACTCCTATCAGATGAGGAGATTACAATGTGGCTATTGGTACATTTGACACAGTCCCACACAAAAAATTGATAAACAAGGTAGCCAGCCTGGGAGTGGGTCCCAGGGTGCTAACCTGGGTTAAAAAATGGCTGGACAACAGGATGCAGAGGGTAATAGTAAACAGAGTCCACTCCAAAGAAAGGGGGGTTACTAGTGGGGTACTGCGGGGTTCAGTACTGGGACTGGTCCTCTTTAATGTCTTTATAGGTGATATTGAAGAGGAACTGAAAGGAAAAGTATACCTCTCTGCAGATATGACACAAATATCTGCAACTGGGTTGATACAAGGGGGCAGAGGTGGAAAGGATGAGAAGGATCTTGGCAAGGTTGGAGGAATGGTCAAAAGTTTTGCAGTTTCGATTCAATGCAAAGAAGTGCAAAGTAATGCATTGTGGAAACAAAAACCGAAGGGAAGAATACACAACGGGTGGGGGAGGGAGATATTAACAGCAACAAACATGGAAAGGGACCTGGGGGTAGTCATATCAGAAGACATAAAAGGTAGGCAAGCAATGTGAGAAGGCAATAAGAAGGGCTGGGGGATAGTGGAATGCATAGGGAGAGACACTGCCAAAAGAAAACAGGAAGTTAATTATCCCTCTGTACAGACAGTTGGTGAGACCCCATCTGGAGTACTGCATGAAGTTCTGGAGATCCCATCTCCGCAAGGACATAGACAGGATGGAGGCTGTCTAGAGGAGGGCAACTAAAATGGTGCAGGGTCTGCACCAGAAGCCATATGAAGAGAGACTAAAAGAGCTTAATATGTATACCCTTGAGGAAAGGAGTGAGGGGGGGATATGATTGAAACTTTCAAGTACCTCAAGGGAATCAACAAAGTCCAAGAGGGTAGCATCTTTCAGTAAAAGAGATGTGCAAGAACAAGGAAGCACAATTTGAAAACAGAAGGGAGAGGACTCGGGCATCGAAGGAAGTATTTTTTCATGGAAAGGGAGGTGGATGCATGGAACAGCCTTCCTGAGGAGGTCATGGGGTCAAAAACAGTGGGGGAATTTAAGAATGCATGGGACAGACATAAGGCAATTCTAGTGGGAGGTAGGAGGAAGTAAGCTGTTGGTAAAACTAGGATCTGCAGCTTATCCAATAGGTAGGGAAATGGGCAGACTGGGTGAACCAAGTGGTCCTTATCTGCCATCAAAGTCTATGTTCTATGTTTCAATAGAGACAAATGTTTACTCTAAGCCACTTAGGGTTACAAGCAGAACCACCTGTCACAACAGTAAGCTACCTGAATGAAACAAAGGAGAATTTCTCCCAGTGGAAATAAATGCTTAAAGATGTCCTAGATAAACAGCTTCAGACAAATAAAAAAAATACCCCTAATAGTGGAGGTGATGAAGTTAAAGAAGGTCACCATCTTCTTACCCTGCATGGAATAGAAGAACCATCTCAGGAAATGCAAAATTTTCTGATGAGGACAGTGTGTCATATTCTATCAAATGTCCTAAATATAAAGTTGGGATATATGGGAGTCAAATGGATAAAAAGGGAGCATGGGTTTACAAACCAAAGACAAATTATGTTCATTGTAAGGGATGTCATTTTGCATAAGCTACTATTGTCTGAAGCCCATAAACTGGATAGACTGGCAATTTTACTTTGTGAATGGCCTGAAAATCAAAGACAGAAGCAACTTGTATAGGATAACTTGTTACCATAAACAGCAAAACAATAATGTCTATTATAAAACATGTGGAGAGAATTGCTCATTTCAGTATCCCAATGCAGAATTACTTCCAGTGCCTAGTTGACCTAGGGCAGGATTGACTGAGTGAAAACTTACAGAATATACCCTGGAAAATCCCATTGTCATCCAGAAGATAAATGAATTAAACTTTTTTATTGTGTTGAAATGTAGCAAGTTACCTAAAAAATCTTATAGACTCTCATTTCAGAAAATTTCTATCAGAATATCCAATCACATGCTTACAGGACACCTGACTAATAGAAAATTTATACCTAGAAGGTTATACTTGTACATTTTCTGTCATATCATAGCATTATAGTAATGTGTCAGCAGAAAAGGGCTATCCCGGTCCATCCAGTCCGTCCACCTCCCACCTCCCCTACTTGTCACTGGTGCACATGCGCCTATCCTCTGTCCTCTAACCAACCCCATATGTCTGTGCCACACTCTCTTGAATCCCTCCACCATTTCTACACCTACCACCTCCTCTGTAATCTGTTCCAGGGTTCAACCACCCTCTCAGTAAAATAACCCCCCCTTACATTACCTTTAAATCATCCTCCTTCCAATCTTAAAGTATGATATTTTGTTTTAACTCTGACTTTCCTTTTAAATAGACTTCCTTCCCTCACTGTATTTATCTCCTTCATGTACTTGAATGTCTCTATCATGTCTCCTCTCTCTCTTCTAAACTCCAATGGATACAGATTTAATTCTCTCAATCTTGTTTCATATGGTTTCCCTTGCATATCCTGCACCATCTTTGTTGCCCTCTCTGAACCTTTTCTATTGCATCTATGTCAATTCCAAATGAGGCCTCCAGAACTGTACCCCATACTCCAGGTGCGGTCTAACCATGGTCTTATATATTGGCAGCAGCACCTCCCTCTTCCTACTAGTTATGTCCCTTCCTATGCATGATATCATTCTATTAGCTTTGCCAACAGCCTTACTACTTTGGTCACTTACCCAAAGGTTTTTTGATATTATAATCCCCAGAACCCTTTCCTGTTCTGTTTGATTTATCTGCTCTCCCCTGAGTGAGTACTTGGCCAGTGGATTTTTACACCCTATATGTATCACTGCACACTTCTTTGTATTGAACTTCAGCTGCCATGTTTCTGACCATTTCTCTAGTATACTCAAATTCCTCATCAAGGCCTCACCCCCTCCTTCAGTGTTAACCCTATTCCATAACTTTGCATCATCTGCAAACAGACACCTTTTCCCTTCAATTTCCTCTGATATATCACTAATATGTATGTTAAAAAGGATTTGTCCTAGTACAGGTACAGACCCCCGAGGAACCCTGCTCATAACCTTCCTTACCCCAGGTTGTACACCATTTACCACCACCTTCTGACTTCTATCCTTCAGCCAGTTTTCCACCCATCTAGTTATTTTCTGTCCCACCCCCAGGTTCTCTGTCTTATTTACCATCCTGCAGTGAGGGAAAGAGTCAAAGGCCTTACTGAAGTCCAGGTAGGCAACATCAACTGCCTCTCCTTGATCAACCACCTTCATTACCCCATCAAACATTTCTATCAGATTTGTTTGGCAAGATCTTCCACTAGTGAATCTATGTTGCTTTTCATCTAATAGTTTGTTGTCCGTTAAGTACAGTATTTTACCACTCTTTCCTTTATTAGCACCTCCATCACCTTGCCCACCACTGATGTGAGGCTGACAGGTCTGAAATTCTCTGCCATCTCCCTGCAGCCTCCCTTGTGCAGTGGTACTACATCTGCCATCCTCCAGTCACTCAGAACACACCTTGTATCTAGAAACAAGTTAAATAACTTTGCTAAATGTGTTGCCGACTCATTCCTCAACTCCTATAGAACCTTTGGATGCAAACCATCCGGCCCCATTGCTTTGTCTACTTTTATTTTCCAAGTTCTTCCTTAACTCTTTCCTCACTTAATGAGCTTTGATCCACCCCACATTCATCTCATCCCTTCTTCTTTAACTCAGGTCCCTTTTCACCCCCCTTCCACTGTGAATACAGAGCAAAAATACTTATTTAAAACTTCAGCTTTCTCACAGTCCCCATCAACCTTAGTTCCACCCTCCCCCCTCAAGCTCACATTCCCCTGGCTTGTCCTCCTCTTCCCCAACATATTTAAAAACAGTTTTATCTCATTTGACATGTTTATTAATTCTCTAATGCTTTTGCTTTTGCTCTCTTATCAATGCCCCTGCCTACCTCAGTTTCTCCTTATAATTTACTCTATCACACTTTGAGTTTTCTTATACTGTATCTTCAGAAAGCTATCCTTCTATCTCTTGTTGCCCGTACAACCTCCCTATTAAACAAAAGCATCTGCCTTCTTTTCTTTTTCCTACCCTCCTTATGCATAGTTCAGTTGCTTTTAATAATGCCTCCTTAATTTCCACAATTCCTCTACATCTTCTGTCCAGTCACCACATTTTATTTCCTCCCTGAAAATCTCCCTCATTCTATTAAATTTCACCCTTCTGAAGTCCAGAACCTTCGTACTGGTCTTATTTATTAGCTTCCCTGTTTGGATCTTGAAACTTACAGTGTTATGATCACTTGTACCCAGACAGTCTCCCACAACAACCTCTTCAACACTATCCCAATTTGTGAGCACCATGTCCAAAATATTTTCCCCCCTTGTGGGCTCTTAACCACCTAATGCAGCAACGATCCCTGAAGGAAAAACAAAATAGCTAAATATGATAGACCAGTAGGGGGACTTGCAATCTTTGTTAAAGTAAGAGAAAACATAATTAAATCTCAATAGTGTCAACACCAAACTTAATCATTACTTTGATACAAAGGTATGAGGAATATATATATATATATATATATATATATATATATACACACACACACACACCTATATATATTCATGACAAAAAACTCAGTTTAATGCATCAGTTAGGGTTGTTCCACAGCAACGAAAGTGAGGAAATGCAATGTTAGGGTTGCCACACCTTGCAACCCACCCCCCAACAGGCATTGGGGTGTGCGCTGGGGTCATTGGTCCTAACTCTCACCCCATCCCATGTGTAAACAAGCTGAGGTGGTGCAGTATAGGAGAATGGGGTGAGAGTTAGGACCAATGACCCCAATGCATGCCGATGCCTGTTGGTGGGGCGGGTGGGTGGGGTGCAAGGAGTGGCAACCCTAACATCACATTTCCTAGCTTTTGTCACTGTGGAACAACCATAA
The DNA here is from genome assembly GCA_016271365.2 of Neoceratodus forsteri. Taxonomy (NCBI): domain Eukaryota; kingdom Metazoa; phylum Chordata; order Ceratodontiformes; family Ceratodontidae; genus Neoceratodus; species Neoceratodus forsteri. The sequence goes on along the minus strand of CM057456.1, from coordinate 1,382,136,547 downwards.
CTGATGCATTAAACTGAGTTTTTTTGCCATAAATGTCCCTTCTTTTTGAGAATGTGCACTATAAATAGTGAAGTAATGGTAATGCAAACACAAGTGCAAATGGTAACACACATCATGACGCAAACACTAATGGTAACGCAAATGGAAATAGAAACGCAAGCACAAATGGTACTGAAAACAGAAACGCAAATGTGTATGCAAAAGCAAATTGTAACGTGCACGGTCATGGTAATGCAATTGGAAACGCAAACGCTGACGGTAACACCAACGATGACACCAAAGGAAACACAAATGCAAATGGAAGCGTGTACGCAAATGCAAATGGTAATGCACAAGGTGACACAAATGTAAACAATAACACAAACAGTAATAGAAATGCAAGCACAAATGGTAATGGAAGCAGAAACGCAAGTGGGTATGGAAACACAAACCATAATGCACACGGTAACGCAATTGGAAACGCAAAATGGTAACAGCAACAGCAACGATGATGCCAAAGGAAAGACAAACACAAACATAAACGGAAGTGTGTACACAAATGCAAATGGTAATGCACACAGTGACACAAAATGAAATGCAAACAGAAACAGTAGTGGAAATGCAAATGGTAACAGTAATGCAAGTGCAAACGAAGACACAAAGCGAAATGCACACAGTGGCATACATGGGAATGCTAACGCAAACGGGTACTGAAATGCAAGTGGGAATGCTAACTGTAACAGTAATGGAAGCACACACCCTGTTTTTGTCCAATAGCTGCATAGAGAAACACAGTGAGTACAAAGAATGTATGCATAATAATGGGCCTCTGAGCAGAAAATGAGCACTTGGAATACTAAATTGCTTATATCTCAGGAACCATACACCGTAGAAAAAAAAATTTAAATTTCATACGATTTATGACTTTCCTGGCTAGTTTTGCACTCAGCCCCTTAGTGGGGGGCTAAGCATTTTTCTGATAAAAAGTCTCTATCTCGAAGCGTTTCCAAGATACCAGCCCCGAAAGACGCGGCATATGCCGCAATGTTCATCTTTGGGAAAAACCATTAACTTTTGAGTGCCATAACTTTGTATCCTTGCAATGTTTTGTCACCAAATTACTAAAAGGCGCATCTGTGGGATGTTGGCTTTCTTCCCTCCAAATTTCAGCCCCAAAAAACAAACCATTGTTTTGCAGCAGGGTGGCAAAGAATTCCTGTTATTTTGGCCATAGTGTCCAAAGCAGTGTCACAAATCACGACACTTTTGCAAAAAAAAATCACGAAAGTGTCGCAAATTCAACACTACTTTGCAACTCTACAGATTACAAAAATTTGAAAAACGTATTTCTGGGGTGTTTAACCCCCCCCCCCCAAAAAAAGACATGATAGCATCCTCAGGGCTCAACTAGGTGAACACAAAAATAATTGTGTCCCTAAAGGGTCCCAAATTTAAATGCCAAGCATTTCCGTGACCAGTAACTGAAAAAAAAATGGCTGACTCATGACACTACAGGGGTCCTTTGCGACACTAAAAACTGCATTTGCGACACTGTTGAACTTTTTGTTAACTTTTGCCATTGACTATAATGGGAAACTTGTCTTTTGAATAACTTTTGAACCGTTTAATATTTTTTCACAAAATCTTTGATAAAGGCACATCAGAGACCCCGGCAGCATGTTCCTTGAAGGTTGTGGACCAGTCGTGTAAACCATGCAACCTGTAGGCACAAGCAAAGAATGCGCAAAAAGGCATAAATGTGCTATAGAATGTTGCTTTATAACTCCACAACCGTATATTCAACTGATACAAAACCTAGCAAATCCAGAGATATTTGGTACTGTTCTGTGCCTGCCAAATTTCAGGCAAATCTGTCATACAGTGGCAAAGTTATTAAGCTGCAAAGTTTCATACTTTAACTTTAAATGGGTTACTCAACCCCAAGTATAGTGGCATTCCCGTGTAACTATAATATATATTATGGTAGCATGGTAGTGCTACCATAGTTAGGATTGGGGAGCCATTTCTATGTTAAACCCAAAATTTTGCACCTTAATAACTTTGCAACTGTTTGACAGATTTGTCTGAAATTTGGAATACATGATCAAGAACCATAGGCCTTGGGATCTGCCAAGTTTCGTACCAGTCGGGTATACGGCTGCAGAGTTATTAAGCATGATCTGCGCATGCGTTTACGCTTTTTCTGGAATTCTACTGTCGTGCCTACAGGTCGCACGATTTGTGCGACCGCCTGAAATCTTCAGGGAACGTGCAGTCGGGGTTCCCTATGTGCCTTTCAAAGATTTTGTGAAAATATATTAAACGGTTCAAAAGTTATTCAAAAAACAATTTCCCATTATAAGTCAATGGGAAAAGTTAACAAAAAGTTCAACAGTGTCGCAAATGCACTTTTTACTGCCGCAAATGGCCCTGTCACTGTCGCAAATCTGCCATTTTGTTTTCAGTTAGTGATCAGAAAAATGCTTGGCATTTAAAATTGAGACCCTCTAGCTACCTAATTCTTTTTGTATTCACCTAGTCGGGCCCTGAGTATGCTAGCCATGTCTTTATTTTGGGGTAAAACACCTAGAAATATGTTTTTCAGATTTCTGGAAAAGTACTTTCACAAAGTAGTGTTGCACTTACAGAAGTATATGCATTTTGCAAAGCTCGCAAATTGCAACACTACTTTGCCATTAATTATGCCCAAAATAACAGTAATTATTTGGCACGCCGCCGTAAAAGAACGGTTGGAGTTTTGGGCTGAAATTTGGCAGGTTCGTAGCCAACGTCTCACAGATGTGCCTTTCAGTGCTTCATTGAAAAAATATTGCATGGCAGCAAAGGTACGGTACTCCAAAGTTGACGCTTTTTCCCATAGGATAACATTGCGGCATACGACGCAGTGCAGCAATCGTTTGGCGTCCTGCTGCAACGTAACGGTTTGGTCTTTTGGGCTGAAATTTGCAGAGACAACAGCCAACATCCCACAGATGTGCCTTTCAGTGGTTTGGTGAAAAAATACTACAGGGAGGTAAAGTTATGGCAGTCCAAACTTCTTTTTTTTTCCCCATTGGATAACATTACGAATTCGCCGCGCCTTTCAGAGCCCGTATCTGAAAATGAGTGCGAGATCTGGACTTTTCATCGAAAATTTTTAGCCCCCCTGGGGGCTAAATAAAAAACTAGCCAGGAAGGTGATAATACATATGACTTTTAAATTTTTTTTCTGTGTCATACGGTTACTGAGATATAAGCAATTTACTATTCCAAGTTCTCATTTATGTGTTTCGAGAGTCATTATTTTGCATACATTCTTTGTACTCACTGTCTTTCTCTATACAGCTTTTGGGTAAAACCAGCCTGTGCGTTTACATTACTGTTACCGTTACCGTTTCTGCTTGCGGTTCCGTACCCGTTTCCCTTACCGTTCACGTTTACGCCACCATGTGCGTTACCCTTTGCGTTTTCATTTGCGGATGTGTTTACATTGTTTTTAACATTTCTGTCTACAGTACTGTTTCTCTTTCTGTTTCACTTTGCGTCACCATGTGGATTACGATTTGCTTTTGCGGGCACAATGTTACTATGTGACAAGACATCACGTGGCAGGGCCGGGGCCCCAGGGCTACGCTCCCGCTGCTGCATTACATGGCAGGGCGTGGGGCTCAAAGGAGCCCCTGTCCTGCCGCTGCATTACATTCACTATTTCTTATTATCATTCTCAAAGAAGGAAATTAGAGGCAAAAACCCATTTAATGCATCAGTTAGGGTTGTTCCACAGCGACAAAGTGAGGAAATTCGATGTTAGGGTTGAAACCCCTTTGCACCTCTTCAACCCACCCTAAAATGGAATCGTGTGCATTGGCATCATCGGTCCTAACTGTCACCCCATTCTTCTATTCCTCAGCTTCTTTCAACATGTGATGGGGTGACACTTAGGGCCGATGACCCCAATGCACACACCAATTCCATTTGGGGGGTGGGCTGGAGGGGTGCAAAAGGGGGTTCAACCCTAACATCAAATTTCCTCACTTTTGTCACTGTGGAACAGCCCTAACTGATGCATTAAATGGAGTTTTTTGCCTCTAATATATATATTATACTGGTGCGGTCGTGCCAGTACAGTTAGGGTGAAACTGCACATCTATGTTAAAGTTCAAGCTTTGAGGGTTAATAACTTTGGAAATATTAAACAGATGTGCATGAAATTTGGCAGGTGTAATCTCTTGGGTAGGTCTCTTGACTTGCAAAATTTTGTGGGAATCTGTCAAGTGATTTCTGAGCTATAAAGTGTTAAAAAAACAGAAAAATCAGGATTTTTTGAAATGTTTTTATCATCCTAGATCTCAGAAACAGCTTTTTGTTGTGGGTTGAAATTTTCAGGGTTGAAAGCCTTTGGGTCACAGATGTACCTTTTGAAGGATTGGTGAAACAATATTAATCTGTTCAAACGTTATTAAAGTTTTAAATTTCCCATTATTTCCTAAGGGAAAAATTAAGTGTTTAGCACAAAAATGGACCATTTGCGAAAATGAGTCTGCTTGTGAAAATGAAACCAAGTTATTTAATTTGTGAACATTAACTCTAGAACCATTCAATTGATTTGCATGACATTTGACATACGTAATCTCCAGGGGTAGGTCTCTTGACATGCTAAATTTTGTGTGGCTGGGATTTTTGGTTTTTGAGGTATGGACTGTCAACAAAACAAAACATTAATGGACATTTTCAAAAGTGAATCATCTACCCCATCCACTGACACTTTCTCTGCTAATGGGGTGCCCAATTCCCCTGTTGGCATCATGTATGCCCCCCCAGACTCATCTGGCACACTGGGAGCCCACCCCAGTGTGCCCATATTTAATTTTTAAATAAATTATCCTGTTAATAGAGAAAACCTTCCCCCGTAGTCTTTTATGTTAAAAAAAACTGAAAAAAAGAAAACAGTCCATCGTCGTTTCCCCTCCCACCCTCCCTCTGCTCACCCACCTCCCACCCGCTCACCAATACTTATCTTCTGGAGATCAGGATCAGTGATCTTCTCTGGACCGGGACACATCAGCACTCTTCAAAGCCAAACTGCGATCTGAGGAATCAAGGTAAGCCGTATAATGGGAGCCAATGTGGGGGGTCAACTTATGTTGATATCTTGGTCAATTTTAGGAATTTTTGCACCAAATTTTCAATATGGGGTTCTTAGAACCCCAATTCATGAACACTAGCACTGTCATTTTGTTTCTTGGTCCTGAAAGGGGATGTCGCGGTTGCTGCATGGAATCACCTTTCGGGACTCATTCAAGAAATGACAGTGCTATGGTTCATTAGATGGGATCCCAAAAATCCCATGTTGTAAATCTGGTGAAAAAATTCCCAAAAATGACTGCATTACAAGCATGCATTGTGCAGTTTCTACGCATGCTCATAACTTCACCAATTTTTTATATTTTTCACTTCAGATTTTCAACATTGCCATTTTTTCATACCTCTTTATGAACAATACAGCTGTCATTTTGCACATCCTGCCTGAAATGTTTCACTTCTGTGGTGCATAATGGTGCAGTCACTCTGCGAAATCAACTTTTGGAATGGATTAACAAAATCACAATTGCACTGTTCATGAGGGTAGGTCCCATAATACCAATGTTTGGTGAAAACATTAAAAACAAAATTACCCTGTAATGAGCGTGTATTACACAGTTTCCACACATGCTCATAAGATTGCCAATTTTTCCCATTTTCAGTCCAGATTTTTGACATTGCCATTTTTCCACACCAGCTCATGAACAGTATGGCTGTCATTTTTCAAATCCTACTGAAAATGCTTTTCCACAATTGTGGCACAAAAACAGTGTTGGTTGCAGTTGTGCAGAATTACATTTTTATGGGGTGTTGAAAGTTTGTTGAACTGGGTACCTGTGGTGAGGTGCTAAGAAGGTCATGTTGAACATCTGGGGTGAAAATTATTTGGGCTGACACAGCTATGACTATTTGTTGCAATTTCGGTACACCTGCTCATAACTTAATGTGTGGAAGCATAGGAGCTTGAGACCCCTGTGTTTCCACAGCTAGATACATACTGTATGTGCATCTGTGGAGGGATGGGAGCCCAGGGTCCAAAGGACCTTGCATTCCCACCATGACATATGGACACTGTTGTACTACCTGTATGGAGGGATGGGAGCGCAGGGTCCGAAGTGACATACGGATACTGTTGTACATTGTTATACTATCTGGATGGAGGGATGGGACCCACCATGACATATGGTTAATGTTGTACTATCTTGATGGAGGGATGGGAGTGCAGAGTCCGAAGGACCCTACACTCCCACCATGATATATGGACAGTGTTGTACTATCTTGATGGGGGGTTTGGACCCTGCGCTCTCACCGTGACATATGGATACTGTTGTACTATCTTGATGGAGGGACACCCACCATGACATATGAATACTGTAGTACTGTGTTGTACTATCTGGATGGAGGGATGGGGAGCACAGGGTCTGAAGGACCCTGTGCTTCCACAGTAAAATGAGGATACAATTACACTATGTGACAAAGAAGAGAAATAATTCTTTGCAAAAACCTTCGTTAATGCATCAGTTAGGGTGAATACCACAGTGACATAAGCAGAGAAATGTGGTGTTAGGGTTTCCAACCCTAATGCCCCACCCCAAGGCCTCATTTCTCTGCTTTTGTCACTATAGTATTCACCCTAACTGATACATTAATGTAGTTTTTTGCAATGAATTTCCCTTCTTTTTCAGATAGTATTATTGCATCCTTGTTTTAGGACCCTGCGCTTCCATCCCTCCATCCAGATATTACAACAGAGTCCATATGTCACGGTGGAAGAAAAGGGTCCTTCAAACCCTGTGCTCCCATCCCTCCATCCAGAAAGTACAAAAGTACCCTTATGTCACATTGTGAGTGCAGGGTCCTTTGGACCCTGTGTTCCCATCCCGCCACAGATGCACATATTTATCTAGCTGTGGAAACACAGGTGTCTCTGGCCCCTGAGCTTCCACACATAAAGTTACGAGCAGGCGTAGCAAAATCACAGCAGTCATAACTGTGCCATCTTAAATAATGTTCACCCCAAATGTTCAACATAACCTTCTTATCACCTTACCGCATACACCCAGTACAGAAAACTTTCAAATCCCTGTGGAAATATAATTCTGTGCAACTGTAACACCTTTTTGTGCCACAGGTGCAGAAAAACATTTTTGGCAGGATTTGAAAAATTACAGCTGTACTGTTCATGAGGTGGTGTAAAATGGTATTGTTGAAAATGTGGAGTAAAAACATGAACAATTGAAGTTACGACATGTGTAGAAACTGCACAATGCATGCTCATAACTCATCATTTTTTGGAATTTTTTCACCAAATTGTCAACATAGGTTTTTGGGGACCTCCCCTCATGAACAGTTGCACTGTGATTTTGTTAATCCATCCCAAAAGTTGATTTTGCACAGCGACTGCACTATTCTGTGCCACAGGTATGAAAGCACATTTCAGGCAGGATGTAAAAAATGACAGCTATACTGTTCATGAGCAGATGTGAAAAAATGTCAATGTTAAAAATCTGGGGTGAAAATATAAAACATTGGTGAAGTTATGGGCAGGCATATAAGCTGCACAATGCACGCTCATAATGCAGTCATTTTTTCAACATTTTTCACCAAATTTGCAACATAGACTTTTTGGGACCCCATCTCATGAACAGTGGCACTGTTGTTTCATTAATCAGCCCCAAAAGGTGATTCCATGTAATGACCATGAAATCACCTTTTGGCACTCAGAAATGAAATGACAGTGACTGTATTCATGAGGTGCGGTCCCAAGAATCCCATGTTGAAAATTTGGTGCAAAAATTCCTAAAATTGGCTGATATCAACATGAGTTGAAAACCCCCATTGACAACCATTATATGGTGCCTGCCTTTGATTCTTCAGTTTACAGTTCAGCTTTGAAGAGTGCAGACATGCCCCAGCCCTGAGAAGATGACAGCACTGACCTCCAGAGGTAAGTATGGGGTAAGAGGGGGTGCAGGGAAGGGGGTGCTCAGTGGGATGGTGGGATCGGGAGGGGTACTGGGGAGATGATGAGGGACCATTTTCTTTTTTACAGGTTAAAAAAAAGACGTCGGGGGACTGTTTTCTTTATTTCACAGGATAAGAAAAAAATACATTTGGGCACACCAGGGTGGGCTGCCAGTGTGCCACAATAGTTTTGTGGGGAGGAATACATGCCAACACTGGGAGTGGGCATCCCAGCATCAGAAAAGAAATCAATTTTTTTTCCTGTACACTTGTGTGGGCTCCCAGTGTGCCACAGCAACGGAGGAGGGGATGGATGCTGACACAGGGACTGGGTACCCCAATGTCAGTCAAAATTGGGATGGGCTCCCAGTGTGCCAAACAAGTGTCTGAGTGTGGGATGGATACATACTGACATGGGGATTGGGTTCATCATGTCGGTGTGAAAAATAGGAATTTGCCGGGAGGACATACTACTTCTATGCAGGATCCTGCATCGAAATTATCACAGATTTCAATGCAGGATTCTGCATTGAAGAAAAGATGTCAAGGGATGGTTTTCTTTATTTTACAGGGTTAAAATACTGTAGGACACACTCTGGTGGGCTCCTAGTGTGCCAAATAAGTGTGTGTGAGTGGAGGGATGCATACCAACATGGGGACTGATGACCCCATGTTGGTGTGAACAGAGCAAGTCTTCCTTGACTCTGCAGCCAGCAGCACGAGTTCCAGCTGTGGCTGTAGAAGTAAAAAAAAAAATACCACTCTTCTCCTACAGTGAATGGGCTACAAGCCATTCTCTGGCTGAGCTGGCACCCAAGATTTCGGAACTTGTTTGGGACCAATTTAAAAAAAAACATCAGAATACAGCTGAACGACTCCTCTTTAGCCGTGTTCTGATTTGTTTTTTCTTTTTAATTGCATTTTACAGTTTTTGCAAGTGAAGATCCTCGATAAGCAGCAAACAAGATGGTGGTGTCATTGAGGCACAGGTCAGGAAATATAGGAAAACCAGCAGCAGTTGTAGAATTCGAAAAAACTGTTTATTAGTACTAGCAATGACATAAACAAATAAACTTGTTCAGTATAACTATTTACAAAGGCAGAATAAATGGAAAAGATTCATCTGAGTTTTCCTTCAATCTCTGTGTCTCTCAAAACATTGCAGTTCTCTATCTCTTATAAGTCTTTGCAACCCCCTTCTTAACAAGCACCCTGTTTTTTTCTAAAATGTTCTTGTCAATTTCATGCAGGTACCTCAAGAATACAATGTCCCAGAACTAAGTCCCCTTCTCCATAGCTTCTGAAAAAGGGCTTAAAAACTGCTCTCAGGTTAACCCGTGTTCCCGATAGCTTTTTGCAATCATCTCAAACTATAATAATATACATTTCAACAGTAACATTATATAAGTTCTAAACAAAGGGATCCCAGTATCAGTTACATTTCCACATAATGATTTGCATATATTTGTATGCCAGCAGATATACAAGGGAGGAACGACAGAAACAGCAAGAGAAGACTGAGAAACAGTGAGAGGCAAAGAATTGTGAGACTGTTGGGGTGATCAAGTCCTAGGGCTCACAGGAAAATTTGGTTTTGCAACCAGACAGACAAGAGACAGGAAAGAAAAGAACAGAACAGATCTCTGCATTCAAACTCTCCATAACAACTGGGACAGGGTCTTATTCAACCCTGTCACATACACCTCTCTCCTTAAGAGGGAACCTGTTTTATCAGATTTCCAAAACTTTCTATTAATTCTCTAACATTAGCTTCTAACTTTCAGAAATTAAGCACATGTGCCGTATCCCTTTTTCTATAACAGTATAGCAAACAGTAAGGTTTAAACTCATACATTTGTTTTTCAGCTTTCAGAACCCTCAATTCCTTATCCATATCTTGACAGAAAATCAGCATTGCTATTCTCTTTACCAGATCTGTGTATCACCTTGAATTTAAATGGCTGTAGTGCCAGGTACCACTTTGTGATTCTGGAATTGCTATCTTTCATTTGGTTAAGCCAACAGAGAGGACTGTGATCTGCTATAAGTAGGGATGTAAGTTTGTCATGGCAATCATACACGTCATTGATTCCATGACGTTTGATCTTTATTCAGGGCTTCCATGACTTTTACCAGTGTCATCAGAATGTTGCAATCATGACAGTGCCACAACATTTACTACTGTTTACTAATGACTTCATGAACAAACAATGAGTCATTAAAACCTCATCCATGACAAACTTACATCCCTAGTTCTAAGTATAATGTCAGTTCCTAGCAAATAAAACTTAAGGGATGCCATTGCCCACTTTGCTGCTAAATATTCCTTTTCAATGGTGGAGTACCTTTTCTCTCTGTCATGAGAATTCCTACTTATGTGCAGAATAGGATGTTTCATCCCATCTATATTTTGACCCAGGAATGCACCTAGGCCTACCTCTGATGCATCTTTTTGTAACAAAAAAGGTTTCTCAAAACCTGGGCTTCTTAAAACAGGGGCTGAACATAATGCAGACTTTATAGCTCAAAAAGCGTCATCACACTCTGGGGTCCATTTCACATTATTTGGGTACTGTTTTTTCGTGAGTTCAGTGAGGGGAGTAGATAACTCAGCAAAGTTGGGAAACAATCTCCGATAATAATCAGCCAGCCCTAAAAATGACCTGTCATGTTTCTTTGTTTTAGGGACAGAGCTGTTAGCTATTTTACAAATGTCTGGCTTAACTTCTCCATTTCCCAGTGGCCCTCTTGGCTGCCTACCATACATCATTTCAATTCGTGAAAACCCTGTTGATGCATTTTAGGGTTTGGTTAAAATGCTCAACAAGACCGTTTGTCTGAGGATGATAGGGGGTGGTTCTTATAGCAGTGATACCTTGTAGTCTGTACAGCTCCTTAAGTAATGCATCATCAAAATTACTACTTTGCTCAGTAATAATTTCTTTAGGTATGCCCACTCTGCTGAAAAGTTTAGCAAGCTCTGTTGCCACTTTTGAAGCTGTGACAGTACGCATTGGAAATGTTTCTGGGTATCGAGTAGCATGGTCGCATACTACCAGGATAAATCTATTACCCTTTTTATCTCTCTTTCAGTAGTGCTTCCATAATCTTCCCCACTACTGAGGTAAGGCTGACCAGTCTGTAGTTTCCCGCATTTTGTCTGTTCCTGCTCTTGTATAAGGGGACTACATCTGTTCAAACTGTTCAAAATCTGCCATTGATTATGTTTTGACTCAGTAGGTTCCTCTTTAGACCCAAATTTTTTACACCAGTGGGTCCAATTTAACGTATGTTTTAAACTCCGCAGCGCTGTCACTGGACTCCAAACTGGACCATGTGCACTGCTAACTCCATGCTGTGCCACATACACTGCTGACACCATGCTATGCCAAGTACAATGCTGACACTACCCTTTGCCATGAGAACAGGGCATAATTCAGTGTTGGCAGTGCATGTGGCACAGTGCAGTATCAGCACTGCACGTGGAATAGTGCAGTGTCATCAGTACACATGACTCATTGCAGTGTTGGTACTGCACATGGCACAGTGCAGTGTCAGCAGTGTACGTGTAACAGTATAGTGGTGCATTTTACGTGGAGCAGTGGTTTTGTGTCAGTACGCACTGCTGACATTGCACATGGCACAGTGCAGTGTCAACATTCCATGTGGCTCTTCACAAAGGGTCCTGCAGCCTCCTAATCCTTCCCACTCATGGGACTGCACCTCATTTCCCAAGCTTGAGCCTGCAACCCCACTCCCTATGCAGGGGTCTGTACCCTCCTACCTGACACAGGGCCTGCACCTCCCAACCTTCTGGGCATCAGTATTTTTATTCAAATTTTCAACATAGCCTTCCTGTGATCCCACCTTATGAACAAGAGCAGTGAAAATCTTCAACTCCTGCCCGAAAGGTAATTTCATGCAGCAATAGCGAAATCTCCTTTCAGGACAGATTTGCCTAACTTTACTGTAATTGTTCATAAGGAGGGGTCCCAAAAAAAGGCATGCTGAAAATTTGTGGCAAAAATATTTAAAAATGGCCAAGTTATTCTACTAGAAACATAGAATTTGACAGCAGATAAGGACCACTTGACCCACCTAGTCTGCCCATTTTCCTACCTAACAGATAAGCTGCAGATTCTAGTTAACCAACAGCTTACTTCCTCCTACCCCCCACTAGGACTGCCTTATGTCTGTCCCATGCATTCTTGAATTCCCCCACTGTTCTTGACTCCACGACCTCCTCAGCGAGGCTGTTCCATGCATCCACAACCCTCTCCGTGAAAAAATACTTCCTCACATTACCTCTGGGCCGTCCCCCTCTTCAAATTGCCCCTTGTTCTTGCACATCTCTTTTCTGAAAGATGCTACCCTCTTGGACTTTGTTGATTCCCTTGAGGTACTTGAAAGTTTCTATCATGTCCCCTCTCTCCCTTCTTTCCTCAAGGGTATACATATTAAGCTCCTTTAGTCTTTCTTCATATGTCTTCTGGTGCAGACCCTGCACCATTTTGGTTGCCCTTCTCTGGACAGCCTCCACTCTGTCTATGTCTTTGCGGAGATGGGGTCTCCAGAACTGTGCACAGTACTCCAGATGGGGTCTCACCAACTGTCTGTACAGAGGGATAACAACTTCCTGTTTTCTACTATTGATGCCTCTTCCTATACATCCCAGTATCCACCCAGCCTTCCTTACTGCCTTCGCACATTGCTTGCCCACATTTAGGTCATCTGATATAATTACCCCCAGGTCCCTTTCCATTTTTACTGTTGTCAGTATCTCACCCCCCACTGTGTACTCTTCCCCTGGGTTTTTGTTTCCCATGTGCATTACCTTGCACTTCTTTGCATTGAATCTGAGCTGCCATACATTTGACCATTCCTCCAACTTTGCCAAGTCCTTTTCGTCCTTTCACTCCATCTTGTGTATCAACCCTGTTGCAGATCTTTGTGTCATCTGCAAAGAGACATACTTTTCCTTCCAGTTCCTCTGCAATGTCACTTATAAAGACATTAAGAAGGACTGGTCCCAATCTGAACCCTCTGCGGTACTCTGCTAGTAACCTCCTTTCTTCACTGTGCTCCATTTACTACTACCCTTTGCGTCCTGTTGTCTAGCCAATTTTTATCTAGGCTACCACCTTGAGGACCATTCAAAGGCTAGCTAACTTGTGTACTAATCTTTTGTGTGGGACTGTATCAAATGCCTTGCTAAAATCTAGGTAGGCCATGTCCACAGCCCCTCCCTGGTCTATTACTTTGGTCACCCAGTCAAAGAAATCTATTAGATTCATCTGACACAACCTTCCCATCATGAATCCATGCTGCTGTGGGTCCTGTGCCCCTCTGGCCTCTAGGTACTCTGCAATTCTTTCTTTCAGAAGTGATCCTATCATTTTCCCTACCACTGAGGTCAAACTAACTGGTCTGTAGTTTCCTGCCTCTGTCCTGCTCCCACTTTTGTGAAGAGGAATCACATCTGCCCTCCTCCAGTCCTCAGGTACCACCCCATCCTCCCATGATTTGTTAAAGAGAGTAGTCAGCGGTGTCACTAGTTCTACCCTTAGTTCTTTTAGAATTCTTGGGTGAATCCCATCAGGCCCCATTGCTTTGTCCACCTTCAATTTTATTAGTTCTTTCAGAACCCTTTCTTCTGTAAATGTACTGTACTAAGTAAATAAACTGTACTAAGTTCAACCCCCCCCATTGAAATACATTGAACCGCATACCTATTTGCTATGCATTATATTGGATTCATTATATTGAATTGTTACGTAATAACTGGGAACTTTTTTTTTCCTTATGCCACATGCACTGCTGAAGACCAACTGTGCAATATGCAATGCAGACACTGTGCTGGATCTCATGCAATGACAGTGTCGTACAAGGCCACGTGCTGTGCTTATACCATACTCTGTCATATGTAATGCTGGCGCTGCACCATGTGGTGTACATATATAATTACTGGGTCTGTTTTTTCCCATAGAGAAACCCAGTTATAATCAACAGCTTATAACAGCAATCACTCGCTGGTGTTCCCCTGTAAACAGACCGCACGTTCACTGCAACTCGTGTTCCTGCTTTAAAAAAATTTTAATATTCTCAGTTTCCCCTAAACAACACTGCTGTGGTGTCTGCAGTGCACATGGCACACTGCTTTCATTACACATTTCCACAGTGATGCCACTGGGCACTAGTGACAGCAGTGCACATGGCACAGTGCAATTACAGCAGTGAATGTGACACAATGCAATGATGGCAGAGCACATGGCACAGCACAGTAATGTTGATGCACATGGCCACCCCACCTACAATGGCCTACTGTCTCTGCATACACACACCCTCACCAAACATCAACATGGCCTCTCCACATTCCCAAGACCACCCATAACACCACTCACTATCCCCACCTACCCTGGCACGGTATCTCCACAAACCTGGGATAACATATTTACCATCCATCCCCACTCCAATATACAGTGGCGTGAAAAAGTATTTGCCCCCTTCCTGATTTTCTCTATTATTGCATATTTGTCACACTGGATGTTTTCAGGTCTTTAGACAAAATATAATATTAGATAAAGGGAACCTGAGTGAACAAATAACACTTTTTTGGTTTTACTTATTTCATTTATTTAATGAAAAAAGTTAACCAACACCAACTGGCACTGTGTGAAAAAGTAATTGCCCCCTAGTTAAATCAACACAATTAAAGGGATAATTAGAGTCAGCTGATTGAGACAGTCAGCTTGATTACAGCCAGCCCTGCTCAATATAAACCTTACTTATTTTGGCCCTTACCATCAAGTCACGTTGCCAGCACAAAGATTCAACAAGCACATTATGCCATGATCAAGGAAGTTCCTGAAAAGATCAGAAAAAATTTGTTGCCCTCTATCAGTCTGGAAAGGGTTACAAAGCTATTTCTAAGGCTCTGGAGCTCCATCGAACCACAGTGAGAGCCATAATCTCCAAATGGAGAACACTTGGAACAGTAGTGAACCTTCCCAGGAGTGGGCGGCCTGAAATTACTCCAAAGGCGCAGTGTAAAATCATCCAAGAAGTCTCAAAGGATCCTAAAACAACATCCAAAGAACTGCAGGCTTCTCTTGCCTCAGCTAAGGTCAGTGTTCATGACTCCACAATCAGAAAGAGACTGGGCAAAATGGGCTTCATGTGAGGTAGCAAGGCGGAAACCACTGCTAACCAAGAAGAACATAAATGCTCGTCTCTCATTTGCAGAAGCACCTGGATGATCCACAAGCCTTTTGGGAAAATGTTCTATGGACAGATGAGTCAAAGTGGAACTTTTGGACAACATGGATCCCATAATGTCTGCGTAAAGCAAACACAGCATTCCACAGTAAGATCACCATACCAACAGTCAAACATGGTGGTGGTAGTGTGATGAGTGTGGGATAGCTTTGCTGCCTAAGGACCTGGATGACTTGCCATAATTAAAGGAACCATGAATTCTGCTCTGTACCAGAAAATTCTTAAGGAGAATGTCCAGTCATCCTTCCGTCAGCTGAAGCTGAAGTGTAGTTGGGTCATGCAGCAAGACAACGATCTAAAACACAAAAGCAAGTCCACATCAGAATGGCTAAAAAGAAGTAAAATTAAAGTTTTGGAGTGGCCTAGTCAAAGTCCAGACTTAAACCCAACAGAGATGCTGTGGCAGGACCTGAAACGAGCAGTTCATGCTCGAAAACCTACCAAATGTTACTGAATTAAAGCAGTTCTCGAGGAAGAGTGGGTTAAAATTCCTCCACAGCGATGTGAAAGACTGATATTGAATTATAGGAAGTGTTTGGTTGCAGTCATTGCAGCTAAATGTGGCATAACCAGTTATTAAGTGTAAGGGGCAATTACTTTTCACACAGTGCCAGTTGGTGTTGGTTAACTTTTTTTCATTAAATAAGTGAAATTAAAAAAAAAAAAACAAGTGTTATTTGTTCACTCAGGTTCCCTTTATCTAATATTACATTTTCTCTAAAGACCTGAAAACATCCAGTGTGACAAATATGCAATAATAGAGAAAATCAGGAAGGGGGCAAATACTTTTTCACGCCACTGTACATGGGAGTACCTTGTAACCCCCTCCCGCATATCCAGGATTGAATATTTAACTCCCCCCATGTTACCTGCCATGGCACGGTGTGTCCAAATACCCAGAACCACACTTGCACTGCTGATAACACACTGTGCCATGTGCTGTGCAGACATCGTGCTGTTCCATGTGGCATGTAGATACTGTGCAGTGCTACATACACTGCTGACATCATACTGTGCGATGCCATCAGTAAGCTGTGCCATCTGCAGTGCTTTCACTTCACTGTGCCACATGCAATGTGGACAACACTGTCATGTGGCATACTGACACTGCTCTGCCATGGTGATGCTGACACTGCACTTTGCCACATGCAGTGCAGACACTGCACTGAGTCACGTGTGATGCTGACATTCTGCTAGGCCATGCAGGGCTTCAGATACGATTTTTTCAGAGTGAATACTGTACTTCTCACTTATGAACAGAAGTGAGTAAAACCACATTTTGATGCATACAGATAAAAAAATATGGTGAGTAAGAAGTACAAATTAAAATACTATAAAAAATGTGTTTGTGCCATTTGTTTTATTTTGCTTTTTTTGTGACATACTGCCATGTTAAAGTAATGAAGAGCACAGCCGAGCACTCCATAATTGCACTTTGCCAGCCAGCCAGCACAGCGGTACAGCTTCTGCTTGTGACGCCGATGTCCTGGGTTTGGAAACAAGACCAGAATGTTGGAGGGCTGGCCAGGGGGAGGAGGATCAAGTGCATCAGGGACTGCTCTCCTGTGCTGGGAGTGGAGAGGATCTGGCGTTTGACCGACCTCTGGTGGAGACTGGGGATCTGACAGCTGGTGCTTGAGATCTTCGGCAGACATGCCAAATGTGCGGTGCTCTGCCCATCTCTATGTCATTGCATGCCACACCTCCCTGTGGGGCAGCATATCCCCAAAAACATTGGCCGAGCAGGAGGGCATTCACCCTCCACCAGACCACATGCAGCCAACTGAGGCACTTCTCAGGGAGGGAGGGTGGGCAGAGGGTGACTGTGAAAGACAGAGATATAAACAAATATTTTTGCTCAGTATTTACAAATGAAGAGGAGGTACCTAAAACAAACAGTAGAAACACTCTGGATACAGAAGTTGATACCAGCCCATTTACAGAAGAAAGGGTTCTGGAAGAACGCTTAAAACTGAAAGGTGGACAAAGCAATGGGGCCTGATGGATTCATCCCATAATTCTAAAAGAACTAAGGGTAGAACTAATGACACCACTGACTACCCTCTTTAACAAATCATGGGAGGATGGGGTGGTACCCGAGGACTGGAGGAGGGCAGATGTGATTCCCCTTCACAAAAGTGGGAGCAAGGCAGAAGCAGGAAACTACAGACCTGTTAGTTTAACCTCAGTGGTAGGGAAAATGATGGAATCACTTCTGAAGGAAAGAACTGTCGAGTATCTAGAGGCCAGAGGGGCACAGAACCCAAGGCAGCATGGAGACACAGCAGGAAGGTCATGCCAGACAAATCTGATAGATTTCTTTGCCTGGTTGACTAAAGTTGTAGATCAGGGAGGGGCTGTGGACATGGACTACCTCAACTTTAGCAAGGCATTTGACACAGTCCCACACAAAAGATTAATATACAAGTTAGCCAGCCTGGGAGTGGGTCCCAAGATGACAGCCTGGGAAAATAATTGGCTGGAGAACAAGACACAGAGAATAATAGTAAATGGAGTCCACTCTGAAGAAAGGAGGGTTACTAGTGGGGTACCACAGGGTTCAGTAGTAGGACCAGTCCTCTTCAATGTCTTTATAAGCGACATTGCAGAGGGACTGGAAGGAAAAGTATGTCTCTTTTCAGATGACACAAAGATCTGCAACAGAGTTGATGCACAAGGTGGGGTGGAAAGGATGAAAAGGGACTTGGCAAGGTTAGAGGAATGGTCAAATGTATGGCAGCTTAGATTCAATGCTAAGAAGTGTAAGGTAATGCACCTTGGAAACAAAAACCCATGGGAAGAGTACACAATGGGGGGGTGAGATACTAACAACAACAAAAATGGAACGGGACCTGGGGATAGTCATATCAGATGACCTAAAGGTGGGCAAGCAATGTGAGAGGGCAGCAAGGAGGGCTGGGGGGATACTGGGATGCACAGGGAGAGGCATCACCAGTAGAAAACAGGAAGTTATTATCCCTCTGTACAGACAGTTGGTGAGACCCCATCTGGAGTACTGCGTGCAGTTCGGAGACCCAATCTCCGCAAAGACATATACAGGATGGAAGCTGTCCAGAGGAGGGCAACTAAAATAGTGCAGGGTCTACACTGGAAGACATATGAAGAGAGACTTAAGGAGCTTAATATGTATAGCCTTGAGGAAAGGAGGAGAGGGGGACATGATAGAAACTTTCAAGTACCTCAAGGAATCAACAAAGTCCAAGAGGGTAGCATCTTTCAAAAAGGGTGTGCAAGAACAAGGGGCACAATTTGAAGATGGGGGCAGCTTAGAGGTAATTTAAGGAAGTATTTTTCACAGAGAGGTTGTGGATGCATGGAACGGCCTTCTGGAGGAGGGGTTAATGGAGTCAAAAACAGTGGTGGAATTCAAGCATGCATGGGACAGTCATAAGGCAATTATAGGGGGTGGGGGTAGGAAGAAGTAGGCTGCTGGTTAACTAAGATCTGCAGCTTATCCATTAGGTAGGGAAATGGGCAGACTGGGTGGGCCATGCGGTCCTTATCTGCCGTCCAATTCTATGTTTCTGTTTCTCCGGATCACGAACCAGTCTCCATTTGGGGAGAGAGCAGGGTCTGCGGTAGCACAGTAGGTGGGGATTTTAGGGTAAACTAACTAGGTGGGCCAAGAGGTCCTTTTCTGGCAACAATTTCTATGTTTCTATGAGAGGCCCATCCCAGATATCCCTGCTCTGGGGGGTAAGCAGAGTGCACACGGTGGGGTAGTTAAGTCGAAGATGGTGGCTGGGTGATGGGGCAAAGAAGACAGATGGTGACGGCTGATGGCCAAAAAAAAAAAAACTGTACTTTGCACCTCATTAGAATTTGCATGATATTTATTTTATTTATTTTAACGTTCACCAGGAAAGACATACTGAGCAGACATGCTTGTTTACAGATGTGTCCTGGGGGAGAGGGGTAAGGGATATAGAGTAGTACAGCAGCAGATGTCAAAAAAACAGAGCATATTTGAAATAGAATACATACTGTACTTACACAGTATGAACAAAAATACATAATACATGTCAATAAACAACAACAATGGCAAGAAAGGTGCTAGGAGACTAATAAATACAAAACGTTTCATAATTAATAAAGGATAGGTATTAATCTGCAAACGAGCGAGGTGGCAAATATGGTGCAGGAAAAAAATTAAACATTAAACACATCTGCAGAAAGGGGGGAAATGGTCCTTGAGGAGAGAGTTGAGGATATTTATTTATTTTATTTAGTTTTTGTTGACCGGGTAAGTGTACTAGACAGACTCTGCCTATTTTCAGGCATGACCAGGGAGAGGGGGATACAGACGAATGCCAACTGACCTTGAACCAGATTAAGCTGTTGGTGGTATTTTTAGTGAATGGGGGAAATTTTGGCTAGGACACTGAGGAAATTCCCCTACTCTTTTTCGAGAAGTGCTATGGGATCTTCAACATCTACCTGAACTACCACCAGAATAGGCAGATGGGACCTTGGTTTAACGTCTTATCTGAAAGACGGCACCTCAGGAGTGCAGCACCCCTCTCACTCTGCACTACAGTGTCAGTACTGGGATGTTAACCCAAGTGCCTAGTGTGGGAATAGAATCCACAGCCTTCTGATTTCCTAGCCTCAGAAACAAGTGTGCTACCTGCTGAGCCACTGACATTGGGGAGGCAGCCTGAAAGGTGGGAGGAGGGAGGGCATTCAAAAATATATTAGTTTATCTCTTCAGCAGGATATTAGAGAAGGCTTCTCAGCCCTGTCCCTTTCCCTATGGACCAGCGCCTGCTTCCCCTGGGGTCTGCCTCATGGAGAGGCACCACCATGGATTCCCCCTGTGGCAGGATCAAGGGAGGAAGAGCCATCCTCCTACCCGCCACCTGAGAAACAGTCTAGTTCAGACAATGGTGGTCAGGATTGAAGTGTGGGTCCACAGACAAATGTGAAGGGCTTCACTGAAATGCTAGCTCCCACATTCCACTTTTTTCCCATCCGTACTGCGACAGGCATGAAGCAAGCACATGGAGGCATGCAAGCATCATTAGCCCACCGTACCTCTCTTGTGTACCACTCTAGCCTGCACTATCACCAAGCCTCCACCTGGTGGTAGTCTGTGGTTGGGCATACAAACACTTCCTCCCTCCCTCCCTGGGAAAAGAGAGCAGTCCTGTGGATGCTTGATCCTATCTCCCCCCTCCAGGCTGTTTAACACTCGTAGTTTTTGCTATCACAGTTTTGTTTCTGCAGTAATTGACCATGTATTTCTTGCACTGCTAAATTGACTGAGTTCTGTAGTGGCCACAGAGCATGTTAACACCATCCCCCAGTTGAGGAAGTGCATCACCAACACTCCTTGACCACTGCCACGCAATCATGCATAAGAACAAAAGAACATAAGAAAACAGCCAGCAGAAGGAGACCTCTCGGTCTATCATGTTTGCTCGAAATAATAAGGATAGATTCTGACCTTAGGTGTTTATCTGTGAACCACCCCCCGTAAATTTTCTTGTCTTTTCCCTGACGAGGCCACCTGACTTTTCTTCATGTTTGTCCCAGGTTCTTTTGAAGGCTCCCACTGACTTTGTCTCCATCAACTTCTGTGGCAGCTCATTCCATACCATCACCACTCTTTCTGTAAAGAAGTGCTTCCTTACATCCCTCTTGAACCTTCCTCCATTAGTTTTAGGTTGTGCCCTCTGGTGGTGGTGCTGGCCCTTTTATTGAATAGGCCCACGCATTCCACTATTAATTCCTTTCCAAGTGCTTCAATGTCTCAATCATATCCCCTCTCTGCCTCTTCTCCTCCAGCATGTACATCCCTAGGTCCCCCAACCTCTCTACATATGATCTATCCTGCTGTCCCTCTATCATTTTAGTTACTCTCCTCTGAACCCTTTCCAGCATGTTTATGTCCTTTTTCAGGTGTGGATGCCAAAATCTTACTCCGTATTCCAAATGACGTCTGTAGAGTGGCAGAATAATCTCACTTTTCCTATTGTGAAATCTCCTTGCAATACATCCCAGCATTCTATCTGCCTTTGCCACTGTCTTTTTGCATTGAGACGAGTGTTTCAGGTCACTCAAAATTATCACCCTCAGATCCTTTTCTTCCTCCGATGGAGTAGCCTGAACCTTTCCAATGTAGTACTTTGTTCTCGGGTTCTTTGTCCTTATGTACATCACCTTGCACTTTCTGGCATTGAACCTGAGCTGCCATATCCCCAACCATCTCTCTAGCCTGGCTAGGTCCTCCCTCAACTTCTTTATCCCCTCCTGGGTGTCCACCCTCCCACAGAGCTTGGTGTCATCTGTGAACATGCAAATTATTCTCTGAATGCCTTCCCCTATGTCACTAATAAAGACATTAAACAACACCAGTCCTAACACCAACCCCTGTGGAAGTCTGTTGGTAACCTCCCTGGTGCTGGAGAACTCTCCCCCCGCTACCACATTCTGTGTTCTGCCGCTCAGCCAGTTATCAACCCATCTAACCAACCTTTCCCCACCCCTAAGTCCTTCAGCTTCATTATCAGCCTTTTGCATGGCACAGAGTCAAAGGCCTTGCCAAAGTCCAGATAAATGACCTTTGTCTACTGTCCTAGTGATCCAGTCAAAGAACTCAATCAAGTTCATTTGACATGATCTGCCTGCCACGAACCCATGCTGTTTACTGTCCTGCAGGCTATTTTCCTCTAAGAACTTGACCAGACCCTCCTTCAGTATCAACTCAATTAGTTTACATACAGTTGAGGTCAGGCTGACTGGCCTGTAGTTTCCAGGGTTCTCTTTGGGAGCCTCTCTTAGATAGTGGCACGGCATGTGCTGTTCTTCATTCCCCTGGCTCCACCCCCCTATCAAGAGATCTGTTGAATAGTATTGTCAGTGGGCTTGCTAGCTCCTCTGCCATCTCTTTTGGTATCCTGAGGTGTACTGCATCCGGCCCTGGGGATTTTTCCACCTTCAATGCCATGAGGCCCTCCCTCACGCGTTCAGTCCCTATGGCCCCTATTGGGTACTCACCTGCCCCCTCCCTACCTTTCCCACTGTGAGGTACTGGACCCCATTTTTCTTTGGTAAAGATGGAGCAGAATTATTCATTTAATACCTCTGCTTTAGTCTCATCTTCCACCATTGTTTTCCCTTTTCTTGAGCCTGACTATGCCATCCTTCTTGTCCCTCTTTTCTTTAATGTAGCAAAAGAAAGCCTTATCCCCTTTTTTTAATCACTTCTGCTATCTAGATTTCTTTCTTAGCTTTTGCCTGTATTACCTCCTGTATTGCTAGTTTAGCCAGCCTCTGGTACTCCTCCTTGTCCTCTACTCGAGCTGTCCTTCTACTACTCCAGTGTGCAGCCCTCTTATCCTTCACTACCTTAGCCACCTCCCTGTTAAACCAGCTTGGCGGCCTAGTTCCTGCCTTCTTTCCTCTAATTTTTATGCAGCTGACTGTGGCATTCTGTATGGCCCCTCTGAAGGTGTCCCATATTTCCTCAACACTCAAGCCTTCCTCAAAGTTCCCTAGGTTCTCTCAAATCACTTCCCTCATTCTCTGAAAGTTTGCTTTTCTGAAGTCTAATGCTCTTGTCTTTGTGGGAATGTTCTCCCAACCCATGTCCAGGTTGAACCACATGTGTTGTGGTTGTGGCATGATAGGCTTAAATCCATTCATGTGGGTTCACATTGTATATTCTGTAATGTACTTTGGCATTAAGACACTGTCCCTTTTACAGGTAACTGCACACTAACTGTTACTTCTGTAAAGGCTAGTGTGGGCCTGTTATATTTCAAGATAAGAGAGATAGGTATATGGTCCCAGGAAAGCATAAAACATCCCACTGTGGCTTTCCATGACAGGGAAGTGGTAATGTAATGACTTAGGGGTCAGAGGTTAAGCCAAATGCATGGACCAGATGTCACTGGGATAGACATGAACCACAGTGACACCTACAGGGAAAGGTAAACTGTTGCAGCCTAATATCTATATTGTCCTGGAATCATTAACCCCACCCCAGAGAAAAAGATAAGGTGGGTGTGTCCTAAAATGACCCTCCAGTATAATATCTGACACACTTCAAATGCAGACCAGTTGAATCATTTTTTAAGTTGGAAGGCATATCACCTGTTTCCAGCTGCCATATACTTGTAGCCAGAAGTATATGTGTAGGCCACAGAAATCTTTAAAAACCAGTCCTGAGTGTGTGGAAAGTTTGACTTGCCACATACTGAACAGAAAATTCTGATTTTTAAGTCAGAATTTTGGAAACCAAGACTTTTCACAAATGCAACATCTGAAGCCTTTTCAAAAGGACATCCAGAGACCTGTATCAAGGACTTGCTACACATTCTATTGCCTAATGAACTGCCACCTGTACCAGGACATTTGAAATCTTGTCTGAACTTTAACATCAAAACAAGGTATAGTTTAGAATACAGTACATAGCGTTTTCTGTAAACCATCCAGTTTTACTTTTGTTATGTCTGCATTTCAAAGTTCTTCCAAACTGTAGACTTTTCTGTATTGCTTTTATTTTAAGTAAACTTTTATGATTTTCTTATCAACTCTGCCAGGGGTCTGGTTGTGTGATTTAATATTTTAAACTGAAGGGTTTCGAAAAGACTGTGTGCCTAAAGATGGAATCGCTCGGCTATTGCATAAAAACTACTTAGGCAAGATGTAGCCATTGGCTGTGGTGGGATTCAAAATACTGAAAGTAGTGCAGAGTCAAGGGAACTCAAAACTGCAGAATTCACCCTCCCACTGGGAAAGGAAGGTTTGGTGGCAAGTCTTCCTGAAACCCTTACTCCTGCTCACAAGCTCCTGAATATGGGTATTCTCTCTGCAAACAGGAGGTCCTGTGGGGCTGCCCGAGGTTAGGGGGCCAGGGGCATGTGAAAGTGGTCACTTCCACTCAAGGGATCCCTACTGTCTATGTCCTGCACATGCTCACCATTAGAGAGCACCAGATTCAGAAATGCTTCCCCTCTGGTGGGACTGGTCATATACTGCATCATGAAACCATCCTGGATCGCATCCAAGATTACCTAGCTTCTGGCGCAGGATGTGATGGGACTGTCCCAGTCCATTTTTGTCAGGTTAAAGTCACCTATCACTACTATCTTCCCCTTCTCTGCTGCATTTGTTAACTGTGTGCATAACTCCCTATCCTTATGCTTGTCTTGACTGGGTGGTCTGTATAGGACCCCCATCCTTATCTTTCTTCCTTTATTCATCTGGAGATGGAGCCACAGTGTCTCCATGCTCCCTCTTTCCAACTCTTCCTCCCTTGTGCATACAATACCTTCCCTTATGTATGCCACCACCCCCTTCCTTGCCTGTCTCCCTGTCATTTCTATATAGCCTGTAACTTGGGATCGATAGGTCCCAGTCGTGGTGTGCTGTTGCCCAGGTCTCTGTAATGGCAGCAATATCTATCCTGCTTTCTGCTAAGAGGATCTGCAATTCTGCCATCTTTCTCCCAAGATTACATGCACTGAGCACCACCACCCTCCACTTTGTCTCTGCCGTGCCCATGCTCTTTTTCTGAATTAGTGTTACCTGACTTGCTTCCCCCTTTCTTCTGCTTCGAAAACCATCCTCGCTACCCCAGATCCTATAATTAAAATGGTGTTAGATAGTACTCGAAGTATGATAAATAAAATGGACTATTTTAGATCCTGGGTAGAACATGAAGAGCCAGACATAATAATGTTAACGGAAACCTGGTTAAAAAGGGAATTGAATATAAAGAAATAGAATTAAGGGACTTCTACCACTTTAGTAAGGATCAGGGAACACGGTGGGGGGGGAGGAGTTTTGGTGTATATAAATCATTCAGTTGGTAACTCCAAAATTTTGTTCTCTGGGTCAATTGAGGGCATTGAATCCCTGTTAATTGAGCTACAATAATTAAAATTGGTTATTGGAGTAGTTTACTCTCCACCTAAAATAAACCCTATCCATGTTGACAAATTTTCACATGTTTTAATGGAACACCTGGGACAACTACAAGTAGTTCTGGCTGGTGATTTCAGTGCAGCTTGGGGTTGTCCCACAGGTCAAAAGTTGGAAAAATCAATGAGCTGTTTAAACCTGATACAAATCATAGATACACCTACAAGGAAAGGTTCCTTATTAAGTAAAGGTAATAATTTGGATTTGATGTTTGTTTCACCTGAATTGACAACTTTGGAGAAAAGTGTATGTGCCCCCAGTTTAGGAGACCATAGTATAGTTAAATGTGTATTCTCTATGATTAAAAATTCTATTCCCATAAAATCAGTATCACAAATATCTAAAAGATGTTATTTAAAATTTAGTTTATCATTTAAAAAGTATCTTCAAGGACTCCCTTGGAATACGATTTTTCTTATCCCAGATTTAAATGAGGCTGTATTGTAATTTACAACAATGTTTATTAATGCTTGTGATAAATTTGCTCCATATAAAAAAGTAAATCATAGGGAAAAACATTTACCATGGCTAACTGTAAAAATAAAGAAAATGATTAGGATTAGAAATCATTACTGGAAAAAAGCAAATAAAACACTAAACAGTGAAATTTGGGAACAATACAAAAGGTTAAGGAATCAAGTAATACAGGAAATCGGGAAATCAAAAGCTCATTATTATAAATAGCGAATTAAAGAATCAAAAAACCCAGGTGCTTATTGGTCTGTTATAAAAAAATCTAATGAATCCAAATAGTAAACAAAGTGAAATAAAATTGAGTCAGAATGGGAAAGTGTTTGAAACAAATAAAGCTGCGGAAATTTTGAATGATTATTTCATAAATCTCCCCGATCTGAAATTAGATCTCATAACTAAAACTAATACCTTGAATGAAGTAAAGGGTGAGAGTCTCCAAGATGAGAAAGAACCCAAATTCAGGTTTAATAGAGTGATATACAAAGAAGTTTTAAAAAACATAAATAGATTAAAAATAAATAAAGCAAGTGGCCCAGAGAGAATAGATAATAGATTATTAAAAGAGGCTACTATGGAATTGTCACCTATACTAAGGGACATTTTTAACTGGAGTCTAAGAGAGGGAGAGTTTCCCTCTAGTTGGAAATTAGCCAAAGTGATACCAATAGATAAGGGAGGGGATCCACAGGATGTTTCAAATTACCGTCCAATAGCCTTGTTGTCCACAGTATCCAAGTTATTTGAAAAAATTGTCCATGATCAGTTAATGGACTACTTGGAAAAATATAATAAATTGACTCAACAACAGCATGATTTTAGGCAGGGTAGGTCCACTGCTACCACACTCACTGACTTTTTGGATCTCATAGTAACCCCTCTTGGGGAAATGAAGTCCGTGGGTGCGGTATACGTGGACCTATCTAAGGCATTTGATTTAGTAAACCATAGTATTTTGATAAACTCATTAATGAAAATAGGGGCGGAGGAAGAAACCTGTAATTGGTTTATATCATATCTTGATAAAAGATCACAATTTGTTGTCCTAAATGGACACCAGTCAAGAACGGACTATGTAACAAGAGGGGTTCCCCAGGGATCTATCCTGGGCCCCCTCCTGTTCATAGTCTTTTTAAATGACTTACCAAAGAAAATTGGACATTCAAAAATTCATCTATACGCAGACGATATGGTTTTTAGTAGCAGAGGGAAAAACTATAAATGAAGTAGAACTAAACTTATAGAGTGACTTTAGCATCATACAAGGTCACTTTTCATCTCTGGGTTTATTAGTTAATAGTAAAAAGACACAGGTTATGTCATTTGCATTGGACTTAAAGGGAATTTCAAAATTAAAGACACAAGAGGGTAAGTTTTTAGAACAAACTGAAAAATATAAATATTTAGGGGTACGTATAGATCAATGTCTTACTTTCCAATATCATATAACAAATTTAATAAAGAAAACACATGTTAAGATTAGAGCTATGAGACAAATATCAAATTGTATGACAAGAGAAACAAGATTGATTATGATCAATCAATTAATAATGCTGGTTATTGACTATGGAAGTCATATTTACAGACATACAGCAAGAAAACATTTGAATAACTTGGATACACTTTATAATAAGCTTGCAAGATTTGTGTTAAGGTGTGATTTTAAAACTCATCATTGCACTATGTATATGGATTTGGGTTGGATTCCATTAGACTTACGGGCTAGGGGAATCTGGCTAAATCAGGTTCGTAATATATTTAAAAATCAATCCTTAGATAACTTAAAAAACAAATTACAAAAACCAAAACATGGTTTAAATTTACGAAAAACTGGTGCTAGAGATTTAATAATACCAAAGTTAAAAAAACTGATTTAGTGAAATGACCCTTCAATATCAAGTAGCTAAAAGTTGGAATTGTCTTCCTCCTTTTTTACGTGAACTAACAACTACTGATCATGTTTTTAAAAATGGCCTGAATCACAAACTTAGTTTTCATTGTTGTTGTAACAGGTGAAATTAATGTAAATCTAAAAATGCTAATATGCTTGTTATTGATGAGTCTGTAAACTCTGATGTATTGTTCTGTACCTTTCTGTAACCTGTATTGTTATAAATGTATAGTTGTAATAATTTTGCATAATGTAAACAGGTAAGCCTTGTGAACAGGGATTTTCGGAACCCTAATGGCTGTATCACTGTATAAATAAAATTTTACCATACCATACCACCATACCCTTTCCTTGTCTCCATTAATGTGGGGAAGGAGGTGATCTGGTCTCCCCTTTTCTGCCTCCCCCCTTAGCAGTTTAAACCGAGTTCCCTTGTCAGGTCCAATAGAGGGAGAAAGGTGAGGTTAAGGGTGGTTTACAGACCACCCAGTCAGGTTGAGGAGAGGGACAGGAACTGAGCTCACAAATATTGGAAGCTAGGGGGAAAGGAGAGGTGGTAATTGTAGGGGACTTTAACCTGCCCAAGGTGGACTGGAGCATACCATCCACAACATATGCTAGGAGTCAGGTGATCCTGGAAGGCCTGCAGAGTGGGTTCCTGACTCAGGGTGTCACTGAACCAACAGTTCTTGATCTGATGCTCACAAATGGGGATGTACAGGAGATGATAGTCAGGGGGCCACTGGGTGAAAGTGACAATTGCACAGTGTGGTTCCAGTTGGATATGGGCAGGGAAAGCATCCCGACTAAGACCAAAATCTTGTATTTCAGGAGGATGGACTTCAGGAAAATGGGTGAAGTGCTAAGAAGCCATCTGGAGGGCATCAGAGCAGATATGAGGGTGGACCAAAGGTGGTCTATCATTAAGGAAGGAATACCGGTTGCCACAGATTAGTGCGTTAAGCTCAGGGTGAAGAACACAAGGGCCAATGCGCCCAGCTGGTTCAGTTCTGGGGCTGCCCAAGCAGTAAGGGAAAAGAAGTTGGCCTATCGAAAATTCAGGAAGACCAAGAGAGACGTGGATAGGGAAAATTACCTAAGGTTGGCTAGTGAGGCAAGTATGGAAGTCTGGGGAGCAAAGGCACAGATGGAGCTGCAGATAGCTGAAGGAATTAAGAAGGGGAAGAAGGCTTTCTTTTGATACATAAGTAAGAAAAGGGACAAGAAGGAAGGGATTGTTAGGCTTAAGTAAGGGGTGGAGTGGGTGGAGGATAATGGGAGAAAACCAGAGATACTACATGAATACTTCTGTTCCGTCTTCACCAAGGAAAAGGACGGACCAATGCCTTCAGGAGGGAAAAGAGGAGTGGGGGGGAAGGGAACACAGATTTAATGACAGAGAAGGATAGAGTGAGGGAAGGGCTGCTGGCATTGAAGGTGGACACATTGCCAGGCCTGAAGACAGTACATCCAAGGGTACTAAAGGAACTGGCTGAGGAGCTGGCAGAGCCACTGGAAGACCTATTTAATAGTTCATTAGAGTCAGGACTGAAGAACAGCACATGTAGTGCTCCTCCACAAAAGCAGTCCCAAGGATGACCCAGGGAATTACAGACCAGCCAGTTTGACCTCCATTGTAGGCAAGCTCATGGAAACCATACTAAAGGAAAGGTTGGTGGAATATCTAGAGGAGCATGGTCTCCAGGATGAGAGGCAGCATGGGTTCATGGGGGGGGGGAGATCGTACGAAACAAATCTGATCGACTTTTTTGACTGTATCACTAAGACAAGAGACAGGGACCAAGCGGTAGACATCTTCTATCTTGATTTCAGCAAGGCCTTTGACTCTGTGCCCTACAAAAGGTTGATCAGAAAGCTGGTGGATCTCAGTGTTGGGGAAAAGATGGCCAGATTGGTGGAAAACTGGCTGAGGGACAGAACCCAGAAGGTGGTTGTGGGAGAAGAGTTATTTGGCACCAGAAAGGTAACCATTGGGGTCCCGCTGGGCTCAGTGCTGGGGCCGGTGTTGTTCAATGTCTTCATCAGTGACATTGGAGATGGCATTAAGGGCAAAATGTGCCTATTCACTGATGACACCAAGCTCTGTGGGAGAGTGGACACAGCTGAAGATATACAAGATCTGCAAGAAGATCTGGAAAAGCTGGGGAGGAGGTCCAGGATCTAGCAGCTTGGCGGCAACTCCAAGAAATGCAAAGTTATGCATACTGGAGCCAAGAATCCCAGGACAGAGTACTACCTGGGTGAAGTTCAAGTATCTGCATCAGAGGTGGAGAAGAACCTGGGTGTGATGATCATTAGTGACCTGAAGCACTCCACGTAGTGCAAGAAAGCAGCAGCAAAGGCAAACAAGATGCTGGGATGCATATCTAGGGGAACCTGTAGTAGGAGACAGGAGGTTATACTGCCCTTGTACAGGTCACTGGTAAGGCCACATTTAGAGTATGGAGTTCAGTACTGGTGCCCACACCTCAAAAAGGACATTAACCTGCTGCAGAAGGTCCAGAGGAGGGCAACAAAGATGATAGCTGGTCAGCTGGGTAAGGCATACGAGGAGAGATTGAGGGCACTGAACATGTACTCCCTGGAAGACTGGGGACATAACTGGGACTTTTAAGTACTTGAAAGGGATAAATAAGGGTTGATAATGAGAGTCTCTTTAAGCTGAGTGGCAACCATAACATGAGGGGACACAGTCTTAACCTGCAGGCTAGGAGGTTTAGGAGGGAGGTCAGGAAGCACTTTTCACAGAGAGGGTGGTGGACACTTGGAATGTGTTGCCAGAAGAGGTCATCTCGTTGAAGACAGTGGGCAGCTTTAAGAGAAGCTGGGAAAGTCATAGGATGAGGGGAAGGGAAGGTAACGATCATGGGTAGGGAGGATGGGAGGAGTGCGGAGGGAGGGCAGGGACATTAGCTCAAGCTGTGGACCCTGCAACATGAGCAGACTTGATAGACCAAATGACCTTCTTTTGCTGACTTCTTTGTATGTTCGTTTGTATCCCCCCATTTGAGCTCTGATTTTCTTTCTCCCTTCCCAGATTAGTTGTAGTCTGTCTCTGCTGTGGAGTCTCTTGTCCAACCATGTATCTCCTCCCCTGCCTGTAAGACCATATCCCTCCTCCTTACACCACTGGCCTAACCATCCATTACATTCCTCTATCCTCTTCTTCATAGCTGTGCTTGCCATTGGTACAGGAATTATCTCAGAGAAGGTCAGTGATTTCACAGACTGCCTACATGCCGCAGCCAAGTCCATAAATTTATGTTGCACCACCCTGATCTCCTCCCTGGCTAAATCATTGGTCCCAATGTACAGTATCAAGTCTGATTTTTCCCCTGCCCCTCTTATCAGCTCACTTATCTTTTGTGTTGCGTTACCTGCCTCCATCCCAGGTGCGCACACCACTGTTGTCTTCATGTGTGGGTCCTCACTTCTCCCCCATTATCTCCTCCCTGGCAGAGAGGTCGCGAGGCAAGCAGCAGCCCTCCCACAGCCACCGAACCCCCGAGGAGAGCGAGGAACCGGGCGCCCAGCAGAGTGGTGCGTGAGGCCGCGCAGCACAGCCCTCCCACAGCCACCAAACCCCCGAGGAGAATGGAGCACTGAGCGCCCAGCAGTGGTCCCGAGGCAAGCAGCACAGCCCTCCCACAGCCACCGAACCCCCTGAGGAGAATGGAGCACTGAGCCCAGCAGAGCGGTCGCGAGGGCAAGCAGCACAGCCCTTCCCACAGCCACCGAACCCCCCCCCGAGGAGAACGGAGCACCGGAGTGCCCAGGTAGCAACCCAGCTTCCAGCTGCCTCAGGGACCTGTGCCACAGATTTAAACTTGGTGCCTTTTTTGCCTTCCACAGACTGCTGTGCCTTTTTGGTTGGGACTGAGGAGCAGTGCAGATAATTACAGCAGTCTGCCTCTCATCCATACTGGCGGTGGAATTTGCTTCTGGGGAACAGTATTCGTAAGGGGAATAGAGCTGCATTGGAGTTTTTTCTGTAATCGGGACTTTATGTGTTTAAAGAGCTTTTAAACCCAGCTAGCTACTGTGTCTGAACTCTAACTGTTTCGGTAGCCTCATAGCCTGTAATTACTGTATAAGTTCAAATCTGCCAAACGTTTTGAATCAGTATTGTTGTACTAGCTCCTCCTCCCACCTACCTCTACTTATAGCTGCCTTTTCTTATTCCTTGCAGCAGAGCAGTCACAAGGGCAAGCAGCACAGGCCTGCCCACAGCCACCGAACACCCCCCTGAGGAGAATGGAGCACCGGAGCGCCCAGGTAGCAACCCAGCTTCCAGCTGCCTCAGGAGTTTCAGCCCCGCCAGCTTGCAGCGCAGGCTCCCCACCGCCCCCACCACCACCTTGGTGAGCTCCTCCTATATAGGTGAGACCTTAGAGTGCCTAAACCACTTTCCCATTAGCTCCTTATATTATTCAGCCACTAGTGGCCACCGCAGAGCAGCTTCAGATCTACTACTGAAAAAAATGCAGTATCTCACATTAGCAATTCTTTTGCTTTGCCTAACCGTATCCTCCCTTCAACCATCATCCTACCCTGTCCTTACTGGCTCACTGCCACTTCTCTCTTTGGCTGCAATGCCACCCCTCCACTCCTCCTCTGCACCAGTGGACCAAAATCAGCACCACCAGCATAACTGGTCCCTGGGGCCTCTATCCTCCCTCCCTCCCTCTTTTCATGTGGAGTTACCATCCCTATATATCCCCTTCTATTCAGACCCTAAGCCTAACTCGGTAACTCCAAACCATCCCCCTCGACGCTGGACAACACCAAAGACCATGCGTCTAGTAAGGCACACTCTGGCTCTCCTTCTCCTAATAGCTGGGGACATAGAACGTAACCCAGGTCCACCAACCACTATAGCTGGCCAATCCCCCGCCCCAGCTACGCACCTCCCTAGAGGTTTTAAAAATGTACACCTAAACATATGCAGCATCCTGAACAAAATAGCCACGCTACAAACCACTGTCCTAGCCCTTCGTCCCGATATCGTAGTCATTACTGAATCTTGGCTGAAGCCCCATAACCTGGACGAGGAATTCCAAATACCCGGGTTCTCCTTAATCCACCAAGACAGGCAGGGCAGAAAGAAGGGTCGCGGCACTGCCATGTATATCTCCTCTAAACTCCAGTTTTACAAAATCACACCTACGGTACCCATACAATCTATACATTCCATTCTAATTACAATTCCCCTGCCACACTCTATCCCAGTGTACATAGCTGGGTCATACTGCACTTCTGACACACCTCTGGGCAGCATCCTTGAACACATTGGCAATCTGAGGTCCCTCATGGCAGGTGGTGAACTCCATATCCTTGGAGATTTTAACCAGAACTGGCTAGGCAATGTAGCCTCCAAAATGCGATGCCAAATTACAGTCCTAAACTTGCACCAGCAAATAGGTGAACCCACTCGCCTAAATCACAAATCCAGTAAACACACACTACTAGATTGGGCCCTTACCACCCACCATCATCGGACAGTTAAAGCTGGCCTTTTACCTGACTCCCTTAGTGACCACCATATGATCTACATGGTGAGCAAAATCTTCCTTCCCAAGGCCCCGCCACCCCACAAGCTTTACAACAGGGTTTACAAATCCCTTGGTCTGACTGCTCTCCTAAATGACCTCAACAGCATCGATCGGTCTTTCATCCCTAGGGCCACCTCCTTGGACGAGGCCCTGAAATTTTTCCTCTACCAACTTCCTTGACATCTGGGATGTCCATGCTCCTCTCAGGAGATCCAGGGTAAGAGGAGCCCACTTACCATGGGTCACTACTTACCTCATGTCTCACCTACGAGCCAGAGACAGAGCCTGGAAATCTTTCAAGGCCACAGGTACTCATATGGCTCAGCAACACTACAGGACACTAAGAAATGACTGCACAAGACTCATACGCCAGGCCAAATC
Organism: Neoceratodus forsteri; assembly: GCA_016271365.2. Classification (NCBI taxonomy): domain Eukaryota; kingdom Metazoa; phylum Chordata; order Ceratodontiformes; family Ceratodontidae; genus Neoceratodus; species Neoceratodus forsteri. Next base: position 1,382,102,980 of record CM057456.1, on the reverse strand, counting down.
TAATTACTTTAAAACTGCGTTCAACAACAACTTTGCTCACTCTACCCAATTCTGGAAGTCAATAAAATCCCTTCTTTCCCCAACGGCCCAACCCCCCACTCCCACTCTCAACCTAGGAGGAAAAATCATTGTGGATCCTAGCTTGGTTGCAGCTGAGTTCAATTCATATTTTTTCCACCACTACAGCTTCACTTCTCGCCTTCCATCCTCATCCCCCGCCCATTGCTCCCCCTACAGGATCCTCCCTGGCCTCCTTCTCACTCTGCCCAGTCTCACCTGACCAGGTATTATAAATGCTGCAGTCGCTAAACCCCTCCAAAGGTAAATGCCCATCGGGCCTTGACTCAAAAATGCTCCTGCTCTCAGCACCTGCCATTGCCCACCCTCTATCCCTGCTCTACAACCTGTCTTTTAGACTCAGGGCAGTCCCCACAATATGGAAACAAGCCACAGTCATTCCCCTTGCTAAAGGAGCGAACCCTTCCTCCCCATCAAACTACCATCCCATATCACTGCTCCCCATCCTAGCCAAAATTCAAGAGCTCCTCGTTCTATCCCAGCTCCAACACTATCTAGATACCATATCCTTTTTCATCCCCTACCAGGCCGGCTTCCGGAAAAACCACTCCACCACCACCTCTCTTATTCGCCTCGCCAACTCTATCCTTACGAGCATGGACAAAGGGGATATAACAGCAGCCATATTTATCGACCTGGCTAAAACCTTCGACACAGTCTCTCATCCCTTGCTGCTGGCCAAACTCGCCCAAGCTGGTATCTCTATGAACGCAATTAACTGGTTCCATTCATATCTGATAGGTAGGTCCCAATTGGTCCATATTGGCTCGGCTATTTCCTCCTCACTCCCTGTCACCAGTGGAGTCCCCCAAGGGTCTGTACTCGGCCCTCTGCTGTTCTCTATCTTTCTCAACGACCTGCCTGCTGCCTGCCCACTTTCTGCCATCCATGTACGCAGATGATACGGTGCTGTTTGCCTCTGGCCCATCCACTAATGCAGTGACAGCCTGTCTGCAGAAGGACTTCAACTCCATCCAATGTTGGTTCCTCTCTAATCAACCATTCTTGAACCCAAAGAAAACTGTCTCCCTCACTTTCGGCTCTCGGGCCAAACTAACCGGCCTTACTGCCCCCTTCGTTTTACACTCTGGATAGCTCCCCACTAGGGGCCTGCACTTCATATAAGTATCTCAGTGTCTGGTTAGATCAGTACCTCGACTTCTCGGTGCATATAGATGCTCTACACAAAAAACTGAATCCCATGCTGGGAGCTCTCTTCTGGAACAAAAACTGCATACCTCTACCAACCAGGCTAGCTATAGTCCAAAAAATGATCCTCCCGACCATGGATTATGGCATTGTTGTCTACTGTGCTGCCCCCCAAACTTCCTTAGCTAGGCTGGATCCCCTCTTCCACTCCTTTTGTTGGTTCGCTTTGGACCGCCCTCCTAATACTTATCACTGTGACCTCTACCAGGCCTTGGACCTTCCTTCTCTACATAACCAGCAATTTGCTGCAACTGCATAGAACCACTGCTAAGTTCTGGTTGCAGACCTCCCCTCCTACCTGTCCGTCCTCTAACTACCCTCCCCCACTGGCCTCACGCTCAGGAACATTGACCCAGGCTCCTGCACATTCCACACAGATCCACCCGGATAGGCCAGGCTGCTTTCAGTTTCAGGTTGCCCAAGTTATGGAACTCCCTATCACCCGATATTAGACACGCCACAACTACCCCACACTGGAATGCTCTTCTCAAAACACACTTCTCTACCAACTGCTCCTGTATCCCCCCCATTGTACCCCTCACAATTCCTAACCTCCAGCTGCTAACACCAGTCTGGTTCTCCATTTTCGATAGTTGTGTTGCTGTCAGCTCCTGATGTTGAACTGTTTTTGATCTGTAACGTAAATGTATCTGCAATATTGCACTATGACAGTCTCTTCCTTGTTTTGTTTTGTACTAAACGTATCTATGTATGTTTTCTTTCTGCACTACGTTCCCTTTGTAATCCCCTCCCCCCAGGGCACATCTGGATTCGAGCGGTACTCTGCTCAGTATGCCTTCCTGGTAAATCTCTTAAATAAATAAATAAATTATATTCCTTTTATTATTGGGTCCCCATAGACTATTATTTTATTTTTTCCAGCTTGACCGTACTCCCTACCATTCTTCCCCCCATGTAAAGATTACCCATTATTTCTGGCTGCTCAATGTCTTGTCTCCTCATCTCCCACTTCTGCCTGATTCCTGTGTGGACCTTTCCCCTTGTGGTTCCTCACTCCTGTAGTGTCCATCATCATTTTTTTTCCCTTCCTCCCTTTAATGCTTTCCTCCTTTCCTATCTCTCCTTATTTTTGCCTTCCCTATCCCACTCCATTGAGCCATCTGGTTCCTGGCCCTCTGGAATTACCTTCTGACTTTCTTTCTCCCCACCTTTCTGGTATCCTGTTGCAACTCTGTTTCCATTTTGCCTTTGTCCCCTTGGGTCCCCTCTGTCAGTAATGCATTTCTATTGTAAGTAGGCACCCCCAAGCTGGAGAATACCTGGGCTCTGCAGCTCCTGCCCTGAATTCCTTGTTTATGACCTCCTTTCCTTGTCATCTTCCACCTCTCCCCTCTGTCTCGTTCATATTGGTATTGCTTTCCTGCTGGCTCATCCCTTGCCCTCGTCTGTCTCCTTCCTGTCTCTCCCCATTGGAGATACGCTGTTGCCTCTGTACATCTGTTCCTTTTTTTTGCCCCTGCATCACATCTATGTTGCCCCCTTTCATTTCTTGTAAAGCCTTAGTGGGGCATCCTATTTCCATATTTAATTTTCCTATGCTCTTACACATTGGGCACCCACCTTCCTCCACAGCATTCCAAAAATATAGCCACCCCACAACTGTTACAACCCACAATCCTTCCTGGTTGCCCTGTCCAGTGCTATGTCCCCTGAACCCCCATTTTACACCCTGCCACTCAGGTTATAAATACTTCTCAAGTTCTGAAGTTACCCAATCTCGTTACCACATCATACACTACAATATAGTAGCTTAAATACACTTGTATATTAAATGCAATATCTTCCTAGTCTAAAGAATCCCTACAATTTCAGTACATGTAAATACGATTGTACTTTAAATGCAATATATTCCTAATCTAATCAGTACCCACAATTTCAGTAGTACAGATGTAATTCCCTCCTACATGCCCCACCTTGCACTGTATCTGTAAAAACTAGTAGCTTAATTGTAATTTCTTCCTAGGTGTCACATATGTTGCTCTTAGCAATCTACATGTTACTCTCTAGGCATACTCATTTCCAGTAGTACAGTATTATATTCTTCTGCACCTCTCAGTTGTACCACCGTACTTTACCATGCTATTAGCAATTACAGTTCCACTATAAAGCATGTAAGTTAATTATCTCAGTACTTTTATCTACTGCAGTGACAGCCTTCTCAAGATAAATTTAGGTAGCCCCTTCAAGATAAAGTCAATATCATTAGCACTGCGCTCTCCTATTACCAATTACAGATTCCTTATAAAGCATGTACATTATTTATCTCAGTACTTTAATTTGCTACTATGAAAAGCCCTTTCAAGAAAAAGTCAAGTTGAGCAGACAGCCCTTCCAAGATACAGTCAAGTAAACAGCTCTTTAGGATAAAGTCAACTTAAGTGAACAGCCCTTTCAAGATACTGTAGAATTAATAATGTTAGCTGCCAATAAACATTCGCTATGTTCGCGGACAGCATTATGCCCACGAAATAAAATATACAGCCAATTCAGTTTGTCAGCAATATAAAAAATATGTCTTTTAATTTTTACAATGAAAGAGAAAGCACGTTAAATGCTAAAGTGTCAGCACAATAAAATTTTTACAGTGAAAGAGAAATCACGGTAAAGGCTTAAGAGCTAAAGTGCTAAGAACACTGCAGTAGAGACAGTAAACATCTGAACTAAATGACAGTCAGTAATCATCTGAACTCAGCGATTACAGTACTTTGTTCTCAACTCGTACCTTGAAAAAGCAACCAAGTGACAGTCATGCTTCTTTTTTAGTGGTGTCCAGACAAGAGAAATGTGCCACCTTAATCCCTGCCATTTCGAAACCGCGTACCACATCGTCACACCCCAGAGCTTTTCAAACGCTGTTACCACCCATTGTGCGTGCTTTGTTTTGATTGATGTCATGCGTAAGTCTATGCTCAGAGCTGATGGTGAAGTACCAAGGGCTAGCTGCGCTGAGACTGCTCCTGAATACCACTCTGTGAACTCGTTTTTTTAGGAAGTCCTTCAGCAATCTGTTTACACTGACAACCAGTGGCTGGAGCAGATCAGTACATGAGGGAGGAACAAAAATTGGGATGATGTGGTGATCATCCAGGTACTGCAAAACTTGTTCTGTACTGTGTGTTTGAAAGAGATCCATTAATAGCTGAGATCTCTGCTCATGGGGGAGTTTGTGTTTTAATTTGATTTCGTTTATGTAGGAAACAAGAACAGAGTCTATGAAAAGTAACATTGTTTCTGTGTTTGCCCAATGGTTCTCTGATTGTGTGACACACCACTTTTCTGAAAATTGGAAAGCAGGTAGGCTGTTTTTCGACTTGCCTGGTAAATGATTTGGGGGGGGCAACATTTCTCCAGACAAAGTACAGGCAAGGACAAGGGAGACCTGTCTCTTATCCCCTAACCCAGTCACTTCAACTTGCTTCGACCTGCTCTCTGCCATTGTCCATTGGGAGCAACTGACAAGTTGGACACTGATCTCATCTAAATTAATGAGCAGTTCGGGTGGAATCAGCTCCTGTGCAGAGGCAGTTGCAATGCACTTTAGAAATGCAGAGCGCAGATCCTCGAAATTCTCAGGGGTCTTTCTGCCAGCTTTGGTGCCCGTTCTTTTTGTGAACCCCATTCGGTGGAGAAAGAGCCAGAACCACTGCCTTGAAAATGATATGCTGCCACCAAACTCTGAGAGTGCCATGCAGTTGTGTGTTTTTACAACCCCATGGGCTATGGCCATGACAACTCTGGCATTCATAACCGCGCCTTCTCCTCTCAGACTGCGAATGATTTTTTTTAGCTCATCTTCCACTTCAGAAAGAAGAAGGGTTGGTCTCCCATGGGGTTTTGTTGGTAAGCTGTGGGGAAGCAGACTAGGGTCAGGGGTTCCTCTTAGTTTGTCGTGGTAGTCCCTTTTGAAATTTTGCACAGTGCACTCATTGATTTTTCCAACGTACTTTGACTTGTACAGTCTGACTGCACTCATAACTCCACTCTCCGCCACGTGTTTCCCCATTTGATATCACACATCAGGGCTGTATACAGCATTTTCAGCGTGGTGTTTTTTTGCTGGAGGGGGTGATGCACAGTGAAGTTCAGTAACAACATTCTCGGCAACACATAGTGGAATATCAGCACTTTCTGACAGCAGCATTGGATCGTCTAGCTGTGAGCAATCTTGCTTTAACAATTTCTGCTTCACCCAGCTTATAAGAGACATTATGCAACCATAGCAGTGGCAGGGATGAGAACTGGTTAACCACTCTCTGACCTTAAAGAGGTGTCTAATTGGATAATTAGTGTATTGCACATACTGTTACTGCATTGATCATTTTAAGCTACCCGTGTTCTAATTTGGGTTTGACTGCACAACATGAGACCGCGAAGATTAATTACTGCTAACAGCTGGCCAGGATCAGTAGCACTAAATTAAATAGATGTGATAGAAAGTAATTCTACAGTAACTTCAAGTAAACAGTCCTTTCAGGATAAGTGAAGTGAAGTCACTGTACCAGATCTTGTGTCCTGAATAGCTCATTCCTTGTTCCCTGTCTCTGTACTCCCCCCCTTTGGTTGTTGCCCAATCCTTGCACAGTTCCTTGAGCATTTAAACAGTTGAGGTAGAGGGGGCAGTTGGGAGGGGGGCTTTAATCCCCATCACCGCTGCTCCACTCGGTGGGAGAGGGTGCCCCTTGTTGACCTCCCCCATGGTGCCCCCCAGCTCTTCTGCGCAGGTGGAAAGTGCAGGTTGAGCTTTTTTAAAGGGCTGTCCAGAGTTTGAAACTGGCATGGCTGCCCTGACTGGCTGCTTCTACCTCGTTGGCTGTGCGGCAGATTGGTGTTGCTGATTACTGGATTTAGTGACTGATTGGATGCCACCTGGAGCCTTTCTAGCCCTATTGGCACTGCTCCTCTGGTGTTGATGCTGCTCATCTTGGTGGGAGAGGGAGTCCCTTGTCAACCTCCCCCTGGTGTCCTCTGGCTCTTTGCAGACTCAGCTTGACTCATTTCTGAACATGGGTCCCCTGCATGGTAACATGATGTGTTACCACTGGGAAGCCCTTACATGACATGCCTGGTTGCAGGGGCAGCAGAGCCAGTGATGCACCCTTTCCATATCTTTTCTGACCCACAGAGATTCTCCCTGGTCCCAGTGTTGGCTGCTTTCCTTAGGTTACCACCCAGACCCACAACCCCAGACTATGATAATGTACATAACAATACTCATGCTCTTTGTTTGCTGTAACCCAACATCAGCTGTAGCCTGCTTTGATTACTACTTGGAGGTACTTATCTCTATGGGGTTTTCCTATGTATATTTTAGAAGAGCCGGAGGGCACCAGGGGGGAGTTTGACAAGGGGCACCCTCTCCCACCGAGAGGACAGACAGAACTCGAGGAGGAAGGAGCTACTGGTATAACTAAAACTTCTTTACTGGGACTATATTGCCCTCCTTCTTTTCCCTCCACCCTAAACCAGTTCTGCTTTTATAGGCACAGGATTTAACTGACAACAGGAACTTCCTGTTTGGGAGCAGGAAATGAGTGATCACAGAGCCACCAAAGACTCACCATCCTAGAACGGCAAGAGTAGCTATCCACCCCCAGCTGCTGGAGGTCTGACTCTGAGCAAGTAAGGAGACTACTGAGAAATATAGGAATATTGTCTCAGAACAGGAAGATCAGGAGAGAAAAGGGAGAAGAGGCAGTAAGTAAGTAGGGAGAGAAGAAAAAAAATAAACAAACAGAGAAAAGAGTAAGTATTCCAAATAACAGTTAGGGGGCTGGAAAAAAGACATGATGGGAGTGGTGCAGTGTTGTGGCTGTGGAGCAGCAGTCTTCCAGGAGATGTTTTGGAGGATGCAGTGTTGTCCCATCTGCAGACACCTCTCTGGGCTGAGGGAGGAGGTTGCTCATCTCCAGGCTGAGTTGTCCAGGATTTATGGGACCTCCTCTCCCACCCAGGGACCACCAGGGTCACTGCCATTGCCTCAGAAGTTGCCAAGAAAGAGGAGTGGTTGGACCAAAGTGGGCTCAGGGAGGGTGAGAGTGGTGGAACAGAGGCTCATCCCTCCAGTTGTACTCTCCACAATTTCTATGCCATTCTGGAAAAGTGTGGTTCCTCTATGGAGGCACCCACAGTGGAGCCAGGAGGATGCTGGGAACCTCCACAAAGGAGACCCAAAGGAAGGTGGCATGGGACCCCACAAGGGAAGGAAACAACTCCTGGTGGGGGACTTCATTGTTAGTAAGGTAGAACTGGGGGAGGAAGGAGAGAGGGAGGTAAGGTGCCTGTCTGGCACCATGGCTTGGAGAGACAGGGAGCAAATCCTCAGGATCACAGGGAGCGGTTGTACAGGGAAGGGAGCTGGATGTCATTGTCCACCTAGGGACAAATGACCTGGCTAGGAAAGGGATCAGAGCAGCGCAAGAAGCATTTGTGGAGATGGGGAGGGGCCTTAGACAAATAGCACACACAGTAACTTTCTCGGAGGCAATGCCTGTCTATGGCACAGGTGAGGCTAGGGTGCTCCACACCATGGGATTCAATCAGTGGTTGAAAAACTGGTGCAGAGCTCAGGGATTTGGCTTCACTGGAGACTGGGGGTCCACCTGGAGGGATGCAGGCCTACACTAGCATGATGGTCTGCATCTGTCGAGGAGGGGAACCAGGATCCTAGGTGACAGGTTTGAATACCTCACTGACAAGTATGCAAACTAGCCAAGGGAGGGAGGCACTGGAAAGGTGCAGGGAAATCCTAGCCCCCTCAAAATATCAGGGTACTAAGTGAGGTAGACACCAACATAGAGATGTCAATAGGGAGAAGTGCAGGGGTAAATGGAGAAAGTGACAAATGCAATAAGGACAGGGATGAAGCAAAAAGGGGTAAGGCCATCAAGAAATTGAGGGTAATGAGTACCAATGCCTGTAGTCTGGGCAACAAGCTCCCTGAACTGGTGGCTTTGATGGAAGAAGGATGCCTGGATATTGTAGCAGTCACAGAAACATGGTACACAGAGAACCATGCTGGGATGTTAACATACCAGGGTACACAACCTACAGGAGAGACAGGGAGGGCAGAAGGGGGGAGTAGCTCTCTATGTAAGGGAAGGGATAAAAGCAACTGAACAAAAGAGTAAACAGGGAGGAGAGGAGGCACTGTGGGTCACCTTAGAGACTGGAATGGCACCACAATCCGCACAGGGGTTGTATATAGACCCCCATGTCAGGGGGAGGGAATGGACAAGGATATGATAGAAGACATACTTAGGATGGCAGAGAAAGGGGAGATACTGTTGATGGGGACCTTAACATGCTGGATGTTAATTGGAGCACCTCTGCAGCAGTCACATCCAAAAGCAGGACCATTCATTCTTGATGCCCTTCAGGTGGCATGCCTCAAACAGTTAGTTTTGGAACCCACTCATGAGGGAGCAATCTTAGACCTTGTACTCTCAAATGGGGACAGTGAAAGGATCTCAGATCTAGAAGTGGGTAGCCATTTGGGAACAAGTGACCACTAAACAGTGTGGTTCACAATAAACTCTGATACAGAGTCAAGCCATACAAAAGTGAGGGCTCTGGACTTCAGGAGGGCTGACTTCGGCAAGATGGTAGAGTGCCTTAGAAAAGCACTAGCAAACAGGCTAGAAGGAGGGGCGGAGCAACAATGGGCAAATATGAAAACTGCCATCACAGATGCAACAAGCCTTTGTGTGAAGCAAATAAACAGATCAAATGAAAGAAAAAGCCACTATGGTTCTCAAAAGAGGTGGCGGTGAAGGTTAGGGAGAAAAAGATAGCATTTAGGAAGTATAAGGAAACACAGAAGGAGCAGGACAGAGAACTGTACCAGTTAAGGCAGAAGAAAGCAGGGAGGGAAGTCAGAAAAGCAAAGGCCCAAACTGAGGAAAAGATAACCAACTCAGTTAAGAAGGGGGATAAAACCTTTTATAGGTACATCAGGGAGCGTAGACAGACAAAGGGAGGGATAGCCAGGCTGAATAGAAAGGACAGTGGGTGGGCAGAGAGGGACAGTGAAAAAGCAGGGATATTGAATGAATACTTCTGCTCAGTATTCACAAAAGAGGAGGGGGGGAGGTGCCTAATCTAATTAACAGAAGCACTCTGGATAGAGGGAGCGATCCCAGTCCTTTCACAGAAGAAAGGGTTCCGAAAGAACTCCAAAAACTGAAGGTGGACAAAGCAATGGGCCCTAATGGAATTCACCTCAGAATTCTAAAAGAATTAAGGGGAGAACAAGTGACACCACTGACTACCCTTTTTAACAAATCATGGGAGGATGGTGTGGTACCTGAGGACTGGAGGAAGGTGGATGTGATTCCCTTTCACAAAAGTGGGAGCAAGACAGAGACAGGGAATCACTGACCTGTCAGTTTGACCTCTGTGGTAGGGAAAGTGATGGAATCACTTCTGAAGGAAAGAATTGTTGAGTTGCTAGAGGAAAGTGAGGCACAGGACCCAAGACAGCATGGATTTACAGCAGGAAGGTCATGTCAGATGAATCTAATTGATTTCTTTGACTGGGTGACCAAAGTAGTAGATCAGGGAGGGGCTGTGTACATGGCCTACCTAGACTTTAGCAAGGCATTTGACACAGTCCCGCACAAAAGATTAATAATCAAATTAATCAGCCTGGGAGTGGGTCCCAGGGTGGTAGCCTGGCTAAAACATTAGCTGGACAACAGGACACAGAAGGTAATTGTAAATGGAGTCCACTCTAAAGAAAAAGGTTTTCCTGGTAAAAAGGTGGTGGCGGTATCCTGCTTGCAAAACGGATGCAGGTATTTCCGAGAACATTGGATTTGTTTTTAATATTTACTAGATAATGTACTCAACAAAAATATTAGGATATGTAGTCCTGGGTCTGATTTTTGCTGGCGCTATATTTAGTAAATCAGGCCTAGGAACTACTAAAACAATTTGGCCATTTTTACTCTAACCCATCTTTATCAAGATGGGTATTTGTTTTTAAATAGAAGAAATACTTTTACTAATTGTTGGAATAAGTACATGCAAGCAGTTATTAAATTAAAGGGCTTTCCCCCAAGTTTCAATAAGTCACCTGATAGTTTTATGGATGCATGTTATTTGGTTTTGATTTTGGGGGGGTGATGTTGAATTGAATCCAGGACCTAATATTTCAAAAGAAATAACTGTTTTACATGATAATGTTCGTAGTATATCAAAAAAGTCTGATTTGCTGGCAACCATTATAAATTCTCAGAACCCATGTATATTGGGCCTGAGTGAAACCTGGCTTAATGAAAAAATTAGTACAACTGAAATGAGTGTGCCGGCATATCAGACTTTTAGACAAGATAGAAAAGGTAAAGGGGGAAGGGTAATGTGTTTTGTTAAAAATCATTGGGGTATGTTGAAATATTGATGGCAGGAAATGAGGGAAATATAGATTATTTAGTTATTTCTGTTGTTCACCGAAATTTAGTAGTAGCTGTGATTTATTCACCCCCTCGAATAAATCTAAAAACTATAGAGAGGGTTTTACATAAAATAGGGGATTGTATAAAAGACAAACTTTTGTTTTGATGGGGGATTTTAACTGTGATTGGGCAAATGTCAGAGGAAAACAATTAAAAGAAATCACAAATGAGATGGGACCTATTCGACTGATTAATTCATCTACAAGATACATAAATACAACAGGAAATGGATCTATAGTAAACCTAATTTTCATTTCCTAAACTTTCCAAATAAAAGATCAGGGAATTTTGCCTCCCCACTTTAGTGACCACAATCCTGTCTAGACTGTTTTCATTACCCACCCTAAAGGGGGGTCTGGAGAACATTTGAAACAAACTTGGTCTCATAATATGAGACATTTTTCAGAATCTCATTTTTTGGAGAGTATCAGATTAGAAAGATGGGAGAGGTGCCTATTAATACCAGAGTTAGATCTTAGCATTGAATATTTTACCGATACTTTTCAAAAAATCTGTAACATCCACGCCCCCAAAATAATAAAAAAAATAGTGATTTGCCTAAATTTCCATGGATAACAGATAGACTGCAAAAAATAGAGTTAAAAATAGAATTTGGAGGAAAGCTAAAAGGACAAAAAAAAATCTGTGATTGGGATTTATTTAAAATCAAAACAAATGAGTGTCAAAAATTAATAAAAAAGACAAAAACATGTTATTATCGTAGCAAATTAAATCATAATGTCAATCCTAAAAAATTTTGGATGACCATAAAAAATTTGTCAAATCCAGGAGGGCATGGAGGTCAAGTAAACTTAAACTTGAAAACAGATGAAAGTATAACACAAGATCCAGGGGAGGTATCAAACATCATACATGATTATTTTGTTGATCTCCCTAACTTAGGACTAGTAGGAGATACACCAATAGTAATTAACACCAAAAGTGAAGAACACTTTTCTAATCAACATACCCCTTTTAGATTTAAAAAATTAACACTATTGGAAGTTACTAAAGAATTATCAAGAATAAATCCATATAAATCTGCAGGATTAGATAATTTGGAGGGGTGTTTTCTAAAAATAGCTACCCCATATAAAGCATGTACAATCTTAGCTATATTTAATTGGAGTTTACAGGAAGGGCATTTTCCTACTCTATGGAAAACAGGGAAGATAGTACCTATCTACAAAACTGGAGATAAAACATCCCCCAATAATTACCACCCTATTGCTATCTTGCCTGTATTATCCAAATGTTTGGAGAGATTGGTAACTCAGCAAATGGGAGCATATCTGGAAAAATACGATTTGTTAGCAAAATATCAGTCAGGTTTTAGGAAGGGTTTTTCAACCATGTCAGCTTTGGTTGAATTTAATGATCTGATATGTACATCTTTGAATAAAGGTAAGGATACAGCAGCAATATATATTGATTTATCAAAAGCATTTGACTTGGTGAACCATTCCATTTTATCTGAGAGGTTGGTCAGTCTGGGTTTCTGTGGAGATCCACTGACATGGTTTATGTCATATTTGACTGACCGATCTCAGAGGGTACAGCTACAGTATCATCTTTCAAACCCTTGAACCATCATAAGGGGAGTTCCACAGGGGTCCATTTTGGGACCCTTGTTATTTCTGATATTTAGTAATGATTTACCATCAGTGATTCAGCATACAGATATCAGGATGTATGCAGATGATACGGTCTTCGTGGCCTCTGAGAACAATTTGGTGGATCTCCAGAGAAACCTACAGACTGACTTCACCAGGGTACAGGAATGGTTCACCAAGTCACAATTAATAATGTATCTAAATAAAACCAAATTAATGTTCTTTGGTATTAATAAACAACAGGAATTCTCAGATGTACAGATCACATCATTGAATCAAACTTTAATAGAACAAGTTTCTGAATATTGTTGTCTAGGAGTTAATATTGATTCTTTACTAACCATTAAGAGCCATATAGAGTCTGTTATCACTAAAACACATAAAAAGTTAGGAGCTTTGAAGAGAATATCTAAGTGTTTAAAGTTGTAAGATAGGAAATTGATTGCAGAACAGCTCATACTTCCAGTGAATAAATATGGAGAGGTCATTTATAGGACTGCTACTCAACAACTTCTAAATAAATTAGATAGATTACAGTATAGGGTGGCAAGATATGTTTTATGTTGTAGTTTTAGGACTCATAATTGTGATTTGTTAACTAGGTTAAATTGGTTATCTCTAGATTTGGAATATAGGAAAAGTTGGTCCTTATTTATTTACAAATATAGGACAATTCATTTAAACCATAATATAGCCAAAATATTGGCAGATAAAGATTCTGCCCTCAGGAAACACTCAGTTAGGGCTTTGTATCAAAATTGAATTGATCCAGATAAGTGTAAAAATAAATTTGGGGATAGAACATTAGCATCACAAGCCTCAGTAAGTTGGAATACACTCCATTCCTTATTGCGATCTGAGAAAACTGTTAAAAAATTTCTAAAGGGGTTAAAGACATATTATGTTTATTTGAGTATATGTGTTTGATATTGATTTTTATTGTCTTTTTTGAATAGTTTGTAATTTTGTGATTGTGTATTTATAGATATTTTGTATTAGACTGTAATTGGTGTGATTATGTGGAACTTGGAAAACTTGCACAGGACTGTCTTGAAAACTGGATTGTATTATCCAAATGACATGTATTATTCCTGTATAAAAATATATTTTTTACTACTACACTACTACTAGTGGGGTACCACAGGGTTCAGTTCTGGGTCCATTCCTTTTTAATGTCTTTATAAGTGACATTGCAGAGGGACTGGAAGGAAAAGTATGCCTTTTTGCAGATGATACAAAGACCTGCAACAGAGTTGATACACAAGGAGGCATGGAAAGGATGAGAAGGGGCTTGGCAAGGTTGGAGGAATGGTCAGAAGTATGGCAGCCTGGATTCAATGCAAAGATGCACCTGGGAAACAAAAACCCAGGGGAAGATTACACAATGGGTGGGGGGTAGTAACAACAACAAAAATGGAAAGGGACCTAGGATTAATCATATCAGATGACCTTAAGGTTTGCAAGCAATGCAAGAAGACAGTAGGGAGGGTGGGGGATACTGATATGTATAGGGAGAGGCATTACCAGCAGAAAACAGGAAGTTGTTATCCCTCTATACAGACAGTTGGTGAGACCACATCTGGAGTACTGTGTCCAGTTTGGGAGACCCCATCTCCACAAGGACATAGACAGGATGGAGGCAGTCCAGAGAAGGGCAACTAAAATGGTGCAGGGTCTGCAAGAGAAGCCATACTAGTAGAGACTAAAGGAGCTTAATATGTATACCCTTGAGGAAAGGAGGGAGAGGCGGGACATGATAGAAACTTTTAAGTACCTCAGTGGAATCAATGAAGTCCAAGAGGGTAGCATCTTTCAGAAAAACTGATGTGCAAGAATAAGGGGACACAATTTGAAGATGGGGGACAGTTCAGGGGCAGTGTGAGAAAGTATTTTTTCACAGAGAGAGTAGTGGATGCATAGAACAGCCTTCCTGAGGAGGTTGTGGGGTCTAAAACTGTGGGAGAATTCAAGAATGCATGGGACAGACATAAGGCAATTTTTGTGGGGGGTAGGAAGAAACAGGATGTTGGTTAACTAGGATCTGCAGCTTATCCTGTAGGCAGGAAAATGGGCAGACTAGGTGGGCCAAGCAGTCTTCTCTTCCATCAAAGTCTATGTTTCTAAAAGCACAGGCTATTCTCCTGGAGGATAGGAGGAATGACAGTTTGCACACTTCTTGTTTCATCAGAGAGAACAACTCTGTATGACCGCTCTCCATGCAATGGATGTTAGGCCTTATGGCCTCCTCCGTATTCACAGTGCCTCTAGCTTGATTGCATATAAGGACCATACAGTGGATGTTTAGCACATAGTGGACCCCTGTAACACATCCGCAGTCTTATCCTATCAAAGTGACAGAGCCACTGCGGCAGTCTCTAGCATGGTGGATACAAGAGGACAACCTTCTGCAAGGTCTCCCCTTTGCCCCACCAGAGTCTTAGATCACTGTCACCACGGATGCATCTCTGCTTGGTTGCAGAGCTCACTGCCGATACCTTCATACTCAAGGAGTGTGGACTCAGGAAGAGTCTCATCTCCACATCAGTGTTCTAGAGATAAGGGCAGTCCTGTACCCACTCAGAGTCCTAGAAGAGGCTGTCAATCACAAAGTAATTCTTCTTCAGATGGACAACAAAGCTGTGATGTACTACATCAACAAACAAGGCAGAGCACACTCCTACCCTCTCTGCAGAGAAGCCATGAGAGTGTAGGAGTATTCCTCGGGCACAATGTCCTGATCCAGGCAGTTTACCTGCCAGAAACTCACAACAATCTGGCAGACCACTTCAGTAGGACAGAAGCAGATCCTCATGAGTGATCATTTGCAACAGATGTTATTCAATCACTCTTCAACTAGTGGAGTAGTCCAGATTTAGACTTTTTGCATCCCCATTCAATGCAAAACTGCCTCTATTCTGCTCCAGAAGTCCAGAACCTGGTATTTTCTGTCAGGATGTATTCAGGCTGTGGTGAACAAGATGTTTTCTATACATGCTTCCTCCTCTCTCATTAATTCAAAGGGTGCTGCTCAAACTGGAGGCACAAGGGGGCAAGATGATTCCAATTGCACCATACTGGCCTTGACAGATATGGTTTCCCTTACTCAACAAGCTGTCAGATGCCACTTTGAAGCAATTGCCTCTGCAAATGGACCTCCTGACACAGGGATCCCTGGTCCATCACAACCTGTGCTCCATTCATCTCAATGCCTTACTCCTGAAGAGATAGAAGTGAGCAGGTTTAAAGTTTCTCAGAGAATCTCAGACACCCTCTTTGCAGCTCATAAGCCTTCCTCTAGGAAGCCTTCCACAGCCAAATGGAGGCACATCTCAGAATGGTGTACTAAAATCTATTTAGATCCTTTTCAGTATCCTCCAGATAAAGTGTTGGGAGTACCTATTAGATCTTTCAGATGCAGGATTGCAGTACTCATCTGTAAAGGTGCACCTCTGCATGCTTTCTGCCTATTATAAGCCAGTCCAGAACATTTCCATGGCTCAATTACTGCTGTTCAACAGGTTCCTTAAAGGCATCATCCACGCAAGGTCCCTGGTTAGGAACCAGTTGCCCCCTGGGATATTAATACCATGCTAGATATGCTCACGCATAAACCTTTTGAGCTTCTAGCTGTGTGTGATCTCAAGTTTCTGAACTGGAAGACCACCTTTCTGGTGGCTATCACTTCTGCTTATAGGGTCTCTGAAATACATGCCTTGGTCACAGACCCTCCATATACCATCTTTCATAAAGACAAGGTGGTCCTCCATATTCACCCTAAGTTTATATCCAAAGTGTTTTCAGATTTCCACCTCAACCAGCCTTTGACTCTTCCCACTTATTTCTCTAACTTCCAAAATGAAGGGAATGCACCCTTCATTCCCTGGATGTTAAGAGGGCTCTACAGTTCTACATAGATAGAACTGGGGATATCTGACAAGCCAAGCAACTCTTCTGTGTCCTTCAGCATGGCCCGGCTGGGTCAGCTAGTGTCCATCAAATGTATCTCTGCTTGGATAGTGGCATGACTTCCCCATTGCTACTCTATGGCACAGGTCAAGTTGGAGAGCCAGGTGCATGCACAATCTACCAGAGTGGTCGCTGCATCCCTGTCAGAGATCCACTCTGTTTCCATTGCTGACATTTGCAAAGTGACTACTTGGAGCTCAGTGCAAACTTTTGTGGAGCACTACACTCTGGATGTCCATGCCAGACAGCATGCTTCCTTTGGTAGGCCAATCCTTAATGGATTTACAGTATATCCTGAAAGAGCTCCATCTCCTACCACCCTGCTTGGGGAAGTGGTTTTAGCTTGGTACTCTAACCCAGAAGTACAGGTATGAATAAATGGTGAAGACTTTAAGCCTAGGAAAATATGAAAATTATTTACTCACCGTAATTCTTGATCTTCTTGGACAAGTCTTCGCCATTTATTCATATGCCCACCCACCATCCCCAGAGCTCACTCAATCTGTTCCTATCCTCACTCCCTCTTTTGGTTTGGGCTGAGAAGACATTGTTTAGATTGACCCTTCTTAACATGGCTCAATTGGGCTACAGTATCTTATGCCCTTATTAGGTTAGGTGTTTCTTAGGTTATGTTATGCTGTACCTCCTTGGTAAAAAAGGTACTGACAGTTGAAGGGTCGATGCAGAGATATATGGTGTGAGCTAGTCTCGTGGCACCATGCATGCACAGTCCTAACTTGGGGCCAGCCCTCTTGAAGATTTTTGCCTCCTGCTGGGTCCCAGCACCTCCAGCTTGAACCCAGAATTATGAATAAATGGTGAAGATTTGTCAAAGAAGGTTAAGAATTATGGTGAATATGTAATTTTCATTTTTTGGTGATTTTAACATTGATTGGAATGCTGAAAATAATAAATATTATCATGATTTTATTGGTGAGATGTTCATAATGCAGATTAAAATGAACCAACTCATATTAACTACTTCAAACTACTCCGCAGGCTCTAGAACAGTTATTGATTGGTTGCTGGTTTCCAATGAAGAAAGGGTAAAAAAAGTGCAAATGTTGCCACATTCGTTGAGTGAACACTCATCAATAGAATGCACGTGTCCCACTAAAACCAAAAAGTCCCCCCTATTAAAGTGAGTGTAAGGGTTTTACCAAAGGACAAAACTGATGATTTTAAAAATAGTTTGAGTCAGATAGCCTGGACTTTTATTGATTATATTCCAGATATTGATCTAGCGTTTTAATTCTTTTTGACAGTATTTAAGAGTCTGTGACATTTTTGTCCTATAAAAATATAATACAAAGCGGCAACTCTCATAAATGGGTAACCCCACAATTGCTACAATTAATGAGGGATAGGGATCACCAGTGGTACTAATACAGAGAGACAGGAAATACTATATTTTTAGTGAGATTTCAAAAACTGAGGAATCAGTGTAAAAACCAAGTTTGACAGTTGAAATCGAAATATTTTTGTGACAGACAGCCTTCCTTACTTGATGATGTCTGTTCTTTTTGGAATAATATAAAAGAACTTAATATAAATTCCAGAACCACCCCAACTGCAGTGAATTCAGATGGAACCTTGTGCAATGTTTCTATGGACATAGCTAATGTACTTAACCAATATTTCACAAGTGAAACTGAAAAGGTAGCATCCACTTTACCATCAACTGACTGTACATTATAATTCTGGCATTTTAGATAATAATTTTGCTGTCCCTCAGTTTTATTTGAAAAGTATTACAAAAAACACTTGTTTGAAATATTTGTGGAAATTAAAAATAGAAACTTGTGTAAGTCCAGATGGCATAGATTTAGATTTAAAACTCTTTAAAACAGCCCTTGTTGAATTGGTTATTCCTATTATGAAGTTGTTTAATTTGTCTTTGATGTACAGAGTAGTTCCTTCACACTGGAAACATGCATTTGTTACTCCAATATTCAAAAGTGGTGATAGGTTATTAACCTCTAATTACAGACCAATTTCTGTTTTATCTCCACTCTCCATGGCACTTGAAAGAATAATACACGATCAGATTATTGAACATCTTGAAAAATATAATCTGCAGACTGCTGAACAACATGGTTTTAGATAAAACCATAGCACTACTGCAGCTTTAGCAGAATTTACTAATGGTATACATCAAGACAAAAGTTGTTATTCCTTTCTAGGCAACGTACTGGTTCCCAGCAGTCTCTTTTTATAAAAACATCTGATGATATTATTTTGGCTCAAGTCACATGATATACATATTTAGGTCTAGCTCTAGATAGCTGTCTTAGTCATCATCAACACATTGACAATGTTGTGAAGTCTGTAAACCAATGATTTTTCATGCTGTATAGGAATAAATGTAACTGGGTCCCCTACAACAACATCTTTTTCTCGCCACTGGAGGTCACCATGCTATCTTGCTCCCCCTTCCCATTGAGCACAGCCCCCCCTCCCCCAAGGGAGTCAGGTACCTGGGCTTCCTCCAGAGGGCAATTTTCAGTCAGAAGCTTGGATGACATTCTTGTGACTGTCAATGCCACCCTTCTCCCTTCCCCACCACCCTTCCGCCCCCCATGCCAGTGGACCTCTGTGGAAAAGGGAATGTGGTGTGTACCTATGGGTGCCAGTTTAACTTGTGACACAGCAGGGAAATCTCATCCCTTGCTGCTACCAGCTTTGCCTAGAGCTCCATAAATCTCCTGCATAAAAGGCAGTGGCCTAACCTCTGGAGCATAGCCCAGGAGATGAGAGCCTTACAATTCCTGTAGCTGGCTATCTCCCCACTATGCCCATGCGCCACACTGCATATAGTTACCCTTCCTGCAATACCTTACATCCCCTTCCTACTGTGCAGACTTAAGGTCTGCATTACAAGCAGTCCAGTTTTTTTTTTTAATTCAACTGAGCTCTTACTTTGCTAGGAGGGGTGGCTGGTTAAATCAGTTGTTTTCATCAACTATTTTTACCACATTGTAACATCCTAGACCATGCCTGAAAATAGACAGATCTTCCCAGAATCAATCATCACCATTCATGACCGGTGGATCTATGCCGGAGGCATATAACCCTTGCAGGAGCCTTCAGCTTTAAGATTTTTGGAGAGGGGAACCAACATCGGGGACAGCACTGCCCATGAGGCCGACATACTACATGGTGCTCTTGGACTGGCCAGTAACCAACGCTGGCACCCCTGACTCCTCAGTTCTGCTTTTCCTGCCATTGAGGCCACAACTCATGGGAGCTGGAAGGCAAAACTTGCTGTCAGTTCTTCCACTGCTGCATTTGACTCAACGCTGTCCCTCAGTTGGAACCATAATATTTTCCTTTTTATTTCTTTCTACAGTGTGCAGCATAGAATACTTTACCTTTTGTTTTGTATTATTTAGTTTGTGCGGTCATGTCTGGTTTGGGGCCCAGTTCTAGTAAATCTAAGGTAGGGTGTGCCCCTATGCATTGGTGCCCCTGTGGCAAGCCGAGTACAATAAAGCACAACCATGACCGTTGTTTCAACTGCCTGGGTCCATCTCATGACATGGATTCCTGCAATGCCTGCTTCTCCATAGACCACCATGTCCTCAAAATGCATGCATTGAAGGTGGGTCAGAAATCTTACACCTTCAGAGGGCGGCAATCTTGGGATGCCAAGGTCAGCTCTCTGGGCCATTCCCTAGGGTCTCTCCATGGTACTATACATACTGAGGGTAAGCAGGCCTCTGTTCCTCCTAGTCTCACTGGGATGGGAGGCCTGTGTGAGGGGTTGGTGGAACAGTCAGCCTCTTCATGGGGTCAGCAGAGCACCCTTCACAGTTGTTTACCCTGTCGGGGGGCATGGACACTGACACTCCTGATGTGGCGGTTGCAGCTATATGCTGGGACCAAGCCTGTGTGATCCTCAGTGCCACCACCTGGCACCACTGCCCTTGATGTTGGTGAGTGAAACAGTATTGGTGTTGTCACTGGATCCCCTTCTGACACCATTCACAGTGCTAGGAGAGGGAGGGTCTCTGAAGTAGCTTCCTTGGAGATCTCCTTGATCTCTTCCTCTATGGATGAGGATGATCAGGATGATCCCGACTGGCTGCCAGGCTCCTCAGAGCCCTGGGACTGTCCTCCACCCACCCTTAAGACCTCTGGTACTGTAGAGTCAGGCACTGCCCTTCCCAAGGCTGTCCTTGGAGCTGCCTCCACCAGGTGCCCTAGTGCCGCCGGTGATGCCGGGGACATTTACGCACCAACCCCAGCACTGGAGAGGGGGATGGTGACAAGGGCAGTGCCAGGTTGGGGTCTGGTGCTAGATCAGACTTCAGTGCTAGGGTCGGTTCTTGCACTGTTTGTGGTGCAGGGGCTACCTTGGTACCACCGATTTTGGGTTCTAGGGCCCTTCTGAAGAGCAGGTTCCTGTCAAGTGAGGTGGGGGTGGGGAGGTTGCAATTGGAGCAGAGGCCCATTTCTACAGCAGCTGAGGGCTCTGGGAGGAGATGAAGTGCTGACCCAACCCTCCTGTCCTCTCCTCACTGGAACTGTCAGGTCCTGCAGTTGGTGGTGACAGGGGCCACTCACATGGGCCAGACTGGCTCCGATCGCCTCACCAGGGGGTTCCCCCACCAAGGGCACCACCTTGTTCACCCCTGTCCAGTTGGGCATTCATCAGTGACCGGGTTGTGCAGACCCCTTTTCTGGGAAAGGTCCCCTGCTCACTGCTGCAGCCCTAGCAGAGGACCTACTCTGGTCCATCAGGCTCTTCGCTACAGTTTTGTTGGAGAAAACTGACCCCCAAATCCTGCTCTAAATTTAACAGTTCTGGCATGCTGTTACTACAGGCTTGGGCATGCTGTTGGCTGCTCTGGCAGTGTAGTGTTTGTTCATTTTCGTTTGACTGATTGTTTTTATTCGTTTTGCTCATTCATTTTAATCTCCTTTTTGCTGTTCCCTCACTGTATTATAATGTTTCCAACTTTTCTATGAGCCTGTTGCAAGAGAACTGGTAGCAGAGTATTATGGGCTGAGTGCAATACAGGGGCACTTCTGCGATGACCTCACAGTGCATATTGGGCCATCTTGTATCAGCCCCATTACCGCTCACATATAATTAATTATTTTCTTTATTTTTATTTTAGTCTTTGGTAACTGGATAAGGCCCACTAGGCACAAGTGCCTGTTTTCAGGGGTGACCTGGGAGCACTGGGCGGTTAAGTGACCTGCTCAGAGTCACACAATATGCAAGTGGAGGTTGTAAGAATCAAACTCATGTCTGGTCTGCTGGATGTATCAAGCTCATTCACTCCTCATTCCTCTAACCTCTAGGCTATACTGCCAGCCCTAGCCAGGCCTGCTATCTGAGTCTCTCTGCCAGATTATTACTGGGCACTCGAAATTCGAGCTTTCAAGACCTGGATGTACTATTGTGGTACCTGTTGTCTTGTGCAAGCTGGTTTGCCTGGCTGATGAAGAATCTTGGAAGACAGAAAGAGGGGGCTGTGAGAGAAGGTGATCTGTGGGAGCAAAACAGCAAGCAAAGACTTTTGGAGTTATAGTGGACCTTAAGTTGGATAGCTGCAGTTTGGAGACCATGAACCGCAGCTGATGGACTTTGGAGAAGTAGCCTAATTTGGAGTGGTGAGCTGTCGGTCCCAATCCTGTGGGTGGGTTTCTCTGGGGGGGGTGCAGCTATGCAGGGGACTGGGCCCTATTCTTGCCAGGTAGCCAATGTTTTTTTGGGCTAGTGGTCCCTTAAGATCTTCCGTGAGCCAGCTGGTGGGTTGGCTCGGGTGGAGATCCACAGTGGTGGCCACGAGCCTTACAGTTTTGCCTCCTGTATGGATTTTTTGGGGCCTTGTTCATGCCCAAAGTGAAAAACCAGCAAGAAGATTTCTCTTGGACTTTTCCCCTTCTCCAAATTATGGTCCGACTTTTCATTTTACTATCAGGGATTTAATTTATAGAACTGCGAATAAACATCTGTTGATTAGATTGGATAGGGTACAACATAGAATAGCTAGATATGTACTACAGTGTGATATCGAACTCATCATTGTAATATGTTTATAAAATTAAACTGGCAGTCCTTAGAAATGGTTTCTTTAAAAAAATGGTTAATACTGACACATAAATATTTGATATTTTACCCTGACCATTATATCACACAAACACTTTTTCCTAAAGTTAGCAAGGGCAAGCGCGAGTTATCAAGATCTGTGCATAAACATAGAGTCTGACCCATTAAAATTTATAATAAATATGGTAATGGTACCCTTTCATGTCAGGCAGCTAAAGTATGGAAACTCTACCCCTTTCAACAAGATCCTTAGATAACCATGAGACTTTTAAAACTGAAATTTTGAAATTTTATAAAACAGAATGTAGTTGTACCTGATTTTGTTTGATTAGGGAGTTTTCATTTTGAACTTTGTATTTTTCTTTTTGTATTAGTGTCTGTACGTATTGTAGGATGAAATGTATTTTGATGTGTATGTATGTGCATTGTAGAAGGAGTATTTAGATAAACAGTGATCTTTTATAAGTTATTGTACATTGTGTTTAGTGCAAATTTTGTAATTACTTAAGATGTGTTGTATGTTATTTGTTTAGATGTAACTTAGTGCAATACAGACAGGACTATCTTGAGAACAGGATTGTATAATCCTAATGATTAGAATTTCCTGTATAAAAATAAAGTTTTTATCTATCTATCTGGTTCTGTTCAGGAAGGCAGTGAGAGTGTCTGGAGACAGTTAAAATATTTTGGACATACTGATTTCATTTTTCGGGGCTCTGTTCATGCCCAAAGCGAAAAACCAGCAAGAGGCTTTCTTTTGGACTTCCCCCTTCTCCAAATCAAGGTCAGACAGTGACTTTTTATTCTACTACTGGTTTTAACCTCTGGCAGTGAGAGTGTCTGGAGACAGTTAAAATACTTTGGACATACTGTCACTTTCATAAAGTTCTTACTACAGGGAAAGTGTTTTAGGGGTCGGTGAAATCATCAAGCTTTTCTAACTTTAGCTTTACCCAGGAAGTGAGAGTTCCTGTGGGCTTTCAGTCTCTGCTGGCTGTGAGAGGACTATAGGGGACTGGAAATTTAATTTCTCTGTTTTTTGATCTTATTTTTATTTTTCTATGCTTACAGTTGTAGAATTAAGGATTTATTAGTCATCTTACTTTCTGGCTTTTATGCTCTCCGAACTGTTGTTCTGGACTCAACTGCGCTGTTTTACTTATATATTTTATAGTTTTAGCACTGGTTGTTTTGTTTTGTGGGTTTTTATTTTATTTTCGGTCTTGGTGGTTGGTTAGCCTGTGGTATGTGTATGTTCTCTCCCCCAGTCGTACGCTATTCATCCTCAGTTCTCTGTGCCTTCCATCCGTTCCCTCCTTTGGTATTTTCTATCTACCAGCACTGTCGTGCACTGGGTATTGTGCGTAGGAAGAGTGGTGGCGGCTGGGGGTGCGGACATCAGAGGACGAATGACCGGATCTCTCACATAGGGGTGGTTAGGTCTAGAAGATGCCCTGGGGCAAAATGGAGCCTGGAACATGGTGTCTCATGTCTAGTCCCCATAGCCAAGGGCACCACTTCTTTTGGTGAGCAAGTAGCCAGGATGGTTCGTGATTCTCATCCAACTTGAGCGGTGTTGTGCAATGCCAGATCTATTAAGAACAAGACTGCAATTATTATGGATCTTGTTAGAACAACCGATATGGCATGCATCACCGAGACCTGGCTGGATGAAAATGCTGCCCCTTCATTAGAAGTGGCAATTCCAGCCGGGTACTCAGTGATACACCGCGCAAGACTGGATCGTGGGGGGGGGGGTAGTGGTCTGTTTTAAGACCAAGTTGGGCCTCACAGGTGTACCAATTGAGGAGGCTGAATCCTTTGAGTGTACAGTGGTAGCAGGTGTGGGTTGTAGGATAGCGCTCGTCTACCATCCACCCTGGGACAAAAAGTGATTCCTGCAGGAAGTGGCGGACTTCGCTGTCAACACGGCGCTGGAGTCTCCCAGGCTGATGGTTCTGTGTGACTTCAATGCCTGGGTCGATGATGAACTCTCGCCTTTTGGACAGCACTTCCTCCAGTTGATGGCATCTCTGGGCTTCACACAGATTGTTACCTCTGCTACTCATAATCATGGTCACGCTTTGGATTTGGTGTTCCTCCTGGGGATTGAGGCCTCTGATTTGGGGGTGGAACCTGTCGGTTGGTCCAATCATTACACTGTGAGGTTTAACTTTTGCACCCCCCTTCGTAGGCCTGACCCTGTGGAGATGGTCAATTACTTCCCTTTACGGGATGAGAGCCCTGAAGGCCTAGTGACAGTGATTGACCACTCGGAGTTTCCTGAGTCAAGCTCGAGTCCAGAGTCCTTGGTCTTGGCCTATAATAAGGCCATCTCCTCAGCCCTGGACTTGATTGCTCCCATCCGTGTTCGTCCTCTCCCACTTCGCCCTCGGGCCCCATAGTTTGATGGGTCTTTGAGGGAGTTGCAGCAATCAGGACGAAGGTTAGAATGGTGCTGGTGGAAATCCGCCCTGGTGGCCGACCACCTTAGACTGGTAGAGCATTATCAGGCCTACCAATCAGCGATCTCCTGTAAGAAGGCATAGTTCCTGTCCAGGGAGATTGCTGTCACTCAGAATCGACCAGCTCAACTCTTCTGAACTGTGGACAGAGTGTGCAACTCAGCCTGTCTGCAGCTCTGAAGAGTTTTTTCACAAATGGAATGCGATGAGCTTGCTCGTTTTTTTGCGAATAAGGTGGCCGACATCAGGTCGGAGATCCTCTTGATTCATTCTGTGGGGGATGCTGTTGGTCTGTGCCTGGTCACTGCACCTTGTGTTTCCTGGGGTACCTTTGACCTGCCGGAGTTCATGGATATTATGCAGAATGTCCAGGGTATGCGCCCTATGTGCTGTAGTCTGGATCTGGGCCCTACTCCCCTGGTTATGGGTTGTTGTGATATCATTGGCCCAGTCCTGGCTCAGATAGTCCAGTGCTCCTTGGAATCAGGTGAGTTTCCAAGCTCCCTGAAGGAGGCAATGATAACACCCCTTCTGAAGAAAGCTTCTTTGGACCCAGACGTTCTAGCAAACTACAGACCTATCTTCAATCTTCCCTTTATAGGGAAGATTATTGAGAAAGTAGTAGCGATTCAACTGGAGAACCACCTGACCATCCATAATATCTATGAACCTCTCCAGTCTGGTTTTCAAAAGAGGCACAGTACTGAGACTGCACTGGTTTGGGTGCTCAATGATCTCCTGATGGTGAGAGATCGGAGAAACCGTTCCATTCT
This sequence comes from Neoceratodus forsteri, assembly GCA_016271365.2. NCBI lineage: Eukaryota > Metazoa > Chordata > Ceratodontiformes > Ceratodontidae > Neoceratodus > Neoceratodus forsteri. Next base: position 1,382,077,342 of record CM057456.1, on the reverse strand, counting down.
GGTGCTCTTTGATCTCTCTTCAGCCTTTGACACTGTGGACCATGGGGTGCCGCTCGAGCGCCTGAGGTTCATCTGTGGCCTGACGTGTACGGTCCTCAGGTGGTTTATATCTTTTCTCACAGGCAGAACACAGAGAGCTGTGTCAGGGAATTTTTCTTCAGACTCACTCCCTCTGTCATGTGGGGTTCCTCAGGGCTCGGTGCTGTCCCCCATGTTGTTTACAATGTATATGCTGCCCCTCTGAGACATTATAAGAAGCTATGGGCTGAGGTTTCACTGCTATGCTGATGATACCCAGCTCTTCCTGTCTTTTGCACCCGACCAAGATAGTGCTCTCTCAGTATTTAATAACTGCCTCACTGAAATCCAGGACTGGATGAATTTGAGCCGGCTAAAGTTGAACAGAGGAAAGACTGAGGTGATGGTTGTGGATTCAGGTCACTGGATAGAGGGGTTGAGGGCTGGTCAGCCCTCTGGAATTTTTCTGAGGGGATTCCAGATTCTTACCTGTGAACGGGTGCATGACCTGGGAGTGGTGCTTGATGATGGGCTGACCCTTCGCTCTCAGGTGTCAGCAGTCGTCAAGTCTGCCTTTTATCATCTTAGGAATATTGCCATGGTCAAGCACCTTGTTTTGTCCTGCAGTCTGCCTCTGTTGGTTTATGCCTTTGTGACCTCATGCCTTGACTATTGCCAACTCCCTATACTTAGGACTTCCTGGGGTTGATATCCACTGCTTGCAGCTAATGCAGAACGCTGCGGCCCAATTGTTGATGGGGTCTTCTCGGGCTTTGCGTATTACCCCAGTGCTGCGTGATCTGCACTGGCTGACGATTCAGTGGTGGATCACCTTTAAAGTTGGTTTACTGACTTATAAAGCCCTACAAGGACTTGGTCCTGACTACTTGAAAGAGCTCCTGGTCCCTTACAGCCCTGTGCAACAGCTCCGTTCGGCTGACGAGGGGTTGCTGGAGGTTCCGAGGGTGACTTTGAAATCTTCTAGGGCCCGTGAATTTATGTTTGTGGCCCCTACCCTCTGGAATTCTCTACCCCGTCAGCTTCATGAGTGCGCGACTGTGGAGGGATTTAAACAGGCATTTAAAACTTTTTTGTGGCAACAGGCTTATCAATGACTTATTGTTGTATGGATCTGTTGTGTTATTTATTACTGTGTTTGTTAATAGTGAAACTATGTTTTAATTGTAAAGCTCCTTGATATTTTGAAAGGTGCTTGAAAAATATAGTATTATTATTATTATCCGCCTCCTCTACCTCCTCCTCCTCCTCTCCCAGGCCTCTTTGGCCCTACAGGTCCCATGACCTGGGAACAGTTCAAAGCATCAGCAGCTACATTTCCTAGATACCTGAGGGCTCTGGATGAGGTAATCTTTAGACCTGAACTGCCAGTTTCGACGATCCCTGAATTGAGCTCCTCTGCCTCTTCGTTTTCCTCCTCCTCCGAAGAGGACTCCTCCTTCCACCTGTCATCTGACGCTGATCTCACCAGTTATCAGTGGTTCATTTCTGAGATGCTAAAGCAGTGGCACATTTCCCATTTTTCCAGCCACAATCCTGCGCATGAAAAGTATGCATTCCTTGGAGAATACAGCACTGACAATCTTGACATCCCTCCATGGCCTCGACCATTCATGGAAGCATCACACAGGGTCTGTCATCATCCCTCTGCCCATATTCCAGCCCTGAGGGATTATCAGCACAGGTACTGCACACCTCTGGGGTCTCCAGGTGCTATGCCCCACTCCTTTTCATGAGTGGAGCTCCTGGATACCTATTCTGGGCATTGTCGCCCAAGGCACAACTGCCCCCCTGGAGTCTGAATTGGCTGAGTTTCACCACTGGGGTAGAAGACTTTTCTCTGTGGTGCTCCTTCTCCTGTGCATCTCAGTGCACCAAGCTTCCTATGACAGGCACCTGTGGATGATGCTGGGACAAATCCTGGCATCTATGCCTGATTCTGAAGCTAACAGGCAGGCCATCAGACTTTCTGCCCGTGGTCTGGAGCTGGTGAGGAACCAATCAAGGGCATCTTATGATGCCAATGAGGTAGCTTCCAGGCTGGCAAGAACTGCAGTCTGCATCAGGTGGATGGCGTTGCATCACCTTTCAAGCCTGTCACCCCTGGTCCAATGAAGGGTGATCTCCTCTCCTTTCCAGAAGTCCCATCTTTTCACCTGTAGGGTGAGACATGAGTTAGCGGGGTACCTTCTTTCTCTCAGGCATCGGGAGTCTCTGCCTCTCCCTGACCAATCTCAGACATGCCATGCCCATGAATGGCTCCTGCCAGGGATGGCATTAAGGTTTTGGCACGGTGTGCTCCTTCAAAAATTAGGAGCACACATTGGCAAAATTAAGACCAAATATTTATGCTCCTGCCTGTCGAATCTGTGCTCCTACACACTTAGTGTTATTTTCTTAAGGTAAAGCCCACCGCTCGCACCAGTCACTGTCACGGTAAGACTAAGATCCCCAGCCCACTCTAGACCCCCCACCCACCATTCTCTAAAAGTTTTTCCTCGCTCGCTCCTCCTCCCTGTCCCTCCCCTAGCCTAGTCCCTTATTGAGCACTGACTGCATGTGCATGCAGAGTAGTGGTGGCTGACTCAGTCAGGAGGATTTCACAATTCATTTCATTCACATTCAAAACTGTGTGTAAATAAATCAGTCAAACTAAATTCAAGCCTTAACCTACTGTGTTCTGACTATCATGACTCGTGAGTCAGGCTTCAGCTTCTCACTCAGCCAGCCTGAGCCAACCACATTCAACAAATTCCATCCAAATTCATGCTAATAATGCTAGTTGCTTTAAAAGCTTAGTTAACTGAAGTTAACAATAAGACTAGTATGTTGATATCGTTTTATAATATGGCTACGTACATATTTAATACTTAAATATTTGCAGCCTTAACACCCTCCTTCCCTCTCAACGTTCAGTCATGACTCCAAATTCATCATTGCCTTACAATAGCATTAGCAATAAAGCAAATTAGCAAACTTAGGCAGTGAAATGAACACTAAGAAAAAGTAACACAAGTGCATTCAACTGAGTCCAGTCCCCAGTTTTCCTTCCATCCTCGTTGCCTGATTGCCATTGCCTGCTTGCAATGCTTGCTGGCAGTTAGTACATCAATTCTGTCTGTACACTGTATTTTTATGAACACATCCAGCACTGCAACTGCAAGGAATTCTAGCAAGCAAGCAGCCAGCAAAAACAGATGTCTGATGACAGTCACAAAACCACTGAGTTGCTTGCTTGCCTTAAGCCCTTTAAGTAAAGCTGCTGCAGTAAGAGCAATTGTACTCCATCTGAATCACCAGGACAGCAACTAGGCTACGTCTACTCCAGGTGACCTGCATCAACACAGTCTAGCAGCGAGCAGTGCAGCTGCAGCACCCTGAGCACTGAACCAGCTAAGCCCAAATCCAGACAGGACTGTTCTCCATCTCCTCCGACTATTGGGACACCACCACAGCCAAAGCCATGGAACTGCATATACAGCAACACAACTTTGTTGTCCCTTCGGCCCAGGCAATTTGTGTCACCCCCCCACCACACACACACACACACACACACACACACACACACCCTCCCACCCTAGCAGCACCACCAGCCACTGCACCAAACAGTCCACACTCACCACACTAACACCAACCAATGTCCAGTCATCGACTATCAGGAGCAGCAGTAACCATCAATTGGGCAATCCTCGGCTCATCAACTACTTAACTATGACAAATATAACCTACAAAAAGTAAAGCAGATGCCAATAAAGTCTCTGCGATGGCACGAAGACAACCCTGAACACCACTCTGCCGGAACACCCAACCCCCCCACCACAACCATGTCCGTGACTGTATCTCCTGACTCCTCTCCCACCCAAAACAGCTGAAACACCCCCCAGGCCCAACCTTCATGTCCATGACCATATCTCCTTCTCTTCCACCCAAAAACAGTAAAAGCAAGCAAGTTGCAACCCACACCTATCCATTCAGCGACCAGCAGAGCCAGTGACCATACAGACCCCCAGTCCAACCCCACTATACAGTACAGCAGCAGTGGGTATCATTGTGTGATGCAAGCAGCTAGGCTGGTGGCTTCTTTTACATAATAGGGAGGGAACGGGTCTTAAGCTCCTTCCAGGCTACAACAGACATGTCCCAACCAACCATCTGACTGACCACCCAGGCAATCTTCAAGGATACCAACTGCTGCATGGCAAGAAGTAAATTGACAAGCAAAGCAAAATTTCCCCAATCGGGATGGACGGACGCCACACGGCAGATTGGACTGGGCTCAGGGCTGGCCTAGTCAATTACACACACACACACACACACCCCTTAATTCGGCATACACAGGCAGGTGCTGGTGAAGATTTAAAGTATATAAATGCAAGCAACATTTAGATGCCAGTCTTAAGAGGGGAGGACACAGCCAAATATGCACCACATGCATTTTCTTAAAAAGAGTCGAACTATAAGGAGAAGGACTATTGTGGACTCGGACAAAAGGAAAACCTAATGCGACCAATAATTACACTGTCTACACACCACCAAAACCAACCAACCTGAACCTCCTCAGTCCTTCTCTGGCTTTGCATAACAAAAACTCTCCAGGTCAAAATAATTAATACAACAGCAGCAGCACAAAGATGAGTTAGCAGCAATTTCTCCCCACCCCCAACAGTGAGGTTGGTCAGCGCCTGTATCAACATAACATTTGCAACTCACCCAAAAAACAAAATTGATCGCGTCCCACAATATTACACACAGGCATATCATTGTACTGTTTTTAAAAGTGCATTAATAATAAATCTACCATATGTTCTCGACAGGCTGAATCGAATGCAGGCTTCAATGATCAAACTCAGTCCACGAAGCTGTGGCACCACCTTCTTCTGTACTTCATTCACTCTCCCTCCTCGTGCTTGCCATGTTTGCTTGACTAGTAATGCATCTCACAACCAATCAACAGAGGTTTCCCACCCAACACTACTAGATTGACGTTTAACACAGCCATTACATTTATTTTAAACCCCCGCTTTCAGAATTACACACCACACTCCTATTTTTGCACTTGGCACTAAGAGTAAAATGCACACAACACTTTGGGTTTTGCAAACATTTAATTTATTTTTTGCACTCCTTTAAAAAAAAAAATTGTACTCCGTTCTCAAAAAAATGAGCCAGGCACCTATTTCAAAGCCCTTCCCCCTCTGTGCTCCTTGTACACAGTAGGAGCACAGAATGCAAGGGAAATGGCTTTGAAAACGTGCTCCTCAAAGCGCAAAATGTGCTCTGAGAATGGAGTACACCCTTAACGCAACCCCTGGCTCCTGTCTCCTTCCTTCTCCCTACAGGAGGCTGAGGGACACTAGTAACACAGAGTTTGCCAAAGCCACCGAGGGAGGCAGCTTGGCATTCCAACACACCAGTTATGAATGGTGAAGCTTGAATCTGGGAAGATATGAAACTCACTCACCATAATTCGTTGATCTTCCTGAATATTTTCACCATTAATGACTGCTACCCACCCACCTTTATATCAGGGCCAGACTTTGGGCATTGCCACTTTCCTTCTCTGTTTCTCAAACACTTTTATCCTTCCAGGGTTGATCTGGTGGGCAAACAATGAGGGGTCCTTGCCAGACCTCATCTTTGCATAGGAGTCAAACAGAAGATCTAGAAAGTTCTTTATCCCTTGCTCCTACAACCCCTTAGAGTCATTTTTCACTAGGCCTTAGCAGCTGCAATGTCTGTCTCAACTACATGGTTGTGCATCAGACAAAATTTAACACTGCTTAATGCTTCCTTGGGGTTCCTGAAGGTATTTCTGCAGGCCGTTGGCTCTCTTGTCTTACCTATATTAGGAGTCCGGGATCCTTTTCTCCAGTAGTACTTCCCATTTTCTGTTTCTTCTTCTATTCATGCTGTTCTTGTCATTCCTCAGAAAAAAAGCTGCTGGACAGTGCAGTAGCTCATTTGCCCTTTTCTTGAGACAGAGATGGAAGTAAAATGGGGAATTTTTCCCTCTCTTGCTTTTCTCTCACTTCTACTATGTGTTTCTCCCCTGATGTGCAGAACATATGGAACCTATTCCTAGAATCTTGCCTTTAAATGGGAACAGTTTACGTTCTATGTTAATGTTTTCCATACATTCTGCATCTCCTACTGTGACTCTTTGACATCCTATGATGCCTGTTACAGTTTTGTTACTACCTTTGTCCTCTCCTGACCCCCCTCAGGATTGAAACCATGCAATTTTGGGCTCTCTTCCTCTTCTCATTTATGTCTCTCTCTCTCTCTCTCCCTGAAGATTCAGCCTTCCACGGAAATCCCCTAACAAAAAAAAAAGAAAGAGGGAGAATTTCTTCGAGTCTCAGGGGATAGGAGAAAGACAGGGGGAAGCAGGCCAGACTTTTCAGCTTCTAAAATAGGAAGAAAACCTTCCCTTCTGGCAATTTCTCCTACTTGGAGAGTCAATTTTCATTTACTCATATTCAATCACTTTCCAGGAGATGAGGGATCACTCTCTCTCTCTCTTTCTCTCTATCCTTCTCTTTCCCCCTCCCTCCCTCTTCCTCTTTTGACCTTCTCAATGGGTCTGGGCCCCCCTTTCCAATCTAAGTCCCTCATCCCATACCTTCTCTTCTCTCAGTCAGTGTTTTATTTAGTTGTTATATCCTTTTCCTGTCCCTTGGGCTCCCTTGCCCCCTCAACCTGTCCTCCAATCTTCCTTTCTTCTCTGGCTAGGCAGAACTCAGGAGTCAGAGGAGCCGGCGTCATTTACTGGCCAATCTATGAGACCCACATAGTATGTTGGCTTTGTGGACAACGCTGCCCCTGATGTCAGCTCCCCGCTCCAAAAATATTAAAGTTGAAGGCTCCCACGAGAGTCATCTGCCTCCAGCATAGACCTACCAGTCATGAATGATGAACATATTTGGGAAGATCAAGAATTATGTTGAGTACATAATTTTCATTTTTGTGCCTAGTTCATTTATCTGGTCACCAAAAACTAAATGAATGAACAGAGAAGCCAGAATTTCCAGTTTTTATTTTGTTAAATTCAACATCTTTATTGATTTTATAAAAGTAAAACAACACCCACACAAGGTGAAATACAGTGGTAATACAATTCGGAAAAATAAAAACTATCCTCCCCAACCCTACCCCCTCTCTCCCTACCCCCACCGCCCGGAGTGTGCCCTTAACGGGAGGATTAGAGAACTTAATTACATTGTAAAATATGCATGGGGAGTCCACAGGTTACCAGCCATCAATGTAAATATAAAGCATATAATTTGCCCATTTTTTTTATCAAACAAAGTGAGTCTGTTGCAGGAAATAGCAAGCAAGCGTTCAACCCTGAAGTAGACTGAGAGGTCATTTAGTCATTCATTATAGGATATGAGTAGTTGGTCCTTCCAGTGTTTAAGCACCAGCTTCTTGACCACCATGGAAATTAAAGCCATATGGTGTTTACGCGTCTTTACTTGGATGTTGGTGTATATACCTAAAATGCAGATCTCCACAGTAAAGAGGGCTCCCAGGACAAGTAAGGGATCCAACCTGGATTGAATTGACCACCATGGTGAAATACAGTGGCAATAAAATTCATGGGAGCCTTCAGTTTTAATATTTTTGGAGCAGGGAGCTGACATCAGGGGCAGCGCCACCCACAAAGCCAATGTACTATGTGGGTCTTGTGGCTTTCCCAGGACTCCACTGCATGGTTTAATAGCTACCTGGACCAGCGCTCACAAAACTCTTATGTGACTCACATTCATGGTGTTGCCAGAGTGGTAAACTCATGCATTGGAATTCTCTACTGAAATAGACAGCATCTTACGCAGGCAGCACTGATGATTGCTATCCAGAGCTCTGTGGTCTCCATCATAGACTACAGCCTCATAATCTATGGCTCTGCCTCTACTACCACCCTGAGGTGCATAACGACCTCCCTAAACAAGGCCTATCAGCTGCTTACTAGATCCCACCTACTCACACATATATGTGAGCTTTACGCTCAAACGGGATGGCTTCAACTTGCTAACCGCATAAAGTACCTTACCTGCTTGATGGTGAATAAAACTACTTTGGGCCTTACTCCACCTAGTGTCCAAGCCCTCCTGCACCCAAACACTAATCCTCATAACACCAGAGGGTCTGAACTTCAGCTTCTACAGGTCCCCCGATGCCGCACCACTCTGGGCCAAAGATCCTTTGCACACTGTGCAACCAGCTGGATGAATGCTCTCAGCACTCACATCACCTCCACCTCCTCACTGGGCATATTCAAACCAAGCCTCCATCATCACCTCACAGCCTCCAGCTCATGTGACTGCCACCCCTAACATCCCCCTTCCCCACTGAGATCAACTACCCCCTCTGATGTTCTTTGACAATGTCATGAGCTGCTCTAGTCTCTTTTTCAGCTGTCACCCCCCCATCCTCTCACCCTTCCTCCCTGATTTGTTCTAGGTTTCTGAAATGATTCCTTGTATGTGTTATTCATGTATCCTATTTACTGTGATGCCATACCTGAACTGATGAACATTGTTAAATGCTCTCTTTAATGTTGTATGCCCTTGTTTAGTATGTTTAACATGTATGTACTTTCCTGATGTGGAACCTTTGTAAAAGAGCCTTGGCTCAAAGGTAATTGTAATCCTAGATCTAAATAAACAATAAACAAAGGGGTGATTTTGTCACAGTGCCAGAAAATGTGCAGCAAGTTCCCTTCTTCCTTACCACATCTAGAATAAGTAGGATTGGAATGATTGCCAATTTTAGCTAATTTGATGGGAGTATAGTATAAGTCATTCAGGATATGATATTGGGTAAGTTGGAGCTTATCCTGGAAGATATTTGTATAAAGATCCTGCCAGATGAGGGCCCAGTCAATGACTACCTCTGGTAAAAGAGAGGCCCATACGTTGGAACTGGGTATGGGGTCTGGGTTGCCAATAGACAAGAGATAAGTATACAAGAGGGATAGACAGTGGGGCTTGGAAGATAGGGCATGGAAGCTGTCCAGGATAGGTTGTAACTTGGAAACTTGGGGGGAGGTGGCAGAGATTTGGCCAATTGAGTGCCTTAACTGGAAGACTTTAAAAATATGAATTGAAGTTAAGCCATATTTCTTTAGAATAGTGAAAGAGGAAAGAAGGGAATCCAGAAGTGAAGATCTGCTACTACAGCATGCCGTACTGGGGGCAACCAGTCAGAAGTAAGGTGCGTGCCACCTATCTTAATGTTGGGGTTGAGGACAAGAGGTTGAGCAAAGTCTTATCCTGGGGAGATTTTATAGAAGCAGCAAACTGAGAAAAAAACCTTTAGCGAGGTCCCAATTACTGAGTGACAAAGTGGATCAGGTAGCTTCTCGGTGGAATATAATAAATGGTAGAGGAGTGAAGATGGTGTTGTTTTAACAATTGAGTTTCCAGTTGTAGCCAGGTGGGTATATAATCTTCTGTAGAGTTGGTAAGCCATCTGCTAATCCTGGCAAAATGGCTAGCCCAGCAATATAGAAGAATGTTGGGAAGGCAGAGACCACCTGCTATTTTAGGAAGACTCAGTTTGATGAAGGGCCTCCTAGGTTGCCTATGTAACCAGATAAAGCCAGAGATAAGGGAATGGACATTCTGAAAAAAATGAGAGGGGAAGCCAAATGTTCAACATAAGCAAAGGATAAAAAGGCTGAGGAAGAACATTCATTTTTATGATGTTAATTTGTCCCCATAAAGATAGTGGGAGAGACTCCCATCTTAGAAGGTCTTGCTGAATGGTAGCCACTAGGACATCGAGGTTCAGTTTCTTGATGAGTGAGGTTTTAGTGGTTAAGTAGATGCTGAAGTATTTGAGTGACTGAGGGGACCATTTAATATCATAATGGCTAAAGTCAACTCTGTGGGTAACGTGATTTAAAGGGAAAATTTCTATTTTGGTAAGGTTAAATTTATAATTGGAGAGGTGGCTGTAGTGAGTTACGACATCCAGTAAGTGTTTCAGAGACATTGAGGGGTTTTCTAAATGAAGAAGAATGTCGTCTGCATAGGCAGAGAGGGGAAAAGTGTGGTTAAGAACTGAGATCCCTTGTTTTTGGGGTGATAATTTAATGTGACGTAAGAGGGGCTTTAAGTAGAGATTAAAAAGGAAGGGTGAGAGGGGGAAACCCTGTCTCTTGCCTATGTGAAAAGAGAAACGAGAGGAAAAAAATCCATTGCAATAAACCTTTGCTGAGGGGGAGGAATATATGGTCTGAATCCACTGGATGAAGAGGGGAGGAAAACCTATTCTTTGCAGTGTCAACCAGAGGAACTCCCAGTCCACTCTGTCATAAGCCTTCTCAGTGTCCAGTAAGATCAAGGCCATTGCAGTCTGAGAGGAGCAGGCTGTCTGGAAAATATGGTCGAGTTTCTGGAGGTGGTCCATGGAGGACCGTCCTGGGACAAATCCCACTTGCTCAGGGATCAAAAGATGAGACCATACCTTCCTTATGTGTAAAGCAAGAATTTTGGTCAAAATCTTAATATCACAATTTAAAAGCAAAATTGGGTGATAGTTGGCTGCAGATGTGTGGGGTTTATTGGGCTTTAGGAGGAGGCTTATGATTACTTCTGGTAGAAATGGATCGAGGAGATTGGCATTAAGCAAGTGTTGGTATAATTTAAGCAGAAGGGGAGCTAATTCTTTAACAAAGGTGTTGTAGAAATTAGAGGGAAAGCCGTCAGGGCTGGGTGCTTTGTCCAAGGCCAAGTTTTGTATTGCATCCTCCACCTCTTTCAAGGTGATTGGTGCTATCAGAGAGAGTTGGTGGTAATCAGGCAGACAGGGGAGAGCAAGAGAGTCTAGATAAGTTTCTATATCTTGGGAAGATGCTGGAGAGGGTCTTTTACTATATAGGGAATTATAAAAGTTTTCAAAAATCAGGGCAATGTCCCTAGGAGCAGTTTTGATGGAGCCGTCTGAGGCCTGAATGGAAGGTATAAGTCTTGAGCTTTCCAGTTTGCGAAGCCGGAGAGCTAAAAGTCTACCGGCCTTTTCTTCTTGGTCTATATAGGTGGATCTGGTTTTTAAGAGGTCATATTCCACTTTTTCTCTCAAAAGGGCTGCATATTTGTTCCTGAGATCCAAAAGCTCCAGTATGGAATCAGGAGCTGTGGAGGATGATAAGGAACGCTCAACCACACTTATTTGAGCTAAAAGAGATAAAGCCTCTTTTTCTCTCAGTCTCTTCCTTCTAGAGGCTAACTTTATAAACTCCCCACAGAGGTAACATTTGAGTGTACACCGTACCAAATCTTCTCTTTGGACTGTGCCCTTGTTAGTATCCATGAAAGTTTGAATAGAAGTTTGGATCTTGGAAATAATATTTTTATCTTTTAAAAGTTGGGTGTTCAGCTTCCATGACATATCCTTGGGCCTGTCAGGGGTTGGGGAGAGGACCACACAGACCAACGAGTGGTCCGAGAGTAGTATTGGCTCAATACCAGCCTAGTATAAACTGGTTAGGAGGGGGTTACTACTTAAAACATAATCCAGTCTGGACCAGGATTGATGGATGGCAGAGTGAAAAGAGAAAAGTTGGTGTGATGAATTAAGTAAATGCCATGGGTCACAGAACCCAAGCATATCCATGAAATCATTTAGTGCTCTTTGAGATGCTGAGAGGGATTTTAGTGGCCAGTGGGTCCTGTCCAAGTCCTGAGTAGGGGGAATATTCCAGTCCCCCCACACAGGATCAGAGAAATAGGAAGGAAGGGGGCAATCTTGCTGGCAAGCTCCTTAAAGAATAACAGGTTACCAGCCGCCAGCCCATATATTGAGCCCAGTATGACTGTAGTGCCCAGTAGGGATCCTTTAACAAGAACATATCTGCCATTGGGATCTGCCACTGTGGAGTCCGCCTGAAAGGGGATCGTGTTTTAAATTAGTATAGCCTCACCCTTACTCGAGGAGGAATCCCCTGATGCAAACAATTGGGATATCCCTTGTCTACACAGCCAAACAGCCTCCCTTGCCAATAAGTGAGTTTCTTATAGTAAAATAATACCAGCATTAAGTAGGGCACAATGCTTTAGCACTTGCTATCGCTTCATAGAGTGTCTGACTCCCCTGACATTCCATGTGACAAATTTACAGGAGTTGATAGCTATGTCTAAAAATTAACCAAGTAGATATTCTAAGAAAATAAAGAACAAGTATAAGTAACGACCATCTGGCACACTCCAGCCCTCCCCCCTTCCCCTGTCCATTCCCAACAGTATTGACAACTATAGGAATTGATAACTTCAGAGGTTTAGCATCAATTGCTGTAGCATTTAACATATGAGAACCAAAACCTCTATCTCCAAACCCCCCCCCAAAAGAGCCATATAATATTGACCCAAAAGTGGTGGCTCCTGTAACCCGTACATACCCTCCCCTCTCCCAAAACCCCAATATTCAAAAATCTGTGAATCTGAACAACTAAATACAAAAAGCTTCAAGAGAGAGCAGGTGCAACTGAAATCAGGCATACAGAAATCTGTCAGGTCCCCCCCCCCACAACATAAAACTCTAAAATCCCAGCAACTATTTACATAAGATTTCACTAATAGCAAGGTGACACATAAGTAGAAAAATAGCATAAAGGAAGTCCAACCCCCCAGAGCTTCCCCACATAATGATGAAACCCACAGACTAAAGGCAGACCTAGATCGAAAGGTTGGGAAGCATCCCCCCCTCATCATACAGCATGCAATGCAGCTCTACCTTGAGCCTGCATAGTTCAGAGCATACCGTTCCACCTCCCCCTTTCAATCAGGTATAAACCAAACAAGGTTCTAACTGTATCGAATGGCTATGACCTTTTAAGGAGAATGGAGCATTTAAGAAACCTCAGTGAAGAGAGCCTGTTCTAAATAGGGTCCCCGAAATAGCCAGGATCAGGCATCCAATTCCTAATCTGGGGAGTACTTTGGGCTTGGATTAGTCGAACCTATTGGTAGCCCCTAATGGCACCTGGGAAAGAACAATATTAGGGGTATAAGACCTTAACATGAAGACCTGTGGGTAGGCCAGGGACTGTGTAATGAGCGAAACCTGAGGCTTACCAAGGAGAAATGAAAATCCATTGAATCCATACACTGATATCAGGAAAGGAGGAAAAAAAGTGTTGCCTACCTCATCCACCATATGGGATCCAAATTGAGAGTAGGAAGTAGCAAATGGGACTTTGCAGAGGGGACTCTAGTAGCTTCGGTGTTGGGTCAGGAGGAAATTGCACTGGGGGAAGGATAAAGCTACAGGACTAGAAATTGTTCCAATCACTAACCCAGCCCATAGAAAACACTTCCCTGTAGTGCAGTTCCTTCGGGTGAAAATGGTGCCCCAATCGGTAGCAAGCTCACCACTGCAAGGTCTACACTACAGTATGTATGCTCAGAAAAAAAGCCTGAGGTCGGCACCCTCTGCCCCACTGACTGCAAAGCCCACCATCCGGACATGAGGAGGCAGAAACAGATAGGTAAGCAGGATTAAATTAAAGTCTGATAATAGAGAATAACGTCCATTACATGACTAAGCCATGCATCAGTCTGCACTTATTCAGCCCAGTTTAAACAGATCAGGCAACTTGGAGGACAGATCTGAAGAGGCCTGAGTAGGGGAATTGTAGGAGAGCCAGGAGCCATTAAGGGAAACCTGAAGTCTTGCTAGGTAGAGCATTTTAAACAGAATGCCAACTGTGATTAACTTGCAGACAGTGGGGTGAAAAGCAGAGTGTTTCTGGCAGGTTTCATAAGGGAGGCCCTGCGTGATGTGGAGTATTGATCCTTCCCAGGTAATTGCTTGAAGTTCATGTACTTTGGCCAAGACATGTTGTTTTTCAATAAAGCTGAGAAATTTCAGTATAATTGGGTGCAGTGGAGCTCCTGGTTGTGGTTTTGGTCTGAGGGACCAGTGAGCCCTTTCAATCTGATCAGAGGAACTGAGGGGTGAAGGGCCTAAAACTCTGAGGAGAAATTTTTGTAGGAAAGCGATGGTGTTCGGCCCCTCTTCCGATTCTGGTAGGCCTATGATGAGGATGTTGTTGTGTCGACTTCTCCCCTCAAGATCCTCTGTTTTCAGCTGGAGCTTTTGTATTTGTTAGCAAAGGTGGACAATTTCAGGATCCACTTTATCTCTCCATTTTTTAAGAGAGGAAGAGCAGGCTTCCGAATCTCCGACCCTCTTGTGTAGATCAGCTAAGTCCCCTTTAATGGATTTAATTTCAGAGGAGACATCGGCTAGCATTTCTTTGAAGGGTAGGAGTTCTTGCAGAAAATGATCCTCTGTAAGGGGATCAGTTGAGAGCTACAGAGCATGCTTTCCTGGTTGCTGAGCTTTGTGCCTTGGACTTTTTAGGCATCTTCTCGGGTGATGCAGGTGGCGTGTGTTTAAGGGGGGCATACTACATATCAGCATCGATCGCGGCTTTTGAAGCCAAAAGCAATGCAAAGAAAGAGAGAAGATGAGTGCTGAAGGCAGGTCCTCAAGGTAGATGTGGATATTTCTGGCAAAACCTTGTTGGGTTAGGCTAATTTAGTTACAATTGAGAGAAAGGGACAGGAGCTCCAGATCCTTGTTGTTGCTAGGCTGCTTGCATCATGTGATCTCCCTTTCAGTTTTTATTTTGACAGCAAGAGAGAGAACTTTCCCTTCTTACATTACTTACATGCTTATATACTTACAGATATGACATGAGAAAAATATAACAAAAAAAAAATCACCATTAAACACATGAAGTCAACTCAGATATATCCTTAGTTTAACAATGCATCAAGCTCTTGGCTAGCCCCATCCATAATTAGATTATATTCTTAGTATTTATTATGAGTATGTGATACCTGAGATGTAAGTTGAACCCACAACTTAAAAGCAAGGCTGCTGCTGGTCTACCCTCTGCCTTTGGATCTTCACAACACACTTGATCTGCTACCACTGTTATAATTTCTCTGGTCATGGAGGCACATAAAAGACTTTATCACATTAAGGCTGCAGTCCGAGGAGAAGATCACTGGCAAAATGTCTTACTGCAGTCCAGGAAAAATGTACGTAATAACTTGGCAGGTATTCGGATGAGCAGACGACTAACAATGTGTGTAAAAAGACTGACTTATTTCCCAATAGCTGAATCACAAGAGTTCCTGGAAATATAGCTTTGGTGACATATAAAAAATGTCACTGTATTTATATACAGTAGCTGACAGTTATCTGGAAGTAACGCTGGCTGTGAATCTGCAGCTCCAAATGGATTCACAAGGTATGCATTTGTGGTGCTAGGGATTGCAAGTTTCATCACTGTGTCTCATAGTCTGCAGATTTATGTAGTGCGCATTAACAACAGAGATCAGCTTCTTTGTTTTATTGTCATAATTTAAATACCTAAAAGTGTTCTGTTCTACATAGTCTTGCTGTGAAAACAATATTTAAAGGAAAACTAAAGATTACAGGATTTGTATGCTCTCAAAAAGTTCTTTCAACTGAGAAATTAAGCTTGTCTGTCAGTGTCAGCAGCCCAGAGATAGTTATATCTAAATCAGTCATAAATTATAACAAGGCAACATGCACATAATAGAATCTTGGGATAGGAAGGGCTGTCATACGGGCTGTATGGAATGCAGAACTAGGATTCCACCTTTGGAATTGGTGCTGAATTGCAATCTCGCTTCCAAAATACATTTTGGAATTTCATTTTAAATTCCAGGTAATTCTGGAAAGTATTTCTATGTAAACTGTGGAACAATTTTCCCCAGATCATGTTAACTGTATAACATTATTCCATGGATTGATCAATAAAACATGAATCGGGAAGGAGGTGGGATACCAGTGGTGTGATTGGGCACTTGCTGTTCTATTTCTATGAATAAATATTGGTCGGGAGGAAGGGGGACTACCGGTGGTGGGTGAGCACCAACCACCATTGTTCTAAGGGCAGGTGGGGAAAGCTGATCAAACATTATTTTTTACACCCTGCTTTCTCAGCCTGTTTCTGCATTTGTGAACCTTAAACATAAACTGAGGTAGACATCTTGCAATGCTATCATGGGATACAAGTATCAATCAATCAGTCAAGTCAATTTTTTATTTTTAAAAAGTGCAATTAAATGTGTTCAAAGTGCTTGTACAATAAAAGCATAAAAGCATATAAATATAAACGTATCGATAATTAAAAAAATACAACTTTAAAAAGCTAACTAGTGTTCTTTCTTAACGCAGTGTTTGTGCATTGACTAGCCTGTAGTAAGCACCATGAGTTGCCATTAGCTGGTGATGAGTGCCACGCTCTATAATTTGTCCATTGTTGATAACAGCGATAAGGACTGCATTCTGTATTGTTGACAGGCGGTGGGCAATCATTATGCAGGTCCTGCCTTCCCTTGCCTTGTCAAGGGCCTGCTGTACAACCTAGAATATAATGAAGACAAACAAATCCACAAAATCAGGGAAAGGCTGAACAACATAGTATAATTTCATCAGTATAGACTCTAGTAAACAGACTATCTTCTGGTACTTTTACAGGCAAAGCCTACAAAACAAATGAGCAAGTAGTGACTGCTTGATGGGAGAGCAAGATACTGTATGTGTGATGCCATAAAGGGTTCAAAATTAAACATTGGAAGTTTAAAACCAGCACAGTTCCTCACAGGATAAAGCAGAACAAAAAACAAATTGGTACAATTTTAAAACAGCGGTAACAGCGGTTTTAATGTTTTTAAAAACACTGTCATGCAGTAAGTAACCTGTATGGGACTCATTAGCCCACTGACAGGTACAGGAGAGATTGATGTATAATCAATTGTAGGACTACCTAGAGAGCATCTCCTTATATCAGACAGGCAGTGTGGTTTCAGAAAGCATCATGGCACTGACACTGCCCTCTTTAGGCTTACCGCTAACGTTCTTAATGCCATGGATAAAGGGATACTCACTGGGGATGTTTTTATTGACTTTACAAAAGCTTTCAATTTGGTCATTCATAGTCTGCTCCTTGATAAGATGAAACACCTGGGCCTGGATTGCCTGTCTCATTGATGGTTCACTTACTATCTAACAAACAGGTCTCAGCAGGTCAAGTGGCAGTGCATCCACACCATTCAGAAACCTATTACTAATGGTGCCCTTCAGGGGTCTTTTCTGGGTCCCTTACTGTTTTCTATATTGGCTAAATGCATGCAAGAAAATTGTGGTGATGGGAAACTGCAGCTATATGCAGATGATGGAGTTCTGAATAGGAGCTCTGTTGACCCTCAGAAGATCAATGGCCAGCTCGCAGTAGATTTCTACATTCTTGAAATATGGTTCATTGATAACAAGTTTACTATGAATAAAAAAAAAGACTAAGGCTGTTCTCGTTGGACCTAAACACCTGGGAACAGATAGACAGTCTCTACTCACCCTAACCACTTCATCTGGCTCACAAACTGCAGTAGTGGATAAGATAAAGTGCCTTGGGGTCTATACTTTCCAAGAAATCATTTTCAGGTGACAAGTAGATTACATCACATCTCTGCAGCAGAAAATTGGGCTACTATACCACCTGGGAGATTCTGTAGCTCTTGACTTGAGGCTTGCCTTAGCTAACAGCAGATTGCTCCTCTCACTGCTATTTAGCACCTCTGTACTTCAGTCTATCAGGATCTCTGAGACAAACAGGCTCAAGGTTCTTTATAACAAAATAAGTCACTTTGCATCTTGTGCTCCTCCCAGAAAACGTCACTGTGATGATTTCTCCTCCTTATAGTAGCCTTCACTGGAAGGTACAGTAGTAGGATGCTGTGTACTCCCTCCTATGCCTGATGTTTAAACTTACCAAAATCTACACCCTACTGAGCCTAAATGGGGTATTAGTCCCCAAACCCGAGAGCTGCTTGCTCCAGTCCTCAAGTTGTAACCTGTTCAAAGTACCCAGGGTAAAAACTAACACAGGAAAGAGGGCCGATGCCTACTCTGCCCCATCTCAGTGGAATTCTCTACCAGCTAAGCTACAGAACTCCTTTTCTCTAGGGTGTTTCTAAAAGGGCTGAAGATCTTTCTACTTGAGTGCTGTCAGTGTTATTAATACCATTGAATGACAGCTATATCAAGAATGCTTCCTTTATTGTTTTTTCTTTTTTTTTCATTTGCTCTACTTTTTTTCTCTTCCAATGACCAGCACCCATCAGCCCTACCCCACGTCTAGCTCTGTCATCCTCTGCCTTGGACTTACCTGATCCGGAGGTATGATCTGGCTTACCCCCAGAGTGGGGCCTTCAGGAGGGAGCCTGTCCTCCAGTTGTATGACTAGATATGACCCCAGGATGCTTCTGACCTGGAGTTATACCCTGGATTGCCCTCCCAGGGTGGGGCCTATGGGGGGCTGATCCCTCATCAGAGGATGGGATACGTCTCCAGCGGTGCCACAGGTCAGTGGTGTGGGACTTGTGGCATGAGGTGGGCAGCATCCTGCATGGCCCAGTTTTTCAGACCCAGGAGGCAGGATGTGCAATGATGTCAGGGGAGCGTATACTGTAGTGTGCCCCACCTCCAGAAGCTACAAACACTGGGTTGCTGGACCCCTGACCTTCCACCAAGGGTTGAACGAGTACCAAAAGCCTCCCCACTCTCCCCCCCAGAGGAGAAGAGCAGTCCATGGGATGCTCACTACTCCTCTCTCGGCTGGCCCTCTGACACCCAGGTTTGCTTCCGAACCCAGGTCATTGTCATCACAAGTGGTAATGCTACCTACACTGGTGGGCCAGTCCTTCATTGTCGTTTCTATTCTTTAATTTCTGCTGAGACTCACTCTAGTTGTGTATCCATGTCATAATGTAATTTTGTTCTGCGTTACACTTTATACTTTATATACTATTGTTGGTCCAACCCCCTGTAAAATGCATTTTATAGCATTAAGTTATGCCTTGAATGCTGTTTTATAGTATACTGTTGTGCTTTTAATGCTTACTGCCTGTATATTTGCCTGTAATTAATCCAGTCCTTTGCAAATTACTATCTGTCTGTTTTGTACTTGTACTGTCTGTATATTTCTGTCTCTAATAAATCCTGAGTCACCCCCGAAAAAGTAGCCTCTGGTGTCAGTGTGCCTACCCAGTTACCAAAATTTCAATAAATAAATAAATTTATTGATACAAAAATAGTGTCAATGCAATCTGTTGGTACAATAAAATTATTGACACAATGTTTGACATTGTGTCAAAACAAAAAATAGTATTGATAATGCATTGAAAAAGTGGGTTCAAGCCAGCTCCATGGTGCCGAGCAGTGAGGTACCCACTCGGCATGCAGGTGACCCGGGGTTGAAACGCACACCTGGGGAGACTGGAGCAGCAGGGAGGGTGAAGAGCATCCCTGTAGATGCTTTCCTCCCCAAGAGGGAAGGTATTGCCAGCATCGCACCTCGAGTGGCTCCTGTTGGTGGGCTGGTGGAGATGCACTTGGTGGCATGGATGACCATGTGTTACTGTGTGTTCTTCCCAGGATGTTGTGATGTGAAGCCAAGACATGGGGGAAGGGGCAGGAAAAATAGGCTGCCCCTGACAGTGCCAGATGATGATCTGCTATGGCTTCACCCATGCCAACCACCCAGCGCATAGAGATGTTGCAAAGTTTTACTCTGTCTGCGAATTCTCCGTGAAGTCACCAACTTCACACCATGAAACATTTTGTGAAATAGGCTTCTGGCTATGAAACTTCACTGGAAAACTTCAAGTTAACTTTGACTTTTATTAGTAACTTTGAAGTTAATGGAAAACGTGATTCGTCACATGATTCACTTACTGCAGGTCACATGGAAGACTCCAGGCAGGCTGGAAGTGAATGTTTCACTTTCATTTTCGCAGTTGTAGATGAAGGAGACAGTCTCATAGACAGAGAGCATCTACAATAGCAATATATCTTTAGAGTTTAATATTTTCAACCTTTATGAGTCCTAATCCTTATCTTTCTTTACTTTATTTTCTGCATTTATACATTTTGTTCATGTATCCTTTTGTTTTTTGTAGTTTCTCTAGTTGTGTGTGTGTGTGTGTTCTTCTGACTCTGTCCTTTTCTTCATTTAAAATGTTTTGGGTACTGGAGGTACAGCATCAGGAGTCCAAAAATGGTGGGGCTAGGGTTTGCATCAACAGGCGTGCTTTAAACTGAGGCACTGCTGGCCTCCCCCAGATCAGGAGGGAATTTCAGCCAGTACAATACAGCAGCATGAACCAGAACAGCCAGAACTGCAGCAGCAGGAAACGCAGCAGGAGCAGCACCCACAAGTTCCCCCACCCCAGAAGGAGCCCACCACCTCATCAGCTGCTGCCCCACCCCTCCCACATCATTCTGTAGTGTGGGACTTTTTTGACATGGACCCTACAGATGGGGCAGTGGCTATCTGCAAGGTCTGTGGGTGCCATGTGAGGCGGGGGAAAAAATGGAGCTGCATTTGGACCAGCAGCCAGAGGATGCACCTCTGAGTCCACCACCTGAACCAGTGGAGGGCCAAGGAGTGTGAGGTGGTGGTAGCACATGGTGGTGGCGGTGGTGGAGGTGGTTGTGATGGCCACGGGGGCAATGTTGTGGAGCAGTGGGAGGCTAGCCATAATGCTGCTGTGAGTCAAGGTGGCAGCCATAGGAAGGACAGCAGCAGTACTTGGCAAGTACCTCCCAGACAGCAGCCTGCACCATCACTTTATGGCAATGACCCCATGGCACCTTCCACACAGGGCAATGTGGCAGTTGTATGGGATGAGCTGCACATGCTACGGCAGGAGATGAACAACTTCCGGCAGGAAGTGATGTATCAGCTGGATAATTTCACATCCAGCCTGGAGAGAATCCTCACTCTCCTGGCCAAGCTGCGTGGCAGTGGTGGGCATGGCTCGTCTTCTGGCAGTGCTGGTGGGGTGGTCTGAGTGGTTGCCAGAAACTGTTTATTTTATGTTTAGTCTTTCTGTAATCTGTGTTCTTAATTTATCCACCCTCTAGTCCCTGCAATGAAAAAAAAAACAAAAAACAGCCCCAAAATACAAAAAGTTATAAAAAGTAAAAAAAAAAAAAATTCTGTAGTTTTCATCTCTTCTTTAGTATTGTCTTGGTCTTTTGGATGTCCCTTGCCCGCCTGTCCCATTCTGTTCTTTCTTTAATCTTTACACATGATTAACCACTTTCCTTCCTTTTGTTTTTGTTACTGATTCATGTGTATTCCTGCCATCCACAAATGTCAGATATTTGCCACATTAAATAAACTGTTTCTCAATGCTATGTAATGGTGTGTGACTGGTAGTTGTGTGCAACCGCCAACCACCCAAAGAAGTGCAATGCCATAACACAAACAAGAGCTATTATATTGAGAAGTTCAACATAAATCTGGTTTTTTTTTTAAATCACATTTTATCCTTCTCCTATCTCTCCAGCCCCCGCTCCTTCAGGAGCCCCAGTGGAGTCTGCCCCTGCTTCAGCCACCTACCTGAGCCATCTGGAGTCCCCCATGGAGCTGCGGTTCTACCCCCCGAGCAGGGATGAAGTGGGGAAGCTACATCCCAAACACTTCTGTATTTTGTCGGGAGCCATGAGGGGTCTGCTCCAGAGCTCTGTCTACCTGGGGGCTGGAGAGGAGTTTTCCCTGTTTCAATGGACGTCACAAGTACCTTGACATCATGGCGCAAGCGCCGATGTCTGCGACGTCCTCCCCACTGTATCTGCTGCAGTGCTTGCCGTACCTCAGGCCTCCACCTGGTGCCAGTCACACACTGAGATGCTTCCCCCCCTTCCTCTCTGGAGGAGACAAGCTGTCCCTGGGATGCTCAAGCCTCCTCCCCCCGGCATGTCCTCCAGCTCCCCCGGCTCGCTCCTGAACCCCGGTCGCTGGCATCGCAAGCTGAAATCCAACTGCTACACTGACAGGCCGGCTAAATCTGTTTTAATCAGTTAACATATTTACTGTGTTTTCTAGAAATGTCAAGTTGTGTCCCCAGAGAGAAAATGCTTCCCTTCTGTCAAATACTGTTGCTGCACACACCTGAGTAGGCGGTGCAAACCACATGTGAAATTTGCAAGAGAACTTAAACATAATTATGGTACTAAGTTAAATCACAATGATATTTTCTAAATAAAGGTGTGCCGGCAGGAACACAACAGTCACTCTGGTGAAAACGCAGTCAGTAGGACAGTGATTTTTTTCCTAGCACAGTTGTACATGCAGGGACACACAACAATCACTCTAGTTAAATTCACAGTCAGGAATAAGTGATTTTTTTCCTAGCACAGGTGTGCACACAAGGACACACAACAATTACTCTGGTTAAATTGCAGTCAGGAGGACAGTGATTTTTTTTCTAAATAAAGATGTGCTGGCAGGGACACAACAATCACTCTGGTTAAATTGCAGCCAGGAGTACAGTGACTTTTTTTTCTAAATAAAGGTGTGCTGGCAGGGATACAACAATCACTCTGGTCAAATTGCAGTCAGGGGGACAGTGATTTTTTTTCTAAATAAAAGTGTGCCAGCAGGGACACAACAAGTACTCTGGTTAAATCGCAATCAGGAGGACAGTGATTTTTTTTCTAGCACAGTTGTGCACGCAGGGACACACAACAATTACTCTGGTTAAATTAGCAGTCAGGAGGACAGTTATTTTTTCCTAGCACAGGTGTGCACAGAAGGACACACAACAAATCACTCTGGTTAAATCACAGACAGGAGGACAGTGATTTTTTTTTTCTAAATAAAGGTGTGGTGACAGGGACACAACAATCACTCTGGTTAAATTGCAGTCAGGAGGACGGTGATTTTTTTCTTAAGAAAAGACAGGGCACTGGCCCACTGATTTGGTTCTGAAGACAAGTGTGCTTCTAAATTGCTTCTACCCTCCCCCACACAAGCCACCAAACCACTACTTCCCTATTCACAGAAAACTAAATAATGTAAGTAAAGAATGCAGGAGAAAAAGCAATACAAACAAGCATTCATCAATGACGAATGTTGGCTTGCTTGCATTGGCATTGGTAGTGCAGGAGTTAGAGAGATGTATAATAGGAATGGCAGTGAAGTATTGAACTGACGCCAACCCCACCCCACCCTGCAGGGACTGACAGGCATTAGGGATGTGCCTTTGGGTCATTGGCCATAATGTTCACATCATTTCTCCTCACCCTACTCTGTGGACACCGACAGGTGTTGCGGTGTGCCTTGGGGTCTTCGGGCCTTACGCTCACCCCATTCCATGAGGAAATACGCTGAGATGGGTGCAGTATAGGAGAATGCTGTGGACTTTGGGGCTGAAGACTCCAAGCAACACCTTGATGCCTGTCACTGGCTGCAGGGTGGGGGTAGGGGTATAATGGCATGAGCATTACAGCCGACGATCCCAAGTCACACCCCCGACGCCTGTCAGTCTGTACAGGGTTGGGCGTTATGGCTGAAAACCCTAACACCCCAGGCATTTGTTGGTATTTTTACTCCAAATTTTCAACATGGGCTTTTTGTGACCCCATCTCATAAACAGTGGCATTATCAGTTCGTTAACCGAAAGGTGAGTTTGAACATTGACTGCTCCACTTGGCGCCACAGGTGCAAAAACACATTTTGGGCAGGATGTGAAAAATGACAGCTATACTGTTCATGAGGAGGTGTAAAAAAATGGCAATGTTGAAAATCTGGAGTGAAAATATGAAAAATTGGTGAAGTCATGAGCATGCGTAGAAACTGCGCAATGCACGCCCGTAATACAATAATTTTTTGGATATTTTTTACCAAATTTTCAACATGGGCATTTTGGGACCTCCCCTCATGAACAGTGGCACTGTGATTTTGTTAATCTGTCCCGAAAGTTGATTTCCCACAGCGACCACGCCATTGTGCGCCACAGGTGCGAAAACATATTTTGGGCAGGATGTAAAAAATGACAGCTGTACTGTTCATAAGGAGATAAAAAAATACCAATATTGAAAATCTGGAGTGAAAATATTAAAACTGGCAAAGTTATGAGGTGCATGCAAACAACGCAATGCACGCCAGAATATTGTGGCATTTGTTGAATACACTAATTTGCAACATGGGTTTTTGGGACCCCACCTCATGAACAGTGGCTGTGCAGTGACTGAAAAATCACCTTTCGGGATGAGTAATGAAATGACAGTCACATTTTCATGAGGTGGGGTCCCAAGAACCCCATGCTGAAATTTGGAACCAAAATTCAAAAAAATGGCTAAGATAGCCACCTAAGTTGAAACCCCTATAAAGCTTACCATGATTTTCTTCAGTTTGTGGTTGGCTTTTCAAGAGTTCAGACATGTCACGCTCCACCGAAGATCACAGCGTTGGACCACTGGAGGTAAGTATGGGGTGAGGGGGGTGCGAGGAGTTGGGGTGTGCAGAGGCTGGGTGTGGGTTGGTGGAGAGGGCTGTGGGACGAGGGACTGTTTTCTTTTTTACAGGGACAACAAAAATGGACATTGGGGAAGATTTTCTTTATTTTCAGGTTTAAAAAAATACTTTTGGGCACACTGGGTTGGGCTCCCAGTGTGCCACAGGAGTTTTGGTGGGGACTGACTCCGACGGGGACTGGGCACCCCTATCAGAACACAAAGTGGGGTGCCTGATGCTGATGGGGATTGGGTACCCCAATCAGTAAACAAATTAAACTGGGGGGAGACATTATGCCAACAGGGACTGGGCACCCCCGTCGGTGAACAAATTAAGCATGGGGTGGTATATGATGCCAATGCGGAGTAGGCACCCCTGTAGGCAAACAAACTGAACTGGGGGACATGCCAACATAGGGACTGGGCACCCCTGAAGTCAGCTTTCTGGGGATTGTGTGGCAGATGGCAGGAGCCACCATATTTATTGAAATGTTTCATCAAGAAAGGCATGTAACAGAGTCTTGTCACCTGACGCTCCAATGAGGAAACTGTGCCTCATTTGAGCAGCAGATTTCTTTCAGCTCTCTGGCTCTCTTTGAAACTGCTGTCATCCCCAGCATGCTTGCTAATTGCTGGTTGAGGGATGCACCCACTAAAGCATTCCCTGCATTGGCGACACCACTGACACACCTCTGAAATGCGCTTCTGCCACAAGATGTTGCTTGCCCACGTGCATGCCAACATAAAAAGTACTGTGTGTGCACAGGGCACTCACAAACACAGTTCTGAAGCCATTTGACCACCAAAATTCTCTTTTATATCATGTTTTTAGATTTTGACTCTAAGCTACAAGCACACGTTCTGATCTCTCTCTCTCTCTCTCCAACATACTACACTCAGAGAATGACCAAACTAGCTTCTCATTGGCTGTTCAGCAACACATGACCACATATCCCATGGTACAATACAAACTTCGCTTCTTATGCTGAAGTTTGACGGCAAAGTTCCAGTTTCGAAGATCTGAGACACTTCTATTAACTTTAACGTGTTTCAGAGTTGTTGACTTTGAAATTTTGCGAATCCACCAATAGTCTTCAAAGTAATACTTCGCAGCATGGAAAACTTTTTGGAAAAGTGGAGATCCATGAAATGTTACACAGAGAAAATTTTTCCAACTTCCTACACATCTACCAGCGCACCATTTCTACCTCCCCTGACTGACACCTCCAGTGTACAAGGCACTTACTCCCTGGTGACAGCAGGGGCTCCCGGGCAGGGATAAGCCAGATAACAGGGGTGTCAGAAGATCCCAGGGAGTCAGAAGGTAGATGACAACAGCCAGGGTTGAGTCTTGCAGGCAAAAAGGATTAGCATGTGAGTGACTGAAGGAGTTGGCTCCAGGGGGGCTCATTTGGAGCAAAAAAAGAAGGAGGGATGAAAAAATGGGTTCAAAATATTACTGGAAATGGAATATAAAAATAGTATTGGCTCATAAAGACCGTATAATAGGACACAGTCATACTGATACTAACCTCACTCCAAGCTTTCATTGTAAAAAAAAGTTTCTAGCCTTAATGATGCAAACATTAGATATTTTGAAAGATATTTTCCTTAAATTGGATTAACTTTGTAGCCTTTAAATCAAAAAACTTCAGCTAAGTTTCAGTATTGATACATCATGTTACTACAGCTTTCACACATTAACATAAAATAATATACTTTTTAGACAATAAATAACATAATATACAGTATAATATCCTAGGCAAGTTCTTCTCTGATGACACAAAGCTCTGTGGTGGGTTAGTGATGAAGTGATCAAGGAGATGCAGAGGGATCTACAATATCTGGGGAGGTGGTCTAGGGTTTTGCAGTTGAAATTCAACAGCATAAAATGCAAGGTTATCCACCTAGGAAAAGCAAACAAACAGGACAGAGTACTGGATGGGAGGGGTTAAAATGAACAATATGGCAGAGGAAAGGGAGCTGGGAGTCATCACAGGTGACTCCTTTGAACAATCAAGCCAGTGTAGCAATGCTCATAGGATGCTGAAGTGTATAGGAAAGAATACTGACAGCAGGAAAAAGGAGGCACTACTACCCCAACATAGGTCACTGGTTAGGCCACTTCTAGAATACTGTGCTCCATTCTGGAGTCCTCACTTAAGGAAGGACTGGGACAGACTGGAGATGGTGCAATGTAGCATGACCAAGATGATTCAGAGTCAACAGAGCAGATATTATGAAGATCGTCTGAAGGCCCTGAACATGTACTCACTGGACACCACGAAACTACAGTATTTACCAGGAGTACAGAGTCAAGAACCCAACATCATGAGTGGAAACTGGAGGGAGGGAGGTTTAAGAATGATGTGAGGAAGTTCTATTTTAATGAAAGGGTAGTGGAGCTGTGGAACAGTCTGCCAGTGGAGGTGGTGGATGCCAAGACTGCACAGTTGGGATAGAGGGAACGGATTGGTAGTTGCTTATGTCTGTAGCAGCAGGAAGGAAAGCGGGGGGGGTGGACTGGGAGGGAAAAAAATATGTATAGACAGTTGGTCCCAGGGCAGACAGGGAACTCTGGGCAGCCTAGATAAACCTTTGGTCTTTTTTCTAGTGTCATTGTTTATGTTTCTATATTGATTGATAAAAATGTAAACTCAACAACAATATTTATTAAATCCTGTTGTTTTCACCAGCACATTATGTCAGCATAAATAGATGAGTATTGACTGATGAAAACAAAATCATAATGACCTATTCATGTTGCTCTGATTCCACCCTTTCATTTTAAAACAAAAAAACAAGTTTCTAACGCAAATGTCTCCTAAGTTAAACCTTTCTAAATATCATTTCTTAAAATTTGACTAACTTTGGAACTGTTTGGCTAGGAACTTCAACTAAGCTGATATATTGAAATATCATGTCACTACTATTTCTGTATCTCAATATATATAATAATTAAATGGTGTAAAACATTTTTTTTAAATACTGTTGATTCTACCAATATGTTATAACAGCACACATAACTGTAGCAACATAAATTGAGGTTGGAAGATACTTGTGATTGTTCCATTAAAAAATTAGTACTTCTCTAGAAACATAGAAACACCATTTGTTGACAGAAAAGGACTGGTAGGCCCATCCAGTCTGTTTTATATTCGCTGCCTGTTACCACACCCTGGACCCTGTTTGGTCTCAGGTGACCCTTCCTCCTCTCTTTCCTCTACCTATTATGCCCAAGTGTCTGTCACATGCTTGCTTAAAGCTTCCTACTATCTTTGCCCCCCCCCCACCTCTTCTGGCAGGCTGTTCCAGACATCTACTACCCTTTTTGTAAAGAAGTATTTCCTCATATCACTCTTTAAATAACCCCCCAGTCCTCATAGCATACCCCCACATTCTGGTGCTGCTCCTCCTCCTCCGCTGAAAGAAGTTCCCCTCTTGACCTTGTTTACCTCTGAGAGGCAGCCTTTCCTCATATCTTTTCTCATACAAATCCCTGTAAAATTGTGGTAGCCCTCCTCTGGACTGCCTCCACCCTGTCAATGTCTTAGTGAAAATGTAGTCTCCAGAACTGGACACAGTACTCCAGGTAGGGTCTCACCTGTAAGTGATACACTGGCAACACTACCTCCCTTATTCTGCAAGAAATACCCCTTCCTACTGTATGCATCCCAGCATCTGGCTAGCCTTGCTTACCACTTTGTCACACTGATCTACCACCTTGAGATCATCATATATGATTGTCTCAAGGTCCCTCTCTTGCTTGGTGACTGTAAATACCTCCACCCCACCTTATACACAGCCCACGGGGTTCTGTGACCCAGGTGCATGACTTTGCACTTTTCTGCATGGCATTGAAACCCAGCTGTCATACACTAGATCACTCCTCCAGTTTCCTCAGATCCCTTTGCATTCTCTCCACCCCTTCCTCTGTGTCCACCCTATTGCAGATTTTGTGTCATTCACAAAGAGATCCCCCCACTCCTAAGCAATGTCACTTATAAAAATATTGAAATGGACCGAATCCAGTATTAATCCCTATGATACTCCACTGGCCACCCTCCCATCTCCCAAGTGACACCATTTACCACCACCCTCTGTTTCCTATCCTTCAATCAGTTTAATACCCAGTGTACTACCTTCTCCCCAACCCTCAGATTGCTAAGCTTCTTAATTAGCCTCCTGTGTGGTAAAGTGTCAGAGGCCTTAATGAAGTCCAGATAGGCCACATCCACTGCCCTCCCCAGGTCTGCCTCTCTCTGGTCATCCAGTGAAAGAAATCTATGATATGTGTTTTACATGACCTCCCCACTGTGAAACTGTGCTATCGGTGGTCCTGCAGCCTATTTGATTCCAGGTATTTCATCAACTTCTCCTTCAGTAGGGTTTCCGTTAATTTCCCCACCACTGATGTGAGACTCAGTGGTGTGTAACTGCTATCCTGCTCCTTGCTGCCAGTCTTGTGCAGAGGGTCTACATTAGCCCTCCTCGAGTCCTCTGGGACTACCTTGTCTCTAATGAGGTGCTAAACAGTGTTGACAAATGGGTGGCTGGTATGGTGCTTAGTTCTTTTCATACCCTTTGGTGGATCTCATCTGGTGCCATCGATTTGCTTTCCTTTAGGACTTCCAGTCCCTGGCAGACACTCTCTTCCAAAAATGGGCTGATGTCCACTTCACCCTTCTGCCAGCACTTAATACATATTGATCCATCCTCTCCCGCTCCATTGTGAAGACTGAGTGGAAATACTCATTTAAAATGTTAGCATTTTTCCAGGTCTTCCTCTGCATAGCGCCCCCCCCCCCACTCCACCCCCTGGCTGTTCTGATCATCACAATCCCACCCCTAGCTGACAGAAACATATTATGTGGGATTCCCTGCTGTACTTTGCCATTCAACTTAAAAAAAGTTTAACAGATGAAAGCAGCAGCAGCTGCAGTAGTAAAATAAATGTATTTTCATTGTACAAATGAATAGGAAAGTCATGTGAGCCAAGCTAATTTTCAGTGAGGTCCAAAAATATCAAGTTTCATGAACATTAGAACATAGAAACATAGAATCTGACGGCAGATAAGGACTGCTTGACCCACCCAGTCTGCCCATTTCCCTACCTAATGGATAAGCTGCAGATCCTAGTTAACCAGCAGCCTACTTCTTCCTACCCCCAACCCCTAGAATTGCCTTATGACTGTCCCATGCATGCTTGAATTCCACCACTGTTTTTGACTCCACAACCTCCTCCGGAAGGCCTTTCCATGCATCCACAACCCTCTATGTGAAACAATACTTCCTTAAATTACCTCTGAGCTGCCCCCCCCATCTTCAAATTGTGCCCCCTTGTTCTTGCACACCTCTTTTTTTGAAAGATGTTACCCTCTTGGACTTTGTTGATTCCCTTGAGGTACAGTACTTGAAAGTTTCTATCATGTCCCCCCTCTCCCTCCTTTCCTCGAGGCTATACAGTGGCGTGAAAAAGTATTTGCCCCCTTCCTGATTTTCTCTATTATTGCATATTTGTCACATTGGATGTTTGCAGGTCTTTAGAGAAACGTAATATTAGATAAAGAGAACCTGAGTGAACAAATAACACTTGTTTTTTTTTTTAATTTCACTTATTTAATGAAAAAAAGTTAACCAACACCAACTGGCACTGTGTGAAAAAGTAATTGCCCCCTTACACTTAATAACTGGTTATGCCACATTTAGCTGCAATGACTACAACCAAACACTTCCTATAATTCAATATCAGTCTTTCACATTGCTGTGGAGGAATTTTAACCCATTCTTCCTTGCAGAACTGCTTTAATTCAGTAACATTTGGTAGGTTTTCGAGCATGAACTGCTCGTTTCAGGTCCTGCCACAGCATCTCTATTGGGTTTAAGTCTGGACTTTGACTAGGCCACTCCAAAACTTTAATTTTACTTCTTTTTTAGCCATTCTGATGTGGACTTGCTTTTGTGTTTTGGATCATTGTCTTGCTGCATGACCCAACTACGCTTCAGCTTCAGCTGACGGAAGGATGACTGGACATTCTCCTTCAGAATTTTCTGGTACAGAGCAGAATTCATGGTTCATTTAATTATGGCAAGTCATCCAGGTCCTTAGGCAGCAAAGCATCCCCACACCATCACACTACCACCACCATGTTTGACTGTTGGTATGGTGTTCTTACTGTGGAATGCTGTGTTTGCTTTACGCGAGACATTATGGGATCCATGTTGTCCAAAAAGTTCCACTTTGGACTCATCTGTCCATAGAACATTTTCCCAAAAGGCTTGTGGATCATCCAGGTGCTCCTTGGCAAATGAGAGACGAGCATTTATGTTCTTCTTGGTTAGCAATGGTTTCCGCCTTGCTACTCTCACATGAAGCCCATTTTTGCCCAGTCTCTTTCTGATTGTGGAGTCATGAACACTGACCTTAGCTGAGGCAAGAGAAGCCTGCAGTTCTTTGGATGTTGTTTTAGGATCCTTTGAGACTTCTTGGATGATTTTACACTGCGCCCTTGGAGTAATTTTGGCAGGCCACCCACTCCTGGGAAGGTTCACTACTGTTCCAAGTGTTCTCCATTTGGAGATTATGGCTCTCACTGTGGTTCGATGGAGTCCCAGAGCCTTAGAAATAGCTTTGTAACCCTTTCCAGACTGATAGAGGGCAACAAATGTTTTTTCTGATCTTTTCAGGAACTTCCTTTGATCATGGCATAATGTGCTTGTTGAATCTTTGTGCTGGCAACATGACTCTGATGGTAAGGGGCAAAATAAGTGAGGTTTATATTGAGCAGGGCTGGCTGTAATCAAGCCTGGCTATGTTCAATCAGCTGACTCTAATTATCCCTTTAATTGGGTTGATTTAACTAGGGGGCAATTACTTTTTCACACAGTGCCAGTTGGTGTTGGTTAACTTTTTTCATTAAATAAATGAAATAAGTAAAAAAAAAAAGTGTTATTTGTTCACTCAGGTTCCCTTTATCTAATATTATATTTTGTCTAAAGACCTGAAAACATCCAGTGTGACAAATATGCAATAATAGAGAAAATCAGGAAGGGGGCAAATACTTTTTTCACGCCACTGTACATATTAAGCTCCTTAAGTCTCTCTTCATATGTCTTCTGGTGCAGACCCTGCACCATTTTAGTTGCCTTCCTCTGGACAGTTTCCATCCTGTCTATGTCTTTGCAGAGATTAGGTCTCCAGAACTGCACGCAGTACTCCAGATGGGGTCTCACCAGCTGTCTGTACAGAGGGATAATAACTTCCTGTTTTCTACTGGTGATGCCTCTCCCTATGCATCTCAGTAATCCCCCAGCCCTCCTTGCTGCCCTCTCACACATAAATCATAAAATACAAAAACTTTATACAGTAACAAAATATATAACACAACTGGAGAGACAGACATCACACGTTACACAATGGGGGGAACCGATCATTCATTACTCTGCAGTGTTTGCTACATATATGGTACAATTCAAATACTAGACAAAAATGTAATTCATGTGAAGTGCAAATACGGTGCAGCAGCTAGATTTCAGTGGTACCCTTGCTGTGTACCATTTTTACAGCACCTAGATGCATATTAAGATGTAATAGTCTCAGTGCAAGAGGCACAGAGTTCCATAAATCATGGCCCAAGTAAAAGAAATGGGATCTACCAATTCTGAGTTTACAGTTAGGTAGTTTGAATTTCATCCCTCCTTCAGATCTAAGTCTTTATTTTTTATACTTCTTAGTCATATTTTATCCAGTATGTAATCCGGTACATAAGATTTGTAACATTTGAAGATATAAGCTAGAATATTGTAAGATCTTCTGTTGATGAGGTGCTAATTCAAGGATTTATATAATACACATCTATGAGTTATTTGAGGAACACTGAATATAAACCTAGCCAATCTATTGTATATTATATCTAGTTTTGACAGTTCCAGTGCAGATGCCCCAGCAAACATTAGATCATCGTAGTCTATTAAAGGTAATACAAGTGCATTTACTACATGATACAGCACCTAGTAACAATAATAATGTCAGTATTTGTTAGTTGACAAAAAGTCACCATATCGTTTTTTGTCATAATGTATTTCTAGCAAAAACATCAATATACACATTTTTCTTTTAATTGTATTCAAATTCTGAACTGATGTATTTAGTTTTTAAAAAGCTCTTGCGTAATGGCTACACCAATCATTAAAAAAATTAAACATTCTGGAGGAGTGCTGTACGGCTTATTATCCGAAATGTGTGCTAGTAACCTCTTAAAATATAGACAGCATGAATCTACCTTATGCAGTCAAACTGTAATCTCTACAGAAAAGGTTTGTTTTTGAATTAAGTCCCTTCTCACAAACCATTTCACCTATTCAGCCATGGGTTAACCACCTAACTTTATTGCTGGATGACCTTTTTGAGCTTTCTCATGACTTACCCCGTGCAGTGGGTTGTTTTCGGGTCACCCCATTCCCTTAAGGAGGGCAACAAGGACTATTACAGGCTATCATGAACTTCGCTATGAGACAAGATTACAGGAGTTGAATCTCATGACACTGAAGAAACATAGGTTGAGGGGATATATGTTGTTATTATATGGCATGCTGCAATATCCAGTACTGATGAATGTATTAAACACTGAATTTAAACCAGACACATCAGGTACTAGGGGTCATCCGCTACAGATTACAGGGGACTTTTTAGAGTGGATCTAGAAAATACTTTTCCACCCAATGAATAATTGTTACATGAAATAAACTGCCAATAGAAACAATTGTTACTAAAATCAAACTGGAAATTAAGACAAGATTAAACAATATCATAGTGGATGTGGACAGTCTTCAGTACTTCCACTAATCAGTGGATGGGTGGCTTAGGGGCATCTTGACTTTATTTATATTTATTTATTGAAAAGTTTCACCAGGAAGGCACACTGAACAGAAAATTGCTCATCTCCCGGTGCGTCCTGGGGAATGGGTAAGGGGAGATGTATACACAGAGTAGAAATCACATATAGATAAAACAATGCATCTAAAACAGTTCTCTTACAATTACATTCAAAGAATGAACAATCAAAACATACAGTGTGCTTTACATACAAGTTACATTTTACATACAAGTTAACAATATACAAGATACAGTCAAACTGGCAGTAATAGGGGCAATGCAATAAAAATTAGAATGGTAGTTAAGTGCCAGTTTGGATTTAAGTGCTAGAAGCTGCAATAAACATGTGGCACAGTTGCAGCCAATGTTGGTCAGTAGAGCAGAGCAGGGTTTGATAGCACACATCATGTGCACTGGCAATTTGAAGAGTAGAAATTTGAGAGGGCAGTTAAGGCAGAGAGGGGAGATGATGACTGTCTGATTAGTGACGGTAACAATTTCCAGAGTTTGGGGAAGTAGTGGGAGAAAACGGACTGGCTGGCAGAGGTGAGTCTGCGGGGGATAGCCAGAGCCCTGGTGTCAGTGGGTCTGAGTGAGTGTAAGGGGGGGTGAAGGGGTGGACAGAGCAGAAGAGAGGTAAGGGGGCGAGAGTTGAACCAGAATTTGGAGGTGAACTTAGCAGTGTGGGAGAGGCAACGGTCAGTAAGTGAAGGGAATGCGAGGGAGTGGTAAAGATCTCAGTGGTGTGTGTGAGGTGGAGCATCAAGTGTGAACTGACAGAAGGAGTCGAAGATGGAGTCCAATATGGTTAAGGTGGATTTTGGGACAGCACTATAAACTACATCACAGTAGTCGAAGATGGGGAGAATCATTTTCTGGACTTATTCGCACCTAGCTGATAGAGGTAGACAGTTCCAGTTCCTGAAAAGCATGCCAAGCTTGGGGCGCAGTTTTTCCAGAATAGCGTCCACATGTCCAGAAAAGTTGACATGTTGGTCTAGCCAGGCCCTCAGGTATCTGAAAGAGGAAGTGTCCTCCAGGAAAATGTCCCATTTAGGGTATGGAAGGAAGGTAGGGCGGTGAGCCTAGAGAGTCTCTGTCTCATGCCAAAGGTCAAGGAGACAATCTTTTTGGCATTTAGGGAAAGCTGATGTGTGATATGCCAGTGTTGGATCTTGTTGAAGTCCAATTGGAGTCTGGTTTCAACATCAGAGAGGGTGTGGCCAGAGGTGAAGAGGACTGTGTCATCAGCATACATATGAATAGATGTTGTTGTACAGACTGACGGGAGGTCTTTAAGGAATATTGAGAAAGAGTATAGAGCTGAGCACCGATCCCTGTGGGACACCAGTGTCAACTGGCAGGGGAGGGGACAGTGAGTCAGTGATCCTGACTGATTGTGTCATACATGCAAGGTAGGCCCTGAACCAATTAGTTGCAGAGTCAGACAGTCCAGCTGAGGATAGGTTGTTTAGGAGGAGGGGATGGGAGACCATGTCAAAGGCCTTAGCAAGGTCGATGAAAATGGCAGATATGAATAGGCCACTGTCCATCCCTGTGAGGATGGAGTGGGTTAGCCTAAGTAGGGATGTGGTGGTGGTAGAGTGATGTTTCCTGAAACTAGACTGGTAAAGTGTGAAAAAATTGGAGTCTGAGAGATAGGAGGAGAGCTGCAAAAGGACCAGGTGCTCCTGAAGTTTGGCCAGGATAGAGAGCAGGGA
Source organism: Neoceratodus forsteri (assembly GCA_016271365.2). Taxonomy (NCBI): domain Eukaryota; kingdom Metazoa; phylum Chordata; order Ceratodontiformes; family Ceratodontidae; genus Neoceratodus; species Neoceratodus forsteri. The sequence goes on along the minus strand of CM057456.1, from coordinate 1,382,042,359 downwards.
AACTGGGTGGTTGTTACTGGGGAAGGATGGATCACCACCTTTGGAAAGTGGTAGGTCTACTGCATGCTTCCAGATTTTGGGTACAGTGGCTGTGGTGAAGGAAAGGTTTAGGATGTTGGCCAACGGGGTGGCTATAGCTGGGGCAGAGAGATAAGGGAGCTTCGGGTCCAGACCATCAGGGGAGCCTCCTTTAGTAGGGTTTAGAGCAAGAAGGGCATTCACAGTGTGAGTAGGGGAGACTTTTGAGAAAGGGAAAGCTCTTTTGTGTAGGGCTTCATTTTGTGGTGTAGTGGTATTTGCATGGGAAGGGGAGGGGAGGGTGGAAGAAGGGAAAGAAGCAAGGAGGGTGAATGCACAAGAGGTAAAGTAAGAATTAAATTTGGTGGTGACTACCAGGTGGTCGGAGACCAAGGCATTGTTAACCTTAAGGAGAGGGGGAGGTGATTTACATGGGGTGGAGAATAGAGCATGGACAACCTTCCAGAATTTGGGAGGGTTGTCAATGTTGGATTGAAAAGTGTTTTTAAAATATTCAGCTTGCTAATCTAACAGTCTTTGTGCATTGGTTGCAGAGGGTATAGTAGATCATGTGGTTATTTGGATTTTTTAATACTTTGTGTTTTTTCCAGGCTAGGTCGTGAGCCCATCAGAATACTAGAAGCTCTGGGGTGATCCAGGGGAGGTGGTTGCCTCAGACCCTGGAACGTCTAATGGGGCCATAAATGTTCTAAGCGGTAATGAATTTTTCTTTGAAGTAGTCCAGGGCATCGTCAACAGAGATGGCCGAGGAGATGGGAGACCAGTCTGTTTGTGCAAGACTGAGAAGTCACTTCTTGACTGCATCGATCCTTAGAATCAGCCTTAGTATGTACCCCAGATTTTGTACTCTTGCTGGCAGTTGGTTGAGCAGAGTCTGAAAGTAACTCATGCACAATGTGTCATCCAGAAGCTTGTGGTGTTCCCATTTTTCTCCACATACCATAAGGATGTCTGTGATGAGGGCTCCTTACCTGCACATGCACAGCATAATTAATTTCCTCACCACTAATGTGAAACCAAGTGGTACATAATTGCTAGCCTCTTCCCAATCCCAGGATCATTTCCGTTGCCCTGCATTGTACCCTCTCCAGTAGCTTGATGTCCCTTTTTCAAGTAGGGGCACCTGTACTGCATGTAGTACTCTAAATGTGGCCTCAACAGGGACCTGTACAGGGGAGGGATGACTTGCCCTCTTCTAGAAGTAATTCCCCTTGCAATGCACCCCAGCATTCTGTTGGTCTTTGCTGCCGCCTTCATGCACTGGGCTGAGTAGTTCATTTCCCCTGTTACCAGTACACCCAGATCCTTCTCCACTGATGTGGATAACTGCACTCCCCCAACCAGTAACTATTTCAGGGGTTCCTGGCTACCAAGTGCATTACTTTGCACTTCTTGTCATTGACCCCAAGTTGCCATGTACTAGACCATTCCTCCAGTCTTGCCAAATCCTCCCAGAGTATTCTATCGCCTTCTCACCCATCCACCTCAGCACAGATCTTGGTGTTGTCGGCGAAGAGACTGATCTTATTCTTTATCCCATCTGCAATCGGCAATGAAAACCTTAAACAGCACTGGTCCTAGCACCGAGACCTGTGGGACCCCACTTGTTACCACCCTGGGCTTTGATACTTTAGCCCCCTTTACTACCTTCTGCTGTCTATACTATAACCAGCTCCCAATCCATCTAACCAGTTTTATTCCCTCTCCCAAGTTGCTCAATTTGCTGGTCAGCCTACCATGTGGCACTAAATCAAAGGCCTTGTTGAAGTACAGGTAAAGGACATCCACTGCATAACCCTTGGCCAATGCCCATGTCACCTAATTGAAAAAGTCAACCACGTTCATCTGGCATGATCTGCCCAAGACAAAATTCGTGTTGTCTGCCAACCTAGAAATCATTATCCTCCAGAAATGTTACCAGTCTTTCCTTGAGGATAGTCTCCATTAACTTTCCTACAATTGTGGATAGACTCACTGGTCTGTAGTTCCCTGGTTCGTCCTTGGGCCCACTCTTATAAATGGGCACCAGATACACCACCCTCCAGTCCCTGGGCACACACCTGGTTTCCAGAGAGGTGCTGAACAGGTCCACCAATGACCCCATCAGGACTTCTGCCAACTCTCTCAGCACTCTAGGATGAACTCCATCTGGCCCAGGTGCCTTTTCTACCCTCTCTGTGATTTCCACATTTGTGATCTCCTCCCCACCGTCACCGAATGTGGGATTTCAGAATAACTCAAAAAGGCAGACAAAACTTTGGGGCATAAAACACGCCCAAAAGCATTTATTATTTTATTTTCAACTCCAAATAAATAATTCAATGGATACAGAAAGCAAAAGAAAATGAGGTTAGCAATCCTCAACACAGCATGGCTTAATTTCAGCATCTCCTCGGGGGAACTGAGACAGTGCTTGTTCAAGCACATCCAGATGGTCTTACACCTTCCACAGCCAGTACCCAACTGACCATCCTATCTAAAGGACTTTATTCCTTTTAAACCTGCCTGCATTTTATTGAGTGCCAGACTCGTGCTTTCAGTCTGCCAAGGCGGTATCCGTATCCTTATCTCTTCTTTCAGACACTCAGGCTGTTTCACATTACAACCAATTATGTGCTATAAACATGCAGCTCATAAACGGGGGACAAGAAAAGTAAAAAGGGATAAGCAAAGGATAAGACTGTGCTGCAAATGGCCAGTCCAACAGTGAAATTTAGGAGAGAGGGAAAAATTAATAGAGAGATAGCAAAGGGTGAAAGGAATGGGGGGGGGGATTCAAACTACTTACGAGGGTACTTTTTCTAACATGGGGTCACCCTGTCATACATCCCCCCCACACAAGAGGGCAATCAACCTACAGTTGACCAACACCTACCAGCACCCTGGAAGGGTTGGAACTTCGGCCCACCTTCACCTGAAACTCCTCCCCAGGGTCCCTTTAATCAGCAGCATTTGCTAACTTTACAGTGTGGTCAATCAGAGTTACACACACAATACATTAACCTGGGGCTGATACTAAAAAAAAAAATGGCTAAGTACCCACATACATTTTCTACTAATGCATAACATTATCACTATCTGGTACATATAAAAAAGAGAAAGAAACATAAACAGCAGTCTTATGCTGACCATCGACTTCCTCTACCTAAATATATGGGCGGCCGTACAGGCCTGTACCCTACCTTTCTCTGAGGCAAATCATACCCAGCTCTAACCCCACTCAGACTCATTGGTTCTACTCTGGGGCCCCATCTTAGGTTTCACCCCATATTTAGATCCTCCATGACCCTAGGTTACTCTTCTCATTTCATTTAATACAGTATAGACATTCCTTGCACATTATACATTTCTTGTAATCATTTCATGCATGTATCAATACTTGAGGGAAAACCCAGGACACTCAAACATTTGGTCATCTCATGTGGGTCATAACAGCCCCCAGAAGTAATCTCAAAACCTTTCAAGCTGAAAACCAAACAGCCAGTTCCTAACCTCTGTGGTGTCATTAGTCATAAACATCTATGCATTTGTTCAGAAGTGTACCAAGGTTAGGCATTAGCTACCACCTTGTACCTTCTGCTCTATGTGGGAGTCTCCCCCCTCTTCCAAGGGTGCCATTTCTTGTGGTTGTCCACCCTTTGGGTTACTCCTCCCATACACCTTTTAGGTACCTGTAACTGAGGGTACCCAGCACCAGCCTTCAAAAAGACAGCCACCTGCTTATACATCCCTGGCCAGTAGTAGAAAGGGGTTATTTGCACGAAGACCTCCCCATGGCTCAAGGGCCTAAAACGACTGGAGCAGACAGTCTCTATCACTGAATTCCTATAGACCATGGGCACTGTGGAGGGTTTGTGGGATAACAGATGGACCAGACACTGAACTTCAGGTTCAACACATAATCTCTGTGTGATGTTGATTCAAAATACAGGAAATAAGCTTCTGCAATGCCATATTCCTTCTTCAGTACATCAGTTGTTGGATTGAAAGGTGTTTCTAAAATATTCAGCAACAGACTACGTATGTCCTTTCTCTGCACTTAGCCAGCACCAACTGACACTGATCTCTAATCTAAACATTTTAATGAAAATGCTTCATCCCTTTGGGGGCCTTGTTTGCTTAGGTAGTGGAGGCTCAAAAAGAAAAAAAAAACAAAGCAAGCTATAGACAAAGAACCTCAAAGCAGAATCACTGAAAAAAGGGTTACCTCAAAGGGCATTGGCAACAAGTCAAGTTTCAAAGAAATACAACCGTGTAGATACTTCCACAATGCAAAGCATCATGGGATATATGCAAATCAACATGACATTTCAGACTTGTTCAGTTTACAACAATTTACATGCATTTTAAATAGCACAACTAACTTAATTTCTATAATAGTTGCCTAGTATTTTTTACCATTATCAAAAACACCTAGTGTCATGGTATTACATACTAACATACTAATTGCCAGCAGATTAGGCCTTATGGTCTATCGAGTCTGCTCGAACCTCAGATCCCTAGTTGGGAGCTGAGGCCCTCTCCCCCCCTTGTGTTCCAGAAACTCCTATCATCCATCCCCACTCCCCTGGGCCAGGCCATCTTCTGATAAATCTGCTTTCTGTGTCTGTCCCACCCTCTTTTGAAGCCCTCCACTGTGGATCTCTGAGCCAGCTTGCCAGGCAGCGCATTCCAAGGGTCCACCACCCTCTCAGTAAAAAACCTCCTCCTCTTTTCCCCTCTCACCCTTCCACATTCCAACTTCAAACCATGCCCTCTGGTGATACCTCCCTGCTTTAGTCTAAAATCATTGCCAGAGTTACCATTTTGAACTTTGGTTTCAAAAGATGCTTGTTCAGATATCTGAGATCTAAAATGGGCCGCCACTCTCCTGTCTTTTTTGGGGTAAGGAAGTATCTGGAATACAGACCCCTGCCCTGATGCAGGGGAGGAACCCTTTCTACTGCTCTGAGAGCTAACAGGGATGAGACCTCTGTTTACAGAGCGAGGGTCTCTGAAACACTTGCAGGTAGAAAAAGTCTGCTTCTCAACTTGGGAAACTTTCTGAAGCTGAGAACCAGACCCTGGCATACTACTTCCAGAACCCACTTGTCTGAGGTTAAAGAAGCCCAATTCTGACTGAAGTAAGCCAGCCTGCCCCCCACTGGTACAGGAGAATCGGCCCTGGGCACCCCATCAGGGTGCCTGTTTCACAGGAGCTTTAGGCTGGGGGGTGGGAGCAGGTCTGCCCACCCCTCGTCTGCCCCTGCCTCTGAAGAAGCCCCTCTGAGCATAGGCAGAGGAGGCCTGAGTCTGGTAGAAAGGCCTGTGAAAAGGCCTACCCCTACCCCTGGGGGCATGCCTTTGAGGAGTGGCTTGCCGCTCCTTAGCCTGGGCACTCTTGTAAGTAGTCCTATATTCAACCATCTTCTTCATGTAGTTCTCTGTCTGCTCTCCAAACAGAGAATTTCCCACCACAGGAAAATCCATAGCCTTAGTCTGGGTATCCTGTGACAAACTAATACACCTGAGCCAGGCCAGTCTACTAAAGCTAGATATGGCCATGACCCTAGAAGAAACATCATTAACATCCACAGCAGCATGAAACTGAACCTTAGAGGCTTCAATGCCATCAGCAGCCACCTGTTCTAGTTCACTAGCCAGCTGGCCATGGGCCTCTTGGCCACTTGCATAACAGTATCCCATCTAGATTTCTGATACCTAGCTACATAAGCCATATAATTTGCTTGCCTGAGTCCCAGAGAGGCTGCCATATACTGCTTTTTGCCATGGCATCAATCTTCCTGGAATCCTTGTCAGGAGGATGTGAAGCCAAGGAATATTAGCTTTATCACAGGCAGCAGCCTGAACTACCCCAACATGACTGCATTGCTGAGAAAGGAATTCTGTATCAGGGCCTGACAATGTATACCTTCTGTCCATCTTTTTATCTACAGGAGACACAGAATTAGGAGCTTTTAAAATTTTAATTGTTTGTTTCCTAAAGACTTATGTAAAGGAATAGACAATCTCCTAGACTCTGGAATATCCATCATTTCTACAAAATCAGGCTCCTCTTGCTCATCCACATCCTCTTCTAAAGGAAGCTGGAGGGTTTCAGCAACTGTTTTATAAAACATAAAATGAGATGGGGACTCAGACAGCATAGGGGGAGATTTTAAAGGTCTGTCTGGGGAGATGTCCGGTTCAATGGGCACACCCAGAGCTTCCCAGCCACATTCATACTGTTCATAATCCTCCTCCCCCTCCTCTGGTTCATAAAATTCCTCAATATCATAATCCTGAACCACTGGGACCGGACGAACCGACCTTTTACCAGATAGTGGTGGTTCAGATGGACCCTGAGACAGTGACTGGACAATTTGTATGGCTTTTACTATCTCTGCAGCAGTTGGAGAAGGAATTTTGGACTCCAGACCTGCTGATTTTCTTGTTTTCTTTACTGGAATTGGTTCCTCAGAACCAGCTTTTCTTTGCCGAGGAAGTCTAGCCCTGGTCAGAGACATCCCTCTGGTTCGGTTGGCACCGAACCGGGCTGGCCATCGGGTCAGCGGACTTTTGGCCTCTCGTTCCCTGAGCCTGCCCAATCTTTTTCCAGGGTGGCTGCAGGAAATTCTACATACCTGGCAGTCTGACTGGAGGTGGTCAAACCCCAGACAATAAACACATGTGGTGTGTGGGTCAGCCTTGGCAAAGACTTCCCCACAAACATCACAGTGTTGAAACCAGTGAGCCCGGTTTTCTTTTGGGTTTCTCAGACATAATGCCAGCCTAACCAAAAACTTGCCCTTTTAACGGCAGTGCGGGCAAGACACCCTTATCAGTTCCTAACCGTACGCCGTATTGAAAAACCACAATAAATCCGTTTTTTTTAGAACCGATAAGAACCGAACCGACTCTAAAATAGTAACTTTTAGTTTTAAATGAGTTTTAAACCCACTGATCGGTTCAAAACCAAACCGATAACTACAAGTTCCACACAGACAAAACCTTCATTTACTTACGGTTACCACAGATAGAGCTTGAACCGAACGGTTTTGGTTAAATAAAACTATTCTCAGTTAAATCCAACTGAGAAAACACTTTTAAACCGAGAAATGAACCGAGCAGAAGGAGAAATCTCCGGAGCGACTGTTCACTGAGGCGGAGTAAAGAATCTGACAGTTCAAGTTTGAAATGACACAGATAGAGCTGCTCTCGTGCCAAAATTCTATTTTGGAATGGTTTTAACCATTTCACTCTGGGGCAGTTCTAGAGCTGGATCAAACTGCTAATGTCTATAATATAGCAAGACTTCATGTTGTTTGAAACTCGGAAGGCGGCACTGTGTGCTTTGGGCCCTTGTGCTTTCTGCTGCATTTCCTTTTGAGGCTGGGGGGCCTGGTTTTTATTAAAACCTCCTCTGCCTTTGCCTCAAAAGGACTGACAGTTGTGAAATTGGCACTTATTAACACCCCCCCTCCTGAGAAGGGGGCGAGAGCAGGTCGAGCCAATTTAATGGCAGACCTAGTCTTTTGTGTTGCCTCTAGAGCTTGTTCTACTTGAGGACCGAAGAGAGACACACATTTGAAGGGTAACACCATGACCTGTTGCTGGGCATCATTCATGAAGCCTGAAGTGTGCAGCCAGGAGTGATGGCAGGTACAAATGCCCGCTACCGCTTGGGAGGCAGTATCGAAAGCGTCCATAGCTACTTTAACCTGCTGGTTGTTGGACTCGATATCCCTGGTTATGGTTTGAAGAAGCTCTGAATTAGTGTCCAACTCCAGTAGAGCTTCTACCATTTGTTTGAGTGCATGCCAAAGAACATACTCATATTGAGAGAAATAGCCCTGGTAGCTGGCAATACACATACCCAGGGTGGATGCAGCAAAGACTCTCTTACCTAAAGTATCTATCTTATGAGATTCTTTGTTTATGAGTCAGGCTGTAGTAGCCTGAGGGAGGATGACCTTATCATTCTCTGCCAAGACTACAATAGGGTCCACAAAGGCTTGGGAGGCCGAATGGTTCGATCTTTGGGAGCAGCATACTTTCTATCTATGGACTTAGCCACAGAAGGAATGAGAGTGGGATTATTCTATACCATTTGAGAAAGTGTCTCAAAGGAAGGCTGTACCAGGGGAGTTAAATCCATAGGGATCTCCAGGACATGAAGGTATTGGAGCCTTAAAAGCTTCCCAGGATCGATATCTGTAGTCTGGAGAGAAAGAGTGGAATTCAAATTTTTCAGCAGAGACTTAAATGACAGGTCTTCGACCACAGGCTCTGCAATAGGATTAGATCCTGTTCCTTCCACATCATCACCCAGTCTAAGGTCTGGGTCAGGCTCAATATCATCTCCTGACAGCCCAGGAGGGACTGTATGGACAGGAAAGGAGTGAAAATCAGAAGGAAAAAAGGAAGGAAAAGGGTTTGGAGTAGAGAAGCCTTGAAGACTGGAAGATGTCACACCAAGCCTCGGCACCAAAGAAGAGCACAGTGCCGCCATGACCCAGCGCAGCGTATGGCACCTACACAGCCCTCGGCACCGAGGATGGTGCTGAAAGGCTGCATGGCATTGAGGACGGCGCCGACAATCCCAGCGGTGCTGAGGAAGGTGCCAACAGATGCAACAGTGCCAAGGACGGTGCCGAGCGACCCATCGATGCCGATGGTGCCGAAACCAACACAGGGCTCTGAAAACTAGGATTTGAGGAGGAAGAAGGAAGAATACCAGGAGATAGAGGCATCAGTGTAGCCCTCTGCACTGCAGCTATGTGAGGGGGGAAAACACCTGAGCGAGGAGTCGAAGGTATGGAAGAAGGCACTGCATGACTAAGGAGGCCCAACCGCCCTACCTGGTCCCCCAAAGCATCCATGGGCCCTTGAGTGACCGGGCCAGGCAGCTGGACCAACCTCTGAGCCAATTGCTCCATCAGTGCGGCCCACTGATGAAACTGCTCATCTGAAGCCCTACCAGAAGGTGGGGAAGGGCTCAGTGTTGAAGAGGTCATTGACCAGAAACAGAAACTGGCAACTCCGGAGGAGGAGACCATCAACTGACCCCAATGACCGACCATTGATGCGCAGACAAATCAGAGGGCGACCTCGATTGATACCTTCTCTTTTTTGGCCTGTGGGCCGAAGAAGAGCTCAAGACCAAAGGGTGCCAAGAATGTGACCGTTTTATTTTATACTTCTGGGGGGACCGCCCCTCCCCTCGGGCATTGGACCATCCGTTGTCGACCCCCTCCTCCAGAGAGGGTGGCAGACTGGACCCAGCCCGGGCTGACTGAACAGCTTTCATACAAAGTCTCCCTACTGTCACCTGACCTACTCATGGTCGACTCCATCAATGTAGGCTGAGACTTCTTTCTTTAATGATAATAAATTATAGTAAGTGGTACTCATTCGAGAAATACTACAAAATGATAAACTGAAAACTATGCTGTTAGTTTGAAGTTTGACTCCCGGTTGGCGAGCGACATTGTCACTGTAGTGGAACTGAAGCAGTTGGAGGGTCGATGCCAAGATAGTCATTGACGCATGAGCTGAGGCTTCCAGTGCCGCTCCTCACAGCTTCATTTCTGGTGCCGACCCTCTTGCAAAAAAGTTTGCTCCCACTGGGTCCTAGTGCCTCCAGCATAGATCCCATCAGTGTGAATGGGTGGTGGAAACTTTATGTCCAGGAAGATCCACAAACCTCTTTTTACATCCAGAGAATGAAGGGTACACTCTCTCTGGAAGTTAGCAAAGTGGGTAGGAAGGACTAAAGGTTGATTCAGATGAAATTCTTAGACAACTTTAGGAAGGAACTTAGGATGAGTCTTAAGAACTACTTTGTCCATGTGAAATACAGTATATGGGGAGTCTGTGACCAAGGCCTGTATTTCTGATACTCTATGAGCAGAAGTAATGGCCACCAGGAAGGCCTTCTTCCAAGTGAGGAATTTCAACTCGTAAGTAGCTAGAGGCTCGAAAGGTTTATGATTGAGCATGTCTAGCACAAGGTTAATGTCCCAGGCTGCAACTGGACATCTAATAGGAGGTCTGGTATGCAGAATGCCCTTAAGAAACCAATTAACTACAGGTAGCTGAGCCAAAGACATAGAAAGTGCTGGCCCATGATATGCTGAAATTGTACAAAGACGAACTTTGACTGTGGAGTATTGCCGACCTGTGTTTGGGAGGTCTAAGAGATACTCCAAGACTTTATTCAGTGGGCAGGAAAAAGGATTCCAAAAGGATTTGGCACACCAGATCGAGAAACGCTTCCATTTAGCTGTGTAGGCTTTTCTGGTGGCCAGATTGTGTGCAGCTAAAAGAATATCTGAAATTCTATGAGAAACATTAAACCTGTTTAGCTCTATCTCCTCAGGAGCCAGGCATGGAGGTGAAGAGATCTCAGGTTGGGATGAACTACTGGGCCCTGGGTCAGAAGGTTCATCTGAAGCGGAAGTGGTTTTGGAGAGGTTTCTGATAGCCTGTTGATCAGAAGAAACCAAATCTGACAAGGCCAGAATGGGGCAATGAGAATCATTCTGCCCCTGTGCCTCCAATTTGAGCAGTACTCTCTGAACTAGGGGAAGAGGAGGAAATGCATGAAGAAAGCATTTTGTTCACTGCAGCCTGAATGCATCATGACAAAAAATGCCCGGTCCTGGATTTCTGGAGCAGAAGAGAGGCAGTTTTGCGTTGTGTATGGACATAAAAAGGTCCAGGTCCGGAGTTCCCCATTCCTCAAAGAGTGACTGAACGACAGTTAAATCGAGAGACCACTCGTGAGGATCTATCTCTGTTCTACTGAGACAGTCAGCCAGTTCATTTTGTACTCCTGGCAAACAGACCACCTAAATCAGAGTCTTATGCTCCAGTCACCATTCCCACACTCTCATAGCTTCCCTGCATAATGGGTAAGAGTGTGCGCCACCCTGTTTGTTGGTGTCATACATCACTGCCTTGTTGTCCATTTGATGGAGAATGGTCTTGTGACAGAGTATGTCCTTCAAAGCCTGGACTGCATAGAGGATAGCCCTCATTTCCAGAATGTTTATGTGGAGTTGAGACTCATCCTGAGTCCACGTGCCCTGGGTGTGGAGATCCTGGCAATGAGCTCCCCAAACCATCAGGGGCACATCCATGGTAATGGAGATCTGATGATCCAGAGGGGCAAAGGGATATCCTTCCAGAAGGTTGTCCTCCTGAGACCACCAGGTGAGGGACCTCTTCAGAGGTTCTGTCACCTTGATGAGAAAGGACTGAGGGTGAGTGGTTGGGGACCACTGAGTACTGAACATCCACTGAGTGGTTCTCATGTGGACATGAGCCAAAGGTCCAATGAACACAGAGGATGCCATGAGACCCAGCACCCGCTGCATCGACAGAGCTCGAACTGAGCTGTGTCCTCTGATGAAGTGGGCCATCTGTAGGATATCACTCCTTCTGTCCTCCGGAAGAACAGCTTTTGCACAGGAAGTGTCCAGAAGGATTCTTATGAAGAGGAGCTTCTGGGAGGGCTGCAACTGTGATTTTTTCAGGTTCAGCAGGATTCCCATGGATGTGAGGAAGTCTGAGGCTGTGGTCATGGCCTCAAGAGTCTCTTGCCTGGAGGGACTTGCTAGAAGCCGGTCATCCAGCTATGGGAATACTTGGATTCTGATTTTCCTTAGATGCACCGTGAGAACTGCACAGCACTTTGTAAAAACTTGAGGCACCAAGGATAGCCCAAAGAGCAGGACTCTGAATTGATAGTGTTGACCCAACACCATGAACCTTAGGTATTTGTGGTGATTTGTGTGTATGAGAATGTGTTGGTAGTCATCCTGCATGTCCAGAGAGGCTAGCCAATCATGTTGATGAAACAAAGATAGAAGGGTACCCAGTGATATCATCTTGAACTTTTCCTCATGGAGGAATTTGTTTAACTTTCTGAGATCAAGAATAGGGCACACACTGCCAGTTTTCTTTGGTACCAGAAAGTAATGGGAGTAGAAACCTGTGTTTCGTTGATCCAGTGGAACTACTTCTACTGCCCTGTTGTTCAGAAGGCCTTGCACCTCGGAAGCAAGAAGGTCTGACTGTGCCACAGATAGCCTGGGCTGCTGCTTGGGAGGATGATCCGGAAGGCTTTCTGACAGATTGAGAGAGTACCCCTCACGGATTATCCTGAGGACTCATTTGTCTGATGTTATAGATTTCCATTGGTCATAGAACTGAGTCAGACGTCCTCCTACTGCTGAGGAAGAGTCCCCCTCAGACAGCTGAGGTGGGACCTGGGCCAGAAATTCAGAAGGTGGCACCTGGCGGTTTTGGGCCCTGTACTTTCTGCTGCATTTTCTTTTGCGGCTGAGGAGTTTGGCTTCTGTTAAAACCTTCTCTGCCTTTGCCACAAAAGGACTGACGGTTGTGAAATTGATGCTTGTTCCCACTTCCTCAAGAGGGAGAGGGTGGGGGTCTAGCTGTCTTAATGGCAGACCTAGTCTTCTAAGTGCTTGCTCCACCTGAGGCCCAAATAGATACATACCATCGAAGGGTAAAGCCATGACTTTTTGTTGGGCGTCATTCATAAAGCCTGAAGTACACAGCCAGGAATGGCGATGGGTGCAAATGCCAGCTGCCACCACCCTGGAAGCAGTATCAAAAGCATCCATTGCAGCTTTAATTGGATGATTATTGGACTCGATACCTCTAGAAATGGTCTGTAGTAGCTCTGAGTTAACCTCTGACTCAGGCAGAGCTTCTACTGTTGCTTTGAGTGAATGTCAAAGAACATACTCGTATTGAGAAAAATAACCCTGGTAACTAGCAATACGCATGCCCAGGGTTGAGGCAGCAAAGTCTGTCTTACCCAAGGTGTCTATCTTGTGAGATTATTTGTTTATAGGACAGGATGTTGATTCCTGAGGGAGGACAGACTTACCATTCTCTGCCAGGACCATTATGGCATCAGCAAAGGCTTGTGAAGCCTAGATGGGGCAATCCTTGGGAGGGGCATATTTTCTATCTATGGACTTGGCCACAGAGGGAAAAAGAGCTGGATTCTTCCGCACCATCTGGGAAAGAGTCTTGAAAGAGGGCTGTACCAGAGAGGTTAAATCCATAGGGATTTCCAGAACATGTAGATACTGGAGGTGCAGAAGCTTCCCAGGATTGATTTACATGGTCTGGAGAGAAAGAGTAGAATTTAAATTCTTGAGCAGAGACTTACAGGAAAGGTCTTCAACCACAGGCTCTGCAGAAGGATTGATCCCTGCCCCCAGGGCAGAGTTGACATCAAAATCATCACCCATCCAAAGATCAGGATCAGGCTAAATATCATCTCCTGACAGTCCAGGGGGGACTGTATAGACAGGAAAGGAGTGAAAACCAATAGGAAGAAGAAGAGGAGACAGAATCGGTATCGAGAACCTCTGGAAACCATGCAGCACTGCCGATGCCCCGGCACCACTGAAGAGAGTGGCGCCGAGTACAGATACAGTGCTGACACCGAAAGCAGTGCCGCATGTCACACCAGAAGGGTGCGTGGCACCATGCACGGTGTGAACATCACCCCTAGCATTGCAGGCAATGCCAAAAGGGGATGCGGCACTGTGCACGGTCCAACACCACACATGGCACCGCAAAAAAAAAAACTGTGCTGGAGAAGCCAGCACCGCAGGCTGCTGCACCACCGGAGAAGTCTGTGAACTATGATTTGAAGTAAAAGAATGAAAGATGGCATAAGATAGAGGCATTGGTGTGGACCCCTGCACCGCAGCCATGTGAGGGGGATAGACACTGGATTGCAGAGTCAATGGCATCAAAGGAGGCACTGCATGACTAGGAAGTCCTAACTGCCCTGCCTGCCAATCCAAAACTGACAGGCCCGAAGGCCCCGGCGACAGACTGGCTGGTTCAGGTAGCCGGGCAACCTCCGAGCCCACTGCTCAAAAAGAGTGTCCCAATGGCGAAAGTACTCACCAGAAGCCTCTCCAATAGGTGGAGATGGGCTCTGGTGTCGAAGAAGCTGGCCACCAGAGACAGAAACCAGCATCTCCAGAAGAGGCGGAGACTGGCCTCTGACTCTGAAAACCGACCGTCTACGTGCAAATGTACCAGAGAGCGACCTCGAGTGATGCATTTTGTTCTTCGATCGTGCGCCAAAGAAGAACTCGAGGACAAACGGTGCCAAGAATGGGACCATTTCTTTTTATGCTTTCGGGGGACTGCCCATCCCCTCGAGCACTGGGCTGTCTGTTGTCAGACCCCCCCTCCAGAGAGGGTGGCGGATCAGACCCAGCCTGGTTGACTGAACAGCTTTCATGCGAAGTTTCCCTACCATCACCTGCCCCACTCATGGTCAACTCCACCCATGGAGGGCTTAAGACTTCTTTCTTGTACAAGTAAGTATATTTTATTAAGATGTACTCAGTACTATTCAAGATAATATACAAAATAATAAAACTGAAAACTGAAACTAGGCTGCTATCCGAAGTATGATTCCCAGCAGGTGAGTAACATCATCACTGAAGTGCACTCGATGGTGGGAAAAAGGAACTGAGGTGGCTGGAGGGTCGATGCCTAGATGGTCTATACCATGCGAGCCTAGCTCACGGTGCTGCTCCCTCGTGGCTCCATCCTGACGCCGGCTCTCCTGAAAAAGTTTGGCTCTCACTAGGTCCTAGTGCATCCGGAGTACTCCCATTAGTGTGAATGAGTGGTGGAGACTTTATGTCCAGGAAGATCAATCTTTTTTCGCAATAAACTGTGAACCAATAAGTGTTAAGCTATAATGATTTACCCTACATGATTGAAGGTCATTATTGATGGGACACAATATACAGTATGTATAACACCTTTGAAGAAGCCAAAAAAGACTTCAGTGTGAAACTGCCTGGCATTTTCTAAAATGTATGATGTTATACAGCATTATAATTAAGGAGTATTGCTAGCTGGGGGTTGGGAGAGATTACAATAAACAGAGGGATTTCAAGGCTGTCCATAGGGACAGCAAAGGAATTATTTTCTATTTTTAATGGTTAGAATATATATTTCAGAAGGGACATGGAGAGTGGATGGATGGCTGAGAGGAATATGGAGGGGTAAAGGTGTATGTGTTTGAGGGGGATTAGCTTCCTAACTTTTTTTTTTTACAGATTGTTATTAAGTGTTTTGGACCTTTCCATGTCCCTGCATTTTATTTCCATTGTTCTCTTATGAGTAATTATGCTACAATAGTTAAATGTGCATCATTAAGTGTAAATGGACTAAATTCACCAATTAAGAGATCAAGGATTCAGGCATACTTGAATAACTTAAAGCCAATATAATTGCCTTACAAGAAACCCATCAGGATATTGCCGAATCAAAAAAAAAAGGATCTCACATATTTAGTTTTCCCCAGGTAGTAAAAAAAAGTGCAGGAGTGACAATATTAATTAGAAAAACATCTCAGATTTCAGTATGATAAAAAATGGACTGATAAGGAAGGGAGGGTTCTTCTCTTAAACGGCAAGGTACAAAAGTGTATGACAACAATAGGTTCTGAACATGGCCCATTTGAAAATTATAACTCATTCTTAGCACAAATAAATCATAAATAATGAAAGAGTGATTGAAATTCAAGTGACCATTGTTATACTAATGGGAGATTGCAATTCGTAAATGAATCCATACTTAGATAAAAATAATAAGAGCTCCTCCAATAATAAATTAATCTTTCACCTCTTAGCCAACTTTATTGAGGCTAATGATTTAGTTGACCCTTGGAGAATTAATAACCCAAATGTTCATGGGTATATTCACAAGGATAAGAAAAATAAAAGCTTTTCATGAATCAATTACATATTTATAACGAAAACACTTATGCCTTTAATTATAATCATCTCTAATAGATCTATAATTTACTCGGATCATGATGTGGTCAAAATGAGCATATATTTAAAAACTAATCCTATTAAAGCAACTAGAATATGAACTTTCAATAATGAGTTATTTAAAAATGAAGAATTTCTAACTAAAATTAGGTAGGTAATACAAGAGTTTTGTTTTTTTAATTATGTGTGTCAGCAATATATTTTCATCTCTTTGGGATACATTTAAATCTGTGCTCAGAGGAAGCATGCGTATCCCATTAAGCATGGATCAATAAGCAGAAATTGCTTAAGAACAAACAAATCAACCAATGACTGAAATAATTAGATGGTTTAGTGACACAAATCCATAATAAATATTTTTCAGAATGGTTAGATTATAGATTAAAGTTTCAGGAAAGGTTAAGTGCAGAAACTGCCGAAAAGATATGGATGGTTAAGAGAGCAAGATATCAACATGGGGACAAATCAGGCAAGTTATTAGCCAACCTACTAAAAAAAAGTTTCTTATCAACAATTCCATACTCAGATTGATGATCCACTTCTCTCTCTCTCTATATATATATATATATATATATATATATATATATCCTATATGACTTTATATGTAACTTTTAAAATTATTGAAAAAAGGTTAAAAGATATGGTTCTGATTTTTCAGTCCAACTAAATAAAGAACAACTTCTTGCATTTTTGAACAAAAATATTTGTCAGAATGTTACTGTAATATATTTAAGTCACATAAAATAACTAAGACCAGACAGTATAAAAGCTGGAAAAAGAACTAGGGTGCCACTTACGAGATACCCAATGGAAGGAGATCTGGACTGGTATGAATAAGAATATTATTTCAGCAAAAAAAATTGTTCTGTACAAAAAAAATAATTAATACAGCATACATTACCATGAAAATTATCATTAAAATAAATACATCATACAGTAACCTTTGTTGGCATGGTTATACAGGAATTGAAACCATTTTTCATAATTTTTGGGAATGTCCAATTATTAATAGTTGGTGGAATTTTGGTGCAAACCATTTAATTCTATTAGTGGAATATAGTATTCCCTGTACTCCAAATATCCATATATTTAACCTTTTCAATTCATCGGAGGTAACACATAATCAAGGTAAAGCGTTGTACTTGGGTACTTTAGCAATGACAAGAATAATACTTAAATACTAGAACAGCCAAATCCCCCTCAAAAAAAAAACATTGAATAAGAATGGTAGCACATTTTAAAAGAGACCTTAATGTTTGAGAAGTTAGGGTATGTCATAGAAGACTCAGATAACTTTCAAAATGAGTCATTGAGAGAACTAATGCTATTATTTCCACCTTTACTTCAGGTATAACATTTATGTGACTTTGGGGAAGTGTGGGAAGGGGCAGGGCAGGGCAGGGCAGGGAGGGAATGGGGATATGTTAGTTTCTCCTCCTTGGTTAACACATATTATTTATCTTTCTTTACTGGAACAAACAAAAAAGTACTTTATTAAGAGGACTGGATGATGTAAGTGCTTTATGTTAAATCTCTGATGAACTACCAAGTACTCCTAATCAAGAGGATAAAGCTGTTTATTTGGTATATTTATAAGATATTGTCTCTAATAAGAATGTCTTTACTTTTTTGTAATCCAAGCATTGCAAAACATAATAAAATGTATAAAAAAGTACTATAAAAAAGTTCTGTACAATGCTCTAATGAACAATCTGTGCATTTACAAGAGCGTGATAGATCCCTTGCTGTGCAATCAGCTGGCTGTGACTCCCTTGTTCTGCAACTCTTCCATTCTGAATCACTGCTATGATGTCAGCATTTTGAACTGTAGTCAAGCGGTGAGCGATAACTATGCAGGTTCGACCCTGTCTAGCTTCATCTAATGCCTGCTGGACAATCTGTATGGAGAAAATTTTAAATACTCTGTAAGACAAGTTTCTCCAGTATTAAAATACAATAGTTTCTTGCAAAACAATTCCTTTGAGTCAGTCATTCTTATGTGTTATAGTCAGTGCAAAAAAAAAAAAACACGTTAAGGAACAAGTAAAGGTTTATTATTAAAGAGAAAAAAGTAAGGAAATGTAATACAGAGATTTTTAAACCCTAACTATGCCTATCCCCAAACCACCCCCTCATGAACCCCACCAAAATGAATGCCAGTTCACAATCCAAGTTTCAAACAGAGGCTTAAATATCATAAATAAACAACACAGCATGAGGAATACAATTTCAGTCCATGATGAACACTGCACTCGGGTTGTAAAACCCAGGGCCACAGGATAACACACTTTGGGGCAATGCCTGTGTGTGTGTGTGTGTGTGTGTGTGTGTGTGTGTGTGTGTGTGTATGTGTGTGTGTTACTCATAAAGCAATTGCATCATCATACACATTGTCCCAGACCTGTAGCAAAGCAGAAGCAATGTCACACACTGCCACAGGCCCAAATACTGCACCTTTATTACTCACAGTACACAAGTTCAGGGTTCATTAAAGGGTTTAACTGTATTTTTCATAAAGCTGTGTGAACGTGGGGATTTTCAGAGTGCAGAGCAAGGGCTGGTGGCAGGGCGGGGGAACATATGGGAGGGCAGAATCAGGGTGGTGAAGTCACAGAGATGTCCAGGAAAATACTGGGACCAGGATACGAGATTCCCTGCCTGGTTCTCATACCTAGGGCTCTGCTAATAACAAATAGGCTGGAGATAGCTAGACTGAGTGACTCTGCCTCCCACTTTGGGTTGTGCTGTGCAGTGCAAGGTCACCATGGTGAGAGAGGGTTTCACTGATGACTTCTCAGCTGACCCTAGTTGTATCATGGAAACATTGTTGGTGGATGATTCTGGCCCTGTGCCAGAGGCCTTGATTTTATAAATCACAGTTAGGTATTCTGTGATACATTGGCCAAGGTGGGATTGAAGAGTGTGTCAGGGAGCCATTTGCTTTAGTTCTGGGACTCACAGCATGCCCCAAAGAGATGACTAGGTTGCTTGAATGCATTGCTTTCAGGGCTGGGCCAGGTGCAGCTGCCAGCTAATTCTTGTATACCAGCCTTCAAAGCATGGGAGTGAGTCCTACAGGAAGTGGCAAACGTTATCAACCTGGTGATGGTGTTTCTGAGAGTGATCATTCTTGGAGATTTCAATGCCTGGGTCAATTTAGAATCTTTGCTTTTTGGCCAATAGTTCATTCAGCAAATGACGATGCTGAGCCTAGCACAGGCTTTCACCACTGGTACCCACCAGCATAGTCACACATTGGTAGTAACAAAACAAAAAAACTGTGCACTCGTACCAGGGGCACAGAGGTTTCACAAGGAATGCACTATAATCCTTCAACTTCAGTTGTTAATTTTATTAAAATGCAAGAATTCTGTGCAATTCAGTACATTCTGTACATTTGCTGGAATCCAGGGAGCCTCTGAGATATGCACTACCATCCCGGTGCTTTGACCTGCTGGTCTTTCTCAGTGGGCACCATAGATACCAGGGATTTACTAGTTGCCAAGAAGGACAGTAAGCCACATTATGATATCTCAAGCCTACAAACCTGCAAAATTCTCTCTCTTCAGGTGCCAGACCATGAGATACAGGGACCACAAGTTTGGATGTGCTAGCTGATCCTGACACTGCATCAGCAGATCCATCAGCAGTGGGAGGTCCCATGGCACTTTTACTTGCATGTGATTTATGATCAAACCTTAAAACTGTTAAGGCCAAGACAGAGCTATCTGGTTCATTCAGCTCCCATGGGAGTTCCTGAAAAATGCTCTCTGAATGAGAGAAATAAGTGAGAGGGCATAGAGAAAGTGGTTTACCCACTGCTGCCTGAATGCAACCTTATAAAAAGAACCATGCTCTAGATTTATGGAACATAAAAGCATCAGTTTTGTATTATGGAGAGATGCAGAAAGGTCCCCCTCTGGCCTGCACCAGTTGTTGAACAGAGATGGAACTACACCTTCTGTGAGAGATCACTCATGGGGGTCTGGTATTGTCAGCTGAGTCTGTCTGCCTGGACATTTTCTTCTCCTGAGAGATGTGTGGCACTGAGAAGAACCATGTATTCTAGATACAACTCCAAGACTCTCATTTGTCCTCTGTATGGAGGATAGCAGTGTGTTCCTCCCTGTTTGCGGAGGTAGAACTTGTCACACTTCTCTGTCTGGAGATGTACAATCTGGTTTCAGACTTGATCTGATACGGCTTATAGCCCATAAGGAACAGCTCTCATCTCCAACCTATCTATGTGGAGACACTGTTCTGAGTCTGACCTGAGCTCTGAGTCTGACCAAATCCCTTGGGTCTGGAGACCATGAAAGAGTACACCACATCACACTGAGGGGGCGTCTATTGACATGTCACCTGCAACTCCAGAGTCAAGAAGGGAAGAAAACAATACTCACTGTGGCAATGTTGTTTCTTCCAAGAGATCCCTCACTATGCTTATCAACTGCATCATTCCCCTTGAATGAGCTTTGCTGGAGCTTAGAATTTTATTCTAATTATAGAATGAAATTCAAACTCTGCTGTGTGGTCATGCTAACCCTCAAATTCTAATGTCAGATTTATTTCTCTGCCTGAAGAAGCAGTTGCCCCACAGTCTTCTCTTCAACTTCAGGCCAGTTTTCATATTATTATTTTGTAAAACATTTCCGTAATATACTAATGATATGCTGTATAATGAGAACTGAAATTCAATAAAAAATGTACATGAAAATGTACATGGAAAGATATGTAAGTAACATGCTTACTGTACCCGGGTGTTTTTTTTTTTTTGGTAGCATCTCTTTATTGGCATACATATCAGAGAGCTGCAACACTAAATTAAGATACTACAGTACATACATAGGGAAGTCAGCAATGGTAGAAGGTATCCCCTCCCAAACCAAGACATGTGACACATTTCATGTGAATATTTAATGAGATTAGACTGTAATTAAACAATGAGTGGATAGAGTATAGGAACATCAATGTAACAATTAATCACACTAGCACAAGGTGTGTAACTCCCCCTCCTGGCATAGCTACTTGGTCCAGGACTCTCTTCCCAACTCTGATCCTCTCCATATCATGTCTTTTAACAGAAATTTGCCACTCTGATTCCACTTTGCACATACAATAAGCAAGCTAATAGTTTGGGAAGCAGGGTGCCAATGGGGCAGTTTCCAGAGAACCCCACATTAATTCATAGTCAGCCAAGTTCTTAAGAACAAAATATTCTGTTTTATACAATCTCATAGCTTAACAGTGTTGAGACCCAATGTACTATAGTAGGTGTCTCAGACTTCTTCCAGCACTGTGCAATTACTTTTTCCCTAATTACCATCCCCAGTTTCCAAAGAGGTTGCCAGGAGACCCGGTCCTGAAAGTCTGATGATGGCAATCCCAGTAGTATTGCCTCTGTCATAGAAATCTGGAGGCAACCATTACTTTTCAGATATGTGCACAACTTCCTCCCAAAAGGGTTGAATATGGGTGTGTGACCATGTGGATAAAAGCTGTTTGCCTTTGAGGGGTTTATTCTATGGACACGGACAAGAGTAAACTACTTCCTATGAAGGAAAGAAAAAATTACTATAGTAATCTTGTTTTTTCCAAGGGAATCTTTACTGTATTCTGTCATATGCAGTTAGCCTTCACTATTCAACTGCCCTGGAAAGAAAAAAAAGAAGGAACCTATGCAAATAGTGAAATGTTGATAGGTTCGAGCTCGGTTTTCAAACTACTGTCCCTGGTTCATTCTATGTAACCATCAGATTCGTATGAAGCATGTACAAAAAAGATGCAATCTATGCTGTCCAAAAGAACTAATTCTCCCTTAAGAACCATGGTCCTCCCTCTGAATAGAGACTCTGAAAAGACTCATGTCACAGATGCCCCAAAACAACCAACATAAACAAGTTTCAACAACAAAAACATGAACAACCGGAGTGCAGTGCCCACTAGGTTCTAGTAGGGGAGGTAGGGTGGGACCTTAGAATACAGTAAAGATTCCCTTAGAAGAAACAAGATGACTATGGTAAGTAATTTTTTCTTCAAGCCCAGGAAATCTTTACTGTATTCTGACATATGCAGACTACCACACAGTACCTTTGCAGGTGGGCATAGAACCTATTTGGGAAACAGGCGCTGCAGTACCGTTGTGCCAAACCTGGCATCACTTCTGGCCTGGGTGTCCAGGTAATAGTGTTTAGTAAATGTATGAACAGTTTTCCAGGTGGCTGCTTAGCAAATTTCTAGCAAAGGAATGTCTCTTGCAGCTGCTATAGAAGCAGCTGCACCCTTACTGGAATGAGCCCTGAGACCCACTGGGGGCTCCTTGCGCAGTTTGCTGTAGCAAAACTGAATACAGGCAACAATCCAGCATACACTAGCCCTTTTAGAAGTTGGTTTGCCTTTCTCCACTTCTTCATAGGTCAGGAAGAGCTCAGTGTTATCCCGCCTATGGCCCTTTGTATGATCCAACTAATAGCTAATAGCCCTTCTTACATCTAGGCTATGTAGCCTGCATTCCCCTGAACTGGAATGATCAGTGAAAAAGACAGGCAGGGTAACAGACTGGTTGAGGTGAAAATCAGACACAACTTTTGGGAGAAACTTCCTATTGGTTCTGAGGACTACCTTGTCCCTATGGACTGAAATATAGTTAGGCTCTGTGGATAAAGCCAGGAGCTCACAAATCCTCCTGGCTGAAGTAACTGCCACCAAAAACACTGTTCTCCAGGTCACAGAGCAAGATGGCGGCCACGCTGGGCCAGCCATCCTGAGCAGCAGCTCTATAGCATAGATTTGATTTATTTTATTGTTTATTGGATTTATTTTACTATAAAGTTGTTTTTATTAGTATTTTTAGTTTGATAGTTATTTTAGTGGCAGTTTAGACAGGGCTGTAAATTTAGTTAGTTATGTAGGTATTGCATTTTCGGGAGTCAGTTTAGGATGCCTGGTTATGCATTTGTAGAACAGAGTCACTAAGCTTTTTTTTATACAAAAACCTCTGTTCTTTTCTTGCAGTTTAAGCATAATACGCTAGAGCTGTTTTTTTTATTATATAATTAGCCCTACTTGCCGGCAGTGTTCCTGATTTTTGGAACTTCGAGGGATTTCTGGGTCTTGGAATGCAGTAGAGGAGCTGGTTTGATAGGAGGAGAAATCCGGAGACGCCAATAGGAGGAACTGCCAAAGAGGGATTTCCCCAGCTGGAATATCAGTCAAGGAGTTTTGACAGTCGGACTTCAGCCAGAATATCTTCAGCATTTTCTTCAGTGGTGGACTGTTGTGCTTGCCGGGAGCCCCTGCGACATCATCGGGACTAGTGAACATTTTGGAGGCCGGTAGGATATTGGGGGGGTCTACTCTAACCTGTCCTGGTGGTGGCCACTGAGTGCTGGGTCTGCAGCAGGAGAAGCCCTAGGTTTTGTTGGCAGGTCTACTGGTGAGCTGACCTCAGGCTGGGAGCCATAGCTGTGGGTTTAGCCGAGTGGCAGTTGCCTTCTGGGGTGAGGTTCCCCTCCCTGATTTTTGAATCCAGTGCTCCTGCCTGCTACAGTGTGTTACCCACAATGGCTGCAGAGGTGGCCATCATTGGATAAGGGCCATAAAATGTAGCGAACTGTTACTGCAAGAATTCTGGTCTGAAGAGATGATGGAAAGACAAATTATTGGAGAAGAATATTGGAGGCCCAGGGTGAGACCCTTTGAAAGAATGTATATCAGCCTACTGCTGGTCAGACTTTTTGGGTTAATATAATCGCATATATTTTCAAGCAGTGAGAGTGCCTAAAGTTTTTCTATTTCAAGTAAATTCTGCTGCTTACTGTTAGGGTCAAAGTGAGAGCTTGACGCTGGCTTGAGCTTTTACTCAGTTTATTGCCCTGAGAAGGTGGGAGCTTGGACGGACTTGACATAAATCGTCTAAGAGAATTAAGTGACTCTCTCTCTGATCCATAAACATAGACATTCTGCCATAAGACTTTTATTTAATTCCTATATATAGTTACTGTTTGTATATAATTTTGAGTTTGTGCGGGAGAGGACAGAAGTCATTATTTGTGTTGTTTGGATTTGTGGGACTATTGTTGGGGTTGTGTGGTGTATGACTGTGTGTGATTGTGTGTGTGGTATTGTTTTTATTGGGTTGGGGTGGAAATAGTTTGTTTTGATTTGCAAGTGGTTTGGAAATTGTTAGTGTGAGAGTGTGTGAAATTGATGGTTTGGCTTCATCTGCTCTTATAGTGTTAGAGAATGTTCTAGGAAGGTTTAAAGATGGTCAGGCAGTATTTCCCCACTAGGTTCAGGGAATTGCATTCTTTTGAATGTCCCCCTTTACCATCAGAGACCTATATAAGGTGTCATGTTTAAGGGATAGTTAGGAGGTGAAGGAGAAGGGGGAGAACTGGGCCTGGTCGGTGAAGGGAAAGGGGAGGGAGGATCAAGGTAGTGGAGACCAGGAGATGCCATGGGATGACATGGAGCCAGGACAGAGGTATCCCCTGTTTTGTCCCCTTACCCAAGGGCTCCACAGTAAGTGGGCAGGAGCTGAGGTCTTCCTCTACAACCCATCTTACTCGGGTAGTGCTATGTAATGCCACATCTATTAAGAACAAGACTGCTATTATAGCTAATCTTGTTGGAACAGCAGATCTGGTATGCATCACCAAGACCTGGCTGGAAGAAAATGTAGGCCCTGTATTGGCCTCTGCTATTCCGGCAGGGTTATCAGTGATACACCGCCCGAGGCTGGATCATAGGGGCAGGGGTGTAGCCATCATATTTTAGATGGAATTGGGCCTTGTGGATGTGCCAGTTGGGCCCACCAGATCCTTTGAGTGTATCCTGGGAGAGGGTGTAGGTTGCGGGATACTCCTCATCTACCGTCCACCCAGTGATGGTGGAGAATTCCTGAAGGAGATAGCGGACTTCATCGTCAATGTGGCGCTGGGGTCCCCCAGATGGTTAATTCTAGGGGACTTCAATGCCTGGATCAACGATGAACTCTCGCAATTTGGTCAAAATCTCCTCCAGCTAATGATGATGCTGGGCCTCACACAGGTGGTTACCTCCGCTACCCACATAGGGGGTCGCTCATTGGATTTGGTGTTCCTCCTGGGGATGGAGATCACAGATTTGGGGGTGGAATAAGTTAGTTGATCTGACCGTCACACCATAATGTTCAGTTTCGGGGCTCCCCCCAGTGGGCTTTCCCCTACTGAGATGGTCCAGTACTGCCCTTTAAGGGAGGTTACCCCAGAAGGTCTATCAGGAGTGCTGGATCTATTGGGATTGTTGAGTAAATGCATGAGTCCAGGGGATCTTGTACTGGCCTATAATAAGGCAATGGGAGATGCCCTGGACATGATTGCTCCTGTTCATGTTCAACCACTCACTCTTCGCCCAAGGACCCCCTGGTTTGATGGTTCCTTGAAGGAGTTGAGGCGAGTTGGTCGAACGATGGAGAGAGCATGGCGGAGGTCTGGCCTGGATGTTGACAGGCTTAGATTGATTGAACATTATAAGGGCTATCAATCAGAAATCACCCACAAGAAGACAGAATTCCTGTTCAGGGGAGATTTCTGCTGCACAGAATCGACTGACTCAGCTCTTCCAGACTGTTGACACATTGTGCAATCCAATCTGTCTCCAACCCAAAGGAGTCTTTTCTCAGGTTAAATGTGAGGAGTTTGCTTGATTCTTCGCAGATAAGGTTGCCAGCATCAGGTTCGGCATCAGCCCAGATCTCCCTATGAGGGACTGTGGAGGTCAGTGGAAGGTGGTGAGCACTCGGTCTGTCTGGACGGACTTTAGCTGGACAGAATTCATAGACATTATAAAGATCATACAGACTTTGCACCCAACCAGTCGTAGTTTGAATCTGGGCCCTACACCACTATTAGTGGGTTGTGTAGATGTTATCTGCCTGATCCTAGCTGAAATTGTCTGGAGTTCCTTGGAGAAGCGGGTCTTTCCTGATCCCCTTAAGGAGGCAGTCATACAACCACTCCTAAAAAACCCTCCTTGGATCCAGACTGCCCAGCCAACTACCAGCCTGTCTCTAACCTGCCTTTTGTGGGTAAGGTTATTGACAAGGTAGTTGCATTGCAACTGGACGATCACCTTGTGACCCACAATGTCTATGATGCTCTCCAGTCTGGATTTAGGAAGAGACAGCACCGAGACTGCACTTGCCCAAGTATTGAATGACCTCCTAATAGCGAGAGATTGAAAGGCTTGTACCATCTTGGTCCTTCTTGATCTCTCTGCAGCGTTTGACACTGTGGACCATGGTGCTTTTGGAGTGCTTGTGGCTTTTTTGTGGGTTGTCGGGTACAGTCCTCGAATGGTTTTGATCCTTCCTCATGGACAGGTCTCAGAGGGTGGTCACTGGAATTTGTTCCTCTGATGCCCTTCCCCCATCCTGCTGGGTGCCGCAGAGCTCCATATTGGCACCCATGTTGTTTGCAGTGTATATGCTGCCATTAGGAGATATCATCAGGTGATATGGTTTGAGTTTTCACTACTATGCAGATGATACTCAGCTGTATATGTCCTTTCTACCCAAGCAGGTTGATGTAGTCTCTGTACTAAATAACTGTCTCACCGAGATCAAGGATTGGATGAGCACTAGCTGGCTGAGACTGAATCCGGACAAGACCGAAGTGTTGGTAGTGGACCCGAGTCATCCGGGGGTGAGTTTGGGGGATGGACAGGAGTCAGGTTTATGGCTTGATGGCGTTCAGCTCACTACCTCAGACCAGGTGTGTAACCTGGGCATTATTTTTGATGATGACTTGACCCTGAAATCTCAGGTATCGGCCATTGTTAAATCCTCATTCTACCATCTGAGAAATATCGCCTGGGTGAAACACCTGGTTCCTCTGGATGACCTGCCAACATTGGTCCATGCCTTCATCACCACCTGCCTTGACTACTGCAATGCCCTCTACCTAGGGCTTCCTGGGGTTGAGATCTGCCATTTATAGCTAGTGCAGAACGGTGCAGCCAGGCTTTTGACTGGTACATCTAGGGCCAGTCATATTATGCCTGTGCTGTGTGGACTGCATTGGCCACCTGTTCAGTGGTGGATCACCTTTAAGGTTGGCTTGCTAACCTTTAAAGCCCTACATTAACAGGGACCCAGCTACCTGCAAGATCTTCTGACTGCCTACTGCCCCTTTCGTCCTCTCTGATCCACTGACAAAGGGATTGCTAGAGATTCCCAGGGTTCGTTTAAAAACATCTGGTGCCTGTGCTTTTTCCTTTGTGGCTTTTACCATGCAGAATTCTCTACCTCATCGGTTAAGAGAATGCCTGACCATTGAAGGATTTAAAACTGAGTTGAAACATATCTTTTTAATTTAGCCTTCCCAGATGAATTTTAATTCATTGATGTAAGCACCTTTGTTCTGGAAAGGTGCTATATAAATAAAGATTTACTTTACTTTACATATTTGAGATCTGCTGAAGACATGGGCTCAAATTGGGGTTGCATTAGCTGTGCAATGCAAATGTTCAGATCCCAAGAAGGGACTGGCTGTCTGTGCAGGGGGTGCAAATGAAGCAATTCTTTGAAGAACTTCCTGAACACTAGGTTGGAAGCGAAGGAAATGCCCTTACCTGCCGAGAGGTAGGCAGAGACAGCTGCCAAGTGTACCTTGATTGTAGTTGACTTAAGGCCTAGGGTATGAAGATGTGTCAAGTAGTCCAGCAGGACTGGGAGTCCAGCCTGATAAGGGTCTGTGATTCTTTGCTGGCACCAGATAGAGAACCTCTTCCTTTGGAAGTGTAGGTCTTCTTGGTAGAGGGCTTCAGAGAGACTGCAAGTTAGCATATTCTAAGTCCTCAAGAGCCAGGCTATGAGCCTGAGACTTTAGGTCAGGGTAGAGGATCCTCCCCTGAGAGGATGTCAGCAGATTGTGGCTCCTGGGTAGGCAAATCGATCTGGAGATTTACAGGGGCAAGAGCAGGGGGTACCAAGGCTGCCTGGCCCAATCTGGAGCCATGAGAATCATTGCTGCTGGCTGGGACCCGAGCTTGTTCAGCACTCTGAGCAACAGAAGGAATGGCGGGAAGGCATACAAGAATTTCCATGTCCAATCCAGTATTAGTGCATCTAGTGGCACTGTACCCACTGCAGGAGGCCTACAGCAAAACTGTGGCAACTGATGATTGTCTGGAGCTGCAAAGATATCTATCTCTGGAGTGCCCCATCATCTGAAGATGGATTGCAGGATCTGCCTGTTCAGAGACCACTCATGGTGGTTTTGATTGATCCTGCTCAGTGCATCTGTTAGGACATTGTCCTTCCCTGGAGGATGAACTGCTGAAAGGGAGACCCTGAGAGCGTCACTAGACTCCAAATTTTCATGGCCTCTGTGCACAGTAAGGTAGACCTGTGCCCCCTAGCTTGTTTATGTAATACATGGTTGTGGTGTTGTCTGTTCTGACCTGCACCACCTTGTCCTAGACCAGTGAGGCAAACGACTGAAAGGCCAAAAAAACTGCCCTGAGCTCCAGCAGATTTATGCACAATAAAGACTCCTGCTGGGACCATGTGCCATGTACAGTGTGTTCTCCCAGATGGGCACTCCATTCCAGGAGGGAGGCATCCATCGTCAACACCACTGTTGGGGAATCCTACTGGAAAGGTACCCCTTCCCTGAGGTTGCCCCTTTCCTGCCACCAGTGTAGTGCTTGAAGATGAGTTCCTTTGACTGGTACTAGTTTTGAAAGGGAGTCCTTTTTCTGGAGCCAATGAGACTTGAGGTGAAACTGGATGTCTCTCATCTGGAACCTGGCTCCTGGCACTGTTGCTGTTGAGACTGCCGTGTGACCCAACAGCTGCAGGAAATGTCTTGCTGGTCCGGGGGTGTTGAGCTGGAAGGAGCTTGCCAAATGCACCAGGCTGTCCACCCTTTCCTGAGGAAGGAATGCCTTTCCTCTTTGAGTGTCCAACTCCCCTCCTATGAAATCCAAGAGCTGGACCGGCTGCAAGACTGACTTCCTTAGGTTCACAAGGAACCCTACAGACTGCAGGGTAGCCTGTATGAGAACTAGGGCATCCTTTACCTGCTGAGACTGACCCATGAGTAGCCAGTCATCTAGGTAATGGAACACTGTTATCCTCTGTCTTCTCAAATGTACCACCACAGCCAGGCACTTTGTGAATACCCTTGGGACCAAAGTGAGACTAAAAGGCAGGGCTCTGAACCGATAATGGCCTGATGGCAGTCTGAACCTGAGATATATTATATAAGGCTGTCTGATGGGGATGTGAAAATAGGCATCCTTGAGGTCTAAGTATGCCAGCCAGTCTCCCTGCCTGGGATTGGGGAGAATCATTGCCAGAGTGACCATCTTGAACTCTGGCTTTGTCAAACACCTGTTTAGGGTTCTAAGATCCAGTAAGGGTTGCCACTCCCCATTCTTTTTTAAGGTTAGGAAATACTTTGAGTAGAATCCTTTTCCCCTCTGGGAGATAGGTACAGGTTCTACTGCTTTTCCCAGTAGCAGGTTGGCTACTTCTGATTCCAGCAAGGCTTTTTTCACTGGGGTTGCAGGTTTGATCAGTCTTGTCCTCAATTCTGGGATGTTATTTGAAGTTGAGAGCAAGACCCTGGCTCACTACTTCCAGGACCCACTTGTCAGTGGTGATGGCTTGCCATGCCAGGAAATAGTGAGCCTGTCTACCCCCCACTGGTACTGGGTTGGGGGGACCCTGACAGCCACATCAGGGATTCTGCTTTGTCTGTGTTCTGGCCTGGGGACTGGGATCAGAACACCTGCTACCTCTTCTACCCCTGCCTCTGAAGTAACCATGTTGTTGCTGGTAGCTTGGAAAAGCCTGGGTCTGATAAAAAGGCCTTAAATATGCCCTTCCCCTACCTCCCCTACCTTGTTTTTCTGGGGAGTAGAATATTTCTCCTTGGTGAAGCACTCTTGTAGGCAGCCTTGTACTCATCCATCTTTTTCATGTAGGCCTCTGTTTGTTCCCCAAACAGAGAAGTCTGCTCACATGGAAAATCCAGTGCTTCGGTTTGGTTATCTTGGGAGAGGTTAGTGGCCCTGAACCAGGCAAACCTTCTCAGGGACACTGTGGTTGCCATAACTCTGCCAGAAGTGTCATTAGCATCCACTACCATGTGAAACTGGTATTTGGATGCCTCAATGCCACACCTGGCAGTCTCTGCTAGGTCAGCTGCAGGGGAAGGAGAAGCTTTGCTGGCTAATTTCAGTACTGAGTTCTAAATACTCTTCTGGTATCTGGATACGTAAGCCATATAAGTGGCCTGCCTGATAGCCATAGAGGCCCCCAAGTAACCTTTCTTGGCCATTGACTCAATTTTCCTTGAGTCCTTGTCAGGAAGGTGAGAGGACAGTGGCACATTTGCCCTATCACAGGCAGCTGCCTGTACCACTCCCTCATGGCTGGGGTGACTGAAAAGGAATTCAGCCCCATCGCTAGCCAGAAGATATTTTCTGTCCATTTTCTTGTCTACAGGAGGGACAGAAGTAGGAGTTTGCAAGATTTTCACGGTGCCTCTTTAATGATTTGTGGATGGGGAGCAGCAACCATTTAGTAGCTGACAGCCCCATCATGTCCATATAATCCGCTTCTTCTCCTCTTCCTCAGTGGTCTCCTGGGTGGGAAGATCTAAGGTCTCTGCCACCAACTTCATAAAAGAAGAATGAGAGGAATAATTCTCCGGATGCTGAGGGGGAGATGCAAACTCCTGCTGTTCTGGAGAAACTTCAGGTTCAGTTGGTTCCTCCAGATCATCTTCATCCTCTTCTTCATCTCCTTCATGGAAGGGATCTGGTTCTAAAGAACTGGGAACTGAAGGAAGAGCTGCTGGTTGAACAGCAGTATAAACTTCCAACTGTTGAGGAGCCTGCTGAAGGACTGGGGATACACTGCAGTAGCTGTATTATTTTTGTCGCATTTGCAATTTCTTCAGCATT
This sequence comes from Neoceratodus forsteri, assembly GCA_016271365.2. NCBI lineage: Eukaryota > Metazoa > Chordata > Ceratodontiformes > Ceratodontidae > Neoceratodus > Neoceratodus forsteri. Next base: position 1,382,011,526 of record CM057456.1, on the reverse strand, counting down.
GGAGCCGCCGAAACCTTAGGTTGCAGTTCCTTTTCCAAATGCTTCTCCTTTTTCTTCTTTTTAGCAGTGGCCGGTTCAGGGGATGATTCTGCAGTTCCTTTTATAGTCAGGGAAGTTTCACCGTTATTAGAGGGCTTTCCCTCTGGTTCCTTAGGTTTCTTTTTGTCAGAGGAGGGAAACGATTTACCAGAAGCTGAGTCAGCAGCTTTTTCAGCCATTTTCTCTCTTAGTCTGTTAAGTCACCTGTCAAGCATAGACTGAGGGAACAGTCTACAAATCTCACACTCTGAATTAAGGTGATCAAACGCTAGACAGACAACACAACTAGTATGGGGATCGGCCTTGGCAAATGGTTTGACGCAACCATAAAAATGATGAAAACCTGTAGGGCCAGTTTACTTTAGGGGTTTCTGTGTTTTAACCTTTCACCAAAACTTTTGTCAGTTCTGTGCCAACTTGGTGAAATAGTGAAGTAACACCAACTCTCTTTTTCTTTACTTACTTTTTTTTATTTCAGCAACTGAAGGCCAAAACATGGGACCTATGGTTTAAAACACAGAAACAAGGCATGACCGGCTACTTATACAATTTAAACTAAAGAAAAAACTTTACATAAAATGAAGCAAAAAAAAAATATTGGTTCCTTACCGGTTCAGAGGACTGATGAGGAACCGCAAACTTACCCAAGTAATGCTAATCTAAACTAAACTACCTGTATATCAAGGACAGTGTTCTGAAAACTGAAAACTACATGAGTAGCATTTGAAAAATCAAGAAAAATGAGAAATCTTCAAGAAGCTGAAGGAGCACTCTCCGAGGTGTCTAACTTTGGCAGGCGGAGAAAAGAATCTGATGGTTACATAGAATGCACCAGGGACAGTAGTTTGAAAACTGAGCTTGAGCCTATCAACGTTCCACTACTTGCATAGGTTCTTTAACTCTTTTCTCTCTGAGGCAGTTGAATGGTGAAGACTAGCTGCATATGTCAGAATACAGTAAAGATTCCCTGGGGCTTGAATTGAAGCTTATTTGGCAGAACCTATCATTTACTATTATGATTATCACACCCTGCAGTACTGTGTCCCAATCTCCCTCCATCCAGGCTCCCTCTCCCATTTAGCCTGCACCTGCAGAAGTGGGTCTCATTCACCCCTCAGCAACACCCTATAAAATGGTTGAACAGGTCTAGCCATAGGGTTACTGCACAACAAAATTTCCTGTCCTGGCAATAAGGCTGCTGAGGACAGGCTCCCCCTTCCCTACAATTTGGTTTTCACCTGCAGGTTATCAAAAAACGAAATCTCCTGGGGATAATGAAAATAAAGAAGAGAGAACCTGAAAAGTGTCCAGTATACCACCATTGAAGAGATCACCCACTCTACTGAGCCTCTTGGAGTATCATTTATTGAGGATATTTTTCACTGGAATTGGTGGATCTGTATGGTGCCATATGGTCTCACATATACCTCTGAGGAGATGCCCAAAGGGTGGCAAATTAGCAAATGGACCAACATCCATTCCCCGATTATTGATTTGATAAATGGGTTATGATATGAGCAGGTTACTCCCTCTTCCAGAGCCAGAGCAAGTGGAGAATGGAGTAGGGAGTCTCTGAGATTCACTGATTCAAAGGTAACCCAAGCTGGTTTATTAGCCATACAGTAGGTCTGATGGCATCGTTAATGAAGGAGAGCTGCACAGCTAGATAACAGAACCAGAAATTTGGCAAACCTAGTCCACCTTTGTTAGTAGGATTCCATAGTGTTGACTGCTTGACCTTGGCATGCCTTCTCTGCCACACATAAATCATTAGGTATCCATGTATTGAGGTAAAGTACCTCAGAGAGGAGTGAACTGGGAGTGTCTGGAATAGCTATAGACACTGTGGTAGGTTGCACATCTTCACCATGTTTGCCCTGCCCATCAGTGTGAAAGGTACAGTTTTCCACTTGTCGCAGCATGCTTTCAAATTCACTTAGAGGGTGTGGTAGTTTAATGGTCCCAGTTTTGTAATTTTCTGAAGAGGTGCACTGCAAGATACTTGAGGCTGTCAGCTGGTTGAAGCTGAAATACAAATACATGGAGGGGTGCCCCCCCCCCGCAGCCCATGGGCAGCTACTTGCACTTGGCCCAGTTTATTTTGTGACCTGATATGGGGCCATATATCTGAAAGATGCCAGACAGGGTGGGAAGGGCCACCTCCAGGTTTGTCAAGAAGAAAAAATTACTCACCATAGTAATCTTGTTTCTTCCAAGGGAATCTTACTGTATTCTGACTTATGCAGTATGATCTCACCATAGGACTGCCCCGGAGCCGAAATGTTGAAAGAACCTATGCAAATGATGAAATGCTAGACTCGAGCTCGGTTTTCAAACCACTGTCCCTGGTAAACAGTTCTAAACTGTTAGATTCTTGCGAAGCATGCACCAAAACTTATCTAACTAAGCAGTACTACTGTTAACAACTAATCCTCTATTTTAATAAATAAACATTTTTTTGTCCACTTAAATGTTTGAACTGGCACCACAAAGACTCAAGTCACAGATGCCCAAGAGAAAAAACATACCCACAGGTTTGCAACACACTAGTACAGCTGGAGTGCAGTGATCCTAGGTTCATAGAAGGGAAGGAAGGGAGGGTGCTCACAATACAGTAAGATTCCCTTGGAAGAAACACGATTACTATGGTGAGTATTTTTTTCTTCAAACCCTAAGAAATCTTACTGTATTCTCACTTATGCAGACTACCCAAGCAGTACCTTTGGAGGTGGGTTAGAACCTACCTAGGAAAAAGGCTCTGCAGGACTGCTGTGCCAAACCTGGCCCCTCTGGCCTGAACATCCAAACAATAATGTTTGGTGATGGTATGGATCATTTTCCAAGTAGCTGTTTTGCATATATCAGTTAGGGGGATATCCTTAGCTGCTGCTAAAGAGGCTGCTGTGCCCCTAGTGGTGTGGGTCTTGAGGCCTGCAGTTGGCTGCTTTCCCACTTTGCTGTAGCAGAACTGAATACAGGCTACAATCCATCTTGCAATGGATCTTTTTGTGGCTGTTTTCCCTTTTCCCACCTCTTCATAGGTGAGTAAGAGCTGAGATTGATCATGTCTGAGTCTTTGTGTGGTCAAGATAGTAGCTAATTGCCCTTTTTACATCTAGGCTCTGCAATCTGCATTCACCTGGAGTAGAGTGATCAGTGAAAAAGACAGATAGTGTGATGGACTGGTTAAGGTGGAACTCTGATACCATCTTAGGTAGGAATTTTCTTTTAGTCCTCAGGACAACTTTGTCTCTATGGATGGCAATGTAACCAGGCTCTGTAGACAAGGCCTGAAGCTCACTGATCCTTCTGGCAGAAGTCATGGCAACTAGGAATACTGTCTTCCAAGTCACATACTTGAGGTCTGCCAAAGACATGGGTTTGAAGGGAGGCTGCATGAACTTGGCAATGCAAATATTGAGGTCCTACATACTGTAGGGGTTGGTTCCCTATGTGGAGGGTGCAAATGCAGCAATCCCTTAAAAATGTCTTAAATACTGGGTTAGAGGCTTGGGGAAAACCTCTTACCTACAGAAAAATAAGCTGAGACAGCTGCCGAGTGCACTCTCAAAGTAGAGTCCCTTAAGCCAGAAGGATGCAGATGTGCTAAATAATCCAGAATTATAGGCAAACTGGCTTGGTTGTGATCCAGGCTCTTGCCTTGGCACCAAATGGAGAATCTTTTCCATTTGGAAGAATAAGTCTTTCTAGTGGAAGGTTTTCTGGAAACCCTGAGTATTTATTTTTAATTTTATTTTATTTAAACAACAGTTTGGAAAACCTTTGAGCCATAGGCTCATTTACAAAGGTACCTTGTCACAGTAAGACAAATGAAAATACACAGTATAGCAGTACAACACATAAGTATAACAGTAACTTAAGACATAGATACAAACAAGCTGGTACGGGTAGGATTGATGCAAACAATACCAGAGTTATGTTGTCCTTAGCAGCTTAGTAGTAAGCTTTGTCATAAGTATTGAGTACGGCTTTGACTAATGGCAATTACAGCATCGGGTGTTAATAAGGTGGTTACATAAGGAAGTTTTGAAGCACGATATAGTTGGAGCTCGAGATGGAGGGGGGCAGTGTGTTGAACCAGGAGGGGGCCCTAAAGCTGAAGGCTCTTTGGCCGTGAGAGGTCCTAGCTCTAGGGATAACGAGAAGTTTTCCCAGAGGTCCGAGTATGAACTAGTGGGACAGAGCGGTGTATGGTGGTGGTCAATCCTGGCGGAGATAGCCCAATGAGGGTCTTTTTTGTAAGGGTACAGGTCAGATATTTGATGTGCTCGTCAAGATCAAGTACCAGCGCTTTAGTGTACAGTAGACAGGTGTGTGTCAGCCTAGGTGCCCCAGTAATTAACCTGCAGGCCTTATTCAGAGTAGTGCGAATTTTATGGAGTGCGGTCTGATCAGCAGCACTATACACTGGCAGTCCATAGTCCACTAGGGACAGGATAGAGGAGGTGACTGCAAGTCGAAGAGCCTCCGGGGGGTGGCAGTGTTTATACCGATGTAAGATGCCCAATCGGATATTAGTGGCAGTGGCTAGGGCAGCGATGTGTCCATGGAAGGAGAGGGAGGGGTCAAAATGGATCCCTAGGTATTTATAGGAGCAAACTTGTTCGAGTGGGAAAGAGGACCCAGAGTGAATGAGGAGTTTGAAGTTGCAGGACTTGTTTTGAGGATGAGTGAAGAACATGGTTTTTGTTTTTTTAAGATTTATCACCAATCTATGTTCCTTGAACCAGCCCTCGGCTTTCAGCGAAGGACTTCTGCAGCGAGTCCTGGAGGGCAATAGGGTTATGACTTGAGGCAAAGATGACTGCATCATCAGCATACACAGAATGTTCCCGAGCAAGAGCGTGGAAGGGTGTTAAGGTAAAGGGAGAATAGTAAGGGGCCCAGAATGGAGCCCTGGGGAACCCCAGAAAAGATGGGACAGATGTCTGAGTAGGTCCCATTAATTTTTACATGCTGTGAGCGGTCAGACAGATAACTGGTGCACCAGGAGATAGGCCCAGCAGCAAAACCAGAGAGACTAAGGGCATCAAGAAGGAGGGGGTGGGAGACAGTGTCGAAAGCTTTAGAGAGGTCAATGAAGACCGCACCAGCCAGAGAACCAGTGTCTAAGGAGGAGTGGAGAAAGTTGGAGAACTCTAGGAGGGCTGTGTTGGTACTGTGGCCCGCTCGGAAGCCATGCTGCTCAGGACATAGGACATTGTAGGTGGAGAGGTAGTCAGAGATTTGAGAGGCCACCACTTTTTCTGAGGCCTTGGAGAGAGGAGAGAGAATGGAGATTGGTCGATAGTTTCCAGCCACAGTCCTATCACCACCTTTAAAGATAGGGGTGACAGTGGCGACTTTCCAGGCAGTTGGAACCTTCCCCAGGCAAAGAGAGTGGTTGATGAGGCATGTGATTGGAGTAAGGACTGTGTCTAAGACCAGCCGTAGGATACACGGATCCAGGGTGTCACTGCCTGTACTATTACTCTTGAGGGCAGTGACAAGGTGCGGCCTAAGTTCTTGGGCAGAAACACGGCGGAGGAGAAAATAAGGGTGAGAAAGATTTACGGCAGGTGCTGGGGGAGGAGGGTCAAAAAAATTTGTAGGGAGGATAGGGCTAAGGTCAGTGAATGAGGTGTTGAGGTGGTTGGCTATGAGGGCTGGGTCTGAGGAGATCACACCATTAATGTTGATCTGGGTGGGTGGGGGAGTGTGCACTCCCATTTAACTGTTTAATGTTATCCCAGAAGGTTCTGGGGTTCCCCCATGAGGCAGTGAGTGAGGACCGATAGTGCTCAGACTTGGCCTTTCTGATGGCCCGAGTGCACTTGTTTCGGGCGGCAGCATATAACCGCCTGTCATTGAGCCGGCCAGTCTCAATGGCACGGTGCCATAGGTTGTCCCTATGTTTGAGTTGGTGGATCAAAGCTGGTTGCCCAGGGGCATTCTGCCTTTAGAACGGTGGTCAACATTGTGCAAAGATATCACAGGCATTATTAAAAGTTTGGGTAAAGAAGAGAGAGCTGTGTCAATGTCAGAAGTTGCCTGTATAGGAGACCAGTCAATTTGGGACAGAAGTTCCTTAGTTTTATCAGTCCACCAGGTATTAGCGCCGCATGTGGACTGTGCTATGGGTTTGGGGACTGAGGATGACCAGTGGAATAGAATGGGGGAGTGATCACTGAGAGAGTCTGGGAGGACTTGTACATTGGGGATCTGTTTAGGGCGGTTGGTGAGTACCACATCAAGCAGGGTACTGGAGCCTCTCTTGGGGTTAGTCCTGGTAGGGTGGGTAACTAGTTGCGTTAGGTCTATTGCAGAAAAGGAGTCTCGGGTAGAGGAGGAGGGGGGGCTGAGCCAGTTGACATTTAAGTCACCCACCAGAATTTGATCAGCGGAAGGAGGTAGTGAGGTAAGGTATTCTGTAAGAGAGGCAATGGCCTGCGTTTGGTCCCTGGGGGGCACGTATGCATTATCCCTTCTGTCAAATGCAAATCTGCATATTCTAAGTCTTCAAGAGCCAGGCATTGAGCTTGAGGGATTGCAGGTTGGGGTACATGATCCTGCCCTGAGAGGATAACAGCAGATTGTGTCTCCTGGGGAGGCTGATTGGCTTGACTACTGACATTGATAATACCATGGGGTACCAGGGCTGCCTGGCTCAATCTGGTGCAATTAGAATCATTGTCGCTGGCTGGGCTCTGAGTTTGTTCAAGACCCTTAGCAATAGAGGAAAAGGAGGGAATGTGTACAGAAACTTCCCTGACCAGTCCAGTAGCAGTGCATCCAGGGGAACTGTGCCCTTGATGGGGGGTCTGCAGCAGAACTGTGGTAACTGATGATTACTCGAAGCGGCGAACAAATCCTCTTCTAGAGTGCCCCATCTCCTGAAGATGGTCTCCAGGACCAGCCTGTTAAGTGACCGCTTGTAGTGGTTCTGATTTATTCTTCTGACAGCATCCACCAGGACATTGACCTTACCTGGAAGATGGACAGCTGAGATGGAGACTTCCAGGGAATATGCCAAGGTCCAGATTTTCATAGCCTCTGTGCACATAGGAGTCGACCTTGTGCCCCCTTGATTATTTATGTAATACATGGTGGTTGTGTTGTCTGTTCTGACCTGAACCACCTTGCTTTTTACTTGATTTGCGAATGACTGGAGACCCAGAAGAACCATCCTGAGTTCCAATAAGTTGATGTGTGGGAGTGATTCCTGCTTTGTCCATGTGCCATGTGCTGTGTAATCCCCCAGATGTGCCCTCCACCCCAGGTGGGATGCCTCTACGGTCAGTACCAGTGAAGGGGCTTGTTGCAAGAATGGAACCCCTTGCTTTAGGTTGGCCTGGTCTTACCACCATTGCAGAGCTTGGAGAAATGTTACTGTAACTGGCACTAGCTTTGACAGGGAATCTCTTTTTTGAAGCCAGTGAGCTCTCAGGTGGAACTGAATATCCCTCATTTGGAACCTGGCTTCTGACACTGTTGCTGTGGATGCTGCCGTGAGGCCTAGTAGTTGCAGAACATGCCTTGTGGCCTTGGGACATGCAACTTGAAGGAATTTATTACCTGAATCAGGTTGTCCACTCTGTCTTGAGGGAGGAAAGACCTTCCCTTGAGTGTGTCCAATTCTGCTTCTATGAATTTGAGCAGCTGAACTGGTTCCAGCACAGACTTTGTTAGGTTCACCAGAAACCCCAGTGAATACAGGGTACCCTGTGTGAGTGCCAGTGCCTCTTTCACCTGCTGATGTGATTGACCCACTATCAGCCAGTCATCCAAGTAGGGAAATACTGTTATTCCTTGCCTCCTTAGGTGTGCCATGACCACAGCTAGGCATTTTGTGAGCACCCTTGGAGCAGAAGGTAGGCCGAAGGGCATTACTTTGAATTGGTAATGACCTGATGGCAGTCTGAACCTGAGGTACTTTCTGTGAGACTGCCTTTTAGGGATGTGAAAGTAGGCATCAATTTAGGTCTGGGGTGCTAGCCAGTCTCCCTGCCATAGGATTCACAAAATGGTAGTCAGAGTCACCCTCTTGAATTTTGGTTTTGACAAATGTTTTCTAGGTGTCTGAGATCCAAAATGGGTCACCATTTCCCTGTTTTCTTTATTGTGAGGAAGTATCTTGAGTATAGACCTTTTCCCCTCTGGTCTAGAGGGATTGGCTCTATTGCCTCCTGCAACAGCAGACTTGAAACTTCTTCTTCCAGCAAGATTGTTTCTGATTGGGAGGATGGTTTGAAGGCCCTTGACCTCAGTCTTGACAAGAGCTTGAAGCTGAGTACAAGACCCTGGCCCACTATCCCTAGGACCCACTTATCTGTGGTAATATTTTCCCACTCTGAGAGCTACTGGGCCAGCCTGCCCCCTACTGGTACTGGGGAGGCAACCAGAGCAGGCACCTCAGGGTGCCTACTTGGTCTGTGCTTCTGGCTGGACACCAGGGCTAGTACAGCCACTGCCCCTTCTGCCTCTGCCTCTAAAGTATACCCTCTGTTGCTGGAACTGGGGGAAAGCTTGATGCCGGAAGAAAGGCCTATAATCAGCTCTGCCCCTGACACCTCTGGTCTGGTGCTTCTGGGGAGGTAGATGCTCTTTCTTTAGCTGCAGCACTCTTATAGGCCAACTTATATTCATCCATTTTCTTCATATATGCCTCTGTTCACCAAACAGAGACATAGGGTCACAAGGGAAGTTCATAGCTTTTGTTTGTATATCCTGGGTCAGGTTGGTAGTTCTGAGTGAGGCAAACCTCCTTAGGGACACTGATGCTGCCGTCCATCTGGATGCAGTATCATTTAAGTCCACTGCCAATCTGAACTGTGTTTTTGTAGCCTCAGTCCATCTCTTTGCAGCTTCCTCTAGGTCAGCTGCCATGGGAGATGGAACTGATTTAGTTATTTTCATCACTGTGGACCAAAGGTTCTTCTGGTACCTGGCTACATATGACATATAGGTAGCTTGCCTAACAGCCAGGGAAGATGCCAGGTACACTTTTTTTGCAATGGAGTCCACCCTCCTAGAATCTTTGTCCAGAGGGTGAGAGGCCAGGTGGATGCCAGCTTTGTCACAAGCTGCAATCTGCACTACCCCCTCATGACTAGGGTGCCCAGAAAGGAACTCAGCACCACTTTTGGCAACCCAGTATTTCTTGTCCACCTTCTTTTCTGTAGGGGGCACAAAAGTGGGTGTCTGCAAGACTTTAAGTGTCTGTTTCTTAAAGGATTTATGGAGTGGCAGCAATAACCTCTTTGATGCTGGCACATCCATAATTTCCCTGTAGTTCTCTTCCTCCTCATCCTCTGTGGATTCCTGGGTAGAGATGGTGAGGGTCTGAGCTATTTGCTTTATAAAAGAAAAATATGAAGTGAAATCTTCAGTTCCCTTATCATGGGATTCTGGTCTATGAAGATCTGGGGAAACCTCTGGATCAATTGGTTCCCCAAAGTCCTCTTTATCATCTTCCTCTTCTTCCTCTTCTTCCTCCTCCTTTTCTTTTGCAAAGTGCTCCCCACTAAGGTCTGTGAAACTGGGGGCCTGGGTTAACCCAGGAGTATGAACCATTACCGGTTGTGGTTCCTTTCCAACTGAAACCGGGGCTTGCAGAGAATGTATAATACAAATCGCATTAGCGATGTCTTCTGCAGAAGGAGCCACTGGTTTCTTCTGTTGCGGTTCCTGATGCTTCTCTCTATGTTTTTTCTTACCCGCAATGGCCAGCTCAGCAGCCGTGTCTGCAGTTCTTTACTTAGTTGAAGAGCTATCACCCCTTTCAGAGGGCAGCTCCTCTGGTTTGTTTTGAGAAGGAACCGATTTTTCAATGGCTGGGTCAGCAGCCTTTTCAGACATTTTTTCCTGCAGTCTCTTCAACCGTTTCTTGACCGTGGACTGAGGTAATTGTCTGCAGATCTCAGAATCTGTCTTGAGGTGTTCAAACCCCAGACAGAAGACACAGACTAAATGTAGATTTGCCTTAGCAAAAGGTTCCCCGCACTCGGTGCTGGAAACCTATAGGTCCTGTTCTCTTCTTGGCTTTCTGTGACATAACCCAGAAGAAAACAACTCTAAAGATTCACTCTAAATTTAAACCCTTTTTTTTTGTCAGTTACGCTAATCACTAGAAACCAGGAGTTACTCCAGTTAAAAAGCAATCAAAAACCTACTATACCTGAGTCGGTATAATACAATTTAAATTAGGTAACAAAATAAAGGAAATATGAGGGAAAAACCAAAGGAGATCCCGGTTTCCTCACGGTTAACAACTGAAAGGAAAAAAAAACAGTTATTTACCCCTCCAACACTAAAATCTAAACAAATTCTACCTGAAAACCAAGGACAGTGCTCTAAATACCAAATAAAACAACTTTTTACTAGGTAAAACTGAGAAAATAAAGAATTTCAAGCGATGAAAGGAGAGCTCTCCAGAGACGTCATACTGAGGCAAGCGGAATAAAGAATCTGATGGTTTAGAACTATTTACCAGGGACAGTGGTTTGAAAACCAACTCGAGCCTAGCATTCCATCATTTGCATAGGTTCTATTAACCATGTCAGCTCTGGGGCAGACCTATGGGGTGACCATACTGCATAAGTCAGAATACAATAAAATCTCCTGGGGCTTGAATAAGAGGACATCATTTGCAAAGAGGTAAATCTTATTGTTTGTTACTTGAAAAGTCAATCCCTGAATTATTGGGTGCTCCTGCTTAACTACAGGAAATGTTCTATTTTTAACACATAAAAGAAGGGGTAGAGGGGCACCCCCGCCTAGCCCCCTTGGACAAGGAAAACTGGTCTGACAAGTAGCCATTGGTGAGAACTTGCTACTTTGTGAAATGGTATAAAGTTACTATCCAAGCCCTGATGTTAGGGCCAAAGCACCTTAGGACTTCAAACATGAAGAGTCACTTAACCCAGTCAAAGACATTCTCTGCATCTAATACCAGCAGACTGAGCCAAACAGCCCCCTACCAGACAATCTCCACATACTGTGATGTCCAGTGTCCATCTGATATTATGTTTTGCCTGGTTAAGTTTCATAAAGCCTCCCTGGTCTTGTTGAATAAGGACTGGCAGGACCTCCTTCAACTTGCCACAAGGATGTTAGGTATTATTATTTTATAGCCTGCATTAAGCCAAGAAATTGGCAGATAGTAGCTGCACAGGGTGGGGTGCTTGGCAGGCTTAGGGAGCATAGTTAGTTAATGCTTTGGATGGAGTGACTTAATTACAGGCTTTAAAGTAGTTTTTTTGGGGGGGCACTGGTATTATAACTGTTTGCTTTTGCTTGGTAACACACCAGAAGCACCCCTGTAAATATTTAAAAAATTAAGACTCATTATAAATGTGATAATAATCTTTATGTATTGGCCAGGATTGAACTTGCTAAACTTTTAATATCGAATTGCAAGACGGATAATTGTAGCCTTCTCCTAGTTAGTGAGTGCCCCATGATTACCTGTGAGCCTTTTATTGGCCAGAGCACAGCACACACTATATATAAGAAATGAATACAAAGAGTGGTTTCCCCCACAAGATAGAGAGAAAGCAGGGGGACTTCAGCTCATTATGGTATGGTAACATTTCAAATATTAAGATTTTTCCTGACCAATGAGTGGGTCACTTTGTTGTTGGTGGTCAGTCTGATCATAATTTGGCCAAATGATGGGACCAAAAACTGCTCTAACATGTTAAAATAATGAAAAAAAAGCAAGTGGCCCAGTGACATGGAGGGATGAGGCACTGGGCCCCTTACTTCCTACCATGCCGGTGACCCGGGGTTGGGAATGGAACCAGGTTGTCTGGGGGCTGGCAGAGTGAGGAAGGATCAAGTGTCCCAACACTGCTCTCCTTCCTTGGGGAGGGGGGTTAGAGTGACGTGCTGCTTGCCTGCCACTCAGCAATGGCTGGGAGGAAGCACATGCACACCACCATGCAGGGAAGGAAAGCCATGTGCAGGGCCCAAGGGCCATCTCTGCAAAAGCAGAGCTCGGACATCATGCCAATTCCATGTACGTGGGTCCAGGGGAAAAAATTGGGGAAAAGAACACTACAGGCAGCAGGATGAATGACCAACTTTCAAGTACCTTAAGGGAATCAACAAAGTCCAAGAGGGTGGTATCTTTTTAGAAAAAAGAAATGTGCAAGAACAAGGGGACACAACCTGAAGACAGTGGGGGGATGGCTCAATGGCAATGTGAGGAAGTATTTTTTCACAGAGAGGGTGGTGGACGCATAAAACAGCCTTCCTGAGGAGATTGTGGGGCCAAAAACAGTAGGGGAATTCAAGAATGCATGGGGCAGACATAAGGCAATTCTGGAAGGGGGTAGCAAATGGAAATTACATATCTACCATAATGCTTGATCTTCTTGGATGAAGTCTCCACCACTCATTCACACTAATGGGACTTTACCAGAGGTGCTAGGACCCAGTGGGAGCAAACTTTTTGCAGGAGGGCCGGCGCCAGAGATGGAGCCATGAGGAGCGTCGCCGCGAGCCTCTGCTCATGCGGCAATGACTATCTTGGTGTCGACCCTACAACCGCTTCAGTACCTTTTTTTTCTGAGCAGGTGCAGCGTAACTAACCTAGAAAGATAGCCTAACCATAAACTGGACATAAGATAGTCCAAAAGACCCATATAAGAAGGGCCAAGAAAGAAGTCTTTACAGCCTAAGATTGAGGGAGTGAAGACCAACAACAGAGGTGAGCTCGGGGGATGGCGGGTGGGCATGTGAATGAGTGGTGGAGACTTCGTCCAAGAAGATCAAGAATTATGGTAGGTACATAATTTCCATATCTTCCTGGACATAAAGTCTCCACCACTCATTCACACTAATGGGAGAGTACCGAGCTAATAATCACCCAAAAGGGCAGCAGGAGAGACCAAATTTAGGACAGAAATCCATTAAGAATAGTTCTGCCAAACGAAATATGTCATCTGGCATGGACATCCAAGGCATAGTGTTTGACAAAAGTATGCACTGAGCTCCAGGTAGCTGCATTGCAATTATCTGCAATGGGCACATTGCGGATTTCCACCAGGGATGCCTTGACCGCTCTGATAGAGTGAGCATACACTCTGCCTTCCAACTTAACTTGCACCATGGAATAACAGTGGCGAAGGCATGGCACCAGCCATGCAGAAGTGCATCTGATAGTGACAGCTTGACCCCGCCGGGTCTCGCTGAAGGAAACAAACAGTTGTTGAGCTTTGTGAAATTCTTTTGTTCTATCTAAATAGAAATGCAAAGCCCTTTTGACGTCCAAAAAATGAAGAGAATGCTCCCCTTCATTTTGGAAGTTCGTAAAGTAAGTAGGAAGGACCAACGGTTGGTTTAAATGGAATTCTGAAACAACCTTAGGGAGAAACTTAGGATGGGTCCTAAGAACTACTTTGTCTTTATGAAACACAGTATACAGAGGGTCTGTGACCAATTCATGTATCTCAGAGACCCTGTGGGCCAAGGTAATGGCCACCAGGAAGGCCATTTCCCAACTGAGAAATTTCAACTCACAGGTAGCTAGAGGCTCAAAAGGTTTTCGAGTGAGCATGTCTAGCATAAGATTAATGTCCCAGGCTGTGACTGGACATCTGATAGGAGGTCTGGTATGCAGAATTCCTTTAAGAAACCTCTTAACCACCGGTAACTGAGCCAGTGACAAGGAAGAAAAAATTACTCACCTTAGTAATTATGTTTCTTCTAGCGGAGTCTTGCTGTATTCTGACTATTGCAGTTAGGTCCTGCTTTTCAACTGCCCCAGAGAACAAAGGTTTAACTTTTCTATGCTTAGCATAGAATGTTCATCATGAGCTCGGCTGAAGCCTCTGCCTGTTGTTATTCAAACTGCAACTGTCAGATCTTTACGAGCAAAACTCACTAGGTGTTCTATGTGGAAACTGTAACATTTTTACTAGCCAACTGGCAAAAATATAATGTTTTTGGTTCTCAAAGGAAGACTCAAGTCAGGAAACCCAAAAACAAAAACACATCCAAAAAACAACATTCCACCCAAAGACAAGAGAGGGTGTAAAATGGACACCCCTAGGGTGCCAACACTGATCCTGCCCACCCACATCCCCAAAACTAGGTTCTGAGAGGGGAGACTGGGGGGGGGGAGGTCAGAATACCACAAGACTCCACTAGAAGAAACATAATTACTAAGATGAGTAATTTTTTCTTAAAACAACATGAAGTCTTGCTGTATTCTGACTATTGCAGACTACCAAGCAGTACCTCCATGGAGGAGGGACAGAACCTACTTTGGAAATAGGCTCTGAAGTACTGCTGTGCCAAACCGAGCATCACTCCTAGCCTGGATATCCAGAAAGTAATGCTTGGTGAAAGTATGGACTGTTTTCCAAGTGGCTGCTTGACACATTTCTAAGAGAGGAATATCCCTGGCAGCAGCCAGGGAAGCAGCTGTACCTCTTGTGGAATGAGCCCTCAGGCCTGAAGGTGGGGTTATACCCAGTTTTTCATAGCAGAATTGCATACAAGAAACAATCCACCTGGCAATAGATCTCTTAGTGGCAGGATTGCACTTTCCAACTTACCCATAAGTGAGGAACAACTGGAGGGATTCAAACCTGTGACCCTTGGTATGCTCTATGTAGTAGCTAAGGGCTCTTTTAATATCCAAACTGTGTAGCCTCCTCTCTCCCGAGGAAGAATGATCAGTGAAGAAAACAGGGAGAGCTATAGATTGATTGAGGTGGAAATCTGAAACCACTTTAGGCAAGAACTTTCTGTTAGTTCTCAGGACCACTTTATCTCTGTGAAAAGATATGAAATCAGATTCCACTGACAGGATTTGCAATTCACTGATATGTCTGGCAGAAGTAATGGCTACCAAAAACACAGTTTTCCAAGTCAAGTACTTAAGCTCTGCTGAGGACAATGGCTCAAAAGGGGGTTGCATAAGCTGAGCAATGCAAACATTAAGGTCCCAAGCAGGAGCAGGATCCCTAAAGGGGGGATTGGTGTGAAGCAATCCCTTGAAAAACTTACAGAATACAGGATGGGATGACAGAGAGGAAGACTTGCCTACAGACAGGAAAGCAGAAACAGCTGCCAAGTGTACCTTAAGAGTAGCTGGTCTGAGCCTAGGCCATTAAGATGGACCATATAATCCAGAACCGTAGGCAATTCAGCAGAGTTTGGAGAAATATTCTTCTTAGAACACCAAATGCTGAATCTTTCCATTTGGAGTTGTAAGTCTTTCTGGTGGAAGGCTTCTGAGAAGCCTTAAGGATATCCAGAACCCTTGGGAAAGATGCAGATCTGCAACTCTAACTCTTCAAGAGCCAAGCCTTGAGATTGAGAGACTGAAGATTCGGGTACCAAATCCTCCCCGAGAGGACGTTAACAGGTTGTAATGCCTGGGAAGAGACAGGGGAAGATGGACTGTTAGGGACAACAACAAGGGATACCACGGCAGTCTGGAGCAATCAGAATCACTCTGCATGGTTGTGACCTTATCTTGACTAACACACTGAACAGGAGAGGGAAGGGGAGAAAGCATAGAGAAATTCCCTTTCCCAGTTCAGAATCAGAGCATCCAGGGGGACTGAGCCCAAGACTGGGGGTCTGCAACAAAATAGAAGAAGTTGGTTATTGTCTGGGGCTGCAAAAAGATCTATCTCTGGAGTGCCCCATCTTGAGAAAATCACTTTCAACACCAGAGGATCTAGGGCCCATTCGTGATGGCCCTGGGATATTCTGCTCAGTGCATTTGCTAGGACATTGTCCTTCCCTGGGAGGTGAACTGCTATCAGAGAGGTTTGCAGGGAATAGGCCAGGGACCACAACTTCATTGCATCTGTGCACAAGGCCATAGACCGAGTGCCTCCTTGCTTGTTGATGTACCACATGGTGGTGGTGTTGTCTGTTCTGACCTGAACCACCTTGTTCTGTACATATTTGGAAAAATCTTGTAGTGCCAGAAACACTGCTCTGAGTTCCAGTAGATTGATGTGAAGCAGATATTCCTGAGGCGACCACAGTCCCTGGGTAGTAAGACCCCCCAAATGGGCTCCCCAGACCAGCAGGGAAGCATCTGTGGTGAGGATCACTGAATGAGACTGAGTGACAAATGGAACCCCTTGTCTCAAATTGTCCTGATCCTGCCACCATTGCAAGGCTTGGATCAGGGTTCGAGTCACTGGAATTAGTTTTGGTAAGGGAATCCTTTCTTTGGGACCAAAAAGCTCTTAAGTGGAACTGAATGTCCCTCATTTGAAATCTTGCCCCCTGGACCACTGCTGTGGAAGCTGCTATGTGGCCCAGTAGCTGAAGGAAATGCCTTGCTGGTCGAGACACCTGAAGGGTGAATGAAGAGGCCAATTCCATAAGGGTCCTTGCCCTTTCCAGGGGAAGGAAGGCTCTTGCTTTTACCGTATCCAGTTCTGCACCTATGAAAGTGAGGAGCTGCACCGGTTCGAGAACTGACTTTGGTAGGTTGAGAAGGAATCCTAAAGAAGTGAGCACTTGCTGGGTCACTTGCAGGTGTGACTTGACTTGGTCTGGAGACTGACCTACTATGAGCCAGTCGTCCAAGTATGGGAAAATGGAAATCTTTTATCTCCTTAGGAAGGCAACCACTACTGCCAGGCACTTTGTGAAGACCCTTGGGGCTAATGTTAGGCCAAAGGGCATTGCTCTGAACTGATAGTGGCCTGAGGGCAACTCAAACCTGAGGTACTTTCTGTGGGAGCACCTGATGGGAATGTGAAAGTAGGCATCTTTGAGGTCCTGGGAGGCTAGCCAGTTCCCTGGCCTTACAGAGGGAAGGATAATTCCCAGAGTTACCATTTTGAACTTTGGCTTTAAAAGGTGTTTGTTTAGATATCTTAGGTCCAGGATGGGTTGCCACCTCCTGTCTTTTGGGGTTAGAAAGTACCTGGAGTACAAACCTTTGCCCCAGTGTAGGGTGGAACTCTCTATAGCTCTGAGAGCTAGGAGAAGAAACCTCTGCCTCTTGGGCAAGGGTCTCTGAGAGACTTGCAGTGGAAAAGATCTGGCCTCTGTCTTGGGAAATTTTTGGAAGCTGAGAACCAGTCCATGGCTTACTACTTCCAGGACCCACTTGTCTGATGTAAGAGACATCCAGTCCTGGACAAAGTAAGCCAGCCTGCCTCCTACTGGTATAGGAGAATCAACCTGGGCAGACCCATCAGGGTGTCTGCTTGGCAGGAGCTTTAGGCTGAGGGGTGGATGCAGGCCTGCTCATCCCCCTTCTGCTTCTTCCTCTAAAGAACCCCCTCTGCGAAAAAGAAGAAGAAGAAGAAAAGGCCTGAGCTTGGTAAAAAGGCCTCTGGAAAGGCCTGCCCCTGCCCCTGGACTGCTGCCTTTGAGGAGTTGCTTGCCTTTCTTTGGCCTGAGCACTCCTGTAAGTGGTCCTGTATTCATCCATTTTCTTCATGTAATTCTCTGTCTGCTCCCCAAACAGAGAATTACCAACTACAGGAAAATCCATGGCCTTAGTCTGGGTATCCTGTGAGAGGCTAGTACATCTGAGCCAAGCCATTCTCTGAAGAGCCACAGATGTAGCCATGACTCTTGATGATACATCATTGGAGTCTACAGCAGCATGAAATTGTACTTTCGATTCCTCAATCCCATCTGCAGCCACCTACTCCAGCTCCTTGGCAAGCTGGGGAGGAGCCTGTGTAGTCAGTGCCAGTACAGTGTCCCACCTGGACTTCTGGTACCTGGCTGCATAGGCCATATAATTAGCCTGCCTGAGTCCCAAAGATGATGCCATGTACTGTTTCTTTACTATGGCATCAATCTTCCTGGAGTCCTTGTTTGGGGGTTGTGATGCCAAGGAAATGTTTGCCTTATCACAAGCAGCAGCCTGCACAAGCCAAACATGGCTGCACTGCTGAAAAAGGAACTCCGTGTCTGAGCCTGAGAGAGTGTGCCTCTTGTCCATTCTTCTGTCCACAGGAGGTATAGAATTGGGAGACTTGAGAATGTTTTGTGTCTGTTTCCCAAAAGATTTGTGAAGGGGAATAGACAGTCTCCTGGACTCTGGGATGTCCATCATCTCAACATAATCAGGCTCTTCCTGATCCTCTACTGCCTCCTCCACAAGAAGCTGGAGGGTATCAGCCACCTTTCTGTAGAACATGTAGTGTGAAGGGACTCAGAAAGCCTAGGAGGAGAAACACCTGAAGGTCTGTCTGGGGAGATGTTCAGTTCAATAGGCACATCCAGACTTTCACCATCACCATAATCATCCTCATACTCTCCCTCCTCCTCAAACTCCGATTCATAAAATTCTTCCACGGTATAATCTGGAACCGGAGGAACTGACCGAACCGAGCCCCTGCTAGATGGTGCCGGTTCGGTCGGAACCGATCGAAGCGATTCCATAATCCTAATCGCTTTGGCTATCTCATCGGTGGTTGGAATATGAGATTCTGGATCCGAACTGGTCGATTTGTCTTTTCTTTTTCTTTTTGTCAGAACCTATTCCTCAGAATTGGCTCTCCTTTTGCCCAAAGAAGTATCGCCCTGGTCAGAGGGCACTCCTTCTGGTTTGGTCAGAACCGAACCGGGCTGGCCATCCGGGTCAGCGGACTTCTAGGCCTCCCTTTCCCTCAGTCTACCTAATCTCTTTTGCATGGTAGATTTGGGAAAATTCTTGCAAATTTGGCAGTCTGAATCGAAGTGGTCAAACCCCAGACAATAAACACAGGTGGTGTGGGGATCAGCCTTAGCGAAAACCTCCCCACACACACTGCAGTGTTGAAACCCAGTGGGCCTGGTTTTCTTTTTGGGTTTCTCAGACATGGCCAACCTAATCAAACTTATCCTTTTTTCGGCAATCCGCCAGGCAAGACTCTCCTATTGGTTCCTGACCGTGTCACGGGTCTTGGAAAAAAACGTACTTAAAACCCATTTTTTAAGAACCGATACAGACCAGTAACCGCACACTAAAGTAAAGCACAAGTTTTACCTCAAAATGATCGGTTCAGCCGAACCGATCCACAGTTTACAGGTTCCACACAGAAAACAGAACAAAAACCTGTCTAGTACTCATGGTACCACAGACAGAGACTTGAACCGACTATGCGGAAACAACAATTCGGAAGAAACCGACTGAAAACCGACACCTCAACCGACTTTTGAACGAGCAGCAGGAGAAATCTCCGGAGCGACTGTTCAGTGAGGCGGAGTAAAGAATCTGACGGTTGCAGTTGGAATAACAACAGGCAGAGGCTTCAACTGAGCTCGAGATGAACATTCTATGCCAAGCATAGAAAAGTTAACCCTTTGTTCTCCAGGGCAGTTGAAAGGCAGGACCTAACTGCAATAGTCAGAATACAGCAAGTCTTCTTGTTGTTTGAAAGCACTGGCTCGTGATAAGCTGAAATGGCAAAAAGGTGAACCTTGACTGTAGAGTATTGGACACCAGAATTTGAGAGGTCTAAGAGATACTCTAGAACTTTATTTGGTGGGCAGAAAAACAGATTCAAAGAGGATTTTGCGCACCAGAGTGAAAAACCCTTCCATTTGGCTGTGTAAGTTTTCCTAGTGGCTGGCTTACATGCAGCCAGAAGAATATCTTAAACTCTGCGAGAGACACTGAACCTGTTCACTTCTATCTCTTCAGGAACCAAGCATGAAGGTGAAACGATCTCAGATTGGGATGGACCACAGGTACCTGAGTCAGAAGGTTCGTCTGAAGGGGAAGCACTTTCGTAGGGGTTTTCAACATACTGTTGAGTAACGGAAACCATATTTGTCGATGCCAGAAGGGAGCAATGAGGATCATTTTGTCCCCCTTGGATTTGCACTGGAGAAGTACCCTCTGAATTAGAGGAACAGGCGGAAAGGTGTATTGAAAGCGTTTTGTCCACTGCAGCCTGAACACATCCTGACAGAAAATGCTGGGCCCTGGATTTCTGAAATAGAGGAGAGGCAGTTTTGTGTTTAGTGGGGATACAAAAAGGTCCAGGTCTGGAGTTACCCACTCTGTGAATAGTGACTGAACTACTGTTGAGTCAAGAGACCATTTGTGAGGATCTGTCTCTGTTCTGCTGAGATGGTCTGCCAGTTTGTTCTGCACTCCCAGCAGGTAGACCGCTTGAATTAGAGCCTTGTGCTCCAAGCACCATTCCCACATTCTCATTGCTTCTCTGCATAAGGGGTAAGAGTGAGCACCACCCTGTTTGTTGATGTAATACATCACTGCTTTGTTGTCCATTTGAAGGAGAATGTTCTTGTGACAGAGAATGTCCTTCAAAGCCCGGACTGTATAAAGAATGGCCCTCATTTCTAGGACATTTATGTGAAGCTGGGACTCTTCCTGAGTCCACGTACCTTGAGTGTGGAGAGTCTGACAGTGAGCTCCCCACCCCATCAGAGACGCGTCTGTGGTAATGGAAATCTGATGATCCAGAGGAGCAAAGTGATACCCTTCCAGAAGATTGACCTCTTGCGACCACCAGGTGAGTGACTTCTTCAGAGGTTCTGTCACCTTGATGAGAAAGGACTGAGGGTGAGTGGTTGGGGACCACTGAGTACTGAGCATCCATTGAGAGGTTCTCATGTGCAGGCGTGCTAGGGGTACAGTGAATACCAAGGATGCCATGAGACCTAGCATCAGCTGCATCGAGATAGCTCAAACCGAGGTATTCTCTATGATGTATAGGGCCATCTGAAGGATATCACTCCTTCTGTCCTCCGACAGAAAAGCTTTCGCACAGGAGGTGTCCAGAAGAGTTCCTATGAAAAGGAGACTCTGGGAGGGCTGCAGCTGTGATTTCTTGAGATTTAGCAGGACTCCCATGGATGTGAGAAAGTCTGAGGCCGTGGCAACGGCGTCAAGGGTTATTTGCCTGGAAGGGCTTGCTAGAAACCAGTCGTCCAGATATGGGAACACTTGTATTCCGATTTTTCTGAGATGCGCTGCGAGTATTGCACAACACTTTGTAAAAACTCGCGGTGCCAAGGACAGACCAAAGGGCAGGACTCTGAACTGATAATGCTGGCCCAAAGCCACAAACCTTAGGAGTTTGTGATGCTTTGGGTGAATAGAAATGTGCTGGTAAGCATCCTGCATGTCTAGAGAGGCTAGCCAGTTGTGTTGATGAAGCAAAGGTAACAGGGTTCCTAGTGAAATCATTTTGAATTTCTCCTTGGGCAGAAATTTGTTTAGTTTTCTGAGGTCCAAAATGGGGTGCATGCCCCCGGTTTTCTTTGGAACCAGAAAGTAATGGGAGTACAACCCTGTGTTCCGTTGATGCAGCGGAACTACTTCTGCTGCCCTGTTGTTCAGAAGGCCCTGTATCTTGGTGGCGAGAAGGTCTGACTGAAGGGTTGACAGCTTGGGCTGTCGTTTGGGAGAAAGATCAGGAGGGGTCTCCACAAGATTGAGTGAATACCCCTCACGGATTATCCGGAGGACCCATTTGTCTGGGGTTATGGACTTCCATTGATTGTAGAAGCTCATCAGATGACCTCCCACCGCTGAGGAAGAGTCCACCTCGGGCAGCTGAGGTGGGACTTTGGCCAACAACTCAGAAGGCGGCGCTGGGCACTTTGGGTGCTTGTGCCTTCTGTTGCATTTTCTTTTGAGGCTGGGGGGCTTGGTTTTTATGAAAACTTCCTCTGTCTTTGCCTCGAAAGGACTGACGATTATGGAACTGACATTTATTAACACCTCCTCGAGAGGGGACAGGAGGAGGTCGAGCCAACTTAATGGCTACCCTAGTCTTTTGTGTAGTTTCTAGAGCCTGTTCTACTTGTGGGCCGAAGAGATACACACTATCAAAAGGCAATGCCATTACTTGCTGCTGTGCATCATTTTTGAAACCTGAAGTGCGCAGACAGGAATGATGGCGGGTACAAATGCTGGCCACCGCCGCTCGGGAAGCAGTATCGAAAGCATCCATAGCCGCTTTAACCTGCTGGTTGTTGGATTCGATACTCCTGGTAATGGTCTGGAGTAGTTTTGACTTTGTGTTTGAATCTGGTAGAGCTTCAACCGTTTGTTTGAGTGAGTGCCAAAGGATATACTCATATTGAGAGAAATAGCCTTGGTAGCTGGCAATATGCATACCCAGGGTGGAAGCAGCAAAGACTCTCTTACCTAAAGTGTCTATCTTACGAGATTCTTTGTTAATAGGTCGAGCTGTAGTAGTCTGGGGAAGGACGACCTTATCATTCTCTGCCAAAAATACAATAGGATCCGCAAAGACTTGGGATGCCAAAATAGGTCGATCCTTGGGGGCTGAGTATTTCCTATCTATGGATTTAGCCACCGAAGGAATGAGAGCAGGATTATTCCATACCATTTGAGACAGCATCTCAAAGGAGGGCTATACCGGAGGAGTCAAATCCGTAGGGATCTCCGGAACATGGAGGTATTGGAGTCATAGCAATTTCCCAGGATCGATGTCTGTAGTTTGGAGAGAAAGAGTGGAAATCAAGTTTTTCAGCAGAGACTTAAAAGACAGGTCCTCGACCACAGGCTGTGCAGCAGGAATGGATCCTTCCACTTCATCACCCAGCCGAAAGTCTGGGTCAGGCTCAATGTCATCTCCTGACAGTCCAGGAAGACTGCATGGACAGGAAAGGAGTGAAAATCAGAGGGAAATGAGGAAGAAAAAGCATTAAAGGAGGAGTCGTGAAAGAAGAAGCTCAATAAAAACAAAAACAAGGTAAAAGGCAAAGAACCTTAGTGCGCAAGCATTGAGGCAAGGGTTACTCCAAAGGGCATTAACCGGGTAGCCAAGTTTCAAAGAAATACAAAATCACATATACCCCCATAATGCAAAGCATCATGGGCTGAATATGCAAATCACCACCGAATATTATACTGGTTCAACTTTAATTTGTTTTTATTGGGCTCACCACAACATAACCCAGATAGACCAACTTAAGGTAGCTGGTTTATTCCACTGGGGTGTCATACAGATGGGGCACACTGAGACCTGGTAGGACAAAACAAGTATCTGTGTCTTCTGTTGGCACCCTTTGCAGACTGTGTGAGAGACCTTTCGACACCATGCATTTCTGCTTAAAGCTGAACCAGCAAAATATTCTGTGGTGATTTTCATATACAGCCCATGATACTTTGCATTATGGGTTTATGTATGATTTTGTTTTCCATGTAGCTGCTTTACAAATTTCCAACAAAGGAATATATCTTGCAGCTGCTATGGAGGCAGCTGTACCCCTTGTAGAGTGGGCCCTAAGGCCTACAGGGGGCTCCTCCCACTTTGCTGTAGCATGACTAAATACAGGCAACAATCCAGTGGGCAACAGACCTCTTTGAGGCAGGTTTGCCCTTTCCCACTTCTCCATAGGACAGGACAGGAAGAGTTGAGTGCTATCCTGGCTGTGACCCTTTGTGTGGTCCAATTAGTAGCTCATAGCTCTCTTAACATCTAGGCTATGCAGTCTACATTCCCTGAATTGGGATGGTCAGTGAAAAAGACTGGCAAAGTGATGGACTGATGCAGGTGAAAGTCCGACACTACCTTGGAAAGAAAATTTCTGTTAGTCCTGAGGACTACCTTGTCCCTAAGGACTGAAATGTAATTTGATTCTGTGAACTGGGTCTGGAGCTCACTGATCCTCCTGGCTGAGGTGATGGCTACCATGAATACTGCTTTCCATGTTACATACTTAAGCTCTGCTGAAGACATGGGCTCAAACGGTGGTTGATTTAGCTGACAAATGCATATACTGAGGTCCCATGCAGGAGTGGGTTCCCTGTGAGGGGAGTGCAAATGCGGCAGGCTCTTGAACAACTTTCTGAATACCTGGTTAGCAGCAAGGGATGACCCTTCATCAGCTGAGAGGTAGGCAGAGACAGCTGCTAGGTGCACCTTGAGGGTGGAAGGCCTAAGGCTGAGAGAATGAAGGTGTGCCAGATACTCCAGGACGACTGACAAACCAGCCTGGCAGCAGTCTATGTCCTTTTGCTGGCACCAAAATGGAAACCTCTTCCACTTAGAGGTGTAAATCTTTCTGGTAGAGGGTTTTCTGGAAATTCTAAGGACCTCCAGCTCCCCTTCAGAGAGGTGCAGGTTAGCATACTCTATTGCCTCAAGAGCCAAGCTCTGAGTCTGAGGGACTGGAGATTGGGATAAAGGATCCTGCCATGAAAGGAGGTCAATAGGTTGTGCCTCCTGGGTAGGGAGATTGGATTGAATATTTATTTTATAGAATCAGAATTACAACCCTTTGAGTCAGGGACTCATTTACAAAGGCTCTTCGTCAAAAAACAGAGAGTACAAAACAGATACAAACACAGTAAACATATTATACAGAGAATTATAAGAGAATACATTACATATATGTACATTGTTACAGTGAATGTACATAGTTACAGTGAATAAAGTCCAACATGGGGGAGACACTCGATGTAGGTCCTATACAATGTGGTAGCTAAATTACATATACATACACAGACACAGTGAAAAGAGTCCAACATGGGAGAGACATTCTATGAAGTTCCTAAACAATGTCATAGCTAGAATAGCACAGAGCAAGCAAGAGACTACAGTATCAATGCTGTAGTCAGAGGCACAGAATACCAGGGCTGCCTGGCCCAGTCTGGAGCAATGAGGATCATTGTTACTGGCTGAGCCCTGAGCTTGTTCAGTACTCTGAGCAACAGTGGGAATGGAGGGAAGGCGTATGAGAACTTCCCTGTCCAGTCCAACAGCAGTGCATCCAGAGGTACTGTGCCCACTGCAGGAGGCCTACAACAAAATTGCGGCAGCTGGTGATCATCTGTGGCTGTGAAGAGGTCCACCCTAGGAGGGAGGCATCCGTTGTTAACACTGCTGATAGTGGCAGCTGAAGGAAAGGTATATGTTCCCTGAGGTTGTCCTTTTCCTGCCACCACTGTAGTGCTTGGAGAAGGGTTCCTGAGACTGGTACCATTTTTGACATGGAATCTCTTTTCTGAGACCAGTGAGATGTGAGATGGAACTGGATGTCTCTCATCTCTGGAACCTGGCACTGTGGCTGTTGATGCAGCCATGTGTCCCAACAGCTGAAGCACATACTTTGCTGGTCTGAGGGTATGCAGTTGGAAGGAGTTGGCCAACTGTACTAGGCTGCCCACCCTTCCCTGAGGGAGGAAGATTTTTCTCTTAGCGTGTCCAATTCAGCCTCTATGAATTCTAGGAGCTGAACTGGTGTCAGCACTGACTTTTTCTGGTTTACCAGGAATCCAAATTCCCACCGGATATCCTGAGTGGTGGTCAGTGCCTCTTTGGCTTGCTGAGGTGCCTGGCCTGCCACTAACCAGTCATTCAGGTATGGGAAGACTGTAACTCCTAGCCTCCTTAGGTGTGCTACCACTACTGCTAGGCAAAGGGAACAGGCTCTACTGCCTTGTCTTGAAGAAGTTTAACTACTTCCACCTCCAATAGAACTGCTTCTGATGGGGGTGGCAGGTCTGAAAACTCTTGCCCTTAGTCTGGGTAAAACCTTGAAAATGAGGGCAAGACCCTGGTTCACTACCTCCAGGACCCACTTGTCTGTGGTAATGGATTCCCAAGCCTGGAGATAGTGAGCTATCCTGCCTCCTACTGGAAGTAGGGAGGTGACTCTGGCAGACCCCTCAGGGGGTCTGCTTTGCTTGGGCACTTGGTGGCTGAGTGCTGAGGCCAGCACGCCTGCTGCTCCTTCTGCCTCTGCCTCTGAAGTGCCCTCTCTGAGGTTGACAGGCTGGCAGTACCTGAGTCTGGAAGAAAGGTCTGTAGTGGGTTCTACCCCTACCACCTCTGCCCTGGTACTTCTGAGGTGTTGCTGCTTTCTCCTTAGCAGCAGCACTCTTATAAGCTACCTTGTACTAGTCCATCTTCTTCATGTAAGCATCTGTTTGCTCCCCAAAGAGGATGTGGGCTCACAAAGAAAATCCAAGGCCTTTGTCTGGGTGTCCTGGGACAGATTAGTGGCCCTTAGCAAAGCAAACCTCCACAGGGACAATGAAGTTGCCATTTGCCAGGCTGCAATATCATTGGCATCCACTGTCATCCGAAATTGGCATTTTGAAGCCTCTATGCCCCTTTTTGCAGCTTCAGCCAGGTCTGATGCCAAATGTGCAGGGCATGCCTTGGCAATCTCTAAAACAGTGATCCAGAGACTTTTTTGACATCTGGAAATATAAGCCATATAAGTGGCCTGTCTAATGGCCAAAGAAGAACCCAGGTAGAACTTCTTTGCCATAGAATCCATCTTTCTAGAATCTTTATCAGGTGGGTGTGATGCCAGGGGAATAGCTGCTTTATCACATGCAACAGCCTGCACCACCCCTTCATGGCTGGGATATTCAAAAAGGAACTCGGCTCCATCCTTAGCCACCCAGTACTTCCTATCCATCCTCTTATCAACTGATGGAATAGAAGTGGGGGTCTGCAAAATTCTAGAGGCCTATCTCTTTAGGGATTTGTGAATGGGCAATAACAGCCTTCTAGTAGCTGGCACATCCATCATTTGCATATAATCTGGCTCCTCCTCTGTCGATTCCTGGGTAGAGAGGTCCAGAGTCTGTGCCACTTGCTTCATAAAAGCAAAATGTGTAGAAAAATCCTCAGCTCCCTTGTCAGAGGAGTCAGGACATTGAGGATCAGGGGAGACATCTGGCTCAAGAGGCTCCCCAAAGTCCTACTCATCATCATCATCATCATCCTCACCTTCAACATAAACATCAGGATACTGCTCAAAGGAACCGGGAACTGAGGAGGAACCCAGAACCTGAACCAAGGGCTGTGAACCAGGTTGCTGAACTGGCACCATGGTACCAGTTCGTAGCACCTGTATAATTATAATAGAGTTAGCTATCTCCTCAGCAGTAGGAACCAATGGGCTTGTTGGTTACAGATCCTTACCCAAGTGTTTCTCCTCCTTTTTCTTTTTAGCAGAATTTGTCAGTTCAGAGGCAGTATCTACAGTTCGTATTCTATCCGAGGAAACTTCACCCTGGTCACAGGGCTGTCCTGCCCGTTCCTTGGGTTTCTCTTTAGAATGAAAAGGAGATGGTTTATCCTAGGCCGGGTCAGTAGCCTTAACAGACATTTTTTCTCTCAGTCGGTTAATCGCCTATCAAGCGTAGACTGAGAAAGGTTTTTACAAATTTCACAGTCTGCCTTCAGGTGGTCAAACCCTAAGCAAAAAACACAAACCAAGTGAGAATCTGTTTTAGTAAATGGTTCACCACACTCTGTACAATGCTGAAAACCTGTAGGACTGGTTCTTTTCTTGGGTAGTGACATAACAAAGAAGAAAAACATAAAACTGTGTTTCTGTGAGTCAGACATCCACACTAGTAAATAAAACTTTTTTTTTTGCGGTAGGTTCAGCGATCGATGAAAGAACCGAGAGTTACCTCGGTTTCTTTCTCAAATTAAATAAAATCAACTAACCTGCCAAGGGAGTAGATTTTAAAGTAAATTTACCTTAAAAATTATAAACAAAGGTTCATTTTCCTCCCAGTTGTGAAGAACCGGCAGGGAACTGAACAACACTAAATCTTGAGTAATCTACATGTAAAACCAAGGGCAGTGCTTTAAAGACGAACAGAAATAAAAAGTACTTGAAAAAAGCGAGAAAATAAAATCTTCAGGAAAGATGAAGGAGAGCTTTCCTAAGCGTATTGATTTAGGCAAGTGGAGTAAAGAATCCGATGGTTACAGGATGTATTCCAGGGACAGTGGTTTGAAAATTCAGCTTGAGCATAGCATTCCATCATTAGCATAGGTTCTATTAACCATTTCGGCTCCAGGGCAGTCTTATGGTGAGACCATACTGCATATGTCGGAATACAGTATGATTTCCTGGGGTTTGAAGAGCTGCCCACTGGTGAAACTGCCCACTGGAGGCCCCACAAGAGGACAGAGAAGGGCTCTGGGCCTGAGATCTCGAACAACCACAGGCAGAAGCTATCGGGGAAATCTACGTTGCCAGGGAAGGTCTCCTGCTCACAGACATAGAAAACCTCTTAGCAGACGTACCAGAGGGTGACCTTGAGTGGTAGCATTACTTCCCCTTCTGATGGAAAGAGGAAAAACCAGAGGTCGAACGATGGCAAGTCCCCAACCTGGATCGGGAAAGGTATTGCTGCTTTTTGTTTGTTTTTGCCTAGGTTTTGCTCTCACAGTAGGGTAACACCAATTCTTCATCAGCCTTAATCTCCTTGGGTATTTGCTGCATTACCTGTGTCTGTTTTAATTATATTTTGGGGTTACCAACCTGCTAATCATGCTCCTAGCCCTCGTCTTTTACCCTTTCATGTTCCCCTTCCTGTATCCTCTACCCTTCCACTTCCTCTTCTTCCTCCCCCTTCCCTCCTCAATTCTCCCCACTGCATTCCTCTGTGCCTCCAGCCCCTCATGCTTCCTCATCGATCCTCGCCTCCTTTCCTCTCCCTCCATTAACCTGGAGTTCCTCTATTACTCCTTCCCCTCCCTTCTCTGTTCATCCTTACCCTTTCTCCTCCCAGGCCTAGGGTTCAGAAGTCCTGCTCCATTCTTCTCCTCCTTATTCTGCTTCTTCTCCTCCTTGCTGGTGATGTGGAACTCAATCCTGGTCCCTCGCCCTCCTCTCCCCCCACTCCATCCCTACAGGCCTTAGTATTTTCCACCTGAATGCTAGAAACCTCCTCCCTAAACTAGATACTGTTATTGAATAGGTCTCTCAACACTCCTCAGATCTCCTCTCTGTCATGGAATCCTGACTGTCTTCCAGATTCCTGATTCTACCTTGGCTAGTCCAGATTATCATCACCTCTTTAGGCTGGACAGGGGTAAACATGGGTGTGGTGTTGCCCTTTATGTCAACCAACATCTATCTTGCATCATCACTCTCAGGGAAGCTGCACCCTCCTTCTGTGAATTCCTGCTAGCTACATTTTCCTTTCCCTTTACATTAACCATTTTTGTTGGTATTTTCTATGCCTCACTTAGGAATCTTCCCCTCTTCCCAGGTAGATTGACTCTCAACTCTCTCCTTACACTCTTCTGCTGGTGAGCTCATCCTCATGGGTGGCTAACTGAGGCTTGAGTCAGGAAGCATAAGCAGACCAGGTGAAATTGTAAAAAATCCGCAAGTAGTTATTTATTATTATGAGTAACAGTAGAATAAAAGTAAAAAAAATGTACTGACTGGTTTTCAGCATAGGCAGACCAAAAGCAAAGTCCAATTTCTGAGTTCAGAGCTAAATCTACAATCAACCAGCTCTTCGTTACATCTCATCTCTCAAATTCCCTGAAGACACTTGCTCTTCTCTTTTTATACAAAAGGAACCTCATCAGATTCTCCAGGGACCCATGCACTTTTCCCTTCCCCACCCTCAGTCTTCAGCTGGGGAATCTGCTTTCTTATTCTGTCTCCTCTCCCTCTGGAATCAGTTTCCCTCCTCCATCCATCTCTTTTCCTCCCTTTCCTCCCTCAGACAACATATAGAATAATGGATAGGGAACTGTGCACAACAAGGCTGTGTTCCCATTGAGGGTTTTGATGACATCATACACCTCGAGAGAGAGAAAGCTCAAGAGGTCCCTATGATGTCATCAAACTCCTGCGATGGAAACATGGCCTTGACATGCACAGTTCCCTATCTGTTATTTTGTATAGTATATGGTTTCCCCACAAACTGTGCCGCATTAATTTCACAAGAATTTGTTAGTTTCTGTACCTTGTCCAGACACTGCCAGTTTCTCCCAGTCCTCGCTGCAGTTCCGCTCCGCTGCCGACACTGACGGTACCATTGCTCACTGTCATCCGGCTTAGCTTTGTATGGAGGGACCACTGATTTATTTAAAAAAAAAAACTGCTGACAAACTGATATTTTGGAAGCAGGGTGCCGACTATGGCAGTCCATGTCCAAACTATTTGAAAAGCTCATGCTCAACCGCTCACTTACCAGCGCCGCCATGCTGTACAGTATTTTTTGAAAAGCCAATGTTTCAGCCAATCGGGAAACAGCTGAAGGTTAAGAAGTTGTTGTACTATCATTGTGACATCAGAATGATAGTACAACAACTTTTTTGACCTTTGAACCATCCTGCAACAGGATTTGGAAAACCATAGTTTTCCATCCACAATAAACCCTAACCATATACTATAATTAAAACTTCAAACCCCAGGAAATCATATTGTATTCTGACTTCTGCAGGATGGTCTCACCATAAGACTACCCTGGATCTTAAAAGGTTAACTGCACATATATTAATCATGGAATGTTAGGCTCAAGCTCAGTTTTCAAACCACTGTCCCTGGAATACATCCTGCAACTGTCAGATTCTTTACTCCACTTGCCTAGTACAGATGCCTCGGAGAGTCCTCGTCTTTCTTGAAGATTTTATTTTCTCATTTTTTTGAAGTAAAATTTATTTCTGTTCATTTTTAAAGCACTGCCCTTGAGTTTACAGGTAGATTAGTCTAGATTTAGTTTTATTCTGGTAAGTGTTTCAGTTTCTTCTCAGTTCGTTTAACCGGGAGGGAACTGAATGTTTATTTACATTTTAAAAGGTCAATTTCTGTGTTTAAACTTTCCCTGGGCCATCTTATTTCATGTTTTTTGTCTTTTTGGAGAGAAACTGGGGTAACTCTCTGTGCTTTCGTTGGTCGCTAAACTGAACGCATATATAAAGAAAAAAGAGAGAGACCTTTGTTTATTTGTGTGAGTTTCTGAATCCACAGAAAACCCAATTTTTAGGGTTTTTTTACTGGTTATGTCACTACCCAAGAAAAGAACCAGCCCAATGGGTTTTCAGCATTGTACAGAGTGTGGGGAACCATTTGCTAAAGCAGATCCTCACTTTGTTTGTGTTTTCTGCCTAGGGTTAGACCACCTGGAGGCAGACTGTGACATCTGTAAAAATTTTCCTTAGTCGACGCTTGATAAGGTGTTTGAACTGATTGAAGGAAAAAATGTCCAAAAAGGCTGCTGACCCAGCTTCAGATAAGCCTTCCTCCTCCCAGAAGGAGATACCCAAGGAACCGGTTGAACAACCCTCTGACCAGGGTAATGGTTCCTTGGGTAAGAAGAGAAGCACAGATACTGCCACTGAACCGGCAAGTTCTGCAAAGAAAAAGTGGAAGAAAAAACATTCAGTTAAGGAACCGCAACTGACAAATCTGTCAGTTCCAACCACAGAAGAAATAGCTAGTGCTATAAGGATTCTTCAGGCGCTGCAAACTGGTACCATGGTCCCTGTTCAGTGGCCCAGTTCACAGACCTCTGTTCAGGACCTGGGTTCCTCCTCCATTCCCAGTTCACTTGAGCAATTTACTGAGGTTTACTGTATGTTGAAGGAGAGGATGAAGATGAGGATGAGGATGATGATGATGAACATTTTGGGGGAAGCTCTTGAACCTGATGTATCCCCTGATCCACAACACCCTGACTACCCTGAGAAGGGAGCTGAGGATTTTCCCCTCCCACTTTGCCTTCATGAAGCAGGTGGCACAAACATTGGACCTCTCCACCCAGGAATCCACGGAAGAAAAAGAAGAACCAGACTATATGGAAATGATGAATGTGCCAGCAACAAAGAAGCTGTTGTTGCCCATCCACAAGTCCCTAAAGAGGCAGACCTCCAGAATTCTACAAACCCCTACTTCCATTCCCCCAGTGGACAAGAGGATAGACAGAAGTACTGGGTGGCCAAGTCTGGAGCAGGGTTCCTTTTTGGACACCCCAGCCACAAAGGGGTGGTGCAGGCTGCTGCATGTGACAAAGTAGGGATTTTCCTGACACCACACACACCTGAAAAGAATTCCAGAAAAATGGATTATATGGCCAAGAAGTCCTAGTTGGGGGGGTGGGGGCCTCTTTGGCCATTAGACAGGCAACTTATATGGCTTATGTGTCCAGATACCAAAAAAATCTCTGAAACACAGTTCTAGAGATAGCCAAGGCATACCCTGGACCCATGGCATCAGACTTCTCTGAAGCTGCAAAAAGGGGCATAGAGGCCTCCAAGTGCCAGTTTCAGATGGCAGTGGATGCCAATGATATTGCAGTCAGGCAAATGGCAACCTCAGTGTCTCTGAGGAGATTTGCTTGGCTGAGGGCCACTAAGTTGTCCCAGGACACCCACACAAAGGCACTGGACTTTCCTTGTGAGCCCACATCTCTCTTTGGTGAGCAAATAGAGGCTTACATGAAAAAGATGGATGAGTACAAAGTGGCTTACAAGAGTGTTGCTGCAAAGGAGAAGGCAGCAACACCCCAGTAGTACCAAAGAAAAGGGGGCATGGGTAGAACCCATTACAGGCCCTTCTTCCAGGCTCAGGCATCGCCAGCCTACCAGCCTCAGAGAGGGTACTTCAGAGGCAGAGGCAGAAGGGGTAGCAGTGATGCAGGCCCCAGAACTCAGCCAAGTGCACAGACTAAGCAGACCTTGAGGGTTCTGCCAGGGTTGCCTCCCCATTTCCAGTAAGAGGCAGGCTGGCCCACTATCTCCAGGCCTGGGAATCCATCACTACAGACAAGTGGATCCTGTAGGTAGTGGGCCAGGGGCTTGCCCTCAGTTTCAAGGTTATGCCCAAACTGAGGGCAAGACTTTTCAGACCTGCCAGCCTATCTAAAACAACTCAGTTGGGGGAGGAAGTAGCAAAGCTAATTCAGGACAAAGCACTGGAGCCTGTGCCCTTGGCCCAAAAGGGAAGAGGTCTCTACTCAAGGTACTTCCTCACTCTAAAGAAAACAGGGGAGTGGCGACCCATACTGGATCTCAGACATTTAAACAGGCATTTGACAAAGCCAAAGTTCAAAATGGTCACTCTGGCTACCATTCTCCCTACACTCAGAAAGGGAGATTGGCTGGCATCTCGAGACTTAAAAGATGCCTACTTCCATATCCCCATCAGGCAATTACACAGAAAGTACTTCAGGTTCATATTGCCATCAGGCCAGTACCAGTTCAGGGCCATGCCTTTTCGCCCAACTTCTGCCCCAAGGGTGTTCACCAAGTGCATAGCAGTAGTAGTAGCACACCTAAGGAGGCAAAGGGTTGCAGTCTTCCCATATGTGGATGACTGGCTAGTGGTAGGCCAGTCTCCACAACAGGTAAGAGATGCACTGACCATCACTCAGGATACCCTGTGTACATTGGGCTTCCTGGTAAACCAGAAAAAGTCAGTACTAACACCAGTTCAACTCCTGGCGTTCATAGGAAAGCCTTCCTCCCTCAAGGAAGGGCAGACAGCCTGGTGCAGCTGGCAAGCTCCTTCCAACTGAATATCCCCAGAACAGCAAGATATTTTCTTCAGCTGTTGGGACACATGGCAGCATCAACAGCAACAGTGTCAGATTCAAGATTCCAGATGAGGGACATTCAGTTCCATCTCAGGTCTTGCTGGTCTCAGAAGAGAGTCCCTGTCAGAAATGGTACCATCACAGGAACCCTTCTCTAAGCTCTGCAGTGGTGACAGGAAAAAGACAACCTCAGGGAAGGTGTGCCTTTCCTCCAGCTACCACCATCAGCAGTCTTAACAATGGATGCCTCTATCCTAGGATGGGTTGCACACCTAGGGGAGCACTCTTCACATGGTATCTGGCTCCAGCAGGAGTCTCTGCTCCACATAAACCTACTGGAACTCAGGGCAGTTTATATGGGCATTCAGTCCTTCACTTCAATGCTGCAGGGCAAGTTGGTTCAAGTCAGAACAGGAAATACAACCACAGTGTACTACATAAACAAGCAAGGGGGCACAAGATCCTCTCCCTTGTGCACAGCAACCATGAAGGTGTGGAATCTGGTTTATTCCCTTGGGATTTCCCTCTCAGCAGTTCACCTCTAAGGGAAGGACAATGTCCTGGCAGATGCTCTAAGCAGGATCAACCAGAGCCACCATGAGTAGCCAATAAACAGGCAGATCCGGCAGGTGGTGTTCAGATGGTGGGGCACCCCAGAGGTGGACCTCTTTGCAGCCCCAGACAAACACCAACCACCACAATTCTGTTGCAGACCCCCTGCAATGGGCACAATTCCTGTGGATGCACTGCTGTTGCACTGGACAGGGAAGTTCCTATATGCCTTCCCTCTATTACCCCTGTTGCTCAGAATGCTGAACAAGCTCAGGGCTCAGCCAGTGACAAAGATCCTCATTGCTCCAGATTGGACCAGGCAGCCTTGGTATTCTCTGCTACTGACCCTGCCAATATCCAAGCCAATCTCCCTATCCAGGAGGCACAACCTATTGACCTCCTGTCAGGGCAGGGTCCTTTACCCCAATCTCTAGTCCCTCAGACTCAGAGTTTGGTACCTGAGGACCTCAGAGTATGCTGACCTACACCTCTCGGAAGAGGTGCTGGAGGTTCATAGGGTCTCTAGAAAACCCTCCGCTAGAAAGACTTACACTTCTCAATGGAGGAGGTTTTCAATTTGGTGCCAACAGACAGATAGACCATCACAAGACTAGTTTATCAGTAGTTTTGAACTATTTGGCACATTTGCATTCACTTGGCCTTCGGCCTTCCATCCTTAAAGAGCTAGTGTACTGCCTGGAAACTGCCTGCAATTAATTGTAACTTTCAGATGTAGACAGCTATCATTTCTTATATCTCAAGTATTTATTGTTTTCTGTTTGCTAATTAGAAGATTTCCCACCTGGCAGTACTGAGGTGATGTGTGGAGCAGCACTCTGTCTGGAGGAAAAAATCAGTTCTGTTCCTCCCACTACATCAACACTGAAACCACACTGACTATGACATCACTAGTAACCAATGAGAACCATTTCTCACTGCCAGGTTTCGCTTTCACATGAAGCAGCAGGGACTGGCTGTCCCTTGTTACTAGGGATATCACAATTTCCTGTATTTTGATTGGTAGTTTGTGAAAGTCACTGCCCAGGCTGCAAGGATTGCGGTGCCTCAAGGTGTTTGGTCTCATTTCTGATGATGTAGTGGGAGGAGCAGAAATGGAAATTAAGTTCCTACCATAACTCTTGATCTTCTTGGACGAAGTCTCCACCACTCATTCACACTAATGGGACTATGCCAGAGGTGCTAGGATGGAGTGGGAACCAAAAATCTTCAGGAGGGAAGGCACCAAGGTAGGGCAGTGCACACATGGTGCTGCAAGACTGGCTCCTGCCATATAGGCTGCCTCGGCATTGACCCTCCAACTGCCTCAGTACCTTTTTTACCGAGGAAGTGCAGCGTAAAATAACCTAGTGAAACTAAGCTATGTCAGATATAAGATAGTCCGAATGACCGGTATAAGAAGGGTCAACACAACAAAGTCTTCACTGCCCAGCCATTGAGGAAGAGAAAACCAAAAACAGACAAGTGAGCTCAGGGGATGGGGTTGGGTGTGTGAATGAGTGGTGGAGACTCCATCCAAGAAGATCAAGAATTACGGTAGGTACGTGATTTCCATATCTTCCTGGACATAAGGTCTCCACCACTCATTCACACTAATGGGAGAGTACCGAGCTAAATAATCCCCCGAGAAGAGCATCAGGAGAGAGGAGCTCACTTAGGACAAGAGAGCTCAGACTGAGTCATTCTCTTTGATGAAGCGAGCCATCTGGAGGATATCATTTCTCCTGTCCTCCGGGAGGAAAGCCCTTGCACTGGAGGTATCCGGCAGTGCTCCTATAAAGAGGAATTGCTGTGAGGGCTGTAGCTACATTTTTTCCAGATTCAACAGAACTCCCATAGATGTGAGAAAGTTGCTTGGAGTCCGTGAACACTGCTTCTTGTGTCCCTTGACTGGAGGAGCTCGCTAGTAGCCAATCGTCCAGATATGGGAAGACTTGGATTCCGGGTTTCCTTAGGTGCACCAAGAGAACTGTGAAGCACTTCGTAAAAACTCATGGTGCCAAGGAAAGCCCTAAGGGCAGTACTCTGAATTGATAGTGCTGACCTGAGGCCACAAAATGAAGGTACTTGGGTGCACAGGAACGTGTTGGAACGCATCCTGCATGTCTAGGGAAGCCAACCAATCATTCTGAGAAATCAGAGGTAGAAGCTTACCTAGCGATATCATTTTGAACTTTTCCTTGAAGAGAAGCTTGTTCAACTTCCTTAGGTCTAGAATAGGGTGCATGATACCTGTTTTCTTTGGAAGCAGGAAGCAGTGAGAGTAGAAGCCTGTGTTCCACTGCTCCTGAGGAACTATGTCTTCTGCTCTGTTGTTCAGAAGGCCTTGAATCTCGGAAGCAAGGAGGTCTGACTGAGTTACTGACAGCATGGGCTGTTGTTTGGGTGGATGATCTGGAGGGGCATCTGAAAATCCAGTGACTAACCCTCACAAATTATCCTGAAAACCCATTTGTCTGAAGTGACTGACTTCCACTGATTGTAAAACTGAGTCAGATGCCCCCCTATTGCCGAGGAAGAGTCCCCCTCGGACTGCTAAGGAGGGACCTGGGCAGATTTTCAGAGGGAAGGACTAGGTGCTTTTGGGTCCTGTGCCTTCTGCTGCATTTTCTTTTGTGGCTGAGGGGCTTGATTTTTGTTGAAGCCTCCTCTGCCTTTGCCATGAAAGGACTGACGGTAATGAAACTGCTGGTGGTTCCCACCCCATTGAGGGGGGAGTAGGGTCTGGCCTGGCAATTTTAATAGCCATCCTAGTTTTCTGTGTGGCCTCAAGTGCCTGCTCCACCTGTGGGCCAAACAGATAAGCACCATCAAATGGTAAATTCATGATTCATTGCTGGGCATCATTTGTGAATCCTGAGGTTTGTAACCACGAGTGGCGATGGGTGCATATCCCAGCTGCTGCTGCTGCTCTAGAAGCAGTGTCAAAGGCATTCATAGCAGCCTTAAGTTGCAGATTATTGGACTCAATACCTCTAGTAGTAGTCTGGAGGAGCTCTGAGGTAACATCTGACTCTGGAAGAGTCTCCACAGTAACTTTTAGGGAATGCCAGAGGGTGTACTCATATTGTGAGAAGTAGCCCTGGTAGCTAGCAATACGCATACCTAGGGTAGCGGCGGTGAAGACTCCCTTCCCCAAAGTGTCAATCTTATGAGATTCTTTGTTTACTGGATGGGCCATAGACTCCTGCAGGAGTACGGCCTTGTCATTTTCTGCCAAGACCACTATGGCATTAGCGAATGCTTGAGAGGCCAGGATTGGTATATCCTTAGGGGGACTGTACTTCCTGTCTATGGACTTAGCCATGGAAGGAATAAGCACCGGATTGTCCCACACCATTTGTGAGAGAGTCTCGCAAGAGAGTTCCGGAGGAGTGAATTCCACAGGGATCTTCGGGACATGCAGATATTGAAGGTGCAACAACTTCCCAGTTCCACCTCTGAAGTCTGGGGAGAGATAGTGGAATTCAAATTCTTCAGAAAAGACTTAAAAGACAGATTCTCAACCAGAAGCTCCTCTGAAGTAGAGGGTTTACCTCCCAGTCCGAGAGATGAATATTCATCAAAGTCGTCTCCTAATCGCAGATCAGGATCAGGCTCAAAGTTGTCTCCTACTAGCCCAGGAGGGACAGTATATAAAGGAAAGGGAGGAAAGAGAGCAGGAGGGAGTGCTTTATGAATCAGAGTCGAGAATCCCAGATTCCAAAGCGGCACCAGCACAGACCATGGCTCTGAGCGTGGCGCTGCCAAAACCAGAGTCAAAGGCGGCACCGTAACTGACACCGCGCCAGTGCCCAGAGACCCTAACCAAACTCTTGGTGCACTCAAGGATGAAGATCTGAAAATGTGAGTAGGAGAAAATGGTACCTGTGCTGGCCCCTGCACCGCAGCTATGTGAGGGGGAAAAGCACCAGGGTGCGGTGTCGATGGCACCAGAGAAGGCGCCACACGACTAGGCAAACTCAACCGTCTTGCTTGTGGGTTCGAAGCCCCTAGGCCCGTAGGCCCTAGAGCTGACTCCATAGGCTTGGAAAGTCGGGACGACCGCTGAACCCACTGCTCCATAAGAGCGGCCCAATGGTGAAACTGCTCACCAGAGGATCCCCCAGGCGGTGGGGAGGGACTATGGAGTCAAGGATGCTGGCCACTAGGAACAGAGGCCACAGGTGAACCCAACAGAGTCGACCTTCTGTCCCCTGTTACTGATGATCGTCGTGCAGACCTACCTTTACCAGAGGGTGACCTCAAATGGTACTGTTTCTTCTTTGACCAGTGGAACGAAGAAGGGCTGGAGGTCAGGTGGTGCTGGGTTCCCGATGAAGATCGAGAATGGGCTCACTTCTTTTTTGAGCTTTCAGGAGGACCGTTCTTCCTCCTGAGCACTGGACTGCTCATAGTCAGACCCCCCTCCATAGAGGGCGGTGGACTGGACCCAGCCTTGCTGAAAACACAGCTTTCATGCAAAGTCTTCCTACCGTCACCGGCCCCGTTCATGGTCGACTCAATCAAAGGTAAGTTGAAGAGGACTTCTGCGTTCTTTCAAAGAACCCCCTCCCTTTTTTTTTTACTAAATAATAATAAATAATACTATAAATCAAAACTGAACGACTAATGCTGCTGTCATATAGATGTGAAGATTTGACTCCCAGAGGGCGAGCGATGTTGTCACTGAAGCACACTCGACGGCGGGGAAAAAAGGAACTGAGGTGGTGTGAGGGTCGATGCCGAGGTAGCCTATACGGCATGAGCCGGTCTTGTGGCACCGCTTCCACATGGGCCTACGTTGCCTCCAGCCCTCCTGAAGATTTTTGGCTCCCACTCAGTCCTAGCACCTCCAGCATAGTCCCGGTAGTGTGAATGAGTGGTGGAGACTTTATGTCCAGGAAGATCCGACTTTTTTCTTCCTCCAGATAGAGTGCCATTCTACTCATTACCCTAGTACAGCCAGGTGGAAAATCTTCTA
The DNA here is from genome assembly GCA_016271365.2 of Neoceratodus forsteri. NCBI lineage: Eukaryota > Metazoa > Chordata > Ceratodontiformes > Ceratodontidae > Neoceratodus > Neoceratodus forsteri. The sequence goes on along the minus strand of CM057456.1, from coordinate 1,381,972,707 downwards.
ATTAGCAAACAGAAAATACAAAAAATATTTCAGATACTGGAAATGATGGCTGACTGCATCTGAAAATTATTTTTAATTCCAAGCGGTACACTAGCTCTTTAAGGTACACCTAGCAGCTGTCTCTGCATATCTTTCTGCTGGAAAAAGGGCATACCTGGCCACCAACCAGGTATTCAGAAAGTTCTTCAAGGGCCTACTGCACTTGCATCCCCTCACAGGAAACCCACTCCTGCATGAGACCTCAATATACTGTATGCATTGGCCAGTTAATGCAACCACCATTCGAACCCACATCTTCAGCAGAGCTTAAGTATGTGGCATGGAAGAAGAAATTACTCACTTTAGTAATGTTGTTTCTTCTAATGGAGTTTTGCTATATTATGACATATACAGTGAGTCCCAACCTTCGAACTGCTCCGGAGGTGAAAGAGTTAACTTTCCATGCCAGGCATGGAACTTTGAGCACGAGCTCAGTTGAAAACTCTGTCTGTTGTTAATCAAACTCAAACTGTCAGATCTTTACGAGCAAAACTCACTAAGGTTCTGTGTGGAAGCCGTAAACCTACACTAACCAACTGGCTACTAAATATAAGAACACATTTTTCTTGGTCCCAAAACAAAGACTCAAGCCAGGGGATCCAAAAAATTAAAAACATAACACCCAAACACCCCAAAAAGGAGGGGTGAAAAAAAAAAATAAAATAAGGTGGGCATCTACTAAATGCCAACACTGCACTGTCCACCCCATCCCAAAAGTAGAGGTTCTGAGAGGGGTAGGCAGGGGGGGAGGTCATAATATAGCAAGACTCCATTAGAAGAAACAACATTACTAAGGCGAGTAATTTTTTCTTCAAACAACATGAAGTCTTCTATATTGTGACATATGCAGACTAACAGCAGTACCTCCATGGAGGAGGACAGAACCTACTTGGAAATAGGCTCTGAAGCACAGCTGTGAAAGAACCTAGCATCACTCCTAGCCTGGATGTCCAGGAGTAATGCTTGGTAAAAGTGTGAACTGTTTTCCAGGTAGCTGCTTGACATATCTCTAGGATAGGACGTCCCTGCAGCAGCCAGAGACGCAGCTGTACCTCTGGTAGAGTGAGCCCTCAGGCCTGAGAGAGGAACCTTACCCAGTTTTTCATAGCAAAATTGGATACAAGAGACAATCCACCTGGCAATGGATCTTTTAGTGGCAGGTTTCCCTTTACCAACCTCACCATAAGTGAGGAACAGTTGGAGGGAGTCAAACCTGTGACCCTTGGTACGTTCTATGTAATAACTAAGGGCTCTTTTGACATCTAAACTGTGCAGTCTCCTCTCGCCAGAGGAGGAATGGTCAGTGAAGTACACAGGGAGAGACATAGATTGATTAAGGTGGAAGTCTGAAATCACCTTAGGCAAGAACTTTCTGTTAGTCCTGAGGACCACCTTATCTCTATAAAAGGAGATAAAATCAGGTTCCACTGACAATGCTTGTAATTCACTTATGCGCCTGGCAGAAGTGATGGCTACCAAAAACACAGTTTTCCAAGTCAAGTACTTAAGCTCTGCTGAAGACAAGGGCTCAAAAGGGGGTTGCATAAGCTGAGCAATGCAAATATTAAGATTCCAAAAACTTGGAGAATACAGGATGAGCCGAAAGAAAAGAGGGTTTACCTGCTAAGAAAGCAGACACGGCTGCCAGGTGCACTTTTAAGGTAGCTGGCCTCAGCCCCAAAGTATTCAAATGCACCATATAATCCAGGACTGTGGGTAAGTCAGCAGATTCTGGGGAAATATGCTTGCCAGAGCACCAAATGGAAAATCTCTTCCATTTGGAATTATAAGTAGCTCTGGTGGATGGCTTCCTAGAAGCCTTCAATATATCCATTACACCTTGGGAGGTGTAGGTCAGCAAACTCTAACTCTTCAAGAGCCAGGCCTTGAGATTGAGAGATTTGAGATTCGGGTACCAAACCCTCCCCTGAGCACAGGTTAACAGGTTGTGATTCCTGGGAAGACACAGGGGAAGGTGGACTGCTAAAGACATAAGGAGTGGGTACCAGGGCTGCCTGGCCCAATCTGGAGCAATCAGGATCATCTTGCAGGGTTGAGATCTGATTTTGACTAGCACCTTGAAGAGAAGAGGGAAGGGTGGGGAGCATAGAGAAACTTCCCTTCCCAACTGAGAAGAAAGGCATCCAGAGGGACTGAGCCCAACACTGGGGGCCTGCAGCAAAAAAGGGGAAGTTGGTGATTGTCTGGGGCTGCAAAAAGATCTATCTGCGGGGTGCCCCATCTGGCAAATAATACCTCCAATACTAGGGGATCCAGTGACCATTCGTGATGGCCCTGGGAAATCCTGCTGAGAGCATCTGCCAGGACATTGTCCTTGCCTGGGAGGTGAACTGCCGTAAGGGAGGTGTTCAGGGAGTACGCCAGAGACCACAACTTCATTGCTTTGGTGCACAAAGCCGTAGACCGAGTCCCTCCCTGCTTGTTGATGTACCACATTGTAGTGGTGTTGTCTGTTCTGATCTGTACAACTTTGTTCTGAACAGAGGTGGAAAAAGCTTGAAGTGCTAGAAAAACTGCTCTGAGTTCCAACAGATTGATGTGGAGCAGAGATTCCTGAGGGGACCACAATCCCTGGGTAGTGAGATTGCCCATGTGAGCTCCCCACCCCAAGAGGGATGCATCTGTAGTAAGGATTAAGGAGTGAGACTGAGGGGTGAAGGGGACCCCCTGTCTCAGATTGCTCTGGTCCTGCCACCACTGAAGGGCTTGGATCAGGGTTCGAGTCACTGGGATCAATTTGGTCAGAGGGTCTCTCCTTTGAGACCAAAAGGCTCTCAAATGGAACTGGATGTCCCTCATCTGAAATCTTGCTCCCTGCACAACTGCTGTAGAAACAGCCATGTGCCCCAGGAGCTGCAGAAAATGCCTTGCTGGTCGAGAGACCTGCAGGGTGAAAGAGGAGGCTAGAGAGACCAAGGTCCTTGCTCTTTCCAGAGGAAGGAAGGCTCTGGCCTCTTTTGCGTTCAGTTCTGCACCTATGAAGGTGAGAAGCTGGACAGGCTCTAGAACTGACTTTGGAAGACTGAGAAGGAAACCTAGAGATGTGAGGAGTTGCTGAGTTACCTGAAGATGTAGTTTGACTTGGTCTGGAGACTGGCCTACTATGAGGCAGTCGTCCAGGTAAGGAAAGATGGCAATCTTTTGCCTTCTTAAGTGGGCTACTGCTACTGCCAGGCATTTTGTGAATACCCTCGGGGCAGAGGTGAGGCTGAAGGGCATTGCTCTGAACTGGTAATGGCCTGAGGGCAGTTCAATCTGAGGTACTTTCAATGGGAGCTTCTGATAAGAACATGGAAGTAGGCATCCTTGAGGTCCAGGGACGCAGCCAGTCCCCTGGCCTTAGAGAGGGTAAAATAATTCCCAGAGTCACCATTTTGAATTTTGGTTTAAAAGGTGCTTGTTTAGGTATCTGAGATCCAGGATGGGCCGCCATTCTCCTGTCTTTTTTGGGGTAAGGAAGTACCTGGAGTACAACCCTTTGCCCTGGTGTAGGGGTGGAACCCTTTCCACAGCTCTGAGAGCAAGGAGGGCAGAAACTTCTGTTTCTAGGGCAAGTGCCTCTGATGTATTTGCAGGTAGAAAGGACCTGGCGCTCATCTTTGGAAATTTTTTGAAGCTAAGAACCAGTTCCTGGCATACTACTTCCAGGACGCACGTGTCTGATGTTAAAGACGTCCAGTCCTGGACAAAGTAAGCCAGCCTGCCCCCTACAGGTAGTGGAGAATTGGCCCTGGCCACCCCATCAGGGTGCCTGCTTGGCAGGGGCTTTGGGCTGAGGGGTTGAAGCAGGCTTGCTTGTTCCCTGTCTGCCTCTCCCTCTAAAGAACCCCTTCTGGGCATAAGCAGAAGAGGAGGCCTGGACTTGGTAAAAAGGCATATGAAAAGGCCTGCCCCTGCCCCTGGGATGCTGCCTTTGAGGAGTGGCCTGCCTTTCCTTGGCCTGTGCACTCCTATAGGTGGTCCTATATTCATCCATTTTCTTCATGTAATTCTCTGTCTGCTCCCCAAACAGAGAATTGCCCACAACAGGAAAATCCATGGCCTAGACTGGGTATCCTGAGACAGGGTAGTACATCTGAGCCAAGCCATTCTGTGAAGTGCCACAGATGTAGCCATGACCATTGATGACACATCATTAGAGTCTACTGCAGCATGAAATTGCACCTTGGATGCCTCAATACCATCCGCAGCCACCTGTTCCAGCTCCCTGGCAAGCTGGTCAGGGACCTGTTTTGCCAGAAGCAGCACAGTATCTCATCTGGATTTCTGGTACCTAGCAGTATAAGCCATATAATTTGCCTGTCTGAGTCCCAAAGATGCTGCCATGTACTGTTTCTTTGCCATGGCATCAATCCTCCTGGAGTCCTTTTCAGGGGGGTGCGAAGCTAGAGGAATATTTGCCTTGTCACAGGCTGCAGCCTGCACTACCCCCACATGGCTGCATTGCTGTGTGAGGAACTCCGTATCAGAGCCTGATAATGTATACCTCTTGTCCATCCTTTTATCAACAGGAGGTATAGTATGAGGAGTTTTTAGAATTTTTACTGTCTGTTTCAAAAGATTTATGCAAAGGAATAGACAGTCTCCTAGACACTGGAATATCCATCATTTCTACATAATCAGGCTCCTCTTGGTCATCAATAGCTTCCTCAACAGGGAGCTGGAGAGTTTCAGCAACTTTCTTATAGAACATAAAATGAGAAGGGGACTCAGATAGCCTGGGGAGAAACCCCTGACGGTCTGTCTGGAGAGATGTCTGTTCAATGGGCACATCCAGACCTTCAAAACCACATTCACTCTCCTCATACTCCTCTTCCCCCTCCTCCGGTTCATAAAAATCCTCAAAATCATAATCTTGAACGGTGGAACCGGCCGAACCGAGCGCTTCCCTGATGGTGTCGGTTCGGTCGGAACCGGGGAAAGTGACTGGACAATTTGAATTGCTTTAGCTTTTTCCTCAGCGGTTGGAGAAAGAACTTTTGCCTCCACACTAGCTGGCTTTCTAGTCCTTTTAGTTGGAACCGGCTCCTCAGAGCTGGTTCTTCGTTTGCCCGAGGAAGTATCGCCCTGGTCAGAGGGCACTCCCTCCGGTTTGGTTAGAACCGAACAAGGCTGGCCATCCGGGTCAGCAGACTTTTTGGCCTCCATTTCCCTGAGCCTACCAACTCTCTTTTCTATGGTGGCAGCAGGAAAATTCTTACAAATCTGGCAGTCTGCATTGAGGTGGTCAAACCCCAGACAATACACACAGGTGGTGTGTGGGTCAGCCTTAGCAAAGACTTCCCCACAAACACTACAGTGCTGAAACCCAGTGGGCCCGGTTTTTCCTTTGGGTTTCTAAGACATAGTGCCAGCCTAACCAAACTTGCCAGTTTATGGCAATCCGCCAAGCAAGACTCTCTTATCAGTTCCCAACCGTGTCATGGGTCGTGGAAAAAAACGTAATGAAATCCGTTTTTTTTAGAACCGATAAGAACCGGGAACCGCACCCTAAATATGGACTAGTAAAGTTTGAGAATAACCTGATCGGGTCAAACCGAACCAAAAAGCGTTTACAGGTTCCACACAGAATAAAATAAATGTAAGCCTATCTATTACTTACAATACCACAGACAGAGCTTGAACTGACCGGTTGCGGTTTAATTTCAGTCAAAAAAACGATAAAATAATACTTTTTAACCGACAAATGAACCGAGCAGAAGGAGAAATCTCCAGAGCGACTGTTCAGTGAGGCAGAGTAAAGAATCTGACAGTTTGAGTTTGATTAACAACAGACAGAGTTTTCAACTGAGCTCTCGCTCAAAGTTCCATGCCTGGCATGGAAAGTTAACTCTTTCACCTCCGGAGCAGTTCGAAGGTTGGGACTCACTGCACATGTCATAATATAGCAAGACTTCATGTTGTTTGAGAACAGTGTTCCTGGTAGCCATTACCTCAGCCAGGAGGATCAGTGAGCTCAAGGTCTTGTCCACAGAGCCAGATTAAATAGCAATACATAGGGACAAGGTGGCCCTTAGGACTAATAGAAAATTCCTCACAAAGGTGGGCTCAGACTTCCACCTTAATCAGTCAATGACCTTACCAGTCTTTTTCACTGACCACACCAGTTCAGGAGAACAAAGACTGCATAGCCTTGATGTCAAGAGAGCTATAAGCTACTATTTGGATCACACAAAGGGCCACAGGCAGGATAGAGCCCAGCTATTCCTGACCTATGGAGAAGTGGGGAAGAGCAAACCTGCCTCAAAGAGGTCCATTGCCTACTGGATAGTGGCATGTATCCAGTTTTGATACAGCAAAGTGGGTAAAGAGCCTCCTGTAGGCCTCAGGGCCCACTCTACGAGGGATATAGCTGCTTCAATAGCAGCTGAGAGAGATAGCCCTCCATTAGAAATCAGCAAAGCAGCTACCTGGAAAACAGTTCATACCTTTACCAAACACTACAGAACCCAGGCCAGGAGTGATGCCAGATCTGGCACAGCAGTACAGCAGAGCCTTTTTCCTAAATAGGTTCTCTATCCTCCTTAGGAGGTACTGCTTGGGTAGTCTGCTTATGTCAGAATACAGTAAGATTTCCTGGGGTTTGAAGAAAAAATTACCATAGTAATCTTGTTTCTTCCAAGGGAATCTTACTGTATTCTAAGCTCCCACCCTACCTCCCCTACTAGAACCATGGGCACTGCAACACAGCTGTCCGTGCTGTTTGAAACCTATGAGTGGTTCTGTTTTTGGGCTTACTGACTTGAGTCTTAATGTTGCCCACACTTTTAAATAAAGGGGATTGTTTGTTTGTGGGTGTTGTTAATTAGTTAATTATTTATTAGTTTAGATAGTTTGTTATTATGCATGCTTCATAAGAATCTGACAGTTGCAGGATGTATTTCAGGGACAGTGGTTTGAAAACTGAGCTTGAGTCTAACATTCTATGATTAGCATAGGTTCTATTAACCATTTTGGATTTGGGGCGGTCTTATGGTGAGACCATACTGCAGAAGTCAGAATACAGTAAGATTCCCTTGGAAGAAACATAGAGGATAATGTATGGGCATCGATGAACAACGACACTGTGTGAGCTTCGAGTGGTTCCCCTGGCAACCCATGTAAGCCTCGAGAGCGTAGCTCGAGAGGTTTACCAACGTTGCCAGGGGATCCACGAGATGCTCACTTAGTGTTGTTGTTCATTGATGCCCATACATTGTCTTTTATAGTGTATGGGCATCGTGTGCATCAGAGAATGACTAGTTACACATTAAGCACAGCAGTGATTTTCTTACCTTAGACAGATAACGAAATTACATTGTTCGTTTCAAGAAGTTAAATTTTATTTGGACTGTTAACAGCAGTTTAAATTTAGTAAATCGTAGTAGATTTACAACAAAAAAAAAAAGCCTTATTTAGCTAAACAGAAAAACAGAAACAAAAAAAACGGGCATTGGGGTTGAATGTCATGTGGCATCCAATCAGCCTTGCCATAAAGTGGGTGAGAATGTGTTATGCTGTAAATAGCAGACGTTTGAAGAACTACTCGGCAATTTGGCCTTCAGATCTACTGGGAAATGGGAGGCAAAACAATGAAAGGGATCCTCTATGAATACTTTACGTTCCTCGCTCAGAGGCTTGGAGAATGTTGCTGCTGCCTTTTTCTTTGTGTGTGCTTTTGGGTTTCTGGCGATTGAAAAAATGACAGTTACAGCTGATTTTGAATCACGCAGCTAACAGTGCTGCTTTTAGAATTACGTGTGTGTGAATTCCTTTTTTTGTTATGCCATCGATGTGACGTATCATCGGTGGGTTAACAACTTCATTACATCACATCGATAGCATAACAACATGAGGAAAAGATGAAAATCAACACATAACAACGTTCTACCATACATTATAAGATTACTACGGTAAGTAATTTTTTCTTCTCCCTCCTTCCTCTTGTTCATATCAACTCTCTTCCTCAGCCCTTCCTTATCTCACCCAATCCTACCTCTCAGCACTTGTTTCAGCATCCCATTATCTGGGTTCCCTGCAATTTTTAAATCTGCCTTATTTGGCACCATTGCTTTTGATTTTGTTCACTATTTATTTGGTACCCATTTGCAATGTTTGGGCATTACTATTTTTTTATTTATTTATGTCTTTGGTGACTGGGTAGGTGTACTGATTCAAAGGACCATTTTCAGTCACGAACCGGGCCACAAGTGTGGCTAGGCAAGTACAGGCATAACATGAATGCATGAGATACAAAAGATAAGGTACAGTACACAGCAGTGTTCAGCAATGGTAGAGAAATACAAGGTCAAAGTTGATTTACAATCAGCAATGGTGTAAAAATACAAGATCATGATCATAAAAATAAGAGCAAATATAGTGCTAATAACAATGGTTGTGCAAGTCTGGTCAGAAAATATAGACGATACAGAGCATGAGAGGAATTCGAGCAGGGAGGAGGAGAGAGACAGATAGGGGGAATGGGTGGGAAAAGGGAGGGGCATGAGGTTACAGGGTAAGGGGAAAGGAGCACGGGGGGGAAGTAGCTGGAGCTGCCTAAATGCTTACGGCGAAGGTGAGATGAAGCAACCTAGTGTCTCTGTGAGGGACAGGGACAGTGACGGATAGCAGCTGAAAGGAGCCAGGCTTTCACTGCATGCTTAAAAACTTGGTGGGTAGAGAATGTGCGAACAACCAGGGGGGAGCTTGTTCCAAAGGGAGGGTGCTGTTGCAGAGAAAGATTGTTTCCCCATGGAGGTGGTGATACGAGGTACTACTCGGGGGGTACTGATGAGGCCTGAAGATTCCTAATAACCACTCTGTCTGTCAGGAGGGGTGAGTATGGGGACATTTGTGGGATATGGAGGGAGTTGTCCACCAGACAGCCCAATGCATAGTCAAAGCGACCTTGGAGGGGAAGCCACCCTAGCTCTTGGTAGAACGAGCAGAGGTGAGAGCTATAGAGGGCTAGAAGAACGAAATGGTAGATGGAATTATATATAGAGTTTAACCATGAGAGTAGGGTGGCAGACAGGTGTGAGTAGACTGGGGAGCAGTAATCGAGAAGGGGAATAAGATTTCCACATGCAATGGCCTGGCGCGCCTCAGCAGTCAGGTAGTGCTTGTAGTGGTATGCAGCTCCAAGCTTCTGGTGGATTCATCTCACGGTATTGTTGACATGTTCAGAGAAAGAAAGGGAGGGGTCAAGGGTGACTCCAAGATATTTACAGGATGTGACATTATCCAAAGGCATACCAGCAGGGGTGAGAACTAAGAGGGAGGAGCTGGCTTTAGAGATTTTGGTTGGGAAGGGTTTAGATCCAAAAAGCATAGCCTTAGTCTTTTTATCATTGACAAGGAGCTTCTTAGAGAGTAACCATTGTTGAACAGATGCAAAGTTATGCATTAGGGTGGAGGAGATAGAGTCAACAGATGTTTCACTGTAATATATGACCAAGTCGTCAGCATACGGGAGTGCAGAGCAGCTGATGCTGTCATTGGGGAGCATATTGATAAACATGGAGAAGAGGAGTGGGCTGGGTATGGAGCCCTGGGGGACTCCAGTGAGTACTGGTGTGGGACAGAGGAGACCTTATCAACGTTGAGTGGAGGAGGTTGTGATCAGCCAGGTCAAAGGCCTTAGACAGGTCAATGAAGACTGAGCCTGTGGGTATGCCCTGATCCATGTACCTCAGCATGTGATTGGAAAAAAAGTGCCAGGGCAGAGGAGGCACTATGTAGCTTATGGAAGCCATGTTGGAGAGGGCATAAGAGGTTGTATTTTTCCAGGTACTCTGTTAGCTGGGAGTGGATAATTCTTTCAAGTAGTTAGCTCAGGTGGGGGAGGAGGGAGATGGGACTATAGTTGTCAGGGGAGAGTGAATCGCTAGCCTTTTATATCGATACAACATTGGCGTGTTTCCAAGAGTCAGGAACAGTGGCTGAGATTAGGGAGAGGTTGAAGATAAAGTTGTGGAGGCTCACAACTGCAGGGGAGATGAGTTTCAGGAAAGCAGGGTACAGACCATCGCTACCTGGGCTACCTCTTGCAGGCAGGGATTTTAGTAACTTGGTAGTGTCAGCTTGCCTGATGGTCTTGAGATAGAAATGAGGAGGTGGGGTGGAGGTAGAGGAGGTTATGGAGCTGTTAGCCTGATGGTGAAGGGCAGGGGGGGCCTGGGTGGGGAGCATGTTTAGGTAAGTGGATAGGTCAGTGAATGTTAGGTTGAAAACACTGGCAATTTCTGTGGGGTCTGAGGTAAGGACCAGAGGGGGAGAAGAGTTGTGTTACCTGACTATTGTTCTTAGGGTTGAGGAGAGAACCAATTGAGGACCAGAAACTGCATGGATTTCCCAGGTGGTTTGTTTGTTGTACTGTCTGTACTGCATTCAGCTTATGCACTTTATATTATTGATCATGCAATTTCATATCAGCCTGGTTTGTATTTCTTTGTAATTGTATTCTCCCACCCCCATCACATCTTTTCAAATAAATAAAAATAAGGAAAGAATTAAGTTGTCAGTTGAAATATGTAGTGACAAGGCAAACTGAGGCACTGCTGCATTTCCATAGTGCACACTCAATGGCAGGAAGAACAAAACTGAGGTTAGTGAGGGAGCCAGCAATGGGTATTGGCTGGAACATGGCACCATATGAGGGGTACGCCGGCACAATGCCCAGCAGCCATGGCCAGCCCCCTGATAAAAGCTTTGCTGTCACAGAGTCCTAGTACCTCATGCCCTGACCAACATGGGAATCAATGGTGAAGACTGATTCTTGAAAGATATAACTCAATACAATTGGTGATGATGTCAGCACTATATACAGGCTTGGGTGAGATGCCAGCCAAATGCAAACTTCACCAGCATTCTCAACGAACTGGGGAAGTTTTATTCTATAGCAGCCAAAGACCATATAATGGGATTCCATAGAGAAAGATATTGACAAAGATACTGATAATATGATAAATTAGAGAATAAAACGTATGCCAGCACAGGCTACTGTACTCACGGAACCTCCTTATGTGAAGTGCAGCAAGTTAAATTGCTTAGAGACTCGTTTATGGTGCAAAAAAGTGCTTCATTTTATTATCATGGCAACACACCAAAAGAAAAAATTACTCACCTTAGTAATGTTGTTTCTTCTAATGGAGTCTTGCTATATTATGACAGATGCAGTTTGTCCCACCATTAGAACTGCTCCGGAGGTGAAAGAGTTAACTTCCATGCAGTGCATGGAACTTAGAGTGCGAGCTCGGTTAGAGAAGCTCTGTCAGGGTGGTTTCAAACCGAAACCGTCAGATCTTTACGAGCAAAACTCACTAAGGCTCTGTGTGGAAGCTGTAACCTACACTAGCCAACTGGCTACTAAAATATTCACACATTTTCCTGGTCCCAACACCAAGACTCAAGTCAGGGACCAGAAACAACAGATAAAATAAATAAATAAAACACAACACCCAAACATAAAGGGGCATCAATAAGTGCCAACAGTGGACTGCCCCCATGCCAGTAGAAGTTCTGAGGGGCAGGGCTGAGAGAGGTCATAATATAGCAAGACTCCATTGGAAAACAACATTACTAAGGTGAGTAATTTTTCTTCAAACAACATGAAGTCTTGCTATATTATGACAGATGCAGACTACACAGCAGTACCTCCATGGAGGAGGACAGAGCCTACTTAGGAATAGGCTCTGAAGCACGGCGTGTTAAACCGAGCATCCCTCCTGGCCTGGATATCCAGGGAGTAATGCTTGGTGAAAGTGTGTACCTGTTTTCCAAGTAGCTGCTTGACATATCTCCAAGATAGGATATCTCTAGCAGCAGCTAGAGATGCAGCTGTACCTCTGGTAGAGTGAGCCCTCAGGCCTGCGGGGAACCTTACCCAGTTTTTGATAGCAAAATTGGATACAAGAGACAATCCACCTGGCAATGGATCTCTTAGTGGCAGGTCTCCTTTCCCAACTTCACCATAAGTGAGAAATAGTTGGAGGAGTCAAACCTAGACCCTTGGTACGCACTCATGTAGTAACTTAGGGCCTTCTAACATCTGCTCAGCGAGCCTCCTCTCACCAGAGGAGGAATGGTCAGTGAAGAACACTGAAGTGAAATAGATTGGTTAAGGTGGAACCAAACCACCTTAGGCAAAAACTTCCTGTCAGTCCTGAGGACTACCTATCCCTGTGAAAGGAAATAAAGTCAGTCTCCACTGATAAAGCCTGTAACTCACTTATGCATCTGGCAGAAGTGATGGCTACTAGAAATACAGTTTTCCAAGTCAAATACTTAAGCTCTGCCGAAGACAGAGGCTCAAAGGGGGGTTGCATCAGCTGAGCAATGCAAACATTAAGATCCCAAGCAGGGGCAGGGTCCCTGAATGGAGGATTGGTATGAAGCAATCCCTTAAAAAACTTGGAAAATACAGGGTGAGCAGAAAGAGAAGAGGGCTTCCCTGCTGAAATGAAAGCAGAGACAGCTGCCAAATGCACTTTCAGGGTAGCTGGTCTCAGTCCCAAAGAATTAAGATGGACCATATAATCCAACACAGGTGGGTAAATCAGCAGATTCCGGGAAATATGCTTCCCAGAACACCATATGGAAAAATCTTTTCCACTTGGAGTTATAGGTAGCCCTGGTGGAAGGCTTCCAGAAGCTTTCAAGATTTCGAGAACACTTTGAGAAAGTTGTAGATCAGCAACTCTAACTCCTCAAGAGCCAGGCCTTGAGGTTGAGGGATTTGAGTTCGGATACAGACTCCCCTGAGCACAGGTTAACAGATTGTGGTTCCTGGAGGCACAGGGGAAGATGGACTGCTAAGGATAGAAGGAGTGGGTACCAGGGCTGCCTGGCCCAATCTGGAGCAATCAGGATCATCTTGCAGGGCTGAGACCTGACTTTGACTAGCACCTTGAACAGGAGAGGAAAGGGGAAGGCATTGAGAAACTTCTTCCCAATCGAGGAGAAAGGCATCCAGGGGACTGAGCCCAACACTGGGGCCTGCAACAAAAGTGGAAGTTGATGATTGTCTGGGGCTGCAAAAGATCTATCTGAGGAGTCCCCATCTGGCAAAACTATCCCTAGTACTAGGGATCCAGTGACCATTTGTGATGGCCCTGGGAAATCCTGCTGAGAGCATCTGCAAGGACATTGTCCTTGCCTGGGAGGTGAACTGCTGTAAGGGAAGTGTTCAGGGAATAAGCCAGAGACCACAACTTCATCGCCTGTGCACAAGGTCAAGACCGAAGTGCCCCTTGTTTGTTGATGTACACATTGTAGTGGTGTTGTCTGTTCTGACCTGTACCACCTTGTTCTGAACAGATGCAGAAAAACCTGAAGTGCTAGAAAAACAGCTCTGAGTTCCAACAGATTGATGTGGAGCAGAGATTCCTGAGGGGACCATAACCCCTGGGTGGAGAGGTCACCCATGTGAGCTCCCCATCCCAAGAGGGACGCATCTGTAGTAAGGGTCAAGGAGGGACAGAGGGATGAAAGGCACCCCTTGTCTCAGATTGCTCTGATCCTGCCACCACTGAAGGGCCTGGATCAGGGTTCGAGTCACTGGGATTAACTTGGATAGGGATCTCTTCTTGAGACCAGAAGTCTCTCAAATGGAACTGAATGTCCCTCATCTGAAATCTTGTTCCCGCACTACAGCTGTGGAAGCAGCCATGTGTCCTAGGAGCTGCAGGAAATGCCTTGCTAGTCAGGAGACCTGCAGAGTGAAGGGCGGAGGCCAGAAGACCTGAGGTCCTTGCCCTTTCTAGGGAGAAGGCTCTGGTCTGCTTTGTGTCAGTTCTGCACCTATAAGGTGAGTACCTGGACAGGTTCCAGAACTGACTTTGGAAGTTGAGAAGAAAGCCCAGAGAGGTAAGCAGCTGCTGGGTAACTAGCAGGTGTGATTTGACCTGGTCTGGAGACTGACCCACAATGAGCCAGTCATCCAGGTAGGGAAATATGGCAATCTTTTGCCTTCTTAGATGAGCAACTGCTACTGCCAGACATTTTGTGAACACCCTTGGGGCAGAGGTAAGGCTGAAGGGCATTGCTCTGAACTGATAATGGCCTGAGGGCAGTTCGAATCTGAGGTACTTTCAATGGGAGCTTCTGATAAGAAAATGGAAGTAGGCATCCTTGAGGTCCAGGGAAGCTAGCCAGTCCCCTGGCCTTAGGGAGGGTAAAATAATTCCCAGAGTCACCATTTTGAATTTTGGTTTTAAAAGGTGCATGTTCAGATATCTTAGGTCCAGGATAGGCCGCCACTCTCCTGTCTTTTTTGGGGTAAGAAAGTACTGGAGTACAGACCCTTGCCCTGGTGAAGGGGAAAAACCCTTTCTACAGCTCTGAGAGCCAGGAGGGTTGAGACTTCTGTTTCCAAAGCAAGAGTCTCTAAAGGGTTTGCAGGTGGAAAAGATCTGGCTCTCATCTTTGGAAATTTTTTGAAGCTGAGACCAGACCCTGGCTCACTACTTCCAGGACCCACCTGTCTGATGTTAAAGACTCCCAGTCCTGGATGAAGTAAGCCAGCCTGCCCCTACAGGTAATGGAGAGCCGACCCTGGGCATCCCATCAGGGTGCCTGTTTGGCAGGGGCTTTAGGCTGAGGGGTGGAAGCAGGCCTGCTCATACCCCGTCTGCCTCTCCCTCTGAAGAACCCCCTCTGAACATAGGCTGAAGAGGAGGCATGGGTCTGATAAAAAGGCCTGTGAAAAGGCCTGCCCCTACCCCTGGGGGGCTGCCTCTGAGGAGTGGCTTGCCATTCCTTGGCTTGTGCACTCCTATAAGTGGTTCTATATTCATCCATTTTCTTCATATAATTCTCTGTCAGCTCCCCAAATAGAGAATTTCCTACCACAGGAAAATCCATAGCCTTAGACTGGGTATCCTGTGACAAAGTAGTACACCTGAGCCAGGCCAATCTACGAAAAGACACAGATGTAGCCATGACTCTAGAGGATACATCATTAGAATCCACTGCAGCATGGAATCACACCTTAGATGCCTCAATACCATCAACAGCCACCTGCTCCAGCTCCTTTGCAAGCTGGCCAGGGGCCTGTTTGGCTAAGGCCATGACAGTATCCCATCTAGATTTTTGGTATCTCGCAACATATTCCATATAGTTTGCTTGTGTGAGTCCCAAAGACGCTGCCATGTATTGTTTTTTGGCCATGGCATCAATCTTCCTGGAGTCCTTGTCAGGAGGATGTGAAGCCAGGGGAATATTAGCTTTATCACAGGCTGCAGCCTGAACTACCCCAACATGACTGCATTGCTGTGAAAGAAAGTCTGTTTCAGGACCTGATGTACCTCCTGTCCATCTTTTTATCTACAGGAAGCACAGAATTAGGAGCTTTTAAAATTTTTATTGTTTGTTTCCTAGAAGATTTATGTAAAGGGATGGACAACTCCTGACTCTGGGATATCCATCATCTCTACAAAGTCAGGCTCCTCTTGCTCATCCAAAGCCTCCTCTAAAGGAAGCTGGAGGGTTTCAGCAACTTTTTTATAAAACAAAAAATGAGAAGGGGACTCAGCAAGCCTAGGGGGAGATTCACCTAAAGGTCTGTCTGGGGAGATGTCCGGTTCAATGGACACATCCAGACTTTCAAAGTCACATTCACACTGATCATAATCATCCTCCCCCTCCTCTGGTTCATAAAACTCTTCTATATCATATTCTTGAACCGGTGGAACTGACCGAACCGACCTTTTGCCAGATATTGGCAGTTCGGAGGGAACCGGGGACAGTGACTGGACAATCTGTATTGCCCTGGCTATCTCTGCAGCAGTTGAAGAAGGGATTTTGGACTCCACACCTGCTGACTTTCTAGTTCTCTTTGCTGGAACTGGCTCCTCAAAGTCAGCTTTACGTTTGCCCGAGGAAGTCTGGCCCTGGTCAGAGGGCACTCCCTCCGGTTCAGTTGGCACCAAACCGGCTGGCCATCCGGGTCAGCGGACTTTTTGGCTCTCTGCCCTGAGCCACCAACTCTCTTATCTAGGTAGCTGCAGGAAATTCTTGCAAATCTGGCAGTCTGCATTGAGGTGGTCAAACCCAGACAATAAACACATGTGGTGTGTGGTCAGCCTTGGCAAAGGCTTCCCACAGACACTACAGTGTTGAAACCCAGTGGCCCGTTTTTTCTTTGGGTTTCTAGACATAATGCCAGCCTAACCAAAAATCCTGCCCTCTTTGATGGCAGTGCCAGGCAAGACACCTTATCGGTTCCCAACTGTGTCAGGGTCGTGAAAAACCGTAATGAAATCCGCTTTTTTTTAGAACCGATAAGAAACTCAGGAACCACACTCTAACAAGCCTTAAAAAGGCTTCAGAATAAAGTTTAAATACAATTTGATCGGTTCAAACCGAACCGATAAACATTTACAAGTTCCACACAGAAAACCTATTACTTACAATACCATAGACAGAGCTTGAACCGATCAGTTTGTGGTTAAAATAAAGAATATCGAGGTTGAATTTATCCGAGAAAAGACACTTTAAACCGAGAAAATGAACCGAGCAGCAGGAGGAATCTCTGGAGCGACTGTTCAGTGAGGCGGAGTAAAGAATCTGACAGTTTCGGTTTGAAACCACCCTAACAGAGCTTCTCTAACCGAGCTCGCACTCTAAGTTCCATGCACTACATGGAAGTTAACTCTTTCACCTCCGGAACAGTTCTAATGGTGGGACAAACTGCATCTGTCATAATATAGCAAGACTTCATGTTGTTTGAACACAGCAGAATTCTCTCCAGCATGCCCCCTCCTCTCTGAATCTATACACTCCTGATGCGTTTCATGCCCTCTAGCACTTAATCAAGCAATTTAACTTGCTGCTGCACTTCACATGAGGCAGTTCCGTGAGTAGCCCGTGCTTGCATAAGTTTTATTCTCTGCTTTGTACTACAATTTTTCCATGCACGGTGTCCCAGGTGCTGCCCTATACATTTGCTCCTAAATAATATGATAAATGTTCCATTATGTCTGCTAATTATCTGTGAAGAGGATAATAGATTACCAGCCAAAGTCTCCTTATAACCAGTTTGGGCTTCCCTATAGTAATCAACTTCTTATCTTTGATGACATCTAGTGGAAACATAAATATGGGCACACAGTTTTTCTCTTAAGATATATAAAACCAACCTTTTCACTTTCTGTGTCTAGAGCTGATGTAGCTTCATCTAGAAGTAAGATCCTTGGCTTCCGTACTAGAGCACGGGCAATTGCAATCCGTTGCTTCTGACCACCTGAGAGCTGTGCACCTTTATCTCCTACTGCTGTTTTATATTTCTGTAAAACATCAATGCAGTAGTCCCAATAATAATTAAAACTACCATAAACAGTGAAGTTTATCTTTGGTTGGCTGCTGTGAAATTATTAGAAAACCATGCTTCTAAATTGTTCCTACAATGTTCTGTGTGGACATAATAAAGAAGTAAATGTCACGCACCTGTAACTGCATTTGTTCTAGAAATATTTATGCACACATCAGATTGGATCATCCTGGCTCAGGGAGCCGGAACCCAGGAACCAACCAATCAAACTGAAACCTCAACCACATGCATGCCTCCACATCTCGTGGCAGTGATAGATGAATACCTCCAGAAGAAACACAGTGACAGATAAGTAACCTTTTCTTCTCAGCAGGAGAATTCATCTATAACCTAGCCCCACATGTGTATGTACACACACACATACACACACACACACATTACATTGACTGCTAGCATTAAAACCAGGGGGGAAGCTCTGTAGAAAGTTGGGGAACAAACTCTTCAGTACAACAGAACCAGTCTGCATCATTACAGGGCAGGAGGTACACACAATAGTGTATGATGAAAATATAGTGAGACATCCAAGTACAGTGCTCCCTCATTATAACAAATGAAATGGGAGTCATAACATGAATTAGTTATAGCTCCCCATTTGTTAAATTGAGGGACACTGAAAAATAAAACTGATCACCACTAGGTTTTGAGCCCTGATCCTGGTGCACTTGTTTAGAGATACAATGATACAGTATAGTTACACTTGTCAATTAGTATAGTTTATTTAGATAGTTTTTAATTTTGTTTTGCCTGATAGCATTTTAAAATGCTTAGATTTAAAACAGAAGTAATGTATATTCCCTTCCCTTACAAATATGCCACTGTGCTGTCTCCTGTTGCCCACTTACCTGACTTCCCCAACTGCTCCAACTGCTTCCAACTAAAAAAAAAAAAAACTTGTTTACAAAGTACTTTAGTTTTGCCATTTTCCTATTTACCTTTTCTGTGTGATGTGCGTGAGTGAGTGAGTGATGACTGCTGGTGACCAACTGAGGATGAGCGAGTATAAGCAAGCGAGGCATGCATACCACTGATCAGCTTTTTATTTACAGTTGCCTTAGTTACTTAACTTTGGTGCTTACAGGAGAGAGTTTTGAAACAAGAAAGAGATGAGTGAGATTGGTGTTTTGATGAAGTAATAGCATATGCTCAAAGGGTATCAGCACAGGATCCCAGCATGCAGAATCCCGAGAGTCAAAAACTCGAAACCGAAATCCCAACAGCCAGAATCCCGATGATGGAACAAGCTGGATGTGTGGTGATTTGTGCGGTTTCAGGGGATGGTTATATACCTGTATATGGTGGGGAATGAAGCCCCCCATGAACACTTCTTCCAAATTTCACTTCTCTTATCTGCCACTGACAGGATTCCAGCTGTCAGGATTTTGGTGTCAGGCTTTTGAGGGTCAGGATTCTGCATGTAGAGATTATGTACTATATCCTGCACACAGTGCTACTTGCTGACTTTGTTACTTTGGATCAACTGAATACACCCCCCCCCACACACACACACACACACACTAGCCACTGTGATGTGTCTCTCTGAAAGTAGAAACTGCAAAGGGTCTCTAAAGTGTCTCTGCAAGCAATACACCTACTGTACAATATGGTACCACTATGTACTTTAAGTACTTTAAATGAGATGATCTGATAGACAGAAGAGAAACAGAGAGGTATAACTTTGGGAGCCACAGAGGCGATTCGTAATAAGTGGCAATTCACTATGATGGAATTCATTATAGCAAGGGAGCACTGTAGCTGCTTTGCAGATTTTGGCAAAGGGAAGAAACCTAGAGGATGCTGCAGACGTGGCCTCATCCCTGGTGGACTGGGCAAGTAGACCCTCATGGACTGGGACCAAGGTAAGTATATAGCAAGGGTTGATACAGAAAACTATCTAGATGCATATGGTAGGCTCATTTTAGACACAGTGAGACCTGGAGAATCCTATTTGTAGATGACAACCATTTGTTTAACTGAACATCTGGTAGGCTCTGTTCTGGTGAGATAGAAACACAATGATGCACAGAAAGGAAAGGACAAATCAAGACACAAAGTCTCTGCAGTCTTCCCTGGAAACCTTCCTTGAAATTACTGCCCTTCAACCTTCCCCCAGTTCCTCCCCGGACTAACCCATTGACACGTTTGCAGCCATCTTTGAACCCAGCAATGGTACATGAATTGACTACTGTGTGGGCAAGCTATTCCACTTTTTCACTATCCTCTCCGGAAGCAGTACTTCATCAAGTCCTTTTTGAATTTGCATCCCCCACTGCCACTTTAAAATAATAACCCCTTGTAAGCAAATTCTTATTCTCCTAGAAAGTTTAGAATAATCTACCCCAGTAACCTCACAAACAAACTCTGTCCAGAGCTGACAGGGCTGCAGGTAAAGAATCTGGAGTAAGCCAGCATTTGCAAAAGTAATGTATGCTCATAAATGTGTTGTTTTGTAATATTTTTTCACCAAATTTTCAACATAGCCTTGTTACAACCCTGACTCATGAAGAAGGATGGAGAAAATGTTCAACTCCTGGCCTAAAGGTGATTTTGCGCAGGGGCTCAACTGTTGAAATCAACTTTTGGGGTGCAAACACTCATTTTGGGCAGGTGTTGATAAATGACAGCTGTCACAATCGTGAGTTGCTGTAAAGAAAGGGCTATGTTGAATATCTGGGTAAAAATATTACCAAAGTTATGAGTCTGCAATTCCAAAATTTAACGTAGGCTCATAACTTTGTTGTTTTTCAATATTTTTACACCAAATGTTCAACATAGCCTTCTTATAACCCCACCTCATCAATAAGGGCAGAGAAAATGTTCAACTCCTGCCAAAAGGTGATTTCACTCAGGGACTGCAAAATCAGCTTTTGTGATGTAAAGAAACATTTTGGCCAGGATTTGAAAAATGAAAGCTGTTACTCCTCATGAGGTGTTATGAGGTGTTGTAAAGATATGGCTATGTTGTGAATTTGGGGTAAAAATATTGAAAATTACTAAAATTAGGTGTCTGCATTTGCAGTATTCAACATAGGCACATAACTGTTGTTTTTGAGTATTCTGACCCCAGATTTTCAATATAGCCTTCTTATGACCCCACCTCATGAACAAGGGCAGAGTAAATTTTCAAGTCCTGCCTGAAAGGTGATTTTGTGCTGGGACTGCAAAATCACCATCTGGGATAGATCTATCTAATGACAGTCCAATTGTTCATGGGGTGGGGTCCCAATGAAGGCATGTTGAAAATTTGGGGCACAGATATTCAAAAATGGCTAAGTTACACCACTAATTTCAAACCCCATTGAAATACATAGAACTGCATATCTGTTTCCTCAGTTTGTGGCACGGCTTTGAATAGTGAAGACGTGTCTGCAGTCCTGAGAAGATGACAGTGCTAGACCCCCCCCCCAGTGGGTAAGTAAGGGCTCAGTGGTGGGAAGGGGAACAATTACTGTGCAAAAGACATCGCTCATGGATGTTTTTATTTTAACAGGTTTGAGGGGAAAAAAACAGATCCAGGATCCCGGGTCATGAGACTGGTTGATTGGGCCCCCCAGTGTTACTGTTATGTGTTGGGGGGCAAACGGAACCAGGAGTCTGGATTGTGACACTGGGGATTGGGCACCCCAAGTGTCACTGTTAATTTTCTGGGGGGGTCAGATCATGACACTGGCTGAAGTACATAGAACCGCATACTTGTTTCCTTAGTTTGCAGTCCAGCTTTGTAGCATGAACATGAGTCTATGGTCCTGAGAACATGATGGTGCTAGATCCCCCAGTAGGTAAGTAAGGGCTTTGGGATGGGAGGGGAAACAATCACAATGCAAAATACATTGATGGATGGTTTTCTTTTCACAGATGTGAAAAAAAGGCTCAAAAAGACAACAATGGACAGTTTTCTTTTAGCAGGTTTAAAAACAAACGGACCCAGGATCCCGGGTCATGACACTGGGGATTGGGCACCCTCAGTGTCACTGTTATGTCTTGGGGGGAGTGGGAAAGAAACAATGACTTACCATAGTAATCTTGTTTCTTCCCAGGCATACTCAGCTATTCATAACTTCTGCAGTGTTCCTTTAAGACTGAACTGCCCGGAGAGATGGAATGCTATGCAAATGATGGACTCTTTCTGTGTGCTATTTTTCAAAAGCTGCCTTGAGCTGACCGCCCTGGTTCTAAGCCCTCAGATTTCCTTGGAGTCTGAAAAGACAGCCCTCAAAAACTACACACATATGCATATACCATAATAATTGGAATTATGATGATAAGTAAAATAACACTCAAAGGCCCCCAAGAGGAGGATAAAACCCCCAAAACAGGGGGTCATAAAATGCAACAACACCCCTGAATGACAGAAATCATGTGAAGGGGAAGAAAAATAATAAGAACCCAATTTATAAAAAATAGTAACTGATCGTGGCACCCATATAGTGTGTCAGAAAAACATTCCCAGGAATGCAGAGGCTACTGGTTCTTGACGGGGAGGCAGGGTGGGAAGTTATGAATACCTGAGTAACACTGGGAAGAATCAAGATTACTATGGTTAGCAATTTTTTCTTCTAACCCCAGTATTACTCTGGTATTCATAAGTACTGTAGACTACGAAGCAGCACTTTTGGAGGTGGGCATAGAACCTACTTTGGAAACAGACTCTGCAGGACTGATGTGCCAAACCTGGCATCACTCCTGGACAGGATGTCCAAACTGAGGGATTTGAGGTTCTGGTACAGGAGCCTCCCATGACTGGAGGTTAACAAATTGTGCCTCCTGGAAAGGTGTATCAGTTCGGCCACAGACATGGAGAGCAGAAGAAAGTACCATGGCTGCCTGGGCCAATCTGGAGCTATCAAGATCATGGATGCTGACTAGGAACTGAGCTTAAGCAAAACCCTATACACCAAGGGGAAGGGAGGAAAAGCATACAGGTGTTTGCCTGACCAATCCAGAATTAGAGCATCCAAGGGGACTGTTCCCCGCTCTGGTGATCTGCAACAATATTTTGGCAGGTGGTGGTTCAGGTTGGATGCAAACAAGTCTACATCTGGAGTGCCCCACCTCCTGAAAACCACTTGCACCACTTGCCTGTTCAGAGTCCATTCATGATGGGCCATATTGATCCGACTTAAGGTATCTGCCAAGGAATTATCCTTGCCAGGCAGATGAATGGCCTGTAGGGAAGCTCCCAAGGAGTATGCCAGACTTCATATTTTCATAGTTTCTGTGCAGAGAGGACTTGATCTTGTCCCTTCCTGCTTGTTTATGTAATACATGGTGGTGGTATTGTCTGTTCTGATCTGTACCAACTTTACCTGTAGCAGGGGTGAGAAGGCCTTCAGTGCTAGCAATACTGCTCTGAGCTCCAACAGGTTTATGCGCAAGAGTGACTCTGCACTTGACTATGTACCTTGGGTAGTGTGATCTCCCAGATGGGCACTCCACCCCAGGAGTGATGCATCCATAGTGGGAATTACTGATGGAGGCTCCTGTTGGAAAGGAACCCCTTCTCTCAGGTTGCTTTGCTCTTTCCACCATTCGAGAGCATGTAACAAAGTTCCTATTACTGGAATCAATTTTTAAAGAGGATCTCTTTTCTTTCACCAGTGAGCTCTGAAACTGGATGTCACTCATCTGTAATCTGGATCCTAGTACTGCGCCAGTGGCAGCTGCCATGTGGCCCAACAGCTGAAGAAACTGTCTTGCAGTTTTTGATTTGATCAGGACAAATGAGCCTGCTAACTTCTGGATGCTTCTTACCCTGTCCAGGGGCAGGCATGCCCTGCAGGGTATTTAACTCAGCTCCTATGAACTGCAATACCTGAGCAGGCTAAAGGACTGACTTTTTTAGATTGATCAGGAATCCTAGGGACTCCAAGAGCTCCTGAGTGAGTTTCAGCTGATCCCTGATGTGCTGAGCTGATTTTCTTACCACCAGCCAGTCATTTAGGTATGGAAAGACTGACACACCCTGCTTTCGAAGGTGTGCCACTACCAGTGCCAAGCACTTTGTGAACACCCTTGGTATTGAAGTGAGACCGAATGGCAGGGTTGAGAATTGATAGTGACCTGAAGGGAGTCTGAACCTGAGGTATTTTCTGTGAGACTCCCTTATGGGGATGTGGAAATAGGCATCTTGTAGGTCCAGTGAGGCCAGCCAGTCTCCATTTTGGAGGGTTGGCAAGATCAATGCCAAAGTTATCATTTTGAACTTTAATTTTGTTAGGTATTTGTTTAAGACTCTGAGGTCTAAGATGGGCCTCCACTCCCCACTTTTCTTTGTGGTAAGAGAATATCTGGACTAAAATCCCTTTCCATTAAAGGTGGTTGGCACTGGTTCCACTGCTTGAGACTGAAGCAGTTTTTGAACCTCTGTTTCCAGGAGTTTTCTCTCTACATTTGAGGATGGCTCGAAAACCCGAGTTCTTAAGGGTGGAAGGGATCTGAAAGTTAGAGACAGCCCCTGGCTCACTGCTTCCATGACCCACTTGTCTGTGGTAATGTTTTCCCAGAGGTGTGAAAAATGAGCCAGTCTGCCTCCTACAGGCAGTAGGGAGGTGGCCTGCTTTGCTTGGAGCTGAGCTTGGGACTGGGAACCATGCCTGGAACCCTTTCTGCCCCTACCTCTGAAGTATCCCTGCTGTGGGTACTGCTGGTATGGAGTCTTAGCCATGGCCTGGAAAAAGGGCCTGCTTTGAAAGGATCTACCCCTCCCTCCCCGTCCATAGGGTCTAGTGGATGGGGAAGCTTTCTCTTCTGTAGGTGGCCTTATACTCATCCACCTTTTTTATGTAAGCCTTTGTTATTTGCCCAAAGAGGGAGTTTTCCTCTAATGGGAAATCTAGTGCCTTGATCTGTGTATCCTGGGTAAGGTTTGTGGCTCTTAACCAAGCAAAACTTTTCTGAGCCACAGTGTTTGCCATCCACCTGGCAGCTGTGTCATTCAAATCAGAAGCCATTTGAAATTGATATCTGGCTGCTTCCAGACCAAATCTAGCTGTTTCAGCTAGGTCAGCTGAAATAGGAGACTGCACCTTTTCTGACACAGCAAGGACTGATTGCCAGAGAGATTTCTGGTATTGTGCAGCATAGGCCTGGAAATTGGCATGCCTGATAGACAAAGAAGCTGAAAGGTAACCCTTTTTGGTCATGCTGTCAATTTTCCTTGAGTTCTTGTCTGGAGGATGGGAGGCTAGTGGAACCCTTGCCTTGTCACAGGCTGCCACTTGCACCACCACCTGGTGGTCAGGGTGAGAGAACAACAATTCAGCAACCTGCCTTTCTAACTGATACTTTTTATCCAACCTCTTATCCAGAGGTGGAGCAGTATTTGGTGTATGCAGTATTTTTAGGGCATCTGTTTTACAGAATTTGTTAATAGGAAGAATAAGCTTTTTAGTGGGTGTTAAGCCCATCAGTTCCATGTTTTCAACTTCTTCATCCTCAATAACTTCACTTGTGGGAATATCTAATGCATCCATCATCCTTCTTACAAAGGTAAAATGAGAGGAAAAATCCTCTGATGCCCTTGGAGGAGAGCCAAATTCTTGTTCAGGGGAAACCACTGGTTCAATGGGGACCCCTTCCTCCTCCACATCAATATCCAGATATTCTTCTTGATCATAAAGAAAAGACTGAGAAGAAGAGCCAGTCTGTTTGGCTGGATTCTGAGGCAAAGGAGCAGTCAGCCTTTGCAAAGCCTGGATAACACGAAAGGCCTGTGCAATCTCATCTGCATTTGGCATTTTTACTGCAGGCACAGAAGTCCCCAATTGCTTCTCAGCTGGGGGTACTGTGTGTTTTGTCTTTTTAGATTTTTTTGAGGGAACCAGAGAGTCAACCAGTTCAGCAAGCATCTTTGGAACTGCTTGTGTACCCATCTCAGGGGAGGAAGTTACAGATGTTGAAATCAAAGTGGTTTCAGCGACATTAACAGAGGGTGTCGGCTGGTCAGAGCTTGAGGGGACAACACAAAGATTATGCTTGTCTGCTTTGGCAAAAATCTCACCACAATCAGTGCAAAGTTTGAAACCGGGTTCACCAGTTCTTCTTTTTGGTTTTTCAGACATTCTGAATGAAGAAAATGAATAAAATCAATAACTGCTAAATAAGAAAACCTTTATTTAGTGCTTGCAGTTGGTTCCTGAACCTAGAAAAGCCTTTCAGAACCAGGAACCGAACCGAGAAATGAACCTGAGTTAGCGGTTCAAGAACCGGGATTAGCAGTTCACAATTTAAATATAAAACTTAAATTTTAAATAAAACTAAGGGGTTCCTTAGTCAGGGAACTCTGAAAATCTCTAAGAAAAGGCCCAGTTCCCCACCGGTTAAACCGCACCGGGAGAAACCGAGAAAGAATTACTTTGACACTAAAACAATGGTTTAGTAAAACAAAAAACACTAGCTAAAGGAAGCAAAAGAAAATGGATAAATAATATTTATGTATTTTTTTAAGTTTTGTCACGTCAGGACAAGTAGATGAGAAGAGAATCTCCGAGCTTCTGGTCTTGACAGGCAGAGAGTGAAATCTGAGGGTTTAGAACCAGAACAGTTAGTTCAAGGTAGCATTTGAAAAGTAGCATGTGCAAAGATTCCAGCATTTGCATAGCATTCCATCTCTCTGGGCAGTTCAGTCTTAAAGGGACACTACGGAAGTTATGAATACCTGAGTATTACTGGGGTTCGAAATGGAACCAAAGAGTCCTGATTGTGACACTGGGGGATTGGGCACCCCCAGTGTCACTGTTATAATTCAGGATGGGGGTTGGATTGTGTTACTGGGGGACTGGGTACCCCCAGTGTCACTGTTTTATTTCTTGGGGTTGTGGGGTAGGATCGTGACACTGGGGATTGGGCATCCCCCAGTGTTTTTTTGTTCAAAGAAAAAATTACTCACCTTAGTAATTGTGTTTCTTCTAATGGAGTCTTTCTGTATTCTGACAATATGCAGTTAGTCCCAGCACTTGAACTGCTCCAGAGATGAAAGAGTTAACTCTATGCTAAGATCATAGAACGTTGAGCTCGTGCTCAGTTCAAATCTCTGTCTGCTGCACTTTCAAGTATAACCGTCAAATTCTTTCAAGCCAAGACTTACGAAGTACACCTATAATGTGAAACTGTAAAAAAAAAAACACTAGCCATAAGGGCAACCAAAAGTTTTGGAATCCCAAAGACTCAAGTCAAGAACCCCAAAACAAAAACTCAGGTAGTGAATGTAACATAACTTTATAAATAACAAACAATAGAGCCACTATGCACAGCTCCTCCCAAAGGAGAGGGAGCCAATGCACCTCTGGTGTGCAGCACTGTACCTGCCAGCCCACTTCCCAAAAAACAGGTTCTGAGAGGAGAGGTGGAGGGGGAGGTCAGAATACAGCAATACTCTATTGGAAGAAACACAATTACTAAGGTGAGTAATTTTTTCTTCAAACAACATGAAGTCTTGCTGTATTCTGACAATATGCAGACTACCAAACAGTACCTTCTAGGAGGAGGGTACAGAACCTACTTAGGAAATAGGCTCTGCAGCACTGCTGTATCAAACCTAGCATCACTCCTAGTCTGGATGTCCAGAGAGTAATGCTTGGCAAAAGTATGAACTGTTTTCCAGGTGGCTGCTTTACAGATCTGTAAGAGGGGTATATCTCTGGCTGCAGCCAGAGAAGCAGCTGTACCTCTAGTCGAATCAGCCCTCAGGCCTGAGGGGAGTACTTTGCCTAGCTTTTCATAGCAGAATTGTATACAAGAGACAATCCACCTGGCAATAATCCTCTTAGTAGCAGGTTTACCCTTACCCACTTCACCATAAGTGAGAAACAGCTGAGGACAGTCAAACCGAAGTGCCTTAGTGCACTCAATGTAGTAGGTAAGTGCCCTCTTAACATCCAAACTGTGTAATCTTCTCTCTCCTGAAGAAGAATGATCAGTGAAGAACACAGGAAGGGACATGGACTGTTTCAGATGAAAATATGAAACCACTTTAGGTAAGAATCTCCTATTGGGTCTAAGGACCACCTTATCTCTATGGAAAGAGATAAAATTAGGGTCCACTGACAGAGCTTATAATTCACTGATATGTCTGGCAGATGTAATAGCTACCAGGAACACAGTCTCCCAGGTCAAGTACTTAAGTTCTGCTGAGGCCAAAGGCTCAAAGGGTGGTTGCATAAGCTGAGCAATGCAAACATTAAGATCCCAAACAGGAGTAGGATCCTTAAAAGGAGGATAAGTATGAAGTAGTCCCTTAAAAAATTTGCAGAACACAGGGTGAGAAGCTAGAGAAGAAGGCTTTCTCACTGATAAAAATGCAGAAACAGCAGATAGATGCACCTTGAGGGCAGCTGGTCTGAGACCTATACTATTGAGATGAACCGTATAGTCCAGAACTGCAGACAAGTCAACAGAGTCTGGTGATAGCTGTTTACTAGAACACCAAATACCAAACCCTTTCCATTTGGAGTTGTAGGTTTTTCTAGTGACAGGTTTATGAGAAGCCTTGAGCATGTCCAGAACCCCCTGAGACAGATTCATGTTTGCATATTCTAGCTCTTCAAGAGCCAAGCTTTGAGATTGAGAGATTGAAGATTGGGATACCAATCTCCCCTGAGAGGAAGTTAACAGATTGTGATTTTTGGGGAGAGCTAATGGAAGATGGGCCACCAGAGACCGCAAATGAAAATTACGTACCTACCGTAATTCTCGATCTTCTCTTGTATCTTCACCATTCATTACTGCTGGGTGTAAGCCGGAGGCATGCACCTGCCATGGGAGTTTTTTTTTTTTTTTAGATGAGAAGGCACTGACAGCACCACCCCCAAGAGCGATGTGCTGCGTGATGTGCGAGGGGGAGAACACTGCCCACTGATATACCAGTTTAAGGCTTATAAGTTCGAAACCAAAACAAGGGAGCAAGGATCCCGATTGACAGGATTGAAAAGAAGGTTTAACTGAACTGTCTGCACAGGTTGGACACAAAGGGCAGATTCTCTATCCTCCCATCATCCCAACACCCTAAACTCTAGCTGAGAGTTCGCAGACTGCCGAGGCAGAAATTCTGTTCCAGAAAAACAGCGCCCAACTAGGAAGAGGGAGAGGTCCTCTAGCACCTTAAGTACTAACACAGATGTGTGAGGAGAGGGGGTGAGCTCTACAGAGGGCACCCCTTTATGAAAAAGATAGAGTGGGAACTCAATCGGACTCCCTGAAGGCAAGGCAATAGTATCAGCTCAAGGTAATTGAAGTGCCAGGAAAGCACCAACCAGAAGAACTGATACAAGAAGATTAAGACCTGCCAGAGGGACCAGGACAAAAAGGAACCAAGCCATACAGGGATGGTCCTTTAACTGTGAATTGAACAACATGGTTAAGAAAAACCAAGGGGTCACCCCTAAGGGCAATCAGAAAGAGTTCCCTCAGGATAGAATAATTTCCACTCGTTCCCCCTCTACCTTGAGGAAATAGGTTCCATTCAGAAAGAATGGAAAAACCAAGATAGGATTTGTTTTTTTGGGGGCTTAAAGGCCAACGAAGAAGGAGGAGGAATGAGCAGGGAAGGGGAGACACTGAAGAAGGAGGCCCATGAGGGGACGGTGGGAATCAGTAATGAATGGTGAAGATACAAGAGAAGATCAAGAATTACGGTAGGTACGTAATTTTCATATCTTCCCTTGTCAATCTGCACCATTCATTACTGCTGGGTGAGTACCAAGCCCCCCTGTAGGGGGTGTGGATAGATCCTGAGGGAACAGATCCCTCAGCCTCCTACTGGTAAAAAGTAGGAAGGGGGAGACCCTAACCAATAGACTAGGAAGTCTAAGGTGGGTGAGGAGGAGGAGGTGTCCCCCGTGGGCTGGGGGAGGGAGGTTGCCCCTAAAGAAGCCTCCTCACCCTGCAGGAAAATGAAAAAATTACTCACCTTAGTAATTGTGTTTTTTCTAATGGAGTCTTGCTGTATTCTGACAATTGCAGTTAGCTCCAGCACTTGAACTGCCCCGGAGAGTGAAGGGTTAAAATTCTATGCCAGGCATAGAAGGCTGGGCTCGAGCTCAGTTGAAAACTCTGTCTGTGACACTTTGAAACCAAACCATCAGATTCTTATGAGCTAAAACTCACTGACTATATAATGTGGAAATTGTAAAATTCCTACTAGCCAATGGCAACAAAGACTTTAGATTCCTAAAAGACTCAAGTCAGGAAACCCAAAGACCAAAAACCAAGCAATAAGAAATAAAAAAAAACTCTTAACTAATCAAACACAAGGCACCCAACACAACAGAAAGTGGGCTGAAGACACCCCTGGGGTGCAACACTGCACCTGCCCACCCACTTCCCAAAACAGGTTCTGAGAGGGGAGGCAGGGAGGGAGGTCAGAATACAGCAAGACTCCATTAGAAGAAACACAATTACTAAGGTGAGTAATGTTTTCTTCAAACAACATGAAGTCTTGCTGCATTCTGACAATTGCAGACTACCAAACAGTACCTCCAAGAAGGAGGGACAGAACCTACTTTGGGAATAGGCTCTGAAGCACTGCTGTACCAAACCTAGCATCACTCCTAGCCTGGATATCCAGAGAGTAATGCTTGATGAAGGTATGAACTGTTTTCCAGGTGGCTGCTTGGCAAATTTCTAGCAAAGGAATATCCCTGGCCACAGCCAGAGATGCAGCTGTACCTCTAAAGAAATGAGCCCTCTGGCCTGAGGGTGACGTTTTTCCCAGTTTCTCATAGCAGAATTGGATACAGGACACAATCCACCTGGCAATGGTTCTCTTGGTGGCAGGTTTGCCCTTACCTACTTCCCCATAAGTGAGGAACAATTGGAGGGTGTCAAACTTGTGAACCTTTGTACGTTCTATGTAGTAACTAAGGGCCCTTTTAACATCTAAACTGTGAAGCCTACGCTCTCCTGAGGAGGTATGATCAGTGAAGAACACAGGAAGAGACAGATTGGTTTAAGTGGAAATCAGAAACCACTTTGGGTAAGAACCTTCTATTGGTTCTAAGGACCATATTATCTCTATGGAATGAAATGAAGTCAGGCTCAACTGACAGGGCTTGCAATTCGCTGATATGTCTGGCAGAAGTAACAGCAACCAAAAACACAGTTTTCCAAGTCAAGTACTTGAGCTCTGCTGAGGACATAGGTTCAAAGGGGGGTTGCATAAGCTGAGCAATGCAAATATTCAAATCCCAGGCAGGAGCAGGATCCCTAAAAGGGAGATTGGTATGAAGCAATCCTTTGAAAAATTTACAGAATACAGGGTGAGATGACAGAGTGGAAGACTTTCCCACTGACAGGAAAGCAGAAACAGCTGACAAATGAACTTTGAGAGTAGCTGGTTTGAGACCTAGGCCATTAAGATGAACCATATAATCCAGAACTGTAGACAACTCAGCAGTGTCTGGGGATATCTGCTTCTTGGAACACCAAATGCTGAATCTTTTCCATTTGGAGTTGTACGTTTTTCTGGTGGCAGGCTTTCAAGAAGCTTTGAGAATATCCATAACCCCTTGGGACAGATGCAAGTCTGCATACTCTAACTCTTCAAGAGCCATGCCTTGAGATTGAGTCACCGGAGACTGGGGTACCAAATCCTCTCCTGAGAGGAGGTTAACAGGTTGTGATTCCTGGGGAGAGACGGGAAGATGGACTGCAAGGGACAACAACAGGGGGTACCAAGGCTGCCTGGCCCAGTCTGGAGCAATCAGAATCACTTTGCAAGGTTGTGACCTTACATTGACTAGAACCTTGAACAGTAGAGGGAAGGCATAAAGACATTTCCCTTCCCAGTTCAAAATCAGAGCATACAGAGGGACTGAGCCCAAGACTGGGGGTCTGCAACAAAACAGAGGAAGCTGGTGATTGTCTGGGGCTGCAAAGAGATCTATCTCTGGAGTGCCCCACCTTGATAAAATCACTTTCAACACCAAAGGATCCAGAGACCATTTGTGATGGCACTGGGAAATCCTGCTTAATGCATCTGCTATCACATTGTCCTTTCCTGGGAGGTGGACTACTACCAGAGAGGTCTGTAGGGAATAAGCCAGGGACCATATTTTCATAGTCTCCATGCACAAGGCCATGGACAGAGTGCCTCACTGCTTGTTGATGTACCACATGGTGGTAGTGTTATCCATCCTGACCTGAAACACCTTGTTCTGTACTGACTGAGAGAAAGCTTGTAGGGCAAGAAGTACTGCCCTGAGCTCCAGGAGGTTGATATGAAGAAGGGATTCCTGAGGGGACCACAGTCCCTGGGCCATGAGAGCCCCCAGATGGGCTCCCCACCCCAAAAAGGAAGCATCTGTAGTAAGAACCACAGAGTGAATCTGAGTGACAAATGGAACACCTTGTCTCAGATTGTCCAGGTCCTGCCACCACTGAAGGGCCTGAATTAAGGTCTGAGTAGCAGGAACTAGCTTGGTAAGAGGATCTTTCCTCTGGGACCAAAAGGTCCTCAGATGGAACTGAATGTCCCTCATCTGAAACCTGGCCCCTTGGACCACTGCCGTGGAAGCTGCCATGTGGCTCAAAAGCTGACGAAAATGCCTTGCTGGTCAAGAAACCAGAGGGAGGAAGGAAGAGGCCAGCTGAGAGATTGCTTTTGCCCTTTCCAAAGGAAGGAAAGCTCTTGCCTTGAATGTGTCCAGTTCTGCTCCTATAAAAGTGAGGAGCTGTACTGGCTCGAGAACTGACTTGGGAAGATTGAGAAGGAACCCCAGGGATGTGAGAACTTGCTGGGTAACCTGCAGATCTGACTTGACCTGGTCTGGGGACTGGCCCACAAGGAGCCAATCATCCAGACATGGAAAGATAGAAATCCTTTTCCTTCTTAAAAAGGCCACCACTACTGCTAGGCACTTTGTAAACACCCGTGGAGCTGAAGTTAGGCTAAAGGGTGTTGCTCTGAACTGGTAATGGCCTGAGGGCAGTTCAAACCTGAGGTACTTTCTGTGGGAGCACCTGATGGGAATGTGAAAATAGGCATCCTTGAAGTCCAGGGAGGGTAGCTAGTCTCCTGGCCTCAGAGAGGGAAGAATTGTTCCCAGAGTCACCATTTTGAATTTTGGCTTTAGTAGGTGCTTGTTTAGGTATCTTAGATCCAGGATGGGTCGCCACTCCCCTGTCTTTTTTGGGGTAAGAAAGTACCTGGAGTACAGAGCTTTGCCCCTGTACAGGGTAGGAACTCTCTCTATGGCTCTTAAGGCCAGTAGAGAGGCAACCTCTGCCTCTAGAGTAAGGGTTTCTGATGCATTTGTAGGTGGAAAAGATCTGGGTCTCAGTTTTAGAAAATGTTTTAAACTGAGAACCAGCCCCTGGCTTACAACCTCCAGGACCCACTTGTCTGAGGTAACAGACA
The DNA here is from genome assembly GCA_016271365.2 of Neoceratodus forsteri. Classification (NCBI taxonomy): domain Eukaryota; kingdom Metazoa; phylum Chordata; order Ceratodontiformes; family Ceratodontidae; genus Neoceratodus; species Neoceratodus forsteri. The sequence continues at coordinate 1,381,939,990 of CM057456.1, read as the reverse complement.
TCCAATCCTGGACAAAGTAAGCCAGCCTGCCTCCTACCAGAATGGGAGAGTCGACCCAGGCTGACACATCAGGGTGTCTGCTTGGCAGAAGCCTTAGGCTGAGGGGTGGATGCAGCCCTGCTCATCCTCCTTCTGCCTCTCCCTCTGAAGAACCCCCTCTGAGAAAAGGAAGAAGAGGCCTTTGTTTGATAGAAAGGCTTGTGAAAAGGCCTGCCCCTGCACCTAGCTTGCTGCCTTTGAGGAGTTGCCTGCCTCTCCTTGGCCTGGGCACTCCTGTAAGTGGTCCTGTACTCATCCATTTTCTTCATGTAATTCTCTGTCTGCTCCCCAAACAGAGAATTACCCACCACAGGGAAATCCATAGCCTTAGCCTGGGTATCCTGTGAAAGGCTAGTACATCTGAGCCAAGCCATTCTCCAAAGAGCCACAGACGTAGCCATGACTCTTGATGACACATCAGTGGAGTCCACAGCAGCATGAGATTGCACCTTTGATGCCTCAATCCCATCAGCAGCCACCTCCTTGGCTAGCTGGGGAGAAGCCTGTTTAGCCAGTGCCAGTACAGTGTCCCACCTGGACTTCTGATACCTGGCTGTATAGGCCATATAGTTAGCCTGCCTGAGTCCCAAAGAAGATGCCATGTACTGCTTCTTTGCCATGGCATTTATCTTTCTGGAGTCTTTGTCTGGGGGGTGTGAAGCCAAGAGAATGTTTGCCTTGTCACAGGCTGCAGTCTGCACTACACCAACATGGCTGCATTGCTGATAAAGAAACTCCGTATCTGAGCCTGACAAGGTGTACCTCTTGTCCATTCTCTTGTCAATTGTAGGTACAGAGTTAGGAGACCTTAGAATTTTTTGTGTCTGTTTCCCAAAGGACTTATGGAGGGGAATAGACAGTCTCTTAGACTCTGGGATGTCCATCATCTCAACAAAATCAGGCTCCTCCTGATCCTCCACAGCTTCTTCAATAGGATGCTGGATGGTTTGAGCCACTTTTCTGTAAAACAGAAAGTTGGGAGGGGACTCAGAAAGCCTAGGAGGGGAAACACCAGAAGGTCTGTCTTGGGAGATGTCCGGTTCCACAGGCACATCCAGACTTTCACCGTCATAATCATCCTCTTCAAAATTCCCCTCCTCATCAAACTCTGGTTCGTAAAAATCTTCAGGGGAATAATCTTGAACCGGGGGAACTGACCGAACCGAACCCTTGCCAGAAGGCGCCGGATTGGTCGGAACCGGACGAAGCGATTCAACAATCCGAATCTCTCTGGCTATCTCTTCGGTGGTCTGAACATGAAGTTCTGGATCCAAACTGGCCGATTTATCCTTGCGCTTTCTCTTTGTAGGAACTGATCTCTCAGGATTGGCTCTCCTCTTGCCCGAAGAAGTATCGCCCTGGTCAGAAGGCACTTCTTCTGGTTCGGTAGGAACCGAACCGGGCTGGCCTTCTGGGTCATCGGATTTCTCGGCCTCCTTATCTCTAAGTCTACCTAACCTTTTATCCAACATGGACTTAGGGAAATTCTTGCAAATCTGGCAGTCTGAATCGAGGTGGTCAAACCCCAGACAGTAAAAACAAGTGGTGTGGGGATCGGCCTTAGCAAAGACCCCCCCACATACACTGCAGTGTTGAAACCCAGTGGGCCCAGTTTTTTTCTTGGGTTTCGTAGACATGGCCAGCCTAACAAAACTTACCTTTATAAGACAACAGTCAGGCAAGACTCCCCTATCAGTTTCTCACTGTGTTATGGGTGTTGGAAAAATCTGTTCAATTCATGTTTTTTTTTAAAACTGATATGGACCGGTAACCACACACTAAACCTTTTCACAAGATTTTTGTCTAAAGGATCGGTTCTGCCGAACCGATCGAAAAAGGTTTACAGTTTCCACACAATAACTATCCTACGTACTTATGGTACCACAGACAGAGACTCAAACTGATAAACGGAATTTAATGCGGACTAAAACAAATGACTTTAACCGTCTTTGAACCAAGCAGAATGAGAAATCTCCGGAGTGACTATTCAGTGAGGCAGAGTAAAGAATCTGGCGGTTTGGTTTCAAAGTGTCACAGACAGAGTTTTCAACCTAGCTTGAGCCCAATGTTCTATGCCTGGCATAGAATTTTAACCCTTCACTCTCCGGGGCAGTAGTTCAAGTGCTGGAGCTAACTGCAATTGTCAGAATACTGCAAGACTTCATGTTGTTTGAAAGGCAGGTCCCCTGGAAGGCAGAGTTAGCAACCCTACGCCGGCAGTCTAGAGAGACAAAGCCATGCCATCTGCCTAATGCAGATTGCTGTCCCTACTAGTCTGGATGCCACCTCATTGGCATCATAGGATACCCTCGCTTGGTGCCTTGCAAGCTTCAGACCCTGTGCAGAGAGAGCAATGGCCTGTCTAGACTGCTCTGAGTCAGGCAAAGAGGCTAAGACCTGAGTCAGCATCGATCACAGATGCCTGTTGTAAGCAGCGTGGTGAGCCTGATGAGTTGAGATGCATAACAACGCATGACTGGAAGAGAAACCCCTTCGTCCCCACCGGTCAAATTCAGCAGCATCTGAATCCGGAGGCCTGTCATGCACCAGGTGCCAAGGCCTGGAAGGAGTGTCTAGGGACGTCAAACCTGAAGACAGGTGAGGCAGAGAACCTAGAGACTCATGGGGGACACAATACCATCTCCTGCAGTCTCCCGGGGCTGGATAAGGAGTGGCTGGAGACTGCCAGGTGTGGATAGACACCTCCTGGAAGGGAATTGGCCAGGAAGGCACCACCAGATGGTGAGTGCTGAATTCACTAAGGAAAGCAAGCGTCTGCCACTCGGTATTGTCCCTATGGATGTAGGAGATATGAAGCTCCAAAACCATCCTCGAAAGGAAACGCTGATAGTCAGTGAAATCAGAGTCAGTGGAAAGGTGGACAGAAAGTTCCTCTTCCTCAGAGGAGGAAGACGAGGATGAAGTGGAGTTCGAATGCTCAGAAGACTCCTACGGTGGGGGGGACAGGCAGAAAACCTGTTTGTCCATGGCCCTGGCATAGGGCGGGAAGGCCGCTGCAGTAGCTCTGAACGTCTCCCAGATTAATAGCCCAGTGGGTCCTACATGGCCTGGGAGAGAGGGAGGTGGTTGCAGAGGGATGGGAGAGGGGCACCTAATAACGTGCCTGGCCTCTGCCAGGGCTCTGGAATCCAGGTAGCGATGCCGCCAAGACTGGGGACCCTGAGATCATGCCAGGTTGCGTAGTAGAGAGGGAAAGAGGCAACTCTGGGAAGAGCCCTGAAGGGAAATCTCCCCTGTGATGCACCTGGGACTGCATGCATCCAGAAGGGCAACCCTCAGAACCAGCACCAGAAGGCGCTGTAGAGATCTTAAGAGAAAGGCGAGGATCAGCGCTGCGACTCCTCCCCATGCCCCGCAGGGTGGTGGGGGATCACCGCTGCTCCTGACCTCTACCCCTCAATCCTTCAGACTCTGAAGCAGCCCTCTTCCTCGTAACCAGTGGTGGAGGTCCCTGCTGAGCAAGACCCCAAAGGGAACTTGCAAAGGCAGAGTCCTTTCTCCTCTGCCGAAGGACCCCAGCAGCACCGGAGATGGTAGCTGCCTGGGACCTCCGAGAAGAGGGCATCCTCTCCGGAACTCCCAAAGGGTCCACCACAGAAGATTCCAGGCCACCCCTAACCATGGAATCATCTGGGTTAACCAACTCTGGGGACTTGGGGAGAGGAACACTGGAACATCTAGCCCTGCAACCTACAGGAGGCTCTAAGTCAGAAGACTCCAGTTGCTGGTCTGGGTCCTCATCTGAATCATCCTCCACTGAGGAGGGGACAACAAGGGAAGACTCCATCACAACCATAGGAACCTCCCCAGAGGTGGCACCAGGCCTGGTACCTCTGAAGGCCGTGACGCCAATGACACCAGCGGAGCTAGCTGCACCTCCATCAGCACCAGGAACCCGGGCTGCACCGTGAACCCAACTGCCTGAATCCCCAGCACTGTGGATGGCACCGAGAGCCAGAATGGCACAACCGACATTGCCGCCCAAGTCCCCGGCACCATGAATGGCGCCGAGACCCAGTGCGGCACAGCTGACTCTGATGCCCGAGTCCCCAATGCCATGGATGGCACTGAGACCCATGGCAGCACTGCAGATGGTGCCACCCGAGTCCCTGGCACTGCAAGCAGCACTGAGACCCAGAACGGCACCACTAATGGCCCCGCCTGAGTTACCATCACCGCGTGCTGTGCTAGACCCCATGGCGACAAGGGCAGATGAGAAAGAGGGTCCACCAGAGCCAGGACACGCAACCGGGGGGCCGTGACACTGGGGCAGCCTGCACCTCAATGGAGGTGACTGCCAGGATGGCGCCAATGGCATGACCCCAGGAGGGATCACACCGTTCCTCCTGCACCAGAGAAGAAACCTCCTCCTCCTCAGCAAGGCTGGAGGTGGAGGAGGTTCCCTCCTCGCCAGGCTGTATAGACCCGGGAGGGAACCCGGAGGAATGGTCAAGAGATCTGGCCTGGGAGGCCCGCGGGCGATGCCGTCCTCCGAAAGTCAGCGGAGCTCTTCTGACTTTAAACATGCAGACTTCTAACACACGGCGATCCATGGAGAAGCAGGCATCGCAATGGTCCATTACATGGTAGGGTAACAGGCACTGAAGACAAACATCATGACGGTCCATGACGGAAAACTGCCGGCCACAACGGCACTGACGCATAGGGTCACAGCCCACCTTAGACTTGAGTTTTGCCCCCGAACCTGACACGATGTGAAACAATTAAGGAAAAAACACAGTACAGCTCTCAGCATCATCGAATATACTAGAAAACAGAACGGTCTTACTGGTCAACGACGTCGAGAAAAACCAGGATGAAGGTGCTTGACGACTTCAAGAAAAATGCGGCCTATGATGCAGTACTACAACGACTCTGCACAGCAGGTGCAGCCTCAGTGGCGGGAGAAACAGAACTGAGATGGAGGAGGAGTCTCCGGTGTCTAACGGCCACCCCTCGCACATCATGCAGCACGTCGCTCTCGGGAGCAGTGTCGTCAGTGCCGACTCCTCTAAAAAAAAAAAAATCTGCTGTGGTGGTGCCTCCTCCGCTTACACCAGCAGGTACGAATGGTGAAGACTGACAAGGGAAGATCAGAATATACCAAGGCTGCCTGGCCCAGTCTGGTGCAATCAGGATCACTTTGCAAGATTGTGACCTTATCTTGACCAGAACTCTGAACATTAGAGGAAAGAGGGGAAAGGCATACAGAAATTTCCCCGACCAATCCAACAGTAGTGCATCCAGAGGGACTGAGCCCAATATTGGGGGTCTGCAACAAAAGAGAGGAAGTTGGTGATTGTCTGGGGCTACAAAGAGGTCTATCTGAGGAGTGCCCCATCTTAGAAATATCACTTTTAGCACTAGAGGATCAAGAGACCATTCGTGATGGCCCTGAGAAATCTTGCTCAAAGCATCTGCTAACACATTATCCTTCCCTGGAAGGTGGACTGCTACCAGGGATGTCTGTAGAGAATAGGCCAGAGACCAGACTTTTGCGGCTTCCATGCACAAGGCCGTCAACTGAGTGCCTCCCTGGTTGTTGATGTACCACATGGTGGTGGTGTTGTCTGTCCTCACCTGAGCCACCTTGTTTTGTACTGAATTCGTGAAAACCTATAAGGTTAAGTGTACTGCCCTGAGTTCTAGAAGGTTGATATGGAGAAGTGGCTCCTGAGGGGACCACACTCCTTGTGCTGTGAAGGCTCCCAAATGAGCCCACCATCCCGGGAGAGAAGCATCTGTGGTCAGAACCACAGAATGAATCTGTGAGATGAACGGGACTCCTTGTCTGAGGTTGTCCTGATCCAACCACCACTGGAGAGCATGGATCAAGGTCTGAGTCACTGGAATCAGTTTGGTGAGAGGGTCTTTTTTCTGGGACCAAAAAGCCCTCAAGCGAAACTGGATGTCCTTCATCTGAAACCTGGTCCCTGGAACCACTGCAGTGGCAACTGCATGTGGCCCAGTAGTTGGAGAAAATGTCTTGGTGGACGAGAAACCAGGAGACAAAATGAGGAAGCTAGGTCTGTAAGGGCCCTTACCCTTAACAAGGGAAGGAAGACCTTTGCCTGGATGGTGTCCAACTCCACCCCATGAAGGTGAGGAGCTGCACTGGTTCAAGAACTGACTTTGGAAGATTGAGGAGAAATCTCAGGGAAGTAAGCACTAGCTGGATCAGTTGTAGATTTGACTTGACTTGGTCTGGAGACTGCCCTACAATGAGCCAGTCTTCGAGATATGGGAAAATAGAGATGTTCTGCCTCCTTAAAAAGTCTACTACTACTGCTAGGCATTTTGTAAAGACCCTTGGTGCTGATGTTAACCCAAAAGGCATTTCCCTGAATTGATAATGGCCTGATGGCAGTTTGAATCTGAGATACTTTCTGTGGGAGCACCTGATGGGAATGTGAAAGTAGGCATCCTTGAGGTCCAGGGAAGCTAACCAATCCCCTGACCTTAGAGAGGGAAGAATTATTCCCAGAGTCACCATTTTGAACTTTAGCTTTAGTAGATGCTTGTTTAAGTATCTTAGGTCTAGGATGGGCCGCCACCCCCTGTCTTTTTTTGGGGTAAGGTAGTATCTGGAATACAGACCCTTGCCCCTGAGGGATGTAGGAACTCTCTCTATGGCTCTGAGAGCCAATAGAGAGGAAACCTCTGCCTCTAGGGCAATGCTTTCGGAGAAGTTTGCAGGTGGAAAAGACCTGACCCTCAGCTTTGGGAATTTTTTTAAACTGAGGGCCAGTCCCTGGCTTACTAGCTCCAGGACCCACTTGTCTGAGGTAACAGACTTCCAGGCCTGGAAGTAGTAAGCCATTCTGCCTCCTTCAGGGATTGGGGAGTCGACCCAGGCTGACACTTCAGGGTGTCTGCTTGGCAGGATCCTTAGGCTGAGAGGTGGATGCAGCCCTGCTCATCCCCCTCCTGCCTCTTCCTCTAAAGAACCCCCTCTGGGAAAAAGAAGAGGAGGCCTGTTCCTGGCAGAAAGGCCTGTGAAAAGGCCTGCCCCTAGCCTGCTGCTTCTGAGAAGTTGATTGCCTTTCCTTGGCTTGTGCACTCCTATAGGTGGTCCTGTACTCATCCATCTTCTTCATGTAGTTCTCTGTCTGTTCCCCAAACAGAGAATTACCTTCAACATGGAAATCCATGGCCTTAGCCTGAGTTCATGTACCAGCATTGCAGCCATGTTGGGGTAGTGCAGGCTGCAGCCTGTGACAAGGCTAGCATACCCTTGGCTTCACATCCCCCGGATAAGGACTCCAGGAAGATAGGTGCCATGGCTAAGAAACAGTACCTGCGAGAGGCTAGTACATCTGAGCCAAGCCATCCTCCGAAGAGCCACAGATGTAGCCATGACTCATGATGAAACATCATTGGAGTCCACAGCAGCATGAAACTGAACCTTAGATGCCTCTATCCCATCAGCAGCCACCTCCTCCAGCTCCTTGGCTAGCTGGGGGGGACACCTTCTTAACCAGAGCCAAAACAGATTCCCAACTGGACTTTTGGAATGTAGCTGCATAGGCCATGTAATTAGCCTGTCTGAGTCACAGAGAAGATGCCAAGTACTGTTTCTTAGCCATGGCATCTATCTTCCTGGAGTCCGTAACTGAGCCTGACAGCATGTACCTCCTGTCCATTCATTTGTCCACTGGAGGCAATGAATTTGGAGTTTTTATAAGCTTGTGAGTCTGTTTCCCAAAAGATTTGTGTAAGGGAATAGACAGTCTCTTGGACTCTGGGATGTCCATCATTTCTACAGAATCAGGCTCCTCCTGCTCCTCGACAGCCTCATCCACAGGCAGCTGGAGAGTATCAGCCACTTTCCTGTAAAACATAAAGTAGGAAGGGGACTCAGAAGGCCTGGGAGGGGAAACTCCTAAAGGTCTGTCTGGGGAGATGTCCAGTTCAATGGGCTCATCCAGTCCTTCCCCACCATCCTCATCCTGATCGTCATTAAGCTCTTCTTCTCCCTCCCATTCTGGCTCATAATATTCTTCCAAAGAATAATCAGAGACCAGGGGAACCGACCAAACCGAGCGCCTACCAAGAGGTGCCGGATTGGTCAGAACCAAATGGAGTGATTCCACAATACTAATCACCCTGGCAAGTTCCTCAGCAGTTGGATGGTGGGGATTTGAATCCAAACCGGCTGACTTTTCCTTCTTCTTTTTTGCAGGAACTGACCCTTCAGGGTCAGCTCTCCTCTTGCCTGAGGAAGTCTGGCCCTGGTCAGAGGGCACTCCTTCAGGTTCGGTCGGAACCGAACCAGGCTGGCCATCCAGGTCAGCGGACTTCTCAGCCTCTTTCTCCCTAAGCCTGCCCAACCTTTTTTCTAGGGTGGCCTTAGGGAAATTTTTGCACATTTGGCAGTCTGAATCAAGGTGGTCAAACCCCAGACAATAAACACAGGTGGTGTGGGGATCAGCCTTAGCAAAAGCCTCCACACACACTACAATGCTGAAACCCAGTGGGCCCGGGTTTTTCTTTTGGGTTTCTTAGACATGGCCACAGTAAAACAGAAAACTTACCCTTTACATGGCTTCAGACCAGGTAAGACAAACTTATCGGTTCCTAACTGTGTCACAGGTACTGAAAAAAAAAGTTAAACACAGTTTTTTTGGAACCGACAAGCACCAGAATCACCACAGAATCAAAAGAGTGATCGGTTCAGCCAAACTGACCATAACAACTTTTAAGATTTACAATTTCCACAGAATTTACTACAGTCTACTACCTCTACTACTTACTGTACCACAGACAGGGATCTGAACCAAGGAAAAATTTTAAAATTGTTGGATTAAACTGACGCTTTTCACTAACACGAACCAAAAGAGACAGGAGAAACTCTGGAGCGACTGTTCAGTTAGGCGGAGTAAAGAATCTGACGGTTACACTTGAAAGTGAAGCAGACAGAGGTTTGAACCGAGCATGAGCTCAACGTTCTATGCTCTTAGCATATTGTTAACTCTTTCACCTCCGGAGCAGTTCAAGTGCTGGGGCTAACTGCATATTGTCAGAATACAGTAAGACTTCATGTTGTTTGAATAATATATATATGTATTTAAAAACAAAACAAAATAAGGAAAAATAAAGGTTTAATGGTCATGGCAGAACAGGTCACAGTCCACCATGCTTGTTTCTTTGCACATGCGCAATAGAGTCAGCTAGGTATCTTGGACATGGCGGTCTGTCACCTGTTCCCCTGTGGCCTCAGGGGAAAAACAGTGCTCTGCCACTATACTCAATGGACAGTGCAATCTGATTTTGATTCACAGACGCAGAGGAACTGTTACGGAAGTTACACACTGTTGTTTGGATGGTATCCAGTAGAGAGTCATTTTCTTTGAAAGCAAAAGGACTGAAGGGCTCCACCCACTACAGCCCTAAAAAGGATGCCAAACTACTGAGGGGGTGCCGTGAAGGGTGACCAAGATGATCCTAGGTCTGGGGGACAAACCCTATGACGAAAGACTGAGGGAGCTCAACATGTATTTCCTGGAAGATAGAAGTGAGAGGGGGGATATGATTGAAACCTTCAAATACTTAAAAGTTATGAACAGGGTTTTTACAGAGGGCATCTGCAGCTTAAAGGTGGGATCATGAGGGAACATTGTCTTAAATTGGAAAGGGGAAGATTCAGTAGGGGAATGAGGAGACATTATTCACAAAGAAGGTGGTAGCTCCGCCTGCAGCGTCGGGCCTCATTACACCCCTTGGCAGTCTGGTATTGCCCAATATGGCCCACCCTGTCGGGTATTATTGCTTGCATATTAGATGTTTGGCTATGGTACCCAATCAGGGTGCTGAAGCACAAGCAGACTTGATAGACCAATAGGCCTACTGTGCTGGTGTCTAGTATGTTATCAAGTAGAATAGGTGTGGGGAGAAACCCAATCAAAAAGAGGATATTATCTCTGATATGTTGGCCCTTAGGAAACAATTGGTAAATTATGCTGACATTGCATGTGGTAATCAGTAGAAAAATACAAAGTTCAAAACCTATATTATGACCACTAAGTTGGGACTAAGGCTTTTGAACCTAGTACATCATTTTTTCTATTACTACATTCTTCAGAAAACACACTGCTTATGAAATGGTCAGGTCTATTTGCGATAATAAGGGAAACTGATTCAGTCAATTACGAGACAGATACTCCTGGTACGAAAACAAAACCTCAAGGGTTTATCATGAAAATATTTGAAAAAAAGTGTTAAAAATCAGAGCTACTTTACACTTTCTTGTGTAGTGTTATTTGAAAAGAGGAAAGATTCTGTACTTAGAAATTGCATACAACAGAAGAAAAAGAATGGAAACAGTAAAACCTTTTTTTAGCTTCCAAGCAGTGTGCAGAAATTCATTCTTCAGTACAAAAATATAAAATCACATTTACTACAGTGCCAGGTCATGTTGAAGGTAAAGTATATATATATACCCTTCAATTTGACCTATCAGACAAAAGGTATACAGATTGCCTGTAATAGCTTTGGACTATGGTGGTTCACAAAATTCCAAAACAAAAATAAAAATGTGGAGTACTGAATCATCTAACATTACAGACAAAGAAGGCAGAGGGATATGTCTCTGTCTAGATTTTCATGGGCTGAATCAGGTGGCAGATATTTTTGTACAATGTGATAGTTAACAGCTTGCACAATAATAACATACTGGCATAAAGTGAAGTAAAAAGTGTAGAACAAGACAATAGCAGGTAAGATTCTGTCTTTGCCAATACTTTTAAAATGTTCAAAAAGAAAAAGAAGTGCCCTCTAATTGGAGAGTGAGCACATAATTCTATCTACTGTATAACCTAAAACATTAATTCATCACATGCTGATAAAATTTACATTGCAAGTAATGTTAAAGGAAATTCCTGTTATAATGATTCAGTACCATATTAGCTCATAAAAGATGATCACTGCCTTCCAGAAAAAATATGTGTATGTGTAATAAATAAAAAAGCTAATACAAAGGAATAGGAAGGAGTTACTTCAACAATAAGGACAGAAACAGAAAAGAACATGTAAGGGGAATTATTTTACCCCCAAATAATAGTAATTAAAGTAAAGGTTGTCTTTTCCAAAATAATCCAATCTGTTCCGAAAAATTTGTTGTTCTGAATATTTCCTGCTGGGGTCACAGGAAGATAATCCATCTGAACAGAACAGTCAGATTAAGGTGTTGCAATTACTGTAGTTCATAATTCATTTCAGTGGAAATTTTTGATGCCACAAATGTCTGAAGTATAGTTTCACTGGCAAAATAATATATTGCCAAGCTACAGATACCTTTAGATGTGTTGGATCTTTAAGAGTAAAATATGACCTGATTTCCAATAGAGTTGTTTGAAAGTTAAGGAAATGCTTTCTCCTCTTTTACATCTCCCTTGCAAAGTCAGGATTTTTTTTTTTATTTTGGAGCCAGTGACTTCAATAGCTTTAGTACTTCTGGCCTTTGAAATTAGCTGGAATTTTTGCTCCACTGATGCCACTGTAGCAATGATGACCAGGGTATTATAGAAAGTATTGTCAAAAGCCATAGCACTTGTCAAGAATGCAGTAACAGTTTTTCTTTGAGAAGCCCCAGTGCTTTCACTGGCCTACTCAGCCAGTATAGTGTTATGCTTGTGCAACTGTGTTAGTTTGGTTTTGGCCATTTGCAATCTCTATTCCAGAGGAATTACCACTCTGTAGGGGTATGAAGGCAAGGAACCTTCGGAGAGGGTTCCACCCCTAGAGGTGCAACGGGATGGTTCTCGTGGGTAAAGGTACCTTAGGAATCCCCCTAAGGAGAGAGTGCTGCAGCTGGAGGAGGAAGGGAGGATGGTGGGGCAAAGAAAAAATGCTTCACAGTGAGGCTTAGAGGAACTGCTTATATAGCTCAGGAAGTGGGAATGGCTGGCTGCTTGGCCACCAAACTACAGGCAAACCTTTCATTTCACTGGCCTACGCAGCCAGTATAGTGTTATGCTTGTGCAATTGTGTTAGTTTGGGTTTGGCCGTTCACGCTTTCTATTCCAGAGGAATTACCACCCTGTAGGGGTACGAAGGCAAAGAACCCTCGGAGAGGGTTCCACCCCAGAGGTGCAATGGGATGGTTCCCGTGGCTAAAGGTACCTTAGGAATCCTCCCCAAAAAATTTAGTATCATCCCCAAAAGGAGGCAACATGAAGCATGTGAGCAAGCAGTAACTGTGACATAAGAGTAGTAACCGTAACGTAGTAGTAGAGAAGTATAGGCAGTTTGATAATGCAATGAGATGCTCAGTTGTCGTAATGACTGCCCAGGTCAGAGTAGCATGATACTGATGGTTTTCTTTGAGAGTAGGGGATCCCCTAAGGAGAGAGGGAATGGCAGGACATTCTCCACCTCCATCCAACAACAGAATCTACCTAAAAAAACTAGGGGAAACAACTAAGCTAACTAAGTGTTATGACCTGAGGCAACAGAAGAGAGAAAAAAAACCCTATGAGGAGGAAATCTTTGGGGATCCAAGGCCTAGGTCACCTTCCCTCCAGGCCTGGAATAGTTTATTTAGCGATTGCTCTGCAGCTGCAATTTGGAAAACCCAATTAAAGGGAGGTGGAAAATATTCCAATTTGGAGGAAGGCTCTCACTCAAACCCTCTAGCGGGAATGCCGTAGAAGGTTGCGAGAAAAATCTGCAACAATATGTGCATCCAAGGCCCAGGAGGAGAGCAACAACTACTGAGGCAGTCACCTGGCCTACCCACCCTAAATCAAACCAGGTGAACCAGAAGCAGATGTAGGGAGGATGCAGTGAATGTGCCTCACTAGGGAAACCACTGAAGACAATGGCTAACTGTTATAGTGGAACACTAGAGCCAAAGGAGATTGTCGTAACCACCCTTCACCGCTAGTCTTAAATTCTACACCAGGAGCTGCTGTCACGTAGCAGGCAGCTAAAGCCAAGCCAGGGCAAGAATATTCCCAGCTATGGGCCAGGTGAGAAGGATCCCACCCCAAGTTGGACACACTCGAGATGCGGACTAAGGCAGAGCGAGACCATTGGCTGCAGAAACGCTGCACCAGAATAGAATGGCTGGCATGCCCCCAGAAAGTGATTGAGAGCTGAAAAGCTGGTGAGCTGAATGGGCATGGTGTGCTGAGATGATAATGAGCATTGAGTACTGAGACCTTGCAAGGTTGAATGCAGATTGAGTGCAGCAGAATCCCAGGCTGAAACTGAGGGGATGGTAGTAGGCATGAAACAATGGTTTGCGTAAGCAAGGAGCAACGGTTGCGTAAGCAGAGTGGACCTACACGTAGGTCAATAAACAGTAGTAGTGATAGGAGGACCTGCATAACATATGGCATAGCAATTAAACAGCACTGAATTGGGGGCAAGCCAGCCAAACAGGAATAGCCCAAATCAAGGTGACAAACACTCTGAGAATTTTTGGCAGTGAGGCAAATTTAATAACAAAACTATATTAACAGCCTCAGCAGGAGCTTAGTTGACTGACCTCAGAGTTGTACTGTAAGTGCAATAAAACAGGAGACAATGCTTGAAAGCAGGTGTAGCCAGGCAGTGCATTGAAGCTACAAGTAGTCAGACTGACTTTGATTTGTCTGTTGAAAGTTGAGAACCTTGCTACACTGCAAAGAACAAACTATAACTCCATTTAGGACCTGGAAACCTGGTAAGGCATAATACTGGTGGGGACTTGTTAAGAAGGGGAGCTACGCTTTCTACAAAAAGTTTCATTTTTTTTTCCTTATTGGCATTAAGCAGAGAATTGCAGGATTCCATTAAAAGTGTAGTAATTTTATAACCAGAGGGAGTGAGATACCACTGAATTTGCTTGATTGCTGAGGTTGAGACCTAGAATTTGGAAGGATATTTTTGCAACATTTTAAAAGTGTCCTGCTGGCTGAGGAGTGAGTTCATTTTTATCCCTGGACTCAGTAGAGTGGTTTGTGTAGGAGCTGTGGTCTAGTAAATTGTGGCATTAGTTGAATTACTATAAAGAGCAGTACTCACCAGGGTGGTGGAGCAGTTGTGTATTTGATTGTTTCTAACAGTCACCAGTGGTTGTGGACTACCCACCCACCCTTCCCCACACCCCCAGGCGTGGCATTTTCTTTATAGCCACAGTTCTGACATCAGTTCCTCAACAGATCTTGGGGCAGAACTGTCATATTCTTAATAACCCATCACAGTGCAAAAAGGGTAGGTACACACCACAAATAATAATATATATATATATATATATATATATATATATATATAAAGCATATTGTATATTATAAGGGAGAGGGACATGTGGGGAGTGGTGCAATGCACTGGCTGTGGGGCAGCAGTTTTCCTGGAGACATTCTGGAAACTGCGTTGCTGTCCTATTTGCAGGCAACTGTCAGCTCTGAGGGAGAAGGTTGCCCACCTCCAGGCTGAACTAGCAAGGACTAAGGAGGCCTAACCCTTCCAAAGAGCACCACTGCCACAACCACTGCCTCAGAGGTTGCCAAGTATGAAGAGCAGTTGGACCACAGTGGGTTCTGGGAGGGTGCAGGTGGTGGACCAGAGGCGAAGCCCCCTAGTTGTACCTCTACACAAATCATATGCCATTCTGGCAGAGCAAGGTTCCTCTCTGATGGCACCCTCAGTGGAGACCCAGAAGAATGTTGAGGACATCCACAAGGGAGACCCACAAAAGGGTGGCAAGGGACACCACAGGGGAAGGAAACAGCTTCTGATAGGGGACTCAATTGTTAGGGGGTAAAACTGGGGAAGGGAGAGGAGAAGGAAGTAAGTTGCCTGCCTGGTGCCATGGCTTGGAGGGACAGGAAGCGGATCATCAGGATTGTAGAAGCAGCATCACAGGAGGGGGAACTAGATATCATAGTCCACCTTGGAACAAATGACCTAGGAAGGCATGGGATCAGTGCAGTGCAGAATGAATTTGTGGAGTTGGGGAGGGGCCTCAGATGGGTAGCAAGCACGGTAACCTTCTCAGAGGTGCTACCAGTCCATGGCAGGAGTGAGGCTAGGGTACTGCACACCATGCAGTTTAATGAATGGTTGCAAAACTGGTGCAGAGCACAGGGCTTTGGCTTCATTGGGGACTGGGGGTCCTCCTGGAGAGATAAATGTCTATACTGGCATGATGGTCTGCATCTGTCCATGAAGGGAACCAAGCTCCTAGGTGACAGGTTTAAATGCTTCCTTGGCAAGCTTTTAAACTAGCCAAGGGAGGAGGCGCTGATAAAAGGCAGGAAATTTCAAGCATCCCCCCCACAAAACATGGCAGGTAGTAAGGTAAACACTGAGGTACAGAGCTCAACACAGGGCAGAACAGGGGCAAATGGAAAAATAGACAAGGGCAATAAGAGCAGGGATGGGGAAAAAAGGATAAAGCCAAAATTAAATGGAGGGCAATGAGTACCAATATCGTAGTCTGAGAAACAAGCTTCCTGAGCTAGTAGCCCTGATGGAAGATGAACAATTGGATATTGTGGCAGTCACAGAAACATGGTACACCAAGAACCATGACTGGGATGTCAACATACCAGGGTACACAATCTACAGAAGGGACAGGGAAGGTAAAAGAGGAGGTGGAGTAGCTCTATACATAAGGGAAGGGCTCAAAGCTACAGAACTAAAACATAAAGAGGGAGGACAAGAGGCACTCTGGGTCACCTTGGAGACAGGGAATGGTATCACAATCCACACAGGGGTTGTACACAGACCCCCGTCTCAAGGGGAGGAAATAGACAACATAATGATTGCGGACATTCTCAAAATGGCTGAAAAAGGGGAGATACTGTTGATGGGGGACCTGAATATGCCAGATGTTAACTGGATAACATGTACTGCAGCCACATCCAAGAGCAGGGCTTATTTCTCGATGCCCGCAGTGGGCAGGCTCTGCACAGCTAGTGTTGGAACCCACTCAGGAAGGAGAGCAACATTAGGACCTGATACCTCAAATGGAGAGAGGATCACAAATTTAGAAGTCAGTAGACATCTGGGAACAAGCTACACACTGCACAGTGTGCTTACAATGAGCACAACCATGGAGATAAGCCATACAAAAACAAGGATACTGGACTTTAGAAGGGCTGACTTTGGCAAAATGGGTGAATACCTGAAGAATGCACTAGCAAATGACCAAAAAGGAGGTTTGGATGAACAATGGAGAAAAATCAAAATTGCCATCATAGAGGCAACAAGCCTTTGTGTGAAACAAATAAAGAAAACAAAGCGGAGTAAAAAAACACTATTGTTCTCAAAAGAGGTGGCAGGGAACGTTAAGGAGAAAAAGGCTGCATTCAAAAAATATAAGGAATCACAGAAGGAGCACGACAGGGAACTGTATCAATTAAAGCAGAAAGAAGTGGGGAAGGCAGTCAGACTAACAAAGGCCCAAACTGAGGAAAAAATAGCCAACTCAGTTAAGAAGGGGGATAAAACCTTTTATAGGTACATTAGGGAGCATAGAAAGGTTAAGGGAGGAATAGTGAAGATTAATAAGGGAGATGGGAGGTGGGCAGAGGGAGACAGTGAAAAGGCAGAGGTATTAATGAATACTTTTGCTCAGTATTCACAAAAGAAGATGAGGAGGAGGAGTTACCCAAACCAGACAGTAGAAGCACTCTGGGTAGGGGGGTTGACACCAGTCCATTCACAGAAGAAAGAGTCCTGGAAGAACTCCTAAAACTCAAGGTGGACAAAGCAATGGGGCCTGATGGGATTCACCCCAGAATCCTAAAAGAACTAAGGGAGGACCTAGTGACACCACTGACCACGCTTTTTAACAAATCATGGCAGGATGGGGTGGTACCTGAGGACTGGAGGAGGGCAGATGTGATTCCCCTTCACAAAAGTGGGAGCAAGGCAGAAGCAGGAAACTACAGACCTGTAAGTTTGACCTCAGTGGTAGGGAAAATGATGGAATCACTTCTAAAAGAAAGAATTGTTGAGCACCTAGAGGCCAGTGGGGCACAGGACCCAAAGCAGCATGGATTTACAGCAGGAAGGTCATGTCAGATGAATCTAATTGATTTCTTTGACTGGGTGACCAAAGTAATAAACCAGGGAGGGGTTGTGAATATGGCCTACCTAGACTTTAGCAAGGCATTTGACACAGTCTCACACAAAAGATTAATAATCAAGTTAGCCAGCCTGGGAGTGGGTCCCAGGGTGGTAGCCTGGGTAGCAAACTGGCTGCACAACAGGACACAGAAGGTAATAGTGAATGGAACACATTCCAAAGAAAGGGGGGTTACTAGTGGAGTACCTCAGGGCTCAGTACTGGGTCCAGTCCTCTTTAACATCTTCATAGGTGACATTGCAGAGGGTCTGGAGGGAAAGGTATGCCTCTTTGCAGATGACACAAAGATCTGTAACAGAGTTGATACACAAGAGGGGTAGAAAAGATGAGAAGGGACTTGGCAAGGTTGGAGGAATGGTCAGACATATGGCAACTTAGATTCAATGCAAAGAAGTGCAAAGTAATGCACCTGGGAAACAAAAACCCAGGAGAAGAGTACACAATAGCAGGGGAGGTACTAACAACAACAAAAATGGAAAGGGACCTGGGGGTAGTCATATCAGATGACCTAAAGGTGGGTAAGCAACGTGAAAAGTCAGTAAGGAGAGCCAGGGGGATACTGGGATGCATAGGAAGGTGCATCACAAGTAGAAAAAGGGAAGTGGTTATCCCTCTATACAGACAGTTGGTGAGACCCCATCTGGAGTACTGTGTCAGGTTTGGAGACCTCATCTATGCAAGGACATAGACAGGATGGAAGCAGTCCAGAGGAGGGCAACTAAAATGGTGCAGGGTCTGCAGCAGAAACCATATGAAAAGAGACTGAGATAGCTTTATATGTATACTCTTTATGAAAGGAGGGACAGGGGGTACATGATAGAAATGTTCAAGTACCTCAAGGGTAGCAACAAAGTCCAGGAGGGTAGCATCTTTCAGAAAAAGAGATGTGTAAGAACAAGGGGGCACAATTTAAAGATAGAGGGGGGATGACTCAGGGGTAATGAGAGGAAATTTTTTTTCATGAAGAGAGTGGTGGAAACATGGAACAGCCTTCCTGAGGAGGTTGTTGGGTCTAAAACAGTGGGGGAATTCAAACATGCATGGGACAGACACAAGGCAATTATAGTGAGGAGTTGCAGGAAGTAGGCTGTTGGTTAACTAGAATCTGCAGCTTATCCAGTAGGTAGGGAAATGGGCAGACTGGGTGGGCCAAGTGGTCCTTATCTGCCGTCAAAGTCTATGTTTCTATGTACAAGTAGAATGAGAGCAGCAATGAGCAGCACAGCTAAGGTCAGAGTAAACTGTGTCAGGTGAAAAGAATTGAGTATGCAAGGTGGAGCAGCTATGGCTGAGCTGAAACACACAGATAATTATTGTAGTTGCATTGCAGTAGTTTGAGCGTGGTGAGCACAGCATAAAACACAGGCACTGGGTACAATAGTAATTAAAGTAAACAGCCAGCAGTAGTGGCTGTAGTTGTAGGTAACTGAAAGCAGTAGCATGAACTCTGCATAACAGAATGCTGGGAGTTGCTGTGCAAGTAATTTGAGAGTTGAGTAAGTAAAAGCAAGCAGTATGAGCTCCGGAGTAGCAGTATGCTAGGAGCTTAGAAACAAAGCCCCCCCCCCAAAAAAGAAGGAAGCACACACACAGCCAAAGGCAAAATACAAACCAGAAGTAGAAAAATAAACACAGAAGCCCAGCAGAGACAAGCAGGAGTGGGGGGGGGCAGGTCCCAATCAGCCAGGGAGGCCTAACCAGCTCAGAGGACAAACTGACAGAGTCTTCGGCTGCAAAGAAGAAATGCTTCACAGGAGGCTTAGAGGAACTGCTTATATAGGTCAGGAAGTGGGAGTGGCTGGCTGCTTGGCCACCGAACTACAGGCAAGCCTTTCATTTAGTAAAATAAAAAGATTACCCTCAAAAAGTTTAGTCACCATTGAATTCAAAGTGCTGAGAAAATTGTCAGAGTCAAATGACACAGAAAGAGCAGTTATCTCAATATTTATCTTTGTAGACATCTTCTGAAGTCATTCCAATTTATGATAAAGTACCACAGTATCTATAATAATTATATCCTTGTTGGTGGTAAGAGATGAAATTTCATTTTTATTCTGGCTAACCAAGTCTGACTCCAAACATTGTTTTAAGTGAATTGTATTCTGTAACACCCAGTTGCTGACTTGGTTAGAGTATCCGTAAGTGTATCGAATTTCATGTTCATATCATTAAGCTTAGATACGGCAGATTCTGACATTTTGGTTAAATTGCTAAGAAGTCAGCAGATGGCTTTCAGTGTTTCAGATGGCACTTGCTCATAGAAACATAGACTTTGACAGCAGATAAGGACCGCTTGGCCCATCTAGTTTGTGATACTGGAGGTTTGGTCACCCCCAGTGTCACAGTTATGTTTTTTTTGGGGGGGTCAGATCATGACACTGGCTGAAATACATAGGACAGCATACCTGTTTCCTCAGTTCGCAGTCCAGCTTTGTAGAGTGAAGACATGTCTGTGGTCCAGTGAAGATGATGGCACTGGATCCCCCAGTGGGTAAGTAAGGGCTTGGGGATGAAATGCGGGAAGAGTCATGGTGTAAAAGACATCAATGGATGGTTTCTTTTCAAAGGAGTGAAAAAAGGCTCAAAAGACATCGATGGACTTTTTTTTTAACAAGTTTTACTAAAAAAATAAAAAAAGGACCCAGGATCCCGAATCATGACACTGAGGGATTGGACAACACAAGTGTCACTGTTGTGAGTCGGGGGGTGAACGGGTGGGCTTCTGGAACCACGAGTCTGGATTGTGACACTGGGGGATTGGGCACCCCCCAGTCTTACTGTTATGTTTTGGGACATGGGAATCAGATAGTGACACTGGGGACTGGGCACCTCCAGTGTCATTGTTAAGTTTCTGGGGGGTCATAGATCATGACACTGGTGTATTGGGCACTGGCAGTGTCACTGTTTTGTTTCTCGGGGTTGTGGGGTAGGATCGTGACACTGGGGGATTAGGCAACCCAGTGTTGTTTTGTTCAAACAATATATATATATATATGTATTTAAAATAAAGAAAAGGAAAAATAAAGGTTTAATGGTCAAGGCAGAAGAGGTCATAGTCCGCTGTGACCAAAATGGCTACTGCATTCTATCACTCATGCGTGTTTCTTTGTGCATGCGCAATAGATTCAGCCAACCATCTTGGACACGGCGTTCTGTGACCTTGGGGGAAAAAAAACAGTGCTCTTCCACTATACTCAATGGATGTTGCGGACTGATTTTGATTCACAGACATGGAGGCGACTGTTATCGAAGTTACACACTGCTGTTCAGATGGTATCCGGTCGGGGTCATTGTCTCTGAAAGCAAAAGGACTGCAGGGCTACACTGACTGCAGCCCTAAAAATGAATGTTTGGTAATTAGCATAACTGGTGATCTTCCAGAATATCTTCTTGACTGAGTACAACTAATGGGTCTGGACCAGAGCCATTAGGATCCTGTGGTAGACTGCATGCCCCTATTCTGTGCCACGTGCCTGCCAATAACCATCACCAGCCCCTTTACCTACCTTCAGTTCTGTTCACCAGGAGAGAAGCAAAAAGTGGGAAAAAACACAAGCTGGGGCTTGTGAACAATTAGCCTAATGGGCTAGACAAAAGGATCTAGGAAAAATAATAAACAACTAAATAAAACCTGACAACAAACTCTCAGACAGAGAAAAAGAAGGAAGGGGACACACATAGGGGGGCACAGAGAAAAATGGTAGTCTGTGATACCAAGCCGGAACCTTAATAAACTCACTCATTACCTAGCAAACAAGTCAGGCTGGCAATGGGGTAGTGAGAGGAATGCAGCAGCCATGTATACAGGACATGTAGGTTCTGGCTAGCAGGTAGACTGGCCAAGGGCAAAACCCCCTTGTAAACAGGATGGGTATAGAAAAGTACCCAACCAAAAAGGTACCAGTTAACACTGGAACAACATCAATCATAATACCACCAGTAAAAATGTGCCCATTGAGGAAAATAGCAATCTTAAAGGGTTGGGGCTTGTATACATGTATAGCACTGATTTTGTATACTGTACAGTAAAATTCCCTCTTTCACAATTACTCGAGTGCTCATACCTTTCTTGTATCTGGTGATTTTGTTTTATGAGCACCCACTGTTTCATGAAGAGTGCCAAGCCCTCTGTCTGCCACCAGTAAAAGTATGACTATTTTTTTTCTTTAACACAGTGAAACTGAAACCCCCATTTTTGTATTTTTCATTGGGGGATGCAGAGCAATAGGCTACTGGTGAATGTGACACTACAAAGTTAACAGGCTCCATGTGGGAGTAAAAAGTGTACCACTGCCCCAATATGTATCTGGTCTGCTGGACACGGAGGCCCAGAAGAAAAAAATCACTCACTGTAGTAATGTTGTTTCTTCCAAAGGGATCCCTCCCTATGCTTAACAAACTGCAATCATTCCCTTGGAATGAGCAAACCTGGAACTTTAGAATGTTATGCTAATTGTGGAACTTAGAATGAAATTCAGTCTCTGCTTTGTGGGCACAATCACTTCTGAAGTGTAAAATTAGATTTATTTCTAGCGCTAGGGTGAGCAATGACCACTAAAAATAGCTAAAAATCTACCAAAAGATGTACCAACATGTATTGTAGAACTGTTTGTAAAAAACTATTTCAAAGTAGCAGAACAATGTTTAAATGTTATGAAAAAAATTATAACAACTAAGACCACTGAGAATCAATTGTAAAGAGACTAACAAGTGATACTCAAGCAACCAGAAAGTACTGATTCATGTATTACTTTATTACTTACTTGGTATGAAAGAACAGAAGAAGGCCAGAGCCCATCGAGACTGTTCCTTACACTGTGTGGAACATTATTTATCTATTATCCCTAAACCAAACATCTAATTTGTTTTTAAAGACAGTGGCACTAGTTGCCTCTACCAATTCTTGTGGCAAGGTGTTCCATACAATGGATGCTCTTATTGGAAAAAAGTTTCCCCTTTTGCCGGTTTTATATGTTTTTACTTCAAGCTGTTTATTATGCAGTCTCGGGACATGT
Organism: Neoceratodus forsteri; assembly: GCA_016271365.2. Lineage (NCBI taxonomy): Eukaryota > Metazoa > Chordata > Ceratodontiformes > Ceratodontidae > Neoceratodus > Neoceratodus forsteri. Next base: position 1,381,917,838 of record CM057456.1, on the reverse strand, counting down.
CTCCTTTTGGAGAGTGTTAGACCACATTTTTCCATTAGATCTGGTGAATTTATTAAATTAAAAACCATAAGCATATCACCTCTTAATCTTCTATCTTGAAGAGAGAAGAGACCAGTACCTTTAAATCTGTTCTGATAATCCAAGTTTGTTAATCTTGGAATCATGCTAGTTACTCTCCTTTGAACCTGTTCAAGAATTGCTATGTCTTTTTTTTTGGTTTGGATTCCAGAAAGGGGAGCCATAGTCTACATACCGTCTAATGTATTCCCTATACAGTGGAATAAGGCATTGTTCAGTGTGATTAACAAAAGTGTGTTTTATTTGCCTCAAAAGTCTGTTGGTCATGCAAGCAGTTCTAACACAGTGATCATTTGATTATTAACATATATCCCTAAATCTTTTCCACAATTTGACAAGTGAAGTGGTAGTCCATTTATATAATATATCTTTTTTGGATTATTTACTACTAAACATTTGTCTTGATTAAACTGCATATGATTTTCATTTGCCCAAAGTGTTAATTTTTCCAAATCCTTCTTTAATGCAGAAATATTTTCTTGATTATTAACCTTGCCCCCCAATTTAGTATCATCTGCAAATAACCATGAAGTTGTTTGGCCCTGTTTGTAAATCACTGATAAAGAGATTAAACAATGTTGGTCCCAAGACCGACCCCTGTGGTACACCACTTGTCACACTACCCGAATCAGACAAGATATCATTAATTCTGACTCTCTAAGAATGATTTGTCAACCAGTTTAAAGTCCAGTTGACAATGTCAGGTGACAAACTTAGATTGTGCATTTTAGTAATGAGTTTTTCATGTGAGACTTTATCGAAAGCTCTACTAAAGTCCAAAATAATTACATCAGTAGGGATACCCGCATCTAGTAGAGTACTTATATTATTGTAAAAAGATATCAGATTGGTGGTGCAGGAATACTTGGGAGTAAACCCATGCTGATTTGAATCATAAATTCCTAATTTTTTACAATCTTGCTCTATTAGAGACTTCATTACTCGTTCCATTAATTTACCAGCCACTGAGGTCAGGCTAATTGGACGATAATTTTGCACAGAACCTCTATTGCCTTTTTTAAATATGGGAGTAACTATTGCTGAACACCAATCATTTGGTACAATGCTTTCTTGTAAGGATTTGTTGAAGATAATTGACAAAGGTATAGAAATATTTATAGAGGTTTCTGTCAGAAACCATGGATGAATCTGGGCCCGGACTAGTATTTTTTTTTAGTTTTTTGATAGCCTGTATAATGTCAGTTGGATAGAACCTATGATAATCTACGTGGCGAACTTTAAATGTACTAATAGGTGATTTTTGAGAGAAGACAGAACAAAAGTACTTAGTAAAGAGATTTGAGGTTTCTATATCAGATAGAGAAGAGCCATTGGTTATAATGGGACTAAGGGTCCTTGATACACCTTTTTTACTATTTATATAGGAGAAAAGAGATTTGTGACAGTCTTTTGTGTGAGCTAGTTTAAATTCTAGCATATTTTTTGCCAATTTAATAGAATTTTTTAAGTTTTTCACTGATAGTCTGTATTTATGTAATAGAGTAGTTTTAAATGGAACAGAACAATTCTTACATTTCCTAAAACGTTTAACTTTTATTTTAATCTGATTTTTAATTGTCTTGTTGAACCAAGGGGGAATTTTTCCTTTATTATTAAATTTCCTCTTAGATGGAATAAAGGTATTTTCCAAATAATGTACAATGTTTTTAAAAAAGTCCCAAGCTTGTTGTGTTGCACAATTAAGAAGATTAGATTCCCAGTTTATGTTTTGTAAGTATTCGTTGATTTTAGAAAAATTTGCTTGTGTGTGAACCTTTTGCCAGGTTCTGGAAGTAGAGGTAGGGATTAGGGATTGTTAAGCATAGTGTGGGATTCCTTTGAAAGAAAAATTACTGCAGTCAGTATTTTTTTCTTCAAACCCCAGAAATCTCATCTTTATGCTTAACAAACTGCAGACTCCATAGCAGTACCTTGGGAGGCTGGGTAGAGAACTTACTTAGGGAAACAGTTCTGCAAGACAGCAGCGCCAAAGCTGGCATCCCTTCTGGACTGTATGTCCAGACAGTAGAACTTTGTGAAAGTGTGTACTGTTTTCCAGGTAGCTGCTTTGCAGATCTCCTGCAGGGAAGTATCTCTTGATGCCGTCACAGAGGCAGAGGTACCCCTGGTGGAGTAAGCCATAAGGTCTTCTGGTGGCAGTCTGCAGCTTTGTCATAACAGAACTGTATGCAAGAGACTATCCAACCAGAAATGGTTCTATTGGATGCCAGATTACCTTTCCCCATTTCACCATAGGTGACAAATAACCTGTATGTGGTTCAAGTAGTAGCTCAGTGCCCTCTTCACATCCAGGCTGTTGAGTTTTTCTTCTCCTGACCTGGATTAGCTGTGGAGAAAACTGGAAAAATGATACTGACTGATTCAGATGGAATTCAGACACCACTTTTGGAAGGAATTTTCTGTTGGTTCTCAGGATTACCTTGTCCCTATGGAAAATTATTTAGTTAGAATCTGTACAGAGAGCTTGCAGCTAGCTCACCCTTCAGGCAGATATCACTGCCACCAGGAAAATTGCATTTCAGGTGATATATTTCAAAGCAGCAGAACAAAAAGGAGCACCCATGAGCTTGGCAATGTAGAGATTCAGATCTTATGGAGGGACAGGATCCCGTATTGAAGGATAGTGATATGATCCCAAGGCCTCTTTCCTGATTGGTGGTCCTATTTACCAGCTCTCCCCATTTTTAACTCCACCTCTAGGTTTCCGTGCCCCAAGTGCATTATTGTGCACTTTTCACTATGCCTGACCTTGTGGCCTCTCCTTTACATTTATCTAATACCTAATTGTGCTCCCCACCCTCCTGTCCTGTGTCTTCTCTGAGACTTCATCTGTCCCTCGTCTATCCCCTACCACCCTGCCTGTACCCTATCTCGTCTCGCCTACCACACACCCCTTCTACCCTGTTACACTGTTTTTTTTTTCCTTTTTTAACTCACTGTCTGTCTTGTTTCTTATGGCATTGTATGTAATATGCCATTACCTAACAATTGTCCTCGTTAGTACTTCCAGCTACTGTCACTAGACTCATTATACACCATGAAGGAATTGAACCACTGTTTCCAAACTGTTCTCCACTTATGACTATGTTTAACTATTGTATCTCTGTATTGTATAATATTACTGAGGTGTTATGTTGTGACTGTTCATATATTGTATGTCCTGTGTTCCTGTGCTAACCAGGTCCATTTTGTAAATGAGCTATACTCAATGGTGTTCGCCTGGATAAAGATTTGATTGATCGATTGATTGAAACCCAGCTGCCATACACTTGACCACTTCTTGAGTTTTCTCAGACCGTTGCTCATCTTTTTCATCCCCCTGAAATGTCTAACCTATTGCAGAATTTAGTGTCATCCACAGTGAGGCAGACTTTCTTTTCCAGCTCCTCTGCAATGTCACTTATAAAGACATTAAAGAGGACTGGTCTCGGCAATGATCCCTGAGGCACCCTGCTGTTTGGATATATAGTCCAGAAGGGATGCCAGCTTTGGAACTGCTTTCTTGCAGAACCCTTTTTCTAACTAGGTTCTAAACCCAGCCTTCCAAGGTACTGATAGTGAGTCTGCATAAAGTGTGAACATTATGTGAGGGATTCCAGAGGCACCCCACTGGTCACCCTCCCTTCATCTGAGTAAACCTCATTTACAATCACCCTCTGCCACCTATCCCTTAAACAATTTCTTACCCAGATTACCACCTTTGGACCCACTCCTAAGCTACAGTACCCAGCTTTCTTACTAGTCTCATAAATGGAATGGTATTGAACACTTTACTGAAACCTAGGTAGGCTATGACAACCATTCCACCCTAATCTAGTTCCTTGGTCAAATGCACTCCTTTAGATGCATCTGACATGACCTGCCCTTCATGAATCCATGCTGCCTCAGGTCTAGTAACCCATTGAACTCAAAATATTCCTCAACCCTTTCCTTTAGTAGTGATTCCATTAACTTTCCCACCACTGAAGTCAAGCTGACTGGTCAATAATTCCAGTTTCTTCCCTGCTACCATTTTTGTGAAGTGGGACTACATCTGCTCTCCTCCATTCCTCTAGGACTAGTTCTGCTTCCAATGAGCTGTTAAATGGATCAAGATGGTGGCCACACTGTGCTGCTGTCAGTAAGAGGGGAGCATTTTGACATTTTGGCAACAAATCCCCTTTTATTTTGCTTATTTTTATCTAGTTTAGTTAGTATTTAGGTGTACGGATGGGAGAGATAGTTAGGGTTGAAGAAATGAGTAAGCATCAGGAGAGTAGCTTTTTATTTTTAGACAGCTGTTTCTGTGAGGTGGCATTTGTACCTGGAGGGGTTGGCACTGAAGACCGGGGCAGTCTGTCGGCCCCCAGGCCCTGGAGCTCTGAGAAGGGCATTGCAGCCACATGTAACTTTGTGAGGCAGCCATGGCCCGGACAGTCACAATCTGAAGAACTGCTTGCTGGAGAGGAAGAGCAGGTCAATTCCCGGGTGGCCGTTGAAACTCTATGTATGGTGAATTGAACTGGGCATCTACTGCTGTGAATGCGACTGTGAAGAGTTGAAAGACCTGGAAGTGGTTCGGACAAGCAAGCCTGCCCGTCTGTTGTTTGACCCAGCTAGAAACTGAACGATCCCCCTGCTGCTACCAGGAGTGGTGAGAACCTTCTATAGCTTGCTTCAGGGGTAGCCAGACAGACATATTTTTTTTTTGTATGTAAGGAGCATTTAGCTTGAAGACAGTGGCTCTATCGGTTAGTGCAGCAGTTCATCCCTCCTAAAGTGAGAGATATGGGGGCGAACACTGTTCTGAATCAGTTGCTGCTGTGACAAGTTTAATTGCTTAAGACTGAGGTAAAGAATTATACAAGTACTGTTCCTGTTTTGTAAATTCTTGCAAGATTTTGTGGCTCATCCAGCTTTTAGGGGCGAGTCTCTATATGAGCTCCAGAGAAAACCTTTTTCACATCAAGTTGTCTGGTGGACTTAGAGGGACAGGAATTATAATATTGGCCTGGCTATATACCTGGACTCATAAATAATGTTGATGAAGCTTCTTTATTCTCTGAGCTCCATTTATGTGGTGCCTGGCATATAGTTTAGCTGGACAGTAGTGAGAGTCTATACTGCCAAGATTTTCGGGTTGTGACTGGATTGAGGTGGGCTGCCTTTGGTGAGACCCTACACATACTGTGTTCAGAGCAACTGTTGCTCTGTGAGACAGGACAAATGCTTTTGCTTTGTTTGCATTGAACTTTATGAGTCCTGGACTGGATTTTTAAAGATCGCCTGACAGACTCTGATTTTCTCCTCTTTAAAGTATAAACCAATTTATTTTTAGTGGGTGGTGGGTTTGGGGTATTTGGAGTTTTTGTATGAATGGTGTGTGGTTGATTTGGATGAGTGAGTCCAATTTGGGTGTGAGATTGTGATTGTGGGTTTATGTGGTTTGGTTATTTTGTAGGAAATATGAGCCTGAGAAAGAGTCTGGAAAGCGTAGCTACTTGGTGGCCCTCCTTTGGAACCTCCACCCATTTGAGTTTCCTTCAATCACTTTAGAGACCTATGGGAGATGTCAGACATTAGGGATTGCCCTGAGGGAGTGGTCCAGGGGGTGTCAGTCCAAGTGGCTGCTGGGGAGTCACAGATATGGGTGGTGAGACCAAGGAGATGCCCTGGGGTGAAATGGCCACTAAAGAGGGGTCCTTCTTGTTTGGTACCCATACCCAAGGGCTCCATGGAAGTTAGTGGGCCAGTAACTGATCCAGCAGTCTCCCCTCATCCTGCCTGGGCTGTGTTATGCAACGTCAGGTCAATGGGGAACAAGACTGTCATAATGTTGGACTTGATTGCCTCAGTAGATCTGGCTTGCATCCCAGAGAAGGATGAAAACATGGATCCCATTTTGCAGGCAGCAGTGCCAGCTGAGTACTCCATGATACACACCCTGAGGAAGAATCACAGAGACAAGGGGTGGCCATTTATTTTAAATCTGACCTGGGCCTCATGGTGCTATAATCGGTCCCACTAAGTCTTTTGAATGTGTTGCCACATGAGGGGGGTCCTGGCATGGGTTACCGGATCCTCCTGCTCTATCGTTCCCCAGGTCAGGAGGGTAAATTTATGAGGGAGATCAGAGAGCTCATCGCCAACCTGGTGTTGGAGTCCTGTAAGAAAAAATTACTGACCTTAGTAATTATGTTTCTTCTATTGGAGTCTTGCTGTATTCTGACAAGTGCAGTTAGCCCCAGCTTTTAAACTGCCCCAGAGAACAAAGGGTTAAACTTTCTATGCAGAACAAAGAATGCTGAGCTCGAGCTCGGTTGATGTCTCTGTCTGTTTCCCTTTTAAATCTAACCGTCAGATTCTTTACTCCCCCTCACTGAACAGTCACTCCGGAGATTTCTCCTGCAGCTCAGTTCAAAAGTCGGTTGAAGTGTTGGTTTTTCATCAGTTTCTAACCGAAAAGAAAAAATTACTCACCTTAGTAATTATGTTTCTTCTAGTGGAGTCTTGCTGTATTCTGACAATTTCAGTTAGCCCCAGCCTTTAAACTGCTCTGGAGAACAAAGGGTTAACTTTTCTATGCATGGCAAAGAAAGTTCATCTCAAGCTCGGTTGAAGACTCTGCCTGTTGTTATTCGAACTGCAACCATCAGATCTTTATGAGCAAAACTCACTAGGTGTTCTGTGTGGAAACTGTAAAATTTTTAACTAGCCAACTGGTAGAAAAATAATGTTTTGGATCCTCAAAGGAAGACTCAAGTCAGCAAACTCCAAAACCAAAAACAATCAAATGAAATAACATTCTGCCCAAAGAAAAAAGAGGGTGTAAAAGGGGGCACCTCTAGGGTGCCAACACTGCGCCTGCCCACCCACATCCCAAAAATCTAGGTTCTGAGAGGGGAGGCAGGGGGAGGTCAGAATACAGCAAGACTTCACTAGAAGAAACATAATTACTAAGGTGAGTAATTTTTCTTCAAACAACATGAAGTCTTGCTGTATTCTGACTATTGCAGACTACCAAGCAGTACCTCCATGGAGAAGGGACAGAACCTACTTTGGGAATAGGCTCTGAAGTACTGCTGTGCTAAACTGAGCATCACTCCTAGCCTGGATATCCAGAGAGTAATGCTTGGTAAAAGTATGGACTGTTTTCCAGGTGGATGTTGACAAATTTCTAAAAGAGGGATATCCCTAGCAGCAGCCAGGGAAGCAGCTGTACCTCTTGTGGAATGAGCCCTCAGGCCTGAGGGTGGATTTTTACCCAGTTTTTCATAGCAGAATTGTATACAAGAAACAATCCACCTGGCAATAGATCTCTTGGTGGCAGGTTTGCCCTTCCCAACTTCTCTATAAGTAAGGAACAACAGGAGGGAGTCAAACCTGTGACCCTTGGTACACTCTATGTAGTAGTTAAGGGTTCTTTTAACATCCAAACTGTGTAGCCTTCTCTTTCCAGAGGAAGAATGATCAGTGAAGAAAACAGGGAGAGATATAGACTGATTCAGGTGGAAATCTGAGACCACTTTAGGCAAGAACTTTCTGTTAGTTCTAAGGACCACTTTATCTCTGTGAAAAGAGATGAAATCAGATTCCACTGACAGGGCTTGCAATTCACTGATACGTCTAGCAGAAGTAAGAGCTACCAAAAACACAGTTTTCCAAGTCAAGTACTTAAACTCTGCTGAGGAGAAAGGCTCAAAAGAGGGGTTGCATAAGCTGAGCAATGCAAACATTAAGATCCCAAGCAGGAGCAGGATCCCTAAAGGGGGGATTGGTGTGAAGCAATCCTTTGAAAAACTTACAGAATACAGGATGGGATGACAGTAAGGAAGACTTGCCTACTGACAGGAAAGCAGAAACAGCTGCCAAGTGTACCTTGAGAGTAGCTGGTCTGAGACCTAGGCCATTGAGATGGACCATATAATCCAGAACTGTAGGCAATTCAGCAGAGTCTGGAGAAATATTCTTATTAGAACACCAAATGCTGAATCTTTTCCATTTGGAGTTGTAAGTCTTTCTTGTGGAAGGCTTTCGAGAAGCCTTAAGGATATCCAGAACCCCTTGGGAAAGATGCAGATCTGCAACCTCTAACTCTTCAAGAGCCAAGCCTTGAGATTGAGAGACTGAAGATTGGGGTACCAAATCCTCCCCCTGAGAGGATGTTAACAGGTTATAATTCCTGGGAAGAGACAGGGGAAGATGGACTGCTAGGGACAGCAACAGGGGATACCACGGTGGTCTGGCCCAGTCTGGAGCAATTAGAATCACTTTGCATGGTTGTGACCTTATCTTGATGAACACCTTGAACAGGAGAGGGAAGGGGGGGGAAAAGCATACAGAAATTTCCTTCCCAGTTCAGAATCAGAGCATCCAGGGGGACTGAGCCCAAGACTGGGGGTCTGCAAGAAAAAAGGGGAAGTTGGTGATTGTCTGGGCTGCAAAAAGATCTATCTCTGGAGTGCCCCATCTTGAGAAAATCACCTTCAACACCAGAGGATCTAGGGCCCATTCGTGATGGTCCTGGGATATTCTGCTCAGTGCATCTGCTAGAACATTGGTTACATTGTCCTTTCCTAGAAGGTGAACTGCTATCAGAGAGGTTTGCAGGGAATAAGCCAGGGACCACAACTTCATTGCTTCTGTGCACAAGGCTGTAGACCGAGTGCCTCCTTGCTTGATGATGTACCACATGGTGGTGGTGGTGTCTGTTCTGACCTGAACCACCTTGTTCTGTACTGATTTGGAAAAAGCTTGCAGTGCCAGAAACACTGCCCTGAGTTCCAACAGATTGATGTGTAGAAGAGATTCCTGAGGCGACCACAGTCCCTGGGTGGTAAGTTCCCCCAAATGAGCTCCCCAGCCCAACAGGGAAGCATCTGTGGTGAGGATCACTGAATGAGACTAAGTGGCAAATTGAACCCCTTGCCTCAAGTTGTCCTGATCCTGCCACCATTGCAGGGCTTGGATCAGAGTTTGAATCACTGGAATTAGTTTGGTAAGGGAATCCTTTCTTTGGGACCAAAAAGCTCTTAAGTGGAACTGAATGTCCCTCATTTGGAATCTTGCACCTTGGACCACTGCTGTGAAAGCTGCCATGTGGCCCAATAGCTGAATGAAGTGCCTTGTTGGTCGAGACACCTGAAGGCTGAATGAAGAGGCCAGCTCCATGAGAGCCCTTGCCCTGTCCAGGGAAAGGAAGGCTCTTGCTTTTAACGTATCCAGCTCTGCCCCTATGAAGGTGAGGAGCTGCACTGGTTGGAGAACTGACTTTGGTAGGTTGAGAAGAAATCCTAAAGAAGTGAGCACTTGCTGGATCACTTGCAGGTGTGACTTGACTTGGTCTGGGGACTGGCCCACTATGAGCCGGTCATCCAAATATGGAAAAATGGAAATCTTTTGTCTTCTTAGGAAGGCAACAACTACTGCCAGGCACTTTGTGAAGACCCTTGGGGCTGATGATAGGCCAAAGGGCATTGCTCTGAACTGATAGTGGCCTGAGGGCAACTTGAACCTGAGGTACTTTCTGTGGGAACACCTGATGAGAATGTGAAAGTAGGCATCTTTGAGGTCCAGGGAGGCTAGCCAGTCCCCTGGCCTTAGAGAGGGAAGGATAATTCCCAGAGTTGTCATCTTGAACTTTGGCTTTAAAAGATGTTTGTTCAGGTATCTTAGGTCCAGGATGGGTCGCCACTCTCCTGTCTTTTTGGGGGTTAGGAAGTACCTGGAGTACAGTCCTTTGCCCCAGTGTAGGGTAGGCACTCTCTCTACAGCTCTTAGAGCTAGAATAGAAGAAACATCTGCCTCTAGTGCAAGGGTTTCTGAGAGATTTGCAGGTGGAAAAGATCTGGTTCTCATCTTGGGACATTTTTTGAAGCTGAGAACCAGTCTCTGGTTTACTACTTCCAGGACCCACTTGTCTGATGTGACAGACATCCAGTCCTGGACAAAGTAAGCCAGCCTTCCCCCTACTGGGATAGGAGAATCGACCCGGGCAGACCCATCAGGGTGTCTGCTTGGCAGGGGCTTTAGGCTGAGGGGTGGATGCAGGCCTGCTCATCCCCCTTCTGCCTCTCCCTCTGAAGAACCCCCTCTGTGAAAAGGAAGAAGAGGCCTATGCTTGGTAAAAAGGCATTTGGAAAGGCCTGCCCCTGCCCCTGGACTGCTGCCTTTGAGGAGTTGCTTGCCTTTCCTTGGCCTGAGCACTCCTGTAAGTGGTCCTGAATTCATCCATATTCTTCATGTAATACTCTGTCTGCTCCCCAAACAGAGAATTACCCACTACAGGAAAATCCATGGCCTTAGCCTGGGTATCCTGTGAGAGGCTAGTACGTCTGAGCCAAGCCATTCTCCGAAGAGCCACAGATGTAGCCATGACTCTTGATGATACATCAATGGAGTCTACAGCAGCATGAAACTGAACTTTCAATGCCTCAATCCCATCTGCAGCCACCTTCTCCAGCTCCTTGGCAAGCTGGGGGGAAGCCTGTTTAGCCAGTGCCAGTACAGTGTCCCACCTGGACTTCTGGTACCTGGCTGCATAGGCCATATAGTTAGCCTGTGTGAGTCCCAAGGATGATGCCATGTACTGCTTCTTTGCCATGGCATGAATCTTCCTGGAGTCCTTGTCTGGGGGTGTGATGCCAAGGGAATGCTTGCCTTATCACAGACAGCAGCCTGTACAACCCCAACATGGCTGCATTGCTGATAAAGGAACTCTGTATCTGAGCCTGAAAGAGTATACCTCTTGTCCATTCTTCTGTCCACAGGAGGTATGGAATTGGGAGACTAAAGAATTTGTTGTGTCTGTTTCCCAAAAGATTTGTAGAGGGGAATAGACAGTCTCCTGGACTCTGGGATGTCCATCATCTCTACATAGTCAGGCTCTTCCTGATCCTCCACTGCCTCCTCCACAGGAAGCTGGAGGATATCAGCCACCTTTCTGTAAAACATAAAGTGTGAAGGGGACTCAGAAAGCCTAGGAGGAGAAACACCTGAAGGTCTGTCTGGGGAGATGTCCGGATCAATAGGCACATCCAGACTTTCACCATCACCATAATCATCTTCCAACTCTCCTTCCTCCTCAAACTCCGGTTCATAAAATTCTTCCAGGGTATAATCCGGAACCGGGGTAACCGACTGAACCGAGCCCCTGCCAAAAGGTGCCGAATCAGTCTGAACCGATCGAAGCGATTCCATAATACGAATCGCTTTAGCTATTTCATCTGCGGTCGGAGTATGAGATTCTGGATCCGAACTGGTCGACTTGTCTTTTCATTTTCTTTTTGTGAGAACCTATTCCTTGAATAGGTTTGCTAGTTCTAAGAAGTGTTGCTCTGGTCAGAGGTACCCTTCTGGTTGTGTCTGATCTCGAACCAGGCTGGTTATGGGTCAGCGACCCGGCCCTTTCCTCGTCTACTCATCTTTTTCAGGTAGGTTTGGTTTTGCAATTTGTTGTCTGAATCGAGGTGTCAAACCTCAGACAATAACCAGGTGGTGGGGGTCGCCTGGCAAAGACCCCACTGCAGTGTTGAACACAGTGTCTATTTTTTTTCCTTCATGGTTAGCCTAACTACCCTTGCTGCAATCGCCAGGCAAGACTTCTATCGTGCTTTCGATCGTAACACGGGTCTTGGAAAAACGCATTGTAACCTCGCTTTTTGAACTGATATGGACCGTAACCATATACTAAAGTAAAGTACAAATTTTACCTGAAAATGATCGGTTCAGCCGAACCGATCCACACTTTTACAAGTTCCACACAGAAAACAGAACAATACCTATCTAGTACTCACGGTACCACAGAGACTTGAACAGACTATGCAGAAACAACAATTTTGGTAGAAAAAACGATCGAAAACCGACACTTCAACCGACTTTGAACCAAGCAGCAGGAGAAATCTCCGAAGTGACTGCTCAGTGAGGTGGAGTAAAGAATCTGACGGTTGCAGTTCGAATAACAACAGGCAGAGTCTTCAACCGAGCTCGAGATGAACATTCTTTGCCATGCATAGAAAAGTTAACAATTTGTTCTCTGGGGCAGTTTAAAGGCTGGGGCTAACTGCAATTGTCAGAATACAAGAAGACTTCATGTTGTTTGAAATTATTCCGCATAGTCGGTTCAGTTTCTGTCTGTGGTACCGTGAGTACTAGATAGGTTTTGTACTGTATTTCTGTGTGGAACTTGCTAAAAGTGTGGATCGGTTCGGCTGAACCGATCATTTGTTTAAATTCTTGTATTAACTTTAGCGTGTGGTTACCAGTCCTTATCTGTTCTAAAAAAAATGTGTTTTTATCCGTCTTTTTCCAAGACCCGTGACACGGTTAGGAACCGATAAGGGAGTCTTGCCTGGCGGTTGCCAAAAAGGGGAAGTTTGGTTAGGTTGGCCGTGTCTGAGAAACCCAAGAAAAAAACTGGGCCCACTGGGTTTCAACACTGCAGTGAGTGTGGGGAGGTCTTTGCCAAGACTGATCCCCACACCACCTGTGTTTATTGTCTGGGGTTTGAACACCTCGATTCAGACTGCCAAATTTGCAAAAATTTTCCCAAATCTACCCTTGAAAAGAGATTAGGTAGACTGAGGGAAAAGGAGGCCGAGAAGTCCTCTGACCCGGATGGCCAGCCCAGTTTGGTTCCGACTGAACCAGAAGGAGTGCCCTCTGACCAGGGCGATACTTCTTCGGGCAAAAGGAGAGCCGATCCCAAGGGGTCAGTTCTGACTAAAACAAAGCACAAAGAAAAATCGTCCGGTTCGGTTCGGTCGGTTAATTCTTGGGGACTTCAATGCCTGGGTTGATGATGAGCTCTCCTCATTTGGCAGTTATCTCCTTAGGAGCATGGAGGCACTGGGCCTGATGCAAAATGTTATCTCAGTGACCCACTCATGTGGCCACACATTAGACTTGGTGTTTTCATTAGGCCTCAAGACCACTGACCTTAGAGTTGATCCAGTAGTTTGTTCGGATCATAGCACCATGAGGTTCAGGTTTGGGGCCTCCCCTGAAGCCCTTGCCTCTGTGGAAATGGTCTGGTACCACCCTCTGTGGGGTCTGTCCCCACTAGGGTTATCGGTGGTGCTGGACCTATCAAGTGTGGAGTCTGCGTGTGCGATTAGAATGGAGGTGGCAGTGGCGGCCTATAATGGAGCCGTCACTGCTGCCTTTGATTCAGTCTCACCTGTTCATGTCCAACCCTTATCTACTCACTGGAGACCTCCCTGGTTTGATGAGGAACTGAGGGGGTTAAAGATTAAGGGTCGGAGGTTAGAGAGATGTTGAAGGAGCTCTGGCCTGATGGAGGACAAATTGGCCCTGACGTCCCATTATAAGAACTATCAGGGGGAAATCTTCCATAAGAAGGCAGAATATTTGTCAAGGGAGATTGCTGCAACAAGGAACAGACTGGCTCAGCTCTTCCACATGGTTGATGGGCTTTTGCATCCAGCCTGCCTCCATGTGGGAGGAGCGGGTTCAAGTTCTAGGTGTGATGAGTTCACTCTGTACTTTGCCGACAAAATGTCCTCTATCAGAGCTGAGATCTCCTCCAATGTCACTCATAGGGATTGCAGGGTCCACCCTGATATGTGCCGGAGCACTCCACCAGTGTGGGCTGAGTTCAATCCAGTTGGTGTAGAGGAGGTGGTGGTGGTTGTCTCGAGACTGAGGCCAACATTTTGTGATCTGGACCCAAGTCTGACATGACTTTTGGTCGGATGTATGGACCTGATTGGACCTGTTGTGGCCAAGATCGTCTGGAGTTCCTTGAGGAGTGGGGTCTTCCCATTGGCTTTAAAAGAGGCCCTGGTTAGACCCCTATTAAAGAAACCCTCATTGGACCCAGACTGTCTCAGCAACTACAGATTGGTATCTAACCTCCCATATTTAGGGAAGGTTATAGAAAAAGTGGTGGCAAGTCAGCTCTAGGAGTGACTCATCTTGTCCTCCACCTATGAGGTTTTCAAGTCTGGGTTTTGAGCTAGACAGAGTACCGAGACTGCCCTGGTGAAGGTGCTTAATGATCTCCTAAAAGTGAGAGACAGGACAGACCGTACCAACTTGGCCCTCCTTGATCTCTCAGCAGTGTTTAACACTATGGACCACGAGGCGCTGCCTGACCGACTGGTGTGGCCTGTCCGTTAAAGTCATCAAATGGTTCAGGTCATACATGACAGGCAGAGTGCAGAGGGTGGTGATGGGGTTAGCCTCATCTAGCTTGAAGTCTCTGACCTGTGGTGTTCCACAGGGGTCAGTCTTGTTGTTCACAGTGTATTTGCTGAAATTGAGAGACATTATCAGATGGTATGGGCTGGGTTTTCACTGCTATGCAGATGATACCCAGCTATACCTGCCCTGTGCACCAAGTAACCAGATGGTGGACTCTGTATTTAACAACTGCCTGTCTGAGATCCAGGCTTGGATGACTCATAACTGGCTGAGACTCAATCTAGACAAGACTGAAGTGCTGGTGGTGGATCCGGGTATTCGTGGGGGGAGGGGAGTTTGTGGGAACTCCCTGGTCTTGTACTGGGGGTGGGTACCACTGATCCCATCCGAATGTGTGAAGAATCTGGGTGTGATCCTTGACAGCGGCTTGACATTTGATGCTCAGGTGTCGGCCGTTGGTAAGAGTGGATTCTACCATCTGAGGAACATTTCCCAGTTTTCAAACCTGTTTCCCCCTGAGGACCTAGTCTCACTAGCACATGCTTTTGTAACATCCAGGCTGGATTACTGCAATGCCCTGTACCTAGGGCTATTGGGGGGGCAACCTCCACTGACTGCAGCTGGTGCAGAATGTGGCGGAAAGATTACTGATAGGCACTCGTAGGTGTGATCATATTACCCCTGTCCTCCATGAACTGCACTGGCTGCCAGTTAGGTGAAGGATTGCCTTCAAGGTCGGATTACTGATCTATAAAGAACTACACCAGGGGGACCAGTCAATCTGCAAGATTTCCTTGTGCCCCACCATCCATCCTGAGCTCTGCATTCCGGCGAGGACTGCCTCCTTAGTTTTGCTAGGGTTAGGTTGTGTCACTCCGGTGATAGAGTTTTTCAGTGGCTGCACCTACCCTATGGAACTCTTTACCTAAACAGTTGTGAGAGGCACCCTCGGTTGAATCCTTTATAAAAGGACTAAACACATTTTTATTTAACCAAGCTTTTAATTTATAGAGAGTTGAAACAGATTTTATTATATGGATAGATAGTTTTAAATATGTTGCTTCTTGTATATTGCTGACTGCTCCAACTTTGCATTTTAATGAATGTTTTAAAGTTGCTGTAGTGTGTTAATTGTGAAGTGCTCCGAATCCCTGGAAAGAGCAGCTACAGAAATAAAATATCTATCTATCTATCTATCTATCTATCTATCTGTCTGTCTGTCTGTCTGTCTGTCTGTCTATCTAGCTATCTGAATAGGGCCATGAGAGGTGCAGCCAGTACATCCCTGAGCTCCCATGATATTCTTTAGTGGACCCCGTCTGTCTCCATTGCTTTGTTCACTTCAGATTCGCAAGTCCCTTCAGAGCTCTCTCTTCTGAAAATGGGCTAGTGTCCACTTCCCTCCCTCCAATTCTGATGTTATACTTTTATGGCCTCTTCCTGTTTCTTTCCTCTTTGAACACTGAACAAAAGTATTGTTCAGGATGTCTGCTGCTGCACAGTCCCCCCTTCCCTTATTAACCTTACAATCTCAACCCTGTTTTCCTTTTGTTAGCTTTCATACCTAAAAAATGTCTTGCCCTCTTTTGTCATTGCTTTGGCTACTCTCTCTTAAGTTTAAGCCTTTGCACACTTTACTGATCTCCTTGCTTCCCTTCATTTCCCCTGGACTCCTCCGTATCCTCCTTCCTCTGTGTCTTCTTTTACCTTCTGAATGCTACCCTCTTAGCTGTTACCTTTTCCACCGTCTCTTTCAAGAATGATAGCAGTCAATTTTTCCTCTTTTTTTTTGCTCACTTGCTTGATGCAGAGTTTGTTTGCCTATATCAAGGCCCTTTTTAGCTCCCCTCACTGTTCTTCGACCCCCCAGTTTATTCCACTCTGCCAGGTCATCCCTGAGGCATTCATGTATCTTTGTAAAATCTGTCTTCCTGAAGTCCTGGACTCTCACATTTATGTGGTTCGATTCTGCAGCTGTCCTTATATTGAACCACACTGTTCAGTGATCTCTGGTACCCATGTGGCCCCCCTACCTGACATCTGCAACACTGTCCCTGTTGGTGAGTACTAGGTCCAATATTGCCACATCACAAGTGGGTTCACTGACTAGTTGCCTGAGCAACAACCCCTGCAGGGAGTCCAAGATTCCCTGCTTCTAGAGGAAGTCACAGCTAGGAGGCTCCAATCTACATCTGGCAGACTGAATTGCCCCCCAAACAGCATCTCCTCCTTTTCTGCCCTCTTGCTAATGGCTTCCATCAGTATTTTATCTAACTCCTCCCTCTGTGCTGGAGGTCTGTATATGACACCGGTGCAAGTAAAGGCTCCAATCCCTATCTCTAGCATGACTAACACTGTAGTACCTCTGACCCCGTCCCATATTTCCTGTATTTCAGTTGTTTTAATGCTCTCCCTCACATAAAGTACCACGGCCCTTCCTTTCCTTCCAACCTTGTCCTTTCTGAACAGAGTATAGCCTGGTATGGTTATGTCCCAATCATGGTTTTCAGTGCGCTGTGACTCACTAAGGGCCACAATATCCAGGTCATCCTTTGCAATTGTGGCCTCTAGGTCTGGAATGTTATTTCCTAGATTTCTAGGGCTCTGTTCTCAAAGGAAATGTTATGGCACAAGATGCGTGCACCCAACCTGATGGCTCAAGGCGTGGCGTACACCACAGACAGACCCAAATGGGATTCCCAATCCCTAGGCCCTCCATCCATGCCCCACATGCAGAGATTTAGACCAACTTTTACTGGTCTAACTTCACCAACCTTTTTACGGGGTATGCACCAAGTATTTGTCAAAAGCCACCATAAAAAGGGTGTAGTGTTGGAAAGGCACACGACCTACCAGAATTAGGTGCACCGAGCACCAATTTGTGCAGGACAGCTGCACAGTTGGCTCCAGGGCTTGTGAAAGCCCTGCACCATCCTTTGATAACCAAGCTCCTAGCATTTGCACATGTGGTTTTCCATGTTTTGTTACCACTCTGTAACACCACTTTTTTCCTGTTTACTTTCCCCTCCTTCCTCCTTCTCTTAATACACCTGCTCCCATCTCTCTTCATTTCTATCACCCTGCTTCATGTAGTAATTTGCAACTTGGTGGATTCCACTCCCCTGGGGTTCTCCCTACCCTCTACAGTACTTCAACCTGTGGGGGGGGTGCACATTCTGCTTCCCTGATCTCTTCTGCCACCCCCTGGCTAGTTTAAATGTTCATCAAAGTAACATTTAAACTGTCAGCTGAGGACTGTGGTTTCCATCCTATATGGATGCAGGCCATCACCTCTGTATAGGCCCTTATCCTGCTAGATGGGTCCCCAGTCCCCAGTGTAGATGAATCCCTTCTCTCTGCACCATTCCTTCACCCATGAGTTGAAGCTCCTGGTGTGAAGATCCTTCTCTTCATCCCAGTCATATAGAGGCAGCACTTCAGCGAAAGCCATTGAGCATACTTCCTGTCTGAGACATCTCCCCAGCTCCCTAAACTCTCACTGCACTATCCCAGCATCATCCCTTGCCAGGTCAGTAGCTGTCAGGTGGACAATGACATCCAGCTCTCCCTCATGCCCTACCGCTGTAGTGATCCTATGAATCTGCTTCCCATTCCTCCAGGCCGTGGTGCTGTGTTGGCACCTAACCTCCCTCTCCCTTCCCTTTCCTATTCCCAAATCTGTCCCACTCACAGTCAGATCCTCCCCCAGAAGTTGCTTCATCCTCCCCTGAGGTCCTCTTCCATCCTCCTTGGTGTCTCCACTATGGAGGAACCCCATATCCTACCTGGCCTCTACCAAGTGTGCCTCTTCCTGCCCCTCTGTAAACCCTGTGCATTGTGTGAGAAGAAACAGCATTACTATGGTGAGTATTTTTTTCTTCTAACCTCAGGAATCCCTCATGTAATGATTACATATTATGCACACTCAGTAGCAGTACCTTGAGGGGCTAGGTCCAGAACCTAGTTAGGAAAAAGGTTCTGTAAGACAGCAGTTCCAAAGCTGGCATCCCTTCTGGACTGTATGTCCAAATAGTAGTGCTTGAGAAGGTGTGCACTGTTTTCCAGCAAGCTACACTGCAAATACCTAACAATGGGATGCCTAGTCTTGAGGATGCCACAGAGGTACCTCTTGTGGAGTATGCCCTTGAGCCACTTGGTGGCATTTTTCAGTTTTTTAGTAACGGAATTGCTGTTGCTACTATGACTCCAGCCTTGATCTCTCTTCAGAAGCTGCTAGCACTGTCACCTTCCCCACCAGGCTCTTAGTACTTTTACTGACACTCTCACAAGTGTCCATTTATTATTGTGTTACACAATACTGTGGTTTTTACACATGGTAGCCACGTGCTTCTACATCTGTAATGCTGCCTATGTAAGAAAAAATTACTTACCATAGTAATCTTGTTTCTTCCAAGTGATACTCAGGTATTCACAATTTTACGCAGTCAGCCTTCTAAGTAGAACTGCCCAGAGAGAATTTGGAACGTATGCAAATGATGGAATCTTTTGCATAAGCCACTTTTCAAATGCTGCCTTATACTAACTGCCTTTGTTCTAAACCCCTCAGATTTCCTGGAAGCCTGGAAAGACAAGCCCATGGGGACTAAGTGTAATAATGATAATTACAATAATAATAATAAGAGCAACACTGTTAATCATAACAATAATAGAGGAACTTCCTTAACACCCCAAAAAAGGGGCCTCCAACTGTAGGGCATAACATATAGAAGGATACCATTGAATGTCCAAATCACCTGAAAAGGGGAAGGGGACAACAATAGTGATCACAATCACAACATGTGTGCCAGAAATAGCATTTTTACCCCTGAGAGCACAGTATTCAGGAATGCAGAGGCCAAAAGTTCCAGAAAGGGAGGCAGGGTGGGAAAGTTATGAATACCTGGGTATCACTTGGAAGAAACAAGATTACTATGGTAAGTAATTTTTTCTTCTAACCCCAGTAATACGCAGGTATTCATAACTTTATGCAGACTACTAAACAGTACCTTTGGAGGTGAGCATAGAACCTTATTTTGGGACCAGACTTTGCAGGACTGCTGTGCTGAACCTGGCATCACCCCTGGAGAGACTATCCAGACTGCAGTGCTTTGTAAAGGTGTGTACTGTTTTCCAGGTAGCTGCTTTACAGATGTTTACCAGGGGAACATCCCTGACAGCTGCTATAGTAGCAGCTGTGCCCCTTGTGGAATGGGCCCTCAACCCTGTTTGGGCTCCTTTCCAGCCTTAGAATAATAAAAACTGAAAAAGCTGTACTATCCAGCAAGAAATGTATCTTTCTGATGCTGCTTTACCCTTTCCCACATTCTCATAGGTCAGGAACAGCTGTTTTCTGTTCTGCCTATGGGCTTCAATGGTTGTCAAGTAATAGATAAAAGCTCCTTTGACATCCGGACCATGAAGACTCTTTTCAACAGAACTAAAGTGTTCAGTGAAAAAGATAGATAAGATGGGCAGACTGGGTGGACTGTAGGCCCTTATCTGCTGACACTGTCTATGTATCTATGTATTTATGTATAATGGTTTGATTCAAATGGGAATCAGAAGTCATTTAAAAGAGAAACTTCTTATTTGTTCCCAGAATAATTTTGTTTCTGTGGAATGAAATGTGGTCTTGTTCAATGCAGAGAACTTGAGGCCACTGATTCTTGTGGCAGAAATCATTACCACAAGGAAAAAAGTATATATATATATATATATTTAGATATTTCAAATAAGCTGAACACATTGGCTCAAAAAGGAGGAACCATGAGCCTAACTATGCACACATCTAGGTCCCATGCTGGCACCGGTTCCCTGTGAGGGGGTGCAAATGGACCAGGCCTTTAAAGAACCCTTTGAAGATAGGGTCTGAGGTTTGAAAAAACATTCTTTCCAGCTGAGAAGTAAATAGATACTGAGACCAGGTGGACCTTTAAGGTACTGGTCTGCAAGCCCAGTGAAAGCAAATAGATAAAATAGCACAGCACAGCTGGAACACCAGCCTGTGCTGTTATGTGCCAGGCCCTAAAAGAACCTCTTTGAGGCTAGGATCTGGGGCCATTAAAACATCTTGTCCAGCTAATATGCAAGCAGATACTGCAACTAGGTGGACTTTGAGGATGCTGGACTGTAAGTCAATGAATATAAACAGGTAAGTTAGTTAAGCACTGCTTGACCCCAGCATGTGCTGGAAACCGTTTTCTGGTTGAACACCAATAGTAAACCTTTTCCCTTCTGAAATGTACATTTTCCTAATGGAGGGCTTCCTGTAACCACATACAATGTCTAGACACTGTAAAAAAGATACAAGGCTGCATATTGTACAGTAGGCCCCCAAGAGGCATGACTTGGGCCTGAGTGACCCAAAGTTTGGGTACAGAAGCCTCCCGGTTGGAGGTTAGCAGGTTTTGCCTCTGAAAAAAGGTGTATTGGTTTGGAACCAGACATGGAGAGTAGCAGAGAGAACCATGTCTGCCTGGCCCAGTCTGGCGTTATCAAGACCATTGATGCTGGCTGGGACCTGAGCTTGAGAAATGTATTGTATGCCAAAGGGAAGGAAGGAAAGTGTACAGATGCTTCCCTGACCAACTCAGAACTAGAGAATCCAGGGGGATTGGTCCTGGATCAGACTGACTTAGTTCTGTGGCAGGTGGTGATTGTGGTTGTGGTGGGATGTGAACAAGTCTACCTCTGGTATGCCCCACCTCCTGAAGATAACATGCACCACCTGACTATTCAAGGCCCATTCCTGATGGGACTAGTTGATCTGAGCCAAGGTATCTGTCAAAGTAGTGTCCCTACCTGGCAAATGAACATCCTGCAGGGACCCATGGAGCATGCTAGACTCCATATTGTCATAAGTCCTGAGCAGGGAGTGCTTAACCTTGTCCCTCCCTATTTTTGGATGTAATACATTGTGGTGGTATTGTCTGTTCTGACCCGTACCACCTTTGCAGTAGCTGTGTGAAGACCTTTAGTGCAGTAACACTACTCTTAGCCACTGCAGGTTTATGTGCAGGAGTAACTCCGCACTTGACCATGTGTCTCGGGTGGTGTGAACCCCGAGATGGGTGTCCCACTCTAGTAGAGATGCATCTGTTGTCAGACAACTGATAGGGGCTCTTGCTGAAAAAGAAGAAGACCCTCCCTTAGATTGGTTCCCTCTTTTCCTCCATTGGAGGCCTGTAACAATGTCCTTGTTACTAGAATTAGTTTTAAAAGAGGGTGCTGTCTCTGACACCACTGAGCCATGAGGTGACATTGAATGGCCCTGATCTGTAACCTGGATTCCAAGACTGTGTTAGTGGCAGATGCCATGTGGTCAGTAGCTGAAGAAAAATGTCTAGTGGTTTTTCAGCCAGAATTAGCCCACTATTAGTGGAATTCTTCTTGCCCTGCGTAGGGGCAGGTAGACCCTGCCTTGGAGGGTATTTAGCTCTGCTCCTATGAACTGGAGTGTTTGAGCAGACTGAAGGTCAGACTTTCTTTAGATTTATCAAGGACCCTAGAGAGTCCAGGAGACACTAGGTGAGTTGCAGACTCACTTACTGGAGTGATTCTACCACCACCAGCCAGTCATCTAGCTATGGGGAAACTGTGACACCTTATCTTTGAAGGTGATCCAACCACTGTGTACACTCCTAGAGAGTGACCTGATGAGAGTCTGAACCTGAAGTACTTTCTGTGAGACTGCCTTATGGGAGTGTGGAAATAATTTAAGAAAAGTGATGCCAGGAACCCCTTTAGGTTTTTCCTGGGGTTTGACATGCTTTGTCTTTTTGGTTTTCATGGAGGGGACTGGAGAGACAACTGGACCACTCACCCCCTTTTTTTAAAGCCTGAATCACCCTTCCCAGGGGTGTGTAAGCAAGAGACAGCTTTTTCACATGCAGATTTGGAGGGTGTTGGCTGGTCAGAGCCTGAAACACTCTTATTTGTTCTCTTTTGCAACCTTTCTATTCCTTTTTCCACTGTTGTTAGTGGAAGGAATTTGAGTTCAGAGACAATAACTGTCTCATTACATCCAGGACCACTTGACTGTGGCACCAGAAATACCCCTGCTGTGGGTACTGCTGATACTGAGGCACAGCCCCAGCCTGATAGAAAAAAAGGGGGCTTGCTGTGGTATATATATATATATATATATATTGTAAAAAAACAAACACAAGGCGCTGCGTCAGCATGTGGTCTAAAAGCAAAACAAAATGGTTATATTAAATGCATGCTGAAAATAGAAAATAGAGTTAAAAATCTATGTTTCGACCTTAGGTCTTCTCAGGAAATATCTAAAAGAGAAAAAAAAACAAGTTAGTGGGGATATATATATACAGAATAATGGATGGGGAAGGGTGTGATATGAGAATTTAATGCATGCCCAAGTTGTGGGATGCTACATAAACCCCAAGGGCAAAGCCCGAGGGATTTATCAAAGCATCCCACAACGAGGGTGCACATTAAATTCTCAAACGCACACCCTCTCCATCTTTTATTTTTTATAATAAAGGGCCAGCAATTTTTCTCCAGCCCAGTTTTTGTGAGACTGTTTTCCCCGGCCACACATGGAATGCTGGCCAGTGAGGCAGCAGCATTGTTTGATTGGCATGGCTCATGAATGTCATAACAACCAGCTGGTTGTTATGGAAAATATCAACCTGGTCAGTACACTGAGAGAAATTCCTGACCAGTTATTATATATATATATATATATATATATATATATATATATATATATACACCTTTTCATTTATCTTTCTCCAAAGAGGAATTACGCTTGACTGGAAAGTCTATAACCCTGGTTTTGGTAACCTGATTGATGTCTGTGAGTCGCAGCCAGGCAAACCTCCTCTAAACCACTGTACTTGCCATCCCATCTGGCAGCAGCCACTTGAACTGTCATTTGGCTGCTCCCAAACCAAATTTAGCTGTTTCAGCTAGATCATCTGACAGGGGAGTCTGGGTCTTGACTGACATAACAGGGGCCGACTACCATAGTGACTTTGGTATTGACATAGGCTTGAAAAGTCTGTGTCTGCCTGATGGCCAAAGAACCTGATAATTATCCCTTTTTAAGACATGTTGTCAATTTTTCCTAGAATCCTTGTTAAAAGGATAGGATGCCAGGTTAATATTTGCCTTGTCACTTTAACCACTCCTTGGTGGACCGTTTGGGGGAATAAATTTCAGTTCCCTCCCTGTCTAGCTGATATTTCTTAAACACCCTCTTATCCAAAGGGGGATCAGAGCTTGGAGTCTGTAAAATCTTTAAAGTATCTTCCCTGAAGAATTTTATTCACAAGAATGGGAAGCTTTTAGTGGGTGTCAGCCCAATCTTTCTTACCAATGAGAAGAATGAGGAATAATCCTCAGATGTTCTATGGGGAGAGACAAACTCATGTTCAGAGGAAACCTCAGATTCAATAGGTTCTCCTCCATTTCGTAATAATTACATATTCTTCCTTTTAAGTATTAGGAAGACTGCTTTGCAAAGGGCTGTTGCTGAGAGACAGACAGCCCTTGAAAGCCTGAAAGTGTTTTCTTTAGCCGTTCCAGGCATTTCTCCACACTTTTTCCCCAGGAAAGTTTACAAATTTCACAATATTCATTTAGGTGATCTTAGCCTAGGGAAGCAACACACAACTGTGCTTACCTGTCTTGGCAAATTCTTTGAAGGAGTCGGCAGGCTTTATAGCAGGCATAGAAGTCCCCATAATGCTGTCAGCAGGGGGTTCTGTGTGCTTAGTTTTCTTCAGTTTCACTGAGGGAACCAGGGAGTCAACCAGTTCAACAAGCCTCTTAAAACTGCTTATATGCCCATATCAGGGTAGCAGTTACAGTATTTGTTGTGGAGTCACCCACAGTAACTTAGGGTATTAGCTGGTTAGAGCTCGAGGGACCCTTAAGTGGTGATAGTTTTTTTTGGTTTTTTTTACCTTATCCAGGCATTTCATTAGTTTTTTCAGGACATGTAATGCAGATTTCACTCTGCTTTTAAATGTTGATGCCCAGATAGGCAAAACAAGAGAATGTTTGCCTTAACAAAATTTCACCACACTGAATACAAGGTTTGAAACCGGGATCACCAGTTTCTTCTAGGTTTCTATGACATTTTCAATGCAAAGCCAATAACAGTTGCAACTGCTAAAATATATTTTAATTAAAAGCTTATTTAGCAGTTGTGGTCAGTTCCGGAACCTATCAAGACCCGGGAACCGAGATAAAATGAACCAAGGCTATCGGTTCAGTAACCGGTATTAGCGGTGCTTAAAACAAGCTAATTTAATAAAATTAAACACAACTAATGGAATTTTTTAATCAGAAAACTCCAATAAATATAAAATAAACCTTGGTTTGACCCTGGTTATATCGAACCAGGAGAAACTGAGAAAACTTACAATTTAAACACTAAAACTACTGGTTTACCTAAAATTACAAAAAGTAAAAGGCAGCAAATGAAATGTAAAGAATACTTATAATACTGTATAAGGTTTCTCATGTCAGAATAAAAGATGAGGAGGAGAGGATCTCTGAGCATCTAGTTTTGACAGGCAGAGAAAGAAATCTGAGGGTTTAGAACAAAGGGAGTTAGTATAAGGCAACATTTGAAAAGTGGCTCATGCAAAAGATTCCATCATTTGCATATGTTCCAAATTTTCTCTGGGCAGTTCTACTTAGAACGCTGACTCCATAAAGTCATGAATACCTGAGTATTAGTGGGGTTAGAACCAGCATTTGTTTTATTGTATTTCTTGTTCTCTCCGTATTCCCCTTCCCCTTCCCACTCCCTTGGGTTGCAACTGGAAATGAGCCTCAGCTCAGTGTGCCTTTCCCAGTTACCCATTTTTAAATAAATAAATACACAAACAAACAAACAAACTATCCAGCACAACATATATCTCTTTATAGCTGGTTTGCCTTTGCCAACCTCACCATCTTTGCATATGTCACTGTAATGTGTTGACGTTTGTATAAATTACATGCTTGATGTATTGCTTCTCTTTGGGTTACCTGACTAAAGTTTTTGGCAGATTTGTGCTGCTTGTCATCAGCTGATCTATTCTTTTTATTTCTCTTTTGTTTTCCCACCCCATTGTATGTAACCTCCCAGATCGTGCCTGAAAATAGGCAGCTTTGCTGTCTAGCACACCTACCCAGCACAAAAACTAAATAAACAAAAAATTAGGTAGCACAAAGCTCTGTACTCTGCGACCTAACATCTTTTGTCTGGTCTATGTAGATAGCCCGGACTCACTTTAAGTCCAGGCTATGCAACTTTTCTTCACCTGAACTAGAATGCTCTGGGTAGAGTACAGGAAAGTTCACTGACTGATTCAGGTGGAATCTGGATATCACTTTTGGCAGGATTTTTCTGTTTGTTCTAAGAACTACCTTATACTTGTGAAGTATGTAATTTGGCTTTCTGCAGAGGGCTTGCAGTTCACTTACCCTCCTAGCAGTGGTCATTGCAACCAGGAATCTGGTTCTCCATGTGACACATTTTAGGTCAGCAGCTTTTGTAGGCTCAAAGAGAGCTTCCATAAGCTGGGCAAGGCATATATTAAGGTCCCAAGGTGGGACATGGACCCTCACTGGTGGCTACAAGTGACTGAGGTCCTTGAAAAACCTTTTGAAAATGGGTTGTGAGGGGAACGCATGCATGGTGTGTGGCAAGGATGGATGCCTATACTGACATCTCCAACAACCCGCTAACCTACCCATTCTGTAGTCTAGGTACCAGCTAACTGACATGGTCCAGTTTGGTGTCATTCATTCATTTCCAAAAATTCCAGGCTAATGAAATCTGAAGTGGGTCACTGTTCTCCACCATTATTCTAAGATACTAAAGGAAAACTTGCACTCTGACAGGACTGCTGCTTCATGGAGATGGTCGCTCCCAGCTCATCCACTCTCACTGATGCTGCTGAGATCCAAGGACTCCTACAAACTGTTTTAAAGGAAATTGGGACTTTTATATTAGCTGTCTCAGTCCTGGAAGGCAAAATACAGACTTTACAACAAAAAGCCATGGATACTGAGATTTTTTATAGTGTATGGTGAAACCCGGCTATGCATGGAATTCCATGCCTGGAAAATGCTTTTTGTGCTGCAGTAGTGACATCATTATGCTGTGGTGCTGCAGTCGTGATGTCACTACTTTAGCACAAAAACTTAGAATGCTGCCACATAACTGCTTTCCTCTATCATATTGATCTGGAAGCTGTGTTTTTTTCTAAACCTGAACTTACAGAATAAGCAAGAGCACATTTAATCAGTAAGTTGAGCTTGCCATCATCCCTCAAGTGCCTCTCCCCCAGCCCTAAGTTAGCTGAGGGGAGCTAAGCATCTGAAATGGGTATGGATGCCCGTTCACTATAAAAGATAATGTATGGGGATCCATACACAGACAAGCCTGCGTCTTCATCTTGAACTTTCTATGGCATCCAGTGAACCTCTCAAGGTTCCTGGCTGCCATAAAAAACTTTTGATGCAGACATGGGCTTGTTGTGTATGGCTGCCCATACATTATCCTCTATGTTCTCTATGGACAACAAGGAATCGAGGCATAAAAGCCACATACAGGAGCTAGAACGAATGGTACACCTCCCATGGAACCGAGCTGATGACTCAGAAAACTGTAACTGCAGGAATAACCTGTGATTCGTGAGATTCTCAGAAGGTGGTGAGAGAAAAGATGTCTCAGGATTCTTGTAGCAAAAGCTTCCAAAACTAATTGGGCATAACTGGAGGTCACCTTTGGAAACTGATCGAGCTCTCAGAATGCTAGCTCCCTAAGCAGGGGGTTCACCCTAGACAGATCATAGCCAAATTTCTACATTTCAGAGATAAAGAAAAAAAATCTGTCATTGGCTTACGATAGAGAGGCTTTAACCTGGAATGGGCATTGTATTTACATATTTAACAACATTTCCATAGAACTGTCTACACGACTGAAGGGGTTTATAGAAGTTTGGAGGCAATTTCAATCCCTTGGGATCCCATATCAGTTCCAGTACCCAGCCACATTGAAAATTATCAGAAATAGGATCCCTAATGAATTCAAAATACCTGAAGAAGCAATGAATTACATCCAGAGAAATTGGCCAGACAGAGGAACCGAACTTAGAACCTTAAAGCACTATAACTGGTCCAGCAGAGACAAAGGGTTTCTCTTGCATTCAGATCCTGCACTCCACCCACAGGAGCCACAGTCCCAAGAAATGGACAGGCAAGTCTCCAAGATGAAAAGATCCAATATGAGCATGACCAAAAAGCCTGCAGTGACTTTATACAGTAGTCATATAAAACCTGAATTCACACCATGGATGGAGGCAAAGAAGATGAGGGGTCTTAAACTAGCTTGGGCTCAGTCAGTTAGCCCTGATCCCAAGGTGCACACCCTCCCCCATGGCCACAGGACTTCCCTATGACTTCATCGGCTGAAACTGTGGAAGGTACACTGTCATCAGACACAGCCACATCTGGGACAGATCAGTCTAAAGTGACAGTCCCTTGAACTGTGATTTATGTATATGGTACTTGCAACCCTGAACTTTTTTACCCTGTGAGGCCCTTTAAGTCACTTGACACATTTAGGTAATTTTCTCTTACATCTACTCATATGCCTCCCTTCTCAATTCAGCACTGCTAATACCACCCCCACCACCACCACTATCCCTCATTATTACCCTTCTCTCCCCACTATCTTAACTTTTTTTCAGGTTCACGGAGGTGGTATGCAAATGTAAATGTGAATGTATGCTGTTTCTTTTTTATGGCTATGGGCAGAGCCTGCAGCTGTCCTGCTGGAGCTGGGAAAAATGGGATACCAAAGCACATATTTTTTGAGTTTTCAGTGTAGCCTTCCACAACTGCAAATCACTATATCAGTTGAATGAAATACTCCCTTCTCTCTGTTGCATAGACCACTTCCAAGACTATTTTTTCAGATTGTTTTTTTAACTTGTAGGTCTCTCTCATCATGCCTGCTTTAAGTGACCTGACTGATAGCATCTTGGAGTAGGCACAAAGGCAAGTTACTTATACCACTTCTTTGAAATAGTTTAACTGTCTGCAACAGTGCAATTAGAAATATTTTTTGCACACTAGTGTCAAAAAAGCCTTGCTACAGAGAGAGAGAAGGAGAGAGAGAGAAAGCACTCATAGCCAAAGATATACAGTACCAGCATTTGTAAACAGAAAACATCAGAAGTCTATATGATCTGTTTTAACACAGGATTTAGTATATTCACTTGCTGGCTTGTTAAAAGAGCATGCTTCTATTACACGCTTATAATGTTTTATTGCTGCATATTTACCTGATTCTGTGGTATATGTGTTGATTTCCTGCAAAATGTGTCTTTAAAACTAAGATATTTATAACAATTACATAGTTAATGAAGCTGTGTGTGCCTTTTCTAGTTGGCTATTTTTTTTTTTATTTCTTCCATCTCCCCCTGCTGTAAGATTACTTTGCAACATGTTTGAGTCTTAACCTTTAATTATCCCAGTTGTTAATCCTCAGCCTTCTTGTGTGTTTTTAATTCAGACCAATAAAGGCATTGTGTTTTTACATAGTTTTTTAAATTATTCACCTCTCTCATTTTATTTTGCTGTCCAATGTCCACCTCCACATTTTAATTTTGTATTTCTATTTGATCAAGCTTCACAGCCTGTGAGACTAGCTAGGAGGAAGGTTCACAGCTGTAGCTGTAGCAGTCTGTGTACTTGAGGGTCCAACAATCCTCAAACAGTTCACTGCCCCTCTGTGTATGCAGAGGTCCTGGAAAAGCTTGTGAGGGACTCTAGGTCCATCTTGTCCAACCCCTCACTGTAACAGTAATTTAATGTTGTAAGGAACTCTGGGTCCATCATATCCAACCCCTCACTGTAACATAGTAATTTAATGCTGTAAGAGACTCTGGGTCCATCATGTCTAACCCCTCACTGTAACATAGTAATGTAATGTTGTAAGGGACTCTAGGTCCATCCCGTCCAACCCCTCACTGTAACACAGTAATTAAATGTTGTAAGAGACACTACTGGACACTACTATAGGTCCATTATGTCCAACCCCTCACTGTAACATACTATTTTAATCTTGTAAGGGACTCTGGGTCCATCATGTCCAACCCCTCACTGTAACATAGTCATTTAATGTTGTAAGGGACTCTAGGTCTATCATGTCCACCCCACACTGTAACATAGTAATTTAAGGTTGTTAGGGACTCTAGAACCATCATGTCCAACCCCTTCCTGTAATATGGTAATTAAATGTTGTAAGGTGCACTAGGTCCATCATGTTCAACCCATCACTGTAATGCCGCTGGCTCAACAGTGCAGTGGTTGGATTTCCACTTGCGATGCCGATGACCCAGGTTTGGGAATGGACCCCGGGAGTCAGAGGGCCAGTTGGAGGAAAAGGATTGAGCATTCTATGGTCTGCTCTCCTTCTCCGGGGAGAGGGAGGGGTACAGTGTCTGGTGTTCGATGGACCCCTGGCAGAGGCTGGGGGAACCACAGGCAACTGGTGCCAACACACAAGAAGGGGTGGGCAGATGCTGGACATCATTGCATGTCCACACCCCTTGGGTAGCCCAGAAAAAATCACTGGCTGCCAAGGATGAAGCCCACCCTGGCACTTGTCCTCTATGGCTTCCTGCCCCCCTGTTGACCAATTACAGTTCTGCAACATCACCAGACCCTGAACCCCACCCTGGGGGGAAGCTAGGGAGGCAATGTCAGTAACAGGGTTATTGACGACACCTTCTCCCATCATAGATGGGCCTGGTCAGTGCCGTAGCCCTGCTCTGGGGGGGTAAGCCAGGGGTATCTGTAGGGGTAAGGCAATAGGGGAGTGAGGCAGGTGCTCTGGGGCTGGAGCTGAATAGCGGAGCAGCCAGTGGCAAAAAGTATACTAAATAAAAAAAATACCCATCACTGTAACATAGTAATTTAATGTTGCAAAGGACTGTGGGTCCATCATGTCCAGACCCTCACTGTAGTATAGTAATTTAAGGATGTCAGGGACTCTAGGTCCATCATGTCCAGTCTCTCACTGTAACATAGTAATTTAATGTTATAAGGGACTCTGGGTCCATCATGTCCAACCACTCACTGTAACATAGTAATTTATGTAGTAAGGACTCAAGGTCTATCATGTCCAACCCCGCACTGTAACATAGTAATTTAAAGTTGCCAGGGAGTCTAGGTCCAGCATGTCTGACCCCTCACTGCAACATAGTAATTTAATATTGTAAGGGACACTAGACCTATCATGTCCAATTCCTCACTGTAACATAGTAATTTAATGTTGTAAGGGACTCTAGGTCACTCATGTTCAGCCCCTCACTGTAATTCGGTAATTTAATGTTGTAATGGACACTAGGTTCATCATGTCCAACCCCTCACTGTAACATACTTTTCAATGCTCTTGCCACTCCATAAAGCTCTCTACAGCTGTATTGGCTTTGACCAGAACTTGTTAATATAGCCAGGTATGTCTTTGCAATTGGAATGCGGGGTAAGCACTGTCAGTCTGCACTCCAGTCCACCCTCTCAGAGCAGTGCACTGTCAGTTCCTGAAGTGCAAGAATTTACCTCACCTGTCCCACACTCAGCTGCCAGACTGACAGTTTTGACAGAAGAGCACTGGTGATGTAACTGATTGTGTGTCACCCCTGCGAAGGTTTCCCTCCCTCTCGACTGTGTAATGACTACTCATGATACCCAAATAATTATCACGATCAAGAGGCACAGCTAATTTAACACCCAGCTGGCTCTTTGCTAACCCCAGACCCTATGCTGGAAAGACTGAAGTTTCAAAAGTGGTTCATAGCTGGAAGGAGACTCAGCCAGAATAACATATTCACAGTGGCTACCACTATCCCCCCCCCAGCTGTGTTTCTGGCTTGATTCTCCCATCTCAAATTTCAGCTAATAGGGTCACTCACAAGGTTAGGATTTCTCTTCTGCTCAAGCACACCAGATAGCATATGTCATAATTATTAGGATCCTATATACCTTGGCTATAATCCTACTAAATTCTGCACACTACTAAACTTACCAACCTATAGGACTTGGCAATGGGGTCACCAGATTTATTGCTGGCTAGTCTGCACCCAGCTTAGATATATAGGATGAGAGAGGGAATTGTTAAGCACAGGAAGCTGTTTCTTTCTCCCCCCTTACTGACAGGCAACTTGACAGTTACTGCTGCACTGACAAATGACATTGGCAGGTGCAAGTTGTCCTCTCTGAGTATTCCTATGCAATAGTTGCTCTCTCCCTCTGTATGAATGTTTTGGATAGAACCCCTGACCTCAAATATTGGGTGAGAAGATTGCCTGTGAAATGCACATATGTCTAATGCATATAGCTGACAATGGGCAAAGTGCACTTGAAGTGAAGGTAAACAGTATCGAGGCATGTAGAGGGGGTAAAAACAATCTAAGGGCAGTAGGATACTTCATTACACATGCCACTGGCAAGTGCTCCACCCCGACATACCTTTTAAATAGTCATTTACAGTATATGCCCTGACTCCCCAGCTCTCATGGCCTAGAACTACACCAACTCAGACTGGACTGAGCTATCTGAGCTAGATATATACTAGCATATAATTTTTCTGCCCAGAGTTAGGGTTCTGCTACAATGAAGAGGTCCTTGGGAGAGCAGAACATTGTTTTAATATGGTGGACAAATAAATGTAATGTACAGACCACACTGCTGGGAGAATGGCCTGAATGATGTCACAACATTACCATTTAAGCCCCCCCCAATGAACAACCTGAGAGGCACAGACACACCTACCTTGTTCACAGTGGGTATAGGATGAGTCCCAGCTTTACACATCCTTAATACCGTGGGCCAAAATATGAGAATAATCCAAATGGCTCAGACTCCATAGAACAGCTGCATGGAGGGTGCCATAACTGCACACTGCACATGTGCTTTCTGGAACTATCGCCTGATGTAAGCATCCTGTGATATCACTCCAGATCGATTGGAAATGCCTGCCCTCCCCCACACCTCAAGGAGTATGAAGCCATTTGCATCCAGAAGTGCTATAACAGGTCATAGCTTTGCCACTGTCTGGTACAAACCTCCCCTGTGCATGATAATTTAAGCACAATTCATGTGCCACCTAGGACAGAAAAGGAGAGACCGGAAGAAGGTACTTCTGTCCCATCTGACCAAAGGAGAGGAACTCTCCTCCTGATGTGAGTGTGGTGGGAGGGGCCACTTTACATCTGCCCTCTCTGGGGCACCAGTGAGCACAGACAAACAGCAGGAGGATGAGAAGGAAGTATGAACTAGACAGCTCAACATCAGCTGCGACTAGGCAGAAACAAATCCTGAGTACCCACATGACAGAAACTCCTCCCTCCCTTACTCCCCTGAAAACATCCCCGAATATGGCTACAGGAACAGATGCAAACAGCACAGAGCATTGGTGGAGGGACAAGTAATCAGAGGAGGTCAACTAATTCGTTACACTCCCCTCAACTGCCCCTTTACCTCTCACCCCAACAGTTACTGTAATAAGAAAAAATTACTCACCTTAGTAATGTTGTTTCTTCTAATGGAGTCTTGCTATATTATGACAATTGCAGTATGACCGCAGGTTAGACCTGCTCCGGAGGTGAAATAGTTAACTTTCTATGCAGGCATGGAACCTAGAGCGTGAGCTCGGTTGAAAACTCTGTCTGTTGTGCTTCAAACTCAAACTGTCAGGATCTTTACGAGCTAAAACTCACCAAGGTTCTGTGTGGAAGCTGTAAACCTACACTAGCCAACTGGCTACTAACATAAACACTCATTTTGGCCTAAAACAAAGACTCAAGTCAGGAGACCCAAAAATGCAAAACACAACACCAATTCACCCAAAAGGTGAAAAACAACAAGGTGGGCATCAAAAAGTGCCAACCCTGTACTGCCCACCACATCCCAAAACAGAGGTTCTGAGAGGGGCAGGCAGGGAGGAGGTCATATAGCAAGACTCCATTAGAAGAAACAACATTACTAAGGTGAGTAATTTTTCTTCAAACAACATGAAGTTTTGCTATATTATGACAATTGCAAACTACACAGCAGTACCCCCATGGAGGAGGGACAGAACCTACTTAGGAAATAGGCTATGAAACACAGCTGTGCCAAACCGAGCATCACTCCTAGCCTGGATGTCCAGGGAGTAATGCTTGGTAAAAGTGTGAACTGTTTTCCAGGTAGCTGCTTGACATATTTCTAGAATAGGAATGTCTCTGGCAGCAGCCAGAGAAGTAGCTGTACCTCTGGTAGAGTGAGCCCTCAGGCCTGAGGAGGGAACTTTACCCAACTTCTCATAGCAGAATTGGATACAAGAGACAATCCACCTGGCAATGGATCTTTTAGTGGCTGGCTTCCCTTTACCAACCTCGCCATAGGTGAGGAACAGTTGGAGGGAGTCAAACCTATGACCCTTGGTACGCTCTATGTAGTAACTAAGGGCTCTCTTCAGATCTAGGCTGTGCAGCCTCCTCTCCCCAGAGGAGGAGTGGTCAGTGAAGTACACTGGAAGTGAAATAGATTGATTAAGGTGGAAATCTGAAACCACCTTGGGCAGGAACTTTCTGTTAGTCCGAAGGACCACCTTATCTCTGTGAAAAAAGATAAACTTCTGCTCTACTGACAACGCTTGTAATTCACTTATGCATCTGGCAGAGGTGATGGCTACCAAAAACACAGTTTTCCAAGTCAAGTACTTGAGCTCAGCTGAAGACAAGGGCTCAAAGGGGGGTTGCATAAGCTGAGCAATGCAAACATTAAGATCCCAGGCAGGGGCAGGATCCCTGAATGGAGGGTTGGTGTGAAACAACCCCTTAAAAAACTTGAAAATACAGGATGAGCTGAAAGGGAAGAGGATTTACCTTCTGAAATAAAAGCAGACACAGCTGCCAAGTGCACCTTCAGGGTAGCTGGTCTCAGCCCCAAAGAATTCAGGTGGACCATATAATCCAGGACTGTGGGTAGAGCAGCAGAGACTGGGGAAATATGCTTTTCCGAGCACCATATGGAAAACCTTTTCCATTTGGAATTGTAAGTAGCCTTGGTGGAAGGCTTCCTTGCGGCCTTCAATATATCCATTACACCTTGGGAAAGGTATAAATCAGCAAACTCTAACTCTTCAAGAACCAAGCCTTGAGATTGAGAGATTTGAGATTCGGATACCAGACCCTTCCCTGGGCACAGGTTAACAGATTGTGATTCCTGGGAAGGGACAGGGGAGGATGGACTGCTAAGGACAGCAGGAGTGGATACCAGGGCTGTCTGGCCCAATCCGGAGCTATCAGAATGACTTTGCATGATTGGGATCTGATTTTGACTAGCACTTTGAACAGGAGAGGAAAGGGAGGGAAGGCATAGAGAAACTTCCCCTCCCAACTGAGGGCTAAGGCATCCAGGGAGTGAGCCCAACACTGGGGGCCTGTAGCAAAAAAGAGGAAGTTGGTGATTGTCTGGGGCTGCAAAAAGATCTATCTGTGGGGTGCCCCATCTGGCAAATACTACTCCCAAGACTAGGGGATACAGTGACCATTCGTGGTGGCCCTGGGAAATCCTGCTGAGAGCATCTGCCAGGACATTGTCCTTGCCTGGGAGGTGAACTGCCAAAAGGGAGGTGTTCAGGAGTAAGCCAGAGACCACAACTTCATCGCAGTGCACAAGGCCATAGACCGAGTGCCCCTTGCTTGTTGATGTACCACATTGTAGTGGTGTTGTCTGTTCTGACCTGAATACTCTTGTTCTGAACAGATTTGGAAAAAGCTTGAAGTGCTAGAAAAACTGATCTGAGCTCCAACAGGTTGATGTGGAGCAGAGATTCCTGGGGAGACCACAGACCCTGGGTGGTGAGGTCGCCCATGTGAGCTCCCCAGCCTAAGAGCGATACATCTGTAGTAAGGATTAGAGAATGAGACTGAGTGACAAAAGGAACCCCTTGTCTCAGGTTGCTCTGATCCTGCCACCACTGTAGGGCTTGGATCAGGGTTCGAGTTACTGGGATCAACATGGTAAGAGGATCCTTTCTTTGAGACCAAAAAGCTCTCAAATGGAACTGGATGTCCCTCATCTGAAATCTTGCTCCTTGCACAACTGCTGTGGAAGCAGCCATGTGTCCTAGGAGCTGCAGAAAATGCCTTGCTGGCCGGGAGACCTGCAGGGTAAATGAAGAGGCCAGGGAGACTAGGGTCTTTGCCCTGTCCAGGGGGAGGAAGGCCCTGGCTTCCTGTGTGTTTAGTTCTGCGCCTATGAAGGTAAGAAGCTGGACAGGCTCTAGAACTGACTTTGAGAGATTCAGAAGGAAACCTAGAGAGGTAAGCAGTTGCTGCGTTATCTGAAGGTGTAAATTGACCTGGTCTGGGGACTGGCCTACTAAGAGCCAATCGTCCAGGTAAGGAAAGATGGCAATCTTTTGCCTTCTTAGGTAGGCAACTGCTACAGCCAGGCATTTGGTGAATACCCTTGGGGCAGAAGTGAGGCCGAAGGGCATTGCTCTGAACTGGTAGTGGCCTGAGGGCAGCTCGAACCTGAGGTACTTTCGATGGGAGCTTCTGATGGGAATATGGAAGTAGGCATCCTTGAAGTCCAGGGAAGCTAGCCAGTCCCCTGGCCTTAGAGAGGGTAGGATAATTCCCAGAGTCACCATTTTGAACTTTGGCTTTAAAAGGTGCTTGTTTAAATATCTGAGATCCAGGATGGCCGCCATTCTCCTATCTTTTTGGGGTAAGGAAGTACCTGGAGTACAAACCTTTGCCCTGGTGTGGGGAGGAACCCTTTCCACAGCTCTGAGAGCCAGGAGGGTAGAGACCTCTGCCTCTAGGGCGAGTGCCTCTGATGGAGTTGCAGGTGGAAAAGATCTGGTTCTCAGCTTTGGAAATTTTTTGAAGCTGAGAACCAGTCCCTGGCTTACTACTTCCAGGACCCACTTGTCTGATGTTAAAGACTTCCAGTCCTGGACAAAGTAAGCAAGCCTGCCCCCTACAGGTAGAGGAGAATCAGCCCTGGCAATCCCATCAGGGTGCCTGCTTGGCAGGGGCTTTGGGCTGAGGGGTGGAAGCAGACCTACTTGTACCCCGTCTGCCTCTTCCTTTAAAGAACCCACTCTGAGCATAGGCGGAGGAGAAAGCTTGGGCTTGGTAAAAAGGCCTATGAAAAGGCCTGCCCCTGCCTCTAGGAAGCTGCTTTTGAGGAGTGGCCTGCCTTTCCTTGGCCTGTGCACTCCTATAGGTGGTCCTATATTCATCCATTTTCTTCATGTAATTCTCTGTTTGCTCCCCAAATAGAAATTTCCCTAACAGGAAAATCCATGGCTTAGACTGGGTATCCTGAGACAGGGTAGTACATCTGAGCCAAGCCATCCTCCGAAGTGCCACAGATGTAGCCATGACTCTTGATGAAATATCATTAGAGTCCACTACAGCATGAAATTGCACCTTGGATGTCTCAATACCATCCATAGCCACCTGTTCCAGCTCCCTGGCAAGCTGGTCAGGGACTTGTTTCGCTAAGGCCAGCACAGTATCCCATCTGGATTTCTGGTACCTAGCAGCATAAGCCATATAATTTGCTTGTCTGAGTCCCAAAGATGCTGCCATGTACTGTTTCTTTGCCATAGCGTCAATCTTCCTGGAGTCCTTCTCAGGGGGGGTGTGAAGCTAGGGGAATATTAGCCTTGTCACAGGCTGCAGCCTGCACTACCCCCACATGGCTGCATTGTTGAGTGAGGAAATCAGTGTCGGAGCCTGATAAGGTATACCGCTTGTCCATCCTTTTATCCACAGGAGGTATAGTGGGAGGAGTTTTTAAAACTTTTACTGTCTGTTTCCAAAAAGATTTATGCAAAGGAATAGACAGTCTCCTAGACTCTGGAATATCCATCATTTCTACATAGTCTGGCTCCTCTTGGTCATCAACAGCTTCCTCAACAGGGAGCTGGAGAGTTTCAGCAACTTTTTTATAAAACATGAAATGAGAAGGGGACTCAGAAAGCCTTGGAGGAGAAACCCCTAGGGGTCTATCTGGAGAGATGTCCGGATCAATGGGCACATCCAAATCTTCAAAACCATATTCACTCTCCTCATATTCCTCTTCCCCCTCCCCCCCGGTTCATAAAAATCCTCAAAATCATAATCTTGAACCGGTGGAAACGGCCGAACCGAACACTTACCTGAAGGTGTCGGTTCAGTCGGAACCGGAGAGAGAGACTGGACAATTTGAATTGCTTTAGCTATTTCCTCAGCAGTTGGGGAGAGAACTTTTGGCTCTACACTAGCTGACTTTCTAGTCCTAATTGCTGGAACCGGCTCCTCAGAACCGTCTCTTCGTTTGGCCGAGGAAGTATCGCCCTGGTCAGAGGGCACTCCCTCTGGTTCGGTTGGCACCGAACCGGGCTGGCCATCAGGGTCAGCGGACTTTTTGGCCTCCCTTTCCCTGAGCCTACCAACTCTCTTATCTATGGTGGCAGCAGGGAAATTGTGACAAATCTGGCAGTCTGAATTGAGGTGGTCAAACCCCAGACAATAGACACATGTGGTGTGTGGGTCAGCCTTAGCAAAAGCTCCCCCACAAACACTACAGTGTTGAAACCCAGTGGGTCCGGTTTTTCTTTTGGGTTTCTCAGATATAATGCCAGCCTAACCAACTTGCCCATTTATGGCAATCCACCAAGCAAGACACCCTTATCGGTTCCCAACTGTGTCACGGGTTGTGGAAAAAAATGTAATGAAATCCGTCTTTTTTAGAACCGATAAGAACCGGGAACCGCACTCTAAAAAAGGACTAGTAGATTTTAAATACAACCTGATCGGTTCAAACCAAACCAATAAAGAATTACAAGTTCCACACAGAAAAAATAAATGTAAAACCTATCTATTACTTACATTACCACAGACAGAGCTTGAACCGACTGGTTGCGATTTACTTTCGGCTAAAAACCGAAAAATAATACTTTTATACCGACAAAATGAACCGAGCAGACGGAGAAATCTCCGGAGCGACTGTTCAGTGAGGCGGAGTAAAGAATCTGACAGTTTGCGTTTGCAGCACAACAGACAGAGTTTTCAACCGAGCTCGCGTTCTAAGTTCCACGCCTGCATGGAAAGTTAACTATTTCACCTCCGGAGCAGTTCTAACCTGCGGTCATACTGCAATTGTCATAATATAGCAAGACTTCATGTTGTTTGAAGCAATGTTCACTGACCCACCACAGGTGGAATTGCCTGAATTACTATTTCTTCATATGAGACTTCATTCCCATGACACTTCATCCCTTGACACACAACATCATGCAAATGGAAAGCTGGTCCAGTATTAGAGGCCAGAGCACTTTCACATTTCACGCTATACATGGGCAGCACAAACTGGACAGAGCAAGGGGTTCAGGGCTCTTGGACCTGGCCTGTGGCTAGCTCTCTCCAGTTAAGTTTTCATGAACTGTTACTTATACAAGCAAAAAGACACAACGAGGTGTGGGTTATGGCCTGATAAGAGCACGCCCCAAGTGCGTTATAAGACATGAGGTGCTTGCACTGAGTGCCTTTAGCACCTAGGAAGTGCTCTTATCATGCCATAACCCACACCTCGGAGTGTCATATTATGCTTATATAATGGGCCCCCCCTGCCATGAATCCCCTTGTAAAAAAAAAAATTTGAAAAGAAGCATGTTTAAAGCTGTTAAATATGCGGAACATAAAAAATAGTCCATCTGTACTGCAGACCATATGATCATCCAGCCACCACAGCATGTTTCTCTCCTTCCTACTTTGTCTCTCCCCCAATAGACTAACACTTTGTTGTTTTTTTTATTTCTTTTACTTTAGGTTTGTTTAGGCTTTGTTCTTCAGTTCTAGCCACCAGCCAGCTTGACCATGAGGCAAAGTGTCACTTTGCGGGCTCTCTATGTAGCAGTTTCTTCTGTGGTGTATGTGTCTCTTCTAGCAACTCTCTCTCTCCCCTAACACTTTTTTTGTTAAGTTTATTTGCTTTGCTTTTTGTTTTTCAGCTGCAGCAACCGGCCCACAGCCCGTTTCACTCTGAGCGAGCGAGTCCATTAGCAGCTACCATACAGGTCAGTTTTTGCTTTATGATTTAGAATCCAAGACTGTTGCTGTATGATGCCATTACACCAACAGGTTTTGACTAGTTATGTGCTCCCATGGATGGGGATGTCTGTCTGGGAGGGCTGCAGGCAGAGATGGCAGATGCTGGAAAGTGTCCGGAGAGTGGAGACTTGATTTGTTGGTAGCAGTCACTGGTTCTTTGGTGGATGTGGCATTTGAAATTGTGGGAGCGAGAGTCATACACTTGCCAGGACATGCAGGTACCGTAGAAAAGTGAATAACGATAGGAACTAACTGCACACTTTCTTGTTGTGGAGGTCCGGATCGAGTACATCCAAGGGTACTAAAGGAACTGGCTGAGGAGCTGGCAGGGCCACTGGCAGACCTATTTGATAGTTCACTAGAGACAGGCATAGTACCACAGGACTGGAGAACAGCAAATGTAGTGCCGCTCCACAAAAGGGGTCCCAAGGATGACTCAGGCAATTAAAGAGCAGTCAGTCTGACCTCCATTGTGGGCAAGTTCATGGAAACCATATTAAAGGAAAGGTTGGTGGAATATCTAGAGGAGCATGGTCTCCAGGATGCGAGGCAGCATGGGATCATTGGGAGGGAGATTGTGTCAAACAAATCTGATTGACTTCTTTGACTGTGTCACTAAGACAGTAGACAGAGGCCAAGCGATAGACATCCTCTATCTTGATTTCAGCAAGGCCTTTGACTCTGTGCCCCGAAAAAGGTTGATCAGGAAGTTGGTGGATCTCAGAGTTTGGGAAAGATGGCCAGATGGGTGGAAAACTGGCTGAGGACAGAACCCAGAGGGTGGTTGTGGGGAGAGAGTTATCTGGCAGAAGCAGGTAACCAGTAGGGTCCCACAGGGCTCAGTACTGGGGCCGGTGTTGTTCAATGTCTTCATCAACGACATTGGAGATGGCATTAAGGGCAAAATGTGCATATTCACGGATGACACCAAGCTCTGTGGGAGAGTGGACACTGCTGAAGGGATAAAGGACCTACAGGAAGATCTGGAAAAGCTAGGGAGGTGGTCCAGGATCTGGCAGCTTGGCTTCAATGCCAAGAAATGCAAAGTTAAGCATATTGGAGCCAAGAATCCTAGGACAGAGTACTACCTGGGTGGAGTCCGAGTATCTGCATCAGAGGAGGAGAAGGACCTGGGAGTGATGATCACTAGTGACCTGAAGCACTCCACACAGTGCAAGAAAGCAGCAGCAAAGGCAAACAAGATGCTGGGATGCATATCTAGGGGCATCAGTAGTAGGGGAGAGGAGGTTATACTGTCCTCATACAGGTCACTGGTAAGGCCGCATCTAGAGTATGGAGTTCAGTACTCATGCCCACACCTCAAAAAGGACATTAACCTGCTGGAGAAGGTCTAGAGGAGGGCTACAAAGATGATAGCTGGTCAGCAGGGTAAGGCATATGAGGAGAGGTTGAGGGCACAGAACATGTACTCCCTGGAAGACAGGAGAGAGAGAGCGAGAGAGAAGGGACATGACTGGGACCTTCAAGTACTTGAAAGGGATAAATTAGGTTGATAAGGAGAGTCTCATTAAGCTGAGTGGCAACCACAACACGAGCACAGTCTTAAGCTGGAGGGTGGGAGGTTTTGGAGGGAGGTCAGAAAGCATTTCTTCACAGAGAGGGTGGTGGACAATTGGCATATACTGCCAGAAGAGGTCATCTCATTGAAGACAGGGGGTAGCTTTAAGAGAGGCTGTGACAGGTACGAGGGAGGGTAAGGGTCATGGGTAAAAAGGATGGGAGGAGTTGGGAGAGGGGACAGGAATGGTAGCTCAAGCTGTGGACCCTGCAACATGAGCAGACTTCTTCTGCTGGCTTCTTCATATGTTCATATGTAGGAAGGGGGCATAT
The DNA here is from genome assembly GCA_016271365.2 of Neoceratodus forsteri. NCBI lineage: Eukaryota > Metazoa > Chordata > Ceratodontiformes > Ceratodontidae > Neoceratodus > Neoceratodus forsteri. The sequence goes on along the minus strand of CM057456.1, from coordinate 1,381,876,616 downwards.
ATTCCATCCAATGTTTTTTGTTTCTGTTTCTGTTGGTGGCACCGATCTCCTGGTGCAGCGATTGCAGTTCCGTCAAATGCTATGTGAGGAGCTACATCGGGAGAGCGGTGGCATGGATTAATTTCTCTGTATGCTGCATTTTGATTGGCACAATTAGTGCCAACTTCAAGGCTATGTCCTGATAAGAACACGGCTGAAAAAGGCTTTCAGCCAATCACAATTTAGGATGTTTTTTGTCCATTTTATAGGCAATTTTAGACTGTTATTGCATTGTTTATTTATGACTGCCACAACTTGCTTGCTAAAAAAACAGCAAACAAAAGACACTGGGGTCATCACCTAGCCCAACAAGTTTAAACCTGACACTCGTACAGCCAAGTACATTCATATACTCTACATAGCTATAATTCAGATAGATCCCTTACACCTTACTTTAGTTTATAAATGGTTGCAGCACAGATAAAGTTTTTCTCATTGAATGTCAAAAGCATCCAGACTCCAAATAAATGTTGGAAAATTCTTACTTACCTAAACAAACTAGAAGCCTACATTGCATATTTACAGGAGACACACCTACTTAAATCAGAGTCTGACAAATTAAAAATGAGTCAGGTAGGACAAGTCTATGGCTGCCCCTATTTTTTTTATTTTTATTTATTTTGGTCTAGGATTACAATTTCCTTTGAGCCAAGGCTCTTTTACAAAGGTTTCATGTCAGAAAATGCAGATTGAGGAAACTTCAAGTCAAAGAACAAGCAACAATGTGGTGATTACAGACAGTTTGCGTACTGAGACATTGGGAATAAATGAAGCAGCCAGAGGCATTTGTCAGACCAAGCATTTGTTGAGAAGTGCTGTTATCGGGGGTGAGGGGAAAGGCAAGGAGATAGTGCAGGTAGGAGGTAGAGTAGGTAACAGATGTGGAGGCGGGGGATAGGAAAGTAAGGAAAAGTGCAACAGGGGGCACACAGATGGTGAGGCATGGCTGGTGTGGCTGGTGAGAGGCGAGGGGACCACAAAAGCTGGTGGAGATAGTGATTTTAAGTTTAGGTGAGGCAATCACAGGAACTTCAGTTCAGTTCAGTTCTTTTATTGAAAAATGTGTATTACAAGAAAAGCATTACAGATACATGATTATACAGCACAATTTAAAAACTCATCCCATCTTTAAAAATCTACATACATCAATACTGTATTTGGCAATACAATATAATAGTTATATTTTTTGTATTAAGCAAAAAATCTAATTTTTCCTGGTTGGTAAATTCATTAATATATTGTAAGTAATTCCCAAGCCAAAGTTTCCTTATATCCTTTACCAATTCACATTCTAAAAGAATATGCAATGTATTCCAAATCCCTAAACATCCTTTTTTACAACATAATCCTGATTTAAAACAATGCCATTTCAATACACCTGTCGAAAATCCATAATTTATATCAAACCTTAAATGTGAGATAACTTTATAATGCAATTTACTCTCACATGCGTCTAGAAAATATTCCTTTTCATGCACTTTTTCAACCTTTTATAAGTTAAAAAATTATTTGTTAAAGCCACTCTTTCCATATCATTCTGTTTTGCTATATCAGCTATTCTCTCAATAAATTCTACCTTTAATCATTTTAAATTTTGGCAATTGGCCAAATTCGTAATTGTTTGTACACCCTTACTTCTAACTACTGTATCCAAATCTTTTAACCATGTCCACAATTTGAACTTTACTTTTCCATTTAAATCATATTCAATGGAGTCATTCCAACATTGACTCATGAGGGAATTTCTTAAACTTAGCTCATAAACTCTAATCAGATATCTGATCTGTCCAATCACAGCTCTCATTCCAATAGATAATTCTCCTGTTTCTGCCCTCATAAGACCTGCAGCAATAAACTGTGGTAGATTCAAGGTTAACCTCAAATAAAGATTTTTAATAGGTTCCAATAGATCTATATTCTCTTTATACCTCCAAATCTCAGACCCATATAGCAAAGTAGCATCAACTTTAATTTTATACACTGTCATTAATGCTGTAAAGGAGTTATCAATAAATTGTTTCGTAAATTTATTTATTACCAAAACTAATTGTCTCCCCTTTTCTTTATTTTTTCCATGTGTAAATTCCAAATCCTTTTATTTGTAAAGTCAAACCCAAATAAGTATATTGATTTATCTCTTCTACCAGACTTCCTAGGATCTTCCATTTATAGTTTAAGGTTTTAGGCTTATCAATAACCATAATATTAGTTTTATTCCTGTTAATCGTGATTCGTAATTTTTCAAGACAGTCTACAATACAATCTAATGCTTTTTGTAATCCACTTGTTGTATTGGACACAACAACAATGTCATCTGCATATAAAATCACATTCACATTTCCATTACCTAACTTTGGAGCATCCATATTTATTTTATCCAAATCAGTTATTATCTCATTAACGTAAATGTTAAATAATGGAGACTTTAAACATCCTTGTTTAACCCCACAATTTGAGGCTATAGGTCCAGTTAAGCTAGCGGCAATGAGATGGTGCCAGAGTCTGGTTTTAAACATACCAAGTGTTGGGGCTAAGGAGATGGTGGGGCTGAGGCCATTTAGCCAAAGTTGAGCTTTGTAGGTAAAAGAGCGTTGACCCTGGGTAGTGTGACAGTGGGGGACTTTCAGGAGCTGCCTACTGGATCTCCTTAAGATCTGACTATTGGAGCTTTGGTGTAACAGGGCTAAGACACCTGGGTGTGCAAGGCCAGGTGAATTTCTTTTTGCCATGGTACAGGTGAGATACTTGATGCGGCTTGATAGTTGGAGCCAACTGGTCTGACCATACAGGTCACAAGTGTGGGTGAGACGGTGGGCACCAGTAATAAGCCAGCACACCTTGTTTAAGGCAATTGATATACGTCTGAGGGTTGTTGTTGCGGCAGAGCCATAAATGATGAGTCCATAGTTGATAACCAAGACCACAGAGCTCTGTATGGCAATCTTCAGTGCATCCAGAGTAAGATGTTGTCTGTGTTTGTAAAGTAGTCCAATATGTGTATTTGCAGCTCTGGCCACATTGTCAACATGAGCCCTGTAGGAGAGATTAGGGTCAAGCAGTATCCCTAGATATTTGAAGGACAGAACCTGTTCGAGGGTATTACCTGTGAGGTGGAGATAGCCATGTAGTGTTGCTTGTGCAGATTGTGAGAGCTGTAGAAGAGCATAGACTTAGTTTTCTTGTGATTTAGGACCAGTTTATGATTATAGAACCATGACTCAATGGTGCTGAAACCAAGCTGGAGACTGCGTTGTAATGACGTGGTGTCTTTGTGTGAGGAAAAAACAACTGCATTGTCGGCATACTGTATGATTTGTTCAGAGCAGGATTGAGGTAGGGAGTTTAAGAAGAGGCTGAATAGGAGGGGGCCCAATATGGACCCCTGGGGGACACCAGAGCGAACAGGCAAGTTATCTGGAGAAGCATTGTCAATTTTTACTCTCGCAACCGGTTTTCTAGGTAGCTTTTAAACCATAGTGCAGAGTCAGGTGAAGGACCGGCGTTCAGTTGTTGGTCAATAAGTAGCCCATGGTGGACAGTATCAAATGCCTTGGAGAGGTCAATAAAGACAGCCCCAGCGAGTAGGCCATTATTGAGGGAGCTGTGTACTGCTCCAGTGAACTCGAGGCGGGCTGTGGTGGTACTGTGTCCTTTCCAGAAGCTGTGTTGTGGTGCACATAGTATATTGTATTTATCCAGATGGTCAGTGAGTTGGTCTGCCATGATGCACTCGAGTGCCTTAGAGAACAGGGGTAGTATGGAGACAGGGCGATAGTTTGAGTGACTGATCTTGTCGCTACTTTTGTGGACAGGGGTCATGATGGCAGTTTTCCATCTATCTGGGAATTGACCACAGCTGAGAGAGAGGTTCAGAATTTTTGTTAAGGGATGAAGTACATCATCGAGGGTAAGTGACAGTAGCTTAAGGTCCAGGGTGTCACCACTAGTTCTGGATTTAGAGATAGCTGCGGCAATATAGCGGCATGCTTCATTCAACCTGACCTCCCTAAAGTAGAAAAGGGGGTGGTTTGACTGGGCATGAGGGGGCTAGAGGAGGTGATGCTTTCTTCAAAAAAGTCAGGAGGGAGAACAGCACTGAGGTCTGTAAAAGCCATGTTAAATGTGTTTGCAATGACCATTGGGTTGAGGGTAGTGGATCCAATTAGCATGGCTGGAAAGGTTTTTGGCTGCTTCCCCGTAATTTCCTTGATATTATCCCAGAATGCTTGTCCATTTCCCCAGGTGTTGGTGAGAGCATCCTTGTAATAGGAATTTTTTTTGTAAGCCGGATGGCTTTTGTGCAGGCATTTCAGGCTTGTTTGTATTTTTGGATATCAGATTGATTGCCGGTAGCTTTAGCTACTGCCCAGAGGTGGTCCCTCAATTTCAGCTGAGTAAGAAGTACCACAGTTATCCAAGGGTTACAGAGAGTTTTAGCTTTGCATTTTTAACAGGGGCAAAGAGGTCACAAGCCCTGTTGAAAGTAGTGATGAAGTAGTCAAGAGCCAAGTTAACATCCGTCGCCTTGTAAATAGGTAACCAGTCTTGCAGATTCAGGTAGTATTTGAGATGGGAAAGTTTTTTACTAGGGAGGACCCTGCCGGAGATGATTTTGGGAAGGGGCTTGAGGAATTAGTTAGACCATTTACAAATGACTGGTGAGTGGTCACTGAGAGAGTCAAGGGAAAACGGTGGTACTAGAGAGCCTAGTGGGGTGGCTGGTGACTACCCAGTCCAGGAGGGTATGGGTGCCAGTTTTGTAGTTTGTACTGGTAGGGGAGGTAACCATTTGTGTGAGGTTGGCTGCTGCAATGGAATCTTTATGAGCACTTGCATCTGATGCTAGCCAGTTAATGTTTAAATCTCCTAGTAGAATAAGTTCAGTGTCAGGAGATTGGGAGTTGATGAAGTTAAGAACATCGTTGAGACCATGTCTTTGATCCCTGGGTGGAATGTTTATGGAGACAATAGTAACAGCTTTATGATTTGGTCCTAGGAGAATTTTTATAGGCAGGATCTGGGCCGAGGCAGCAGGTGAGGGAGTTGCTGTGGGGTGCCACATGAGAGTGTCTTTGATATAGATGGCACAGCCACCACCTTTTTTAGAGACTCGGTCCAGTCTGTGAACATTGTAGCCCTGTAAGGTTAATGCCAGATAAGTAACTTTTGGTGTTAGCCAGGTTTCAACAACAGCAAGGATGTCAGGGTTGTGTTGGCATATGAAAGACTGATGAGCGTCAAGCTTTGGCAGTAGGCTTCAGATGTTAAGGGTTGCAAGAATAAGAGCCACTGTGGATTTTGTGGGGCATGAGCTGCTTGGGCCAGGATTTGGATGGACATTTCTTGGGATTAGTATTAGGAGGAGTAGGAGTTTTATAGAGCATAAGCGTAATTCCTTGAGAGATAATTTAGGTCGTTGTTTCCAGGAGAGGTAGTAGGCAAGTTCCATGTGGCATCCCCAGTGAGATACTAAGTGATACAGTGTGGGTAAATGGTCCCACATGTGAGATTTAGCAGTATTGAAAAGTATACAGGTATTCCCTACAGCTGTAAAAGTAGAGGGGTAGCAATCTTGCTATGCAAAGGTGTACTTGTTAAAGCAGAAGAAATAATCAGAGAACCCGAGACAGGGCAGATGCAGAATCACTGTGCTCAAAACTTCAGAAGTGCACAATGCAAGGACAGTAAGTCCATCAAAAAGGCCTTTATGGACTCCTACACTAAACTATACACAACAGAAGCAAAGCCTTCAGAGCATGACATTGGAAAATTCCTCCAGTCCATGCACCTCCCCACTCTCATACAGGAGCAAAATGAATTCCCAGATAAGCCCTTCCAAGAATCTGAGATCATGGCAGCTATTAAGTTCATGCCTCAAGGGTAGGACCCAGGGTTGGATGGCTTCCCTGTGGAAATTTATAAGACATTTCTACAAAACTGGTGGGAATATTGGCCTCAGTCTACACAGAGGCACACATACATGGACAGCTGCCCCAATCAATGAGTACAGCCATGATAGCACTGATACCAAAGCTGGGGAAAAACCTTACAGATTGCAGCAGCTGTCATCCAGTATCACTCATTACAGTAGATTGTAAACTACAGTATATGCTAAACTATGGGCCCAGAGACTTAACCAAATCCTCCCTGCCGGCCTGGTAGCATGGAGGGCTGAGGCTTCCTGCCTTATCTCCTGCCACACTGGCGACCCATGTTCACGATGCAAGTGGGTTGCAGGAGATGGCCGGGGAGAAGGACTGAGCATCCCAGGGACAGTTCTCCTTCTCTGGGTAGGGGTGGTAATCAGTGGCCCGTGCTTGCCTGGTCCCCTGTGGAGGCTGGGGGCTGGCACATCAACGCTGTTCACAGTGGGCAGAGGCAGGGCAGATGCCCATCAGGACACAAATGGGAGCATGCATGGCACCATCATTGGCATCATTGCATACTGCACCTCTAGGGGAGAAAACAGGAAAAAGATCTCTGGTGGCGGGATGACAGAGGGGCTCACAGGTCCCACTCCCTGACCAGCCGTGGCACCAACTAGAACTGGATCTAGTCTTCGGTGGGTGCCTGGGGTACCTCCCCACTGGGGGGCAAGCTCTGGGGAAAGACGGTCGGCATCAGCTGGTAGACCTTGGGGGGATGGGGCTGGGGCTCCCTCCTGAACATGGTCTGCCGAGGGGGGGGTATAAAGAGAAATTAAAAAAAGATCCTTCCTATGCTGATCTCCAAGGATCAGGATGCATTCACACCAGGGAGAAGAGGAGTGAACAATACTAGAAGACCGATAAATATCAAGTGGCAGGCCCAAGCAAGCAAAACACCTAGTGCCATGGTCATGCTCAATGCAGAGGAGGCCTTTGATAGGGTTGAGTGGCCCTATCTGTTCTGCACCTTAAAGCACTATGGATTTGGGGATGTCTTTATTAGAGACACACAGGCACTATACAATAAGGCCTCAGCAGTGATTTACACCAATGGCACCCTATCAGAGGCTTTCAGTTTGGGGTGGGGCACCAGGCAGGGCTGCCTGTTGTCCCCTCTGCTGTTCATATTAGCACTGGAACCAATTCTGCAAGCTATCAAACAACGCCTAAAGTAAAGGGCCTTTTAATGAGGGGGAGAACAAAAGGGCAAGCCTATGCAGACGACATCCTCCAATCAATCAATCACAAAACCCCAATAATTTAAACCAGCCCACCTTAACATAACACAAACATTTGATTTGATCTCTGGCCACAAAATGAATGTGACTAAATCTCTGTTATTGGTATCACACAGAGAGACATGGCCTCTTTGCCAGCATACCTCTGGGATACTCAAGCCAGTGGACCACCACCTTAACAACTTGGGTATTAATTTTGCATGAGACCTGAGTCAGTTTGGAACCTTGAACCTGATGCCCATCATCAGTGCACTGGAGGTGGACCTGGCCAAATGGAACCACTTGCACTTATCACACTGGGGTAGGGCATACACCTACAAGGAGGAAGGGAGTACCCTCTCTGAAGTTGCCTTCTCCCTTCCACCACTCTAATGATTCCACTAGTGCTTTTGTCACTGGCACTAGTTTTGAAAGTGGATCTCATCTTTGAGATTAGTTGTGTCTAAAGTGATACTAGATATCTATCATTGAAACTTGGCCAATGGGACCACAGCTGTGGATGCAGCCATGTGCCCTAGGAAATGCAGGAAGTCCCTTGCAGGTCTTGGCTGACCTGTTGTGAAAGACTTCTGTAGCTATCAAAGCTGCAGCTCTAGGCTTTAGCTGGGATTTCTACACATTCATCAAGAGTTCCAGGTTCTCTAAGGTGCTTTTTACCAACTGAACTGAGCACCTTGTCTCTTGTTCTGTTTTCACTGAGAGTAGCCAGTCATCCAGGTAGGGGAAAACCATCATGTTTTGTTTTCTCAGATGTGCTGCCACCCCCAAGCACTTTGTGAAAATCCTTGCAGCTGAGGTGCGATCCAAGGAGAGAGCTGTGAACTGGTATTGGCAGTTCCCCAGCTTGAATATGATGCCAAGCGGTCCTTATCTGCCGTCAAATTCTATGTTTCTATGTTTCTATGTTTCTGTGAGATAGCCTGACTGGGATATGAAAATGTGCATTGTTCAGCTCCAGTGATTCCAGCCAATGACCTGTCTGCAAAGATGGTATCACTGTCCTTTGTGTGACCATTTTGGATTTTTATTTTTTTCAAATGCATGTTCAGAAACCTGAGATCTCAAATGGGTCACCACACCCCATTTGTCTTGTGAGTCAGGAAGTATCTTGAGAAGACCTTGCTCCAGCAGGAGGCAGGGACTTTTTCTATGGCTTTTGTCATTAACAGTTTTTTTTTTTTTTTACTTCCAATTCCAGCAAACTTCTTTCTGTGGGAGTGGGAGCCAGAAAATGTTTGTGTTTCTGTAGGTTTGGAAAGTTTTTGATCTGCACACACAACTCTGGCCCACTATTTCCAGTATCCACTTGTCTGTGGTGGTGTTTTACTGATTTCTGGAAGTAGTGGGCCAGCTTTCCTTCCACTGGCAATGGTTAGGCAATCTGGGCAAAACTGTCAGAAGTTTTGTTTTTGTTAGGGGCTTAGGCACTGGCGCTGCAGCACTGTACTTGAAAGCCCTTTTGCCCCTTCTCCTATAGTAACCTCTTTGTGATAGGTACTCATAGGGGCATAAGAGGCAAAGGTTCTTGGGAAGTATCCCCTACCTCTGCCTCCCCTTCCATAGGACCAGTAGGAGATAGAGACATTTTCCGTCTCATTGTTACTTTTGTAAGTGGTTTTATATTCATCCACTTTTTTCATGTATACCTCTGTTTTGTCACCAAATAATGAATTTCACTCAAAGGAGAAATCCATGGCTTTGTTTTGAGTATCCTGAGAAAGGATGGTATTCAGAAGCCAGGAAAACATTCTTAAGGACACTGCATGAGCTAGAACTCTGGTAGCAGGCTCATTAGTTTCCACCACAGTGTGGACATGATATTTAGTGGCATCCAGGTCTGATCATGCTGTGGCAATCAAGTTCTGTGCCAGTTCACCATGTGCTCCTTTGACAAGTGCCAGAATCATTTCCAAAGTTCTTTCTGGTAATGTGTTATACTGTATGTGCTGAATAAGCTGCCTGTCTTATAAGTAGGAAAGCTGTAGTATATACCATTTTGGCCATAACTTTTTCACAGAGAGGGTGGTGGCTGGGTGGAATGCGTTACCTGCAGAAGTGGTATCCAGTAGAACAGTGGACTGCTTCAAAAGGGGATGGGACAGGACAAGGGGGAGGGTTAATGAAGGGGAAGGGTGGAAGGGAGGGGCAGGTGCCGAATAAGGGGTACTAGCTGCACATTCGAGCAGACTTGATAGACCTCTAGGCCTTTATCTGCTGGCAAATGTCGTATGTTCGTATGTTCTGTTATACAGTAGTATATGGTGGAAAATGATAACCCATAGAAATTGGTTAGTGGAATCTGCTTGTTGTGCCTTATGATGATGCTGTGCTGCATTAGCTATGTCACTACAACAACATAAAATGTCTTTGCGCATGTGCGATTAAGCGAGCCGCAGTGGTGAAAGCTGGCCAGGAAGTGAACAGCACTGATAGGGAACCACACCACACCACTGTAAGTAATTTTTTTAAGTTATGAGGGGACAATTTTCAAGCAGAGGAGTGAAAAATGGTTGCCCATATACTATAAAAGATTATGTATGGGTAATAATACACATACAATGCTGTCTTCCGCTCTCAAGGTTTCCATGGTATTGAGACCTCTCGAGCTGCAGTCTCAAGGTCTCTTGTTACTTCAGAAATCTCTCGATCAGAAAACACCCTTGTTGTGTATGATTGCTCATACACAATCCTCTGTACGTAGTAGGTATTTACAATGTACAAATATTAAATGTAGTAGAGGTGTATAGGGGTAAGGATGGGAAGGGCGCACACTGGAGGGTAGTCTCCTTAACATAGAAACATAGAATTTGATGGCAGATAAGGACCGCTTGGCCCACCCAGTCTGCCCATTTCCCTGCCTACTGGATAAGCTGCAGATCCTAGTTAACCAGCAGCCTACTTCTTTCTATCCCCACCCCCTAGAATTGCCTTATGACTGTCCCATGCATGCTTGAATTCCACCACTGTTCAAGCATGCATGGGACAGCAATGCAAGAATGCAAGAAGCCTGGGGAACAAAATGGTAGAGTTACAGGCTCTCATGGCAGAGGGGGAGGTGGACATAGCTGCTATCACTGAAACATGGGCCACCCAATACCAGGACTGGGACCTTAGGATCCTGGGTTTCAAGTTATACCGCAGACATAGGGAAAAAGGGAAAGGGGGTGGGGTGGTGATTTATGTAAGGGAGGGATAAAGTGCACCAGAGAAGAGGGGGGAGGGTAGAACAGAGACACTATGGATGCAATTTCAGAATTCAAGAAACTGGACACATAGGATGGGGGTGCTGTATAGGCCACCGCCTCAAGCAGAGGACCTGGACAGAGAGCTGACTGAGCAGATAAGGAGGGTCAGTGGGAAGGGTAACACTGTGACATATTACTGTTAGAAGATATACGAAACATGACAGCTAAAGAGGAGGTTCTTATAATGGGAGATTTCAACATGCCAGATACAGATTGGTCAATACCAGCAGGAACATCTGCTAGAACTAGACACATAGTGGATTCTCTGCATGGGGAGGGCCTCAAACAACTGGTACAACAACCCACAAGAGACAGGGCTATCCTAGATCTAGTCCTGACTAATGGGGAAAGGATCACAGATCTCCAGGTAGCAGGTCACCTGAGGCCCAGTGACCATCACATGGTATGGTTCAATTTGGCCACTAGAACTTAATCATCCCATTCCAAGGCAAAAATATGGGACTTCAGAGTAGCTGACTTTGATAAGATGGCCAACAGAATTAAGCTAGCCCTGGCAAGAAGAAATACAGCTGAGGGGGTACAGGCAAAGTGGGCAAGTATTAAGGATGCAATACTTGAAGCAACATCCCATTGTGTTCAAGAGAAAAGGAAGAGCAAAAGAAGGAAACCAATTTGGTTCTCAAATACAGTAGCAGAAAAGATCAGATGGGGAGGCATAACAAACTTCCCTAAGGGAAGCATGGAAGGCTGTAAGGCAGGCAAAGGCCCAAACCAAGGAAACACTAGCACAAACAGTAAAAGTAGGGGACAAGACTTTCTATAGATACATTAGTGAAAGGAGAAAGTCCGGAGGGGGTATTGCTAAGATCAAAGGGAATAAAGGGGAGTGTGAGGAGGAGGGCCATAGAAAGGCATCTATGCTAAATAAATACATCTGCTCAGTATTTACTGAGGAGAAGGCAGGGCAGGGCTTACAGCTCAGCACCATGGACACGGGGGGGGGGTTGGGATCTGTGCATCAGTCCCTTCACAAAAGAAAGGGTTCTACAAGAGCTTAATAAGCTCAGGGTGGACAAGGCAATGGGACCTGATGGTATACATCCCAGGGTACTAAAGGAGCTATGGGTGGAACTAGCAGAGCCATTATCAGAACCCGGGTCGTGCCTGAAAATAGTCATTGCTATGGCTAGTGCACTTACCCGGGAAACAAAAACTAAATAAATAAAACTACTTAGTAAGTCTCTAAGCACAGGAGAGGTCCCAGAAGACAGGAGAAGGGCTCATGTGATCCTGCTCCACAAGAGTGGTAGTAGGGAGGAGTCAGGGAACTACAGACCAGTCAGTCTTACCTCAGTAGTGGGCAAGATTATGGAGGCACTCCTTAAGGAAAGGATAGTGCAACACCTAGAATCCATAGGAGCACAGGATCCAAGACAGCATGGGTTTACAACAGGAAGGACCTGTCAAACTAATTTCATAGATTTCTTTGACTGGGTAACCAGAGTGGTGGACCAAGAGGGAGCAGTTGATGTCACCTACCTTGACTTCAGCAAAGCTTTCAATACTGTTCCACACAGAAGATTGATTAACAAGCTCGGTATGCTGGGGGTGGGTCAGAAGTTGGTCAACTGGATAGCAAACTGGTTGATGGGCAAAAAACAGAGAGTGGTGGTAAACATTATTCAGTCAGAAGAGATGCAAGTCATAAGTGGGGTACCTCAGGGATCAGTCTTGGGGCCAGTCCTCTTCAATATCTCCATCAGTGACATTGCAGATGGACTGGAGGGTTAGGTTTGTCTCTTTGCAGATGACACCAAGATCTGCAACAGAATAGATGATCCAGAAGGGGTGGGCAGAATGAGAAGAGATCTGGATAAACTGACAAAATGGTCGGAAGAGTGGCAAATGGGGTTTAGCGCAAAGAAGTGCAAGATCATGCACATAGGGAAGAGAAAACTTGAAGCCACCTATAGATTGGGAGGGGAGTTGCTGGCAGTCACAAGGGAAGAAAGAGACTTGGGCATCATCATCACAGATGACCTGAAATCATCCAAGCAGACCATTAAAGCAGTAGGTAAGGCTAGGGGGATGTTGGAGTGTATTAGTAGGGGTATCACAAGGTGTAAGAGGGAGGTAATAATCCCTCTTTACAAGACACTGGTTAGGCCCCATCTGGAGTTTTGTGTGCAGTACTGGAGGCCAAACTTTCACAAGGACATTAACAAAATTGAGGCAGTCCAGAGAAGGGCAACAAAAATGGTACAGGGACTGCATCAAAAAACATATGAGGACAGATTAACGGAGCTTAATATGTATAGCCTAGAGTGAAGGAAGGAGAGAGGTGATATTGATTGAAACATTCAAACACCTTAAGGGCATTAACAATTTGAAAGAGTCTAACATGTTTCAATATAATAAAAATAGCAGGACAAGAGGACACAGGATGAGATTAGAGGGAGGCCGATTAAGGAGTAATGTGAGGAAGTTCTTTTTCACAGAATGGGTGGTGGATGCATGGAATGGCCTACCTCAGGAAGTGGTAGATATGAATACGGTACAGGGCTTCAAACAGGCATGGGATAGGCATAAGGGAGCAATACAGATGAGTATGAATAGATAGGCCATTGACAGAGTAAAGGCCTATGACACATCCATAAGGTAGAAAAAGAAATGGGCAGACTAGATGGGCCTTGAGGTCCTTATCTGCTGTCAACTTCTATATTTCTATGTAATCACCCACAAGAAGGCAGAATTCCTGTCCAGAGAGATTGCCGCTGAGGAACCCTGACCAGCTCAGCTCTTCCGCACTGTTGACAGATTGTGCAGTCCAATCTGTCTGCAGCCTGGTGGAGCCTTGTCTTAAGAGAAGTGTGATGAGTTTTCTTGGTTTTCTGTGGATAAGGTTGTAAACATCAGGTCTAGCATCTGTCCAGTCTCCTCTGTTGGGTGTTGCGGTGGTCAGCAAGAGGTTGCGAGCACCCAGTTTACCTAGTCTAACTTTGGCTAGTCAGACATCATGAATGTTGTGAGGCTTATCCAGACTCTGTGGCCAACCGGCTATAAATTGGATATGGGCCCAATGCATCTCCTTGTGGGGTGCATTGATGAGATCTGCTCGATCCTTGCTGAGATAGTCTGGAAATCATTGGAGAGGGGGTGTCTTTCCTGATCTCCTGAAGGAGGCGGTTATATGACCACTCCTTAAAAAGCCCTCCCTTGACCCAAACTGTCTGACCAACTACAGACCTGTCTCTAACCTACTCTATGTGGGAAAGGTTATTGAGAAGGTTGTTGCACTGCAACTGGATGAGCATTAATCCACCCACAGCATCTATGATTCTCTCCAGTCTGGATTTAGGAAGAGGCATAGCATTGAGATGGCCCTTGTTCAGGTGCTAAATGATCTCCTAATAGCGAGAGATTGGAGGACCTGTTCCATCTTGGTCCTCCTTGATCTCTCTACGGCATTTGACACTGTGGACCATGGTGTGCTGTTGGAGTGCCTGCAGTTCATCTGTGGACTGTTGGATACCATCCTCAGGTGTTTTCAATCTTTCCTCAAGGGTAGGATACACAGAGTGGTCACTGGAATTTTTTCCTCTGACCGTCTCTCCCTATCCTGCGGGGTACCGCAGGGCTCCATCTTTTCACCCATGTTGGTCACAGTGTATATACTGCCATTGCAAGACATTATTAGATGGTACAGTTTGAGTTTTCACTGCTATGCAGATGATATTCAACTATACATGTCTTTTGTACCCGAGCGGGGGAGATGTCCTCTTAGTGTTTAACAACTGCCTCACCGAGATCAAGGACTGAATGAGTGCTAGCTGGCTACAGTTGAACCCTGCTAAAACCGAGGTGGTGGTGGTGGACCCAGATTGTTGGGAGGTGGGGCTGTCAGTGGGATAAACCTCTGGGTTTTGGCTTGGGGGTGTCCAGCTGACTGCCTCAGATCAGATGCATAACCTGGGCATTATCTTTGACAATGGTTTGACCCTTAAATCACAGGTGTCAGCCATTGTCAAGATCTCTTTTTACCATCTGAGGAATATCGCCCTGGTGAAGCACCTGATCTCCCCCTGATGATCTTCCAACATTGGTCCACACCTTTGCGACCTCATGCCTTGACTACTGTAATGCACTTTACCTAGGGCTACTGGGGGTTGATATGTGCCACCTGCAGCTGGTGTAGAATGTGGCTGTCAGACTTGTGACCGATGCTTCTAGGACTGATCACATTATGCCTGTGCTCCGCGGACTGCACTGGCTGCCAGTGTGGTGGCATATCACCTTCAACGTCTGTTTGCTGATCTATAAAGCCCCACATGATCAGGGACCTCACTACCTGCAAGATCTCCATCATCCCTATTGTCCCTCCCAACAGCTTCGATCCACTGATGAGGGATTGGTAGAGATTCCTTGTGTGAAACTGAAGATATCTGGAGCCCTTTCTTTTGCATCTGTGGCCCATACCTTGTCGAATTCTCTACCTCTTCAGATAAAAGAATGCCTGACCATCCAGAGTTTTAAAACAACTCTTAAAACCTATTTGTTTAGCCTGGCATTTCCTAAGAACTTTTAATTAGTGAGATATTTGTTGAAGTATATGGCCATTCTGCTTTAGAGTGTAGTTATCTGTTCTTATCTTAAAGCTGTGATTTTATGTACTGGTTTCTTAATGTGTTAATTTTTTTATTGTTATGTACAGGCACCTTGATCATTATAAAGGCACATTTTATAAATAAAAATGATACGATATGATATAAAAATACTTTGGGGCTTTATTTAGTACTATTTAACCATCATAGTCAGGGCCCCTACTTTTCTGCGGCACAGTAGGACCAAGTTCTGTGGCAAGACTACCATTTGCTGCAGAACTTCTGCAGCGGTGGTTTGTAATTTCTGTGGCACAAACAAACTACCATATCACAGTGTCAGCTTGTCATCCTGACTTCACTTTCATGGCAGTTTTTATAGCAATCAGGATGCTGGAAAGCACAGTACCACTAGTTCAAAAAATAACAGAATTTTAAAAATAATTTTATTCCTAAAAAAGCAAAACAAATGTCTCTCCCTTAAGGTCCTAGCCTGTTAAATACATGACATATGCAGAGGGGATCTTATGTGATAAATAAGGTATTTCTATATGCATGCTATCTATCCCACTAATGAGGTCTCCACTATCACATATATTTGTATGTGCTTTCTACACCACTCATGAGGTTCTCACTGTGCATCACTTATATATTTATATGCAATCTGTAACATACAGGACATACAAATGAATGTGTGTGTGTGTGTGTGGTGAGAGAGACAGAGTTACTATATATGTGTGTGTGTGTGTATTTATTTTTTTTTTAATTTCCATGAACTTGTATCCTCATTCATACAGGTCCCATTAGAAATGGAATAGAGGAGTTATTACAAAACTCATTTTTGATGTCAACCTGCTTTCCCTGACACACTGCATAACACCATCAGGCCATGACATGCATGTGAACCGATTGTGAGATAGAGCTCTCCAGACCAGCACAATGTGTCCACCATGTGACAGAACACTGCACCATACCTTCCCAGGCTCCAAGCAATGATGTGTTCAACCAATCCTTGTGCTGCCCAGCCAGCTCCCAGAGCTAATCTCTGAACCTGAGTTGCCGGCACGGAAACACAGCATGCTACCCTCTGGCCCAACAGCTGCCCCTGCACACAACATTTCTCCATAACTTTTAGGTGATTTTATCAACCAATGACAATATGTAATCAATAACCCTAGCAAAAATGCGTACAGTGCAATTATTTATTTAACAGGTCTATTCTTTCAACAGGTCTACACATTATTATATTCCACTTTTCTGGGCATAATCATTTTTCTTAAAAATTACAGTTAAATTCATTTTACCAGTAATTCATTTCAGATGGCATCTCTATACCGTAAAGGCATAAATAGGTTTGTACAAAGTGAGGTATGGACTAACAGGTCTGTGCTGTTGACAAGGTTTTGTTTAAGCTGGCGCTAGTGCAATAATGTAAGACTAAAAATTGTATTAGGCTGTAGTGCAGGTTGAGCAAATATCACCATGCCTGATGTACTGTGCCACCATCTCTGGCAGTGGGGAGCTGTGGTAGATAAGTGACTGTTCATTTCTGTTGCAGATTGCAGCCATTTCATTAGCTAATGTATGATGTTATAGCAATGATAACATCACATTCTGAGCATATAGGGGGTTTAGGATATAAAAAGAGGGGAAGGGAACCATTTTTATGGAAAAACAGAAATACTAATAAAAAAATCAACAAGAAGAGTGAATTCTGAGGCACTGCAGAAGTTCTGCGGTAGATTGCAAGTTCTGTGCAAAATTCTGCGGCTGCAGAATTCTAGGGGCCTTGATCATAGTACTCAATGGATACAGTATTACATGTTTTACATCCTCATATCTTTACATCCACTCCATGCCTTGATAGGAAGTCTATATTTTTTATGGTGACTTCTTGGCTGATGTTTAACCACAAACTTAAAGTGCTGTAATGTCAGATACCATCTCATTATGCAGGCATTCTGGTCCTTCATCTGATTTATCCAGCAAGGGGCGGTTATGATCAGTTAGTAAGGTAAACTCTGAACCCCACAGATACAAGCGTAACGCTTCTATGGTCCATTTTATGGCAAGGCACGCCTTCTCAATGGTTGTATATTTTTGCTCCCTATCATGCAATTCAAACAACATGAAGTCTTGATGTAACCTGACAAGTGCAGTTATCCCCAGCCCTTAAACTGCCCCGGAGAACAATGGGTTAACTTTTCTATGCAGGGCATAGAATGTTGCTCTCGAGCTCAGTTGATGTCTCTGCCTGTTGTATTTTGAACTGCAACCGTCAGATTCTTTACTCTGCCTCACTGAACAGTCGCTCCGGAGATTTCTCCTGCAGCTCGGTTCGAAGTCGGTTGAAGTATCGGTTTTCGGTCCATTTTCTACCAAAATTTTGTTTCCGCATAGTCGGTTCAAGTCTCTGTCTGTGGTAATGTGAGTACTTGATAGGTTTTGTTCTGTTTTCTGTGTTGACCTTGTAAAAAGTGTGGATCGGTTCGGCTGAACCGATCGTTCAGGTAATTTTTGTATCTTACTTTAGTGTGTGGTTACCGGTCCGTATCAGTTCTAAAAAAATGGGTTTTAGTACTTTTTTTTTCCCCCAAGACCCGTGACACGGTCAGGGGAGTCTTGCCTGGCAGTTGCCGAAAAAAGGGTAAGTTTGGTTAGGCTGGCCATGTCTGAGAAACCCAAGAAAAAACTGGGCCCACTGGGTTTCAACACTGCAGTGAGTGTGGGGAGGACTTTTCTAAGGCCGATCCCCACACCACCTGTGTTTATTGTCTGGGATTTGACCACCTCGATTCAGACTGCCAAATTTGTAAACATTTTCCCAAATCTACCCTGGAAAAGAGATTAGGTAGACTGAGGGAAAGGGAGGCCGAGAAGTCCACTGACCCGGATGGCCAGCCCGGTTTGGTTCTGACCGAACCAGAAGGAGTTCCCTCTGACCAGGGCGATACTTCTTCAGGCAAAAGGAGATCCGATCCCAAGGGGTCGGTTCCAGCAAAAAAGAAACGCAAAGAAAAATCGTCCGGTTCGGATCCAGCATCTCATATTCCGACCGCCGAAGAAATAGCCAAAGAGATTTGTATTGTGGAATTGCTTCGCCCAGTTCCGACTGACCCAGCACCTTTTGGCAGGGGCTCGGTTCGATCGGTTCCCCCAGTTCATGATTATACCCTGGAAGAATTTTACGAACTGGAGTTTGAGGAGGAAGGAGAGTTGGAAGATGAAAATGGTGATGGTGAAAGTCTGGATGTGCCTATTGATCCGGACATCTCCCCAGACAGACCTTCAGGTGTTTCTCCTCCTAGGCTTTCTGAGTCCCCTTCCCACTTTATGTTTTACAGAAAGGTGGCTGAGACCCTCCAGCTTCCGATGCAGTAGGCACTGGAGGATCAGGAGGAGCCTGACTATGTAGAGATGATGGACATCCCAGAGTCCAGGAGACTGTCTATTCCCCTCCACAAATCTTTTGGTAAACAGACATAAAAAATTCTGAAGTCTCCCAATTCCATACCTCCTGTGGATAGAAGAATGGACAAGAGGTATACACTTTCAGGCTCAGATACGGAGTTCCTTTATCAGCAATGCAGCCATGTTGGGGTTGTACAGGCTACTGCCTGCGATAAGGCAAACATTCCCTTGGCATCACACACCCCCAGACAAGAACTCCAGGAATATTGGTGCCATGGCAAAAAAGCAGTACATGGCATCTTCCTTGGGACTCAGGCAGGCAAATTATATGGCCTATATAGCCAGATGTCAGAAGTCCAGGTGGGACACTGTACTGGCACTGGCTAAACAGGCTTCTCCCCAGCTTGCCAAGGAGTTGGAGGAGGTGGCTGCAGATGGGATTGAGGTATCAAAAGTTCAGTTTCATGCTGCTGTGGACTCCAGTGATGTGTCATCAAGAGTCATGGCTACATCTGTAGCTCTTTGGAGAATGGATTGGCTCAGATGTACTAGCCTCTCACAGGATACCCAGGCTAAGGCCATGGATTTTCCTGTAGTGGGTAATTCTCTGTCCTGGGGAGCAGGCAGAGAATTACATGAAGAAAATGGACGAGTACAGGACCACTTACAGGAGTGCTCAGAACAAGGAAAGGCAGGCAACTCCTCAAAGGCAGCAGTCTAGGGGCAGGGGCAGGCCTTTTTACCAAGCACAGGCCTATTCTTCCTTTTCACAGAGAGGGTTCTTCAGAGGGAGAGGCAGAAGGGGGATGAGCAGGCCTGCATCCACCCCTCAGCCTAAAGCCCCTGCCAGGCAGACACCCTGATGAGTCTGCCCGGGGTGACTCTCCTATCCCAGTAGGGGTCAGGCTGGCTTACTTTGTCCAGGACTGGATGTCTATTACATCAGACAAGTGAGTCCTGGAAGTAGTAAGTCAGGGACTGGTTCTCAGCTTCAAAACATTTCCAAAGATGAGAGCCAAATCTTTTCCACCTGCAAATCTTTTGGAAACCCTTGCCCTAGAGGCAGAGGTTTCTTCTCTCCTAGCTTTAAGAGCTATAGAGAGAGTACCTACCCTACACTGGGGCAAAGAACTGTACTCCAGGTACTTCTTGACCCTTAAAAGACAGGAGAGTGGCGGCCCATCCTGGACTTAAGATATCTGAACAAACATCTTTTAAAGCCAAAGTTCAAGATGATAACTCTGGGAATTATCCTTCCCTCTCTAAGGCCAGGGGACTGGCTAGCCTCCCTGGACCTCAAAGACGCCTACTTTCACATTCCCATCAGGTGCTCCCACAGAAAATACCTCAGGTTCGAGTTGCCCTCAGGCCACTCTCAGTTCAGAGCAATGCCCTTTGGCCTAACCTCAGCTCCAAGAGTTTTCACAAAGTGCCTGGCAGTAGTTGTTGCCTTCCTAAGAAGACAAAAGATTTCCATTTTTCCATATTTGGATGACTGGCTCAAAGTGGGCCAGTCTCCAGACCAAGTCAAGTCAGACCTGCAAGTGACCCAGCAAGTGCTCACTTCTTTAGGATCTCTTCTCAACCTACCAAATTCAGTTCTCAAACCAGTGCAGCTCCTCACCTTCACAGGGGCAGAGCCGGATAAGGTAAAAGCAAGAGCCTTTCTTCCCCTGGAAAGGGCAAGAGCTCTCATGGAGCTGGCTTCTTCATTCAACCTTCAGGTGTCTCGACCAGCAAGGCATTTTCTTCAGCTCTTGGGCCATATGGCAGCTTCTACAGCAGTGGTCCAAGGGGCAAGATTCCAGATGAGGGACATTCAGTTCCACCTGAGGGCTTTTTGGTCCCAAAGAAAGGATTCCCTTACCAAACTAATCCCAGTGACTCGAACTCTGATCCAGGCCCTGCAATGGTGGCAGGATCAGGACAATTTGAGGCAAAGGGTTCCATTTCCCACTCAGTCTCATTCAGTGGTCCTTACCACGGATGCTTCCCTGCTGGGCTGGGGAGCCCATTTGGGGGATCTCACCACCCAAGGACTGTGGTCTCCTCAGGAATCGCTTCTGCACATCAATCTCCTGGAACTCAGGGCAGTGTTTCTGGTACTGCAAGTTTTTTTCCAGTCAATAGAGAACAAGGTGGTTCAGGTCAGAACAGACAACACCACCACCATGTGGTACATCGACAAGCAAGTAGGCACTCGGTTTATGGCCTCATGCACAGAAGCAATGAAGCTGTGGTCTCTGGCTTATTCCCTGCAAACCTTTCTGATAGCAGTTCACCTTCCAGGGAAGGACAACGTCCTAGCAGCTGCACTGAGCAGAATATCTCAGGGCCATCACAAATGTGCCCTGGATCCTCTGGTATTGGAGGTGATTTTTTCAAGATGGGGCACTCCAGAGACAGATCTTTTTGCAGCTCCAAACAATCACCAACTTCCTCTCTTTTGTTGCAGACTCCCAGTCTGGGCTCAGTCCCCCTGGATGCTCTGACTCTGAATTGGGAAGGGAAATTTATGTATGCTTTTCCCCCTTTCCCTCTCCTGTTCAAAGTTCTATTCAAGGTAAGGGCACAACCTTGCAAAGTGATTCTGATTGCTCCGGACTTGGCCAGGCAGCCATGGTACCCCTTGTTGCTGTCCCTAACAGTCCATCTTCCCCTGTTTCTTCCCAGGAATTACAAACTGTTAACCTTCTCTCAGGGGAGGATTTGGTACCCCAATCTTCAGTCTCTCAACCTCAAGGCATGGCTCTTGATGAGTTAGACTTTGCAGATTTGCATCTGTCTCAGGGGGTTCTGGATATTCTCAAAGCCTCTCAAAAGCCTTCTACCAGAAAGACTTATAACTCTGAATGGAAGAGATTCAACATTTGGTTTTCCAAGAGGCATATCTTCCCAGATACTGCTGAATTGCCTACAGATCTGGATTATATGGTCCATCTTAATAGCCTAGGCCTCAGAACAGCTACTCTCAAGGTACACTTGTCTGCTGTTTCTGCTTTCTTGCCAGTAGGTAAGTCTTCCTCATTGTCATCTAACCCTGTATTCTGTGAGTATTTCAAAGGATTGTTTCATACCAATCCCCCCTTTAGGGATCCTACTCCTGCTTGGGATCTTAATGTTTGCATTTCTCAGCTTACGCAACCACCTTTTGAGCCTCTGTCCTCAGCAAAGCTTAAGTACTTGACTTAGAAAACTGTGTTTTTGGTAGCCATTACCTCTGCTAGATGCATCAGTGAATTGCAAGCCCTGTCAGTGGAACCCGATTTCATCTCTTTCCACAGAGATAAAGTGGTCCTTCAAACTAACAGGAAGTTCTTGCCCAAAGTGGTTTCAGATTTCCACCTGAATCAGTCTATGTCTCTCCCTGTTTTCCTCACTGATCATTCTTCATCAGGGGAGAGGAGACTACACAGTTTGGATGTTAAAAGAGCCCTTAGCTACTACATAGAGCGTACCAAGGATTACAGGTCTGATTCCCTCTAGTTGTTCCTCTCTTATGGAGAGGTAGGAAAGGGCAAACCTGCCACTAAGAGAACTATTGCCAGGTGGATTGGGTCTTGTATACAATTCTGCTATAAGAAACTGGGAAAGATTCCGCCCTTAGGCCTGAGGGCTCACTCTACAAGAGGTACAGCTGCTTCCCTGGCAGCTGCCAAGGATATCCCTCTCTTAAAAATCTGTCAAGCAGCCACCTGGAAAACGGTACATAATTTTACCAGGCATTACTCTCTGGATATCCAGGCTACGAGTGATGCTCGGTTTGGCACAGCAGTACATCAGAGTCTATTCCCAAAGTAGGTTCTGTCCCTCCTCCATGGAGGTACTGCTTGGTAGTCTGCACTTGTCAGAATACAGCAAGACTTCATGTTGTTTGAAGAAACAATTACTCACCTTAGTAATTATGTTTCTTCTAGTGGAGTCTTGCTGTATTCTGACCTCCCCCCACCTTCCCTCTCTGAACCTGGATTTTTTGGGATGTGGTGGGCAGGCGCAGTGTTGGCACCTCAGGGGTGTCTCCTTACACCCTCTGTTATTCATGGGGTGACATGTTATTTCAGTTTTCATTGGTTTTCGTGTTTTGGGTTTCCTGACTTGAGTCTTCCCTTGGGAACCCAAAAGAATATTTTTCTGCCAGTTGGCTAGTAAAATTTTTGCAATTTCCCCATAGAACACCTAGTGAGTTTTGCTCGTAAAGATCTGATGGCTGCAGTTCAAAATACAACAGGCAGAGACATCAACCAAGCTTGAGAGCAAAATTCTATGCCCTGCATAGAAAAGTTAACCCATTGTTCTCCGGGGCAGTTTAAAGGCTGGGGCTCACTGCACTTGTAAAAATACAGCAAGACTCCACTAGAAGAAACATAATTACTAAGGTGAGTAATTTTTTATTTCCGACTAATGTATAGGATAGGGTGTTCTTTTCCTGCTACATTTTGGTTCAGCAAAGCTCCAATGCCACACTCCAAGGCATCTGGGTGCACTTTGAAGGGGCGGTTAAAATTAGGGCACTTTAAAACTGGTGATACACAGATGGCCATTTTAATGGCCTGAAAGGCTTCATTACATGCACTGGTCCAATTAACAGTGTTACTGCACCTTTTCTTGGTCAGGTCAGTCAAGGGTGTGGCTATGGAGGAAAAGTTTGTAATGAACCTTCGATAGTACCAGGCCAGACCCAAAAAGGACCTAACGTGTTTCTTAGTTTTGGGTATGGGAATTTGGGCCACTGCCTCCACCTTCTCCATTTCCGGGGGTACATTCCCCATTACCCAACAGAAACCAGATCTTGCTCATGGCTACAGCACACTTAGCTGGATTTATAGTAAGCTCTGCCTTCTGTATGGAGTGTAACACAGCAGCCAACTGTGTTTAATATGTCGACCAATCCGGACTGTAAATAACTATGTCATCTAGGTAGGCAGCACAATATGTTACATGGGTGGTCAGGATTTTATCCATCAGCTTTTGGAAGGTTGCTGGGGCTCCATGTAAACCAAAAGGCATTGTGATAAATTGGTACAGTCCTAGGGGTATACTAAAGGTTGTTTTCTCCTTCAAGTCAAGGGCCAAGGGAATCTGCCAATATCCTTTGGTCAGATCTAGGGTGCTGATGTACCTGGAATTGCCAATGTTATCTATAATGTCGTCTGTTCTAGGCATTGGATAACTATCAAACTGTGAGACTTGGTTAACTTTTCTGAAGTCCAAACACAGTCTTATACCACCCTCCTTCTTAGGTGCCACTACAATGGGGGAGGACCACGCACTACTAGATGGCTCATTAATGCCTAATTGTTTCAATTTTTCAATCTCCTGCTTGATCCCATGTCTGACCTTCTCAGGGAGCCTATAAGGTTTCTGTCTTATGGGAGCAGTGTCAGTTCTAATATGGTGTTGTACACCAACAGCATTCCCTGGTACACTTGTGAATGTGGGTGCAAAGCTCTGTAGTACCCATAGAAATTTTTTTGTCTTGTGCACTTCTAGTGCTGGGTTTATGTTAATACCTGCCAGGCTATCCTGTTCTTCTAGCCTTTTGTAAACCTTCTCCAGTTCTGACGCCTCCTTCGTGGGAAGTATGTACTGTATGTGCAAGCTTACTGGGTTCTCTTTCCTGTCTACCCATTTCTTTAGGAAGTTCACATGATATACCATTTTACCTGGGTACTTATCTGGGATTTTGAGCTCAAACGTTACAGGCCCAAGCTGTCTTAGAATGGTATATGGCCCTTGGCACTTCATTAGGAGTTTATTCTCTGTGGTAGGGAGTACTAAAAAAACCATATACCCTTCCTGGAGCTCTTTGTTCTTACAGTTCTGGTCCTAATACATTTTCTGCCTGATCTGAGAGTCAGTGTTATTCAGGTGTGCCTTTGTTGTACATTCCACCTGCCTTTTTCTTAATTTGACCATATCCTCTGTTATATTGGTCTGTCCCATATTAGTTCCTTCCTCCCAATACTGTTTTACAATTCCCAGTGGTCCTCTGGGATTTCTCCCATATAATAGGGCAATGGGGGATTGTCCTATTGCTGCATGAAAGACTTCTCTACAGGCAAATAACAGCTGGGGAAGTTATTTGTCCAAGTCCTTCCCTTCATCATGAACAAACTTTTTAAACATTTGTTTCGAAGTCTGGTTGAAACACTCTACCAAGCCTTCTGTTTGCGGGTGGTAAGGTGTGGTTGTTATGGCTACCACCCCCAACAAATGATACAATTCCTTCAGTAATGCAGACTGAAAATTACTACCTTGGTCTGTAATGAACTCCTTGAGTACCCCTAACCTGCTGAACACCTTTATCAGTTCCTCCACTATTATTGAAGTAGGGACAGTGTACAATGGATTGGCTTCAGGGTACATGGTAGCATAGTCACAATTCACTAAAATGGCCTCTAGTACTCTTTTGTAATGGGCCTACGATATCTATAGCCATCCATTCAAAAGGTGTGATTTCAGTAGATAGGGGCATTAGGGGTACTGTGTATTTTTTGGTTACCTAGGCTACTTGCTGGCAGTCGGGACAGGCTCTACAATATTCAGCAACATTCTCATGTATACTGGGCCAGTAAAAGCATTATAATTAATGGCTTCCATTTTTTTCAATGTAAATATCCATGTGTTAAATACCATAACACCTGAGTAGGTGTTACGGTATTCATGCGCTCTCTTCCCTTATGAATGCGCTCGAGACACTGAACAAACACAGCTCGAGCTGAAAACGCTCCATTTCTCTTCACACACTACTGACCACAAAAACCTCAGGCTGCTTCTTCAGTGGGTCGGGAGGCGGGAGGTATTCTCACAGTGGGAGGGAGTAAAAGGGAAGTTGGTGATGTGAGGGACAGCCATAGGGGCGCGATGCGGCTCTTCAGTGCTGCTGACGGGGGACCAGGTTAAACTAAACCTCTAAAAGAAAAAAAACATTGCCCTTCAATTATAAATAACAAAATATGGGGTAAGTGTGTTTTACTTGAATTCACACACTCCTTGTTGTTGGATAGCTAATAAACCCTCCGGTCACCTCGGGTTTATGTGCTATCCAACAACTCGAGTGTGTAAATCAGAATACACTGCACCCCATACGTTATCCTATATGTAATAACTGAGCCAGAGTTCTATCTCTCCCTGCATGATCTGCCCTGGAAAGGTCATGTCCCAGGTACAATAGAAGAATCTTAATTTGTTTCAGGGACTACCAGGTGTTTGACCTGCTCACCTGTACAGTGATTTGTACACACCCTGTATAAAATATCCTTTTCACATTTATACTTGGGGGCTTATGATTGTTCTGGCCTATTTCTAAAAAGTTTGCTCTAGAGACATCTTTATGCTGTTCTAAAGAAATATCACATTTCTGCAATATGATCACCAGTAACAACAGGAGGCACTCTTTCTCCATTCCTTTTGTAACTTCTTCTCCCTTTGATTTTTTGTTCTTCCCAGTGGTCTCAAATACCTCTCCCTCAAAAGGAAGAGTATCACCAAGTTCTCATGCTTTGGTTTGGGACCTGGTGGTTATGACTGTCAGCGGTTCATTAGGAGCGATCAGAGAGTCAAAATAGGGGAAGTCCCGACCAGTCACCACTGGCATGAACAGCTTGGGCACAATCCCCACAACCATGTTAGCTTCTTTCCCCTCAATGTGCAGAGTCAGTTTAGTTGTGGGGTAATGATGAGTATGCCCATGAACACATATAACACCAGTACACACTCCAGGGACTGGTGGTTTCTCTAGAACATCAGGGTGCACTAGGGTATGTCTACTTCCAGTAACAATTGGGCCCATCATTATCTTATCCATGATTTTTACATATGTTGAAAAGTTACCCCAGTTCAAAAGGGCTAAATGAGTGGGCTCATTTTTCTTTTTATGGCAGTACCTTTCAATATGGCCCCTTCCAAAACAATATCGACAAATAATAGCTGGATTATAAGGTCTACCCCCTCTACTTTCTGGTCTCCCTTCATGTATTCCTGAGGGGCATGATGGGGTAAAGGTAGAAGTTCTTACTGGCTGCTGTGGGTCCATTGTTCTATATCATTTCTTGGCTAGTTTCCTGGCTACTAGAAAATCCTTGGCCAGTGTGATGGCCACCTCTGCGGATTCTGGGTGATGTTTCCTGACCCAGATTTGGACGTACATGGGCAAAATCTGTAAAGATTGTTCCATCACAACTGACTCAATAATGTCCAGCAAAGTTTTCCCCTCAGGCTGTAACCACTTGTTACAGAGTTCATTCAGAAGGGTATAGGTTTCTCTAGGGGTATAATTCCCTTGATGTTTTAGTGATTCTAAAGCATTCCTGGTATGTCTCTGTGTTAAAGTCAAAATGCTTTAAAATTTCTTTCTTCACCAGATCATACTTCTCCACACTTTTTTGGTCCATATTGCTATAAGCTAATTGGGCTTGACCCATAAAATAGGGAGCCAGTCTTGCTACCCACTGGTCTAGAGGCCAACCATATGCTCTGGCCACTCTGTCAAAGGTAATGAGAAAGGCTTTAATGTCATCAGTGGTAATCATTTCAGTTAACGTAATGTCCTTGGGATTGGTGTTGGCGCCATCTGCATTCCTGCTTGTCCCAATTATCTGCAGGCCCTTCATAGTATCTGCCCAGCGCTCGTCCTGCCATCGTTGCTGCTTCTCCTGCTCCTGGCTGTCCTTCTCTCATAGTCATTCCATCTCCAATTGCTTCATCACTGACCACTTCAGGAGGTCATTCATATTCTCAAGGGGTTCTTCAACATGTACCTCATTCAACTCCTCGACCATGTCCTCTTCATAGGAATCCATCAAAAATCGTTCTGGTTTGGCCCTCGGCTTGGTCCCAAACTCCAATTCTGGGAGCAGTTTTTCGCCTGTCCACTGTGCCATCCATCTTGTCAGAGCACCTCGAACAGGTGTCATCATAGCCTTGTATCACTGTATCTCTGGTTATCCTGCATATCAGGTCTGATACGGATTGACTAGAATCCCCCCTGCAAGCTTATGACTTACAATCAGATCCGACTTCTAACATCAAATGTCACAGAGTTGTGGGTAAGGATAACTCTTGACACAGTATATACGGTGTACAACACACCACAGTCTTTTTTTTTTATACAAAAGTATAAAAATAATAATAAAAAAATCAGCACAGAGACAAAAGAAAATAAACAATAGCACACTGCTATTTCTAGCAAAAGAAATCACCTTTCAGGTTTCAACACAATACGTCAGTTTTCCTGCTGTGATTTTGCAGTAGTCTGTGATGATGGCGACCGCAATTAAGCACTTTCAAAATGGGTGACTCAATCACGCACCTGTGCACAGGGCTAACTGGCGGGGGTGACCAGATTGGGGAAGTAGGTGAATATAGCAACAGGATGTTGTTTTATATACATGCACGTTGGGGGGGGAGAGAGACCATGCCATGCGACAGATGGAAGGGGAGGAAGGGTTTGTGGGATATAATGCAGTGGTGGGCTGCTGAGCTGGCCATGTGGCATAGTGGGTTGGTGGCAAGCTGTGGTTGGGAAGGTGCCGGTTTCAGTTCTGGGCACAGTCGTTTTTTGCGCCGGGTCCAGGATTTTTTATTTTTTACTTTTGTCCCCTTCCGATGTGCACCCCCCTGGTGTTGAGAATCCTTTAGTAGGGAGTGTGAGGGCACAACACCCTGCATAAAACAAAGAAAACCTAAGTCTCTGGTGCCCTTTTGATGTTTGTCACATGTGCACATCGCCCAAATGGCGATCACCTTTCTGCGATCATCGTTATCACATGGAACCGATTTTGCCAGGTACCTATTTGGTTCATAGGTCCTCTTCATGCCTTAGCCTCAAGCAAGTGAGACTAACATTCAGCTAATCTAAACATGTCTGGATCTTGAGGGTTTTTACACCTCTCCCAGTTAGCTATAATCCCACCCCCACTGGTTCAATTACACATTTTGTTAGCTCTCTAAGGCTCACAGCCATGCCTATTCAAAATAAAATGGTTGTTTCTAAGCCTGGGTTATAGAGAGCTTCAATCATATATAAAACACCACAAGTATTGCAAACCTGGCTAGTTTTATGACAGTTTCATACATAAGGACCCTTATTAAGATAAGCTCCTCCCACCGGCCAGAATGTTTTGTAAACCATTTCTGTATAAATATAGGCCACTAGGGGCCGCTCTCACCCTGAAGCATCTATTTAGGAGAGGTTCTCCTGCAGATCAGTCAGTCTTTTTATTACTAGCACTTTTTATTGCTTTACCATTTTATAATATATATTTATACTTATTTTCACGTGTTGTTGAACCCCTCAAACATTCATAGGGTTTGTTGTAGGGGCTAAGCATTTGTATTGAGACAGGCAGTGTCTCTTAACTCTTTCTTCATTGTATCATGTTTATCAGCCCTTTATTTTAATTTATTTTATTTTTACTGAGGTTAGCAGAAAGGAAAAAATACTCACCTTAGTAATTGTGTTTTTAATAATGGAGTCTTGCTGTATTCTGACAATATGCAGTTAGCTCCAGCACTTGAACCACTCCGGAGAAGAAAGAGTTAACTCTATGCCAGAACATAGAATGTTGAGCTCGAGTTAGATTCAAACCTCTGTCTGCTGCACTTCCAAGTGTAACTGTCAGATTCTTATGAGCTAATACTAACTAAATACATCTGCTAGGTGGAAATTGTAAAAAAAAAACTACTAGCCAAAAGGCAACCAAATGTTTTGGTTCCCCAAAAGACTCAAGTTGAGAAGACCAAAACAAAAACCATGTAGTGAACAATATAAATATAAACAAGAATGAAAACAAAATGCACTCCCCCCCCCCCAAAAAAAAACAGGGGAACGTGCCAGTGCACCTCTGGGGTGCAACACTACACCTGCCAGCCCACTTCCCAAAAACTAGGTTCTGAGATGGAAGGCAGGGAAGGAGGTCAGAATACAGCAAGACTCCAATAAAAGAAACTCAATTACTAAAGTGAGTAATTATTTCTTCAAACAACATGAAGTCTTGCTGTATTCTGACAATATGCAGACTACCTAGCAGTACCTCCGTGGAGGAGGGACAGAACCTATTTTGAGGATAGGCTCTGCAGTACTGCTGTACCAAACCTAGCATCACTCCTAGCCTGGATATCCAAAGAGTAATGCTTGGTGAATGTGTGGACTGTTTTCCAGTTGACTGCTTTGCATATCTCTAATAAGGGTATATCCCTGGCGGCAGCTGTAACTCTAGTCGAACGAGTCCTCAGGCCTAAGAGGGGTACTTTGCCTAGCTTTTTATAGCAGAATTGTATACAAGAGGCAATCCACCTGGCAAAAGTTCTCTTAGTAGCAGGTTTGCCCTTCCCCACTTCACCATAAGTGAGGAACAACTGGAGGGAGTCAAACCTAAGTGCCTTAGTACACTTAATATAGTGTATGGTGAAGGCTTGTTGTGTATGTAACTCCATGGCTTTGAAAATGTTGTTGTACCACAGTTCAAAAGGTCATGGAACATGATTGTACCACACTGTACTACAACAACATTTGAAAAGCCTCTAGAGGCTGTACGCGCTCAGCTCGTTTTGAAAGTGGACCAGACACAGAAAAACTCGGAGCATTGGCAGCAGCACGATCATCCCCCGAACTGATGACGAACAGGGCATGACAAGAAAAGGCAGGATTGACCAGATACTTCAAACTATTAAAAAACTGCAGGCTCAACCAGATATTTAAAACTACTCACATTAACAGGTGAATCCTTTCACTCAAGGTTGTCTCGCTTAGCAAGAGATATGTCCGACATGTTTTTTTTTCTGGAATCCCCTCCCAAAGACAACTGACAGCCAATGGCAGACCATGCTACAGACGTAGGGATGTTTGGTCCCTAACAACCACAGCACTAACCTTAGCAACCTGACTTGAATACCAGACTAAAACGCAGTAGAAAGAATTCCTTTTACGGTTTAAAAAAATTAAAATGCTCACTTAAATTATCATAGGGGCACCATACACTATAAAAAATAATGGATGGGCAATGTTATACCCAACCAGTGTGCTGTGCCACTTTGGGGTTCTGATTCCCATGAACCTCTCGAGCTTCGCTTTCGAGGTCATGGGTAATCAGAACCCCTCAGTGGCACAACACACTGGTTGTGCATACTTGCCCATTCACTATTCTCTATGCAGTAGCTAAGAGCCCTTTTAACATCCAAACTGTGTAATCTTCCCTCTCCTGTAGAAGAATGATCAGTGAAGAACACAGGAAGAGACATGGATTGGTTCAGATGGAAGTCTGAAACCACTTTGGGTAAGAACCTTCTGTTGGTTCTAAGGACCACCTCATCTCTATGGAATGAGATAAAATCAGGTTCCCCCTGACAGAGCTTGTAATTCACCGATATGCCTGGCAGAGGTAATAGCCACCAGAAACACAGTTTTCCAAGTCAAGTACTCAAGTTCTGCTGAGGCCAAAGGTTCAAAAGGGGGGTTGGGTTGTATAAGCTGAGCAATGCAAACATTAAGATCCCAAGCAGGAGTAGGATCCCTAAAGGGAGGATTGGTATGAAGCAATCCTTTGAAGAATTTACAGAAAACAGGATGAGATGCCAGTGAGGAGGGCTTTCCCACAGACAGAAAGGCAGAAACAGCTGACAAGTGCACCTTGAGAGTAGCTGGTCTGAGGCCTAAGCCATTAAGATGAACCATATAATCCAGAACTGTATCAAAACCAGCAGAATCTGGAAATATGCGCTTATTGGAACACCTAATGCCGAATCTTTTCCATTTGGAGTTATGTTTTTCTGGTAGCAGGTTTTTTTGAGAGGCCTTGAGCATGTCCAGAACCCCTTGAGACAAATTCAGACCTGCATATTCTAGCTCTTCAAGAGCCATGCCTTGAGGTTGAGAGACCAAAGGTTGGAGTACCAAATTCTGCCTTGAGAGGAGGTTAACAGATTGTGATTCTTGGGAAGAGTTAAGGGAAGATGGACTGCCTGGACAGTAATAGAGGATACCAAGGCTTTCTGGCCCAGTCTGGAGCAATCAGGATCAATTTGCAAGATTGTGACTATCTTGACCAGAACTTTGAATAATAGAGGAAAGGGGGAAAGGCATACAGAAATTTCCCCTGCCAATCCAGAAGTAGAGCATCCAGGGGGACTGAGCCCAATACTGGAGGGTCTGCAACAAAAGAGATAAAGTTGGTGATTGCCTGGGACTGCAAAGAGGTCTATCTTTGGAGTGCCCCACCTTGAAAATATCACTTTCAACACTAGGGGGTCCAGGGACCATTCATGATGGCCCTGAGAAATCCTGCTCAAAGCATCTGCTAGCACATTGTCCTTCCCTGGAAGGTGGACTGCTACCAGAGATGTCTGTAGAGAATAAGCCAGGGACCATAATTTCATGGCTTCCATGTACAAGGCTGTGGACCGAGTGCCTCCCTGCTTGTTGATGTACCACATGGTGGTGGTGTTGTCCATCCTGACCTGAACCACCTTGTTCTGTACTGACTCTGAGAAGGCTTGTAGAGCCAGGTACACAGCCCTGAGCGCTAGAAGATTGATGGGAAGTACAGACTCCAGAGGGGACCACAATCCTTGTGCTGTGAGTACTCCCAAGTGAGCTCTCCATCCCAGGAGAAAGGCATCTATGGTGAGAACCACAGAATGAGACTGAGTGATGAATGGGACTCCTTGTCTGAGGTTGTTGTGATCCAACCACCACTGGAGAGTCTTGATCAGAGTCTGAGTCACTGGATTTAGTTTGGTTAGAGGGTCCTTTTTTCTGGGACCAAAAAGCCCTCAAGTTAAACCAAATGTCCCTCATCTGAAATCTGGCATCTTGTATCACTGCAGTGGAGGCTGCCATGTGGTCCAGGAGTTGAAGAAAATGCCTTGCTGGTCAAGAGACCAGAAGACAAAAGGCAGAAGCCAGGTCTGAGAGGGCCTTTACCCTTGCTAGAGGAAGGAAGTCTCTTGCTTGGACAGTGTCCAGCTCTACCCCTATGAAGGTCAGGAGCTGCACTGGTTGGAGAACTGACTTTGGGAGATTGAGGAGGAATCCTAGAGAAGTGAGCAATTGCTGAATCACTTGCAGGTCTGACTTGACTTGGTATGGAGACTGCCCCACAATGAACCAGTCATCCAGGTACGGAAATATGGAGATGTTTTGTCTTCATAGGTAGGCCACTACTACTGCTAGGCATTTTATGAATACTCTTGGTGCTGATGTTAGCCCGAAGAGCATTGCTCTGAACTGATAATGGCCTGAAGGCAATTCGAACCTGAGGTACTTTCTGAGGGAGTATCTCATGGGAATGTGAAAGTAGGCATCCTTGAGGTCCAGGGAGACTAGCCAATCCCCTGGCCTCAGAGAGAGAAGAATTATTCCCAGAGTCACCATTTTTAATTTTGGCTTTACTAGCTGATTGTTTAAGTATCTTAGATCTAGGATGGGTCACCACTCCACTTTCTTTTTTGGGGTAAGGAAGTATGTGGAGTACAGACCATTGCCCCTGTGAGACGTAGGAACTCTCTTTATGGCTCTGAGAGCCAGCAGAGAGGAAACCTCTGCCTCTAGGGCAGTGGTTTTGAGATGTTTGCAGATGGAAAAGACCTGACCCTCAGCTTTGGACATTTTTTGAAGCTAAGAGCCAGTCCCAGGCTTACTACCTCCAGGACCCACTTGTCTGAGGTAACAGACTTCCAGGCCTGGAAGTAGTAAGCCAGCCTGCCTCCTGCAGGAAAGAGGGAGTCGACCCGGGCTGACACATCAGGGTGTCTGCTTGGCAGGAGCCTTAGATTGAGAGGAGGATGCAGCCTTGCTCGTCCCCCTTCTGACTCTCTCTCTGAAGAACCCCCTCTGAGGAAAAGGAAAAGGAGGCCTGTGCCTGGTAGAAAGGCCTGTGAAAAGGCCTGCCACTGCCCCTATATTACTGCTTTTGAGGAGTTGCCTGCCTTTCCTTGGCCTGTGCACTCCTATAGGTGGTCCTGTATTCATCCATTTTCTTCGTATAATTCTCTGTCTGCTCCCCAAACACGGAATTATCCACCATAGGGAAATCCATGGCCTTAGCCTGGGTGTCCTGTGAAAGGCTAGTACATCTGAGCCAAGCCAGTCTCCAAAGAGCCACAGATGTAGCCATGACTAATGATGATACATCACTGGAGTCCACAGCAGCATGAAATTGGATCTTTGATGCCTCTATCCCATCAGCAGCCACCTCCTCCAGCTCCTTGGCTAGGTGGGGAGAAGTCTGTTTAGCTAGTTTCAGAACAGTATTCCATCTGGACTTCTGGTATCTGGCTGTATAGGCCATGTAATTAGCCTGCCTGAGTCCCAAAGAGGATGCCAAATACTGTTTTTAAGCCATGGCATCTATCTTCCTGGAATACTTATTTGGGGGATGTGAAGCAAAGGGTTTGCAAGCCTTAGCACAGCCTGCAGCCTGCACAACCCCAACATAGCTGCATTGCTGGTACAAGAAATACATACCTGAGCCTGACAGCATATACCTCTTGTTCATTCGTTTGTCCACAGGAGGTAGAGAATTTGGTGTTTTAAGTAGCTTGTGTGTCTGTTTCCCAAAAGATTTATGAAGGGGAATAGACAGTCTCTTGGACTCTGGGATGACTATCATCTCCACATATTCAGCCTCGTCTTGCTCCTCAACAGCTTCAACCAAAGGGAGCTGGAGGGTTTCTGCCACTTTCTTGTAAAACATAAAGTGGGAAGGGGACTCAGAAAGCCTTGGAGGTGAAACATCAGAAGGTCTGTCTGGGGAGACATCCGGTTCTATGGGCTCATCCAGACCTTCCATACCATCATCATCGTCGTCATCATCATAATCTTCATTCCCCTCCAGATCCGGTTCATAATACTCTTCAGGGGAATAATCTGGAACCAGAGGAACCAACCGAACTGACACCTACCTGACGGTGCCGGATCAGTCAGAACCAGATGGAGTGATTCCACAATACTAATCGCCCTGGCAGTTTATTCGGTGGTTGGATGATGTGGTTCTGGATCTAAACCAGCCAATTTGTCTTTTCTCTGTCTTTTTGCTGGAACTGATCCTTCAGGATTGGCTCTCCTTTTGCCTGAAGGAGTCTCACCCTGGTCAGGGGGCACTCCTTCAGGTTCGGTCGGAACCGAACCGGGTTGGTCATCCGGGTCAGCGGACTTCTCGGCCTCCTTTTCCCTAAGCCTGCCCAATCTTTTATCTACGGTGACCTTAGGAAATTTTTTACAGATTTGGAAGCCTGAATCGAGGTGGTCAAACCCCAGACAGTAAACACAGGTGGTGTAGGGATCAGCCTTAGCAAAGGCCTCCTCACACACACTGCAGTGTTGAAACCCAGCGGGTCCAATGTTTCTTTTGGGTTTCTTAAATGTAGCTATCCTGAACAAAACTTGTCCTTTACTCGGCTTCAGCCAGGCAAGACTTCCTTATCGGTTCCTAACCGTGTTATGGGTATTTAAAAAAAATGGTAAAAAACACATTTTTTTAGAACCGATAAGGACCAGTACTTCACACTATCCACAGTTCAAAATAAAGAAACCAGATAATTGGTTCAGCCGAACTGATAAAGAAACTTTTTTTTTTTTTTTACAATTTCCACAGAAAACACACAACTTTAAATAACCAGTCCACTACCTACACACTACTGTACTGCAGACAGAGATCTGAACCAAAGAAATAGAAAAAACGGTATAAAACTGACCTTTTACTTATAACAAACTAAAAGCGTATGAGAGATCTCCGGAGTGACTGTTCAGTTAGACAGAGTAAAGAATCTGATGGTTACACTTGGAAGTGCAGCAGATAGAGGTTTGAACCGAGCTCGAGCTCAACGTTCTATGCTTTGGCATAGAGTTAACTCTTTCCTCTCCGGAGCAGTTCAAGTGCTGAAGCTAACTGCATATTGTTTGAACACAGCAAGACTTCATGTTGTTTGAACACATTTCTACTGTAGGGACATTGCAGTCCCCTTATTTCAGTCCAAGGGGCTTGCTTAATTAATTTAGGGTGGAATGGCTTTCTGATAAAAAGTGAAAGTTTCAGCCGCTCTACTGTAACTGCGCCACAGAATTTTGCCAGTGAAAGAGAGCGAGGAATGACCTTGCTCCTATTTCATTTCCTTTACTTCAGAATGTCTCTCTCCACTCTCTCACTTTCTCATTTCTCTCTTCTGACTTCGAACGGTCTTCTTTTATTTTTGACCAGCAAACAGAATTTATTTTAAAAGTCATGGAGCGGTGGGTGGCAAAAACAAAATGAAAAAAAGAAGCCGTTCCGTGACACTCTTTTTACATTTTACTTCAGTTCAGGAATGCTGCCTTTTTACTACAGGGTGGCTTTTGTGAATTAGGCAGGTTTGGACCACTCAGTCTGACTCCTTGGCTGGCTGGATACATTGCCACAGATTTGATAAGTCAGCTAGCCCATCAGGAGTTAAACATAAATAAAACAATATGGACCAGTCTCTTTTTTTTTTTTTTTTTTTTAGCAAAACAAATTACATGCCCATAATTAGAACATTTCAGCTACTGAAAAGAGAAAGCATAAGTCAATCTGTGCAAGAAACATTACTATCTTTTGTTTTCTACTGAACTACAGTGTTACAGCATTTTTGGCATGACTCAATCCTGTCCTACATTTTGAACTTCTGTTTCATTAATTACTCTAACGGAGGCAACAAAGGGAATTTTACAGAGCTGCTGGCATAAAAGAAAATGAAATACTTTCAGTAGTTCTGCATGGCCATTTTTACATTTTACTTTGCCTTTACAAATGTCTGTAAGGCACTCAAAAACAATCTAAGAAAATACCCGCTAACATATTTATTCATCACAGTCTGTGCACATATACGGTTTGCACATAAATTAAATGCTATGAGCACTTAGCACTTTATTTCTTTCTTTTATATTCAGGCATGTTATGCATTTAAAGCACTTCTGCACTTTATTTGTATGCCTTTTAGATAGGCATATAAAACACTATTTCTGATTTATAAAGAGCTAGCTAGCATTGTGGTCATAATTTAGTATATTCTGCTTGGTGCTTTCTTTTCTGGTTGCACTGCTCTAGGAGGTCATGGTGAGGGATGGATATAAGAAAGTGAATAAAGAAAGTCCAAAAAAGATTTAGAAAGAATAGAGAAGGTTGTCATAGGTGGCCAACATACATTACATCAGTGTTAGAAAACAGGACAGAAAAGTATAGGGAGACACTGTTGCACAGATAGATTTACAGATTAGAAAAAAAGAAAGTCATCCCTCCACCCTGCACTTCTACTGATAGACTGCACATCATCTATTTATTAATACATCCCCCGGAGCCACTCGTTGCTGAAAATGAGTGGTTTCATGCACCTTCAGCTGAGTGAGAACAGCGATGTGAAGCTGAGTTGTTCTGGCTCAAGCTGAAGGCAAATGAAACCACTTGTTTTCAGCAATGAGTAACGACGGAGGATGTCTTAATATATTACTGATCGAGAGCGATTCATAATATATTTAAAAAAACAAACTTCCCAGAATGTGCCCATTTCCAGGGCACCTGCACATGAGACTCTCTTCTCAAAATAAGAGTGCCTCACGTATATGGGAAAGGAGCACTCTTATTGGTTGGGAGCACTCCCTCGATCTATAAAATAATAAAGAATGAGGTGGAAATAAATTGAGAAACTATTCAAAGAGAAGAAAAAATTACTAACCATAGTAATCTTATTTCTTCCAAGGGAATCTTACTATATTCTGACTTATGCAGTATGGTCTTACCATAGGACTGCCCCGCAGCAGAAATGGTTAAAAGAACAAATGCAAATGATGGAATGCTAGGCTCGAGCTCGGTTTTCATACCACTGTCCCTGGTAAACATTTCTAAACCATCAGATTCTTATGAGATATGCACCAACACTTATCTAACTAAGCACAACTGTAACTATTAATAACTAATACAATATGTTAATAAATAAACAATTCCCTACCCACTTAAAGGTTTAAACTGGCACAACTTAAGACTCAAGTCACAGATGCCCAAAAGAAAAAACATACCCACAAGTTTGCAACACACTAGTACAGCTGGAGTGCAGTGACCCTAGGTTCACAGAAGGGGAAGAAGGGAAAGTGCTCAGAACACAGTAAGATTCCCTTGGAAGAAACAAGATTACTATGGTGAGTCATTTTTTTCTTCAAACTCCAGGAAATCTTACTGTATTCTGACTTATGCAGATTACCCAAGCAGTACCTTTGGAGGTGGTCTAGAACCTACCTAGGAAACAGGCTCTGCAGGACTTCTGTGCCATTCTGGCATCCCCTGAACATCCAAACAATAATGTTTGGTGAAGGTATGGACTATTTTCCAAGTAGCTGCTTTACATATGTCAGGGGAATATCCCTAGCAGCTGCTAGGGATGCTGCTGTTCCCCTAGTACAGCGTAACTTGAGGATTGCAGGTGGTTATTTGCCCACTTTGCTGTAGCAGAACTGAATACAGGCTACAATCCATCTTGCAATGGATCCTTTTGTGGCTGGTTTCCCTTTTCCCACCTCTGCATAGGTGAGGAAGAGCTAAGCTTGATCATACTACTAAGGATCATACTAAGGATGAAAAAAGGAGTAAAAGGCAATTAGCCTGTAGAACTCCCAAACTTACATACAACTGAAGAAATTATTTAGTATTTCCACATTGGAGAAAAATGTTCAATCTTTTTTTATGGTGGATTTACTTTCTGCTATAACAACAGATAGGGGTAGTTTATTCCATATTCCAATTATTCGATGAAAAAAAGAAATTAGCTCTTTTTTTGTGTTACATTTTTTCCTTATAAGCTGAAGTGGATGGCCATGAGTATTGATTGCTATTTGTTTAAATTCCAGTCCACATTCATTCATTAAGCGTGCATAACTATGTCTCTTACAAACAGTAGGTCTCCCCTAAGTTGCCTCTGTTCTAAGGACATAAGACTCAAAGCAGCAAGTCTTTCATTATAAGAGAGAAATTTGTAATTAATTAATGATTTTGCTATCCTATGTTGAACCGTTTCTAATCTACCTATGTCTACTTTATTATAAGGACTCCATAATTGGGATGCAAAATCAAAATGAGGCCTAACGTAGGCTCGATATAAAGATAGAAGTATTGAGGGATCTCTAGTTGTAAAATTATGTTTAATTGCCCACCATATAGAATTTGCTTTAGAAATAATTTGAGTAATATGTAAATCGAAGCTAAGATCTATGTCAACATTAATACTGAGATCTTTTCCATTATTTTTCTCTAGAATGATGTTATTATAGAGAAAATATTGTCTTCTTTTGTTGTGCTTACCAAAATGAAGAACAGTACATTCAGTAATGTTAAATTTAAGATTCCATTTAATAGACCAAGCTTCTAGCAAGTTGAGATCCTTCTGAATTATTTCTGAGTCTTCTTCATTCCTGCAGATATTAGCAATCTTGCAGTTATCTGCATATTTGATAATTTGACTTTGGATATTTTTTGACAAATCTGAAATGAATATTTGTAAAATAACTGGTGCCAATACTGATCCCTGAGGGACACCACTTTCTACCTTTATCCATGATGATTTGTAGCCGTCAATTATTACTCTTTGACTTCTGTTATCCAACCAATTTACTATCCAGTGAAAGTACAAGGGATTAATGTTACATAGTTGTAATTTGTGTATTACCTGTCTATAAAGCTTTGTGTGATCAATATAGTAGCTAATTGCCCTTTTTACATCCAGGCTATGAAGGCTGCATTCACCTGGAGTAGAGTGATCAGTAAAAAAGACAGGCAGTGTGATGGACTGGTTAAGGTGGAACTCTGATACCACCTTAGGTAGACATTTTCTATTAGTCCCAGGACAATTTTGTGTCTATGAATGGCAATGCAACCAGGCTCTGTAGACAAGGCCTGAAGATCAGTGATCCTTCTAGCAGATGTCATGGCAACCAGGAACACTGTCTTTCAAGTCACATACTTGAGGTCTGCTGAAAACATGGGTTCGATTGGGGGTTGCATGAGCAAAATAGAAATTACGTACCTACCGTAATTCTTGATCTTCTTGTATGAAGTCTCTACCACTCATTCACACTAATGGAAGTACCCCAGAGGTGCTAGAACCAGCGGGAGCCAAATGTTTTCAGGAGGCCTGTTGCCGGGGTGGAGCAGCGAGGGAGTGGCAGCGTGAGCTAGGCTTGCACAGTATAGACTACCTCAGCATTGACCCTCCAACTGCCTCAGTACCTTTTTTCCAAGTATGTGCAGCATAACTAACCTAGAGAGGCCTAACCTAAATATCGGACATAAGATAGTCTGAATGACCCATGTAAGAATGGTCAAAGAACAAAGTCTTCACAACCCAAAGGTTGAAGGAGTGAAGACCATAAACAGAAAAGTGAGCTTGGGGGATGGTGGGTTGGCATGTAAATGCGTGGTGAAGACTTCATCCAAGAAGATCAAAAATTACGGTAGGTACGTAATTTCCAAATATCTTCCTGGACATAAAGTCTCCACCACTCATTCACAATAATGGGAGAGTACCAAGCTAAAATAATACCCTGAGATGGGCAGCAGGAGAGAGGAGCTCATGTAGGACTGAAGTCCATTAAGAATTGTCCTACCAAAAGACTGATGCTGTCTGGCATGGACATCTAAAGCATAGTGCTTGACGAAAGTGTGCATGGAGCTCCAGGTGGCCGCACTGCAAATGTCTGCAATGGGAACATTACGAATTTCCACCAGAGATGCCGTGACTGCTCTGGTACAGTGAGTGTATCTCTTTTGCCCAGTCCAGGTAGAACTGCAAAGCTCTCTTTACATCCAGAAAATGAAGGGTACACTCTCCCTCATTCTTGAAATTTGCAAAGTAGGTAGGTAGGAAGGACTAAAGGTTGATTCAAATGAAATTCTGAGACAACCTTAGGAAGGAACTTAGGGTGAGTCCTAAGAACCACCTTGTCCTTGTGAAAAACAGTGTACAGAGGATCTGTGGCCAAAACGTGTATTTCTGATGCTTTATGGGTGGAAGTAATGGCCACTAGGAAGGCCATCTTCCAAGTTAGAAATTTCAACTCACAAGTGGCTAGAGGCTCGAGGGTTTACTAGTGAGCATGTCTAGCATGAGGTAAATGTACCAGGCTGCAACTGGACATCTAATGGGCAGTCTGGTATGTGGAATGCCCTTAAGAAACCGTTTAACTACAGGTAACTGAGTTAAGGACATAGAAATTACAGGCTCATGGTATATGGAAATTGCGCAAAGATGAACCTTGGCTGTAAAGTACTGTAGACCTGTGTTACAGAGATCTAAGAGATACTCCAGGTATTTACTCTGTGGGCATGAAAAGGGATTCCAAGATGATTTCACACACGAGATAGAGAAATGCTTCCACTTAGTTGTGTATGCAGCTAGGAGACTATCTGAAACTCTATGAGAGACATTAAACCTGTTCACCTCTGTCTCCTCAGGAGCCAGGCGTGGAGGTGAAGGGACTTCAGGTTGGGATGAACTACAGGGCCCTGGGTCAGAAGGTTTGTCTGGAGTGGAAGCAGTTTCAGGGAGATTTCCGATAGTTTGTTGATTAGAGGAAACCAGATCTATTGAGGCCAAAATGGGATAATGAGAATAAGTTTGCCCCCCAACCCCGGTGCCTCCAATTTGAGCAGCACTCTCTCTGAACTAGGGGATGAGGAGAAAATGTGTACAGGAAGCATTTTGTTTACTGCAGCCTGAATGCATCCTGACAAAAAACACCAGTTCCAGGATTTCTGGAGCAGAAGAGAAGCAGTTTTGCGTTGAGTGGGGATGCAAAAAGGTCCAGGTCTGGAGTTCTCCACTCTTTGAAGAGTGACTGAATGACGGTTAAGTTGAGAGACCACTTGTGAGGATCTGTCTCTGTTCTGCTGAGATGGTCTGCCAGTTTGTTTTGTACTCCTGGCAGGTAGATCACCTGAATCAGAGTCTTGTGCTCCAGGCACCATTTCTACACTCTCATTGCTTCCCTGCATAATGGGTAACAGTGTGCACCACCCTGCTTGTTGTTGTAATACATCACTGCCTTGTTGTCCATTTGGAGGAGAATGGGCTTGTGACAGAGTATGTCCTTCAAAGTTTGGGCTGCTTAGAGGATGGCCCTCATTTCCAGAACATTTATGTGGAGTTGGGACTCGTCCTGGGTCCACGTGCCCTGGGTGTGGAGATCCTGGCAGTGAGCTCCCCATCCCAGGCAGGATGCATCTGTGGTAATGAAGATCTGGGGATCTAGAGAGGTGAAGGGGTATCCTTCCAGAAGTTTGTCCTCCTGAGACCACCAGGTGAGTGACCATTTCAATGGTTCTGTCACCTTGATGTGAAAGGACTGAGGGTGAGTGGTTGGTGACCACTGAGTGCTGAGCATCCACTGAGAGATTCTCATATGGACACAAGCCAGAGGTACAGTGAATACCGAGGATGCCATGAGACCCAGCATCTTCTGCATCAAAAGAGCTTGAACTGAGCTGTTCTGTCTGATGTAGCAGGCCATCTGAAGGGTGTCGCTCCTTCTGTCTTCTGGAAGGAAGGCTTTTTTTTTATTTATTTGTAAATCAGTTTACAACCTTTGAGCCAGAGGCTCATTTCCAAAGGTACCTCGTCACATTGAGGACAAACATAACAAATTTAGGTTACAGAATACAAGTAACTGAAATTAGAATTACACATATTGATTTCATACATTATACAATTTAGTGGCAAGTACATTGATACAGCTGGCGCAGGCTGGTTATAGAAGAGATATGGTGCACAGAGGGAGAAGGTGGGGTGGTGAGGTGGAGCACCACCTAGCTGGCGTTTTCAAGTGTGGAGAGATCGAGGCCACATTTGGAGACAGGAGCAGCTGCGAGTGTTAAAGAGTTGGCTTCGAAGGGTATTTTGAAGTTGGAGATTGTGGGGGCATTGAAGATGGGAGCAGGGAGAGAATTAAACCAGGATGGGACTCTGTAGCAGAAAGACCTCGGACCATGAGTGGCCCTGGATCTGGGGACCAGTAGAGTGGTCTTGTTGGAGGTTCGGGTTGCGATAGTGGGTGGGGTATGGTGGATGGAGGCTGTCACCCCCGGAGGGGAGAGCCCGAGTAGGGTTTTTTTTTGTGAGGAGGCAGGTTTGATAGCATAGCCATTCATCTAAGTTAAGGAGTTTAGCCTCGTCATAGAGTTGACATGTATGTGTGAGACTGGGGGCACCAGTAATCAGTCTGCAGGCCTTATTTAGGGTGAGGTGAATTTTGTTGAGGGCAGTCGTGTCAGCAGCAACATAGACTGGCAGGTCATAGTCTACAAGGGACAGTACTGAAGACATAAAAGCAAGTAGGAGAGCATCAGGGGGAGGCAGTTTTTATAGCAGTAGAGGATGCTAAGCTGTGTATTAATGGTGAATGCAAGGACATCAATGTGGGTGTGGAATGTGAGGGCTGAATCAAAGGTAACCCCAAGGTATTTGTAGGAGCAGACTTGTTCACGTGGTTGGTTGGTACTAGGGATGATAGGGAGTGGGT
Source organism: Neoceratodus forsteri (assembly GCA_016271365.2). NCBI lineage: Eukaryota > Metazoa > Chordata > Ceratodontiformes > Ceratodontidae > Neoceratodus > Neoceratodus forsteri. The sequence continues at coordinate 1,381,833,686 of CM057456.1, read as the reverse complement.
GGTTGCAGGCTTTGTTTTGGGAGTGGGCAAAGAGCATAGTTTTGTTTTTCTTTAAGATTAATGATGAGTCTGTGCTCCTTAAACTAGGCTTCTGCATCATTGTAGGATTGTTGTAGGGAGTCCTGGAGGGAGATGGGATTGCGGTGGGTGGCAAAAATGACAGCATCGTCTGCATACATAAGAATTTTGCTACAGCATGCATTGGGCAGGGTGTTTAGATAGAGCAAGAAGAGAAGGGGGCCAAGAATGGAACCCTGGGGTACCCCTGAGTGGATGGGATGGGCTTCAGAGAGTGTCCCATTGATTTTTACACACTGTGAGTGAGCGCATAGATAGCTTGTGCACCATGTGAGGGGGCCAGCAGAGACACCAGTGTGGCAGAGGGCATCCAGCAGAAGAGGGTGGGAGACAGTGTCAAAGGCCTTTGAGAGGTCAATGAACACTGCACCAGCTAGGGAGCTGGCGTCCAGGGAGGAGTGTAGGAAATTGGAGAACTCAATTAATGCAGTGCCGGTACTGTGACCAGCACAGAAAACATGCTGCTCTGGGCAAAAGATGTTATGCTTGGTCAGATATTCAGTGATTTGAATGGCCACCACTTTTTCTAGGGCTTTGGGGGGATGGAGATTGGTCGGTAGTTACTGGCGGAGGACCTGTCGTCCCTTTATGAATGGGTGTGACTATGACTGTTTTCCATGCAGTGGGAAATTGTTCCAGGCAGAGGGATCAGTTAAGTAGGCTGGTGAGTGGGGCAAGGACTTCATCCAGCACCAGCCTGAGAATACTGGGATCCAGGGAGTCGTTGCCGGGACTATTGCCATTTAATGCTTTAATTAGGAGGGGTCTGGCTTCCTGGGCAGATTTTTATTTATTTATTTTTATTTACCTCGCGTAGGTGGAAGCTGGGGCATTGGAGGACAAGGGGAGGTAGGCTAGGGGGAGGGTCAAAGAAATAACTGGGGTGGACAGAGCTAAGGTCAGTAAAGGAGGTTTTAAGGCAGTTAGCAATGTAGGCAGGGTCGGTGGAGGTAGAGCCATCAATAGTGAGCTGGGATGGGGGAAGGGAGCATGATTTTCCATTTAGTTGTTTAATATTGTCCCAGAAAGTCTGGGCAGACCCTCAGGAGGAGGTGAGGGTAGCCTGGTAATGGTCAGCCTTGGCTTTACGGATGGCCCATGTGCACCTGTTCAGAGCAGCATTGTAGGCTTGTCTATCAGCCATCCGGCCTGTTTCAGTGGCAAGGTGCCAGAGGTTATCCCTATTTCTAAGCATTTGTAGTAGGGCAGGGGTAACCCAAGGTGCATTATGTTTTTTGGATTGCATTTTGGTAAGGGGTACATAGAGGTCACAGGACTTGTTAAAGGTTTGGGAGAAAAAGACGAGGGCAGTGTCAATGTCAGGTGCATGATGAATGGGGGACCAATTAATCTGGGCGAGAAACTGTTTAAGTTTTTTCAGTCCACCAGAGCAGAGGCACCTGCGGAGTGTGGTCTGGGCTTTGGGTTTAGGAGTGGGAGCCGCCCAAAGAAATAAGATAGGGGAGTGGTCACTTAGGGAATCTGGCAGGAACTGGATCTTATGGATTTTTGGGAGGCGGTTGGTGATAATTACATCCCGAAGGGTACTGGTTCCTCTGTTTGGGTTTACTCTAGTGGGCTAGGAGATGAGTTGTGTCAGGTCTTGGGCAGCGAAAGAGTCTCAGATCATGGAAGTGGAGGCACTAAGCCAGTTTACGTTAAGGTTCCCCACTAGGATTTGTTCTGACTTGTGGTGGAGGGTGGCCAGATATTCAGTTATAGATATCAGTGCTGGGTTCTGGTTCTTTGGGGAAATGTAGGCAGTGGTGAGATAGAGAGGGCCCCTTGAGGGGTCAGGAGTGAGTTTGAGGGTAGGGGCCTGGGTCCCATTCACAAGAACGGGGGCAGGGAGTGCTTGTCCAATGACTGTGTCCCTGGTATAGATTGCACAGCCTCCCCTGTGATTGCCTACTCAGTCCTCCCGCTATAGGGTATAGACTGGGAGGGAGACAAAGGAGTCAGGGGTGGATTTGGACAGCCAGGTTTTAACCAGGGCTATGATGTCTGGTTGATGTACCATGGTCCAGCACTGGAGGGCATCACATTTTTTCAGTAGGATGTATATGTTCATGGAGGCTATTTGGAATCCTGTGGACCTAATAGGTGGGCTGGAGGGGGCAGGGCCTGGGTTAGGATGCATGTTGCCAGATAGGAGTAGTAGGAAGACCAAGGCTCTGGCCAGGGGGTGGCAGTACGTCAACTTCCGGGGGGTATGCTGGGATGGGGATGAGGCCATAGTGGAACAAGGAATGGGCATGGTTTGAAGGGTCGGGAGGGCAAGGACAAGTTGCAACCATGGGGAGCCAGGATAGGCAGTGGGGGGGCAGCTAGGGGGTGGGTGCTGTGGGCCAGGGTACTTGGTCAGTGTAGGTTGGGATCGGACTAAGTCAGAGAGAGTTGGGGGTGCTGGTACGAGTGGGCCCGGGAAGATGTCTGGCTGATGGGATGTTGGCACTAGCAAGTAAATGAGGGGGAGACATTTGAGGAGAAGATGTATGAACATAATGCCTAACAGTAGCAGCAGAGCAGAAATTTATTTTATTTTATTTTATTTATTTATTTAGTTTTTGTTGACCGGGTAAGTGCACTAGGCAAATTCTGCCTATTTTCAGGCACGACTCAGGGGAGGGGCATACAGATGAATGCCAACTGACTTTGAACCAGATTAAGCTGTTGGTGGTATTTTTAGTGAATGAGGGAAATTTTGGTAAGGGCACCGGGGAAATTTCCCTGCTCTTTTTCGAGAAGTGCCATGGGATCTTTAACATCCACCTGAACTACTACCAGAACAGGCAGATGGGACCTCGGTTTAACATCTCATCCGAAAGACGGCACCTCAGGAGTGCAGCTCCCCTCTCATGCTGCACTGCAGTGTCAGTATTAGGATATTAACCCAAGTTTCTGATGTGGGGAAAGGTTCAAGTATCTAGGCTGCCCCTCAGAAAGCATGGATACCCCTTTGGAGTAGTGGTAGGGTCACAGACTCTGGTGGACAGGGTACAAGGTTTGAGACCCTGGTAGGGTGGGTGAAATAGGACCTGGGTGAGAATGAGGATCCAGGTTCTGGGTGACTCAGAGCAGGCTGGGTTTGGGCCAAATCCAGGGTGGAAATAGTGACTCCTAGTGGTTACTGAGGGTTAGTGGCAGGCTGGGTGAGGGTCCGGTGGTAGGGCAGGGGTCAGTACGTAGGGCTAGCTAGGAGGCTGGGTATAAGAGTGAGGTGTGGGCAGAAGCAGAAATGAGAGTAAGGGAGAGAATTTGTGTATGTGGGTAGTGGGGTTCCAGGAAGTAGAAGGAAGAAGAAATTCAGGTAGTGAAACAGAGGTGAATAGTCAGAGGGTCCCTCTGGTGTCTGGCAGGTATAACTTGCAAATGGAAAAGTGGGGACTATAGACAGGAAGTGATGTCACAAGAAAGCGACTATATAGGTAGTGCTGAGCCTGGGTGGGTGGGGCAGTCACATGCAGTGCATTGATGGGCTAACCCCCCTCACAAGGGTACTGTTGCTGGAGGTAGTTAATTACCTCTTAGGCACCCAGCTGATGTCCTGCTCCAGGAGGGAGTGCTGTGTCTGTGGGGTGCTTGTCAGCATCTGGTGGTATCCAGAAGGGATCCTATGAAGAGAAGCTTCTGGGAGGGCCACAGCTGTGACTTTTTCAGGTTGATCAGAACTCCCGTGGATGTGAGGAATTCTGAGGCTGTAGCCACGGCCTCCAGAGTCTCTTGTCTGAAGGAACTTGTGAGAAGCCAGTCATCCAGATATGGGAATATTTGGATTCCCATTTTACTTAGATGCACCGCGAGAACTGCACAGCACTTTGTAAAGACTCGAGGCACCAAGGATAGCCCAAAGGGCAGGACTCTGAATTAGTAGTGCTGACCCAATGCCATGAACCTTAGGTACTTGTGGTGCTTTGGGTGTATGAGAATGTGTTGGTAGGTGTCCTGCATGTCCAGGGATGTTAGCCAATTATGTTGATGAATCAAAGGTAACAGGGTACCGAGTGATATCATCTTGAACATTTCCTTGTAGAGGAACTTGTTTAACTTTCTGAGGTTGAGAATAGGGCACATACCGCCTGTTTTCTTTGGAACCAGAAAGTAGTGGGAGTAGAAACCTGTGTGTCACTGATCCAGCTGGACTACTTCTACTGCCCTGTTGTTCAGAAGGCCTTGCACCTCGGAAGCAAGAAGGTCTGACTGCACAGCAGACAGCTTGGGCTGCTGCTTGGGAGGATGATCCGAAGGGGTTTCTGACAGGTTGAAAAGTACCTCTTGTAGATTATCCTGAGGACCCATTTGTCTGATGTTATTGATTTCCACAGGTCATAGAAATTAGTCATATGTCCTCCTATTGCTGAGGAAGAGTCCCCCTCAGACAGCTGAGGTGGGACCTGGGCCAGAAACTCAGAGAGTGGCACTCGGCACTTTTGGGACCTGTGCCTTTGGCTACATTTTCTTTTGTGGCTGAGGAGTTTGGCTTCTGTTAAAACCTTCTCTGCTTTTGCCACGAAAGGACTGACAGTTATGAAACTGATGCTTGTTCCCACCTCCACGAGAGGCAGCGGGAGGGGGTCAAGCTGTCCTTATAGTGGACCTGGTGTTCTGAGTGGCCTCTAGTGCTTGCCCCACTTGAGGTCCAAACAGATACATACCATCGAAAGGTCAGGCCATGACCTTTTGTTGGGCGTCATTCATGAAGCCCAAAGTGCACAACCAAGAATGGCAATGAGTGCAAATACCAGCAGCCGACACTCTGTAGGCAGTATCAAAAGCATCCATGGCAGCTTTAATCTGTTGATTGTTAGACTCGATACCCCTAGTAATGGTCTGTAGTAGCTCTGAATTAACTTCTGTTTCAGGCAGAGCTTCTACTGTTACTTTGAGCGAATGCCAGATTACATACTCCTATTGAGAAAAATAACCCTGGTAGCTAGCAAAGTGCATGCCCAGGGTTGAAGCAGCAAAGACTTTCTTACACAAGGTGTCAATCTTGCTAGATTCTTTGTTTATAGGAATGAGCTGTGGATTCCTCAGGAAGGACAGCCATGTTGTTCTCTGCCAGGACCACTATGCATCATCAAAGGCTTGAGAGGCCAAGATGGGATAATTCATGGGAGGGGCATATTTCCTAACTATGGACTTTGTCACAGAGGGAATAAGAAATGGTTTGCTCCACACCATCTGGGAATGGATCTCGAAAAAGCACTGTATCAGAGAGTTTAAATCCATAGGGAGTTCCAGAACATGCAGATTCTGGAGATGTAAAAGCTTCCCAGGATCGATTTCCATGGTCTGAAGAGAAAGGGTAGAATTAAAATTCTTGATCAAAAACTTAAAAGAAAGGTTTCTGACCACAGGCTCTGCAGAAGGATTGATCTCTGACCCTAAGGTGGACTCGGCATCAAAGTCATCACCCAGCCGAAGATCAGGATTAGGCTCAATATCATCTCCTGACAGTGCAGGAGGGACTGTATAGACAGGAAAGGGGTGAAAACCAGGAGGAAGAGGAGGAGGAGAAGACAGAATCGGAGTTGAAAACCTCTGAAATGCAAGTGGTGCTGCCAATGCCCCCTGGTGCCACCAAAGAGGACAGTGCTGAGTACAGAGGCAGTGCTGACACAGAAAGTGGCACCAAACTCGGTGCTGGAAACAATGCTGGCAGTGGATGCGGCACCGTGCATGGCACCGACACCACACACAGTGCCGCAAGCAAACTTAGCGCAGGAGAAGCCACCTCCAATTGTGGAGCTGGAAAGGTTGGCACTGCAGACTGTTGCACTGCAACAGAAGTCTGAAAACTGTGATTTGAAGGTAAAGGAGGAAAAACAGCAGGAGATAAAGGCATCTGTGTTGACCCCTGCGCCGCAGCCAAGTGAGGGGGGTACACACCGGAACATGGAATCAACGGCACCGAAGGAGGTGCTGCGTGACTCAGCATTCTCAACTGCCCCACCTGCCAATCCAAAACTGACAGACCCAAGGGCCCTGGCGATGGATTAGTCGGTTTGGACAGTCAGAACAACCTCAGTGCCCACTGCTCCATAAGAGTGGCCCAATGGTGAAACTGCTCACCGGAAAACCTTCCAGTGGGCAGGGAGGGACTCCAGTGTTGAAAATGCCAGTCATCAGAGACAGAAGCCAGAGGAGACTCTGAAAGAGGTGGAGACTGGCTCCGGGCCCTGACAACTGACTGTCTATGAGCAGACATACCAGAGGGTGACCTCAAGTGATGCGTCTCTTTTTTGACCGGTGAGCCAAAGAAGAGCTTGAGGACAAATGGTGCTGAGAATGGGACCATTTCTCTTTGTGTTTCCAGGGAGACCGCCCCTCTCCCCGATCACTGGACAGTATGTTGTCAGACCCCCCCCCCAGAGAGGGTGGCAGACCAGACCCAGCCCAGCTGACTGAACAGTTTTAATGCAAAGTTTTCCTACCATCACCTGCCCGACTTATGGTTGACTCCATCAATGGAGGGCAGAAGACTTCTTTTTTGTAGAATAATAAAAGCATACTTTTAAAATGTATTTTATTTATTTAGTTAGCTTTTGTTGACAGGGTAAGTGCACTAGACAAATCCTACCTATTTTCAGGCACAACGCAGGGGAGGGGGATACAGATGAATGCCAACTGACCTTGAACCAGATTAAGCTGTTGGTGGTATTTTTAGTGAATGAGGGAAATTTGGCCAGGACACCGGGGAAATTCCCCTACTCGGCTGCAGTCTGCTGCCTGTAGGGGGACTGGCCATTTCCAAGATGGCCACTCGAAGTGTTGCATGGAAGGAGAAGGAGGACAACAGAGTGGGAGAGGAGGCCTCGACTCCCACTCAAGAAGGACTAGAGGCTTCAGTCTTGGCAAAGGCTGAATTTGATGCTGACAAAGAACTCCAGAGTAAAATCTTAAAGTGGGAGCCTGCTGAGAAAGAAGGTAAAATGTCTAAGGACACTATTCAAGACAAGATTATTTCACAAAAGGTGATGGAGCATTCAAGAATGATATCTTCACTTGATTCTGAAAAAGGAAACCTGTTATGGCCATATCGCAGTTTAAACTCCAAAGAAACGCGGTCCGCCTGGTTAAATCTACAGAATGTCTCTGAAAATAACAAAGAAACGGAGGCGCAAGACAACGGAGAAAAACTTGGATCTGGGAAGAAGGAGGGAGTACAAACAACGAGCAGGGAAATGCTTGGTGAAGAGGTCTGCAATATTTCTCCAGGTACTGTGATAAATTCGTTGTTAAATGAAAGGGAAAGTAAACGACTGGAAGGAGCGGCGGCTGTGAAGCGCCCCCTCAGCTGAATGAAACTCAGCTGTTCTATTCTGGTCAGGTAGACAGCAATCTGAAAGAGAACAACTGCAGCCCGGTAGCGATTGCACAGGTGGACTACAATCAGGAAATTAGTTTCACCGAACAGTGCATTGAAGTGAAACGCTCCTGCAGTACTGGAGAAGCAGAGTCGAGCTATACTAACACAAAACAGGCTGGCAGCTTATTCACAAAACTTAGCGAGTGCCCAAAGCCTGCATTGACTACTTCTGAACACTATAATTATAATGTGAATCCGAAAATGACTGCAATGGATCTGACCTCAACTTTTGGTAACAATGAAAATGCAAATTTAAATAAAGCTTCAGGATTTGTATTGAAGCAGTTATCACAAAAAGAATTGTCTGCTGCACAAACTGTAATTTATCAATCTAATGAGGGCTCACAAACAGGGGTGACTGAGTTTTTTTTCCCTGTTGACAATAGAAGAAAAATGTTATTTCTAATTTAAATGTACAGAAGAAAATAAATAAACCCCCTGTATTAAGTGAAGACAGTGAGCTGACTACATGGTCACCTAGTAAAGCATTAAATGAGGCAGGTTGGATGCAGACAAACACAGGAGTGTGGAAGCCTGATCCAACTTGGACTTCACAATTATCGTTGTCACAGCACTCCCCAGAATGGGCCCCTATGGTGCAGCAGAAAGAAAGTAGTATTGGGGGAGATAATAAAAAAGAAACTGATGTGTCAGAACCTCGGAGTAGTTCTACTGAATTGATACAACCCTCTTTGGATCCTCTAAAGGAATCTCATCAACAAATTTTTTCTTTAAAATCCCCATTAGGGATTCCTGTACCCCCCCCCCCGCTTCACCTTCAGTTCAGAAACCCTTAATGTCTGAACTTTTTACAAATTCTCACAGAGAGGCGCTCCCAGACGGAATGCAGTGAGAATAAGATATAAAGGTGGGTTAGAGGTTAGGCCTGATAGGCATTAAGTGGGAAAAACATTACTAAAAGATTCATTGCACTTTTCTCCTCAGGATGTTTACGCTTTTATCAATATTTCAGGGGAGGATAATTATGATGTGAGTTTTCGTACACAACATGCTTTAGATTTGTTTTGGACAAGATATGGTCAGGTCAAATTTTTACCTATATGGGCTCCTTTTATTGTCATCCCTTTATCTAAGCCATTAATTAAATTTGTTACTGTTATGTTTCGAAATGAAGGGGTGTGGGTGGAAGATATAACTTTTTGGTTAAAAAAAAGGTGTGATGTGTTAAGTGAACCAGAACCAATTCTTGACTCAGAGCATTTTTGGACAGGCGGATGGAAATATAAAATTAAGCTTAGACAAACCGAGGCAGGGATAGAGCACATTCCAAATTCCTTTTTATTAGGGAGAGACAGAGGGGTATGTTTTTACAGTGGACAGCCCCGTGCATGCTATAAGTGTGGTGCAAGAACACATCTTTCTAGTGTGTGCGATAAGCCCAGATGTGATAATTGTGGGGAGGTGGGTCATTTAACAATGTTTTGCAACAATCAATCATGCTGTGATTTATGTGAATCGAAAGGCCATGTTTTTAAAATATGTCCTTGGGCTGCTCACAACTCAACAACTAGTTCTGGCTCTGAGGTTTTTATTCAGAAAGCACAGGAAGCTTCATTTCAGACTTTTCCTGCATAAATGCGTCCCCCTACCTCTGGTAACACTCAAGTGAAATCAGCTGGTGTTAAGGCATCAGTGGATTTAAAAGGAGAGGTTACAAATGTAGTAGCCAACAAAAATAAATAATTGTCGGAAAGTATGGTAGAAAAACAAGGGCAGCACCCAAAAGTGAGGGGTGTGTTAAATACTAACGTGGGTTCATCTAATATTTTAAGTCTTCCCCCTGTTTGTTTTACAGAGGATGTTACAGAAAAGGTAGATAGTACAAAAGCTGTAAACGAACCTTCGATAGCTTTGCCACAAAGAAGATCAACTAGGAATTTACAACCTAAACCTCCCCCCCCAGCACTACACATTGAGACCAGTGACTCTTATGCAGCCCTGTTTTCCTCAAGAGGGAACATGGAAGCAGAGGTAGAGGATTCAGATTCTCAAAAATCCTCACTATCAATCAGGTCTCAGACATCAGAGAATTATAAGGGCAAAAAAAAGAAAAAGAGTAAAAAATAAGAGGTAGAGCATTTAAAAGGACAATGGTGTTGACTTGGGGCTCTTTGAATGCTCACAGCTTGTTGAGTAAAGCTAAGAGACAATCACTTTTTCACTTTATTCATGATTATCCCTTTTCAGTCTGTTTCTTACAGGAAACTTGGATGTACACTATTGAACAACTGGTAGCATTTAAAAGAGAGTGGGTTTGGGGCCCTTCTTTTTGGTCTTTTGGGGAGGACACTGCAGATGGGGTAGGGATTTTATTTAATTCCTTTTCGTTTCAGTTACTAAATTTAATCGACCTGATTCCTGGAAGAGTTTTAATTGTGGATGGGAAGTTGTCAGGCCTAAGTTTCCATTTCATTAACATTTACAATCCTCAAACAAAATCAGGTAGAGTGAACTGTCTAAAAATGATACAGCCCTTTTTGTTAACAATGGCTAGAATTTTATGGGGTGGAGACTTCAATTGCTCAATTCCTGGTTTTCCTCACAAAAATAATAATAAGAAAATTTACTGTGATTCTAACTATGTAAAAAAAATAATAAAGGAGGCTGGTTTGTTAATTTGTAATGATTCTTCAAAAAAAGAAACTCGTTTTTCATTTAAAAAAGGGAAATCCTTCTCTTTGATAGATCACATGCCTGTTTCACCAAAAATGCAAATGGAATCATTCAAAATATTCCCATGTGAATTTTCAGACCATTCCTTTTTATTAAGTATGTATAGTTTCTCAGATAGACTAGAGGAAAGGCAGTTAAGATGGAAGTTGAATAATTCCTCTTTAGAGTTTCCTTTTATTCAAATAGGTGTTAAAAGTCTGCTGAAGGCTAGATTATCAGTAGCCTTTTTATATTCTGATGTAGGAGAATGGTGGCAAGAGACTAAAACTGAGTTAAGAAATTTTTTTTAAAACTAAAGGACGTAAAATTAAAAATGACAATTTTTTACACTATTTAGGTCTAAGACAGCAATTACAGAGATTATTAACAATAGCTTACTCATCAAAATGGGATTATTCTGATCAAATTGCGGTGTTAAAAGAAAAGATGAGGGAGTACCAATATAATAGAAGCAAAACAATGCAGGTTATTTTAATTAATGGGGTGAAAAAATCTCCAATGGGGGATCCTTTTGTAATGTGTAAAAAGTTAAGGGATTCAATGAGAATGAAGGAGTTGAGGAAACCTGATGGGAGTTTAGCAACTACCGTGGAGGAACTACGTGAAGTAATAGTGGATTATTTCCATACACTAAATCCTAATGAAGAAATTTCAAAAAAAGATATAGTTGACTACTTAAGCCAGATACCTGTCCCAATTAATAAGGCCAAAAGGTCAGAAAAATGGGAACCCATTACACAAACAGAAATTCTAAATACTATCAAGTCTTTGAAACCAAATATTTCACCAGGAATAGACGGCCTTACTAATGATCTGTATAAAAGCTTTCCAGAAGAATTTAGTCAATGTCTGGGTCTTTTGTTTCAGTTTTTTTTAGATAAAGGTTTAATGTTTCCTTCATTCACAGAGGGGTTATTGACATATATATTTAAAGCTGGGGATAAACAGAATATTGTCAATTGGAGGCCGATTACGCTCTTAAATTCTGATTACAAAATTTTTGCTAGCATTTTAAATAAGCGGCTAATAAAATATGCTGGAAAAGTTATTTCACCATATCAATACTGTGGATTGCCAGATAGAAGGATACAGTCTGCCCTTATGTTGATTAGAGATGTGATTGAACATCTCTCAGAGAGGGGAGTCACAGGATGTTTAGTTGCAGCTGACTTAGATAAAGCCTTTGATAGGGTGCATTTACCATTTCTGTTTTCCACTTTGAGGCACTATGGGATTCCATACCATTTAGTAAATTTAATTGAGAAATTATATAAAAAAGTGATTGTATTTCCTTTCGTGAAAGATTGCATGGCAGAAGGTTGTCAATTAATTACAGGGGTACGGCAGGGATGCCCACTCAGTCCTCTCCTCTACACCTTCGCGATAGATCCTTTTTTAAAAATGGTATTAGTAGCACAAAATTGGAAGGGTATTGTGTTTAATGATTGTAGTCTTTTACAGTTAAAAGTTCAGGCTTATGCAGATGACCTGATAATATATTTTGAAGATACAGCTATGATTTCCCACTTTATGGTAGTTTTTAAGGATTTTGCTAAAGTCTCAAATGCAAAATTAAATATAAAGAAAACTAAGGGATTATTTATAGGAGCAAGTGGAATTGAGGAGACATGGCAGGAGGGAATTCAAATATCTAGGACTTCACTAAGAATACTAGGGATTAAATTCGGTTCTCAAAATACACCCAAGGAAAATTGGGAAGGAGTGATTGAAAAAATCGAGAGCAAGGTTAAAAGATGGAAGCAGTGGAGATTACCCAAATTAAAAAGAGTGCAAATAATCAAACAATTTCTTCTTCCCATAATACAGTTTGTGGCTATGATATTCCCACTACCAGTAGCATTAGAAACCAAGGTTTACAGTTTATTTTTTCAGATACTTTGGGGTAATCGCCTAAACCCAGTCAAAAGGGGTTTTACATATTTAAGAAAGAACCAAGGAGGGTTAGGGATGATAGACCCTGTAGTTTATGCACATGTTTTTTTCATTGCAAACTCAATAAAAGAGGGTTTGAAAGAAGAATTAAGGACCGAGGTATCATGGAATTTAAAAATAATGGGCAAATACTACAGGGGTTGGCATTTATTACCTCCTAAACTTAATTATCATGTGTTTATTCCTGAGTATTTTAGGCCTGCGGCACAGAAATTATATAAGTGGAAATTGCAGAAGCAATTAGTACTGGCTCACAATACAAGGGGGCTGTATCAGCATTTGATGATAAAATTATACCCACAAGAGGCGGGATTTAAAAACTGTCCTTCAGCATTTAACCCCTTGGTACTGGCTCAATTAAACAACCCTAGGATGCCAATAAATCAATGGGAAACACAATGGTTAACTTTCTATGGAAAGCTAAATGTTAGAGGGAACGCAAAATATAAGGCATTACAGGAAAGGCTATGTCCCTATCTGGAATGCATAAATATTGAGGAAACAATGGAGCACTTTTTTATAAGCTGTACTTATACTAAGGGTCTGTGGGATTATTTAGCTAACTTATGGGGTTATAAGTGGATGCATATGATGTCATATGAGTTTTTAATTTTTGGAAAAAGTCCACTTATATCAGCAGGTCTTCATGAAGAGACTTTAACCCTTTTTTTAGGCTGCCTGAGATACTATCTATGGCAAGCGAGAATTCAATGGGTTTTGTATCAAAAGAAAATGCCTTATTCTTGTGTAAGTAACTTAATTATAAAAGAATTGGAGAAAATCTATGCTCGAGATGTTTTAAGGGTCACTCCGGGGACATTACGTAAATGGTGGAAAGGATTTTTACACTTTATTAAATATAAATAAGATGATCGAATGTGACATAAAAACTTTAGGCAAAATATTAATAATGTTAAATAGAATGTTTGCCTTATGTTTAAAACCCTTTGCTGAGAGGCATGAATTTAATGTTTCTACTATTTTTATTTGAATTGTTTTTTAATTTTGTTGCTTGAACAAGTGTTATTGTATATGTTTTTCTAAATAAAAACACCCCTACTCTTTTCGATAAGTGCCATGGGATCTTTAACATCCACCTGAACTACCACCAATCCAGGCAGATGGGACCTCAGTTTAATGCCTCATCTGAAAGACAGCAATTCAGAAGTGCAGCACCCCTCTCATGCTGCACTATAGTGTCAGTACTAGGATATTAACCCAAGTGCCAGATGTGGGAACTGAACCCACAGCCCTCTGATCTCCCGGCCTCAGAGGTGAGTGTGCTACCTACTGAGCCACTGACACTGATGTAATTTATACTTTTGTGAAATCTTACAAAACAATAAAAATGAGAATTATGTACCTACCGTAATTCTGATCTTTCTGTGTATCTTCACCATTCATCACCATTGGGTACATAGCCGGAGGTCATGACCCTGCGGGAGCCTTCTTTTTTTTTTTTTTTTTTTGGTAGGCGGAGCCGGAGCACCATCAGTGCCATCCCTCGAGGCCAACGCATCGCGTGGTGCTTGCGGGTTGGCCATTAGGCGCTGTCGACTCCTCCTGCTTGCCAGTTCTGAGTTGCCAGAGAGGTAAGAGGAAGGGAGTGGATGGTGGGACAGGGAAGTCCAAGGGACAGGAAAAAGAAAAATATATAAAACTAAAATAACGACTGAGAGGACAGAAAGAAGAAGAAGTCGGAAACTAAGTGATTGGGAGGGGTCCCAATCTCTGGAAATAGAGGAGGGAGGTAGGGTGGGACAAAGAATTTAGAAAGTAGGAAGAGAGGGGAGAAGGTTAACACATCCCAGACCCTGGTCCATCTCCAGATTGTATAGGAACTGCAAGGAGTAACCAAAGGCTTCTTGCCAGAATTCAAGGCACAGAATGGCTGGCAAAAACTGCATCTGAGCAGAATTGACTATTCTGGAAGAAGGACAGGGCACAGAGAATTTACACCCTCTCAAGGAAAGATTTTGGTGAAAAAGGAAAAGGAGTTTTTTTTTATGTGATAAAGGATAGTCCTAAGGATGAAGAAAATAAGATGGACGGGATGAGAAGGAGGAGAGAGTGGAGGGCAACTTCCAACTCCCACCCCACGGGGTGGCGCAAACGCACTGGAGAAGGAGTGCCTCCCATGCTGACCACTCTACCCAGAACATAGTCCCCCTATGTGCCCCTGTTTACCCCACTCCTAACAAGAAAGGAGGGGGCGAGGTTGGGCACAGAAAGGGAGGTGGACCCAGAGACTGAGGCCCCAGGGGGATGGAGGGTGGGGTTGTGATGAATGGTAAAGATACACAGAAAGATCAGAATTACAGTAGGTACATAATTTTCATATCTTATCTGTGTCAGTCTTCACCATTCATCACCATTGAGTGAGTGCCGAGCCCCCCCAAGGGGGGTTTCTTTTACATCCTAAGGGACCAAGTCCCTTAGCTCTCAGTGGGTGACACACTAAGAAGGAGAACCTTCAGGGCCTGGAGAGGCCCAAGAGTGGGGAAAGTGAGACGGGGACCCCCTGGAGGAGGAAGGAAGTTGCTCCGACAAACGTTGTCTCGCTCTTCGGGAGAAGAGATAGGTTCTCTAGTGAGCAGAGTTAATCACCCTACACTGAGCCAAGGGTGACAACCGGAAGAGATGCAGCCATGCCATCTGCCTAGTGCAGATCGCAGTCCCTATGATCCTGGTAGCTACCTCGTTGGCATCATAGGATGCCCTCGCTTGGTGCCTTGCTAGCTCCAGGCCATGCGCAGAGAGTGCAATGGCTTGTCTGGTTTGTTCTGTGTCAGGCAATGAGGCTAGGAGTTGACCTAGCCTAGACCACAAGAACCTATCATAGGCTGCATAGTGGGCTTGATGTTCAGAAATGGAAAGCAACAACCGTGCCGAGTGGAAAGTCCTCCTACGCCAGAAGTCAAAATCTGAGGAATCTTGATCTGGGGGGCCGGTCATGGTGAAGGGTGCAAAGCCCATCAGGAGTGTCCAACTGTATCAATCCGGACTGTGGAGGAGGCATGGAACCTGGAGACTCCGGGGGGTGCAATACCGCTGGCAGAGATCCCTAGGGGCAGGAACTCTGGAGAAGGGTCTCTGCCAGAAGCACAACAATGCCTCCCGAAAGGGAGCAGACCAGGGAGGCACCACAAGGGTGGTTTCGCTGAACTTGCCTAGAAAGGCATGCGCCGAATGCTCTGGATTGCTTATAGTGGCAGGGGTGAGGTGCAAGTCCTCCAACATCCTCATGAGGAAATGCTGATACTCAGCGAGATCAGTGGCTGGAGAGATGTGGACAGAAAGCTCCTCTCCCGCAGAAGAGGGGGATGAAGGGCTGGAGGGCACCGACTGTTCAGAGGGTGGCTGCTTGGGGGAGGTTGAAAAACCTGTCTGTCTATTGCCCTAACATAAGCTGCAAACTGAGCAGCTACAGCCCTGGTCTGGTCCCAGGAGAGAGGCCTGCTAGGACCAAGAATGCCTGGGAGCACAGGAGAATGTGGCAGAGGGATGGGGACAGAGCCGAGAAGAGATGTCGGCTGACCTCCGCCTGGGCTAAGGAGCAGACCAAGAGCACCTGAAGAAGAAGGTGCTCTGGAAGAATCCACAGCTGACAGCTGAACAACCATTTCGGTACTGCCTTGGCTGCACCTGGAAGAATCCCCCCCCTGTGAGGTGACTGGGGCCATATAGGTCCAGAAGGATGATCCCCTACCTCAGAAGAATGGGGCTCTCTCAAAGAGACCCAAAAGGAAGAGTGGAGATCCACACTACATCTTCTTCCAGAGCCCGGGTGGGCCCCAGAAAAAGATTGCCATGCAGACCCCATGCCCTTCACCCCTTGGAGTCCAAAAGAGCCCTCCTCCTCCTCGAGAGGGCCAGCCTAGGTAGCTGACAGCCCTGACCAGCACCCAAAGGAGCTATCCAGGGCACAGTACTCTCCAGTCCTGTAAGTGCTCTGATTGGCCCCAAAGTTGGGCAATCCAGGCACACCACAGGTGGGGGTACTACTGCTGAGGGGTCAGTGAATCCACCAAGACCAGGCTGCAGAGCAATGGTGGCCTGCACCACTGCCTGCTGGTCAGCACCCCGACCCCAGTCTCAGCAGCTACCGACCTCACCTCAGAAGGGGGCTGACGCTGGCTTGTCGAGGATACTACAGGGCTGCCCACCCCAACAGTCAACCCCAAGGAGTCAGACTGTTTGTCTGACTCAGAGCCCGATTCCACCTCCGAAGAGGTAGAGGCCGAGGCCCTGTGCCAGACCCTAGGAGGGCACCCAGTGCCATCCCTGCCAAAGGGGGTGCCAGGAACCAAAACCATGCCTGAGCCAGTGCCCCCTACAGCACCATGAGAGGAATCCACAGAGGGCACACCTCCAGCCAGAACCACAGTTCCAGAGTCAGGACCAGCCATGGCGCCATCTGGCCCCACAGTGCTGCGAGCAGTGCCAAGGGGAGAGACGGCACCGATGAAGGCCCCGATGTACCATCAGTGCCAAGGATGGCACCACCCAGCTCCACGGCACCCAAGAGCAGAGGCAGCGCTGCTGACAGTGCCGACAGTGGAATCCAGTGACCCCACGGCACCGAGTCCCGAGGACATGGTGCCGTGCTCAACCTTGGCACTGTGGGCAGCGCTGAGGCAAGACGCAGACAAAGATGGTGCCGTAGAAACTCCCATGGCACTGCTAGCAGTATCATTGCTGCGAACGATGCCGACAGCAGCCATGGCGCTGAGCGACAAACTGGTGCTAACGATGGCTCCGTCAGGGCCCAGGGCACTGCGAATGGCCCTGAGGCCTGCAACAGCATCCACCAACGGCATTGAGGATGACACCGACCGGGGCCCTGTGAACCACGGGTCCGACACCGGGGGAGCCTTCATCCCCGAAGGGGTGATTGGCATGGTGGTGCCTCCCACCTGCCCCCCGGAAGGAGCGGGATGGGTCCTTGCACCATGGAAGAAGCCTCGGCAATGGCCTGGCTATCAGTAGTCGAGGCTCCCTCCTTCTCTGTCCATGTAGAACTCAGAGGGGACCCAGAGGAAAGGCTGAGAGTACGTAGCTTGGCCCAACGAGTGCACACCCAACCCCCGAAAGTCGGCGGAGCTCACCTCACTTTCCACGTGTGTTGTTTGATGACCCGGTGGTCCATGGAGAAACAAGTGTCACACAAATCCATGTCATGAAGCAGGCCAAGACACATAAGGCAATGGCTGTGCTGGTTGGTGACAGAAAATTTACGGCCACGAGGGCATCGTCGCATGGAGGGCCATCCTGTCTTCAAAGTCTTCTTACCCGCCAACCCAGACATGACCTACGAAGAAAAAAACACCAAAAACAGACTCAATGCCGCTAGGAACAAAATATGTGGAAAGATCTTTCCAGCAACGTCGAGTACGGCAACTAGAACTGGCAGGACATGGCACCAATGGACTGCGGCATGAGAAATAGCTGGGATAGCTGGAAAACTAACTGCATAGGCGGTAGGCCTCAAATCGGATCTGGCTTCCCATGAGGTGACCTCTATGGTGGGAGATGAAGAACTTGCAGGCAGGCAGAGTTGACAGCACCTAATGGCCAACCCGCGAGTGCCACGCAATGCATTGGTCTCGAGGGCGGTGCCAATGGTGCATCGGCTCTGCCTACCTAAAAAAAAAAAAAAAGAAGGTTTCCAGGGGGTCATCACCTCTGGCCATGTACCCAATGGTGATGAATGGTGAAGATTGACACACATATCTGAAAACTAGATGCTAGTTGAAGTTTTGACTCCCAGGGGGCAAGCAACATCATCACTGAAGTGCACTCGATGGCGGGAAAAAAGGAACTGAGGTGGTTGAAGGGTCAACGCCTAGGTAGTCTATACTGTGTGAGCCTAGCTTACTGTGCCAGTCCCTCTCGGCTCCACCTCTGGCGTACTCCCATTAGTGTAAATGAGTGGTGGAGACTTTATGTCCAGGAAGATTATTAAGGTCCCACATGGGGATAGGTTCCCTATGTGGAGGGTGCAAATGCAGCAATCCCTTAAAAATTGTTTTAAATGCTGGTTTAGAAGCTATAGAAAGCCTCTCACCTGCAGACAAATAAGCTCAGACAGCTGCCAAGTGCACTCTCAAAGTAGAGACCCTTAAGCCACACAAATGGAGATGTGCTAAATAATCCAGAACTATAGGCAAACTGGCTTGGTTGCAATCCAAGTTCTTGCCTTGACATCAAATGGAGAATCTTTTCCATTTGGAAAAAAAAAAAGTCTTTCTAGTGGAAGGTTTTCTGGAAACTCAGAGTATTTCCATAACCCCTGCTGACAAATGCAAATCTACATATTCTAAGTCTTCAAGAGCCAGGCTTTGAGCCTGAGGGATTGCAGTTTGGGATACATGATTCTGCTCTGAGAGGATGACAGCAGATTGTGTTTCCTGGGAAGACTGATTGGTTTGACTACTGACATTGATAGCACCATGGGATACCAAGGCTGCCTGGCCCAATCTGGTGCAATGAGGATCATTGTTGCTGGTTGAGCTCTGAGTTTGTTCAGGATTCTCAGCAGTAGGGGAAAAGGAGAGAATGCGTGCAGAAATCTCCCTGACCAGTCCAGTAACAGTGCATCCAGCGGAATTGTGTCCTTGATAGGGGATCTGCAGCAGAGCTGTGGTAACTCGTGATTGCTCGGAGCTGCAAACAAATCCACTTCTGGGGTGCCCCACCTCCTGAAGATCATCTCCAAGACCTGACTGTTCTGTGCCCACTCGTGGTGGCTCTAATTTATTCTGCTGAGGGCATTCGCCAGGACATTGTCCTTCCCTGGAAGATGGATAGCTGAGATGGAGGCTTCAGGGAAATATGCCAAGGTCCAGATTTTTATGTCCTCTGTGCACAGAGGAGTCGATCTTGTTCCCCCTTGCTCCCCCCTTGCTTGTTTATGTAATACATGGTGGTTGTGCTGTCTGTTCTAACCTGAACCACCTTGCCTTTCACTTGATTAAAGAATGATTGAAGGCCCAGAAGAATAGCCCTGAGCTCCAATAAGTTGATGTGCAGGAGTGATTCCTGCTTTGTCCATGTGCCATGTGCTGTGTGATCCCCCAGATGTGCTCCCCAACCCAGGAGGAATGCACCTGTGGTTAGTTTCAGTGAGGGGACTTGTTGCAAGAATGGAACCCCTTGCCTGAGGTTGGACTGATCTTGCCACCACTGCAGAGCTTGGAGAATGTGACTGTGACTGGCACTAGCTTAGACAGAAGATCTCTTTTTTGAAGCCACTGAGATCTCAGATGGAACTGAATGTCACGCATTTGGAACCTGGCACCTGACACTGTTGCTGTAGATGCTGCCATGTGACCTAGCAGTTGCAGAAAATGCCTTGCCAGCCTTGGGACATGCAGCTTGAAGGAGTTTACTATTTGAATTAGGTTGTCCACCCTGATTCAAGGGAGGAAAGCCCTTCCCTTGAGTGTGTCCAGCTCTGCGCCTACAAATTTGAGCAGCTAATTTTTCTATACATGTTGTTATAAGTTTAATAATGCAATCTAGGGTGTGTAATTATGGTCAGTAACCACACATCTCTCTCGTAGAAACATAGAAACTGTCAGCAGATAAGGACAATCTGGCTAATCTAGTCTGCCCCTAAACCCTACTGGATTACTGCTTCTGACTCACCCACTGCTGTACCTCTATGGTTCCCCTATGCCTGTCCCAAGCATGCTTGAATCCATCCACAGTGCTCACTCCCACCACCTCCTGAGGCAGACCATTCCATACATCCACCATGTAAAGAACTTCCTCACGTTTCCTCTTAACCTCCCACCTTCCAATTTCAATGTCTCCCTCCTGCACCTTGTTTATACCTTTGAGGCACTTGAATGTTTCTATCATGTCCCCTCTTCCCCTCCTTTCTTCCAGCAAGTACATGTTGAGGTCCCTTAATCTCTCCTCGTAAGTCCTGTGTTGCAAACCCTGTACCATCTTAGTTGCCCTTCTCTGGACCATCTCCAGCCTGTTAATGTCCTTACAAAGGTGCAGCCTCCAGAAATGCACACAGTACTCCATGTGAGGCCTGAGCATTATTTTATATAATGACATATCTACATCCCTCCTTCTGCTGGTGATACTCCTGCCTATGCACCCCAGCATGCTACTGACCCTCCTAGCTGCCTTAGCACTCTGCTTTGACATTTTCAGGTTATCTGAAACAATAACCCCCTGTCCCTTTCCTCCTTTGTGACTGTCAGCAAATCCTCCCCATCCTGTAGCTTTCCCATGGTTTCTGTGTCCCAGGTGCATAATTTTGCACTTTTTTTGAATTAAACTTCAGTTGCTAGTCATCAGACCATTTTTCAAGCTTCCCCAGGTCCCTCCTCATTTTCTCCACCCCTTCTGGGATATTCACTCTGTTACATATCTTGGTGTCATTGGCAAACAGACAGACCTTTCCCTCCAGCCCTTCTACAATATTGCTAATGAAGATATTGAACAGGATTGGCCCCAGGACCAATCCCTGAGGTACCCCACTGGTCACCTCCCTCTCCCCAGACTGCACCCCATTTACCACCACCCTCTTCCTCCTGTCTATTAGCCAGTTTCTAACCCAGTTTACAACCCTGTCCCCCATGTCCAGCCTGCCCAGCTTGTTTATCAGCCTCCTATGTTGGATGGTGTCAAAGACTTTGCTGAAATCAAGGTAAGCGATGTCCACTGACCCAACCTGATTTACTTCCTTTGTCACCCAGTTGAAGAAATCAACCAGATTTGTGTGACATCACCTCCCTTCTGTGAATCCATGTTGCCTATGGTCCTGGTCTCTAATGGATTCTAGATGCCCCACTATCCTTTCTTTAAGCAATGTTGCCATGATCTTCCCCAATACTTAGGTGAGGCAGACCGGCCTTTAGTTATATGCCTCCTCCCTGCTACTGGATTTGTGTAGAGTGACCACATGTGACCTCCTCCAATACTCTAGTACCACCCTTGTGTTGAATGACTCAGTGAACACAGCTGCTAAAGGTTGTGCTATCTCTCTTCACAGTTCTCTTAATATCCTTGGTTCTATGCCATCTTTTCCCATTGCTTTGTCCACCTTCAATTTAGTGAGATCCTGCAGGACTCATTCCCCTGTGAATGGACTATTGTCTACCTCTTCACCTCCTTGGCAACTGCTGTACTGCTGTGGCCCCTGTCCCATGGTCCACAGCTGCTAGCACTATTTTCCTGTACAATCTCTGCTTGGACTACTGCTATATGGTGACTTGCAGTGCTGATACATGAGAATTACACAACTGCACATGTACTATACTATGACACCTGACATAAACCTCCTTGTGGATTTACACTAAATTTTAAAACTCCATAAAAACCTGTTGCTTACTTCCTTGACTACTTTGCTATGGCACAAATTAAAACATCATAAATACACCCTATAACCTGATTTCACTGCAAAAATAATTCAAATGGATTGTCATGTAATTCTGGTAGACTGCAAAGGAAAGAACAGAATTTAACACTTATGTTATGAAAGAATTGCTCTAGATTGCAGCTCTGTAGGTCTAACTGACCTGCATCTGCTATTGGCTCTGTAGTTATAAAAAAATGTTTTTGATTATGTTTAACTTGGCTAACTGTACAATTTTGTATGTACTGAGCTTGGCTTGTATATACTAACATACTAACACGCCAGCAGAATAGGCCTAATGGTCTCTCGAGTCTGCTCGATTTTCAGCACCCGCCTTAAGGGCCGATTTTGATGTCCCCCCCCTTGGGTTATACTGTCCCCAGTCCCAGATGTTCCACCTCTATTGGGCCTGGTCAGATTTACCCTCCCCCTGTACCTGTCTCATCCCCTCTTAAACCCATCCACAGTCTCCACCTCTACCAGCTCCCTGGGCAGTGCATTCCATGGCTCCACCACCCTTTCAGTGAAATAACATCTCCTCCTCTCCCCTCTGAGCCTGCCCTCTTCCAGCTTACACCCATGACCTCTTGTTGCCCCACCCTCCTTCCTTTGGAGCACCTTGACTGGGCCTCCTTTATTGATCCCTTTCATGTACTTAAAGACCTCTGTCATGTCCCCCTCATCCCTCCTCTTCTCCAGGGTGTACATGTCAAGCTTCTTGAGCCTCTCCTCATAGGTCCTCTCCCCCAGGCCCCAGATCATTTTGGTTGCCCACCTCTGGACGCTCTCTAGGAGTGTAATGTCCCTCTTTAAATGTGGTCTCCAAAACTGTACACAATACTCGAGGTGTGGCCTAACCAAGCAGTTGAACAGTGGAAGGATCACTTCCGCCTTTCTGGAGGTAATCCCCTGGCGATGCAACCCAGCATCCTATTTGCCCTTGCCGCTGCCCTCCTACAGGTCTCTGAGTTGTTCATTTTGACATCTAACACTACCACCAGGTCCCTCTCACCCTCCATGACTTGAATCATGTCTCCTCCCAGGGTATACCCCTGGCCCGGATTTTTGACTCCCAGGTACAGAACCTTGCACTTCCCCACATTTTCCTTGCCTGGATACATTCCTCTGAAATTGCTTATACATATCTGTATTGTTTCTTTGTAACTCTGACACGGATGAGAAACCTTAGTAAATGAGCACTTGGGCTCAAACATACTCTCCGAAAATGATATTAAATAAATAAGCCTTCTGATAGCTCTCTCACAAATGTACTGTGAATATGTGGCTAACCAGCATGGAAGTATGCTTATTGTAAACCAATCAGGAATCATGGAAAAACCTTCATTCCTCCCCCTGTTAAAACAAACTCTGGTCAGAGCCGATATGGCTGTGGAAAGCTTTTGGGATGCTTTTACCCATGATTTCTAATGAATTTGCACAATACAGATCTGCTGAGAGGCAGTTTCAATGTGGTCTTCCCTTTAACACATTTTTAAAATGTGTTTTCCTAGAATATGCCTGCTGATTGCTATATGTTTAGCCTGGATAGTTCACAGAAGACATGGCATCTTATTTTCAGTGGGGCTCCACATCTACACAATATTATGGTGCATTGCATAAAATCAGAACACACTGAAAACAATATTTTACATTTGGACTATCTATCCTGAATAAATACATTATAAAAATGGTAAAATCATGACCCCACTGAAAACCAGATATTGCATCTAATCTGGGACATCCTGAGTAAATTCAGTGCAAAATGTGTAAAATGAAGATCACAATGACAATGAGATGCAGCATCTCCCCAATGCTATCCAGAATACAAAATATAGGATAAGAAATATTTAAAGAGCTAGTGGACCAAAACAGGCAGACAGGAAAATAATACAAATTTTAAGCAGTAGTCAGTTGTAATTGTTTATTTTGGAAGTATTTTTCTTCTTTTTCCTTCTGCTCATCAGAAGGTATTCTATGTGATAATATTGTGCTGGCTGTGTGGAACAGCTCTTAGCCTGACAGCTGCCATAGCTTTCTCTACTGCCCCACACTACATCATCAGCATTGTGATCTCACTGACTGTGACATCACAGGTGAATAACCTGGCAGTCACTCACTTGCTGTTCCTAAGCAGCAGTAATGTCATAGACATTGAGGTCACAATTCTGGTGATATTGTGAGGGGCAGTAGAGTAAGATATGTCAGCTGCCAGGCTAAGAGCTGTTCCACACATAACACCTACTAACATCAGGTAAACAATCTTCTAATTAAACAAAGGGAAAAGAAAAAGTACCTCACATATAAAAGGTAATGGTTGGCTGCTTTTAACATCTAATATTAGTTTTAGGCAGTACACTAGCTCTTTAAAGGCAATGTACTGTAAATTGAACTTCACTGTGTTCACTGACATAAACAATCAGTTTCTTTATTGTTTTATAATATATTAGATTGCAGTATTTATTTTGAATGTCATGAGGATGGTGTGTACAGAGTGTGTGTGTGTGTGTGTGTGTGTGTGTGTGTGTGTGTGTTTGACGTAGATCAATATATTTTTCCCAAAAAGCATAGCAAGAAAAGCCTGCTGATTGCTATATAATTAGCCTGGATAGTACACAGACAACCTTGCATATGTTTGAGACAGTGCTTATCAGATAATGTCTTAAGAAGTTAAAAAAAACAGTGTAAATCTTTGTTCCTGGGAAAGGGTGACATTCATGAGGTATGAATCTTTCTTGAATGACAATGCTTGCCCAGCTGAAGCTACTAGCAAGAAAATGTTTAAATGCTAAGTATTTAAATGTGCAAGTTGTTGCATTTTAAAGGGGGTAAACAAATCTCCAGTTTAATAAGCAACCAATATTTAACAAGCTGTTTCAGTTTCCTGATGGCCATTTGATAAGCAGCTTTAATGCTGTCTCCAACATTCTAAACAGAAAGAAGGGGGAATTTTATTTCATTTGGCATAGTGAATTACAGTTGTGGAAGGATACATTGAAATGTCCAAAATGTGTTCCACATTCCTCCATTTTTCCAGCTACAGACAACAAGATGGCTGTAAGATCCACCCACAGTCATAAAAAGAACTAGTTGGTAACACCACACCAGTATTCCTATGTAAACATTGTGCACTTTCAAAGGTGTGCATTTCTAAAATCTTAAATCTGAAACAGTTGTGTAGTCTTGTTCATTCTGAACAAAAATCCACGTGACACTTCACACTGTACTTAATTTGCAAGATTTCACAAAATTTCACGAAAATCATAAGTATCATAAGTAGGAGTATGAGTCCATAGCTTATGCCAAACGTAGACTTGCCATTTGGACAATGGTTCATTAATCCCCAATGTAATCATCCAGTTTTAGTTTAAATGTTGTAATGGTATCACTATTAACAATATCCACAGGGAGTGTATTCCAAATTGTTTCAACTCTCTGGTTGATTATTTTGACTTTTGTAAATAAGTGCATGAAACAGATTTTTGCAGGTCCATCCAGCATTGGTTCAAACAGCCTCTTTGCGCTGGCTACTGTTGCAGCAATAAAAGAAAAGCAGATGCCAGCATTAAGGATGAGATCATGCTAAATTCATATTTAGAGAACATGCTGCAATTCTACAGTTATGCTATGGCTGAAGCAGATCAGAAAGAACTTGCTTTCCTTTGGCACTTTGATGTCATGATGCAACATTTTCTACAGTGAGGACACACACTAAGCACGTCCATGTTGCTGGCAAGCCACATGGCCTACAGCAGGCAATCAGCAAAGCTGCAGACTGAGAACTCCTCATTGCACACATCTCAGTGCCATTTCCATCTCTCTCTCTCTCTCAGGGGGCACACAACATCAGAATTGGTCAAGAAAACCATGTCAGAGACAAACTAATGCCTTGCATTTAATATATTTTCTTTCTTTTTTATGAGTGAAGTGTTTGTTATTTTGGGGGATATTATAATATAGTTTAAAGAGATGTTGACATATTCAGGAGAATTTTAAGAAAATCTAATATTGAGACACAGTCTAGCTTGTATTTCCCATTAGTGCTGTATTTCTCCTCCCCATTATTTATTACTGAGGTCATCCGTATGAAAACAGGATCTTTGCTCCTGAAGAGTTTGTCTATTCCTGCTGCTTTCTCCCTACCTGAAGTCACAGAGCACTGCTTGTGATATCACAATTACTCCCATGGCAACAGATTGTGATGTCACAACACAGGGTTATGACTTGAAGTAGGGAGTAAGCTATAGAGGTAGATGGCCTCTAAATGTATTTATTGTTTTTTAACCGGGTAAGGCCCACTAGGCACAAGTGCCTGTTTTCAGGGGCGATCTGGGAGTTTTGGGCTGGTTGTGACTTGCTCAGAGTCACACAGTATGCAAGTAGAGGCTATGAGAATCAAATCCAGGTCTGCAGGTACCAAGCTCATTCATAGCTCATTACTCTAACCTCTAGGCTATACTGCCAGCCTGAGTGAAAGAAACTAAGCGATAAAGAGCACATATTCATGCAAATTTCCTTAGTAAAAAATAATGGGGAGGAGAAATATATAAACTATAAATGGAATGCAGGCAGAATTGCACCTAATTATTATGCTTTTTAAAGTTTTCTTTGAGGCATCAATAGCTCTTTACAAATCAATGACAACAGAGAGTGTTTTGTAATTTGCATAGAGGAAAAGCAGAGACTACAAGGGGTATACACCTTGAGGTCAGCATTGAATGGTACTTATTGATTGATACCATTGGAGGGAGTGTAAATGAACACAACAAAGCATATTATTAGGTACCTGCAGAGATGCTACATTTTTAATCACCATACAAGTTTATCATCTATGCAGGTAGATAGCAATGGAGCCTACTCAACTTGTTCCTGCACTGGCTGATGCTTTGTCCACTAAAGTTAGAACTGTTGTTTGTCATCTACTACTTGGAATCAGATCATGGAATCACCAATATGCTGCTTGTGCTTGGTTCTAGGACCACCCAGAGTTTCAATCCATGGTCTGACAAATAATGGATGAAAAGCACAAGACATCCCCCTCTGAACAAGTAAAAAATTAAAACCAATTACCTGCACGCATGCAAAGAAATAAATGGACAGCTTCTTGTTTTTAATACATTCACCACACAGTGTACAAACAGCATACTGGCCCCTCCACCAACCATCTCTTCTTCTTGGCGTGAGTGTGGGTTATTTTTTTGTTTATGTTTTTAAATTTTCAGTTATCGTTTACGTACTAGTTGCTCTAGAGCTGTCTTTTCTCTTGCTGCTTTCTGAACAATTAACTAGTGTTGTGATTTTCCATGGCAAAAATGCTGTTCTGTGGAATATTTTCCATGTATCACAGCAGGTGGAATTCTGCAGAAGAACCAGTGAAGTTCCGGCAGAAATTTCACCAGTGGAATGGTCATTCTGTGTTAATTTTGCCAGCAGAATTCTGCATTCCGCATAGCACTATGCTTTTGTTGATCAGATGAGTACACTAGACACAATAACGCCTATTTTCAGGTATGGACAGGGAGTTTACAAGACAGTCAATACAATAGTGACAAGCAGGATGCAATACAACAATTACAACACAGTAAGGATCAATGCAGCAGATAAACAAATACAACAAAGCATGTTGTGGAGCCAAAATATAAAACACAAGTATAAGGTCATCCCTTGTGAGGTCTGAACTCAAGGCTTTTTTAACCCCTCACCCACATTTATAGTCTGCTTTAGTGTATGCCAATTACTGCTTTGGCAGTTGAGGTGGTTCAGCTAAATTGTCAAAGTCAAAATGAATATAAAGTGCCTCAACTCCAGTCTGAACCAAAGTTTTTTGGGATGGAAGGAAGGGATAGGACTCAGTGCTGTTGAATGGGTGGACAGAAAGCTAGTTAATTACCAGTGTTGCTGGTTCTGGGGGTAGCAGTGTGTGTCTGCAGCTCTGTGGATGAAAGAGGGGTTTATTACTGGTCAAGGTTGGGGAAGGAGGGTGGAATTAGGTACTATGAGATAGTGGGGAAGGGAACCTACATTTTTCAGTTTTAACTTTTTTTGGATTAGTTAAGCATTGCACAAAGTTTGGTGCTTTAACAACAATTTGCCTGTGAATTAAACTGGCAACACTCCTATTATACTGCAGGCTATATTATTTACCTCTGGTAGATTCTGTATGAACCTGTGAATATTGGCTGCAGCAGCTGCTTTTTCAATCTCCTCTTGAGGGACAATTCTGCTGTTGTCTCCATACTGAATGTTTTCAGCTATGCTACGGTCAAAGAGAATAGGTTCTTGGGAGACAATACCAATCTGTGACCTTAGCCACTGCAGATTAAGGGATTTAGTATCTCTTTCATCCAGTAGCTAGAAAAAAAAAAGACCACATGGAAAACTGATGTTAACCTAAATGTTCTCTCACTTATGAAATTAGGTGCCTTTAAGGAGTAATTGACACACCTGCAAACATTTGAAAAATATACTGGTATATTCAGATGGCGAGAATTGTTGGTAGCTATATTGATCCTTGTATAAAAAGATGAAAAAAGTTGGTGATTTGATAACTTTTATTGGACCAACAAGAGAGTTACAAAACAAAGTTTTACAAAGTATTTTTTTTTTAAAGAAACTACGATTGCCTGAACGGCTCTGTGTTGCCTGAAAGCTTGTGTTTTGTAAGTCTCTTTTTTGTCCAGTAAAGAATATCAAATCACCCACTTTGTTCATCAATATTTAGATATGTCAGCATATACAGTAGTTTATATTTGCCTATATTCCTTTTTCCTTTCTTTTTTTCATTACTAAATTACTTTAGTAAAAACAACAATTTAGAAAATAAATGTTTGGTACAAGTACTGTATATCAAAAGTAGAAACTGTATAATTTATTAAGCATGATTACAAAACTCTGTAGTGTGCCTAGTGAAGAACCAATAATTATATCCTAGAAGGGGTGTGCAGTAGGAAGAAATTTCACATAGTACTGTAGTAATGATATTTCTTCTAAGAGGTCCAATAGTAAATCTTACAAGCTGTATCACCCCCAGCCTGAGATGTTACCCCTGAGATTTTAAAACTTGGGTCTGGAATAGAATCCAGCACAAGATATACTATGTGGAACACTCCCTCTACTGATTAGATTTGTGCTGAGAAGCAACAGGAGCTGTAATTACCTTCCTAGGCATCCTAACACTACTTAATAAATATTAGCAGACTTAAACATTGCACAGCAACAATTTTTCTTACAGTTAAACTTTTTATTAAAATTTTTCTTATACAGCAGAAACAAGAAGGACATTACCTACCTCAATTTCAGCAAGGTCTTCAACACCATCCCACATAAAAGGCTGGCTAACAAGATGGGCAGTCTCAGTCTGGGCATGGGGCACAAGGTGGGAACTGAGTTAGGAACTGGCTAACAGACAGAAAGCAGAGGGTAATAGTAAATGGGATCCAATCTTCAGAGAGAGGTGACCAGCAGAGTACCTCAGGGTTCAGTCCTTGGGCAAATCCTGATTAATGTCTTTATTAGTGACATTGTAGTAGAGCTGGAGGGAAAGATCTGCCTGTTTTCAGATGACACCAAGATCTGCAACAGGGTGGGTACTCCTAATGGGGTGGAGAGAATGCAGAGGGACATGTGGAAGCTTGAAAAATGGTCTGAGGTGTGGCAATTGAGGTTCAATTCAAAGATGTGTAAAATAATCCACCTGGGATGAGGGAACCCTGGGGAGAGCTACAGGATGGGGAGGGAGGGTTGCTGTCGATCACCAAGGAATAAAGGAACCTGGGGGTTATCATTTCAGATAACTTAAAGGTGTCTAAGCTGAGTACAAAGGCTGCAGAGAGGGCCAGTGGAATGCTGGGGTGCATAGGCAGAGGTGTCACTAGCAGAAGGCAGGAGGCAGTGATGCCATTGTATAAAATGCTGGTAAGGCCTTACCTAGAGTACTGTGCACAGTTCTGGAAGCTGAACCTTTTTAAGGATGTTGACAGGGTGGAGGCAATCCAGAGAAGGGAGACTAAGATGGTACAGTGCTTGCATCAGAGAACATATGAGGAGAGATTAAAGGACCTCAATATGTACTCACTGGATGAAAGGAGGGATCAGAGGGACATAACATGGGATTGAATTTTCGAAAGAATCACTTAGTGATGAGTCTGGGAGAGAATGGAAATGTTTTGTGGGCTCTGACACAGACCACTATCCCGTGGTCACTTTGGTCATTGTGGAACACAGTGGTATGCAGGATTTTATGTGAGTGATTTGACAGAATTACATCTAGAACGGAGCTATTTACAAAATTTTTTGTATTAGTCCTTGTTGGTTCAGTGATGAGTTGGGCCAGGCTGAATTCGTCGCAAAGGTCCTTGAGATTGTTGGATTTATGAGAGAGCCAGTCCATATTTAGGTCCCCAAGGGTGATGGATTCATTATTACTTTGGGAAATGAAGGACTTTAAGGTAGGTAGGAGATCGAAACCACCAGTGGGAGGCCTATAACAGCCGAGGATATTGATATTTTCAGATGAGGGCAAGTTTATTTTTAGTGAGATGAGTTTGAATTCTTTGGGCTTAAACATATATATGTCAGAGACGATGAACTTGACTTTAGTGTAGATGACCACTCTGCCTCCCTGGATGATCTATCAGCCCTGAAGGCTTTGTAGTTGGGAATAGTGATTTGATGGTCCAAGATGGCATTTTTAAGCCAGGACTCTGATATAACAATGATGTCAGGAGTAGTGTGGGTGGCCCATGCTTGCAGTTGATCACGTGCATTTATAAGGCTTCTAACATTGATTGACATAATTTTTAGGCCTGGGGAGGACTTGAAATCCAAAGGGGAGGCAAGGGAAGTAGGAGAGCCAGGGTTAACCTCGACATTGCCTGAACATAAAAGAAGAAGAATAATGAGTTTTACGTAGCGTCATAACGTGGCACGTGCTTTCTTCTTTTGATAGCGACCATAACATGGGGGTGGAGACAAGGGCCTAAAGAGTGCAGAGGTACTACTAGGGTGATAGTAGATAGAGAACAGGGATAGGGCTTTAATGGACATGGGAGACGCAAAGGATGCAAGGATATCAGTGTGAGAAGGGGGGAGAGTGGTGAGAGGGGGATGTGGGATGCACGGCTTGTTCATGGAGAACAAACTTTTCTGTTGATGGCTGATTGAGGAGAAAAGGACTGGATGCATTTCTGGTAAGGGTCAGGTGGCATGGTGGCATTGTTTGGAAGAGCAACACGTGGTGAGTTGCATGGAGGATAAGGAGTAATTACCAGGAGGATTACCAGTGCAGGCAGCATTCTGCTAGCAAGGTGGTATGGAAAGAGGACAAGGGGAGTAATAAGTGGGAGTGGAGAGGTCCTCACAGGCAGGACAACAAGGGGGGAGGTAAGGGATATACCTGTATTATCATGGAAATCGGAAAACTGATAAAATGAGCGTTGAAGTCCCTTGCAGCAGCAGTCACTTAGACGGTCTCAAATTAGTCAGTTGTGAGGCACAGTAGGCCAAAAGGGCTTAGGAAGGAGAAGTTTAAGCACGGCTAATGGGAGGAGGAGTGTGCCAAATGGGAGGACCATAAGTGTATTTAATAGAGGCGGGGTCGGGAAGGGAGGGTGGGATAAAATATGTAGAAGGAGCTTAAATAGCAATATTGAGAGCAGCCGAGCTTGGTTCCCACAGTGGCTTGAGTTACCAGCCAATGGGAGACTGAGCCATGGAGAGGTGCCCAATCAGCAGAAGCTGCTAAAATTCAAGTCGGATCTTGATGAGAAGCGGGGTTCTAAGCTGTCATACCTGAGGCATCTTTTTCTGGCGGCCTTGTGAGGGGTGGACGGCAGCTAGTCAGCACCACTGTCCCTGGAGCTGGAGGGGGGAGATGCCCAGTTAGGGGAGTGGCCTGAAAGGGAAGAAAAAAGGTAGAGCAAATAATTAATAGGGGCAAGCAGAATCAGTGGGAATGGAGCAGACAGGGGACAGGGGAAGAAAGAATGGAAGTGGCGGTATTCCAACTGGTGACAGTAAAGCTAAGTTAAAATCCAAAACGGTGTTTAACAGGCAATTAAAAAGAAAAACAAAAGCAGAGATTAGAATAAAATATGTAGAAAGAGCTTGAATAGTGATAGTGAGAGCAGCCAAGCATGGTTCCCACAGTGGCTCAAGTTACCAGCCAGTGGGGGACCGAGCCATGGAGAGGCACCCAATTAGCAGAAAGCCGCTAAAATTCAAGTTGGATCTTGACGCGAAGCAGGGTTCCAAACTGACATACTTAAGACATCTTTTTCCAGTGGCCTTGCGAAGGGTGGACAGTGACTAGTCAGTGCTGCTGTCCCTGAAGCTGGTCCCCAGTCCTGGCAAGGGACAGGACTGGGGACCAGAGGATTTTTCTTCACGCTATGCCTTTGTTAGGCAAATGGTCAATACCATAACCATCTCCACCCAGGAATCTGGGGAGGATGAGGAGGAGCTGATTTCCTGAATATGATGGTGTTAACCCCTACTAAGAGGTTACGTCTACCTATCCAGTCACCTGCATCCTGCAAGCTGCTACAAACCCCTACTTCTAACCGGGGATTGACAAGAAAATTGAGAAATACCAGCTGGATAAACATGGTGTTGAATACCTCTACTCACATCCAGATCATAAAGGTGTAGTCCAGGCAGCTGCATGTGACAATGTCAAACGCCCCCTCTTCTCCCAGCCCCCAAACAAGGACTCCAGAAAGCTGGATGGCATGGTGAAGAAAGTATACACCTCTACCTCCTTGCTTTTGAAGCAGGCTATGTGCAAGGCATACACCGTCCAGTACCAGAAGGGTCTCTGGATCCTTTTACTGGCCCTGAATGATGAGGTCCAGGGGGACTGGGCACAAGAGTTAGCAGACACTGCTAGGACTGCTCTTGATGCCACCAAATTCCAGTTCCATATTGCAGTAGATGCTAATGGCACTGCTTCCAGGGTGATGGCCCATGCTATCTCCCTAGGAGATTCGCTTGGTTAAGGAAGACTAACTATTCCCAGGACTTCTAGGCAAAAGCCAAGAATTTCCCATACAAGAATAATTCTCTGTTTGGTAAACATGTAAGAATAATTCCCTCTTTGGTGACAAGACAGAGGCATACATGAAAAAGGTGAAAAAGTACAAAACCACCTACAAAAGCAATGCTGAAAAGGAAAAGGCCTCTACTTCCTTCAGTCCTTATGGAAGGGGAGGTAGGGGTATGGGTTACTACCCACATGCTTTCTATCCTATGCCCATGCCCTATGACTACTCTCAGACAAGTGGTTACTTTAGGGGCAGGGGCAGGACAGCTTCCAGATGAGCTGACCCGACTCTGGTCTCTACGGCTCAGCCCAAGCAGAACCCCTGATGTGTTTGCCCGGGTCACCCACCCATTGTCAGTAAGAGGAAGACTGGCTCACTTTTTCCAGGAGCAAAAAACATCACCACAGACAAGTGGGTCCTGGAGATAGTAAGCCACGGTCTCACTCTGCAGTTCAAGAGTTTTCCCAGACTGTAGACACACAGATGCTTTCCCCCTTCTACACCAGCAGAAAGAATTCTGCTGGAGTTGGAGGTCAAAAAGTTGCTGCAGGCAAATGCAGCAGAAAGAGTTCCTCTTTCTCAGTGGGGAAAGGGCCTTTATTCAAGGTTCTTTCACACAAGCAAGAAAAATTGAAAGTAGCAACCCATTTTAGATCTTTGATTCCTGAACAAACACATGAAGAAGGACAAGTTCAAGATGGTCACACTGTCTACAGTGATCCCATCCCTGCAGCTGGGAGATTGGCTGGGAACTCTGGATCTGAAGGATGCATATTTTCACATCCCAGACAGGACCAGTCACAGAAAGTACCTAAGGTTCAGACTGCCCTCTGGTCACTATCAGTTTACAGCCCTTCCTTTTGGCCTCTCATCTGCCCCCAGGGTGTTCACAAAGTGCTTGGCCATGGTGGCAGCATATCTCAGGGGTGAGGGTTTTTCCTTATCTAGAAGACTGGCTAGTCATAGGAAAATCACATCAGCAAGTCAGAGACTCCCTCCTGTTAGTTCAGAGCATCTTGGATGCATTGGGATTTCTTATAATCATGCAAAAATTCCAGGTAGAACCAGTGCAGGTCCTGGAGTTCATAGGAGCGCAGCTGGATATCCTCAAGAGCAAGGCTTTTCTGCCTCAGGAAAGAATGGAAAGCCTTCTGGATCTGGCACACTCCTTTGTCCTGGGTCAACCCAGGCCAGAAAGGCACTTCCTTCAACTTCTAGGGCACATTGCATCCACCACAGTTATGGTACCAGGGGTCATATTTCAAGTGAGGGACATTCAGTACCACTTAAGGACCCATTGGTTCTAGAAACGGCACCCTCTGTCAAGGCAGTACCTGTGACAAAACCTCTGCTATAAGCCTTGGACTGGTGGAAGGAATGGGGCAGCCTCATGGAGGGGATGTCTTTTCAGCAACAGCCTGCGATGGTTGTCTTAAGAACAGATGCCTCACTTTTGGGATGCAGAGCCTACCTGGACAACTCAACAGTAAGTAGAGTGTGGTCTCTTTGAGAGTCCAGGGAGCATATAAACCTCCTGGAACTAAAGACATTCTTTCTCGCCCTCTAGTCATTTGCTCCCCAAATAAAGGCCAGTTAGTCCAAGTCAGGGCAGACATGTATTACATCAACAAACAGGGAGGGAAAAGATCCTCAAAGCTGTGCATAGAAGTTATGAAGCTCTGGAGTCTGGCTTACTCACTGGATGTGCAATTGTCAGCAATTCACCTTCCAGGGAAGGACAGTGTCCTGGCAGATTCCCCCAGCAGGATAAACCAGGATCATCACAAATGGTTTCTAAACAAACAGGTGTTAGCCACAATCTTCCCCAAATGGGCACACCAAAGACAGTTCCCAGCTCTCTCTCTTTAGTAGCCGGCCTCCCGCAGTGAGCACAGTCTCCATGTACACCCTACTCCTGGACTGGTCAGAGAGGTTTCTATATGCCTTTCTTTCATTTCCTCTACTGCTTTGAGTCCTCCTGAAGTGGAGGAGCCATCCTGCAACCATGATACTGGTACCCCCCCAACTGGGCCAGGCAACCATGGTACTCCCTGCTCCTGGCTCTGTCCACCAAACAGCCAATTTGCCTCACCCTGAGACACAACCTAATGACCATGTCCCATGGCAGAGTAACCTTTCTGGCTCTCAAGTCTGCATCTCAGGGCCTGGTTTTTGAGGAATTAGAATATTCTGATTTTCACTTTTCAGAAGAGATCCTCAAGGTCTCTAGGAAGCCTACTACTAGAAAGACATATGCTTCCAAATGGAAACAGTTTTCTCTGTGGTGTGCTTCTAAGCAGCTCAACCCCCTATAGGCAGATCTGTCCATACTTTTAGACTATTTGGTACACCTACAAGCTTTAAGTCTCAAACTGACTACACTAAAGGTTCTCTTGATGGCTATTTCTGCCTATGTGTCAGCAGGCAAGCAGAAAATGGTGGCCTCTCACCCCATTTTTCATGAGGTTCTTTAAGGGCTTGCTGCATCTATATCCCCTGTTAAGGAGCCAGACCCTCCCTGAGATTTGAACCTCTGCATAGCCAAGCTCATGGAATCTCCATTTGAGCCTATGGCCGCTGAAGATTTGAAGGGCAACATGATGTCCCAACAACTACATTGCGAAGGGACCCAACAGCGACGGCTTTATGTCGACC
This sequence comes from Neoceratodus forsteri, assembly GCA_016271365.2. Classification (NCBI taxonomy): domain Eukaryota; kingdom Metazoa; phylum Chordata; order Ceratodontiformes; family Ceratodontidae; genus Neoceratodus; species Neoceratodus forsteri. Next base: position 1,381,798,519 of record CM057456.1, on the reverse strand, counting down.
GTACTTTGCAGTTGCCATAAAGCCGTCAGGGGGGCTTTGCCTCAGAACTCCCCATGTGGGCGGCTCTACCCCCCGCACCCCCCATTCTAAATGATTCCAACTCCAAGTCAGAGTTGATATGAGTAGGGAGTGCAGGACAGGTGACAGTGTTGCTGAGTTCCTGGTAGACTTCTACAGCAACATGTCGATGCTGTCGGCATCGACGTATGTCACTGTAAAAGTGTTGCTGTGCTGGGGGCATACTGATTTGAAGTACGTCACCTGAAAGTCAGTCTTCCTAGTGGCCATAACTTTGGCCAGAATTGTGTGCGAGCTGCAAGCTCTCTGCACTGACTCTAAATTATATCATATTTCACCGAGACAAGGTTGTCCTTAGGACTAACAGGAAATTCCTTCCCAAGGTGTTCATTTAAATCAGTACATCGCTCTCCCAGTGTTCTTCACAGAAGGGTCAAGTTCTGGTGAGCAGAAGCTGCACAGTCTGGATGTTAAGAGGTCACTTAGACACTGTCTGGATTGTACTAAGGACCTTAGATCCTCTCACTCACAGCTGTTCCTCAGATAAGGTGAAGTGGGAAAGGGCAGGCCAGCTTCTAAAAGGACCATTGTCCACTGGATTGTTTCTTGCATCCGGTTCTGCTACTCTAAAGCTGTCAAACAGCCACCTCTAGGCCTCAGGGCACACTCCACTTGTGGCACTGCAGCCTCTATGGTGGCTGCAAGGGATGTCCTCTTGCTGGAAATCTGCAAAGCAGTTACCTGAAAAATTGTACATACCTTTACAAAGCACTGTTGCTTGGCTATACAATCCAGGAGAGATGCCAGGTTTGGCGCTGTTCTGCAGAACCTTTTCCCCAGATGGAATCTGTACCCAGTCTCCCAAGACACTGCTTTGAAGTCTGCAATTGTAAGCATAGTGAGGGATTCCTGGGGTGTGAAGAAAAAATTACTTATATTAATATTGCTTCTTCCAGGGGATCCCTAATGATGCTGAAACCTCTCACCCTGCCTCCTCTTCTAGAACCTGGAAAACGTTCTACAACAATCAGTTTTTCTCTAATGTTTAATTGCTTGAGCACTACTTGTTGTTCATTCACAATCACTACTTTTAGGTGGCTTTGTTTTAGTCTGCCATAGCTTGGCCTGCATTGCTAACTCATTTTATTGCTTTTTTGGGTTCTTTGTTTTTTGGTATAGTTTAGGATAAGTTAGCAAAGTTTGGGACTAGTATTCAATTGACTTTGAAAGGATCTAACATTAGGCTTTTGAACACAGTACCACCTTGGGGCAGAGGTCTGAATGATATTCTAAGTTCCATAATTTACATATATTCCACATTCTCCAGGGCAGTTCAACCTGTCTGGCTAACTGCAATAGTAAGAATAGTGAGTGATCCCCTAGAAGAAACAATATTACTATGGTAAGTAATTTTTATGTTTCCTTGCGCTTGCGTAAGAAATGTTTTGTTGCAAAGAACAGCATTTCAGAGGTGTGTCCTGAGTAGCCCAATGCACGGCAAGCTACACTGGGCATGTTCCTGAGAGACCACTGACCACACAAGTGGAGTATGATGGTGGTCTCAGTTTCATGTATGGAAACTTTGTGTACTTGAAAGGACTGAAGTAGGGTTGTGTGGAAAAAAAAACTTCCGCAGGTGGAATTTAAGCAGACATCTGACTTCCGCTTCCGTGAATGTTCAGAATCAATTTCTGAACTTTCGTGGAAATTTGGTCTGCTATGTACCCCACTTTTGCGAGGTGATTAGGTGGATTGTGCCCCCCCCCCAATTGTTGCCCATTGCCTGGTCGACTAAAATAAGGAAATAAATCTCTGATGGCTAGCGGTCTCTTCCCCAACCTGATCACCTGCCCTGAAATATTTTAAAAAACATCAAACCCTGGTGGCTAGTGGTTCCTCCCCCCAGCTGGCCACCCGCCAGCATCCCTCCAAGTATTATTAGTCAGTTAGCCCCCTGCCACCATCCTCTTTTCTCGTATATTAAAATATATTTTTCCCTGGTGGTCTAGTGGTACTGTAGTTAGTGAATTTACCTCACTCCCAATCCCCAGTATTTTATTTTGTAATCATATTTCCTGGTGGTCTAGTGATCCCCCTGCACCCATCCCCACCCCAATTGGTAGTGTCCCACCCTGCTCCCCCATCCCAAAATGGAGTGGGCCACCGGCACAGCCCTCCACTCTCTTCCATGGTCGGCAGCTCACTGAGATTTTAATGAATGAGTGTGTGTGCGTACCAGCACATGCTCACTCACTGAAATCTCAGTGGACTGCCAGCCATGGAGAAGAGTGGAGGACTGTGCCCCACATTAAGCTTGGAGGGGCTAGACACCTCTTCTGGGCATTGGCACATGACAAAAGACCATCCTCCAGACACAGGTTCTGTGGAGCTCAACCGCTGGGGCAGGAGAGTTTTCACTTTGGCGTGTCTCTTATTGTCCATTGCTGCTCATCAGGCACACATGGTGGCCAATAAGAGGTGCCAATGGGTCACGTTGGGGGAAATCCTAGCAGCCTTGCCTAATTGAAAGGCAACCAGGAGAGCCACTGCCATTTCCCTTTAGAGTCTTGGAGCTTGCAAGACTCCAGGCACTGGCATCTTATGACACCAATGTGGTAGCTTCCAGGTTTATGGGATCTGCAGTCTGCATTAGGTGGATGGCATATCTTTGCATTTCCTGGTTGTCACCATTGGCCTGGTGTAGGATGACTGCCTCACCATTTGGGGGGGCCCAGTTTTTCTCCTGAAGAGCCAGGCGGGAAATATCGAGGCACCCTCCCTCTCCTGCAGGTCAGGAGACCAGTCCTGGCTCTGAACAGTAGCAGGTCTGGCCAAACCCATGATTGGCCTGCTCCCTTTGTTAGTCCCCCATGAGAGACTGAAGGCTGTCTAGCATTCAGGGAGGTACTGGTACCACTTTGTGGGCTTGGTACTTGCCCACCAGTGATGAATGGTGAAGACTGATACAGTTAAGATATGAAAATTATGTACCTACTGTAATTCATTATCTTACTGTATATCTTCACATTCATCACTGCTTCCCACTCAGCATCCTCTCTTGGGCCTCATCTTCTGGGCTGTGCCTCCTCCCTGCTTGCCTTCCCCCCCAGTTGAGGCCAATTGTGGGTGAAGTCCCACTGGTACCTCTGGGCTCCCTGCCACTTCTTTGAAGCACCAGGGTCCCACTCTAGGGGGGGGAGGACAGGCAGGAGCTCTTGCCCTTTTTATCCTTGGCTCCCTGGGCCCCTCTTCCTGGTAGGTGAGATCTTCAGGCCTCCTGTCTGTGAGGTCTGCCTCAGGCTACCCTTGTGGGTCCCACCTTCTTCTGAACCTCTCTGCTGAGATTAGGGTGCTGGAGACACTCTCTGTTTTTTTTTTTCTTCTTCTCCAAATTGCAAGAGATCCTCTCCTGGGTCCCTTGTTCACTCAAAGTCCCTTCAGACTTCAAGGCTCAGGAACCTCCTTGAGGTCTCCTTTTCCTTTTAACTTCACCTCCTTGGTGGTGCTAAATATAGGGTTTTACTCTCTTACACCTCAGGACTTTCCCCTTGGGTGCCGAGGTGCACTACGATGGGAAGATAGGTTTTCTTCTGTCTTCTGGCTTAGGAGAAGGGGAATATGGAGCATCTATTATCAAATGTTCCTTCCCTAGTGGACCTGGGGTTTAGCTTGACTTATTAAGCATTCCTCCTGTCAGATCCCTCTTGCTGGTGGGGGTTTAGATTTCCTGCTCCTCTTTGAAAAGACCTGTTCTCTGGACTATCATCTTGTCTCAGGCTCCCCCCCCCCAAAAAAAAATGCGGGACATTTTCCACCTTAACAAGAGGATGTAGACAGCAGAGATTTAGTCTCCCTTGGTCCACATGAACTTCTGGAATGAGGGGACATGCAGTCTCATCCTCCCACCTCTTCACCTTCTCCTCTTCTTTCTTCTTTTTCTTCTTCTTCTTCTCTCCTTCTTAGCCTGCCCAGAGGTTGGGGCCCTCCTCCAAGAACAAACTAGGCTTCAACCTCTTTTTCTTATCTGGTCGGCATATTCCTTTTTCAATTTTTATCCTTTCCTTTTGCTGTCCCTTGGGCTCTCTAGTCTCTCCCTCTACCCTTCTTTTTCTCTATGCCTGTTTCCTCTCCAGTGAGCAGAACTGAGGTAGTGGAGAAGACGATGGTTACTGGCCAACCTGCGAGCACCACGCAATGCATCTACCTCAAGGGCGGTGCCATCCCTGACATCACCCTGGTATACTGTGTACAGGGCAACTGTGATTGAGCGCTTACAAAAAGGGTGACTCAGTCATGACGCCTGAGTACAGGGCTCCCTGGCAGGGTAGCGAGCAGATACCGGGGTAGGCGAGGTAGGGTGAAGGGATGTAAATGCATATACACACATGGGGAGGGAGGAAGGGAAGGGGAGGGAAGGTATGTGGGATGGTGTGTGGTGAGCAGCTGCTGAGCTGGACCACTTGTGTGGTGGGGTAGATGATCACTTGGGAGGTGCAGGCTGCAGGGTTCAGGTCCGGTGTGGCACATTTTTGTTTTTGCCAGTGGGCAACTTGCTTATTTTGCAAGGTTTTTCACCCCCCTGGAGTTGAGAATCCATTAATGGGGGAGGTGGGGGGTTGCAGCCCCCTGTATTAAATAAAAACCTGTAGGTCTCGGGCACCCTCTTTATCCTATCTGCGAGTGTGCATCACCGAAATTCATTTTCAGTGATGTACACTCGTCGTAACGGCGATTGCTATTCCTCAATTGCCATTATGACATGGAACCTGTCACCCCTCCTCCTAGGAGAAAAGCTTTTTAAGCTGAAAAGCCTCCCACAGGGTTCTAGCGTCTCCTGCATAGTATCCACCAGTAATGAATGGTGAAGATATACAGTAAGATCAAGAATTACAGTAGGTAAATAATTTTCCTTTTTGAGTTGTCGAAGGTACATGAACCAGGCTTCACATTAAATGTTGGGGTAAATTTTCTTGTTAAAGACACTGAACAGAAAAGTTTTTGCAGAAATACTGTAAAGCCTCTTTTTTAAAGGACAAAAAATGCGAGTGGTGTAATTAACTAAAAGTATCACAGCCCTCCTCCATCTCCTTGGCAGGCTAATGGCACCACACTGAATGGGTAAGGCACCGACTGAAATAGTTTGCAGTCCATTGTCCCCCAGTTAACAAAAAAGCAGCAGGTAACCCTGACAAATGGAGTATTCAGTGGGGAAAGGCATATATACTGTATGTACTGTATAATAGCAACACACATTTATAAAAATACTAGCTGGGTACATCATGGAATTATAAATCCGCACACTGCAGTTATTGTTTTTTCAACCTAGGGCACAGTTGCATTGATTGTGCAAACTGTTAACTGCTTGGATTTCAGCGAGGTTCTCCTTTCTTCCGGGACAGACTGGCTATACATAACAAACACATATTTGTGGGAGGGGGCTCACCATTCGTACTGCACCTCTCTCAGAACAGTTAGTGCCCAAGAGTAAGAAAAACATCAGCACTCCTAATGTGTCCCGCTGGCCCTTAAGCCCTCCTTTTCACAGCCATTAGAATCAGAAGGCACAGTTCACAAGATCAAGAACAACCATCTGTGAATGGAGTAATGTTTATAATTAAAGCTAGAAAAAACTGGAAGTCTTTGAGTTGTCTAAGGTATGATATGAACCGGGTATCACATTAAATGTTGGGGGTGAATTTTCTTGATAAAAATACTGAGCAGAAAGATTTGTACAGAAATAAAGTCTCTTTTTTTTAAATGACAAAAAAATGTGAGTGGCATAATTAGTGTCACATTTATAGTCATTTTTACATGGATGCTTTCATCTTTGTGACATTGTCCTTTCAGGATTTATCATGCAGAACTCTACAGCAATCAGTAATCTCTTAACTGACCAAACTTCATTTTTCCTGTCCTTGTATAATATATCTGGTTACTGGATATTTTACACACTGCCAAGAAATGAAAATTACGTACCTACCGTAATTCTTGATCTTCTTGGACGAGTCTCCACCACTCATTCACACTATTGGGATCTGCGCCGGAGGCACCAGGACCCATCGGGAGCAAACTTTTTGCTGGGGAGTCGACGGCAGAGATGGCGTGGCGAGGCATGTGAGCCTCAGCTCGTGACAGTAATGACTATCTCGGCGCCGACTCTCAACCGCCTCACTTTTTTTTACCAAGGAGGTGCAGCGTAATCCAACCTAGAAGGGTAGCCTAACCTAAAAACCGGACATAAAATAGTCCGGACGACCCGTGTAAGAAGGGTCAATAAAGAAGTCTTCAAGGCCTAAGGATTTGAGGGAGTGAAGACCAACAAGAGAGGTGAGCTCGGGGGACGGAGGGTGGGCGTGTGAATGAGTGGTGGAGACTCGTCCAAGAAGATCAAGAATTACGGTAGGTACGTAATTTTCATATCTTCCTGGACATAAGTCTCCACCACTCATTCACACTACTGGGAGAGTACCGAGCTAATAATCCCCCGAGAGGGCGGCAGGAAAAACCCAAGACCTCACGTTTATTAAGACAGAAGTCCATTAAGGATGGCTTTGCCAAAGGAAGAATGTCGTCTGGCATGGACATTGAGTGCATAATGCTTAATGAAAGTATGCACTGAGCTCCAGGTGGCTGCATTGCAAAATGTCTGCAATGGGCCGCTAAGTTTCCGGCTAGGGAAGCAGCACCGCTCTAGTAGAGTGAGCGGAAACTCTACCCTCCAATTTAACCCTCACCATGGAATAGCAGTGACGAAGGCACGCCACTAGCCATGCTGAGATACATCTAATAGCGACAGGTTGACCCAGCCGGGCCTCACTGAAGGAAACTAACAGTTGCTGGGCTTTACGAAAATCCTCAGTTCTATCTAAGTAGAAACACAAGGCCCTCTTAACATCCAGAGAATGAAGAGAGAGTTCCCCTTCATTTTGGAAGTCCACAAAATAAGAGGGAAGGAACAAAGGTTGGTTAAGATGAAATTCTGACACAACCTTAGGAAGAAATTTAGGATGAGTACGAAGGACTACTTTGTCCTTATGGAACACAGTATACGGAGGGTCTGTGACCAGGGCATGTATCTCAGAGACCCTACGGGCTGAGGTAATGGCCACTAGGAAAGCAGTCTTCCAGGAGGGAAACTTTAGCTCACAGGTAGCTAGAGGCTCAAAAGGTTTCTGAGTGAGCATGTCTAGCACAAGATTAATGTCCCAGGCTGCAACAGGACGTCTTGTAGGGGGTCTGGTGTGCAGAATGCCCTTAAGAAATCTCTTAACCATAGGTAACTGAGCCAGTGAAAGAGAAAAAACTTGCTTATGATACGCTGAGATGGCACTAAGGTGAACCTTAACTGTAGAGTACTGGAGACCTGAATTTGAGAGGTCCAAAAGGTACTCTAAGACTTTATCTGGAGGGCAGGAAAAGGGATTCAAAGAGGACTTTGCACACCAGAGGGAAAAACGCTTCCACTTAGCCGTGTAAGTTTTCCGAGTGGCCGGCTTCTGCGCAGCCAGAAGGACATCAGAAACTCTTCGAGAGACATTGAACCAATTTACTTCTACCTCTTCAGGAGCCAAGCGTGAAGGTGAAGAGATGTCAGATTGGGATTTAAAAGGTTCATCTGCAGGGGAAGTGGTTTCAGAGGAACTGCCAACATACTGTTGAGAAGTGGAAACCACAGTTGTCGAGGCCAAAAGGGAGCAATGAGAATCATCTTGTCTCCCTGAGACTCGAACTTGAGGAGTACCCTCTGAATTAGAGGAAGAGGCGAAAAGGCGTAAAGAAAGCGTTTTGTCCACCGCAGCCTGAAAGCATCCTGACAAAAAATGCCAGGCCCTGGATTTCTGGAGCAGAAGAGAGGCAGTTTTGCGTTGAGTGGGGATGCAAAAAGGTCCAGGTCCAGAGTTCCCCACTCTTTGAATAGTGACTGAACTATGGTTGAGTCGAGAGACCACTCGTGAAGATCTATCTCTGTTCTGCTGAGACGGTCTGCCAAGTCGTTCTGTACACCTGGCAGTTAGATTGCTTGATTTAGAGCCTTGTGCTCCAAGCACCATTCCCAGACCCTCATCGCTTCTCTGCATAAGGGGTAAGAATGAGCACCGCCCTGCTTGTTGATGTAATACATCACTGCTTTGTTGTCCATTTGGAGGAGAATATTCTTGTGATGGAGAATGTCCTTCAAAGCTCGGACCGCATAAAGGGCGTCTCATTTCTAGGACATTTATGTGAAGCTGGGACTGAGTTGAGTCCACACACCCTGAGTGTGGAGAGCCTGACAGTGAGCTCCCACCCCATTAGTGAGGCATCTGTGGTAATGGAGATCTGATGGTCCAGAGGGGCAAAAGGGTATCCCTGCTGGAGATTGTCCTCTTGAGACCACCAGGTGAGAGACCTCCGTAGGGGTTCTGTCACCTTGATGAGATAGGACTGCGGGTGAGTGGTTGGAGACCACTGAGTACTGAGCATCCACTGGGTGGTTCTCATGTGCAGACGGGCCAGAGGTACAGTGAACACTGAGGATGCCATGAGGCCCAGCATCCGTTGCATCGAGAGCACTGTAACTGACCTGTTCTCTCCGATGTAACGGGCCATCTGAAGGATATTGTTCCTTCTGTCCTCTGGGAGAAAAGCCTTCGCACAGGATGTGTCCAGAAGGGTCCCTATGAAAAGGAGCCTCTGGGAGGACTGCAGCTGTGATTTCTTGAGGTTCAGCAGGACTCCCATGGACGTAAGGAGGTGAGAGGCCATCTCTATGGCATCCAGAGTTCCTTGCCTGGAAGGACTTGCCAGAAGCCAATCGTCCAGATAAGGGAACACCTGTATTCTGAGTTTTCTGAGGTGCGCTGCAAGAACTGCACAACACTTTGTAAAAACTCACGGCGCCGAGGATAGCCCAAAAGGCAGGACTCTGAACTGATAATGTTGTCCCAGAGCCACAAACCTCAGGAATTTGTGATGCCTCGGGTGAATGGGAATGTGCTGGTAAGCATCCTGCATGTCTAAGGAAGCTAACCAGTCATGCTGATGAAGCAAGGGTAACAGGGTTCCTAGAGAAATCATTTTGAATTTCTCCTTGGGGAGGAATTTGTTTAGCTTTCTGATATCTAGAATAGGGCGCATTTGCCCAGACTTCTTTGGAACCAGAAAATAATGAGAGTAGAACCCCGTGTTTCGTTGATGCAGCGGTACAAGTTCTACTGCCCTGTTGTTTAGAAGACCCTGAATCTCGGCGGTGAGAAGGTCTGACTGAAGGGCAGACAGCCTGGGCTGTCATTTGGGAGGACAATCCGGAGGGGTTTCCACAAAATTGAGTGAGTACCCCTCGCGGATTATCCGAAGGACCCATTTGTCTGAGGTTATGGACTTCCACTGGCTGTAGAAGTGCATCAGCCGTCCTCCCCACCAGAGAGGAAAAGTCCACCTTGGGCAGTTGAGGTGGGACTTGGGCCAGCAATTCATAAGGTGGCGCTGGGCGCTTTGGGCCCTTGCGCTTTCTGCTGCGCCTTCTTCTGAGGTTGGGCAGGTTGGTTCTTATGGAAATTTCCTCTGCCTCTGCCTCGAAAGGACTGACGGTTATGAAATTGACGTTTACTGGCATGCCCTCGAGAGGGGGCAGGAGGGGGTCTAGCCAACTTAATGGCTGACCTAGTCTTTTGTGTAGCTTCTAGAGCTTGCTCGACCTGAGGACCAAAAAGATATGCACCATCAAAGGGCAATGCCATTACTTGCTGTTGCGCATCATTGGTGAAGCCTGAAGTGGCGCAGCCAGGAATGGCGGCGGGTGCAAATACCAGCAGCTGCTGAATGGGAAGCGGAGTCGAAAGCGTCCATGGCTGCTTTAACCTGTTGGTTGTTAGATTCAATACCCCTGGTAATGGTTTGGAGAAGCTCTGGTTTTGAATCCGACTCCAGAAGAGCTTCAACCATTTGCTTGAGAGAGTGCCACAGGATATACTCGTACTGAGAAAAATAGCCCTGGTAACTGGCAATACACATACTTAGGGTAGAAGCAGCAAAGACTCTCTTACCTAAGGTGTCTATCTTATGAGATTCCTTGTTAATAGGTCGAGCTGTAGTGGTTTGAGGAAGGACGACCTCATCATTCTCTGCCAGGACTACAATAGGATCCGAAAAGGCTTGGGATGCCAAAATGGGACGATCCTTGGGGGCTGAATATTTTCTATCTATGGATTTAGCCACCGATGAAGAAATAGCAGGATTATTCCATACCATTTGAGACAGCGTCTCGAAGGAAGGCTGAATCGGAGGAGTCAAATCCGTAGGGATCTCCAGGCGTGAAGGTATTGGAGTCTTAGCAATTTCCCAGGATCGATGTCTGTAGAATGGAAAGAAAGTGTGGAAATCATATTCTTCAGCAGAGACTTAAATGACAGGTCCTCTACCACAGGCTCTGCAGCAGTAAAAGATCCTGCTTCATCCACCTCATCGCCTAGCCGAAGGTCTGAGTCAGGCTCAACGTCATCTCCTGACAGTCCAGGAGGGACTGTATAGACAGGAAAGGGATGAAAGCCAGAAGAGGAAGGAGGAAAAGAGACAAAAGGAAAGTTCGAGGCCCGGCGCCGAGAGCGACGACGGAGACAGGCGGTGCAGTTTGCGAGAAGCCATGTGATGCTGCAGGCAGACGCCGTGACGCACGATGCTGCAGGTGATGCCGGTTAACGGGTGACGTCAAGGCGGCTCCGTGAGGCCACATGGTGCCAAAGGCACTCCCAGGGACCGAAAAACAGGTTTTGAAGGAAAAAGAGCAGGAGATAAGGGCATCGGTGTGGCCCCCTGCGCCAAAGCCACGTGAGGGGTGGACACCTAAGCACAGAGTCGACGGCACCAAGAAGGTGCCGCTGTTAACCAGGAAAAGTCCAATCCGCCCCTACCTTGTCACCCAGAGGCCCAAGGCTCACGAATGACCGAGCCAGGTAGCCGAACCAACCTCCGAGCCCATTGCTCCATAAGAGCGGCCCACTGATGAAACTGCTCATCTGAAGACCTACCTGTGGGCGGGGTAGGACTCCGATGTCAAAGACGTCGGCTACCAGAAGCCACTGCCGGCGACTCCAAAGGACTCCAAAGGAGGGGACCGGCAACTAGCCCCGATAACCGAACGTCTACTCGCAGACGTATCAGAGGGCGACCTCGAGTGATGCCTTCTCTTTTTAGACCTGCGGGCCGAAGAAGAGCTCGAGGCTGAACGGTGCCGAGAATGCGACTGTTTGGCTTTATGCTTCCGCGGGGACCGCCCATCCCCCCGGGCATTGGACTGACCGTCGTCAGACCCCCCTTCCGGAGAAGGCGGCAGACCAGACCCAGCCCGACTGACTGAACAGCTTTCATACGAAATCTCCCTACCATCACCTGACCTGACCTGCACATGGTCGACTCCGTCAGTGTAGGCTGAGACTTCTTTATCGCTTTTATTTGAAAATAAGAATAACTTAACCGATACTGTATCGAGATAATACTACAAAATAATAAAAACTGAAAACTATGCTGCTAGTTTGAAGTTTGACTCCCGACAGGCGAGCGACGTCGTCACTGAAGCGCACTAGACGGCGGGAAAAAAGGAACTGAGGCTTTTGGGGAGTCGACGCCGAGATAGTCATTGCCACGTGAGCTGGGGCTCGCGATGCCGTTCCTCGAGGCGCCATCTCTGGCGTCGACTCCCCAGCAAAAAGTTTGCTCCCGATGGGTCCTGGTGCCTCCGGCGCAGATCCCAATAGTGTGAATGAGTGGTGGAGACTTATGTCCAGGAAGATTAATAATTTTCATTCAGAAGGTGGTAATTACCCAGTTGTTTTAACTTGCCCATATATTCATACCACCACCCACAATACCACCGCACACCAAGATCCAACCTTTTCTGTTAGTCAATCTCTCCCAATCCAGCTACAGTCTGAAATACTGTGTCTGTTCAAAAGTAAAAGGAACAGTGCTTCAGTAGTATAGCAGGGGTGGCAGTAACAAACATAGATGGATGATTTTCTTTGTTACAGTCCCCCTAACAGAGAAGCCCTTTATTTTCAGTAAATAATGCATGAATGAATGAATCCCATCTTTTCCTATAGTGCCAATCAGGTTTACCATTTGAAAAGACGTGATTGATTCATTCATTCCTCCCTTGTCAATCTTCATCATTCATTACTGCTGGGAGTAAGCTGGAAGCATGCACCCACTAAGGGAGTTTGTTTTCTTTTTTTGGAGGGAGGAGTTGGCGTCGACGTCACTGCCCACAAAAGTGACACACAACATGGTGTGCGAGGGTTGGCCGTTAGGCGCTGTAGACTCCTCCTCCATACCAGTTCTGTTTCTCCCGCCGTCGAGGCTGCACCTGCTGCATGAGTGAGACAAAGTTTTATAGTATACCATTAGGCCTTTTCATTTTCGATGCCGTTTTGTCGACTCCTACATCCAGGTTGTTCATCCTGATGCCATTGAAGCCGGTAAGACCGTTTTATTTATTTATATTCTTATGTCGGCGGGATCTTTGCTGTTTTGTAAAATATTTTCGCATCATGTCCGATTTGGGGGCCAAGCATAAATCCAAGGCAGGCCGTGCCCCTATGCATCGGTGCCCCTGTGGCAGGCAATTCTCCATCACGGATCGACATGACATTTGCCTTCGGTGCCTGGGACCCAACCATGATATGGATCACTGTGATGCTTGTTTTTCCATGGACCACGGTGTACTGAAAATCCACGTGTTCAAGATCGGCAGGGCTCCGCTGACTTTTGGAGGATGACTTTGGCCGCAGGCCTCCCAGGCCAGATCTCTCAATCCTTCATCCGGGTCCCCTCTCAGGTCTAAACAGCCCGGAGAGGAGGAGACCTCCTCCCCTTCCAGCCTTGCTGAGGAGGAGGTCTCTTCTTCTGTGCTAGAGGAGCAGTGCGATTCCTCCCAGGGTTGCATTGCTGCTGCTGTCCCGGCAGTCACCTCCACCAAGGTGCAGGCACCCCCAATGTCGTGGTTCCCAGTTGCAGGACCTGGCACTGGTGGACCCTTGATGCCACTGAGTGGTGATGCTCTGTGTTCTGGCACCATCTGTGGTGCCGGGGGGCTCAGGCAGCACCATTGGCAGTGCCACTTTGGGTTCCAGCGCCATCTGTGGTGATGGGGACTCAGACAGCACCACTGGCGGTGCTGCTTTGGGTTCTGGTGATATCCATGGTGCCAGGGACTTGGACAGCACCTTTGGCAGTGCCACTTTGGGTTCTGATGCCATCTGCGGGGCTGGAACTCGAGCAGCGCCACTGGCGGTGCCGCTTTGGGTTCCAACATCATCCGCAGGGCCGGGGTCTTGGGCGGTGCCATTGGTGATGTCGCGGCCTACGTCAGCGATATTCCCGGTGCTGTCATTGGAGATGTTTCGGGGATTGCCTCTCTGGAGGTTACTCTGCTCGACTCATCCTTTCATGAGCTGTATACCAAACAGAGAGGAAGTCTCTGCTATGAAGATAGTTTTCTTTGTTTATAGGATAAAACAAATATTTTGTGGTGGTGGGAAGTGGGTGGAGCGTGCCAGAGGAGGTTGAGAGGAGGAGGGGTATTCTACAAAGATATATTATGAAAGACTGAAACTCGATATCCTGAGTTTCAGTAGCCTGACACTGACTGCCTGATAGTCGATATCCTGAAAGCCTGAGGCAGAGTTTTTTTACATGTTTTGGGGGTCTTTGCCCCTGCTCTCCCATACTACAGAGAACAAACTCTGCTGCAGGCATTACTGACTGCCGGGATATCGGGTTTTGGACTATTGGTGTCAGGTAGGGTTCCTAAATCTAGGGATTCCGACAGTCGATCTTTCATACTACTCCCTTCTACAAATTATTGATGCTAAATTGGGTAGCAGAGTTGCATTTTAGATATCAGTGAACATTGCTCATTCTCTCATGGCGTGCAGAATAAATGAGAATGATCACAATTCTTTTTATTTCTTTTAAATTATTGCTGCTGAATACCTAACTGGTGAATTGGGGGCAGATGCTTGTTCATGAACAAAGAGCTGGAGGGTGGGGATGGGCAGTGTGAGCACTGCAGCTCATGTTCTTCACAACTTTTCTTTTGCTGTGACCTCACAAATGAACATTCGCACGTGGCAGAGCTAATGCAGGTAAATTTAAGATGAATTAAACATTACATTTCTTGAGGACTCCGGTCAAAATATTGCACTACTGGGAAACACTTGTCAGCTAACAACCCTCCTCCCCAGCTCTGACGGGACTAGAAAAGTAAAATGCAAAACTTGTTTCTCATTCTTAACTTTTTAACTTGCTGCCTGGTCATAAAGTTATGATCACTTTTGACAGGAGTAATACTGTATACTAAAACAAATGATGATTAAACTTCATGTTTATTTTGTTTTTTTTTATTAAAATATTGTAATATTAGGAACAAGGTGAAAATAGATGCCATGACATCCAACTACATATAAAGGAGCCATTCCAATGATATCCACTGCCATGATTCCAATTCTTTCTCTTTCAATCACCATCAGTGAGATAGGTATGTCTGTAAAGCATAGTGATATTTCTCATTCATTCTGCATGCAATGAGAAGAAAATGAGCCATGTTCACCAAATCCAATATCTAAAATGCAGCTGAGAAGGTTCCTTTATATGTAGCTGGGTGAGATAGCATCTAGTGACATCTTGTTCCCAATATTACTATATTTTTATCAAAAAATAAAACAAACAAGTTTAATTCATCATTTCAAACAACATGAAGTCTTGCTGTATTCTGACATTATGCAGTTAGCCCCAGCACTTGAACTGCCCTGGAGAGGAAAGAGTTAACTCTATGCATGAGCATAGAACATTGAGCTCTAGCTTGGTTTTCAAACCTCTGTCTCTGGTACTTACCAGTGTAACCGTCAGATTCTTTACTCTGCCTAACAGTGGAGTCACTCTGGAGATTCCTCTGTTGTCGGTTCGGTAAAGTTTAAAAATAGCGTCAGTTTAAACCAATTTGTTTGTTATTTTTCGGATTTCCAGCCTCTGTCTATGGTACAGGTAGTGTGGTAGATAAGTGGTGACTTGTTATTCTTGTCTTTTTGTGGAAATTGTGTTTTTGTCTCAGTTTCTCATTGGTCGGTCCTGTTAGGAACCGACTTCTTTGTTTATTTTCTAAATTTTCTGGGATTAGTGTGGTGTTCCGGTGCGATCGGTTTCAAAAGAACTAGACTTTTTCTTGTTCTTTTACAGAACCCGTTACACGGTTCATAGCCGATCAGCTTGAAAGCTTTAATGGTAATTTTGTTATGTTGGCCATGTCTGAGAAACCCAAGAAAAAAACGGTCCCACTGGGTTTCAACACTGTACTGAGTGTGGGGAGGCCTTTGCCAAGGGCGACCCCCACCTCATCTGTGTTTATTTTCTGGGGTTTGACCACCTCAAAACAGGTTGCCAGATTTGCAAAAACTTCCCTAAAGCCACTCTTGAAAAAGGGTTGAGTAGGCTGAAGGAAAGGGAGGCTGAGAAGTCTGTTCAGTTGCGGCCGAACCTGAGAAGGTGCCTACTGACCTAGGCGATACCTCCTTGGGCAAAAGGAGATCTGACTCTGAGGGGTCAGTTCCATCGAAAAGGAAGCGTAAGTCTGCCAGCTCACATCCAACACCGTGATCTCCAACTGCTGATGAAATAGCCAAAATGATTAGTATAGTCCAATCGCTTCATCCACTTCCGTCCGAACCGGTACCGCTGGTTAGGCGGTCAGTTCAGTCGGATCCGACTCCTTCGGATTATGATTCAGATGCTTTCTATGAGGAGTGGGAGGGAGAAGAATATCCCGATGATGAGGATGAAGGCATTGAATATGAAGTTCTGGATGTTCCCACTGAACCGGACATCTCCCCAGACAGACCTTCCAATATCTCTCCTCCCAGGCTCTCTGAGTCCCCTTCACACTTCTTGTTTTACACAAAGGTGGCTGAAACCCTCCAGCTCCCTACGGTTGAAGCTGCTGAGGAGGAGGAAGAGCCTGATTTTGTAGAAATGATGGACATCCCAGAGTCCATAAGGTTGTCTATCCCTCTCCACAAGTCTTTGGGAAAACAGACACAAAAAATTTTACTGACTCCTAACTCACTACCTCCTGTGGATAAAATAATGGACAGGAGGTATATGTTGTCAGGCTCAGGCACGGAGTTCTTATACACTCATTGCAGCCATGTTGGGGTTGTGCAGGCTGCAGCCTGTGACAGAGCTAACATACCTTTGGCTTTACACCCCCCCGGACAAGGACTCCTGGAAAGGTGATGCCATGGCTAAGAAACAACACTTGGCATCTACTTTGGGACTCAGTTAGGCAAATTATATGGCCTACACAGCCAGGTACCAGAAAATCCAGGTGGGATATGGTTCTGGAACTAGCTAAACAGACCTCCTCCCCAGCTAGCCAAAGAGCTGGAGGAGGTGGCTGCTGATGGAATTGAGGCATCCAAAGTGCAATTTCATGCTGCTGTGGACTCCAACGATGTGGCATCAAGAGTCATGGCTACATCTGTGTCTCTCAGGAGACATGCTTGGCTCAGATGTACTAGTCTTTCGCAGGATACCTAGGCCAAGGAGATGGGTTTCCCTGTTGTAGGTAGCTCTCTGTTTGGGGAGCAGACAGAGGCTTAAATGGAAAAAATGTATGAATACAGGACCACCTACAGGAGTGCACAAGCCAAGGAAAAGCAAGCCACTCCTCAGAAGCAGCAGTCCAGGGGCAGGGGCAAGCCTTTTCGAAGACCTTTTTACCAAGCCCAGGCTTCCTCTTCCTTCCCTCAGAGGGGGTTCTTTCGAGGGAGAGGCAGGAGGGGGATGAGCAGGGCTGCATCCTCTTCCCAGTCCAAGGCTCCTACAAAGCAGACACCCTGATGTGTCAGCCCGGGTCAACTCCCCCATTCCAGTAGGAGGCAGGCTGGCTTACTACTTCCAGGCCTGGAAGTCTGTTACCTCAGACAGGTGGGTCCTGGAGGTAGTAAGGGATCGGCCCTCAGCTTCAAAAGATTTCCAAAGCTGAGGGCCAGGTCTTTTCCACCTTCATCCATCCCAGAGACCCTCACCTTGGAGGCAGAGGTCTCCTCTCTTCTGGCTTTCAGAGCTGTAGAGAAGGTTCCTACTCAGTACAGGGGAAAAGGTCTGTACTCCAGGTACTTCCTTAATCCAAAGAAACAGGGGAGTGGTGACCCATCCTAGATCTAAGGTATTTGAACAAACAAATCTCCAAACCAAAATTCAAGATGGTGACTCTGGGAATGATTCTTCCCTTTCTAAGGCCAGGGGATTGGCTAGCATCCCTGGACCGCAAGGATGCCTACTTCCATATTCCTATCGGGTGCTCCCACAGAAAGTACCTCAGGTTTGAGTTGCCTTCAGGCCACTATCAGTTCAAGGCCATGCCATTCGGCCTAACATCAGCTCCAAGGGTGTTTACAAAGTGCCTTGCAGTTGTAGTTGCCTGCCTCAGAAGGCAGGGCATTTCCATCTTCCCATATCTGGATGACTGGCTAATTATGGGTCAGTCGTCATAAGACAAGGTCAAGACAGCTCTGCAAACCAATCAGGACCTTCTTACTTCTCTGGGTTTTCTCCTCAATCTTTCAAAGTCTGTTCTCGAACCAGCACAACTCCTTACTTTCATAGGTGTAGAGTTGGATACTATCCAGGCAAAGGCCTTTCTTCCTCTCACAAGGGTAAAGGCCCTTACAGATCTTGTTTCCTCTTTTCGCCCTCTGGTCTCTCAGCCAGCAAGGCAGTTTCTGCAACTCCTGGGTCACATGGCAGTTTCCACCGCAGTGGTACTAGGAGCCAGATTTCAAATGATGGACATTCAGTTCCACCTAAGGTCATTTTGGTCTCAGAAAAGAGACTCTCTCACCAAACTGATTCCAGTGACTCAGACTCTGGTACAAGCTCTCCAGTGGTGGTTGGACCAGGACAACCTCAGACAAGGAGTTCCATTTCTCTCTCAAGTTCCCTCAGTAGTCCTAACTTCAGATGCTTCTCTCCTAGGTTGGGGAGCCCACCTGGGAGCCCTCACAGCTCAAAGGGTCTGATCTCCACAAGAGTCTCTCCTTCACATCAATCTCCTGGAACTCAGGGCAGTTTTTCTAGCCCTTCAGGTCTTCTCGGAATCAGTCAGGGGCAAGGTGGTCCAAGTCGGGACAGACAACACCACCACAATGTGGTATATCAACAAGCAGGGAGGCACTTGGTCCACGGCCTTGTGCACAGAGGCCATGAAGCTGTGGTCTCTAGCTTTTTCTTTTCAGGCTTCTCTGATAGCGGTTCGCCTTCCAGGGAAGGACAATGTATTAGCAAATGCTCTGAGCAGAATTTCTCAGAGGCATCACGAATGGTCCCTGGACCGTCTCATTCTTCAGGTCATCTTCTCCAGATGGGGCACTCCAGAGATAGATCTCTTTGCAGCCCCGGACAATCACCAACTTCCTCTGTTTTGTTGCAGACCTCCAGTCCTAGGGACTGTTCCTCTGGATACTCTCATTCTGGATTGAAAGGGCAAGTTTCTCTATGCCTTTCCTCCCTTCCCTCTGTTGTTCAGAGTCCTGATCAAAATCAGATCTCAACCCTGCACAGTGATACTGGTAACTCCAGACTGGGCCAGACAGCCTTGGTATCCTCTGCTACAGTCTCTGGCAGTATCACGTCCACTCTGTCTTCCCAAGAGGCACAATCTCCTAACCTCCTCCCAGGGCAGGATCTGGTACCCTAATCTCCAGTCTCTTAACCTCAAGGTCTGGCTCTTGAAGAGTTAGAATATGCAGGCCTGCATCTTTCTCGGGGAGTTTTGGATATTTTGTAGGTTTCCAGGAAACCCTCCACTAGGAAAACTTACAATTTCAAATGGAAAAGATTTAGCATTTGGTGTTCTCAGAACGGCATTGTGCCTGACTCTGCAGGCATTGCTACAGCCTTAGATTATCTGGTTCATCTTAATGGTCTAGGCCTTAGGCCTACAACTCTGAAGGTTCACCTAGCAGCTGTATCTTCATTCCTTTCAGCACAGAAGGACTCTTCCCTGGCATCCCATGCTGTTGTTAGTAAGTTTTTCAAAGGTTTGGTTCACATTAACCCTCCTTTTCGAGAGCCTATTCAGGCATGGGATCTTAAAATCTGCATTGCCCAGCTTATGCAGCCACCCTTTGATCCTCTGGCTTCGGCCGAGCTGAAGTACTTGACCTGGAAAACTGTGTTTCAGGTGGGTATTACATCTGCCAGATGGATTAGTGAATTACAAGCCCTGTCAATCGAACCTGACTTCATCCTTCCATAGGGATAAGGTGGTCCTAAGAACCAATATGAGGTTCTTACCCAAAGTGGTATCAGATTTTCATTTGAACCAGTCCAAGTCTCTTCATGTGTTTTTCACTGACCATTCTTCTTCAGGGGAAAGAAGATTACACAGTTTGGATGCTAAAAGGGCTCTTAGCTACTGCATAGAGGATACTAAGGCCCACAGAAATGACTGTCTCCAATTGTTTCTCACTTATGGTGCAGTGGGGAAAGGTAAGCCTGCTACTAAAAGGACTATTGCCAAGTGGATTGTCTCTTGTATACAATTCTGCTATGACAAATTCCCCTCTAGGCCAGAGAGCTCACTCGACTAGGGGTACAGCTGCTACTCTGGCTGCTGCCAGAGATATACAGTGGCGTGAAAAAGTATTTGCCCCTTTCCTGATTTTCTCTGTTATTGCATATTTGTCACACTGGATGTTTTCAGGTCTTTAGACAGAATGTAATATTAGATAAAGGGAACCTGAGTGAACAAATAACACTTGTTTTTTTTTTTTATTTCACTTATTTAATGAAAAAAAGTTAAACAACACCAATTGGCACTGTGTGAAAAGTAATTGCCCCTTACATAATTACTGGTTACACCACATTTAGCTGCAATGACTGCAACCAAACACTTCCTATAATTCAATATCAGTCTTTCACATCGCTGTGGAGGAATTTTAACCCAGTCTTCCTCGCAGAACTGCTTTAATTCAGTAACATTTGGTAGGTTTTCGAGCATGAACTGTTCGTTTCAGGTCCTGCTACAGCATCTCTATTGGGTTTAAGTCTGGACTTTGACTAGGCCACTCCAAAACTTCAATTTTACTTCTTTTTAGCCATTCTGATGTGGACTTGCTTTTGTGTTTTGGATCATTGTCTTGCTGCATGACCTAACTACCTTCAGCTTCAGCTGATGGAAGGATGACTGGACATTCTCTTTAAGAATTTTCTGGTACAGAGCAGAATTCATGGTTCCTTTAATTATGGCAAGTCATCCAGGTCCTTAGGCAGCAAGCATCCCACACCATCACACTACCACCACCATGTTTGACTTTGGTATGGTGTTCTTACTGTGGAATGCTGTGTTTGCTTCTGCATGAACATTATGGGATCCATGTTGTCCAAAAAGTTCCACTTTGGACTCATCTGTCCATAGAACATTTTCCCAAAAGGCTTGTGGATCATCCAGGTGCTTCTTGGCAAATGAGAGACGAGCATTTATGTTCTTCTTGGTTAGCAGTGGTTTCCGCCTTGCTACTCTCACATGAAGCCTATTTTTGCCCAGTCTCTTTCTGATTGTGGAGTCATGAACACTGACCTTAGCTGAGGCAAGAGAAGCCTGCAGTTCTTTGGATGTTGTTTTAGGATCCTTTGAGACTTCTTGGATGATTTTACACTGCGCCCTTGGAGTAATTTTGGGCCGCCCACTCCTGGAAGGGTCACTACTGTTCCAAGTGTTCTCCATTTGGAGATTATGGCTCTCACTGTGGTTCGATGGAGTCCCAGAGCCTTAGAAATAGCTTTGTAACCCTTTCCAGACTGATAGAGGGCAACAAAATGTTTTTCTGATCTTTTCAGAACTTCCTTTGATCATGGCATAATGTGCTTGTTGAATCTTTGTGCTGGCAATGTGACTCTGATGGTAAGGGCCAAAATAAGTGAGGTTTATATTGAGCAGGGCTGGCTGTAATCAAGCCTGGCTGTGTTCAATCAGCTGACTCTAATTATCCCTTTAATTGGGCTGATTTAACTAGGGGGCAATTACTTTTTCACACAGTGCCAGTTGGTGTTGGTTAACTTTTTTCATTAAATAAATGAAATAAGTAAAAAAAAAAAGTGTTATTTGTCCACTCAGGTTCCCTTTATCTAATATTATATTTTGTCTAAAGACCTGAAAACATCCAGTGTGACAAATATGCAATAATAGAGAAAATCAGGAAGGGGGCAAATACTTTTTCACGCCACTGTACCATTGTTAGAAATCTGTAAATAGCAGCCACCTGGAAAACAGTCCATACTTTCACCAGGCATTACTCCTGGATATCCAGGCTAGGAGTGATGCTAGGTTTGGCACAGCAGTACTGCAGAACCTGTTCCTAAAGTAGGTTCTGCATTCCCTCCTTCTGGGGGGAACTGCTTGGTAATCTGCATAATGTCAGAATACAGCAAGACTTCATGTTGTTTGAAGAAAAAATTACTCACCATAGTAATGTTGTTTCTTCTAATGGAGTCTTGCTGTATTCTGACCTCCCTCCATACCTCCCCTCTCAGAACCTAGATCTTCCTGGACATAAAGTCTGCACCACTTATTCACACTAATGGGATCTACACTGGAGACACTAGGAGTCAGAGGTGTAGCCGTGAGGAAGCGGCACTGCGAGCCATGGCCTGTGCAGTAAAGACTACCTCGGCGTCGACCCTCCAACTGCCTCAGTTCCTTTTTTCCTGCCGTCAAGTGCACTTCAGTGATGACGGTGCTAGCCCTCCGGGAGTCAAACTTCAAACTAGCAGCATAGTTTTCAGTTTATTGTTTTGTAATTTATCTTCGAACAAGTACTGATTACATTTTATTTATCAAGTATAAGAAAGAAGTCTTCACCCCTCCATTGACGGAGTCGACCATGAGTGGGTCAGGTGATGGTAGGGAGACTTCGTATGAAAGATGTTCAGTCAGCCAGGCTGAGTCCGGTCCGCCGCCGTCTCCGGAGGGTGGGTCTGACAACGGATGGTCCAGTGCTCAGGGAGATGGGCGGTCCCCAGCATAAAAGGAAATGGTCCCATTCTGGCACTGTTCAGCCTCGAGCTCTTCTTCGGCATACGTCGAAGAAGAGAAGGCATCACTCGAAGTTCTCTTCTGGTATGTCTGCACATCAATGGTCGGTCATTGGGGCCAGGCGCCAGTCTCCTCCCCTCTCAGAGTCATCGGCTTCAGTCTCCAGTGACTGAACTCTTCAACATCGGAGCCCATCCCCACCCCTTTGGAGGGACTTCCGATGAGCGGTTTCACCAGTGGGCTGCTCTTATGGAGCAATGGGCTCGGAGGTTGGTCCAGCTGCCTAACCTGGTCACTCTGAGGCCTTCGGGCTGCTCGAGGGAGTGGGTAGGGCAGTTAGGTCTTTCTAGTTGCACAGCGTCTTCCTCGGTGCCGTTCGACTCCATCCGTGTTTTCCCCCCTCACATGGCTGTGGCGCAGGGGGCCACACTGATGCCTCTATCTCCTGCCAATTTCCCTTCTTGTCCCTCAAATCACAGTTTTCAGAACCTTGGGACTCTCTAGGCACCAACCACGGCATCGGGTGGCCTGGCGGTGCCATCCACAGTGCCGGGGGCTCTGTCGGCACTGCGCACGGCACCGTGGACTCTGTCGGTGCCATTTCCGGTGCCACAGGCTCCTTCAGTGCCATGGCCTATGTCAGTGCTGAATACTGGGCTGTTTCAGATGGCGCTGACTTCCTTTTGTTCGGCGCCATGTTCTTCATCGGAGCCAATGCTTGGTGCAGCGCCGTCCAGCCTCCAAGGCTTTTCGACTCCGATTCTTTCCTATTCTAATTTTACTTCTGATTTTCACTCCTTTCCTGTCAATAGAGTCCCTCTGGACTGTCAGGAGACGATTTTGAGCCTGAGCCAGATCTTCGACTGGGTGATGATGTTGAAGGAGCAGGGATCAATCCTGTTGCAGAGCCTGTGGTCGAAGACCTTTCCTTTAAGTCTCTGCTGAAAAATCTAAATTCCACTCTTTCTCTCCAGACTAAAGAAATCAATCCTGGGAAGCTTTTAAGACTCCAATATCTTCATGTCCTGGCGATTCCTATGGATTTAACTCCTCCGGTACAACCATCTTTCAAGACACTCTCAGATGGTATGGAACAATCCTGCTCTCATCCCTTCCATGGCTAAGTTCATAGATAGGAAATATGCTCCTCCCAAGGATCGACCCATTTTGACCTCACAAGTCTTTACTGATCCCATTGTAGTCTTGGCAGAGAATGATAAGGCCATCCTTCTTCAGGCATCTACAGCCCAGCCTATAAATAAAGAATCTCACAAGATAGACACCTTAGGTAAGACAGTCTATGCTGCCTCCACCCTGGGTACGCGTATTGCCAGCTACCAGGGCTATTTTTCTCAATATGAATATGTTCTTTGGCATTCACTCAAACAAATGGTAGAAGCTCTGCCCGAATCAGAAGCTAATGCAGAGCTATTTCAGACCATAACCAGGGTACTGAATCCAACAACCAACAGGTTAGAGCTGCAATGGATGCTTTTGATACCGCTTCCCGAGCGGTGGTGGCTGGCATCTGCACTCATCGTCACTCTTGGCTCTGCACTTCGGGCTTCATGAATGATGCCCAGCATCAGGTCATGGTTTTACCTTTTGACGGTATGTTTCTGTTCGGACCCCAGGTGCAGCAAGCTCTGGAGGCCACACAGAAGACTAGGTCAGCCATTAAGACAGCTCAACCAGCACCCGCCCCTTCTCGGGGGGGGGGCCAACAAGCATCAGTTTCACAACCGTCAGTCCTTTTGGGGCAAAGGCAGAGAAGGTTTTAACCAAAACCAAATCCCTCAGCCACAAAAGAAAATGCAGCAGAAGGCACAAGACCCCAAAGCGCCCAGTGCCACCTTCTGAGTTTCTGGCCCAGGTCCCACCTCAACTGTCCAACGGGGACTCTTCCTCAGTGGTCGGAGGACATCTGACTCAGTTCTACAACCAGTGGAAATCTATAACATCAGACAAATGGGTCCTCCAGATAATCCGCGAGGGATACTCGCTCAATCTTTCAGAAACCCCTCTGGGTCATCCCCCCAAATGACAGCCCACTCTGTTGACAGTACAATCAGACCTTCTTGCTTCCGAGGTACAAGGCCTTCTAAACAACAGGGCAGTAGAAGTAGTTCTGCTGGATCAATGAAACACAGGATTCTACTCTCATTACTTTCTGGATCCAAAGAAAACTGGTGGCATGTGCCCCAGTCTGGATCTCAGAAAGTTAAACAAATTCCTCTACAAGGAAAAGTTCAAGATGATATCATCTCTAAGTAGCCTTCTACCTTTGCTTCATCAACATGCTTGGCTAGCCTCCCTGGACATGCAGGATACTTACCAATACATTCTTATGGTATCCCGTGATAATCGCGATGCAAAAATAGCGACGCAAATATAGCGACTAAATTTGATCGAATCTCACAATGGCGACCTCTATTAAATAGCGCCTTTGTAAAATAGCGCTTAGCAGTTTAAATAATGGCGAACACGGCACATTTCATTGAAGTTTATTAAATTTTGCAACCAGAATAAAAGCAACCCCCATCAAGCGTGGGCTCCCACAGCCAGCCACCCATCCTGATATCTAACCATCATATTGTCTATTTAAATAAAATGATCCTGTATTTCTGGCTAGTTGATGCTGCACCACCAAGTCTTAACTGGCTGAGATGAGCTACATCAGTAATCATGTTGTGGCACCGGGCCCCAAGCCTTAGCCAAACCCAAACCTCTGACAGTTATGCCCAGGTCACCCAACCATTGCCATGGGGAAAAGACTGGCTCACTACTTCCAGGAATGGGTAACCATTTCCACAGACAAGTGGGTCCTGGAGGAACATAGAAACAGAAATTGTTGGCAGATAAGGACTGCTAAGCCCATCCAGTCTGCCCAGAAGCCCTACACTAGTTTGCGGCCTCTGACCCTATCTGGTTAATGGCTTTTCACCCCTACTTCCCACCTCTAAGGTTCCCTTATTCCTGTCCCAGACATGTTTAAATCCCTCCACTGTGCTAACTCTCACCACCTCCTGTGGCAGACTGTTCCCTCTGTCCACCACCCTCTCTATGAAGAAAAACATCCTCACATTTCCTCTTAGCCTACCACCTCCCAATTTCATATAATGTTCCCTCATTCTTGTACTCTACCTATTTTGGAAGATATCCCCGCGCCTTGTTTATGTCCTTAAGGTAATTACCTGCTAGACTTAAGCAATCCAAATTGGCAAGAGTTTTATCTTTCAGGTCACTAGATGAGGCTGCTGAGATACTCAATGACAACATACCACAGCTGGTTAATAAACGTGTCTCCTTCATTCATACCAGAGTCCATAAACAATTGAATCTCTGGTTCACACCTGATCTCAAAAATGCACTCTCCAACTATGACAAGCTTTGGGCCCATGCAAGACAGACCAAGTCCCCATCTGACTGGAAAATTTTTCGTGTTGATAGGAATACATGTGTCAAACTCATGTGTACCACCAAATCCAACTTCTTTACTGCATCCCTAGAACAAGTCAAAGGTAACTCGGCTAAGACATGGCAGATCATTAAGGCAATAGAAGGGCGTAAAACTGCTCCATCGATTCCCACACAAATTAGTGCTAATCGAGTCACAATTGATGATCCCATCCGAATACTAGAAGTGTTGAATATACACTTCTCCACAGCAGGACTTGCCTTTGATTCTTCTCCCTGTGCTGGGTTAAACAGCTCCTTCCCTAACTATAGTTCCTCCCTCACCTCCTCCTCCTTGACACACCCCCTCCAATTAAGGTCAGCCTCCTTCAAGGAAGTGGAAGATCACCTCAAAAACTAGGTACAAAAAAGATGGTGGTGCCGATGGAATTGAGCCACTCTTTCTTAAACTAGGTCATTGCTATCCTACAGCCCCTATACTGCACATTTTCAAGCTCTCGATAACCTCTGCAACAGTTCCATCCTGTGGGAAATCCACCCATGTACTCCCCTTGTTTAAATCTGGGGACCTCTGCAACTTGAATTGTTATAGACCCATTTCCATCCTACCTATTCTCTCTAAAATCCTCAAAAGATTAATCTTCTCCCCATTGAAAGGGCACATCAAAAAATATGCCATGCTCAACCCTGATCAATCTGGGTTTAGGAGAAATCACAGTACCGTCTCTGCACTTGGCAAAGTCACGAACGACTGGGATACCGATCATGATTCCAAACTGGTCACTGGTGCCATCTTTCTCGATCTCAGTAAGGCATTTGATACTGTGGAACACAACCTTGTCCTCCACAGCCTTAAAAATCTAGGCATCTCAGCAGACTCAGTACAATGGTTCACCAGTTATCTCTCTGGTAGAGTCCAGAAAGTCAGAGCAGATGGGCTTCTCTCTGACCCCCTACCTATTACAAGGGTCGTTCCACTGGAATCCATTTCCATACTCTTTTCTATATATATCTCGATACCCTTAACTCCAAAATTGTCAACTCCAAACTTCACTTCTTTTCAGATGACACTGTCTTGTATATCTCTAAGCTGACATTGACTGAAGCCTGCAAGGTATTGCAAGAAAATTTTCTCATTGAACAAAACTTCATCAAAACCAAATTATTACTAAATGCTAAAAAAACAAAAATCATTGTTCTTTAACCTCAGCAGCACCCTTCCACCTCTGGCACAGTCTAAGCAAGCCATACTCATTGTCACCACCTTAGGTGAACCTCTAGAGGTGGTAGATAAATGTAAATCTCTCGGCATATGACTCAACAATAAACTTACCTTCAATGTCCACATTGATAATCTTTCCAGTACTTAAAGCCATGTGTAACTGCCATTAGTATCCCGTCAACTATTGCCGCACTCCTCAGTCTGTCCTCTTCCCCCCTCACCCTTATGCCTACCATTCCCCCCCAACCCCTCTATCCCATTCCCTTCCTGGCCCCTACAACTTACTCCCCCCTCGCCTTCTACCCTTAGCTGATTTTCTATATTCTATGCACTTACCTATATTCTATATTCTATGCACTTATCTATTCACTCACCTCGGAGCATGGATCATTTACTGCCCCTAACTGTTATTGCTGCTAATTCTGTAATTTGTATGTTCTATTGTATCTTTTTGTATATATTGTATCAATTTTATATCTTCACTGGTTCGATTTGTACTGCTATTTACTGTTTTTGTGCTTTGGACCTCCCAATGCTGTTATCTCTTCAATATGATGTGCAATAAGACATTTGTGCTGTTTTTTTAATAAGCTGTTATGTGTACAGGACCTCCTTGTGAATGAGCCTGCTCAATGGAGTTTTCCTACAATAAACTGAACTGAACTGAATTGAAGGTCATTAGTCACCAGGTGAACAATGATATCCAGCTCCCCTTCCTACCCCACTGCCCGAGCGAGCCTCAGCATCTACTTCCCATTCCTCTGAGTGATTTGGTCAGGTAGGCACCTCACCTCCCTCGTTCCCTCTCTTCCTGTTCCAAAATCTATCCCACTAATGATCGAGTCCCCCACCAGATGTTGCTTCCTCCTCTACTGTGGTTGTCTACCTCCCACCTCGGGGCCTTCCCTATGGAGGACCCCCACATCTTCCCTGACCCCTTGTACAAATGCCTTCTTGTGGCAGTCCTGTCCTGATGGAGCAGGAAACACATTTCAAAGTGACACTAGCAGAGGAATGTGCCCCTAACCTGACACCCCCACCCTCCCAGAGCCCACCACAGTCCAGATGACCCTCCTTCTCCTAGGCAACCTCTGTGGCAGGGAGGAAGACTTGGTGGCCCCTGAGTGGGGGAAGAGGTCACCCAATTCTTCCCAGCTCAGCTCAGAGTCCAGTGACCTCCTCCCTCAGCCCAGAGAGGTGTAGATGGAGCAGCACTTCAGTCTCCAGAAGATCTCGCTGAAAACTGCAGCTCCACAACCACTACACTGCACCACTCCCAACATTCCTATTTCTTCACTCCTTACTTGTACTGGGATTTACTTGTACCCTTACCATGGATAGGGTGTTTCTAATTTCCCCCTTTTTGCTTCTTGTTAACCCTTTGTATCATTGCTCTAAATAGGGTGTTTCTAGTTTTCCCTTTTCTTGCTTTATTTAACCTCTTTGTAATGTGACCCTAGATATAGTGATTTTATTTTTCCCCTTTTTACTCTAAAGTTTGAGCACTCAAAGGAAATACAGAAGATAAGCAAATGATTATCTTGCAAAAATTAGAGTCGTCAAAGGTTAATTTATTAGATGTATATAAAAAAAAAAAATTTCTGAATGTTGAAAAGTGTTATACATATTGAATAGTCATTTCATTATATTGTTCTGATAGAACTATAATAAACCAGGAAGTGAGGTGTAGCTACAATTAAAGCAGCAAAAGGCACTTTTTAAAGGAAGTGAGTATCAGATGAACTTGAATTGGTCACTTATGTGTGTTGTATTTTTTCGTAAGTTTGTATACCAATAGCAGATAGTAAGAAGTGTTATTTATTTATATTCAGGTGTAAAGGCGTTCTCCTGAAGAAGCCTATAGCATAAGCGAAACATTGGGATTGGCTGCGGTATTACAATTGAACCAATAAAGAAGAAAAGTGCTGAAACATTACTGCTGTTTGATGAATTTATGCACCCCCCATTGACTATTATTGTTTGAATCCATAGGGGTGGCTGCACTTTGAATTTTCTCCATTTCCCATGGATATCTGGGTTTCAAGCTTGGATACCTTTTACATTTTAGTACATATTTAGGGCCACCTCCTTTTCCTCATAGAATCTGTCTTGCTGACCCTGGATCATCTTGAGGATGGACCCTTCTCTCCACCAATTCCAGCCTGTCAATGTCCTTTCTCAGGTGAGGACTCCAGAACTGAATACTCCAGATGATACCTCACTAGATATCATTACAGGGGAAGAATTATTTCACTTTTTCTACTCTCAAAGCCCCTCCTGGTACTCCCCAGCATTCTGATTCCTTACTATATGCTTGGTTGCACTGGCTGGGCTGCTTAAGGAGTCACTGATGATGACCCCAGATCCTTCTCCTCTGTTGCAGTGGTCAGGCTAACTCATCCTATCCAGTATTCTGTGTGTGGGGTATGTTTCCCTAAGTGCATCACCTTACACTTCTTGGCAATAACTCTCAAATTCCAGATCTTAGACCACCTCTAAAATGTTTTTCTAGGTCCTTCTGGAGTTCCCTCACCCCTTCCTTGCTGTCTACCCTGCTGCATAGCTTTATGTCATAAGCAAAGAGAAATAACTTGCCCTGGGTCCCATCCACTATGTTACAAATGGCATACAATATTGAATAGGACAGGTCCTCAGACTGAATCCTGTGGCACCCCACTTTTGATTCTCCATCCCCCAACTTGGCCTCATTCAATACTACTGTCTGTTCCCCATCTAGCCAGTTACCCACCCACCTGACTAAACTCTGCTCTACTCCCAAGTCCTCCAGATTTTTCAGCAGCCTCCTGTGTGGTACTAATCCGAAGGCTTCGCTGAAGTCAAAGCAGAGCTAATCTACTTCCTACCCTCTAGCTATCACTTTAGTGACCAAGTCAAAATACAGTATAAGATTGTTCTGCCTTGACCTCCCTGACACAAACACATGCTGCCTGCTTTCATGCAGCCTTCTATCCTCTAAGTAGGCTGTAGTCGAGGCACAGGTCAGGAAGTATAGGATGACCAGAAGCAGTTGTAAAATTCACATTGAGTGTTTTATTCTTATTAATAACAGCAAAAACAATATATTAAAATTTCTTCAGAATAACTATTTACAAAGGCAGTACAAACATAGAAAACAAAGTCCTTCATCTGAGAGTTTCTTCTCAAATTCAAATCTCAGTTTCTCTATCAAAACTATTGTTGACTTTTTTATAACAAGCCTTTGCCAGGGAACTTGTTAAGGAGAACATTTTGTTTTTTCTGAAAATGTTCTTGTCAGTTTCCTTCCTTGCAGATGCTACAAAACAGTACATGGTGTCCCAGAACTGACCTCCTGTTGACGATTTCTGCAAAGAGTTTGCAAACTAGCATCTCAGGTTAATCCCTGGAGCTCCAAATAGCTTTTCGCAATCATTTCAATAATATAACTATATACATTTTCAAACCAAGGGATCTCGCCTTCACATAAAGATTTACACATATTTTATAACTTCAGATATGCAAGGAGGAAGAAAAGACAGAAACAGCAAGTGAACAGAGATGTGCGGGGTGGGTGGGATAGCGAGAATGTCAGAGTGGCCAGTTCCTAGGTCTCACAAGAAAATTTGACTGTGCAGTCAGACAGACAAGAGACAGAACAGAAGAGGATAAAACAGATCCTTGCGTTTAACTCTTTTTACATAACAAATGGGACAGGAGCTTATTCACCCCTGTCACATAGGTCACCAGAATTTCCTTTACTATGGTTTCCATCAGCTTACCTACAATGCAGATAAGATTGAATGTCCTGAAGTTGCATGGATCCTCCCTGCCTCCCTTGTGGAGTGGTACTACACCTGTGGACTTCTAGTCTCCTGGAACAACTCTGTACTTCAGAGAATCATTAAATAGCTGGGACAAGGGTTCTACCAATTCTACAGTCAGTTCCCTAAGTGCCTCTGGGCATAGGACCATTCAGGCCCAGTGCTTAATCCACCCTGAGGGCTTTCAGTTCCTTTCTCAGTCATTCAGCCATGATCACTACCCTCCCCCTTTCCAGTAACCCCCTGTGACAACCTTGATCCTGCCATCCTGTAGAGGACCATTGGCTCCTGAGCAGAAGTAACTGTTTAGGACATTTGCCTTCTGCTTATCCTCTTCAACTACCTTCTCCCTCCACTAGCTTGATAATCCCCCTCTGTTGTTTTTGATTTCTACTAAATGTAGCTAAAAACTTCTTTTTCCCCTCCTTTTACACTCTCAGCTCAATGTCTACCATGCACACCTGACTCCCACTATTGCCTCTTTGAGCACTGCTTTGTATTCCTGACACTTTTCCTCTCACTTGTTACCCTTATACCTTGTGAAGGCCCGTGTTTTGTCTCTCCCAGCCTCTCTCACTCCCTCTGTGAACCAGATTGGCATTTTGAGCTTGTTTCTTTGGTGCCTTTCCTTGCACAAGATTCAGTCACCTGCAGAGGTGCCCCTTTGACCCCCCCTTTTCTTCTAATCCCTTGATCTGGTCTATACCCACTAAGCTTTCCATAACCAGATATCATAGCTGGTGAAAATCTGCTCATTTTAGATCCTGACCACTGTTCTTCAGGGGACAAATGTTACCCACTACCAGTTCAAACCACACAGACTTGTGGTCACTGCACCCCAATGATTCCCAGACTGCCACCCCCACCCACACTTCCAAACTGGTGAGTACCAAGTCAAGAATGGTGTCCTTCCATGCGGGATTCCTGACAAGCTGCACCTTTAATAGGTCTTTAATATGTCCGGCAGTGCCTGACTCCTGGTGCTCTTTGCAGCTGGGGTATACAGTATACATCTTTGTCTGGCAAGTTCTGGTCCTCACTAGCACTAGATCCACTTTTTTTAACCCTCTTAATTTCCTCCCTAATTCCTTATCCTACTCGTCTTTTTGCCCTGGCAGTCTGTAGATCACCTGAATATAATTTTCCATCAGCTGGTCAGCTCTACCTAGATTGTCTCCACTCTCCCACTCTTTTTTGATGTGCGATGTCCCATCCTCTGTAGCCTCCATACCCTCCCTGAAATAGTGGGCTACTCCCCCCTTTGCCCTTGCTGCTGTCCTTCTAAAACAAGTTTACCCTGGATCTGTTGGCTCCCAACCATTGTTCCTAGTGACTTACAACTCCATGATGGCTACCAAGTCTAACATAGCTATTGCCACCCTTGCAAGTAGCATGCTGATCTTTATGTTCAGGCTTCTGACATTCTGGCTTTTAGCATGTAGGCAGACAACCTTCCATGCACACACCTTATTCCCTCTCCCCTTACCTGATCCCCTCTTAGCACCCTCCACACCATTCCCAGTATATCCAGTTCCTCCTCTGCTAGTTCTTTTGTTGTGACCCCCTCCCACCCCCTCTTGACCTACCTGTTCCTAGCCATTGCATCAACTAGCTTCGCCGAGTCCTTTCTCCATTTCGGGGGGGATTCTACCAGATCTAACAACAACACAAATAGCAACACTCAAAAACAGCTGGTAGAGCAGCATTGCAGGTGCTGATCACATATTCTGTGCCACCCCCAACTGTGTCTGAGAATTGGGCGCTAAGTTTTTTAAACTTGCTAAATTACAGTATTGTACACAGAAGTAATCTGAAAAGTACTGCATTCTTCTTACCACTTGTCCATCTGTAGGATCATAGAACCTCTCCAGTAGCTGTACTAATGTACTCTTCCCACATCCACTGCTTCCAACCAAAGCAAGGGTTTGTCCTTTAGCAACCTTAACATTGAGCCCCTGAAGAACTTGGACATCTTTTCTCATTGAGTATGCAAAATGTATATTCCTAAACTCAATGTTGCCTTCAAATTTATCCTGAAAGCAGAAGCAGAAAAAAACACACTGTCTTGAAACAGAAAGCAATGCAGAAATGTGGCTAAACTGTAGTTATACATAAATGTTACATAGACTGCTGCATGAAATGGAAAAAAAATGTCTTTATCACTGGTTTCTGATTCAGAGCTGCCTCAGGTGCTTCATAAGCATCCAGAAAATATTGGAGGGGGGGCGCCTCTCATAAAAATAACTTCCACAAAAATCTTCAGTTTTTTTTTTCATGAAGGTCTTTTATTTGTTTGCTATTAGCCCCAACATTTCACAATTTAAAATACATGGCTTAAGCCGGCACTGTGGAACTGAGGTTTGAGGCACTAGACACCACACCTCACACTACGTCAGTGACCCAAGTTCGGGAATGAACTCAGGTCGATGGGGCACCAGCATGGGGGTGGAGGTTGGGAGCAGGATCGAGCTGCCTAATGGCAGATCTCCTTTCCCAGGGAGGCAGGGGTTGCCTTCTTGCAGTCCCACTGCCTCTGGGTGGAGGTTCAATGGTGGCACAGGTGGGTAATGGGCAACCAGTAGGGTGGGGCATCCTGCAGTGCATGATGCACGTGTGCCTCCACAATTGAACGCTCGCGCCAAGGATGTGAGGGTGGGCGAAAATGGGGAAAATCGACTAAATAAATACAATAAAAAAAATACTTGGCTTCATCAAGGGGCACATCTTACAATAATTCTTCACCTCAAAATTAAAATGAATATGTACATTAATTGCTTTTTTTGATTCTGAGAAATTATAAACTGTGATATGTGGATGATGCGGTAATCTTCTTTCGGAACAAGGATTTAAAGAACTTGTCCAATACAGCAGCATTTGGTTTCTATGCTGCACACAACTGGTTTATTAACAAGCTATGTCTGAACTTGAAAAAGGCAAAAGCTATGCTTATTCATCCTAGACGTTATTCTAGCTCACCAAAGACTATATCTATAATAACATCTGATGGAATTATTCTGGACCATGTCACTGAATACAAATATCTAGGTATGACCCTTGATAACTGTCTAAGTTATCATCAGCATATTGAAAATGTTGTAAAGTTTGTAAAGCAATGATTTGCTCTACTGTGCAGGAATAGGTTTAACTTTACAGCTGATGCAAAAAAAAACAACAACAAACAAACAACTTGTACAAACTAGGGATGGGAGAACCTCAACAAGTTCTGAGGTTATAAAAGGTTCTGCTAAGCAAAAAATTGCCTGGATCCTTATCTGAACCATATCTGGACCTTTTATGACCTTTATTGTTTTATGGTAACCATATGTTAAAAAATAATTTTAAACTGCTTTTAATCAACATCTCTGTAAAAAAAAAATATTAAACCACTGTTTAGTAGTAGAGACTGCTCTCTACTCACTCTTCTGTTTCTGACATTTAAGAAAGTAATACTAATACTATCTGTGTATAAGTTACAATATATTATTAACAGTAGTGATTTCTATTTCTCAACAGGTACAGGCAGGCACCAGATGTGTTTTAGACAGTTAAGTGATGAAGAAGAAACCAGGAACACAAAAATAGCACCAAGCCAGAGCACAGGGCAACCAGTCAGAGACAGTCAGTCAGGGAGAGCCAGCTACCACTTCAAGACTGCGGTCCGCTATGACCCCCACCTCCTACAATCAGGGGAAAACCAGAAGTAGTCTACCAACACTGAAATCAGTATGGTTAAGGCACATTTACCAAAAATGACGGCTTAGAAAAGAATTAGAAAGTGACTGTGATGACAAGAAAATCACAGCCCAGATCTCTAGTTTGTAAATAAATGGTCTCTTCCCGAGTCTGATTTTTAGAAGTGGATACTAGTGTGTTTAAATAACTATACTTTGTAGTAGTACTACCTCTGCTACCAGGGGAAAAAAACAGACCTAGCAGCATTTATCAATATGGTTATTTAATTTTGCACATTTAGGTAAATGATCTCCTTAGAATGACAAAGTGATTGTGTGTGTGAGAAATGAAACTTATGTACCTACCGTAATTCTTGATCTTCTTGGATGAAGTCTCTACCACTCAGTCACACTAATGGGATCTATGCCGGAGGTGCTAGGGCCTAGTGGGAGCAAACATTTTTGCAGGAGGGTTGGCACCAGAGTCTGAGCTGAGAGGAGCGGCACCATGAGCCTTGGCTCGTGCAGCAATGACTATCTCGGCATTGACCCTCCAACTGCCTCAGTACCTTTTTTCCAAGGAGGTGCAGCATAACTAACCTAGAAGGATAGCCTAACAAAAACCAGACATAAGATAGTCTGGAAGACCCATATAAGAAGGGTCAGAAAGACGTCTTCACAGCCTAAAGATTGAGGGAGTGAAGACCAATAACAGAGGTGAGCTCGGGGGATGGTGGGTGGGCGTGTGAATGAGTGGTGGAGACTTCATCCAAGAAGATCAAGAATTACAGTAGGTACATAATTTTCATATCATCCTGGACATAAAGTCTCCACCACTCATTCACACTAATGGGAGAGTACCGAGCTAATATCCCCCGAGTGGGTGGCAGGAGAAACCAAGAGCTCACATATTTAGTACAGAAGTCCATTTAGGATGGTTCTGCCAAATGAAATATGTCACCTGGCATGGACATCCAGGGCATACTGTTTGACGAAAGTATGCACTGAGCTCCAGGTAACCGCACTGCAAATGTCTGCAATGGGCACATTGTGAATTTCTGCCAGGGTTGCCATGACTGCTCTAGTAGAGTGAGTGTACACTCTGCCTTCCAGCTTAACCTGCACCATGGATTAGCAGTGGTGAAGACATGCCACCAGCCATGCTGAAATGCATCTGATAGCGACAGGTTGACCCAGCCAGGTCTCGCTGAAGGAAACAAACAGTTGTTGAGCTTTACGAATTTGTTTTGTTCTATCTAAATAGAAATGCAGAGCTCTTTTAACATCCAAATAATGAAGGGAAAGCTCTCCTTCATTTTGGAAGTTCGCAAAGTAAGTAGGTAGGACCAAAGGTTGGTTTAGATGGAATTCTGAAACAACCTTAGGGAGAAACTTAGGATGGGTCCTAAGAACTACCTTGTCTTTATGAAACACTGTATACGGAGGGTCTGTGACCAAGGCATGTATGTCAAAGACCCTGCGGACTGAGGTAATGGCCACCAGGAAGGCCATTTTCCAAATGAGAAATTTCAACACACAGGTAGCAAGAGGCTCAAAAGGCTTTCAAGTGAGCATGTCTCATACAAGATTATTGTCCCAGGCTGTGACTGGACATCTGATAGGAGGTCTGGTATGGAGAATTCCCTTAAGAAACCTCTTATCCATAGGTAACTGAACCAGTGAGAAGGAAAGTACTGGCTCATGATAAGCTGAAATAGCACAAAGGTGAACCTTGACTGTAGAGTGTTGCAGACCTGAATTTGAAAGGTCTAAAGGGTACTCTAGAACTTTACTTGGCAGACAGGAAAAAGGATTCAAAGAGGATTTTGCACACCTGAGCGAAAAACACTTCCATTTGGCTGTGTAAGTTTTTCTAGTGGCTGGCTTGCACGCAGCCAGAAGAATATCTGAAACTCTGTGAGAGACATTGAAGCTGCTCACCTCTATCTCTTCAGGAGCCAAGCATGAAGGTGAAGCGATCTCAGATTGGGAAGGACCACAGGCCTCTGAGTCAGAAGGTTCATCTGAAGGGGAAGCACTTTCGGAGGGGTTTTCGACATACTGTTGAGTAATGGAATCCATATTTGCCAAGGCCAAAATGGAGCAATGAGGATCATTTTGTCCCCCTGGGACTCGAACTTGAGAAGTACCCGTTGAATTAGAGGACGAGGCGGAAAGGCGTATAGAAAGCGTTTTGTCCACTGCAGCCTGATTGCATCCTAACAGAAAATGCCAGGCCCTGGATTTCTGGAGCAGAAGAGAGGCAGTTTTGTGTTGAATGGGGATGCAAAAAGGCCCAAGTCTGGAGTTCCCCACTCTGCGAATAGTGACTGAACTACGGTTGAGCCGGGAGACCATTTGTGAGGATCTGTCTTTGTTCTGCTGAGATGGTCTGCCAGTTCGTTCTGCACTCCTGGCAGGTAGACCACTTGAATTAGAGCCTTGTGCTCCAAACACCATTTCCACACTCTCATCGCTTCCCTGCATAAAGGGTAAGAGTGAGCACCGCCCTGCTCGTTGATGTAATACATCACTGCTTTCTGAACGAGAATGTTCTTGTGACAAAGAATGTCCTTCAAAGCTCGGACTGCATAAAGGACGGCTCTCATTTCTAAGACATTTATGTGAAGCTGGGACTCGTTCTGAGTCCACGTTCCTTTGGTGTGGAGATTCTGACAGTGAACTCCCCACTCCATCAGGGATGCATCTGTGGTAATGTAAATCTGATGATCCAGAGGAGAAAAGGGATATCCCTGAAGGAGATTGTCCTCTTGCAACCACCAGGTGAGAGACCTCTTCAAAGGTTCTGTTACCTTGATGAGAAAGGACTGAGGGTGAGTGGTTGGTGACCACCGAGTACTGAGCATCCATTGAGAGGTTCTCATGTGGAAGCAAGCTAGAGGTACAGTGAACACCAAGGATGCCATGAGGCCGAGCATCTGTTGCATCGAGATAGCTTGAACCGAGCAGTTCTCTCTGATGTATTGGGCCATCTGTAGCATATCGCTCCTCCTTTCCTCTGGTAGAAAAGCTTTTGCACAGGAGGTGTCCAGAAGAGTTCCTATGAAAAGGAGCTTCTGGGAGGGCTGCAACTGTGATTTCTTGAGATTTAGCAGTACTCCCATGGACGTGAGAAAGTCAGAGGCCGTGGCTACAGCGTCTAGAGTTCCTTACCTGGAAGGGCTTGCTAGAAGCCAGTCGTCCAGATATGGGAACACTTGTATTCTGATCTTTCTCAGATGCACTGTGAGAATTGCACAACACTTTGTAAAAACTTGTGGCGCTGAGGATAGCCCAAAGGGCAGGACTCTGAACTGATAATGCTGGCCCAAAGCCAAAGCCTTAGGTATTTGCGATACTTTGGGTGAATAGGTATATGCTGGTAAGCATCCTGCATGTCCAGGGAGGCTAACCAGTCATGTTGATGAAGCAAAGGTAACAGAGTTCCTAATGAAATCATTTTGAACTTTTCTTTGGGAAGAAATTTGTTCAGTTTTCTGAGGTCCAAAATGGGTCACATGCCCCCAGTTTTCTTTCGAACTAGAAAGTAATGGGAGTAGAACCCTGTGTTCCGTTGATCCATCGAAACTATTTCTACTGCCCTGTTGTTCAGAAGGCCTTGTATCTCAGTGGCGACAAGCTCTGATTGAAGAACTGACAGCTTGGGCTGATGTTTGGTGGGACGATCTGGAGGGGTCTCTGAAAGATTGAGGGAATACGCCTCACGGATTATCTGGAGAACCCATTTGTCTGAAGTTATGGACTTCCATTGGTTGTAGAATAGAGTCAGTTGACCTCCCACTGCCAAGAAAGAGTCCCTCTCGGGCAGCTGAGGTGGAACTTGGGCCAGAAACTCAGAAGGCGGCACTGGGCACTTTGGGCCCTTGTGCTTTCTATTGCATTTTCTTTTCAGGTGGAGGGGTTTGATTCTTATTAAAACCTCCCCTGCCCTTGCCTCGAAAGGACTGACGGTTGTGAAATTGATGCTTATTAACATCCCCCCCCGAGAAGGGGCGGGAGTGGATCGAGCCAATTTAATGGCAGACCTAGTCTTTTGAGTGACCTCTAGAGCTTGCTCTACTTGAGGACCGAAGAGATACACACCATCGAAGGGTAACGCTGTGACCTGTTGCTGGGCATCATTCATGAAGCCTGAAGTATGCAGCCAGGAGTGACGGCAGGTACAAATACCCGCCGCTGCCGCTCTGGAGGCAGTATTGAAAGCAGCTTTAACCTGCTGGTTGTTGGACTCGATACCCCTGGTTATGGTCTGAAGAAGCTCTGAATTAGAGTCTGACTTAGGTATAGCTTCTACCAATTGTTTGAGCGAATGCCAAAGAACATATTCGTATTGAGAGAAATAACCCTGGTAGCTGGCAATACACATACCCAGGGTGGATGCAGCAAAGACTCTCTTACCTAAAGTATCTATCTTATGAGATTCTTTGTTTATAGGTCATGCTGTAGTAGCTTGAGGAAGGATGACCTTATCATTTTCTGCTAGGACTACAATAGGGTCCGCAAAGGCTTGGGAGGCCAAAATGGGTTGATCCTTGGGAGCAGCATATTTTCTATCTATGGACTTAGCTACAGAAGTAATGAGAGCAGGATTATTCCATACCATTTGAGAAAGAGTCTCAAAGGACGGCTGTAATGGGGGAGTTAGATCCATAGAGATCTCCGGGACATGAAAGTATTGGAGCCTTAAAAGCTTCCCAGGATCAATATCTGTAGTCAGGAGAGAAAGAATGGAATTCAAATTCTTTTAGCAGAGACTTAAAAGACAGGTCCTCGACCACAGGCTCTGCAACAGGATTAGGTCCTGCTCCTTCCACATCATCACCCAGTTGAAGGTCTGGGTCAGGCTCAATATCATCTCCTGACAGTCCAGGAGGTACTGTATGGACAGGAAAGGAATGAAAATTAGCAGGAAATGAGGAAGGAAAAGGATTCGGAGTGGAGAAGCCCTGAAGACTGGCCGACGAACAGCCAGGCCTCAGCACTGGAGAAGAACATGGCGCTGAAAAGCTGCACGGTGCCAACAAAGCCAATGGCACCGAAGAAGAACACGGCGCCAAAAAGCAAAAGTGACCCAGTGTGTAGTAAAAGAAAGATAGGCAATGGTTTGACTGCTGGTCAACATATATGTAGTGAAGTGAACTGCCTTGTTCTCAGCCTCTCTGAGAGCATGCCTTACTTGAACTATTAAGCTGTCATACATCCTGGGAACAGTGGTTACTGAGAAATATTTTCTACTTGACTTTAAATATCATGGCTGTAAGTATTCATCATCAACCTTGTGATCTCACTGACAGTGACTGACCTGGCAGGTACTGAGTGGCTGTTTCTAAGCAGCACTGATGTAACAGGTCACAGTGGTGAATATGTAGTGGGGGGGGATGGGGATAGATGTGTCAGCTGCTGGGCTGAATGCTGTTCAACACATCTCACATCCAACATCAGGTAAACAATCTTCTAATTAACCAGAGGGAAAAGAAAAAGCACCTCAGATATAAAAGATAATGGTCAACTGCTTTTAAAAACTAGCATTAGTTTTAGGCAGTACACTAGCTCTTTAAAGGGCTTCTGCAGGATGACTCTTATGGGTCATCTTAAAAGTGACAAAGATTGGTACAGGGCTTGCATCAGAAAACATAAGGAGAGATTAATGGAACTCAATATGTACTTGCTGGAGGAGAGAAGGGAGCGGGGAGACATGATAGAAACCTTCAAGTACCTTAAAGGCATGAACAAGGTGTGGGGGGGGTGATATCTTCCACTATAGGAGGAGTACAAGAACAAGAAGGCATGGTATGAAATTGTAAGGTGGCAAGATAAGGTGAAATGTAAGGACATTTTTCTTCACATAAAGGGCGGTAGACACATGTAACAGTCTGCCACAGAAGGTGGTGGGAGCGAGCTCAGTGGCAAGATTTGGACAGGCATAAGGGAACCCTAGAAGTGGGAAGGAGAGGAGTAAGCCATAGATTAAGTAGGGTCAGAGGCCACAAACAAAGGTAGGGCTTACGGGCAAACTGGATGGGCCTAGCGGTCCTTATCTGACAACAGTTTCTATCTTTCTATTCCATAAGCCTTCTGAAACCCACATCTTCCACAATATTGTATGGCTGGAAATGAAGTACAATCATTTCTGCTATTTCATGATTTATTGCCACTGCTATGGAGTGTTTTGTGAATTTTATTTTTATTTATTTAGTTTTTGTTAACCGGATAGGTGCACTAGCCATGAAATGACTATTTGTCATGTACGACCCGGGAGAGTACAACAATCAAAGACAGGTACATAGCATGAGTACAATGAAATTACAATAGCATAGGTCAAAACAGTTAGTAGTAATGAATACATGCAGCCAGAACATTAACAATCAATACAATTCACATAGCATTTTAGGCATAGAAAACCTACACAGTCTAGGAAGAGATACCATAACATAGTAGCAAGACATATTGTTAAAATTAGTCACAACAGTGAAGATTCAAACAGGCATGAAACTGGTTCTAAAACGGAACTAATCCCAGATACTATGGGCCTACCTGGGGGGTCCTGTATATTTTTATGTATCTTTGGTAAACCATAAAAGAACATAAAAGAGATATTAGAAATAAAAATGAAAAATCTCCGGTAGCTTTACATTTTAATGAGGCTGGACACACGGGTGCATCCCTTAGGTTTTGGGGTCTTGAAGTAGTAAAATTACCATACAGAGGTGGCAACTATACACAATTGCTAGATAAGGCTGAAATGAAATGGATTTTCAAACTTAAAACTTTAGATTCAAGCATAGGAATGAATGTTGATTGTAATTGGCAGGCATGTTTTTAGATAATACATGAATTCCAATGCCTATATGATTATTTTTGAAGAAGAGTTTGTTTTAAACAATGACAAAAATGTTTACATAAATCAAATTAAATTTTGGAAAAGATTTATAGATGATATATTTTGTCTGTGGACTGGAACGGAACAGGAATTATTATTTTTCAATGTTATGCTTAACCAATTCGATGTTAACCTCAAATTCACATTAAACTATAATAAATCAGCAATACCATTTCTGGATTTACTAATTAAGGTTACAGATGTAAGAATCAGTACTTCATTATTTAGAAAAAGTACAGATAGGAATACATTGTTACACAATAAAAGCTATCATGAGCCTAAGTTAAAGAAAAGCATTCCTTATGCACAATTAGTTAGAGTAAAACGTAATTGTCAAGAAACACAGGATTTTTTCAATCAAAAAGCAGATATGGTTAGCAGATTTTATAATAGGGGATACTCAAAAAAAGTCCTTATACAGGCAAGCAACAAAATAGATGAAGTAACTCGACAATATCTTTTTAGTAAATAACAAAAGCAGACACAGGAGAGATTAGTATTTGCCACTAAGTACAATCATAAAATGACAGAAATAAGAAAGATTATGAATAAACATTGGTACTTGGTATCTATGGATAATACTAGAATTAAATCTTTACAGTTAAGACCGATTATTGTGTCCAAAAAAGTGAGAAATTTAAAAGACAAATTAGTACATTCGCAATTTTTATATAAGGACAGTAACAAAACTCAATTACTACTTGGACCCCTACAACCAGGGATGACTAAGTGTGGTAGATGTTCAGTCTGTAACAACACTAGTAAAAAGGCATTGTTTAAACATCCACATTTTGGTGAAGATTTTCCTATTGGGGATCATATTGATTGCAATACAGAGTGCATTATTTATGTGTTACAGTGTTTATGCGATACATTATATGTGGGACAAACCAAAAGGGCTCTTAAGTTCGAATACTGGAACATAAAAGTGATATTAGAAATAAAAATGAAAAATCTCCGGTAGCTTTACATTTTAATGAGGCTGGACACACGGGTGCATCCCTTAGGTTTTGGGGTCTTGAAGTAGTAAAATTACCATACAGAGGTGGCAACTATACACAATTGCTAGATAAGGCTGAAATGAAATGGATTTTCAAACTAAAAACTTTAGATTCATGCATAGGAATGAATGTTGATTGTAATTGGCAGGCACATTTTTAGATAATACATGAATTGGAGAACTATAGAATTCACATCGTAACTTGTTTTTGGTATGTCCTATATCGATATGTTAGTCAATAATATCCATTATATGGGTTGTTTTTCATAATAGATTAAAGTTTATAGGAGCTCTATATGGTGTTTACTGTTGGGACACAACATTGGAGTGAATCATAAGATTTATAAAATGAGTCTTATTTTATTAGTTAGCTTCTTACCACTTAAACAATGATATAGGAGATTATGGTATTTTATTGTATGTTTAAAGTAGATTTATAAGATTTCAAAATGAAGCATATGCAATATGGAGTCAATCTCATTTTCTGTTCTGTTTAATAAGCCTTCTGCATTACGGATTAAAATGTTTTCTAACAATATATAAATAATATTTGGGTAAGCTGGTTTAAATATTAAGACATCCCTCCTATGCTGAGTGAGTGTCTGCTTCCTTCTTTTTTAGTATTTTTTGATTTGAAATTGTTCACGCTACTAGCAGCAGTATTGTCCGTTTAGAGCAGCCTGACTTTGCCGCGCGCACCCTCTATCTTAAGAGGATGTGTGTTTAGTTGCTTGGCAACACTCTTGCATCACGCGAGAGTTTCGGGAAGTGATACGTCACTCCCGCGGGAAATTCAGGCTGCTCAAGAGGCAAAGCAGCCGAGAGAGGTATCAAAACGCTATAGCGT
The DNA here is from genome assembly GCA_016271365.2 of Neoceratodus forsteri. NCBI lineage: Eukaryota > Metazoa > Chordata > Ceratodontiformes > Ceratodontidae > Neoceratodus > Neoceratodus forsteri. Next base: position 1,381,755,577 of record CM057456.1, on the reverse strand, counting down.
CTTAGTGAGTGGGCGCCATTATTGCTTAAGTTTGGCAGTTGTTTTCAACCTGTTCTCGGTAAATCTGTAAAGGTCTTGGAATTTAAGAAGGTGAGCCATGTCATTAACTACGGTTGTTAAAACTTTTTATTACATAATAAGATTTGGTATTTATAGCACAATGGCTCACACAAAACTATTTTTGTTTAGAAATTACAAAGACAAAAAGCGCAGCACCACTCGTTTGGATTATTTCACGAGGTATGCTTGTTATGGGGAAGGTTAAGTTTATACTTTAGTAACATTAGGACAAAGACTGCTGCTATAAAGCGTTTTAAAAAATAACATTGTACTTCATGTATTTATTTCAGAAAGAGGTTGGAGGGAATTTAAACATTGAAATTTAAAGTGAACTAGCACATAGAAAAGTGCTTTCTCAGGTAGATACTTTAAAAGAACATTATTTAATTCTTCAGAAATATGGAATTTATAATATATTAAATTATGTATTTATTTTTGAAATAGATGTTATTGAAACCCCGTGATCAAGCTCTTAGGAGCGAAACGTAGGGGTGAAGTTAATGAACAATAAAAAGACATCATCAGAAAAAGATGACTCCAGTTATCAATTTATTTATTTATTTATTTATTTAAGAGATTTACCAGGAAAGGCATACTGAGCAGGGTACTGCTCGATTCCAGATGCGCCCTGGGGGTAGGGGGTTACAAGGATGTAGTACATAATACATAAAGCACAATAGAACATACATAAATTGTAGGTATCCAGCAAAGACCAGGGAATGGGTGAGGTAACTGAGGTGCATATGGAGTTGTACACAGGTAGAGTAGTACAGGCAGTTTTACAGGCAGTGAGTACAGTAGCAGTATTACAGGTGGTGATGCAGTAGCAAAATAACAGCAGTTACATAGTGAGATTAGATTAACCTACTAGATGGATTTAGGTGAGAATATCAGACAGTAACAGAGGAGGGTCAATACCAGATGACATATGGTACTAATTTAGAAAAAGAAAATAATGGAGCCCAGGATAGCTAATAGGAATTTGGCAGTGAGTTTAGCGATGGGGAAGGCATAAGCAGTTGGTGTCGAAATGCGTTTTGAGGAGGGCATTTCGACATCAATTGCTGAACAAGATCTGGAAACACTACCACAGGAGTCAAAGAAATATCATAATTTCCCAGATATTGTTTCATGTAGCCTAGAGAGTATTGACTGCAAGCTGAGGGGAACAACCAGCCCAGGTCCCTGTATAGTTGGCAGTGGTGCTTAAGCCGTGGTGATGAGGAGGTGTATCGACAGATATTATTATAAGTGACATCCCACTTATGAAGGATGGTTTTGTGTGTGGCAGCAAAGGTCAGCATGCCATAGGTGAGGCAGGGAGTAATATGCCTCTGGCAATAGCAAGTTTAGCAGAGGGAGTCAACATGAAACTGGACTTGTAAGCAACGCCCAGTTTAGCATTCACTGCCTTGCAGGCAGATTGTATATGCAGGCTAAAGTCCAGGGATTTGTCCAGAAGAATTCTGAGGTACTTAAAAGATGTAATGCATTCCATTTGTGTGCCACTGCGGTCTTGCACCAGTAGGGGAGTTTGACATGTCCTGAGTTTAGGGGCAGATGCAAGTAACATTACTTGGGTTTTCTTCGCATTAAGTATAAGCTTATGTGCAGAAAGCCAATTCTGGACATTTGTGAAATCTGAAGAAAGTGATGAATTTATGCTAGTGACCTTATCAGAGCCTGAATAGAGTACAAGATCATCTGCATAGAGAATAGATGAGCATGAAAGAAAAACCTCATCTATCTTATTGATAAAAAGTGAGAAAAGAAGAGATCCCAGAGTAGAGCCCTGGGGAACCCAATATTGATGGTAGCACCAGATAAAGAGGAGTTGAATTTCACAATTTGAGTTCTATTTGATAGATAGCTTCCATACCAGGCTATAGCTGGTGGTGAAAAGCTCAGACTGCAAAGAGTGGAGAGGAGCAGGGGGTGATCAACAAGATCAAAGGCCTTTGTAAGGTCTATAAAAACTGCCACTGTCAGCTGGCTAGCGTCCATACTGGTAAGCACATCGGTAGTGAATTTGAGAAGCGCTGTAGAGGTACTGTGACCTTTACGGAAGCCATGTTGTGTGTCAGAGAGAAGGTTGTACTTTGTGAGGTAGTCAACAGTTTGATTTGCCACAAGGTTTTCCAGAATTTTACTTAGTACTGACAGGATGGCTATAGGCCTGTAGTTGGTAATCTCCTTGATATCACCTTTTTTAAGGACCGGCGTTACATGAGCAATCTTCCAGAGATCAGGAACTTGGCTATTAGAGAGAGACAGGGTGAAAATTCTATCCAGAGGGGAGGCTATGTATGGTGCTGCTAGTTTCAGGAGCCAAGGCTCAAGTGTATCTGATCCAGAGCTAGTGTTTTCAGAGACAGTCCATAATAGTTTTAAGACCTCAGTCCTTGAGATTGCTTTGCAGTAGAATGGAGGATTTTTAGATATTTGTTGGGAAGGATAGCTGGGGGTAGTGGACTGTGCTGATGTTGCAAGCAGAGAGGCTGCCTCCGGAGATGGGAAGGCAGAGGTATACTGAGACAGATCCAAGAACATTTGATTGAAGGAATTAGCAATGGTGTTGGAGTCATTGCAATGCACTCCATTTAATACCATGTCACTGGTGCTAGTTGACTGGAACACACTGAGAAAGGTCTTGACATTGGCCCAGAATTTCCTAGGGTCCTCAGCAGAGCTTAGCAGCAATTCTTTACAATAGGCACTCTTAGCTGTTCTGACCTGTTTTTTACAGAAGTTACATAGGGTTCTGTAGGTAGCATAGTCAGATTGTAGCCCTGAGGCTTTGTACTTTTTCCAGCATTTGTCCCTAGAGTGTAGCTTTTTCAGCAAATCTTTGTGAAGCCATCTTGTTTGTTTAGTCCTCACCCTCCGTGTCACCTTGGGGGCATGCTTGTTCTGGACGGCCAGGAATTCATTAAGGAAGATACTTAGTGCAGACTCAACATTATGGGAAAGGTAAATACCAGACCAGTTTATCCTCTAGACATCATGACAAAAAGCCTCAATATCTAGGTTAGTGAAATTTGTAAAGGTGGCATAGTGCAGTGGGGGATGGAGCAGCCTCAGTACTCCAGATGCAAAAGGCAGGGGAATGATCAGTAAGCAAATCTGCCAAGATGCCTGTTTGGTGTACATGATCCAGGCGGTTTACCAGTACCCAGTCAATAATGGAAGAAGATTTTAGTGAAGGAGTAACTCTGGTATTCTCCGTTAACAGCTGGTGGAGGTTATAATTTTGTACCAGAGAGAGCAGCGTGCTATGGGCAGTCCCTAGCCAATTTTAGTTAAGGTCACCCAATATAATTACCTCATTATGTTTGGAGTGCAAAAAGGTCTGATCAAATAAGTCCTGCAGACCTACAGTGCCCCCATTTGGGGGATTGTAGGCACAGACAATGTGGAGTTTCTTGGCTCCCAGGGTGAGAGTAGCATGAAGGGACTCACAGGCAGAGGATGTTGAGAACAGGGTGTCCGTGATGTTTAGATGATCTTTATAGAACATGGCAACCCCTTCGCCACACTTTGAGGAGAGCCTATCTCTACGGATAAGGCAGTAGTTAGTCAGGGAGCATACAGAGTCAGGGATAGTTGGCTTTAGCCACATTTCAGACAAACAGAGTACGTCAGTCTTGTAGACACCCACCTAAGCCTCAAGATCACTTGAAGTTTCAGGAGAGACTTCTGATGTTCATATGAGCAATGAAAAGCTCTTTGCTAGAAATTGCAGAGATATCAGCTGGGCAGAAGAGGGCACGTGGACCCAGGTTCATTTCAACATCCCCTGCAAGAAGGATAGCTATGATGGTGAGGAACCATAATTTTCGATAGCCAAACAGTAAAGGAACTGCTTGACTCAGCAGGCGTATTTTAAGTGTGGTCACCGCATAAAAGGTACAGCCCTTAGAGACTAGGAGGTGCTTAAAAGCAAGCATAGGTTGAGATGCAGTAATTAGGTTAGAAAAACTGAAATCAGCATGTAGGGCATTTGAAGAACCTGGGAAAGTTATAACAACCCAGTTAAGGCAAAGTAGGAGTAGAAGTAATAGGAGCATCTTAAACATGTAACAAAGAGCCATGTTTACACAAGTGAGTGTAATTATCACACAGAGGGCTAGGCAGAAGCACAAAGGTAGCCAAAGAGGAATTATGATATGGCTATAGAAATTTAGGTGGAGAGCTAAAAGACAAGTGGCAGCCAATCCCAAGAGAGTCACTGGAAGCCTAGACCAAACAGTGATCAGGTGTCATAAGTTCAAAATCCTTTGTTGACTGAGAGGCGGTTTTGGTGCTGAATGTACCTGTGGAGCAATGCTTTTCAGCTGGGCCAGTGAGGTGGTTCAAGGCTTCAACCCAGTGTGGCAACCTTGGTCTGCAGCTTTCATTTCTGTTTCTGGCACTGCTCCACCAGTATGGAATGAGATTGGTGGGAAGGCGTTCAAGTCTGGCAGCCTTAGTGGATGACCACGGTTTGGCCTGAGAAACAGGTTTAGACTTTCTTTCAAAAACTTCTTTTAACTTCAACTGCCTCTTCTCGGGGGGTTGGGAGTAAAGTTACATTTGGCTGGGGTCATTGTATGACTACATGCCATGCCTGGTATAACAAAGGACCTTACAGAATTATCGTTATTGTGACCATGACCATGAAATGAAAGTGAACTTTTGGATCTTGCCTGGTGCTCGTCTCCCACTGTTTCAGTGGAAAGTTTCTGTTCACTGAGAGCCCTGCTAGATTTCCTGCCACCAATGTTAGACTGTTTTTCCTTTAACCATATACGATAGGATGAATTTGCAAAAGATGTCACATCATTGTTGTGGTTCCAAGATTCCCTTTATTTTTTCCACTAGTAACACATGTTGCAATGTACATATAGCTTGGCAAGCATCCTTGAGGTTTACATAAAAATTATTCCAAACAGTAGAGGTGGACTATCTACTGTATGTCTAGTAACTACCTCAGTAGGACTAGAAGTCAAGTGGCTGGGTTTACGTGTGGAAGACATATCAGTACAGGATTCAGGTTCATCAGGTGAGACAATCATAGAATCCTCTGCAGTACCATTGCCATCATCATCATCATCATCACTACTGTCAGACTTTGTTTCACTGTGTGTGGCTTGTACCTTTGACTTTTTCTTTTTCCCTTTTGACACTCTACTACTGTCATTATGTTTATCCACACTGTAACTGTCAAAACCAGAATGAGACATAGCTAAAGGTAAAGTCACAAGCTCAGCATCATCAGTCTCACCATGACCGTGGTCATTACCATCATCATTATCAGATTCAGTAGCGCTAACATTTGCAGTCACAGGTTGAGTTATTCAATGAGCATGTGTAGCAAATCGAGCAATTCCACTGTGAGTAGTACCTGTAAGTGCTTTAACTTTATGTACAATTGGAATACTCTGATTTTGCACTCTTTCTCTCAGACAACTTGTTATTGCCACTGTCTTTCGGCACTTTGTTGGCTGTAATGTTAAGCCCTTCTGACATAGACAGTCCTCCAACCCTTGCTGGGTTTTCAGTATGTTGAGAGTTAGCCTGCACTTGGATAGTAGTAGCATTTAGTTCAGCCCCTTCAACAGACTGTGGTGCTTCTTGTTGTACTTTACTTTTAAGGCCACTTCTTTCTGGGCTCTTGAATAAACTTTTTTTTTATGTTTATTACTTCCTTTGCCCCTAGCTTTTGCTTTACTATTTTTTTGGAGTATTCGTAATGTCAGTCAGTTGCTTGTTCAGGGTCAAAAAGTGGTTATTTTTTTTTCCACGTGATGTGACGATATGCAAGAAGTGGCACTGGTGCACTGATGACTGGCTGGCAAATTTTATTTCACACATACACACAGAATTTATTTCACACACCACCTACACTAATGGCAATACTGCGTGCACTGCTGCTACCCACACAGATTTAGGGACCCAACCTGGTCTAACCCTCTCTGACACCATACTTTTTCCCTTTAAGGATTTTTTTTATTTATTCCATGGGATGGGACGGAATGTCCTGCCCACTGAGCCAAAGCTTATACCCCACCGAGCGAGCACAGGGAGGAAGATGACAGATCACTGCCTTCTTGGGGGGGCACACAGACAGTATGCAAGAAGTGGCACTGGTGACAGGCTGGCAGATTTTATTTCACACACACAGAATTTATTTCATACACCACCTAGGCTATGGTCAGATGCTGCATGCACTGCTGCTGCCAACAGAGAATTAGGGACCCTGCCTGGCCTAACCCTCTTTGACACAGTACTTTCCCTTCAAGGATTTTATTTTGTTATCTATTCCATGTGATGTGATGGAATGCCCTGCCCACTGAGCCAAAGCTAATACCCCACTGAGCGAGCACAGGAAGAAAGATGAGAGATAAGTGGCTTCTTGGGGGGAAGGGGTCACACAGACAGTATGTAAGAAGCGGCACTGGTGACTGGCTGGCAGATTTTATTTCACACACACCGAATTTAGTTCACACACCACCTAGGCTAAGGGCCAATGCTGCAGGCACTGCTGCTACCAACAGAGAATCAGGTACCCAGCCTGGCCTAACCCTGTCTGACACAGTACTTTCTCTTCAAGGATTTTATTTTTATGTTGGCGCACTTGTGCAGCCAACATCTTGTGGTAGTGCAGATTTGGAGGCATGGTCACTGTTGGGCGAATGCAGGGAAAGCATCTGTAGGTGTGTCCCTCATTCCCCAATCAGCCTACATGCCGGCACCACACCATACATACATAATGTGGTGAGCACATCTAAGGAAAGGTCTGCTGCAATCTGAGCATAGCTTGTCAAATGCAATGGACCTCCCAACATGCTCTGCCACATTCTATGCATGACGGCCACCCAACTGCCGACTTTGGGGGTGCCAAATCCCCCTGCCGGCTTCCCGTGGCCGCAATGTATGTGCCGATGGGGAGCCTCCCCGGTCGGTATAAAGCACTCCCCCATTTGTTATATGCTGAGGGGTCCCAACCCCCTCAGCTCTTGCCCCGCTCCTTGTGCGTCGATGGGGTGCCCAATCCCCGTCAGCATAAATTAACCCCCCCTTTTGTAGTGTGCCAACGAGGGTGCCCAATACCCATTGGTGGCAGCACCCCCTTAACAGTTAAGTGGCACGTTGGGAGCCCACCTCAGCATGCCAAATCCCTTGAGAAAAAAAAACTGTCCTGCGATGTTTTGTTTTTTTAACCCTGTAACACAAAAACGGTCCCTCATAGTCTCCCTCCCACAACCTGCACCCACCCTCTGTGCACCCTGCCTCCCCACACCCCCCTCACCCCATACTTACCTGCGAGTCTGGCGTGATGATCTTGATGGACTGGGAACAGGTCTGCACTCTTCAAAGCCTACCGTGAACTGAGGAAATGCGGTAAGTTGTATAATGGAATAAATAGGGGTTTTCAACTTTGATGCATATCTCAGGCATTTTTGGAATTTTGGCACCAAATTTTCAACATGGGGTTTTTGGGGCCCCTCCTCATGAATTCTTGCACTGTCATGGCGTTATTTGGTCCCGAAAGGTGATTTTGTAGTCACTGCATGGAATCATCTTTCGGGAGTGAGGAACAAAATGACAGTGCCAGTGTTCATGAGGGCTCTCAAAAGCCTATGTTTACAAATTCGAGGGAAAAATCAAAAATGACTGTTTTGCTGGGCGCATTACAGTTGTTACGCCACTCGTAACTTAGTGAATTTGCAATATTTTCACACCACATGTTCAGCACTGGCATTTTCCATACCTTCTTGTGAACTGTGCAGCTGTCATTTTTTACATCCTGCCCGAAATGTGTTTTAGCACTTCCGACGCAGAATAGCACAGTCGATGTGGGAAATCAGTGTTCAGGACAAATTACAAAAATGACAGTTACACTGTTCATGAGCAGAAGTCCTAAAATGCCTATGCTGAAAATTTGGTGACGATACTCCATAACATGACTGTGTTACGAGCGTGCATTGCGCAGTTTACACGCTCGCTCATAAGTTCACAAATTTATAATATTTTCACTCCAGATTTTCAACATTGCCAATTCTCTGCACCTCCTTATGAGCAGTACAGCTGTCATTTTTCACATCCTGACCAAAATGTATTTTCGCAGTTCCAGTGCAGAATAGCGCAGTCACTGTGGAAAGTTCATGTTCGAGACATATTATGAAAATGACAGTGCCACTGTTCATGAGCAGATGTCCTAAAATGTCTATGTTGAAAATTTGGGGCTGCAAGTCCATAAAATTAGTGTTTTACAAGCGTGCATTGCGCAGTTTGCATGCACGCTTGTGACTTCGTGCATTTGTAATATTTTCACTCCAGATGTTCAAAATTGGCATTTTCCTCACCTCCTTATGAACAGTACAGCTGTCGTTTTACATATCCTGGCTGAAATGTGTTTTCACACGTCTGGCACAGAATTGCACGGTGGCTGTGCGAAACCAGTTTTTGGGACAGTTTGAGGAAATGATGATGGCACTGCTCATGAGCAGAGGTCCTAAAATGCCTATGCTAAAAATTTGGTGCTGAAAGTCCATAAAATGACAACGCTGTAAGCGTGCATTGCGCAGTTCCCATGCAGCCTTGTAACTTCATAAATTTGCAATATTTCCATGCCAGATTTTCATCACTGGCATTTATGCACACCTCCTTATCAACAGTACAGCTGCCATTTTTCACAGCCTGCCCAAAACGCATTTCCGCAACTGTGGCGCATAATGGTGTGCTCACTGTGGGAAATCACCTTTTGGGACACATTAACAAAATCACAGCACCACTGTTCATGAGGGGAGGTCACAAAATACCTATGTTGAAAATATGCCTAAAAAATGCCTACAAATAATTGGGTTGTGGACTTCTGTTGCGCAGTTTCATGTTGCATGTTCATTGCTTCACCAATATTTCATATTGCCACTCCAGATTTTCAATGTTGCCATTTTTTATGCCTCCTCATGAAAAATACAGTTGTCATTCTATACAACCTGCCCAAAACTGTGTTTTCATCTCTCTGTCGCTAAATGGCACAGCCGCTGTGCAAAACCTTGTTTCAGCTAACAAAGTGATTGTGCCACTTTTCATTAGGTGGCCTGACAAGCAGCCAATGTTGAAAATGTGGAGTGAAAATGGAAATTACGTACCTACCATAATTCTTGATCTTCTTGGACGAAGTTTCCACCACTCATTCACACTAATGGGATCTACGCCGGAGGCACTAGGACCCAGCGGGAGCAAACTTTTTTGAAGGAGGACCAGCACCAGAGACGGAGCCGCAAGGAGCGGCACAGCGAGCCTCTGCTCATGCAGCAATGACTATCTCAGCATCGACCCTCCAACCGCCTCAGTACCTTTTTTTCCAAGGAGGTGCAGCGTAACTAACTTAGAAGGATAGCCTAACCAAAAACTGGACATAAGATAGTCTTGAAGACCCATATAAGAAGGGTCAAGAAAGAAGTCTTCACAGCCTAAAGATTGAGGGAGTGAAGACAAACAACAGAGGTGAGATCGGGGGATGATGGGTGGGCGTGTGAATGAGTGGTGGAGACTTCGTCCAAGAAGATCAAGAATTACGGCAGGTACATAATTTCCATGTCTTCCTGGACATAAAGTCTCCACCACTCATTCACACTAATGGGAGAGTACCAAGCTAATAATCCCCCAAGAGGGCGGCAGGCGAGACCAAGAGCTCACAGATTTAGGACAGAAGTCCATTAAGGATGGTTCTGCTAAATGAAACATGTCATCTGGCATGGACATCTAGGGCATAGTGTTTGACGAAAGTATGCAATGAGCTCCAGGTGGCCGCATTGCAAATATCTGCAATGGGCATGTTGCGGATTTCCGCCAGGGATGCTGTGACTGCTCTAGTAGAGTGAGCGTACACTCTGCCTTCCAGCTTAACCTGTGCCATGGAATAACAGTGGTGAAGGCATGCCACCAGCCATGCTGAAATGCATCTGATAGTGACAGGTTGACCCAGCCGGGTCTCGCTGAAGGAAACAAACAGTTGTTGAGCTTTGTGAAAATCTTTTGTCCTACCTAAATAGAAATGCAAAGCTCTTTTGACATCCAAAGAATGAAGAGAATGATCCCCTTCATTTTGTAAGTTCACAAAGTAAGTAGGAAAGATCAAAGGTTGGTTTAGATGGAATTCTGAAACAACCTTAGGGAGAAACTTAGGATGGGTGCTAAGAACTACTTTGTCTTTATGAAACACAGTATACAGAGGGTCTGTGACCAAGGCATGTATCTCAGAGACCCTGCAGGCCAAGGTAATGGCCACCAGGAAGGCCGTTTTCCAACTGAGGAATTTCAACTCACAGGTAGCTAGAGGCTTAAAAGGTTTCTGACTGAGCATGTCTAGCACAAGATTAATGTACCAGGCTGTGACTGGATGTCTGAAAGGAGATCTGGTATACAGAATTCCCTTAAGGAACCTCTTAATCATGGGTAACTGTGCCAGTGACAAGGAAAGTACTGGCTCATGATAAGCTGAAATGGCACAAAGGTGAACCTTGACTGTAGAGTATTGCAGACCTGAATTTGAGAGGTCCAAAAGGTACTCTGGAACTTTATTTGGTGGGCAGAAAAAAGGATTCAAAGAGGATTTTGCACACCAGAGCGAAAAACGCTTCCATTTGGCTGTGTAAGTTTTCCTAGTGACTGGCTTGCACGCAGCCAGAAGAATATCTGAAACTCTGCAGGAGACATTGAACCTGTTCACTTCTATCTCTTCAGGAGCCAAGCATGAAGGTAAAGCAATCTCAGATTGGGATGGACCACAGGCCCCTGAGTCAGAAGGTTCGTCTGAAGGGGAAGCGGTTTCGGAGGGGTTTCCGACATACTGTTGAGTAACGGAAACCATATCTGCCGAGGCCAGAAGGGAGCAATGAGGATCGTTTTGCTCCCCTGGGACTCAAACTTGAAAAGTACCTTCTGAATTAGAGGAAGAGGTGGAAAGGCATATAGAAAGCATTTTGTCCACTGCAGCGTGAACGCATCCTAACAGAAAATGCCAGGCCCTGGATTTCTGGAGCAGAAGAGAGGCAGTTTTGTGTTGAGTGGGTGGATGCAAAAAGGTCCAGGTCTGGAGTTCCTCACTCTGCGAGTAGTGACTGAACTACGGTTGAGTCGAGAGACCATTCGTGAGGATCTGTCTCTGTTCTGCTGAGACAGTCTGCCAGTTCATTCTGCACTCCTGGCAGGTAGGTCACTTGAATTAGAGCCTTGTGCTCCAAGCACCATTCCCACACTCTCATCGCTTCCCTGCATAAGAGGTTAGAGTGAGCCCCGCCTTGCTTGTTGATGTAATACATCACTGCTCTGTTGTCCGTTTGAAGGCAAATGTTCTTGTGACAGAGGATGTCCTTCAAAGCCCCAACTGCATGAAGGACGGCTCTCATTTCTAAGACATTTATGTGAAGCTGGGGCTTGTCCTGAGTCTACATACCTTGAGTGTGGAGAGTCTTACAGTGAGCTCCCCACCCCATCAGGGACGCATCCATGGTAATGGAAATCTGATGATCCAGAGGAGCAAAGGCATACCCTTCCAGAAGATTGTCCTCTTGCGACCACCAGGTGAATGACCTCTTCAGTGGTTCTGTCTCCTTGATGAGAAAGGACTGAGGGTGAGTGGTTGGTGACCACTGAGTGCTGAGCATCCATTGAGAGGTTCTCATGTGAAGGTGTGCTAGGGGTGCAGTGAATACCGAGGATGCCATGAGACCTAGCATCCGTTGCATTGAGATAGCATGAACTGAGCTGTTCTGTCTGATGTATCAGGCCATCTGTAGGATATCGCTCCTTCTGTCCTCTGGTAGAAATGCTTTCATACAGGAGGTGTCCAGAAGAGTTCCTATGAAAAAAGAGCCTCTGGGAGGGCTGCAGCTGTGATTTCTTGAGGTTTAGCAGGACTCCCATGGACGTGAGAAAGTCTGAGGCCATGGCAATGGCGTCGAGAGTTCCTTGCCTGGAAGGGCTCACTAGAAGCCAGTTGTCCAGATATGGGAACACTTGTATTCCGACTTTTCTGAGATGCGCTGTGAGAACTGCAAAACACTTTGCAAAAACTCGTGGCACCGAGGTAGCCCAAAGGGCAGGACTCTGAACTGATAATGCTGTCCCAAAGCCACAAACCTTAGGTATTTGTGATGCTTGGATGAATAGGAATATGTTGGTAAGCATCCTGCATGTCCAGGGAGGCTAACCAGTCATGTTGATGAAGCAAGGGTAACAGGGTCCCTAGGGATATCATCTTGAATTTCTCTTTGGGAAGAAACTTGTTTAATTTTCTGAGGCCCAAAATGGGACACATGCCCCCCATATTTTTTGGAACTAGAAAGTAATGGGAGTAGAACCCTGTGTTCTGTTGATCCAGTGGAACTACTTCCACTGCCCTGTTGTTCAGAAGGCCTTGTATTTCGGAGGTGAGAAGCTCTGACTGAAGAATTGACAGCTTTGGGTGCTGCTTGGGGAGACAATCCAGAGGGTTCCCCAAAAAATTGAGGGAATATCCCTCACAGATTATCTGAAGGACCTATTTGTACAAAGTTATGGACTTCCACAGGTTGTAGAATTGAGTCAGATGACCTCCCACTGCTAAAGAGTCTCCCTTGGGAAGCTAAGGTGGGACTTGGGCCAGAAACTCAGAAGGCGGCACTGGGCACTTTGGGTTCTTGCACCTTCTGTTGCATTTTCTTTTGAGGCTGAGGGGCTTGATTTTTATTAAAACCTCCCCTGCCTTTGCCTTGAAAGGACTGATGGTTATGAAACTGGCATTTGTTAACACCCCCTCGAGAGGGGGCAGGAGGAGGTCGAGCCAATAATGGCTGACCTAGTCTATTGTGTGGCCTCTAGAGCCAGTTCTACTTGAGGACCGAAGAGATACACACCATCGAAGGGTAACACCATGACCTTTTACTGGGCATCATTTGTGAGACCTGAAGTGCATAGCCAGGAATGGCAGCGGGTACAAATGCTCGCCGCTGCCGCTCAGGAGGCAGTATCAAAGGCGTCCATAGCTGCTTTAACCTGTTGGTTGTTGGACTCGATGCCCCTGGTTATGGTTTGAAGAAGCTCTGAATTAGTGCCCAACTCTGGTAGAGCTTCAACCATTTGTTTGACCAAATGCCAAAGAAAATATTCATATTGAGAGAAATAGCCCTGGTAGCCGGCGATAAGCATACCCGGGGTGGATGCAGCAAAGATTCCCTCATTCACTAAAAATACCACCAACAGCTTAATGTGGTTCAAGGTCAGTTGGCATTCATCTGTATCCCCCTCCCCCGGGCCGCGCCTGAAAATAGGCAGGATTTGTCTAGTGCACTTACCCGGTCAACAAAAGCTAACTAAATAAATAAATAAAATAAAGACTCTCTTACCTAAAGTATCTATCTTACAAGATTCTTTGTTTATAGGTCAAGCTGTAGTATTCTGAGGAAGGATGACCTTATCATTCTCTGCCAAGACTACAATAGGATGCACAAAGGCTTGGGAGGCCAAAATGGGTTGATCCTTGGGAGCAGCATACTTCCTATCTATGGACTTAGCCACAGAAGGAATGACAGCAGGATTATTCCATACCATTTGAGAAAGCGTCTCAAAGGAGGGTTGTACCGGGGGAGTTAAATCCATAGGGATGTCTGGAACATGAAGGTATTGGAGTCTTAATAGCTTCCCAGGATCAATGTCCATAGTCTGGAGAGAAAGAGTGGAATTCCAATTTTTCTGCAGAGACCTAAATGACAGGTCCTCGACCACAGGCTCTGTAACAGGATTAGATCCTACTCCTTCCACATCATCACCCAGTCAAAGATCTGGGTCAGGCTCAATATCATCTCCTGACAGTCCAGGAGGGACTGCATGGACAGGAAAGGATTGAAAATCAGCAGAAAAAGAGGAAGGAAAAGAAATCGGAGAGAAGACACCCTGAAGACTGGTAGAAGAAAAGCCCGGCCTCAGCGCCGAAGAAGAGCATGGCGCCAAAAGGCCGCACGATGCCAACAAAACAGATGGCACCAAAGAAGAACATGGCACCGAAAAGCCACAAGGTGCTGAAATGGCACCAAAAGGCCACACGGCGCAGAGAAACTCAATGACGCCAAAAAGCTGCACGGTGCCGACAGGCGCAATGGCATTGAGGATGGCACTGGGAGGTGCTCCGGTGCTGGAAACGGCACCAAGTGACCCACTGACACCGACGGCACTGAAACCAACCCAGGGCCATGAAAACTAGAATTTGAGGGAAAAGAAAGAAGAATACCAGGAGATAGAGGCATCGGTGTGGCCCCATGCGCCACAGCCATGTGAGGGGGGAAACACCTGCGCGCAGAGCTGACAGCACCGAAGAGGGTGCCACGTGACAAGAGAGGCCCAATTGCCCTGCCCGATCCCTGAAGAGCCCGAGGCCCTATGAGTGACTGGGCCAGGCAACTGGACCAGCCTCCGAACCCATTGCTCCGTAAGAGCGGCCCACTGATGAAACTGCTCATCGGAAGCCCTACCAGAAGGCGGGGAAGGGCTTCAATGTCGAAGAGGTTGGAGGCCAGAGCCAGAAACCAGTGACTCAGAATGAGGAGACCAGCAACTGACCCCAATGACCGATCGTCGATGCGCAGACATATCAGAGAGCGACCTCGAGTGATGCCTTCTCTTTTTTGACCTACGGGTCAAAGAAGAGCTCAAGGCAGAATGGTGCAGAGAATGGGACCGTTTACTTTTATGCTTCCGGGGGGACCGCCCATCCCCTCGGGCACTGGACCGTCTGTTGTCAGACCCCTCTTCCGGAGAAGGCGGTGGACCGGACTCAGCCCGGCTGACTGAACAGCTTTCATGCGAAGTCTCCCTACCGTCACCTGACCCGCTCATGGTCGACTCCGTCAATGTAGGCTGAGACTTCTTTCTTTGATAAGAATAAATTATCATAAGCAGTACTTTATTTGAAAAAATAGTACAAAATAATAAACTGAAAACTATGCTACTAGTTTGAAGTTTGACTCCCGGTGGGCGAGCGTCGTCGTCACTGAAGCGCACTCGACGGCGGGAAAAAAGGAACTGAGGCGGTTGGAGGGTCAACGCTGAGATAGTCATTGCTGCACGAACAGAGGCTCGCAGCGCCACTCCTTGTGGCTCCATCTCTGGCGCCAGCCATCCTGCAAAAAAGTTTGCTCCCACTGGGTCCTAGCGCCTCCGGGTAGATCCCATTAGTGTGAATGAGTGGTGGAGACTTTATTTCCAGGAAGATCTACCACTACACGCCTACGGTGTTAGGGTTTCCAACTGTAGCACCTCACCCAGTATAGACTGACAGGTGTCAGGGCTGTGACTTGAGATCATCGGATGTAATGCTCATGCCATTCCACCCCCCATGCCCACCCTGCAGCCACTGACAGGCATCATGGTGTGTCTTGCACTTTTCGGCCACAAACTTCACCCCACGCTCCTATACTGCACCCATGTCAGCATATTTCCTTATGGAATGGGGTAAGTATAATGCCCAAAGACCTCAAAGCACACCACGACACTTATCAGTGTCTACAGGGTAGGGTGAGGTACACTGGCATGAGCATTATAGCTGACGACCCAAAGGCACACCCCAATGCCTGTCGATCTCTACAGGGTGGGGGTGGGGTTGGTGTCACTTCAGTACTTCTCTGTCATTCCTCTTATGCGTCTCTAGCTCCGCCACTGCCAATGCCAGCGCGACAACATTCAACATTGACAAATGCTTGTTTTATTCATTCCACATGATGTGATGGAATGCCCTGCCCACTGTGCCAAAGCTTATACCCCCCCCCAAGTGAGCACAGGGAGGAAAATGACAGATCACTGGTTTCCTGGATGGGGGGGGGGTCACACAGACAGTATGCAATCCGGGACCCTGCCTGGGTTCACGTGATGTGACGGAATGCCCGATCCAAAGATTGTATAATGAAAAATAAAATAATAAATTCCCACTGAAGTGACTGAGCAGTGAGCACAGGCAAGAGAAGTGAGAGCTGGCTTGTTGTTGGGGGGCAACTGGGCAAACAGCAAGGAGGCTAACTGGGAGTGGTGTGGTATGGGTGGCACAGTTCACCCCCTCTGCTGCTCCAACAAAAAAAAACTGGCAGTCTGACTTAAGCACTTCAGTCTTTTCTCTTCCTGTCTTTCTTGACTCACTCACTTGCCCCCTGTGTTCAATTTCCTACTCTCCTTCCCGAGTCTTCTCTCCCAACTCCCCAATCCCCGACTCCCACACCCACACCCGACCCAGTCCTCAGCTCTAATCCCCTCACGATCCTGAGTCCCTGACTCCCCAACCCCAAGTTTTCTTTTAGTTCTTTTTTTAAAATAAATATAGAAAACATTTTAATTCTTTAGTTGTTTTTTTTTCTGCGTTCTTTCTTGGCCCAATGAGCAAACGCAAGCAGCACGCACAAACACAGAATCATGGAGCAGCCTATAGAAGCTGCTGCTTCTTCTCCGTCCTGTATTCCTCTGCATAGATCCTAAAGTGGACTACATGGGTTGCTAATGTAAACCCAATCAGGTGCCACCTTAGGAAGATGAACAGCTTAGCCATCCAATGAGGAACCAGAGTCTTGACTATGGTCCCTCTTGTGGGTTGCTCCTGCTCTGGCACTTCTCATGCTGCATTTCCAGTGAAACTACAGCTGTCTGAACCAATCTAAACAGCCAAAAGTGTTCGGAAGCTGTTAGTTTACAAACACTTTGGTATATTCTGGTCGGTTTGTATTTTTGGCGAACCGGTTCGTCCATCCCTAATACAAGCATATATTTTATCTATTATTGATTACGGTTTATTTATTCTTCTGCTAGTAACTCCCTCCCCTTTCCAAGGCATTAGAGCAGATTGTATCTGATCAGCTCACGGAGCACGTTAACAAATACAACCTCCTCTGTAAGCAGCAATATGGTTTCTGCAAAGGACACAGCACCACCACTGCCCTTCTCGAATTTAACACACACATACACTCTGCTCTGGATAAGGGACACATTACTGGTGCTGTCTTCATTGATCTCACTAAGGCGTTTGACACCATCAGTCACTCCTTCATTCTAACCACTTTGGCCAATTTGAGTCTATCTTGGGTTGCCGTGGGGTGGTTCACTGACTATCTCACGAACCGACATCAACAGGTCAAAATTGGAAATGCAGTTTCTAACAGACTACCTGTCCTCTCTGGTGTCTCCCAGGGGTTCATTCTGGGACCGCTACTTTTTAGCCTTTTTCTCAATGCCCTCCCTGAGTCCTGCTCTGGCAATCTATTACTATATGTGGATGATGCAGTCATTGTCTCCTCCAGCCCTGACCCAATGCATCTCCACCGCTCCCTCCAGTCCTCTTTCAGCCATGCTGAAAGCTTGTTCTTGGCACATTGCCTTATTCTTAACTATAAAAAAATCAAAGTTATGATATTATCACACTCACAGAACACCAGAAAGGTGTTCTGCCTACAAGTTATAACTTCAAATCTGACCCCTTTGGAGCAGGTGGCTCCTTTAAATACCTGGGCATCACCTTGGACCCAGGTCTTAACTTCCACGAGCACATCCACCACCTATCCAAGGCCATAAACCTCAGGCTGGGGCATCTACACTGCTTCAAGCACTGCCTTACCCCTGATGCCCTCAGGCTCGCTATCTCCTCGGCCATCTCGCTGCTAGACTATGGCTTATTGATGTATGGGACAGCATGCACCTCATCCCTAGACAGACTCTGTATCTCTCTAAACAAAGCCTGTCACCTCGTATTAGGATGTGACCATCTTACACATACCTGCTCACTTTATAGTGCTACCAACTGGTTTAATCTCGACAACAGGATTATGTTCCCTACCTGTCTGCTGGCTAAAAAAATCACCTTAGGCCTCTCCCCCTCTGGACTCACTCCTCTAATCCATCCAATCATAAAGATTAAGTTTACCCATAGCTCAGCTCACCATCTCTTTTCATTTCCCTCTAGCTGTACCTCACAATTCCAAAGGTTTTTCAGCTACAGGGCCCCCATGTGGATGAACAACCTTCCCTCCACCCTGGCAAATGAGCAAAGAATTGGACAATTAAAATCCTCCTTAGGGCCCACCTCCTATCTTCAAATCACTGTAACTGCAACTGATCCCAGACCTCTACCTCCTCCTCCTTGCTCTATGACAGTGGCCCATGGCCTGCCTCTTCTCCATAGTGTCTAACCTGAGTCGCTTCTACGTTATAATGTGTATTGTGTAAATTACCCCATTAAGTAACCCTAGTATTTTGAATGTTAGACTAGCTGACTCCCTGTAAACAAGCTGTATCTTTCCCTGTGATCTATTCGCTGTAATCACTGTAATGTCTGTCTGTTTATAACCTATGTGACGTGGAACCTTTGTAAATGAGTCTGTGACTCATAGGTACTCTCCAATTTTGTAATAAATAAATAAATAAATAAAATAAAACTGATTCAAAAAATTGCACTGTTACTAAACAAAGCTTGTAGGTTTGCATATGAGCTATCATTAGACTGTCATACCTGCTGTTTGTACAGTAGATCAAATTGGTATACAGTGCTGATTGTGCAAAAGTATACCAGCAGCACAGTATACCGCTACCACGCAAACACAATACCTAACACGTATATCGCTACTGCGCAATGATGGTAACAGTATACTTTTGCGCCATCACCTCTGTACAAGTTAGCAAAGGATTAGTTATGACCTGGGTTGTTGGGCTTCGAAGATGGTAAATGGACATGTGCCGGCTAACTTAAAGTTGTTGGTGAAAGACCAACTCAGTCTAATATTACAACTAGCTTGACAGATAATTTATATTTAAAATTGATAAAGTGTTCTAAAAATGTTGGACAAGCTGTCTTTTACTACAGACTTAGTAGTTACTAGAATTCACTACCTTTAAGTATCAGAACTTTAGCAAATTATAAATCTATTGTCTCAGCTCTTAGAAACCTCTTTCGTACCTGTAGTGGGCATTGATTCCTTGTAGTTTGTATTTACTGTTTGCTTCATGTTGTTAATGTTTCTTTTTCTCTGTACCTGTACTATGACCAGAGTTGTCTATGAAAATGGGCATTATTTGTCCATAGGCTTTCATTTTAAAATAAAATGAAATAAAATAAACTGTGATATTTACAAAATACATTTTTAATCCAGTGATAGGTAGTATACTTGAGTACCTGACACTTTGTTGTAGGGAATTTTGCTTTACATTATTTGTTCTTTCAGTTATCCTAATGTTTTGCCTGTGAAACAGTACCCATCATTTAGTTCTTGCATTTCATTTTATACCAATGAATTCTCCCTTCACCATCGTCCTGTGCTCTTTGTGCCATGGCAAACTCTTTTGCATTACAACCCTGCAGTTGAGGTTACACACTTGGGTACCTAGCAACGCTATTTAGACCTCTTACTATGGCTTCATTTTTTTTCTGTATATTTTCATTTACTTCTGTTCAGGGCTGCAAGTTTAGTCCTCCAGAAGAACCAAGCACCAAGTTGGGTGTTTGATTCTTTTGGACTGTGGTGAACTGACTAGTTCACCGTGGTCTGAATGGTGTAGAGTAAGCAAACCAGTCGAACCACGGTTCACAACTTAAACAGTAAATTCACCTGGGATGCACCCAGGATAACCCCCCTTCCCCACCAAAGTCCCAGCAGCCATGGCTACTGCCAATCTAATTCATGACCCAACCAGCAACCTCATCTCATTCTAGAGGGAGTATCTTCCTCTGGCTACTCTGGTTCCTCCATAAGTACTAAGGCACTGCAAAAATTAGGACTGTTGGGAGAAAAAGCAGAATTGTAACTCCAGGGGCAGTACAAAAAACAAACAATATCGATTGAAATATGCATATGTGGAGCAAACTAGGTGTGATAGGGTAGCTGAGGTTGCTCTTGCGGTCAGACGATGAAGCAGTCCATATTGTGTTTTTTTGTGTTTGCATATTCTACTAGCACATGTATCATAGTCCTTTAAGAGTGTGATTGAAATTATTGTTTTGAGCATAGTCGTAGATGTAAATAAAACTGAATACTGAGCCCATGAACCCACACTGCTGAACTGACAGCAACACAAGCCCTCTATAGGTGATGTTCACTTTTACTATGGCTCCTGAACCAAAATGTTAAAGCCCTGCCAGGTCTGTGCAGTAAGGAGATGGAGGGAGGGAGGAAGGGAAGAAGGGACATGAAACTCAGGAAAAGCTGTTCTCTTATGCCTGTCTGTTAATCAACTGCTGTATTTATCACATGATCACTCTGATTGCACTGGGCAAACGAAGGTGAACTGGTCCGCCAGCATGAGAACTCTGGTGAACCCCATGCAATTCATTGGTCAAAGTTTGAGTGGCTGAACTTCTGGAGGTTTGCATAGCCCTAATTCTGCTTGTTTTTTTTTCTCTGCCAGTGCATTCTTTGTTGAAAAGGGGGTTTAAGATTTATGTCAATTCATTCTATAGTTTTCTTTTTAGTTAATTGCTTTTTGCCAAATTCAAACTTCACTCATCATTCTTTATTTAGGTCCTTCTCCCAGCACTGACAAGGAGCAAGCAGCTGCTCCTGTTCTGCTCCTCAAGTCCTGGAGCAGCCTGATATCCGATGTCCTCATAACATCACCAGCCATGCATGCTTACGCATGCTGGGTTGCTTGCTAACACACTATGAAGACACTAATTGCATATGCCAGCTTGGCTCCAGGACACTGCCACACAGTTACATAGAGGATAATGTATGGTCATCGATGGTTAACCAGTTTGTTAACCATCGAGAGGTTGCCAGAGCGACCATGTAAACCTCGAGAGCGAAGCTCGAGAGGTTTATGTCGCCATGGCAACCTCGAGATTGGTTAACAAAACAGTTAACTATCGATGTACCATACATTAGCTTTTATAGTGCATGGTACAAGTTAGTTTTTTTAGAAAAGAAAGCAGTTCCTTACTGTTGTTTTTTTATGTCCCCACTGCTCTGCCCTCACTGCCGCGGCCGTTTCAAGGCCATCCGATCAGCTGCACGCATGCCTGGACTGTTCCCAGTTGTTAACCCATCGATGTGACATACCATCGATGGGTTAACAACATCGTGACGTCACATCGATGGTAAAACGTTGTTATAAAAAGGTCAATTTCTACCTATAACAACGTTCTACCATACATTATAATACTATACAATAGGTATGATTTACCCTCTCTTATCATAAGACATAGCATTTCTTTTTTCCATAGAGATTTTTATCCTCTAGTTGCCGCTGATATGCCCCCTTCTGCTTGCTCCCCCTAACCCCATCACCCACCTTCCCCGGGACTTACTTTCTTGCTAACATCCTAGGTGGTTGGATTGTGGTGGGAGCCCTGTCACCGATATAGAACCTGTGAGTGACCAGACATCATCCTTTGGCCAGAGGGATTTTCCTTCCGAGTTATTTCTTTCTGTGGACCTACTCATTGCAATGTCGTATTGATGACCTTCACCTCCATGAAGATGTCCTCAAATGCCTGGGCCGGTCTGTCTACACAATGTGCCCAGACCTGTGCTGCCACCCAAAAACCTCCATTTGGCAGTTGACATCAGGTTACATAAACCCTTCTCCCCAAGGGAAGAGAGTTGTCCTCTGGATGCTTGATCCTCCCTTCCCCAGCCACCCCCTGAGCAACCGCATCTGTTCCTGAATCTGGGTCCTCAACATGGCAGGAGGTAAGGTGCTGAGTGCATCAGCCCTTCATGCTACTGGGATGGCGGGACATAGCATTTCTTTGTTTTTACATAAATTAGCAGTGGGAGTTCCACTCTCTACAAAGGGGCACTTATATTTTTCTCTCACCACTTGAATCTCCTTCATTTAAATACAATCTGTGTTGCAGCCTACTACTATAATACATTCAAAAAAATTTGATTATAACAATAGTAGTCATTACCTGGTTGTTAATACAACTTGTTCTTAACCAACAATTTATTTTTAAATAATGTGTTCCTCACTGGTGCCTGTGCAGGAAACACTGTCTCTTGTCAGCCTCCTTCTTTATTACTGCCCTACTCCAACATGATTTACAGGGTGGGATATTCAAAAGGGTTGTGCAATGCGCAATAGGGTTGCGCCTGCGCAAGTCAGAAAATGCACCATTCTGCGATATTCAGCAGGAGGCAGTTTCGCTACTGAAAACATGCTGAGCAACAGTGCAATGCTAATGAAGGCATGCGCAACCAAAGGGGGTGGAACCATGCATAAAGTGCGCAGTGCGATATTCAAAGACTTGTGCAATGCGCAACAGTGGATCAGGCGGAAGTTGCACCATAGTGGAAATGAGCCAAAATAAAAAAGGAACAAGGAAGAGGCACAAGAATGCTACAGGGAAGCCACATGAGGCAGGGAGAGAGACAAGGCCAGAGGGACAAAGAGGGCAGGCCAGGGAGAGCAGAGGACAAAATAGGGGCAAGGGAAGGTGTGTGGGGCCACAGAGTGCAGAGGCCAGTAGGTGTACCCGGTGCAGTGGAGGTAGCAGTCAGGACAGCGGGGGGAACAGAGCAACAACAGCTGGGGGAACACAAGCCAGGGACATGGACAGTGCCACCTTCCACATGGAAGCTGTAATGAGGGGGGTGAGAAGGCATGCTGCAGGGGGACATGGTCATGGAAGGGCCCGTCGGGTACGCCCCCAACAGGCAGTACCGAGCCCGCACCAGCTTTGAGCTTTACTCAGATGTCAAGATTGTGGGCCAGTATCGCCTGAACAGGGCAATACTGAGGCAGCTCTGTGAGCTGTGCAGTGATGTGATGCAGGCACCCTCATGACGGAGTCACGCTCTGTCAGTGGAGAAAAAGGTAACAGCCTGCATGTGCTTGCTCGCCACGGGTACCGTCCAGAGACCAACAGGGACATCACAGGCATAACACAGTCGGCCACATCACGCATCCTCACCCAATTCCTCAGCGCACTGCAGCCACATGCTGTGGAGTACATCCATTTCCTCAGCACTGCAGTGGAGTGCACAACAAATATACAGGAGTTCCACAGGGTAGCACGTATGCCTGGCGTGCTAGGGGTGATAGACTGCACCCATGTGGCCATTTACAAGCCACCTGGCCCTGATGGGGCCGCCTATATGAATCGGAAGGGTTATGCCAGTGTCAACTGCCAGGTGGTGTGTGATACCAGTGGGCGCATCATCAATATCTGTGCCACGCACCCTGGGGGAGCACACGATTCATTCATATGGTACCAGTCGGCACTGTGCCATCGATTCAAGAGTGGAGACATCCCCACAGGACATCTAGTGGGTGAGTATGCACGTAGAACTGACAAATCGGGGGCAAGGGTGGGTAAGCCACAGGTGCCATGGGTGTGGCACACAGGGTTAGGGGCAATTTGAGCCTGAACAAGACACTAACCTCCACAATCTCCGCACAGGTGACAGTGGATACCCACTCCGTCCCTGGCTGCTCACACTCTACCGGTGGCCCACGACCCCACCGCAGCAACGCTTCAATGAGGCACATGCCGCCACATGCAACATCATTGAGCGGGTGTTTGGGATGCTGAAGGTGCGCTTCCAGTACCTAGACACCTCCGGCGGTGCCCTACAGTATAGCCCCTCAAAGGCCTGTGGGATATTCGTGGCATGTTGTATCCTGCACAGCATGGCCAAAGACTGTGGGATAGCCGTACAGGTCGAAGAGGGGGACAGCGATGGGGACAACGGTGACGCCGGTGATGATGGTGATGGGCAGCCCCCCTTGGATGATGGGATCCCAGACTGATCCAGCTGGCCCAGCTGCACTGGGACACCATCACAGAGGAGCACTTCACCCAGCACAGGTAAGTCATGGGGCCATGTGCAAACTCAACAGTGGCCAGGGGCACAACCCACATACACACAGGGAAACACACCAGGGGTCCATGACGGCCAGGGATGTGGCAGGGCACAGAAGCACACACATACAACCAGGGAGGGGTGAACAGTAACACACCACATGGATGAACACACACACACACACACACACACAATAGGCACAAAGTGCACAGGGGTCAGGTGCACAACAGAACCGGAACACAGACACTAAAAACACACCTGTCCACAGGCCATCACGTCCACTGACTGTCCATGTACGTGTGTCAGATGCTGGGCACCTTCGCACTGTGGTGTACAGTGTAATGCAGGCATCATCATGTACACGCACCTGTGGACAGCAGTCGGGAGGGTGTGCAGGTGGTCCGTGTGTCTGCGTGTAGGGCTGGGCACCCACCGGTGCACTGCCCACCGAAACACACATTGCACACAGGGCAGCACCAGGCAGGGCCCGCACTGGAAGACAGCTCAGTCTTGTGGCACAGTGCCACGGCTGCCTCAGATGTGTGGGCGGCCTCACCGAGACCCAGCAGCACTGGCAGGCTGAGCACGGGCCTCATGGGGTGGCACCAATGGACCACCAGGGGTTCCACTGCACGAACGTGACCTTGCCCGCACAGGGGTCTGCAGCACACCGAACATACCTGCACCAGGAGTGCTCGGGATGCCCACAACTGAACCCAGCGTCGACAGGGTGGGTGTCGCATGATGCTGGGAATGGGGAGTGGATAGTATACTGCGTGGTGTGAGCGGCACAGGGGCACTTGAGTGTGTGCCCAATGTGGCCACGACAGCGACCAATGCCTGTGTCTGACTGTCAATGGCGGCAGTCACATCCATCTGCAAATGGTCAATCCATGACAGGATCCTCTCGTTGTCCCTGCTGTGTCGCTCCAGAGCTACACACAGTGCCTCCACGGATGTTGCAACCCGCATCTGCTGCTGTACTGATGCCTGCAGCAGGTGGGTGTGCTCGTCAAAGAGGTCGTCTGCCACATCGGCAACCTGTCCCTCAGGGTTTGGAAGGGCCTGATGTTCAGCACCCCTTGAGGGTGGGCACTGCTCACCAGGACCAGGTATGGGCAAGTCCACAGGCAGTGCACATACGCCACCATTGAGCCCTGTAGCCCCAGTCCCGGTGGGTGACTGCTGCTGCTGTCTCTCCGCCTGCTGTGCCCAAGGGATCAGTTGTTCCACTGCTGTGGCCGAAACAGTGCCAGTGACCTGTACAGCCACTGGTGCTGCCCCATTGGTGCTGAAAGGCACAGCCTGGGACTGTGCTGACGTGCTGGCACACACGTCGGAACCAGCTAGGTCCATGGGCATGAGCTGTCCTGCTGTGTGTCCATTCTGTGACACACACATGTCAATGCCCATAGTGGTCATTGCATCATCAATGGTGCAGGTCTGTGCCACAGCCACAGCAACAGCGTGCTGGCATGCTTGCATGCCAGACCACTGAGACACAGGAAGGGAACCACCCCACACCTGTCTCAACAACATCAGTGATGGCAGCCAGGCGTGCACACTGGTGCAATGCACACCAGCTACCTGCGTAGGTGGATGGTCCCTCCTCCAACTCCGGATGGCTGTCCGCAGTGGACAGGCCCTCCACCACTAACCCCTACAGACGCACACAATCTGTAACAGAAAGGAAGGACACGTTAGTGCATGTGATCCACCTTCCCCCCCCGACCATGACATACCATGCAGTGATGGGCTACCACCTGTCTGGAAGCCATCTCCAGGAACACCCTCAATGGCACTGCGCTGCATGCTTGCAGAGAGCCTGTCCTCTGCCGGAGTCAGCTGCACCACCTCTGGCTGGCCCCCACCTGTTGCAGCACGTGCCGCCCTGATGGCTGCCACCTTCTCCTTCACCCTCCTCCTGTCGGTTCCCATCTTCTTTTTACACTCCTGCACAGAGCGCTGGTGGCTGCCGTGCAGGTTGACGGCATGTGCCACCCCCTCCCATGCAGCAGCATGGGCCTAAGGGGTGCCCCGCCGTCCACTAAGAAGTGGCTCTTCATCCAAGTAGGCCTCGAAGAGTACCTCTGTCTCAGCCTTTGTAAAGTTAGGCCTCCTCTTCCGCCCACCATCATCCTCCTCACCCAGTCCTTGCTCGGTCATTTCACAGCCTGTATGGGTGAGAGTGGTCACCTGTGACTGTGCAGTACACAGCAATTCCCTGAGACCATAGTCCAGAACATCACACAGCATGCAACTCACCTATCAACTGCAGTACCGAATATGGCCACTGCAGAACAGTGTCACATTTTTATAGCGCAATCCATGCAAATTAGGTGTGGAGCAACTTTAATGAGATGCAAATCGTGCTGCTGCACCATTAAATGGCTGATCGGATGATTTGCATATGACGGCTGAATATCGCGCTGTTGCGCTTTGCACAATACGGTTGAACGTGCTGAGCCAATGGTGCAGTTCTGTGACTGCGTAGTACACCGCACTGCGCATGCCCAGGTAGCTTACGCAGGTGTCTGCCACGCTGATGATGTGCTGTGCATGGTAGGCAATTCAGGGCACGGCCATCATTGTACCAGTGGCGCTACGGCGATGGTCACTACATGGCGCTGTGCCACAACTGCTCAATAGTTCGCTGTGGCAATGGCACACAGGCGACCAATCACACTGGACGCATAGAAGTTGGATGGCGCTGTGCGTGGCCATGCGCCAGAGACCCATGACCCTGTGCCCGACCTTTGCCCCCTTGGCGCTGTACATATGGCATGTCTGCAGCTCTATTGCGCTGTTCGGTGACAGCGTGATAGGGAATAGCGGTGTTGTATTGCGCAGCAATTCCTCATGGGGTTGCCGTGCTGCGGAGTGCCATATTGCCTACTACAGATCTAGAGATGGCACGCAGAAGAGCCCCCCAGTGGAGAGCCCTCGAGCTGGCCAACCTGGTGGCCATTGTGGAGCCTCACTATGGCCCACTGTATGGGGGGGTTCCCCTGGACAGGGCCAGGACCCAGGTGTGGCAACAGGTGGCCACTGACCTGGAAGCGGCCACTGGCTGACGGAGGACCTCAGAACAGAGCAGGTACCGCTATGGGGACCTGAGGAGGAGGGAGACGGTGCTGCTGGCACGTCTGCGGTCGTGTGCCAGGAGGGGCATGGTGCCTCGTCCAGGTGGGTGATCCGTCTACGCACCTGTATGGTCCATATGGGTAACACTGTCTATTGTGTCCAGCACAAGGGGGAGGGTTGGTCTAGGGTTGGCTGTGGCGGTGTTTACAGGGTATGTGATGTATGGGTCTGGCTGGGTGGGCGGGCACACTCATTGGGGCAGGGGGAATATGCTTTTGGTTTGTACTGATGTGTTTCTCACTTTTGTTTCCCACAGGCATGGCAGAGCGGAGGAGGGCCATGGCTGAGCAGCAGAGGGTGGTGGCAGCAGTGCCCGAGCGTGGCGGTGGAGAACCACAACGCGAGCAACAGCCCGATGAGGGTGAGTGCCATGACAACATGATTGCTATTGCATGCTGTGTGACAGGGTGGGGAGCAGGGCATGGCCACCATCCATGGACACCACTGCCATGCACGTGACATGTGACAGCACTGTCCAGTGGCACTGCATGTCTGGGAGTGCATCAAAGGTGGTCCATGCATGCACTGGGCACATGGCTGTGGCACTGCCTGCCCACCACGTAGCCACATTACTGTACGGCCTTGGTTGTGCTGTGCTGGACATGGGTGGTGTGTGTGTGCAGTGGTACACATGACTGTTGCTGCCTGGTTGGGCATGTCTTGTGCACACAGTCGCTGTGGGTGGGTGCAGTCCATCACAGGAGCAGGGCACTTGGCAGTATGCCATACATGATGGGTGGGCTTCAGGGAGACGGACAGTCGCACCCATTGACTCTGATCCCTTCTCCTAGGTGTCCAGATACTACTACGGATTGAGAGATCCATGCAGCAGCTGTTGCAGGTGGCCATGGACTCCCTTGAGATCCTGCAGGACCTCCAGCGGCATGGGGTGCGGAGGAGACGGAGGCCCCGGGACCAGCACCAGACAGCAGGGGAGCAGGCTGCAGGAAAGTAGCTGGCCATCACCTCCCCCCTTTCACTAGCCCTCACACCCCGCCTTCCCTCTGCCAGTTGTTCACCCCACCCCTTACCCACCCCTACCTTGTACCCGCATTCTCCACCCTGTTTTGTACATATGTAAATAGTTTTGATGTTGTTGTTGTTCTTTGTTGTTTTTCTAATACAGTTATTTTGATATGAATACTGTGGTGGTCTCTGATTTGCAGCTGGCTATAGGTGCTCAGTTGCAGTGGTGTGCATGGCATCTGGGGTGGTATAGTCATGGGTATGTGTGTGTGTGCGTGGGGAGGTGTCTCTGGTGTGGGAGTGGCTTTCAGTCGGTATCTGTGGTGTGTGTTGTTCTCTGTGCATTGCATTGCTGTGTGCAGTGTTCCATGGTGCCTGCTCTGTGTCCATTGTGCCCCTGTCAAGCTGTTCTTGCCCTGTACAGCTGACACCCTTGCATGTCTGTGGCCTGCCAGGTCTGCTGCCTTGTCAGTGGGTGCTGTCCCTGCAGGTCATCCACTGTGACCGTCACGATGCTGGGTTGCCACCTGTCACCGGTGGAGGTGCATGTTTGCCTCAGGTGACACTGTGGCCTCCACAGTTGCTGTCCCACCTCCATGCTGTGTCTTATGTGTGTTGCAGGGGCTGTGCAGCACTGTCTGCGACTTGTGATCCAGGCGTATGCTGGTGGCGTACAGGGCCACAGTGCATATACAGGGTGGGTGTCACCCCTGTGCCATGGTGGACTGAAGGCTGTGTGTGCACAGTTTACATGTGCCCACACTGGGGGCTGGGTTGCCACACTACTTCGTCCCTGTGTTGGTGTCCCCGAGGGTATGGGTGTGTGTTTGCTCCTGCACTGTGTTGCAACCGGTGTGCTGCATGCTTCCATGCACCACTGTGGGTGTCTGTGCTGGCTGCTGTGGCTCGTGGTGGGTCGCACTGTGACACCTGTCTACTGTGCAGGGTGCTGTATCAATGACAGTGGTGTCAGGGGCACGCCCTTTCCTGTGTGGGGTACCACTTGTGGCGACACATGTTCAGTCTCTCAGCTGTGCCTCAGGGGGGTTGTGCGTGTTGACACTGTGTCTGCCATTGTTGCATTGCCGTGTGCTGCTACCCACTGCTGGGTGCTCATGGTGGGTCTGGCTTGTATGGTTCTGTGGTACACGATGTTGCAGTATGACGGGGGGGTATGCATGGGGATTCCTGCAGTGATGATCACTGCTCATGGGGGTGTCTTGGGGTCACAGTGCAGGATGTGCTGTGCACGGGGGCTGCTGTACACTGGGGTGGTCCGCCCCCCTTGTGTTGCAGTCTCAGCTTGCCAGTGGGTGTGCTGGGGCAACATGGCCCGGCTGTGCTTTGTTTGCTTGTCCCCATGGGCCAGTGGATATTCCATCCCTCCCCCAGTTGTGCTGTGCTTGGGGTGTGGGGGTGCATTGTCAGTTCTGCAGTGTGTTCCTGTGCCCATCTGTGGCATGGGTGGTGGGCCCCTGCCTACCTTCCTGGTTGTGCAGTTCCATTGCTCTGCTGCTGGGGTGCTCCCTGCTTGCGCTATGGTGCCTCTGGGCTGCTCAGCTGGGCTGCCCTTGTTGCACTATAGTGCATCGTATCTGCTCAGCTTCCCCTTCCTGGTTGCGCTATGGCACAGGTTGTGCAATATTCAGACGTTGGCTGGTTGCGCAATTTGACTTGCTCCATTTTTGAATATCGCATCTATTGCGCATGTGCGCAATGGACTTGTGCTTGCTTCTGCTATTGCGCACATTTTGGGCACAGTTTGAATATCCAGCCCACAGTGTTTATAACATTTCTCAAGTTCTTTATTTTCAGCACACACTGTATATACTAGGATTTGTGTAGCAGTCCACATGAGAGGCTTTCAGTAGAATCTTTTTTACATCTCACATTCAGATACCGTGGTGTTATTTTGGATCCTTGACTTTCTTTTTCTGATCACATCAAATCTTTATGTTGCAACATTAACCAAAAAAATCAGAGTTTTGTATACATTGACAAATTTTTTTATCTTTTGAATCTCGTAAAGCTATTGCTATTGGTTCTCTTTTGCCTCACTGTGATTATGTACCTAACCTTGTTTTGACCTTGGTTCTACTGAGGTCCAAGTCTCTCCATTGTCTATAATAATATCTGTCATTAAAGGAAGAATGCATGACATGGTGTGTGTCGTGCTGGGATAACGCCATGCCTGGGGATTGGGCACGAGGCCCCAGGCCGAGTGCGTCCAATGCCCCAGGCGTGGCATTATCCCAAACGACATACATCCTGGAATGCATTATTCCTATTATACAATGGCTCATTGTTATATATAAAATAAAAAAATAATTTTAAAGAATGTTTCTATTAGTGTGAACAAATATTTGTGTTTCTTAAGAGGAGATGCAAAAAAAGGAGAGTGTGCTGGAGGTCCCTAAGGTCATCTACATTGGTTCACAGTGCTGAGACTAGACCCGTGACATCGTGCTGGGATAACGCCATAGGTCCAGCCCTAAACTGACCAATCACAGTCCAAGATTCTTTCTGCCATTGGATAATTAAGCAATAGCACGAGTAGGTGAGTTTGCAGATATCGTCACGCCTGTGTTGGCACGAGTGGCGACAGTGCGCCCAACCATCCGAGAAGTGACGATATCCCACGATATACCACACCCTGGAGTGACTTATTGCTATTATGAACTGGCTTAAAGTTTCAGTTCATTTATTTAAAAAAAAAATGTGTTTAAATACTTTATTGTTATTGTATTTGTGATGTGGAAGTATACCTTTTAATTAAAAAGTGCACAGTTTCTACTTTGTCCAGCAGATGGTGCTGCTGCTACATGGTGACTGAGCTGTGTTAGTGTGTGAAGCTGCTAATCTGCCAGGGTATTTTCAGTCATCCGTGGTGCCAGGTCTGCCGATAAATGTGGTAGTGAGCGATGGACTCAGGCATGGTGAGCTTTAGTAAATGAAATAAAAATTAAGTTGGTGATCAATAAATGAGGATTCGAATAACGGAGCGAGGATGAGTTTAGTCAGTGTAGAAGCGCTGCCGCTGCCGTTTTGAAACGAAGGCCGCTTCAGGAGGTGAGAAACATGTTCGCTGGTCCCGTTACTTTTAAAATAGCTGGATATTGTTTTGAGGCTTTCGTGAATGACTTAATGTGGTCCTGAGTAAACGGATGTTCAGCATTTCTACAGTTTGAAAAAATCTACAGGCGAGCGATGTGGCAAGCGTTTAGAGTCGGAGGAGTTTGTTAATGTAGCTTAGTAAGGAGGCTGGTGGCACCGGAGCTTTTTTAAAGCCGTGATGATGTAGCCCGATATCATCACGGCTTTAAAGAGGTGTTGGCCAATCAGATTGCTCGAATTACGATCGCCGGTTCATAATTTGTTTTATTGGCTCCTAAACATACTCTCCACTGTTAGTTATATTCCCAGCTTGGTTGATTATCCCTAATTCATCGTATACAGTATTCTTTTTGGCTGTTTGATTTTTAAAGTATTTTTTGTTCTGTTTCTTCTCCCCTTTCTAATTTTTTTTCTAGTTATGGAATTGTTGCCTATTCTGAGGTCAGCCAATGCATTCTTAATGCAGGTTTTTTTTTAAACTCGAGCTGGATCACATGCATTTACTGTAGCTGCTCCTCATTTTTGGAACAGCTTGCCAGACTTTTTATGTGTTGGTTGCTCTTTACAAGTTTTTGAAAAGCATTTGAAATGAAATCTGTTTGATTTATATATCTGCAATTGTTATTGAATGATTTATGTATCTGTTATTATTGTTGTATGTTTTGTATTGTATTTTCTGTCCAGGTCAAGCCAATAAAAAAGAATTCTTGGTCGAGAGCTCTTAACCCAGTTAACAAATTAAATAAATAAATGGAATAAAAATAAATACAAAGCTATTTTAAATAGAACTGATCAATAACCCACTCACAGTCCTGTGCTGCTGAAGCCACAACCTTTGACAACAGACCCACCAGTCTGACTCTTTATTCATTCCTACTGCAGGATTGAAAGAATGTCTTACAATAACTGGTGACCCCCAATATCAAGCTGTTTTGAGACTTGTAAAAAGTCATATCAACCTGCGAGTTGATATGGCAAAGTCATATCAACCTGCGAGTTGATATGGCAAAGTCATATCAACCTGCGAGTTGATATGGCAAAGTCATATCAACCTGTGAGTTAGTATGACAAAGCCATAATAACCTGCGGGTTGATATGGCAAAGTCATATCAACCTGCGAGTTAATATGGCAAAGTCATATCAACCTGTGAGTTGATATGGCAAAGTCATATCAACCTGTGAGTTGATATGGCAAAGTCATATCAACCTGCGAGTTGATATGACTTTTATTGTCTCATGCCAGGTTGTGTGTACCATGCTAAGGTACTTACCGACTCAGAAAATTGAACCGTTCAGGTTATTTTTAACTTTAAACAATGAAGAAGCCATTGAACCTTCACCTTATCGTCATAACAACGAGCATGCCATGGAGCCCATACAGAGGTCAAATCAGCAATGCAGGAAGCACATAATGCTAAAACTCTGAGCTGTGTTTACTTAGCACCAGTTATTATAAAAAATAACATGTAGGTATGTGATCTGCAGTTTTTTTACACACCCTTGGTGTGTGACAATATATAAACCTCTCAAGCTTCGCTTTCATGATTAATATATTATCACACATCATGGTGTGTAAAAAAACTGCATATCACACACCTACACATGCATTATTCTCTATATTGTATATCTATCTCGTCTCTTCTCCCTCAAGTGTCTTATTATAATCCTCACCTTGGTTCAATATTTCAGCTTTTTCTAAACCTTAGAACCTTGCCTTCAGCTAACGTGATTCCAGGTTTGGACTTTTGGATGAATCACCTGATTCTTGCAAATTGTCAGCACATGTCAACATAGTTGCAGAGTATCATGAATAGTAATAGAAAGTGCCATTCATTTCCAGACTCTACTCCTGCCCTTATCATTTCCCTCTGTCACTGAGTTCCTCACCACCTTGTCCTCCCATGCCTTCATCGGCAATCTGTTCATCCTTTGTGACTTCATTTTTAGTTGGCTCTCATCCTTCCATCACAAATCATGCCAAAACACAAAATCTCTCCAGCTTACTCAACTCTCTCTAATCTCTTCAGACTCAACCTCATAACCCATAACCACTTCCTTCTGGACTGGATCCTCTCCTGTAACTCCCACTGTATTGTGAGTGCTAGTACCCTCTCTAACACCATCAGTGACCATCACATGGTCTACAGCATGTACAAGATTTACCACCACAAAGGTACACCTAAATTCAAACATATTAGGTCCTTCCAGTCCTGCATCTTTCCTCTTTATTTGCTGCCATGATAGCAACAGACTAGTACCTCATGCTAGCTGCCAGCAGCATTAAGAGTTCTCAAATTTTTTAAATCCAAACTCTTGTCAGTCTAGGATCATCATGCACCCCCTCCAAGGAAAACTTGGATCTGTGGTTCACACCTCCCCTGGATCATTGCAGAGCTACTGGCCTGTCATTGTGCATGTGACTTTGCCTGGTGAACCCAACGTCCGCTGACTCCCCAATGGACCTTGCTAAATAAAACTACCTTTGCAATGCCTCTACCAGAGCTGTTGGACTTGCAAAAGCTGACTACTTTGTATCCACGCTCCAGAACAACTATAACCACCCCTAAAAGTTCTGGAAGGTCATTCACACCCTCTTTCCCCCACCCTTCCAACCTCCTGCCGCCATCCTCAAGATGAGCAACTCCTTGATCTCTGATCATGCAGCAGTTGCCTCATCTTTTTAATCCTTTTTGTGTTACTTGCACATATGTGCAAGAAACACACTCTATCAGTCAGCAGTTAGGGAGCAGGCCACAATGCATCAAGAAATTCGGCCACATCACCACACAATCAGCTGTTTTGGTGCATTACAAGCTACCAGAACAGCTGATTGTGTGGTGTCCCCATGGCTACAGCTTCTCCGTCGGCCTCTCACAGTCCCCAAGAAGCTGACAGAAAGCTGTCACCTGCCGTTCAGTGTGCTTTTCTGGTGAAACATTTCAATAAATAAAAAACAAAAAGCAGACGGGGTGCCCAATCCCCATGTCGGCATGACCCCCTCCCCAGTTCATTTGCTGACGAGGTAGCCTGATCCCCATCGGCATAATGCACCCCCATGGCTCATGCATTATCCCCCTAGCATACTGTATGGTTGACGGGGGTGCCCAATCCCCTGTCGGCTCCATTGCCCCCCCAAACAAACTTCCATCTGCCATGCCGGGAGCCCACCCCAGCATGGCAAAAGTCCCCTGTCATCTTTAAAAAAAGACCTGAAGAAAAAAGTCCTCGTTGATTCTCTTGCCTCCCTCCCCAACCCGCACCCACCCTATGTGTACCCAACTCCCACACCCCACCTCACCCCATACTTACTCCAGAGCCCAGCACGATGATCTTGATGGACCTGGAACACGCCTGCACACAGTAAGCTGTATTGTATCAGGAGACCCTTATAGGATCTCAGAGGAGGGGCTGGCTCTCTCCTCGATACTGTCTATTAAACCACCCAGATATATATTTACAGACCACATGGAGAACGGAAGAGATTTTATGAAGCTTTACTTGTTCAGGATACAACATTTTTAAGGTGGTACAAAAAAATTATAGCTTCAGTTACAAAAAATAAAAAGCCATTCTGGTTTTAGGCAGAACTTACAAAGCTTTATACATGATTGAACAAACACAGGACATATATCCTGTTTCCAAACAAGGCAATGTTGGTATATTAGTTCTGTAATTGGAGAATCAACATCTGCAGTTCCTGTGGTAAGCATGAGTTAAATGACGTCATGCAGTACCTGCACATAGGACAGAAAAAATAGAATAAATGTAATAAATGCCAATCCCCACAAGATGGCAGCATTGTATAACTAATGACAGTTTGCTTTTAAATTCTCCATTGAGAATTGCATATTAACTTTACATATCAGAATTGCATTGCAGTTCAATCTATGGCATTAACAGGATATGTGGTTCAAATTCTTAGCAGACAGTTACAAAGAAATGCAATGTACTTTATAACCATATATGAATTTTTTTCCTTAGCAAGCTGCTGTCACATTCTGATAGGTCACTGTGTAACTATGATAAGTAAGAGCTATGACAAATATGACACATAGCATTTATAAGAAATGTCTACATCATTTTGGGGAAATGCAGCACATAAGTTTTGTTTTTTTCCACCATTTCGCACACATAAGTTTTGTTTTTAACCACAATTTTGTAATCTGTCTTGTAACTGCGTTGTGTATAGATACCTTTTTATACTCTTGTCCTTCTGTGTATTTGCTCATGCACCAACTTACTGGCTTTATCAGATTGTACTTGCGGTTTTGTAGCCTGGCCTCTGCCAACTATTAAAATTTGTGCAAAGACACACATTACAGTAAAATCACTCCTTACATGTATAATGGCATAAATGGTTTTTTCAATGTCATTTTGGGGAATTTGTTCACCAAATTTTCAACATGGGGTTCTTGAGACCCCACCTCATGAACTTTGTCACTGTCATTTTGTTATTCAGTCCCAAAAGGTAATTTTGCAGTCACTGTGCAGAACCACCTTTCGGGACCGATTAATGAAACAACAGTGTCACAGTTCATGAGGTAGGCCCCCAAAAATGGAAATTACTTACCTATCATAATTCTTGATCTTCTTGTACGCATCTCCACCACTCATTCACACTAATGGGATTAGTGCCGGAGACACTAGGACCCGTCGGGAGCAAACTTTTTTGTTGGAAGGTCTCAGCTTGTGCAGTAATGAATATCTCAGCATCGACTTTCCAACCGCCTCAGTACCTTTTTTTCTGAGGAGGTGCAGCCTAACTAACCTAGAAGGATAGCCTAACCAAAAACCAGACATAAGATAATCTGGAAGACCCGTATAAGAAGGGTCAACAAAGAATTCTTCACAGCCTAAAGATTTGAGGGAGTGAAGACCAACAACAGAGGTGAGCTTAGGGGATGCAGGGTGGGAGGGTGAATGAGTGGTGGAGACTCGTCCAAGAAGATC
Source organism: Neoceratodus forsteri (assembly GCA_016271365.2). Classification (NCBI taxonomy): domain Eukaryota; kingdom Metazoa; phylum Chordata; order Ceratodontiformes; family Ceratodontidae; genus Neoceratodus; species Neoceratodus forsteri. Next base: position 1,381,719,548 of record CM057456.1, on the reverse strand, counting down.
AAGAATTACAGTAGGTATGTAATTTTCATAACTTCCTGGACATAAGTCTCCACCACTCATTCACACTATTGGGAGAGTACTGAGCTAATAATTCTCCGAGAGGGCGGCAGGAGAGACCAAGAGCTCACGTTTCTAGGACAGAAGTCCATTAAGGATGGCTCTGCCAAAGGAAGAATGTCATCTGGCATGGACATCCAGTGCATAATGCTTAACAAAAGTATGCACTGAGCTCCAGGTGGCCGTGTTGCAAATATCTGCAATGGGCAGGTTGTAAATTTCTGCTAGGGATGCCGCGGCCGCTCTAATAGAGTGAGCGTAAACTCTACCCTCCAACTTAACCTGCACCATGGAATAGCAGTGGCGAAGGCATGCTACTAGCCATGCTGAGATACATCTGATAGCGACAGGTTGACCCAGCCGGGTCTTGCTGAAGGAATCGAACAGTTGCTGGGCTTTGCGAAAGTCCTTGGTTCTATCCAGATAGAAACGCAGGGCTCTCTTAACATACAAAGAATGAAGAGAATGCTCTCCTTCATTTTGGAAGTCCGCAAAGTAAGAGGGAAGGACCAAAGGTTGGTTTAGATGAAATTCTGACACAACCTTAAAAAGAAATTTAGGATGAGTACAAAGAACTACTTTGTCCCTATGCAACACAGTATACGGAGGGTCTGTGACCAGGGCATGTATCTCAGAGACCCTGCGGGCTGAGGTAATGGCCACTAGGAAGGCAGTCTTCCAGGTGAGAAATTTTAGCTCACAGGTAGCCAGAGGTTCGAAAGGTTTCCGAGTGAGCATGTCTAGCACAAGATTAATGTCCCAGGCTGTAACTGGATGTCTTGTAGGAGGTCTGGTATGCAGAATTCCTTTAAGAAATCTCTTAATCACAGGTAACTGAGCCAGTGATAAGGAAGAAAATGGCTCATGATACACTGAAATGGCACTAAGGTGAACTTGACTGTAGAGTACTGCAGACCAGAATTTGAGAGGTCCAAAAGGTACTCCAAAACCTTAGCTGGTGGGCAGGAAAAGGGATTCAAAGAGGAGTTTGCACACCAGAGCGAAAAACGCTTCCACTTGGCTGTGTAAGTTTTCCGAGTGGCTGGCTTCCGCGCAGCCAGAAGAATATCTGAAACCCTTTGAGAGACATTGAACTGGTTTACTTCTACCTCTTCAGGAGCCAAGCATGAAGGTGAAGCGATCTCAGGTTGGGATGGACCACTGGTCCCTGAGTCAAAAGGTTCATCTGCAGGGGAAGTGGTCTCGGAGGAACTGCCAGCATATTGTTGAGTAGTGGAAACCACAGCTGTTGAGGCCAGAAGGGAGCAATGAGTATCATCTTGTCCCCCTGGGATTCAAACTTGAGGAGCACCCTCTGTATTAGAGGAAGAGGTGGAAAGGCGTAAAGAAAGCGTTTTGTCCACCGCAGCCTGAACGCATCCTGACAGAAAATGCCAGGCCCTGGATTTCTGGAGCAGAAGAGAGGCAGTTTTGCATTGAGTGGGGATGCAAAAAGGTCCAGGTCTGGAGTTACCCACTCTTTGAATAGTGACTGAACTATGGTTGAGTCGAGAGACCACTCGTGAGGGTCTGTCTCTGTTCTGCTGAGACGGTCTGCCAGTTTGTTCTGTATTCCCAGTAGGTAGACCACTTGAATTAGAGCCTTGTGCTCCAAGCACCATTCCCACACTCTCATCACTTCCCTGCATAAGGGGTAAGAGTGAGCACCGCCCTGCTTGTTGATGTAGTACATCACTGCTTTGTTGTCCATTTGAAGGAGAATGTTCTTGTGACAGAGAATGTCCTTCATTGCTCAGACTGCATAAAGGACGGCTCTCATTTCTAGGACATTTATGTGAAGCTGGGACTCGACCTGAGTCCACACACCTTGAGTGTGGAGGGCCTGACAGTGAGCCCCCCACCCCATTAGGGACGCGTCTGTGGTGATGGAGATTTGATGGTCCAGAGGAGCAAAGGGATACCCTTCCAGGAGATTGCTCTCTTGAGACCACCAGGTGAGTGACCTCTTTAAAGGTTCCATCACTTTGATGGGATAGGACTGCGGGTGAGTGGTTGGGGACCACTGAGTACTGAGCATCCACTGAGTGGTTCTCATGTGCAGATGTGCTAGGGGTACAGTGAACACTGAGGATGCCATGAGGCCTAGCATCCGTTGCATCGAGAGAGCTGGGACTGAGTTGTTGTCCCCAATGTGACGGGCCATTTGAAGGATATCATTCCTTCTGTCTTCTGGAAGAAAAGCCTTCTCACAGGAGGTGTCCAGAAGAGTCCCTATAAAAAGGAGCCTCTGGGAGGGCTGCAACTGCGATTTCTTGAGGTTCAGCAGAACTCCCATGGACGTAAGGAAATGAGAGGTCATCTCTATGGCATCTAGAGTTCCCTGCCTGGAAGGGCTTGCCAAAAGCCAATCGTCCAGATAAGTGAACACCTGTATCCCGACCTTTCTGAGGTGCGCTGCGAGAACTGCACAACACTTTGTAAAAACCCGTGGTGCCGAGGATAGCCCAAAGGGCAGGACTCTGAACTGATAATGTTGTCCCAGAGCCACAAACCTCAGGAATTTGTGATGTTTTGGGTGAATACAGATGTGCTGGTAAGCATCCTGCATGTCTAGGGAGCCTAGCCAGTCATGCTGATGAAGCAAAGGTAACAAGATTCTTAGTGAAATCATCTTGAATTTCTCCTTGGGCAGAAGTTTGTTTAGTTTTCTGGGGTCCTAAATGGGGCGCATGCCCCCGGTTTTCTTTGGAACCAGAAAATAATGGGAGTAGAAACCTGTGTTCTGTTGATGCAGCAGAACTACTTCTACTGCCCTGTTGTTCAGAAGGCCCTGAATCTCTGAGGCAAGAAGGTCTGACTGAAGTATTGACAGCCTGGGCAGTCGTTTGGGGGGGACGATCTGGAGGGGTCTCCACAAGATTGAGTGAATATCCCTCGCAGATTATCCAGAGGACCCATTTGTCTGAGGTTATGGACTTCCATTGATTGTAGAAGTGCATCAGATGACCTCTCACCACTGAGGAAGAGTCCACCTTGGGCAGCTGAGGTGGGACCTGGACTAACAACTCAGATGGTGGCACTGGGCGCTTTAGGTCCTTGCCCCTTCTGTTGCATTTTCTTTTGAGGCTGGGGGGCTTGGTTTTTATGAAAACTTCCTCTGCCTTTGCCTCAAAAGGACTGACGGTTATGGAACTGGCAGTTATTAACACCCCCTCGAGAGGGGACAGGAGGAGGTCGAGCCAACTTAATGGCTGACCTAGTTTTTTGTGAAGCTTCTAGAGCCTGTTCTACTTGAGGGCTGAAGAGATACACACCATCAAAAGGCAACGCCATTACCTGCTGCTGTGCATCATTCGTGAAACCTGAAGTGCGCAGCCAGGAATGGCGGCGGGTACAAATGCAAGCCGCAGCCACTCTAGAAGCAGTATAAAGCATCCACAGCCGCTTTAACCTGCTGGTTGTTGGATTCGATACCCCTGGTAATGGTTTGAAGAAGCTCTGACTTTGTATCCGATTCCAGTAGAGCTTCAATCATCTGTTTGAGCGAATGCCAAAGAATATACTCATATTGACAGAAATAACCCTGGTAGCTGGCAGTATGCATACCCAGGGTGGAAGCAGCAAAGACTCTCTTACCTAAAGTGTCTATCTTACGAGATTCTTTGTTAATAGGTCGAGCTGTAGCAGTTTGGGCGAGGAAGACCTTATCATTCTCTGCCAAAACTACAATAGGATCCGCAAAGGCTTGGGATGTCAAAATGGGATGATCCTTGGGGGCTGAGTATTTCCTATCTATGGATTTAGCCACCGAAGGAATGAGAGCAGGATTACTCCATACCATTTGAGACAGCATTTCAAAGGATGGCTGTACCGGAGGAGTCAAATCCGTAGGGATCTCCGGAACATGGAGATATTATAGTCTTAGCAATTTCCCAGGATCAATGTCTGTAGTTTGGAGAGAAAGGGTGGAAATCAAGTTTTTCAGCAGAGACCACAGGCTCTGCAGCAGGAATAGATCCTGTTTCTTCCACTTCATCACCCAGCCTAAGGTCTGGGTCTGGCTCAATGTCATCTCCTGACAGTCCAGGAGGGACAGCATGGACAGGAAAGGAGTGGAAATCAGATGGAAATGAGGAAGGAAAAGGGTTAAAGGAGGAGTCCTGAGAGGTGGACGACGTCCTAAGGACCCCCAGTGCCACACAAATGCAAGGTGCCGACGAGGTGCATGGCACCGCGGAGCCACACGGCACTGAAGACGGTGCCGAGGATGGTGCAGATGAAGCACACAGTGCCAAGTAACTCAATGGCAGCGAGGACAGCGTCAACAGATGCATCGGCACCGGGGATAGCGCTGAGTGCACCATCGATGCCGAGGGCATCAAAAATACCCCAAGACTCCGGAAAACAGGATTTGAGGAGAAGGGAGGAAGAAGAGCAGGAGATAGAGGCATCGGTGTGGCCCCCTGTGCCGCAGCCATATGGGGGGAACACTTAAGCGTGGAGTTGACGGCACTGAAGACAGTGCTGCGTGACCAGGGAGGCTCAACTGCCCTATCTAGTCTCCCAAGAAGCCTGAAGGCCCCTGAATGACTGGCCCAGGCAGCTGGACCAACCTCCGAGCCCATTGCTCCAAAAGAGCAGCCCACTGATGAAACTGCTCATCTGAAGACCTACAAGAGGGCGGGGTAGGGCTCCGATGTCGAAGACGTCGGCTACCAGAAACAGAAGCTGGCTCCAAAGGAGGAGATCGGCAACTAGTTCCAATAACTAACCATCTACGCGCAGACATATCAGAGGGTGACCTCGAGTGATGCCTTCATTTCTTTGACCTATGGGCCGAAGAAGAGCTCGAGGCTGAATGGTGTCGAGAATGCGACCATTTATTTTTATGCTTTTGAGGGGACCGCCCGCCCCCTCAGGCATTGGACTGACTGTGTCAGACCCTCCCCCCCCTTCTGGAGAAGGTGGCTGACCGGACCCAGCCCGGCTGACTGAACAGCTTTCATAAGAAGTCTCCATACCGTCACCGGACCAGCTCATGGTCAACTTCGACAAAGTAGGCTGAGACTTCTTTGTAAATGAGAATAAACTTAAGCGATGCTTATTCGAGATATTACTACAAAACAATAAAACTGAAAACTATGCTGCTAGTTTGAAGTTTGACTCCTGGCAGGCGAGCAACGTCATCACTGAAGTGCACTCCGCGGTGGGAAAAAAGGAACTGAGACGGTTGGAAGGTCGACGCTGAGATATTCATTACCGCACGAGTTGAGGCTCGCGGTGCCGCTCCTCTCGGCGCCATCTCAGGCACCTACCTTCCAACAAAAAAGCTTGCTCCCGATGGGTCCTAGTGCCTCTGGCGTGATTCCATTAGTGTGAATGAGTGGTGGAGACTTATGTCCAGGAAGATACCCTATGTTGAAAATTTGGTGAAAAAATTCCCAAAAATGACTGTTTTACTAGCGTGTGTTGCACAGTTCTTATGCATGTTTGTAACTTTGAGCATTTTTAATATTTTCACTCCAGAGTTTCAACATTGCCATTTTACCACACCTTCTTATGAACAGTACAGCTGTCATTTTTCACATCTCACTTGAAATGTGTTTTCGCACATGTAGCACACAATCACGTGGTCGGTGTGCAAAATCAATGTTTAGGACAGACTAAGAATATCACAGTGACACTGTTCATGAGGTAGGCCCCCAAAAACCCTATGTTGAAAATCTGGTGAAAAAATTCCCCAAAATGACTGTTTTATGAGCGTGAGTTGCGCAGTTCCTACGCAAGCTCGTAACTTTGAGCTTTTTTAATATTTTCACTCCAGATTTACAGCACTGCCATTTTACCACACCTCCTTATGAACAGTACAGCAGTCATTTTTCACATTTTGCCTGAAATGAGTTTTCGCTCATGTAGTGCACAGTGGCGTGGTCAGTGTGCGAAATCAATATTTGGGAAAGAGTAAGAAAATCACAGTGACACTGTTCATGAGCAAAGGTTTTAAAGTGGCTATGTTGAAAATCTGGTGACAAAAGTCCACAAAATGACTGTGTTACAAGTGTGTATTATGCAAATTCCATGCACCCTTGTAAATTCACAAATTCGTAATCTTTTCAGTCCAGATTTTCAGCATGGGCATTTTTCCACACCTCCATATGAACAGTACTGCTGTCATTTTTCACACCCTAGCTGAAATGTGTGTTCTCACTTCCGGCACTGAATAGCACAGTCGCTGTGGGAAATCAGTGTTCTGGATAGATTAAGAAAATCACAGTGACACTGTTCGTGAGTGGAGGTCCCAAAATCCCTATGTTGAAAATCTGCTGTAAAAAATCCCAAAACTAATTACATTACGGGTGTGAGTTGCTCAGTTTCTATGCACACTAGTGACTTCACCAGTTTTTTCTATATTTTCACTCCAGATTTTTAACAGTGCCATTTTTTACACCTCCTCATAAACAGTACAGCTGTCATTTTTCACAACCTGTTTGAAAGGTGTTTTCGCACCTGTGGAGCCAAATGGCACAGTCGCTGTGCAAAATCACCTTTCAGCTAACAAACTGATAGTGTCAATGTTCATGCGGTGGGATCACAAAAAGCCCATGTTGAAAACTTGGAGTAAAAATACCATGAAATGCCCAGGGTGTTGGGGTTTTCGACCGTAACGCCCTACCCTGTAGGGACTGACAGGCATCAGAGGTGTAACTTGGGATTGTCGACAGTAATGCTCATGCCATTCCACCCCACACCCTGCAGCCAGTGGCAGGCATCAAAGTGCACCTTGGACCCTCTGGCCCCCAGAGTTCATCCCATTCTCCTATACTGCACCCATTTCAGTGTATTTACTTTTGGAATGAGGTGAGTGTAAAGCCAGAACACTTCAAAGCACACCTCGACACTTGTAAGTGTCTGCAAGGTAGGGTGAGGTGAAATGTCGTGACCGTTATGGGTGATGACCCAAAGGCACACCCCAATGTCTGTCCATCTCTGCAGGGTGGGGGTTGAGTTGGTGTCAGTTCACTACTTCACTGCCATTCCTATGCTGCATCTGTCTAACTCCTACACTTCCACTGCTAATGACAGCAAGCAACACTTGGCATTGACAAATGCTTGTTTACCACCTGTGTCTTCTCTCTCCTTCTCTCCACCTCCTCCTCCTCCCTCACACCCCCTACTCTTTTGTTTCAACTCACTCCATCTCCCTCTCCCTCCCTTTTCCTTCTCCCCTACCACTGCATCTGTAATCATGAAGGCCCTCCTTGCTCTAAACCCACACAAAGGAGAGAACCCTGATGGCCTTGACCCTAAACTCTTCACTCTCTGCCCCAGCCATTACCTTTCCATCACTTACCTCCTAAATCACTCCATGTTACTTGTTTCGGTCCCTGATTTGTGGAAGAGAAATCCACAGGTGGAACCACGGTCATGGGAACAAGCAGGTGCTTGCCCAAATACAGGAACAAAAAGCACACAAAGGCAGTTCTCAGAATATCAAAATTCACAAAACATAAGAGCCCACAATCAAGCCATCCAGTGTGTCAAGGTCAGAACAGAACACATAGCACTAACCCCATTTTCTCCCTGATTTCTGGAAGCAGGCTATAGTCATCCCCAAAATGGTGACCCCTTCCTCCCTGGCAACTACCGGTCCATCTCCCTCCTACTCTTCCTGGCTACACATTAGGAACACATGATCCTTTCCCAACTCTCCCCTTTCCTTGACAGCTCCTCCTTCTTCCCTCCCTACCAGTCTGGCTTCAGGAAATCCCACTCCACCACCACCTCCCTCTTTAGGCTCACAGACTCATTCCTTTATGGCATGGACCAGGGGTTTGGTCAACTCCATCATAGTTGTTGATCTGGGCAAAGCCTTCAACACTGTTGCCCACCCCATCCTCCTAGACAAGCTAAAAGCAGCTGACCTCTCCTCTTCCTCTGAGTGTTTTTTTCATACCTTGAGTGTAGAATCCTAGCTGTCCATATTGGTTAAGCCATCTCCACTCCTTTCCCTATCTGCTCCGGTGCCCCCAAAAGATCCATCCTGGGTCCTATCCTATTCTCCATTTTCCAAATGACTTTCTCCTAGCCTGCTGCTTTATGTCCATTCATATGCATGAGATGATACAGTTCTCTATGCCTCTGGTTCCTCTGTACTGTACCTCACAACGCATGTCCAACTTTATTTCGACAACATCCAGCATTTGTTTCAGGCATATCAGTTGTTCCTCAATGCCCCAAAAAATGGTCTTCATGACCTTTGGCACTAGGCAGAGAATTCCCAAGCTCTCCCCTCCCTCTCTCTCCTCCTTCCAGACCCTTGATGATGTTGTGATTAAGGATGTCTCCTCTTTGAAGCTACACCCTAAACTTGGGGCACTTTACAGGAACAAAGCAAGTATCCGCTTCCTGTCCAGAGAGAGGTTGTCACAAATGATTGTCACAAATATGATTCTACCTGTCTTTGATTATGGCAACATTGTAGATAGAACTGCTTCCAAGTCCACTCTAGAGAGGCTGGATCCCCTCTTTCACTCCTTTGTCTGCTTTGCCCTGGATTACCCGCACAGAACCCACCACTGTTCCCTGTATTCCTCCCTCTCCTTGCCATCCCTTGATACCTGATGATCATTGTACCACCTTTGTCTCCAAATTCTGGATTTTATATTTATTTTATTTAGTTTTTGTTGACCGGGTAAGTGCACTAGACAAATCCTGCCTATTTTCAGGCACGACCCAGGGGAAGGGGAATACAGATGAATGCCAACTTACCTTGAACCAGATTAAGCTGTTGGTGGTATTTCTAGTGAATGATGGAAATTTGGCCAGGACACCGGGGAAATTCCCCTACTCTTTTCGGTAAGTGCCATGGGATCTTTAACATCACCTGAACTTCCACCAATCCAGGCAGATGGGACCTCAGTTTAACATCTCATCTGAAAGACGGCACCTCAGAAGTGCAGCACCCCTCTCATGCTGCGCTACAGTGTCAGTACTGGGATATTAACCCAAGTGCCAGATGTGGGAACTGAACCCACAGCCCTCTGATCTCCTGGCCTCAGAGGTGAGTGTGCTCCCTCCCCTTACCTTTCCTCACTCCTTTCCTTCCCTCCTTCCACCTTTTACTCCCTCTGTAACTCTGACACCCACTCTCTCACCGTTCCCCCTGTAAAATCCTCTGCTGGTCAAGCTGCTTTCTGCCTCCATTTCTACAAACTTTGGAGCACCTCCCAGTTGCTATTCACAATGCTCCCTCTTCTGTATCACTAAAATCCCTTTTCTGTGCATTCAATACTCACTTCTGCATTTGCCACTGATCCTAGGCTAGTCTCTCTGTGCTCCCTATACTACTTCCTTCTTGTTTCTTCCTTGATTCATTGGTCCCCTATCCCCCTTGGATTTGTCCTCATTTTACTCCCTAATTCCCTTCCATCACTCATTTTGCTGCAAGCTGCACTTTGCTGAACTGTTGCTTTATATATGCTATGTTTTGCATTACTTGAACACTGTACTTCCTATTATTTCTCTACCATGTACTTTTATTATTGTTCACTGTCCTACGCAGCCAGTATAGTGTTATGCTTGTGCAACTGTGTTAGTTTGGTTTTGGCTGTTCGCACTCTCTAGTCCAGAGGAATTACCATTCTGTAGGGGTACGAAAGGTAATAAACCCTTGGAGAGGGTTCCACCCATAGAGGTGCCACAGGATGACTCCCATGGCTAAAGGTACCTTAGGAATCCCCCTAAGGAGAGGAGTGCTGTCACTGGAGGAGGAGGGGAGGATGGAGGGGCAAAGAAAAATGCATCACAATGAGGCTGAGAGGAACTGCTTATATAGCTCAGGAAGTGGGAATAGCTGGCTGCTTGGCCACTGAACTCCAGGCAAAAGCCTTTCCAATTCACTGTCCTATGCAGCCAGTATAGTGTTATACTTGTGCAACTGTGTTAGTTTGGTTTTGGCCATTCGTACTCTCTATTCCAGAGGAATTACCACCCTGTAGGGGTACGAAAGGCAAGGAACCCTTGGAGAGGGTTCTACCCCTAGAGGTGCCACGGGACGATTCCCATGGCTAAAGGTACCTTAGGAATCCCTAAAAGAAATGTAGTAAAATTATACCCCAAAAAAAAGAAGGCAACACAAAACACATGAGCAAGCAGTAACTGTGATGGAGTAGCAGTAACTGTGACATAGTAGTAGAGAAGCAGAGAAAGTTTGATAATGTAATGAGATGTTCAGTTTGATAACGTAATGAGATGCTCAGTTTGATAACCTAATGAAATGCCCAGGTTTGCGTACCATGATACTAATGGTTTGTATTGAGATTAGGGGATCCTCTAAGGAGAGAGGGAGCGGCAGGACATCCGCCACCTCTATCCAACAGTGGAACCTAACTAAAGAAACTAGGGGACACTACTATGCAAAATAAGAGAAATGACCTGAGCCAATGGAGGAGAGAGGAAAAAAAACCCTATGAGGAGGAAATCTCTGGGGATCCAAGACCTAGGTCACCTTCCCTCCAGGCTTGGGATAGTTTAGTTAGTGACGGCTCTGCAGCTGCAACTTGGAAAACCCAATTAAAGAGAGGTTGAAAATATTTCAATTTGGAGGAAGGCTCTCACTCAAACCCTCTAGCAGTAACGCCGTGGAAGGCTGCAAGAAAACTGCAACAATACGTGCAACCAAGGTGCAGGAGGAGAGCAATGACTGCTGAGGCACTCACCTGGCCTACCCACCCTAAATCAAACCAGGTGAACCAGAGGCAGTCATAGGGAGAATGCGGTGAAGGTGCCTTGCTAGGCAAACCACTAAAGTCAATGGCTAACCATTATAGTGGCACACTAGAGCCAATAGAGGTAACTTTTTCCACCCTTCACCGCTAGTCTTAAATTCTACACCAGGAACTGCTGTCACATAGCAGGCAGCTAAAGTCAAGCCCGGGGAGGACATTCCCAGCTATGGGCCAGGTGAGAAGGATCCCGCCCCAAGTTGGTCACACTCTAGATGTGGACTAAATGCAGAGCGAGACCATCGGCTGCAGGAACCTTGCACCAGACTAGATAGGCTGGCATGCCCCAGAAATCGATGGAGAGCTGAAAAGCTGATGAGCTGAATGAGCACGGTGTGCTGAGATCGTAATGAGCATTGAATGCTGAGACCTTGCAAGGTCGAATGCAGAATTCAGTGCAGCAGAATCCCAGAGGCTGAAGCCGAGGGGATGGCAGTAGGCATGAAGCAATGGTTTGCGTAAGCAAGGAGCAATGATTGCATAAGCAAGTGTGGACCTGCACGTAGATCAGTAAACAGTAGTAATAAATGGACCTGCATGTAGGTCTGCATAACATAGGCAATGAAACACCACTGAATAGTGGGGCAAGCCAGTCAGGCATTTCCAAAGCCAAATCAAAGTGACAAACTCAGGATTTTCGGTGGTGAAGACAGGATTTAGAACAGAAATAATTAGCCATATTGGCCACGACCCCCCAAACACCTCCCAGTCCCCACCATAAGACAAACAAGGAAGCGATGGAAAGGTCGATAACTACTTGCAGATATTAAAGCTAATTTAATAGCCTCAGCAGGAGCTTTAGCTAACTTCAAAGTAGAACAGCAGTGTACAAAGGGAATAACAGGACTGAACTTCATAGCAAGGTTCAGAGCTTAAAGCAGGTGTACAAACACAGAAGCAGCATCTGTATTGAGTACACTCAGGCCCAGATATTTAGCCTGTGCCTGGTAGGGGTGCAAGCCTGGGTGCAGCGCAACTGGGATGCGCCAGGGCCAGGAGATATTCAATGGTGATGCACCATGGCACAGCACCATTGAATATGGCAAGGTCAGCGCACATACTGCGCCTGGTGCAGTGGCACTGCACCAATGCAAGCCACAGACAGGGAGCACAGGGGTGCACCAGCACATGTGCAGTTGCACTAGGCACATCACCCGCGATATTCAGCAGGGGGCATGCAAATAAGGTCATAATATATGCTAGGCACAAATGGGACCATTTGCATGTCATTATGGCCCCATTTGTATGCATTGCACAGGGAAGGCCAGCAACTTGTGTCTGGCTCCCTGCACAACATGATGTGTGCTGTGGGGATCCTGGGGCATCCCCCACCTGGTAGCCGTGATCATGTGGTATAAGGTACTAAAGATAGCCCTGGTAGTCTAGTGGCCCCCCTTCCTCCCGATTCCCTGATGGATGTAATATGAGACAGTCCCTGGTAGTCTAGTGGTGGCCCCTTCCTCTCATGTCCCTGATCACCAGAATAACTCTGTTAACTAAGTCCCTAGTAGTCTAGTTGTTTCCCCCTTCCTCCTGTGTCCCCGATCGCTGGAATACGACCATTGACTAAGTCCCTGGTAGTCTAGTGGAACCCCCCTCCACTGCTGCCACGATCGTGGTACAGTGCTATATCATATTTCCCTGGTGATCCAGTGGCACTCACCCCTCCCACTACTGCACTTTCACTCCCTCCCCCCATCATCGGAGGCCAGCTGTAATCCACCCGCATACCACCCGCTGAATGACAGATACAGTATGGGCTGTAAGCTCTTTGCTCATCAGGAACCACGGCTTGCAGGGCATGTGGCTGAGATAGTCCAAATATGTGAATGAAGTCATTCACATATTTGGGACTGTTCAGCATAGCACGCTTCCTGCAAGCCCATTGGTTCACATGTGGACCAATGGACTTACAGCCCATACTATACCTGTCATTCAGCGGGCAGCCGGGTGGTATGCGGGCAGGTTGCAGCCACCTGCTGATGACAGGGGGGAGCGGGGTGGGCAAGGGGTGCTGTGTGGGTGGCAGGGGGGTGCCACTGGATCACCAGGGAAATATGATATGGCGCTGTACCGCAATTGCGGCAACGGATGGGGGGTACCACTAGACTACCAGGAACTTACATACCAGTCTAATTCTGGTGATCGGGGACACAGGAGGGAGGGGGGCCACTAGACTACCAGGGAACATCTAACATTACAGTTATCGGGGCATTGGGACTTGGGAGGGGGTCCACTGGACTACCAGGGATATGTGTGTGCTTGTGGACAGTGTTCTGGGTGGGCACGTAGGGTCCCTGCACTACAGTGGCCCACCTGTGGGTGGCTGGGAGATGTTCCCACTCCTCACAGGCTCAACTTTGAGCCCCCCATGCGGCACACTGCACCGCACATCATGGGCTGAATATTGGGATGTGTCACATATGCATGGGCATGCCCCCTGCATCTGCGCCGCATACACTTACATTGCACCCCAGTGCACTGGAATTTGCACTGCACCTGGCTGCCCTTTCAATATCCCGCCAGGGTGCAATGCAGGGTTGAACCAGCACAACTCTGTTTCACCATGCACAACCCCTTTGAATATCCCGGCCTAAGTTGCAAACTGCAATAAACATAAAACAAAGGAGGCACAATACTCTGAAAGCAGCTGTCACATGTAGTGCAATGAACTGCAGTAATGAAGCAAGTAGAATGAGATGCATGATTCAGCTGTATAGCCAGGTTTCAATGTGAGCCAGAATCGGGTGAAAGCAATTAAGTATGCAACATGGAAAACAGCTATGGCTGAGCCGAACACACAGATAATGTTTGCAGTTACATTGCAAGGCATTTGAGTGTTGTAACTGAAAGCAATTCAAGTTGTGAGTAAGTGAAAGCAAGTAGTATGAGCTCTGGAGCAACAGTATGCCAGGAGTTTAGAAACAATGTCCCCCCCCCCAAAAAAAAAAAACAAAGACACACAAAAGCAAAACAGGGACAAAGACAGAAGAAGCACACACAGCCAAAGGCAAAATACAAACCTGAAGCAGGAAAGAAACACAGAAGCCAAGCAGCTCAGAGGACAGATGGACAGAGCCTTTGTCTGCAAAGAAAAGATGCTTCACAATGAGGCTGAGAGGAACTGTTTATATAGCTCAGGAAGTGGGAGTGGCTGGCTGCTTGGCCACTGAACTCCAGGCAAAAGCCTTTCCAATTATGTAATAAATGGCTGGCATTTTTTCTCTAAGGAGAAGCTGGCTATAATTCGTTGTTATAAACCATGGGTTATAACGGTGAACATGTACCAGCTTCTCCTCTATCCGGCTTGCGCGCACTCACACCTCAATCAGGCGAAACTGAAACCCACACAGTAATTCCATGATCAGGAAAGCGCTTTCAAACTTTTTAAAAAGGCTAAAACAGTAAAGCCTTCACTCACTAACCTTACGACCCTGTTCCAGTTATTCCCAGGTATGGCAGGCATTTCAGACTGTCACTACCTCTGTCATTTACAACTCTCTCTATTTTATCTACACACAAACCTGTGTACCCTCTGACCTCATCACTTCATCAGAATATCGTCAAGGCAACGGCGATCCAAAGTAATAGAAAAAAAATTAAACTGGGAAAAAAACACACTCAAATGATCGCTTTTATGACTCAGGTTACTGTTTTTATTAACTTTTTCCCTGTTTGCAGCAGTTCGGTCAGTCACAACAGTTTTCTTAGTTGCTAATTTTACTACCTTCTATTCTAACACAAATCCCACATTCTAGTTCTTAAAGAAACAAGTTAATATCTTTCTAAAACCTGGTTTACTTATTGTGTTTCATAAAACTTTTTTTTTAAATTTACTATTTAATTTAGATATGTTTAAAGCTATCTCACATTAAATTTAATACAATTGTCACCCAACACTGCTGTCTCACAGATATTTTTCTATCAGGTTGGAGAAAAAAACACCACCCAGCAATTACATAAAACAATACATGAGGGGGAATGCAAAACTCGAATTTAATGCACACCCTCAGAGTGGGATGTTTTAATAAACCCCAAGGGCATTTACAGTATGTAGCATCCCACACCTCAGGTGTGCATTAAAACAGAATAAAGTATGGGTCGGGGTGTGTAACGAGATTTTATACACCTGGGTTGTGGGATGCCATAAAGCCCGAGGTGAGATCCGAGGGTTTGTAACATCCCACAACAAGGGTGTGTGTAAAATCGAGTTTGACACCCGACCCATTTTTTATTTTATATAATTTCTGGGTTTCCCTTTTTCACCTCAGAAATTATATAAAATAAAGAGCTTGCAGTGCATCTGCGGTGTGGTTTCGTTTTAGCCCGGTGCCGAGATTTGCCGTATTGTAAACCTTTTTTTTTTCTTTTACTGGGTCTTTATGTGTTTCCAGTGTTTGTGGGGGGAAGAAAAAAAAAGATAATAACTTACTGTCGAGTTCTACTGGTGGCTCTGTGTTGGGCGAGATGGAAGCAGTGAGTGGTCTCGACTGGTTGCACTGCTGCATGAGCATGTGCACAGCAAGGGAAATAGTGCACGTGTTTGCCATTATAAATGCTCCTTTATAATGACAAATTATGCCACAGTTTCTCTGTGGGAAAAATGGGAAGCCGGTTATTATATTCTCATTATAAAATGGCAAGAAAAACTCTAGAAATCTCATTGGCTAACAGACATCAGCTGATTGTACATTAAATCTCTATATACACACAGTCACCCTGGTCCTAAACCACATTACACAATGAGCAAATCAGTCCTCCTACAACCAGAACTATCTTCTATCAGTCCCTCTGCAACCAGAACTGATTTTCCATCACAAACATGGCTGCTACCTTTACTCTGTAAAAACCTTCAACTGGACCCTAAAAATAAAACTACCTTAAATAAAAAATAAATTAATTAAACATCTTTTCCTTGAGCATCACACTCTCCTTACACACATAAACAAATTAGAAACATTAAGCATTGTTTATAGTTTTCATTACAACTGTTTCTTTACTAACAGTGGAAACTCCCCCTTCTGTCTTTACCTTCTCATCAGGGAAATCTCTTTTGCTTGCCCTGACAGTGAAATAATTGGGCCACTGGCTCTAAGACAGGCCTTTGTTGTCTGTGTGTACAGTATGTTAGGAGAATAACATTCTAACAGCATAACTGAGCAGAATTTTGAATCCCTGTATTCCATGGTAAATATTCCATGATGAACATATCTTGAATGAGGGGAAAAATGAAAAAATTACTCACCTTAGTAATGTTGTTTCTTCTAATGGAGTCTTGCTATATTATGACAATTGCAGTATGACCACAGGTTAGAACTGCTCCGGAGGTGAAATAGTTAACTTTCCATGCAAGCACGGAATCTTGAGTGCGAGCTCGGTTAAGGAAGCTCTGTCTGCTTTCTTTCAAACCCAAACCATCAGATCTTTACAAGCAAACTCACTAAGGCTCTGTGTGGAAGCTGTAAACCTACACTAGCCAACTGGCTACTAAACATGAGAACACATTTTGTGGTACCAAAACAAAGACTCAAGTCAGGAGACCCAAAAAATGAAAAACACAACACCCAGACACCCCAAAAAAAGGAGGGGTGAAAACAAGAAGGTGGGCATCTACTAAGTGCCAATACTGGACTGCCCACCCACAGCCCAAAACAAGGTTCTGAGAGGGGCAGGCAGGGAGGGAGGTCATAATATAGCAAGACTCCATTAGAAGAAACAACATTACTAAGGTGAGTAATTTTTTCTTCAAACAACATGAAGTCTTGCTATATTATGACAATTGCAGACTACACAGCAGTACCCCCATGAAGGAGGGACAGAACCTACTTAGAGAATAGGCTCTGAAGGACAGCTGTGCCAAACCGAACATCACTCCGAGCCTGGATGTCCAAGGAATAATGCTTGGTAAAAGTGTGAACTGTTTTCCAGGTAGCTGCTTGACATATCTCTAAATAGGGATGTCTCATGGCAGCCAGAGAAGCAGCTGTACCTCTGGTAGAGTGAGCCCTCAGGCCTGAGGGGAACCTTACCCAGCTTTTCATAACAGAATTGGATACAAGAGACAATCCACCTGGCAATGGATCTTTAGTGGTAGGTTTCTTCCAACCTCACCATAAGTGAGGAACAGTTGAGGAAGTCAAACCTGTGACCCTTGGTGCGCCAATGTAGTAACTAAGGGCCCTTTTCACATCTGTTGTGCAGCCTCCTCTCACCAGAGGAGGAATGGTCAGTGAAGTAAACTGAGAGAAATAGATTGGTTAAGGTGGAAATCTGAAACCACCTTAGGCAGGAACTTTCTATTAGTCCGAAGGACTACCTTATCTCTGTGAAAGGAGATAAAGTCTGGCTCCACTGACAATGCTTGTAATTCACTTATGCATCTGGCAGAGGTGATAGCTACCAGAAACACAGTTTTACAAGTCAAGAACTTAAGCTCAGCTGAAGACAAGGGCTCAAAGGGAGATTGCATGAGCTGAGCAATGCAAACATTAAGGTTTCAGGCAGGGGCAGGGTCCCTGAATGGAGGGTTGGTGTGAAGCAAGCCCTTAAAAAACTTGGAAAACACAGGGTGAGATGAAAGAGGAGAGAGTTTACCTGCTGAAACAAAGGCAGAGACAGCTGCTAAATGTACCTTCAGGGTAGCTGGTCTCAGCCCCAAAGTGTTTAGATGGACCATATAATCTAGAACTGTGGGTAGATCAGCAGAGTCTGGGAAATATTCTTTTCCAAGCACCATATGGAAAATCTTTTCCATTTGGAGTTGTAAGTAGCCCTGGTAGAAGGCTTCCTAGAAGCCTTGAGTATATCCATTACACCTTGAGAGAGGTGTAGGCCAGCAAACTCTAGCTCTTCAAGAACCAGGCCTTGAGATTGAGAGACTTAAGGTCCAGGTACCAAACCCTTCCCTGGGCACAGGTTAACAGATTGCACAGGGGAGAATGGACTGCTAAGGACAGGAGAAGAGGATACCAGGGTTGCCTGGCCCAATCTGGGGCAATCAGAATGACCCTGCAGGATTGGGATCTGATTTTGACAAGCACTTTGAACAGGAGAGGGAAGGGGGGAAAGGCATAGAGAAACTTCCCTTCCCAACTGAGGGCTAAGGCGTCCAGAGGGACTGAGCCCAAGACTGGGGACCTGCAGCAAAAGAGAGGAAGTTGATGATTGTCTGGAGCTGCAAAAAGATCTATTTGCGGGGTGCCCCATTTGGCAAATACCACTCCCAGAACCAGGGGATCCAGGGACCACTCGTGATGGCCCTGAGAGATCCTGCTGAGAGCATCTGCCAGGACATTGTCTTTGCCTGGGAGGTGAACTGCCATAAGGGAGGTGTTCAGGGAGTAGGCCAGAGACCACAACTTCATGGCTTCGGTGCACAAGGCTGTAGACCGAGTGCCCCACTGTTTGTTGATGTACCACATTGTAGTGGTGTTGTCTGTTCTGACCTGAACAATTTTGTTCTGAACAGATTTGGAGAAAGCTTGAAGTGCTAGAAAAACTGCTCTGAGCTCCAACAGGTTGATGTGGAGCAAAGATTCCTGTGGGGACCACAGTCCCTGGGTAGTGAGGTCACCCATGTGGGCCTCCCACCCCAAGAGGGATGCATCTGTAGTAAGGATTAATGAGTGAGGCTGAGTGATGAAGGGAACTCCTTGTCTCAGGTTGCTCTGATCCTGCCACCACTGTAGGGCTTGGATCAGGGTTCGAGTTACTGGGATCAACTTGGTAAGAGGATCCTTTCTTTTGGGACCAAAAGGCCCTCAGATGGAACTGAATGTCCTTCATCTGAAATATTGCTCCTTGCACTACTGCTGTGGAAGCAGCCATGTGTCCCAGGAGCTGCAGAAAATGCCTTGCTGGTCGAGAGACCTGCAGGGTGAATGAGGAGGCCAGGGAGACTAGGGTGTTTGCCCTGTCTAATGGGAGGAAGGCTCTGGCTTCCTGGGTGTTAAGTTCTGCGCCTATGAAGGTTAGGAGCTGGACAGGCTCCAGCACTGACTTTGGGAGATTCAGAAGGAAACCCAGGGAAGTAAGCAGTTGCTGAGTTATCTGAAGATGTAGGTTGACCTGATCTGGGGATTGGCCTACTAAGAGCCAATTGTCCGGTAAGGAAAGATGGCAATCTTTTGCCTTCTGGGCAAAGCTACTGCTACTGCCAGGCATGGGTGAATACCCTTGGAGCCGAGGTGAGACCAAAGGGCATTGCTCTGAACTGGTAATGGCCTGAGGGCAGCCTCAACCTGAGGTACTTTCGATGGGAGCTTCTGATGAGAATATGGAAGTAGGCATCCTTGAGGTCCAGGACGCTAGCCAGTCCCCTGGCCTTAGGGAGGGTAAAATGATCCCTAAAGTCACCATTTTGAACTTTGGTTTTAAAAGGTGCTTGTTTAGGTATCTGAGATCCAGGATGGGCCGCCATTCTCCTGTCTTTTTTGGGGTAAGGAAGTACCTGGAGTACAAATCTTTTCCCTGGTGTAGGGGTGGAACCCTTTCCACGGCTCTGAGAGCGAGGAGGGTAGAGACCTCTGACTATAAAGCAAGTGCCTCTGATGGAGATGCAGGAGGAAAAGATCTGGCTCTCATCTTTGGAAATTTTTTGAAGCTGAGAACCAGTCCCTGGCTTACTACTTCCAGGACCCACTTGTCTGATGTGAGAGACTTCCAGTCCTGGACAAAGTAAGCCAGCCTGCTCCCTACAGGTAGAGGAGAAGCAGCCCTGGCTACCCCATCAGGGTGCCTGCTTGGCAGGGGCTTTGGGCTGAGGGTAGAAGCAGGCCTGCTTGAACCCCTGCCTGCCCCTCCTCTAAAAGAATCCTTTTGGGCATAGGGAGGAAGAGGAGGCCTGAGCCTGGTAAAAAGGCCTATGAAAACGCCTGCCCCTGCCCTTGGGAAGTTGCTTCTGAGGAGTGGCCTGCCTTCCCTGTACTCAAGTAATTCTATAGGTGGTCCTCATTCATCCATTTTTCATGTAATTCTCTGTTTGCTCCCAAACAGAGAATTTGCCAAATCCACAGGAAAATCCATAGTTTTAGACTGGGTATCCTGTGACAAGGTGGTGCATCTGAGCCAAGCCATTCATGCGGTGCCACAGATGTAGCCATGACTCTTGAAGATACATCATTAGAGTCCACCGCAGCATGAAATTACACTTTGATGCTCAATACCATCCATAGCCACCTGTTCCAGCTCCCCTGGCAAGCTGGTCAGGGACTTGTTTTGCCAGAGCCAGCACAGTATCCCATCTGATTTCTGGTATCTGGCAGCATAAGCCATATAATTTGCTTGTCTGAGTCCCAAGGATGCTGCCATGTACTGTTTCTTTGCCATAGCATCAATCTTCCTGAAGTCCTTTCAGGAGGGGTGAAGCTAGGGGAATATTTGCCTTGTCACAGGCTGCAGCCTGCACTACCCCACATGGCTGCATTGCTGTGTAAGGAATTCCATGTCAGAACCTGATAAAGTATACATTCTGTCCATTCTTTTATCTACAGGAGGTATAGAATGAGGAGTTTTAAACTTTACTGTCTGCTTCCTAAAAGATTTGTGAAGAGGAATAGACAGTCTCTTAGATTCTGGAATATCCATCATTTCTACATAATCAGGCTCTTCCTGTTCATCAACAGCTTCTCAACAGGGAGCTGAAGAGTTTCAGCAACCTTTTATAAAACATAAAGTGAGAAGGGGACTCAGAAAGCCTTGGAGGAGAAACCCCTAAAGGTCTATCTGGAGAGGTATCCGGTTCAATAGGAGCATCCAGATCCTCCAGACCATATTCACTCTCCTCGTAGTCCTCTTCCCCCTCCCCTCTTCATAAAATTCCTCAAAATCATAATCTTGAACTGGTGGGACCGGTTGAACCGAACGTCCCCCAGATGGTGCCAGTTCAGGAACTGGGGAAAGAGACTGGACAATTTGGATTGCTTTAGCTATCTCTTGAGCTGTTGGGGAATGAACTTTTTCCACAGCAGCAGACTTTCTAGTCCTTTTTGCAGGAACTGGCTCCTCGGAGCCAGCTCTTCGTTTGCCCGAGGAAGTATCGCCCTGGTCAGAGGGCACTCCTTCTGGTTCGGTTGGAACCGAACCAGGCCGGGCCATCCGGTCAGCGGACTTTGGCCTCCCTTTCCTGAGCCTACCAACTCTTTCCACGGTGGCAGCAGGAAAATTTGCAAATCTGGCAGTCTGCATTGAGGTGGTCAAACCTCAGGCAATAAACACAGGTGGTGTGAGGGTCAGCCTTGGCAAAGGCTTCCCCACAGACACTACAGTGTTGAAACCCAGTGGGCCCAGTTTTTCTTTTGGGTTTCTCAGACATTATGCCAGCCTAACCAAACTTGCCCGTTTATGGCAATCCGCCAAGCAAGACTCTCCTATTGGTTTCCAACCGTGTCACGGGTCGTGGAAAAAACGTAATGAAATCCGTTCTTTTTAGAACCGATAAGAACCGGGAACCGCACACTAAAAAAGGACTAGAGATTTAAAACACAACCTGATCGGTTCAAACTGAACCGATAAATATTTTACAAGTTCCACACAGAATTTTGTATGTAAAACTATCTATTACTTACATTACTACAGACAGAGCTTGAACCGAACGGTGGGCTTAATTTCAGAAGACAACTGAGTATTTTTACACTTTAAAACCGCGAAATGAACCGAGTAAAAAGAGAAATCTCCGGAGCGACTGTTCAGTGAGGCGGAGTAAAGAATCTGATGGTTTGGGTTTGAAAGAAAGCAGACAGAGCTTCCTTAACCGAGCTCACGCTCAAGATTCCATGCTTGCATGGAAAGTTAACTATTTCACCTCTGGGGCAGTTCTAACCTGCGGTCATACTGCAATTGTCATAATATAGCAAGACTTCATGTTGTTTGAAAGAAAAAAACAGGATGACAGAAGTAGGCAATACAGTAATACTTTATAAACAAAGAAAAAAGGTGGAAAACACAGTTACATAAGTAGAGGCAGACCCAAACTGCTCAAATAATGCATTGCTGTCCCTCCAACTCACTGGTTTAGCATTTTTTAGTGAGCTGCTAATCAATCAATTTTACCACTATTCTACTGAAGTCTGGGGACTATTTTTCACCATATTCAAATAAAATAACATACTATTATTAAATGTTTAATAATGTGTCCAGAGTTTTGATTAATTGTTATAGAAATAGTTGTCACCCATTTTATAAGAGTGATAAGGTACTTCAGGGTGTGGGTTGTTGATTGATAAGAGCACTACCCAGCTGCTGTAGTCACTCAGTGCAAGCACCTCATGCCTAACAATGCACCTGGGGGCATGCTCTTATCAATCAACAACCCACACCTTGTCATGTCTTATTGCTTTCTTATGCACTCCCCGCCCATGTTTTATTCTATATGTAATAGTTGTTATTATAACTGCAACATTACTGATGTAAATGGAAATTACGTACATACCATAATTCTTGATCTTCTTGGATGAAGTCTCCACCACTCATTTATACTAATGTGAGTTCACCAGATGTGCTAGGACCCAGTGGGAGCAAACTTTTTTCAAGAGGGCTGGCATCAGAGATGGAGCCAGCACTGCGAACCTCGGCTCATGCGGTAAAGACTATCTCAGCATCGACCCTCCAACTGCCTCAGTACCTTTTTTTTCTGAGGTGGTGCAGTGTAACTAACCTCAAAATTGGACATAAGATAGTCCGAATGACCCATGTAAGAAAGGTCAACAATAAAGTCTTCACAGCCCAGCCATTGAGGGAGTGAAGACCAAAAACAGAGAGGTGAGCTCAGGGGATGGTGGGTGGGCGAGTGAATGAGTGGTGGCGTCTTCGTCCAAGAAGATCAAGAATTACAGTAGGTACGTAATTTCCATATCTTCCTGGACATAAAGTCTCCACCACTGATTCACACTAATGGGAGAGTACCAAGCTAAATAATACCCCGAGATGGGCGGCAGAAGATAAGGAGCTCATGTTCTTAGGACAGAAGTCCATTAAGAATGGTCTGATGCCATCTGGCATGGACATCCAAGGCATAGTGCTTAACAAAAGTATACATGGAGCTCCAAGTGACTGCATTGCAAATATCTGCGATGGGCACATTGTGGATTTCTGCCAGAGATGCCGCGACTACTATGGTAGAGTAAACGTACACTCTGCCTTCGAGCTTGACCTGTGCCATAGAATAGCAGTAGCGAAGGTAAGCCACCAGCCATGCTGAAATACATCTGATAGCGACAGCTTGACCCAGTCGGGTCTCGCTGAAGGAAACAAATAGTTGCTGAGCTTTGCGAATTTCTTTTGTTCTATCTAGACAGAACCACAATGCTCTCTTAACATACAGTGAATGAAGGGTACACTCCTCTTCATTCTGGAAATCTGCAAAGTAGGCAGGAAGGACTAAAGGTTGGTTTACTAACATACTAACATACTAAAATGCCAGCAGAATAGGCCTAATGGTCTTTCGTGTCTGCTCGTTTGGTCAGTCCCCAACCTGGGTGCTGACCTTGCTGTCCCCCTCGCCTTCTCTGGCTTCTCCCTTCCCAGTTCCGGATATTCTTGCTGCATTGGATTTTGCTTCCAGAACCCTTCCCTGTACCTGTCCCACCCTCTTGAACCTCTCCACTGTCTCTGCCTCCACCAGCCCCTCAGGCAGTGCATTCCATGGTTCCACCACCTTTCAGTGAAGTAGCACCTCCTCTTCTCCCTGAATCTTCCCCTCCAGCTTCCAGCCATGCCCTCTAGTGGCCCTTCCTCCTTCCTTGAAGCACCCCAACTGTTCCTCCCCTATTTACCCTCTTCATGTACCTAAAGACCTCTATCATGTCCCCCCGGTCCCTTCTCTCTTCCAATGTGTACATATTTAGCTCTTCGAGCCTCTCCTCATAGGTCCTGTCCCCCAAGCCCCAAATCATTTTGGTTGCCCTCCTCTGGACCCTCTCCAGGAGGTTAATGTCCAGCTTTAAGTGTGGCCTCCAAAACTGCACGCAGTACTCAAGGTGTGGCCTCACCAAGCAGTTATACAGAGGGAGTATCACTTCCCTCCTTCTGGAGGTGATCCCCCTAGCGATGCATCCCAGCATCCTGTTGGCCTTGGCTGCTGCCCTCCTACAAGTCTCAGAGTTGTTCATTTTGACATCCACCACCACCCCCAGGTCCCTCTCAGCCATCGAGACTTGTAGCATCCCCCCCCCCCAATTTTAGATTAGTTTAGATGGAACTCTGAGACAACCTTAGGGAGAAACTTAGGATGAGTCCTAAGAACCACTTTGTGCCTGTGAAATACAGTGTACGGAGGGTCAGTGACCAATGCATGTATTTCAGAAACTCTATGGGCTGAGGTGATGGCCACCAGGAAGGCCATTTTCCAATTGAGGAACTTCAATACGCAAGTAGCTAAAGGCTCGAAAGGCTTATGAGTGAGCATGTCTAGCACAAGATTAATGTCCCAGGCTGTGACTGGGCATCTGATAGGAGGTCTAGTGTGCAGAATACCCCTAAGAAACCTTATAACAGCAGGCAACTGAGCCAGTGACATGGAAAATACTGGCTCATGATACGCCGGAATGGCACAAAGATGAACTTTGACTGTAGAGTACTGCATACCTGTATTTGAGAGGTCTAAGAGGTACTCCAAGACTTTATTCGGTGGGCAGGAAAAAGGATTCCAAGAGGATTTTGCACACCAGATAGAGAAACGCTTCCATTTGGCTGTGTAGGTTTTTCTGGTGGCTGGCTTGCACGCAGCCAAAAGGATATTGGAAACTCTATGAGAGACATTGAACCTATTCACCTCTATCTCTTCAGGAGCCAATGTGAAGGTGAAGCAACCTCAGGTTGGGATGGACCATGGGACCCTGGGTCAGAAGGTTTGTCTGGAGGGGAAGCATCTTCGGGGAAGTTTCCGATAGGCTGTTGAGTAGCGGAAACCATATTTGCTGAAGCCAGAATGGGGCAATGAGAATCATTCTGCCCCCCTGAGACTCCAATTTGAGAAATACCCTCTGAATTAGAGGAAGGGGTGGAAAGGCATACAGAAAGCGTCTTGTCCACCGCAGCCTGAATGCATCCTGACAAAAAATGCCAGGTTCTGGATTTCTGGAGTAGAAGAGAGGCAGTTTTGTGTTGAGTGGAAATGCAAAAAGGTCCAGATCTGGAGTTCCCCATTCTTTGAAGAGTGACAGAATGACAGTTGAGTCGAGAGACCACTCTTAAGGATCGACCTCTGTTCTGCTGAGATGGTCTGCCAGCTCGTTTTGTACTCCTGGCAGGTAAACTGCCTGAATCAAGAGCTTGTGTTCCAGGCACCACTCCCACACTATCATCACTTCCCTGCATAAAGGTAAGAGTGTGTGCAGCCCTGTTTGTTGATGTAGTACATTACTGCTTTGTTGTCCATTTGAAGGAGAATGTTCTTGTGACAGAGTATGTCCTTCAAAGCTTGGACTGCATAGAGGACAGTTCTCATTTCCAGGATGTTTATGTGGAGTCGGGACTCGTCCTGAGTCCACATACCCTGAGCATGGAGATCCTGGTATTGGGCTCCCCAACCCATCAGGGATGCATCCATGGCAATTGAGATCTGATGATCCAGAGGAGCAAGGGATATCTTTCCAGAAGATTGTCCTCCTGGGACCACCTTGACGAGAAAGGACTGAGGGTGAGTGGTTGGGGACCACTGAGTAGTGAGCATCCACTAGGAGGTTCTCATGTGGAGATGAGCTAAGGGTACAGTGAACACAGAGGATGCCATGAGGCCTAGCATCCGTTGCATTGAGATGGCTCGAACCGAGCTGTGTTCTCTGATGTATTGGACCATCTGTAGGATATTGTTCCTTCTGTCCTCTGGAAGAAAAGCCTTTACACAGGAGATGTCCAGAAGAGTTCCTATAAAGAGGAGCTTCTGGGAGGGCTGCAACTGTGACTTGTTGAGATTCAACAGGACTCCCATGGACATGAGGAAGTCTGAGGCAGTGGCAACGGCCTCTAGAGTCTGTTGTCTGGAGGGACTTGTTAGGAGCCAGTCACCCAGATATGGAAACACTTGTATTCTGATTTTCATGAGGTGCACTGCAAGAATTGCACAACACTTTGTAAAAACTCGAGGTGCCGAGGATAGACCAAAGGGCAGAACTCTGAACTGATAGTGTTGACCCAATGCCACAAACCTTAGGTATTTGTGGTGGTTTGGGTGTATGAGAATATGTTGGTAGACATCCTGCATGTCCAGGGAGGCTAGCCAATTGTGTTGATGAAACAAAGGTAGCAGGGTACCTAGTGAAATTATCTTTAACTTTTCTTTGTGAAGGAAATTATTTAGTTTTCTGAGATGCATTAATGGGTGCATGCCACCAGTTTTCTTTGGAACCAGAAAGTAATGGGAGTAGAAACCTGCGTTTCATTGATCCAGCAGAACTACTTCTACTGCCCTGTTTTTCAGAAGGCCTTGTACCTCAGAAGCAAGAAGGTCTGACTTGAACCACTGACAGCCTTGGGTTTTGTTTGGGAGGATGATCTGGAGGGGTTTCTGAAAGATTGAGAGAGTACCCATCGCGGATTATTCGAAGGACCCATTTGTCTGATGTTATAGATTTCCACCGATTGTAGAACTGAGTCAAAGGTTCTTCCACTGCTGAGTAGGAGTCCCCTCAGGCAGCTGAGGTGGGACCTTGGCCAGAAACTCAGAAGGTGGCACTGGGCACTTTGGGGCCTTGTGCCTTCTGTTGCTCTTCCTTCTGTGGTTGAGGGTTGTGGTTTTTATTAAAACCTCCCCTGCCTTTACCATGAAAGGACTGATGGTTGTGAAACTGACGCTTGTTCATGCCTCCTGTGGAGGAAGTGGGTGTAGGTCTGGCCGTCTAAATGGCTGAAGTAGTCTTCTGCGTGGCCTCCAGCCCTTGCTCCACCTGAGACCTGAACAGATACATACCATCAAAGGGTAAAGCCATAACTTGCTGCTGGGCATCGTTCATGAAGCCCGAAGTACGTAGCCAAGAGTGGTGGAGGGTGCAGATGCCAGCTGCCACCGTCCAGGAGGTGGTATCGAAGGCATCCATTGCAGCTTTAACCTGTTGGTTATTGGATTCAATACCCCTAGTTATGGTGTGAAGAAACTCTGAGCTAGCTTCCGATTCAGGTAAAGCTTCCACCATCTCTTTGAGGGAATGCCAAAGTACATACTCATATTGTGAAAAATAGCCCTGGTAGCTGGCAATATGCATACCCAGGGTTGAGGCAGCAAAGACTCTTTTACCTAAGGTGTCTATCTTATGAGATTCTTTGTTTATTAGTCAGGCCATAGATCCTTGAGGAAGGACAGCCTTATCATTCTCTGCTAAGATCACAATAGCATCAGCAGAGGCCATGAGGCCAAAATAGGACGATCCTTGGGAGGGGCATACTTCCTATCGATGGACTTAGCGACTTAGCCATGGAAGGAATGAGAAATGGATTTTGCCACACCATCTGAGAGACAGTCTCAAAAGAGGGCTGTACTGGAAGGGTTAAATCCATGAGGATTTACCGGACATGAAGATATTGGAGTCGTAAAAGCTTCCCAGGATCAATCTCTGAAGCTTGGAGAGAAAGGGTAGAATTTACATTTTTGAGCAGACACTTAAAGGATAGGTCTTCCACCACAGGCTCTGCAGAAGGATTGATTCCTGCTTCAAGGACAAGGGCAGTATCATCAACATCATCACCCAGATAAAGATCTGGGTCAGTCTCAAAATCATCTCCTGACAGTCTTGGGGGACTACATAGACAGGAAAGGAGTGAAAATTAGGAGGAAGAACAGAAGAGGAAAGAATCTGAGTTGATGACCCCCAAAGGCCGGCCAGCACTGCACTAGGCTCCGGTGCCAAGAAAAAGGAGGGAGGCGCCTGCCGGAGTGACACCCCGGACGGCGCTGACAGCCCACACGGTGCTGAGGATTTCGCCAACAGTGCACATGGCGTTGACAGGGCACCCGGCACCGCACATGGCACCAACAGAGCCCCCGGCACTGTGCTCGGCACCGACAGAGACTGCGGTGCCACGCACGGTGCCAACAGAGCCCCTGACACTGCGCTCAGTGCTGACAGAGCCTGTGGCACCACGCACAATGCTGAACAAACAAGCGGTGCCACCAACGGCGCCGAGAGTGTCCCAGAGCTCAAAAAACTGTGATTTGATGATAAAGAGTGAAAAATGGCAGGAGATAGAGGCATCAGTGTGGACCCCTTCACCACAGCCATGTGAGGGGGATAAACCCCAGAGCATAGAGTCGACAGCACCGAAGAAGGCGCTACACAACTAGGAAGGCCCAACCACCCTAACTGTCCCCCCAGAGCCGAATGGGCCAAAGGCCCCAGTGTCAGAGTGACCGGCTCAGGCAACTGGACCAACCTCCAAGCCCATTGCTCCATAAGAGCAGCCCACTGGTGAAACCGCTCATCTGAAGCTCCCCAGAAAGGCAAAGAGGGGCTCAGATGTCAAAGAGGTCGGCCATCGGAGACTGAGACCAGTGACTCTGACAGAGGTGGAGACTGGTGCCTGGCCCCAACAACTGACCGTCTACGTACAGGCATACCAGAGGGCAACCTCGAGTGATGCCTTTTCCTCTTTGACCTATGCATTGAAGAGGAACTCGAGGCTAAACAGCACCGAGAATGGGACTGTTTCCTTTTATGTTTTCGGGGGGACTGCCCATCCCCCTGAGCATTGGACCGTCCGTTGTCGGACCCCCCTCTGGGGAGGGCGGTGGACCGGACCGGCCCATCTGACTGAACAGCTTTCATATGAAGTCTCCCTACCGTCACCTGACCTGCTTATGGTCGACTCCGTCAATGGATGTCTGAAGACTTCTTGATGTATGATTTAAATATATAGAATATAATTGGTACTTCAAAATAACACTACAAAATAACAAATTGAACTATTGCTGCTAGTGAAGTTTAACTCCCGGCGTGCGAGTGACGTTGTCACTGGTAGCGCACTCGATGGCGAGATAAAAGGAACTGAGGCAGTTGGAGGGTCGATGCTGAGATAGTCTTTACCGCGTGAACCGAGGCTCGCAGTGCCACTTCCTCGTGGCTCCATCTCTGGCGCTGACCCGCTTGAAAATAAGTTTGCTCCCACTGGGTCCTAGTGCCTCTGGTGAACTCCAATTAGTGTGAATGAGTGGTGGAGAACTTTTGTCCAGGAAGATCTGATTGTACTCCCCCCATCCCCTTCCCCAAAAACATATCTGAAAATGAGATGGTCATCTCAGTATGTTTTTCTTGGTGAAACACCTGAAATAAACAAACAAATGCACAAAGAAACAAATAAATAAATACATACATACATAAATACATTTTCTGGGCCAGTCTGGAGTTGTCAATCATAGTTACCCATTAACAGTCTTGCTTTTAGAACATTCTACATTAATGTAAATGTGGGAAGTCATAGAGGAGCCTGTCTCCCCAGTGCATGCTCAGTGCATTCTCTGGGACTCTACCCAGGCTCTGCAGCAAAATGGTAAAAACGTTCTATTCTCCCATGAGGCAAAAAGATCCACCTCTGAGATATGAAAGTTATGTACTTACCATAACTCTTGATCTTCCTGAGTATCTTCTTCATGAATTACCACTGATGCTGAGCCAGAGGTGCTTGGACCCTACAGAAACCAGAACTTTTCTGTGAGAGTCAGCAGCATGACGATACCCTGCATGAACAACACTGTATGCACCCACTGGTATATAGTGGCACCAGCCCGAATCTGCCTCAGTACCTTTTTAAATGAGGAGGTGAGCAGCATGATTTAAGTACCTCTTGCACTAAGGGTAAAAACATTCAAGGCATAGTACTTGGTACAAGTATGCACTGTGCTCCATGTCACAGCCATGCAGATCTCTGTGATTGGCATTGAGCGTATCTCCAACAAGGATATGTCTATTGCTCTAGTAGAATGGGCCTGTACCTTGCCCTTCAGAAGAGTGTAGAGAGAGACAAGCCAGGCCCTATTGTCATCATTTCTGATGGTGGGGATGATGACATATTGTGGTCCAGAGAACCCAGACCCATTCCATGTGTCTGTACCTCAGGAGGACCTCTTCTTCCAGGATCTGCTCTGACATGTGAATTCCACATCGAAATTTGAAACAGCAGCCATAGACAAGACTAGACACTTCCAACTGGAGTTTTTAAATGTGCCTAATATCTGGTCTGTTTAATTCCTCCCATGCCATCAGCCCTAGAGACACTCTCAGAGGTGGCTTGAGGCCTGCTACTGTGACAGCAGTCCTGAAACAGGCAGACAAGAAATACTTTGGTGGCTAAAACTAAGCCAGTGTATTTCACTCAGCCTGTAGCTGATGCAATTGCTGTTTTAGCTGAGAATGACAAAGCCATAATACCCAAGGAAGTCATGGTGGTCTCTATTAATGAGTCATGCAGAGTAGACACCATGGGCAAGTGGGTCTATGCCTTGTTCACCCTTGGCATAAGGATTGCTAGATACAAGGGTCATAGAAACATACATAGAAACATAGACTTTGACAGCAGATAAGGACCGCTTGGCCCACCCAGTCTACTCATTTTCCTACCTATTGGATAAGCTGCAGATCCCAGTTAACCAACAGCCTACTTCCTCCTACCCCTCACTATAATTGCCTTATGTCTGTCCCATGCATTCTTGAATTCCCCCACTGTTTTTGACCGCATGACCTCATCAGAAAGGCCATTCCATGCATCCACCACCTTCTCCATGAAAAAATACTTCCTCACATTGCCCCTGAGCTGTCACCCTTTTCTCTTCAAATTGTGCCCCCTTGTTCTTGCACATCTCTTTTTCTGAAAGATACTACCCTCTTGGACTTTATTAATTCCCTTGAGGTACTTGAAAGTTTCTATCATGTCCCCCCCCCCTTCCTCAAGGGTATACATATTAAGCTCCTTTAGTCTCTCTTTGTATGGTTTCTGGTGCAGATCCTGCACCATTTTAGTTGCCCTCTTCTGGACTGCCTCCATCCTGTCTATGTCCTTGTGGAGATGGGGTCTCCAGAACTGCACGCTCGCTGTACTCTAGATGGGGTCTTGCCAATTGTTTGTATAGAGGGATGACAACTTCTTGTTTTCTTCTGGTGATGCCTCTCCCTATGCATCCCAGTATCCCCCCAGCCCTCCTTACTGCCTTCTCACACTGTCTGCCTACCTTTAGATCATCTAGTATGACTATTCCCCAGGTCCCTTTCTATTTTTGATGTTGTTAGTACCACCCACCCATTGTGTACTCTTCCCCCTGGGTTTTTTTTCCAGGTGCATTACCTTGCACTTCTTTGCATTGAATCTAAGCTGCCATACTTTTGACCATTCCTCCAACCTTGCCAAGTCCCTTCTCATCCTTTCAACCCTCCCCCCTTGTATATCAACCCTGTTGCAGATCATTGTGTCATCTGCAAAGAGGCATACCTTTCCTTCCAGTCCCTCCACAATGCCACTTATAAAGACATTAAAGAGGATCAGCCACAGTACTGAACCCTGCGGTACTCTGCTAGTAACCCCCCTTTCTTCAGAGTGAACTCCATTTACTATTACCCTCAGTGTCCTGTTGTCCACCCAATTTTATACTTAGGCTACCACCCTGGGACCCACTCCCAGGCTGGTTAACTTGTTTATTAATCTTTTTTGTGTGGACTGTGTCAAATGCCTTTCTAAAATCTAGGTAGCCCATGTCCACAGCCCATCCCTGGTCTACTACTTTGGTCTCCCAATCAAAGAAATCTATTAGATTCATCTGACATGACCTTCCTGCTGGGAATCCATGCTGCCTTGGGTCCTGTGCCCTGCTGGTCTCTAGGTACTCAGCAATTCTTTCTTTCAGAAGTGATTCCATCATTTTTCCTATCACTGAGGTCAAACTAACAGGTCTTTAGTTTCCTGCCTCTGCCTTGCTCCCACTTTTGTGAAGGAGAATCACAAACGCCCTACTAAAGTCCTCAGGTACCACACCATCCTCCCATGATTTGTTAAAAAGGGTAGTCAGTGGTATCACTAGTTCTCCCCTTAGTTCTTTTAGAATTCTGGGGTGAATCATATCGGGCCCCATTGCCTTGTCCACCTTGAGTTTTAGGAGTTCTTTCAGGACCCTTTCTTCTGTGAATGGACTCGTATCGGCCCCCCTATCCAGAGTACTTCTATTGTTTGGTTTCGGTATGTTCCCCTCCTCTTCTTTTGCGAATACTGAACAAAAGTATTCTTTCAGTATCTCTGTCTTTTCACTATCAGCCTCTGACCACCCCCCCCTTTATAAAGCATCACTGTCACCCTCTGCCCACCCCTCCCCTTTATTAAGCCTCACTATCCATCCCTTGGTCTTTCTTCGATCCCTAATGTATCTATAAAAGGTTTAGAGAAACATAGAAACATAAACTTTGATGGCAGATAAGGACCGCTTGGCCCATCTAGTTTGCCCATTTCCTTTCCTACAGGATAGGCCGCAGATCCTAGTTAAAAAACAGCCTATTTCTTCCTACCCCCCACAAGAATTGCCTTATGTCTGTCCCATGCATTCTTGAATTGGCTCTTTTCCTTGGTTTGGACCTTTGCTATTCTGACTGCCTTCCCGGCTTCCTTCTGCTTTAACTGATACAGTTCTCTGTCCTGCTTCTGTGATTCCTTATACTTCCTGAATGCTGTCTTTTTCTTCCTAATCTTCCCCACCGCCTCTTTTAAGAACCATAGTTTTTTTTTCCTTCATTTAGTTTTGTTTATTTGCTTCACACAAAGGCGTGTTGCCTCTGAGATGGCAATTTTGATTTTTCCCAGTTGTTCCTCCACCCCTCCATCCTGCCCTTTTGCTAGTGCATTCCTTAGGCACTCTCCCATTTTGCACAAGTCAGCCCTGCTAAAGTCCAGTACTCTCACTTTTGTATGGCTTGACTCTACGGCTGTGTTTATCGTGAACCATACTGTTTGGTGGTCGCTTGTTCCCAGATGACTACTCACTTCTAAATCTAAGATCCTCTCACCGTCCCTGTTTGAGAGTACCAGGTCCAAGATTGTTGCCTCCCGAGTGGGTTCCAACACTAGCTGCCTGAGGCTTGCCCTTGTAGGGCACTGAGAATGACCCTGCTCTTGGATGTGGCTGTAGCAAAAGTGCTCCAGTTAACATCTGGTATATTCAGGTCCCCCATCAACAATATTTCCCCTTTTTCTGCCATTCTAAGGATGCCTCTTATCATTTCCTTGTCCATTTCCTCCCCCTGAGATGGGGGTCTGTATACAACCCCCATGCAGATTGTGGTGCCATATCCTGTATCCAAGGTGACCCATAGTGCCTCCTCTCCTCTGTGTTTACCCTTTAGTTCCATTGCTTTGATCACTTCCCTTATAAAGAGAGCTACTCCTCCTCCTCTTTTACCCTCCCTGTCCCTCCTGTAGATTGTGTTCCCTGGTATGTTGACCACGATATGTTGATGTCACCTCTTTAAGTAAGAGTATGCCCTCTGGAGCAAGCTTAAATCTCTGGAAGAGACTGTGCTAGACATAGAGGCAAAACAAGACATGCTTCTAGCTGTTAAACAAGCTTGATCTAGCTGTTAACTCATTCACTCCACAGGAGCACTTTGAGACTTCCGCTACTTGTGTCCTGTATACTCTTAACACTGCATCCTGGGCCTTTATAAGCAAAATATGAACATTATGTACCTACCCCGTAATTATGATCTTTCTGTGTATCTTCACCATTCATCACAATTGAGTTCATGGCTGGAGGTCATGACCCCATAGGAGCTCTTTTTTTTTTTTTGGTAGGCGGAGCTGACGCACCATTGGCACCGCCCTCGAGGCTGATGCGTTGTGTGGCACTCACAGGTTGGCCGTTAGGTGCTGTTGATGCCACCTGCCTGCCAGTTCTGAGTTGCCGGAGAGGTAAGAGGAAGGGAGTGGAGGGTGGGACAAGGAAGTCCAAGGGACAGGAAAAAGGAAAAAATATAAAACTAAAAGGAGAAATAATGACTGAGAGGACAGAAAGAAAGAAGTCAGAAACTAAAGAGATTGGAAAGGGCCCCAATCACTGGAAATAGAGGAGGGAGGTAGGGTGGGATAAAGAATTTAGAAGGTAGGAAGAGAGGGGAGAAGGTTAAAACACATCCCAGACCCTGGTCCATCTCCAGATTGTATAGGAACTGCAAGGAGTAGCCAAAGGCTTCTTGCCAGAATTCAAGGCACAGAATGGCTGGCAAAAACTCCATCTATGCAGAATCAGCTATTCTGAAAAAAGGACAGGGCACAGAGAATTAACACCCTCTCAAGGAATGATTTTTGGTGAAAAAGGAAAAGGAGTTGTTTTTTTTTTGTAATAAAGGATAGTCCAAAGGACAAGGAAAAATAAGATGGACAGAAACAAGGAGGAGGAGAGAATGGAGGGCAACTGCCAACTCCCACCCAACAGGGGTGGAGCTAACGCACTGGAGGAGTGACCCCCATGCTGACCACTCTCCCCAGAACATTATCCCCCTATGTGCCCCTGTTCACCCCACTCCTAACAAAGAAAGGAGGGAGTGAGGTTGTGCACAGAGAGGGAGGTGGACCCAGAGTCTGAGGCCCCAGGGGGATGGAGGGTGGGATTGTGATGAATGGCAAAGATTCACAGAAAGATCATAATTACAGTAGGTACGTAATTTTCACATCTTATCTGTGTCAGTCTTCACCATTCATCACATTTGGGTGAGTGCCGAGCCCACCCAAAGGGGGTTTTCTTTCACACCCTAAGGGACAAAGTCCCTTAGCTCTCAGTGGGTGACACACTAAGAGGGAGAACCTTTAGGGCCTGGAGAAGCCTGAAAGTGGGGAGAGTGAGACGGGGACCCCCAGAGGGGAAGGAAGTTGCCCTGACAAAAGCCGTCTCGCTCTACGGGAGAAGAGATAGGTTCTCTTGTGAGCAGAGTTAATCACCCTACGCCGGGCCAAGGGTGACAAATGGGAAAGACGCAGTCATGCCGTCCGCTTTGTGCAGATCACTGTCCCTACAACCCTGGTAGCTACCTCGTTGGCATCATAGGATGCCTTTGCTTGGTGCCTTGCTAGCTTCAGGCCATGCGCAGAGAGTGCAATGGCTTGTCTGGTTTGCTCCGTGTCAGGCAACGAGACTAGGAGTTGACCTAGCCTGGACCACAAGAACCTGTCATAGGCTGCATAGTGGGACTGATGTGCAGAAATGGAAAGCAACAACCATGCCAAGTAGAAAGCCCTCCTATCCCAGAAGTCAAAATCTGAGGAATCTTGATCTGGGGGCCAGTCACGGTGAAGGGTGTGAAGCCCATCGGGAGTGTCCAACTGCATCAATCCAGACTGCGGATGAGGCATGGAACCTGGAGATTCTGGGGGGGGCAATACTGCTGGCAGAGATCTCTAGGGGCAGGAACTCTGGAGAAGGGCTTCTGCCAGGAGCGCAACGATGCCTCCCAAAAGGGAGCAGGCCAGGGGGGGCACCACAAGGATGGCCTCACTGAAATCACCTAGAAAGGCGTGTGCTGAGTGCTCTGGATTGCTTACAGTGGAAAGGGTGAGGTGCAAGTCCTCCAACATCCTCATTAGGAAACACTGATACTCATCAAGATCAGTGGCTGGAGAGATGTGGACAGAAGGTTCCTCTCCCCCAGAAGAGGGGGATGAAGAGTTGGAAGGCACAGACTGCTCAGAGGGCAGCTGTTCAGGTGGAGGTTGAAAAATCTGTTTGTCCGTTGCCCTAACGTAAGCTGGGAACTGAGCAGCCACAGCCCTGAACTGCTCCCAGGAGAGAGGCCCGCTAGGACCAAGGATGCCTGGGAGCACAGGAGAATGTGCAGAGGGATGGGGACAGAGCCAAGAAGATATGCTGGCTGACCTCTGCCTGGGCTAAGGAGCAGACCAAGAGCACCCGAAGAAGAAAGTGCTCCAGAAGACTCCACAGCCGACAGCTGAACAACCATTTCGATACTGCCTTGGCTGCACCCAGAAGAATCCCCCCTGTGGGGCGACCAGGGCCGTATAGGTCCAGAAGGATGGTCCCGATTCAAAAGAATGGGGCTTTCTCAAAGAGACCGAGGAGGAAGAGTGGAGCTCTGCACCACGGCTTCTTCCAGAGCCCGGGTGGGCCCCAGAAAAAGGTCACCATGCAGACCCCATGCCCCTCGACCCCTCAGAGTCTGAAAGAACCCTCCTCCTTGAGATGGCCAGCCTAGGTAGCTGACAGCCCTGACCAGCACCCGAGGGAGCATCCAGGGTGCTGCACCCTCCTCTCCCCTCCCATAGAAGCCCTGATCGGTTCCAAAGTTGGGCTATCCAGGCACACCTCAGGTGGGGGTACCATTGCTGAGGGGTCAGTGAACCCACCAAGATCGGGCTGCAGAGCAATGGTGGCCTGCACCACTGCCTGCTGGTCAGCACCCCTGACCCCAGTATCGGTAGCCACCAACCCCACCTCAGAAGGGGGCTGACTCCGGCTTGTGAAGGACACTACAGGGCTGCCCACCCCAACAGTCAACCCCAAGGAGTCAGACTGCTCGTCTGACTCAGAGTCCAACTCCGCCTTGGAAGAGGTAGAGGCCGAGGCCCTGTGCCAAATCATAGGAGGGCACCCAGTGCCATCCCTGACAAATGGGGTGCTGGATTCTGAGACCACGCTGAGCCAGTGCACCCCACAGCACCACAAATGGTATCCATGAGGGACACAGCCCCGGCCCGAACAGCAGCTCCACAGTCAGAACCAGTCACGGTGCCATCTGACCCCATGGCGCTGCTTGCAGCGCCGAGGAGGGGGACGGCACTGACTATGGCTCCAACGGTGCCACTGGCACCACTGACGGCACCTCCCAGCTCCACGCCTCTGCGAACGGTGCTGAGGGCAGGGGCGGCACTGACGACAGCAGAATCCAATGCCTCCATGGCGCCGAGTCCCGAGGTGGACATGGTGCCATGCTCAACCTCCGTGCCACGAATGGTGCCGTGGTGAGGAGAAGACAAAGACAGCACCATAGAGTCTCCCACTGTGCCGCTAGCAGTATCAGTGCCACGAATGGCACCGACAGCAGCCACGGCACTGAGTGACAAACAGGCACCAACGACAGCTCCATCAGGGCCCACGGCACCGCGAACTGCGCCGAGGCCCACAACGGCGCTGACCGACAGTGTCGAGTATGATGCCGACCCGGGCCTTGCAAACCGCAGGTCTGACACTGGGGGAGCCTTCACCCCCGAAGGGGCGATTGCCTTAGCGGCACCTCCCGCTCACCCACTGAAAGGAGCGGAACAGGCCTCCTGCACTGTGGAAGGAGCCTCGGCAACGGTCAGGCTACAAGAAGCTGAGGCTCCCTCCTCCTTGGTCTGTGTAGAACTGGGAGGGGACCCAGAGGAAAGGCCAAGAGTATGTGGCTTGGCCCGAGTGAGCACCCGACCCCTGAAAGTAGGCGGAGCTCGCCCCACTTTCCACGCACGTTGTTCGATGACCCGACGGCCCATGAAGAAACAGGTGTCACACAAATCCATGTCATTAAGCGGGCCAAGACATGTAAGGCAAAGGTCGTGCTGGTCGGTGATGGAAAATTTACGGCCGCAAGGTCACCGTTGCATGGGGGGGAGCCGTCCTGTCTTCGAAGTCTTCTTGCCGTCCGACTCAAACATGACCTAAGAGGAAAAAAACACCAAAAACAGACTCAATATCACCAAGAATAAAAATAAATGGAAAGATCTTACCAAGCGACGTCGAGTAAGGCAACTAGAACCAGCAGGGAAGGAGCCGACGGACTGCTGCACAGAGGATAATAGGCAGAATGAAACTGCGTAGGTGGTAGGCCTCAAATTCTTGCGGAGCTTCCGCATCAGGTGACCTCAACGGCGGGAGTTGAAGAACTGGCAGGCAGGTGGAGTCGACAGCGCCTAACGCCCAACCTGCAAGCCCCATGCAATGCGCTGGCCCCAAGGGCAGCTCCGAGGAAAGCCGTCTGCCTACAAAAAAAAAAAAAAGAGTTTCGCGGGTCATGACCTCCTGCCATGAACCCACTTGTGATGAATGGTGAAGACTGACACAGATAAGATCAAGCCATAATCAGCATGCCACAAACAAATGCAAATGCCTCATGAACCGTAAGTGCTACACACAAAGTACGAAGGGCAAAGTTGTTCAGCACAAAATTACCTTTCCAATGGTGCTATGCAATTAATTATAAGCAATATATTTTTTTTCTGTACTAGTCAAAATATCAAAAAAAGTGTTATTTGCAATAAAAAAGGCAACATAAACCATTTTTGGTAGGAAAATATGTAACATTTTAACACCAAATTAAGCACCCATACATTAGATGTAGGTACAAAAGAAATTTTGTACTAAAAAGCAATTTTTCTAATATAAAACATATTTTTTCCCATTTTATTCAAGGTACTTAGGTGAGGCATGAGGGACAAATGTCAGCCATACGCACCATACCATAAACAAATGCAAATTACTCCTAAAGTATATGTGATACACACTAAGTATCAGTGGCAAAGTTGTTCAGCACAACATTACCTTTCTACAGGTGTGCAGTCAATTCTAATCAAGTTGGTTCAGAAGTAATACAGAGAAATAGTGCTGACGACTTGAGAAGTGCCCAGGGCAAACAACAAGTCTTTGGCTGCCGACTGAAATCATTGTGGGAGACAAAGGGGATGACTTGGCTGCCACCTAAAAGCATTTCCTGGAGGTAATGAACAAGTTACTGAATCCAACAGCCACCATATTAAAGCTTCTTTGGATGCATTTGATGCAGAAGCTTGCTCTGAGGCCACAGGCATTTGCATCAATCAATCAATCAATCAAAATCTTTATTTATCCAGGTGAACATCATTGAACAGAGCTCTTTTACAAGATGGACCTGGTTAGAACAGGGTCGGGTAACATCCATCATAAAAACATATAAATACATGTAAATAAGTATATAAACACAAACACAATGGTGCAGTAATAGGGGAGTCAAATTATAAAAGGAAGACAAGGCAAGCCGTAACAGAGGAGGATTCAAATACAATGGGGCAGGTCCACCATTGAACCACTGTATATAAACCATGTTCTCTGTATAGAAGTACCATTTAGTTCATTTACCAGGGGCAGTCACTAGCACTAGCCATGAAAACAGCTTGGAGAACCACCAACTAATGGTAGATGGGGTACCAGGAAGGGTATGTAATATGTAAGTGAAGGATAAACATTGTGAGAAGTGAAGTCCCAAGGATAGGTCGTAGAACTGATGTAGCGGTTGGGGCCTACGGAGAGGGAAAGGGGAGTTAGGACTTTTATAGTATGATTGTGTGTAGATTGTGGATGAGTGCAGTATAGAGTTGTGAAAAGAAGGCTGGAGAAATTGGGAAGATAGACCAGTATCAAAGGGAGGACAGAGGCATCAAGGTGTTACATGAAAGCATGATGACAGACCAGGACCAAGGAGGAGACAAGCACTAGAAGTAATTCATTCATGGTTAAATGGTACAGGTTAGCATGATGACAATTCATGGTCATGGGAAATAGTTACATACTAACATACTAAAATGCAAGCAGAATAGGCCTAACGGTCTTTCGCGTCTGCTCGTTTGGTCAGCCCCCACCCTGGGAGCTGACTTTGCTGCCCCCCTCGCCTTCTCTGGCTTCTCCCTTCCCAATTCTGGATATTCTCTCTGCATTGGATTTTGCTTCCAGAACCCTTCCCCTGTACCGGTCCCACCCCCTCTTGAATCCCTCCACTGTCTCTGCCTCCACCAGCCCCCTAGACAGCACATTCCATGGCTCCACCACCCTCTCAGTGAAGTAGCACCTCCTCCTTTCTCCCCTGAATCTTCCCCCCTCCAGCTTCCACCCATGCCCTCTAGTGGCCCCCTCCTCCTTCCTTCAAAGCACCCTGACTGTTCCTCCCCTATTTACCCCTTCATGTTCCTGAAGACCTCTATCATGTCTCCCCGTCCCTTCTCTCTTCCAATGGGTACATATTTAACTCTTCGAGCCTCTCCTCATAGGTCCTGTCCCCCAAGCCCCAAATCATTTTGGTTGCCCTCCTCTGAACCCTCTCCAGGAGTTTAATGTCCCTCTTTAAGTGTGGCCTCCAAAACTGCACGCAGTACTCGAGGAGCGGCCTCACCAAGCAGTTATATAGAGGAGTATCACTCCTCCTTCTGGAGGTGATCTCCAGCGATGCATCCCAGCATCCTGTTGGCCTTGGCTGCTGCCTCCTACAAGTCTCCAAGTTGTTCATCTTGACATCCACCACCACCACCCCAGGTCCCTCTCAGCCATCGAGACTTGTAGCATTTCCCCCAGAGTGTACACTTGGCCCGGGTTTCTGGCCCCAGGTGCAGTACCTTGCATTTCCTGCATTGAACCTCAGCTTCCTCTTTCTAGACCATCTTTCCAGGGCCTCCAGGTCCCCCTGTAGGGCCACCCTCCCCTCTTCCCCATCCACCACCACCCCCAGTTTTGAGTCATCCCAAAGAGACTCATCTCACTCCTGATACCTGTCCTTATGTCAGAGACATAGGCGTTGAACAGGAGGGGCCCAAGGACTGATCCCTGTGGGACCCCACTAATGACTCTCCTTGGGGATGAGACGATCCCACCAACTACAAATCTCTGGGTCTGGTCCTGGAGCCAATTGCCTATCCATCTGATCATCTTGTTCCCCACCACCATTTTTCCCAGCTTATCCAACAGGCTCACGTGAGGAACAGAGTCAAATGCCTTGCTGAAGTCCAGAAAGAGGACGTCCACTGGTCTTCCCAGGTCCAAGGCACTCATCACCCAGTCATAGAACTCCACAAGTTTTGTCTGACATGATTTCCCCAGGACGATTCCATGCTGTCTATCGTCCAGGCATCCTGACTTTTCCAGGTCCTCCCCTAGCCTCTCCTTGACAATGCCCTCCATCACCTTGCCCACCACCGATGTCAGGCTGACAGGTCTGTAGTTCCCTGCCACCTCCCTTGATCCCCCCTTGTGGATAGGCACTATATGCACCACCTTCCAGTCCTGGGGCACCCACCCTGTCCTCAGAGAGATGGTGAAAAGCTCCGCCAGGGGTTTCGCCAGGACATCTGCAAGTTCTTTCAGCACTCTGGGATGTAATTTATCTGGCCCCAGTGCTTTCTCCTTCTTAAGGGACCTGAGGGCTTCCCTCACTCTCTCTGCTGTGATTTCCACTTCCGCTACCTCTTCTCCTTGCTTAGCCTTCCCCCCTCCTGCCAGTGATGCCTCCCCTCCCCAGACCTGCCGGTCGGTAAGGGTCCCCTTCCTCAGTATCACTGTCTCCTCCCATGTATGATGCAGCACCCCCATTTTCCTTGGTGAAAACTGAGGTGAAGTACTCATTTAGTACCTCAGCCTGCTCCCCCGGGTCTTGTGCCCATCTCTCCCCTGTTTTAATCCTGCTAATCTGCCCCTTCACCCTTCGTTTTTCCCCAATGTATCTAAAGAACCCCTTGTTCCCTCTCTTAATTTCCCCTGGCCAGGTTCTGCTCCTTTCTTGCCTTAGCCGCCCTCACCACCCTAGTGGGCCTTCTAGCCATCAGCTCGTACTCCCTTCGACCCCTTTCACTCCTTGAGCACTTGAATTGCCTATAGGTTGCCTTCTTTCCACGCACCACCTCCTGGACCTCCCTGGTCCAACAGCAGGTTTTCGGGCCCTGCCGCATTTCCATCTTACTCTTGCGCAGGTGCTGGTAGCATCCTGCACCCCTCTCCTGATGCTTTCCCACCTACTATCAGCGTCCATGTCTGACCCAATCCCATCCAAATACTCCTTAAGGATCCTTCCCATTTCCTTAAAATCCACCCCCGAAGTCAGTTACTTCTGTCTTTGTGCAGCCTTCTACCCCTCCTAGGTCCAGGCAGAACCAGACCGTGGCATGGTCACTCCCCGCCAATGGGTCCCTTACCTCCAGGCCCTTAATCTGGTCACTGTCTGCCAGGACCACATCCAGTACCTGCACCTCCCTGGTCGGTTCCCCCACCTGCTGAGTTAGGAACGCGTCTTGAAAGACATCCAACAACCTCTGTTCCCTGGCCACCGAGGATGTCATAGTCTCCCAGTCTGTTCCTGGCATGTTTAAGTCCCCCAACACCACCACCCTTCCCCTGCCCAGTCTGCAGTGTCTCCCAACATCTGCCACCAGACTTTCCTCCAGCTCCTCTGCCAGTGCAGGGGGTCTACACCACTCTTATTTTACTCTCTTGCCCCCTTGTTATCAAGGTGACCCAAATTGCCTCCACGGTTCCCTCCGCCTCTTCTACTCCCCCATGCCAATGCAGTTTTTGACTATCATTGCTACCCTTCCTCCCCTTCCCTCCCCCCGTCCTTCCTGAACATAGTGTAACCCTCCAGGTTCAGGTCCCAGTCATGTCCTGCAGTGGCCCAGATCTCAGTGCCACATCCATCACTCCCTCAGTTAGCATCGCCTTTAGCTCAGGCATTTTATTGCCCAAGCTCCTGGCATTTAGCAGGACTACCTTCCACCCTTTCCCCGTACTTCCATTTCCCCTGCTCGTGTTCCCATGGGGATTCTGTTTCTCCCTGGTCTGCACTTTACCAGTCGGCCTCTTCCCACATTCCTCCAGCTCCCCAGGGGGTGGAGACAGAGTCCCTCCTTTATCAGCACCCCCTCGACCGCCTTTTCTCCCATCCCTCCCCCCTTCACAAGTTTAAACCCCATTTTTCACCAACGAACCCCTCTATTTTCAACTTAAGGATTCCCCTCCCCTCCAAATTGAGATGGATCCTATCTCTAGCATATAGCTCCTTATCCTCCCAGGTCTCCCCCCAATCCCCCATCAACCCATACCCTCTGGCCTCACACCACTCCCTGAGCCACTGGTTTGTCTCCCTAATCTTCCTTTTGTGTTCCCCACTAGCCCTTGGCACTGGCAGGATTTCTGAGAAGGAAACTGTGCATCCTATGTCATGACAGACCCTGGAAAGCTCTCTGAATCTTGCCTGTATCTCTAGCTCGCTATTTTCCTCAATGTCATTTGTACCCAGGTGGACCAGTATGTCTGGGAAACCCCCACAATCATTTGCCAGCTGATATACCTCATGCTTGGCCCTCTGCACCATTAATCCAGGGAAGCATTTTGTTCTAACCGGCCAGGCTTCTCCCTCCCTATCCCATTTAATACCCCTGATCCTAGAATCCCCCAACAGGAGCACTCTGACCGCTCCTTTTCCTCCATTTCCCCCCTTCCATGTCCCTCATCCTTTCTACCGGACCCTCCTCCCAGCTGGCTCCTTGTTCCTCCCCCATCTGGGTGTCACATGCCGCCCCTTCCTTATTTACCCTGGCCACCCCCTTCCCTCCAATCCTATGCCTCTCCTCCTCCCGAGTATCCTTCTGTACCTCACTAACTTCCCCCTCACTGCTCGTGACTGGTCCTTCTCCCCCATCTGCTAAACTAGCCTGGCTAATCCTCCCTTCCTTCCTGTCTCCGTTTAGTCCCTCCTTGCTTGTTGTGCTCCCGTGGCCTTAACCCTCAACTCCCTTTACTGTATCCTCCTTGTACTTCTAGTCCTTCTCCTTGCCCTTTCCTCCCAACTGGTCCTACTCCTTGTACTTTCCTCTCTCTTCCCCCTGCCCCTCCTGCTCTGATTTACTGCTCCCCCCATTTTCCTTCATTCCAGGTTCCTCCCTTTTCCTCCAGCTATCCGGCCCCCGCCTCCTGCCCCCCACTCCCTTTCCATCTCTAACCACCCCTGTTGTGGCTACATCACCCCCCTCATCCTCAAGCAGAAGAAGAGAATTGAAGTGGTTACTGAGCATAAGGTCTGATCCACCTCCCCACCTTGCTTCCTTCTGTCCAGCCCACAGCCATCTGCCTACTTCCCTGAGAATGTTTCCCCCTGGCCCCCCTTTGTGAGGGTTCCCAGTTACCTGCCTGCTTCCTTAGTAGTGTCCTCCTTTTGGGCTCCCTCTGCTAGGGTCCCTATGTGACCCCTGAGTATTCTCCTGCACTCTTTTTCCTATGCCCCTGCCCCTAGTGCTTGGCACAACCCCATAGGAGATCCCCGGCCCCCTTTCCCAACCATACCTCCCCCCCTTCCCCCAGCTGTCTCCTAATACCCGCAACCTCCTCCCTAAGCTGTGCCAGCTGGTAGCACACTGGGCAACCACCGAACTTCCAAGCCCAGTCCAGTATCATGGCTACTCCACACCCTGTGCACCCCACCACCCTCCCAAAGATGCCAGCCCTAATGACGTGTGTTTCCATCCCCCTCCAAGTAGTAGGTTTCCTTGGGTGAGCCACCAGGTTCCCCACTAGTCCAAGATACACCCCTACTGCCTAATCAGGTCACCCACTAATCATAGATACAGTCCCACAGTAAACCGGTAAACCTGTTACTAGGTGCAGTGCAACACAGTAAATTTATAAGGGAAGTGAACTCCCTAAGCTCCTCTCTCCCAGCCTTTAAATCCAACCCCAGTGGCTAGAACTACATGAGCAGCACCTGCAGCCTTTTCCTCCAATTCCAGGGCAGGTGTTCTCCTATAAATTAGCAGAGCTCTGGGGAGGGAGGGGTAGGAGAGGGTGGGTCTTGGGCCTGCACCCAACTCTCGAGAGAATGTATCAGCCCTGTGTCTACCCCTCCAAGCCCAGCAGCCAAATAACCAGCCCCAAGCGAATCCCACCAAATAGGTTTTAAATCAGAAGAAATAGGCCTCCACTAGCACAGCCT
The DNA here is from genome assembly GCA_016271365.2 of Neoceratodus forsteri. NCBI lineage: Eukaryota > Metazoa > Chordata > Ceratodontiformes > Ceratodontidae > Neoceratodus > Neoceratodus forsteri. Next base: position 1,381,675,087 of record CM057456.1, on the reverse strand, counting down.
GTTACACAGTGAAACATCCAACAAATGAGCACACTTACAGCCACCAAACCAGTTTTCAAACTTCCAACAGCCCCTAAAACAATACCCTGCTAGCCCCTTAGAAGAAAGAAAGAATAGAAATAACCTTCTACCAAGTAAAATCCACAAGAAATCCTGTAAAAACAACAAGAAGCAGCCAAGTAAAATCCACAAGAAATCCTGTAAAAACAACAAGAAGCAGCTACTGTCCTGAAACACAACCGATCCTGTCCCCTTCCAGTTCCTTCTGAGAAGACAAAGCACTAACACCACAAACCTGATTCGGCCCTGCCTCCAGTAAATTAGCTGAGTGAGACCTGGCCAGACTATTAACACCCTTCTCCCACTATGCACTAACCTTTGCAGCTAGTGGAGTCAGCAAAAAGGAATCAAAATTCAACTCAAAGTCCCCAAAATATGTTTGCTGCCAAAGGAAACAGGTCTCCAATTTAATCAACTTCGCTAACACCACATCAAAATAGGCTTGAAATTAACAGATATAGGTCTCCAATTCAAATAACCAGCCCCAAGCTAATCCCACCAAATAGGTTTTAAATCAGAAGAAATAGCCCCCCACCAGCACAGCCTGTTACACAGTGAAACATCCAACAAATGAGCCCACTTACAGCCACCAAATCAGTTTTCAAACTTCCAACAGCCCCCAAAACAATACCCTGCTAGTTCCTTAGAAGAAAGAAAGAAAAGAAATAACCTTCTACCAAGTAAAATCCACAAGAAATCCTGTAAAAACAACAAGAAGCAGCCAAGCAAAATCCACAAGAAATCCTGTAAAAACAACAAGAAGCAGCTACTGTCCTGGAACACAACTGATCCTGTCCCCTTCCAGTTCCTTCTGATCATTTCTGAGATGTGAATATAAGAGCTTGAAAGATGAGATGCCAATGGGTGACCTCAGTTTCAGTTTTTTTTGCAATTTATTCCACAAGGAGGACAGTGTAAAGCTTATAGCAGCCCTGCCAAAGTGAGAGTTAACTTTGGGAACCATCAGTAGGAGAGATTTGCAACTTCTCAGGGTGTAATTGCCTATTGGTTTTATAGGAAGACAGTCTGTAATGTATTGGGGCAGTTTATTGGAGATGGTGGTCAGGGTCCATAAGGCTGCATTTTTATCATGCCTGAATTAAACAGAACTCCACCCAACTGACTGATATAGGGAGCAGTAGGGAGTGGAATAAGGCAGGTCTATGATGAACCTCAAAGCTCTATGATATAATGTGTCAAGTTTTGTGAGGTAGGAAATGGGACAGTGACTGTAGAGAATGTCAGCATAGTCTATCAAGGATAGAAAGGTTGATTGTACCAGCTGTAGTTTGGCATCTCTAGTTAAAAAGAAGGCTATCCTAAAGAACAGGCCAAGTCTCTGTCATAATTGTTTGAGTAATTCTTCAACGTGCTCTATAAAGGAGAGCCTATGGTCCAGCCATACTCCCAGGCTATGTGCCCCCTAAGATGTGCGCATGTGCGCCCGCGCAGCAGTTAGAAATAAACCGCACACGGCTTCAGTAGTAGCGCACAAAGCAGCTGACAGGGATCATCATGTTCATGAAGTAGTGACAACAATCATCACTCAGATTTAAGATTCTGACAGCAGGACATGAAAGCGAATGGGAAAGAAACATTGTATGCCCACCCCTGAGGCCACACGCCATTAACTTTAACAAGCCAGCAGTTAACAAGACAGACATCTCGCTCTCGCTCCAGTTATTGAACAAAGGAACCGATCGGCAAAATTCCAACCAATCGGCTTTCCAGTAACAGCAATGTTTTCGGCCTGACACTTCTTTTCAGTAAGACAGTACTTGATAATGAACAGTATGCCCCTGCTGTTCACAGAAATGGCATGTTTTATTTGTTTGGTAGATGCCCCCCAACAAAGCAATGCGAGAGGTTATCTGACATAGGGTGTATATTATATTATTTCAGTTTTAAAGCTTCACAACTTCAGTGTAATCAGCCTCCTCCCCAAGCAGTGTCTCACATATAAAATGTGTTTATAATGGATTTAAAGCCTCACCGTTGAAAGCGTGTTCATTTTTTTTCTGTACAAAAAATGGGAAAACTATAGTTTTTGTTTACAATAAAAGCATCAAAGCAACCTACTGTCTGTTTCTGTGTCATTTTTTATGTATTTGTTGGGGGCCGGGATGGGTATAACCTTCTCAGTTAGCAGGCTGAGACATTGATCGTACGTATATCTAGAGAGATGAGATTGTGCTTCTCTTTAAAACGGGGTTTCACATTATATACACATTTGAGATTCAGTGAATCAGTGCTTGTAAAAGGTTGCCCATGTTGGCTACACGGGGATAGTAATTCTAAAGTGGACAGCAAGAAATGGCAGCACAAAAAATGTCCTTTTCATTTAATTTCATACATTCAGATTGCACTTAGTATGGATCAAGAGCGGAAGAGAAATAGTCTCCTAAATGTATCTCCTCTCTCATATCACATTGACTCACTCACTACATTGCAAAAATACATTTTAAAACCCCCCACTGAGCTTGACAATACCCAGCGTAGTTATTGTAAACCACACCTAGGGTAAATGACATCACATACAATTATGCAGGCATCCATCAAAGATCCCATTGCTAAGTACCACTTTAAGAAGTTGTCCAACCCTGAATACCACATTGCCATAACAGTATTAAATGATGTACTTTTGGAGTTGGCAGAGTTGTCTAAGACGTTTCAGAAAAGTGGTCTAACAACAGTTGAAGCTGTACAGATTGCTAGGGCAAAAATAAAAAAAATCAGAAGCCAGTACCTGGGTGAAACTGTCTACTGGAGCCAACCAGTAAAACTGCTTTTGGCTAATTGCACAGTTGAAGTAAGCACAACAGCAATTTTGCAATTCATTAGCCTGTTATGTGACCATCTGGACAGCTGATTTCCTGCAGGTGAACTTTCTGACTGATCTGCCTTTGATTTTGCAGCAATGCCACATTGCAGCTTTGAGTTTGGCTTATCAAATATTGAGAGACTGTACAGCAAATATTAGGACTATTTATTTTCATCAGTGGACCAGGCAGAAATTGTTAGCCAGTACAATGACTTCAGATTTATAGTTGCTGAAAAAATAAAGGGAGGATCATCAAAATCCTTTACTGACATGATCCACTTTGCTTTGACTGACGTGCAGTACAGCATGGTGGCTAAACTTATTGATGTACAGTGTGTGTTACATTCCAAGCTAAACATGAAGCTATCATGTATAGAGGTTCCTACACAGTCTTACCCTTCCCCAGAAGAGATTCTCCATAGGGAGGTACAGAGTGAGAAGGATACAATAGCCCAGAGAAAAATCTTGGGAGTGATAGAGGATCACGTACTGAAGCAGAGAGAGAAGTATGGCTGAGTAGGACCATAACTATCTTTGGGTGGAAAGTTTCACTCAAAGATTCTCATAGGAAAGTTAGGGAAGATTTGTTGCTGCTCTTGGAAAGAGCATTAGGATTTTATATCTCCAGAAACATGGTGGAGTCCATAAAGTTACATGGTGATCCTGAGCCCAAAACACAGATTGATATTACATTTAAAAATTCTCATACAGCTAGCAGCTTGCTTTCTCTGGCCAGCAAGCTGGATTGTTTGGGAATACATTTAGTTAACACTTTAGACTTGAGCGAAGTCTTTTCCAGGTTGACACAGACTAAAGATAGTCAAGAATTAATCTTAGAGACAGATAACCCCGATTGACTTTGGAAACCTAACTGAGCCTAATACCTACTCGCCGCTGACAGTTATTGATTCAGCCTGACAAAGGCAGCTTGTAGATATCAAACGAATGAACTCCGAATGCCAGCTAGAGTTGAATAAGGGAGCTGGGGATTGAGATATGGATGCCCTTTCTATACTTTCATGGAATATTGAGGGCATCCATCTTAAAATAATTGACCCTAAAGTAGTGAGATTTCTGGATAATTTTGATATTACTGGACTGCAAGAAACATGGTATACAGAAAATGTAACTCCCAAATTGGCTGGATATTCTGTCTTTACTCTGCCAGCAACTAAAGATAAAAACTTTGGAAGGTTTAAAGGGGGTATTTCCTTTTTTATCAAAACTTTGCTAAATTTTCAGATTACTAACATTTCTACTAAGTTGGAGGGTATTTTGGCTGTAATGATTAGCAAGGGACAAGAGAAGATCATTTTCTGCAATATATACTTTCCCCCTCACAAAAGAGCTACTGATCCCACTGACCTTTTCATACAGGATCTGAAAATGACACTTGACGAATTGTCAGATAAGAGTATATCTTGTCCTATAATTATTTTGAAAGACTTTAATGCCAGAATTCCTTCTCAGTTCTTGGGGGATGTATATTCAGATACGATCCATACAATATGTATAATTAATCCAAATATCTCATACTGGGACTGCTCAGGATCTAAAATCTAACCTCAGAGGTAGGGTATTGCTAGTGGGCCGGGCCAGTTGAAATTTCTGTATTTTAAATGGGAGAATTCAGGGAGATCTAGTTGAATCCTTAACATATAGAGGGCCTACTGGCTCCTCAACCCCTGATCAGGTTTGGACCAATTTGGAAGCAGTAGAGCTGATCCAAAAGTTAGAGGTCATGGATAGACTGGAATCAGTATACTGTGCTATTGTAATTAACATCAAATGCCCTTTTGGGACTTTAAGGAGTGAAGCACAACAGGAAAAGAGTCTGGAAGTCATAAACAAGAGAAGGATTAGATGGGGGGCCGATTCATCAAGCTAGTTTCAAAGAAATTCTTAGTACAGGAGTCTTTGGTGATATTCACAAGTTGGTTCTGGACAAAAGTAAGGCCTCTAATATTTTTGGAGAATTGGGAAACTATTCATTCTTTACTTGGACTTGGATGTAAAACAACGTACTGTCCTAGGTCCCTTTATAAAAAGTCTTGGTTTAATTCAGTATGCCTACAGGCAAAGAAAGAGTTTGGAGGAAAACTAAGACAGCATAAGAAGAAAAGAAATAAGTCTGCAGCAGATTTTAAATGACTAAAGACTGAAAGAGAAAAATATAAGAAAATTCTAGAACGGAAGAGACATAAACATACTCAGGGACTTTGGGAAAAACTGAGGCAGGCTGTTTTGGATAGGGATGGAAGGAGATTTTGGAATATTGTTGCCCTGGGAGATAATAGACATGCCAATAGGATTGAAGCCTATATTACATCTGAAGTTTGGGCATCTCATTTCTCCAAGCTCTATTATTCTCATGAAGAGCAGGAGACACCTGATGCTTTCAAAATACAGGAGGATGAAATTTTTTCAAGACCTATCTTGATTACAGAGGACAAAATCTGGATGGCACTGATTGGGCTTAAGGCAAATAAAAGAGCCTGGGCCAGATGGGGTCCTAGGTGATCTCTATAAGATTTTTACCAACTGGTGGATTCCTTTTCTTCTTTTGTTGTTTAATGGCCTGGTTCAGGGATACTCTTACCCTGCCAGTTGGGCAGGTAGTGTTATCTTCCCAATTTTTAAAAAAGAGGATCCGAATGACCCCAGGATGTATAGGCCTATTTGTTTGATAGATGTTTCACAGAAGATTTTCTCTAGTATAATTTTGGGCAGATTGCTGCCATGGGTCAAGGAGAGCTCAGTATTGAATCAGGCACAGAACAGTTTCTGGAAGGACCGTTTTACAGTACAACACTGTCATGTGCTTCAGCACCTGATCTGGAAGTACGCTAAAGTGAGAAAAAGCAGATTATATTGCTGTTTTGTGGACTTCTTCTTGGCCTTTGACAGCATTAGTAGAAAGATCCTTTAGGCTACATTAAGGGATCTGAAGTTGGAGGCCTCACTTATTGATGTTATTATTAGACTCTATGAAAATAAGGGGGGCAAGGGTCCAGTATAATCAGTATGGTCATCTAACTGATAGATTTGAGACAAACGTGGGGGTCAGACAGGGGTGTATTTTGGCCCCTACTCTCTTTAACATCTACATTAATACAGTCTTGGATCAGCTTGGTAACCCAGATTTTCATGCTCCCAAAATTAATGATGAAAGGATTGGATGTTTAGCATATGCAGATGATTTAGTCTTGCTCTCTACTTTAGTCCTAGGTCTTAAAAGAAAATTGGCTTACTTTGAATCTCTCTGTTCTCAAAGGAAACTAAAAGTTAATCTCGGCAAGACCAACATTATAGTTTTTGGCTCTCAAACCAAGAATACAGTAGGCTTTAGGCTAAACGATAACCATCTAGACACTGTTAAGTGCTATGGCTATTTAGGTGTCCATTTTGCCTTTAGAAAATGGGCTTTTTGTTTCCTGGTCTCTGATTGGCTGGTACCCCTGCCAGGGGGAGTACATTAACTTTTAATAGACGACCAGGAAATAAAAAGTGCCAGCCTAAAGTGTCCTTTCACCCAACTGAAGTATCTTGGTGCCCACCCTGTGCCTAATTGGCTAAAAGAACCTCATTTAAATTTCAAATTGCTGCCATTTTTCTCTCGCTTAGCGAGAGATACTGTTCCCGCAATACCTGTTGCCTGACCTTACAGCACCCAACCTCACCTGTGCTCATTTACTGAATTTCTTTTTTGTTTGTTTGTTTTTAGCCAGACAAAAGCCTGAGACAGTCTTACCACACACATATATACTCACTCCCACACATATCCTGCCCAGAGTGCCAGCCTATATTACATGCACCCCCATCAACGATCTCCACTTGAGCCGCTTCTTCTGACACACTCAAGTTTATGAACAATACCCTGTCTCCCAGCTGATCACAGAAACACATACATCTTCCTGTTTTTTTCTCCCAGCTCTGGTGACCCACATCCTTCCAAAATCTACAGACCTTCTGCCCGTACTCAACAGCTCCATGATGCGGCTGCCCACAACCATCGCTCCTCACCGATGTCCCAAATGATTCACTTGCTGACTCATAGCACCCCCAGAACAACAAACACAGACAAAGCAAAGAATTTCAATCGCCACCAAGAGTATCTAGCAGGCTTACTTTTTCTTTGTTTCCTGACAGTTCGCCTGCCCATCAAAAGTGCTGTTTTGTAATTCTGCAGTTCGATCAATCACTCGCTCTTCAGCTCCCAGCTCATTACTGCTCTATTTTTTAAAAAAATGGCAAAAATAGAAACTACTGGCAGTGGCACCATGGAGGTGCATAGAGGAATGGGAGGTCTGGAGTTAAAGAGTAGTGGGGGGTCAGGCGAGCTGCAGATTGAAAAAAAAAACAGCTCTGGAGAAACAGTTAGATCATTTCATTATTTGGTAGTTTCTGCCTGCAGTTTTTAACATGAGGAACTCAGCTGGCTAAACTGTTTCTTTGCAGCATGGAAACAGACCAATGGGGGAACAGTGCTAGCCACGATGGTTGGTCTATTTAGAGCTATGCAGCTGCTCCAAGGGACAAGTCCCTAGCTCAGACAAGAAACAAACAAAAAAAAGCATTCCAATAAAGGTGGAGGAACTATTTTATTACAAAAACCTATTTTAAATTATTTTTTTAATTCACATCTTAACTAACCTTTTTTTTATGACTGTGCCCATTTTCTACATGCAATAATACCCTCGAGGGTGGGTGGTATTGGGCTATACTGGACCTTCCAAGGGCTATAAGGCCCTCCACCTGTGGCGTCTGGCCTCATTACACCCCTTGGTGGTCCGGTATAGCCCAATATTGCCCACCCTGTTGGGCATTATTGCTTACATAGCCTATCTTGGACCAAACATTTGGAAACTATTCTATTTAAAATGGAATCTTCGGTAAATGCCCTAAAAATATTTAACAGCAAGATGGGGAAGTCTTCGATCAGAGGGGTATTAAGAGTTGTTAATGCCAAAATAAGAACGAGCATGTTATATGCCTCTGAAATCTGGGGTTATACTAAGGTTAGAGAATTAGAAATAATTCTGAATAAACTCTATAGATACATCTTAATGTTGCCAAATGGAACTTCAAGCTGTATTCTTGCCTTGGAGTTAGGACAATGTTCCTTGACTTCTCTCATCTGTGAACAACAGAATCTCTTTTGAAACTTTTTCCTTTGCCCCAACAAAGATATCCCAGAATGTGTGTAGAGGAAGCCATCAAATTAGTCAGCATGGGATATGTACATCCCTTTATTTCAACTCATTAAGTAAACAATAATGCCGGCCGGATTGGGCCACCTCTTAAATGAAATTGACATGAGACCATTTGAGGAGATAGAAACATAGAAACATAGAATTTGACGGCAGATAAGGACCGCTTGGCCCACCCAGTCTGCCCATTTCCCTGCCTACTGGATAAGCTGCAGATCCTAGTTAACCCGCAGCCTACTTCTTCCTACTCCCCTTCCCTAGAATTGCCTTATGACTGTCCCATGCATGCTTGAATTCCACCACTGTTTTTGACTCCATGACCTCCTCCGGAAGGCCGCTCCATGCATCCAAAACCCTCGTGTGAAAAAATACTTCCTTAAATTACCTCTGAGCTGCCCCCATCTTCAAATTGTGCCCTTGTTCTTGCACACCTTTTTTGAAAGATGCTACCCTCTTGGACTTTGTTGATTCCCTTGAGGTACTTGAAAGTTTCTATCATGTCCCCCTCTCGCTCCTTTCCTCGAGGCTATACATATTAAGCCTCTTAGTCTCTCTTCATATGTCTTCCAGTGCAGACCCTGCACCATTTTAGTTCCTCCTCTGGACAGCTTCCATCCTGTCTATGTCTTTGCGAAGACTGGGTCTCCAGAACTGCATGCAGTACTCCAGATGGGGTCTGACCAGCTGTCTGTACAGAGGGATGATAATAACTTCCTGTTTTCTACTGGTGATGCCTCTCCCTATGCATCCCAGTATCCCCCCAGCCCTCCTTGCTGCCTTCTCACATTGCTTGCCCACCTTTAGGTCATCTGATATGACTACCCCCAGGTCCCTTTCCATTTTTGTTGTTGTTAGTATCTCACCCCCATTGTGTACTCTTCCCCTGGGTTTTTGTTTCCCAGGTGCATTACCTTGCACTTCTTAGCATTGAATCTAAGCTGCCATACATTTGACCATTCCTCTAACCTTGCCAAGTCCCTTTTCATCCTTTCCACCCACCTTGTGCATCAACTCTGTTGCAGATCTTTGTGTCATCTGCAAAGAGATATACTTTTCCTTCCAGTCCTTCTGCAGTGTCGCTTATAAAGACATTGAAGAGGACCGGTCCTAATACTGAACCCTGCGGTACCCCACTAGTAACCCCCCTTTCTTCAGATTAGGCAGGATGTCAAATTGAGGCTTATTGACTTAGACGTAAATTCTTGCTGTCTTCAACTCTCCAAGCTTAAGTTATATGGGTTTTATAAAAAAGTAAAGATTTCATGGGGATATGAGCCTTATCTCTCTTTTTTAACCTGTCCTAAACAAAGGAGAATCTATACAAGATTCAGAACTGAAAACTATAATGCTCAATGCATTCATTTCAGACAAAAAAGAGAGGGGGTACTTTCTCCATATTGTAAATGTGGAGTGGGGACTATAGATGATCTTAAACATGTGGTACTCTTGTGTCCTAGGTATGAATCAACTAGGAAAAAGCTGCTGGGTGGATTGTTAGGGGATCTCAGCCTCCCCCTGGAGGATCTTTTGGAATATTTGTTTACTATGAAAGAGAAGAACGTGGTAGAGATCTTTGCAAGATTTTTAATTTCAACTCATTTGTAAAGCTTATTAGGGGAACTTGAAGTCCAGTGGAGTTTTTTTTTATGTGAAAAGGTACTCAAGGAACACTGTTAAATTGAATTGCACTGTAAAGATATTTAAGTTCCTTGTTGCTTTATTTATTGTTTATTTGTATTTACTATGTATTTTGCCCTGATTTTAATGTATTGTAACTGCTTTATGCTGAACAATAAATTGTACTACTACTACTACTACATTCCAAGCTTCTAGTGCTGACTGTGAAAGAGGCTTCGGCCTCATGAACTGTATTAAGAGCAAACAAAGAAACCACTTGGAAGAAAGCCATTTAGATATGTTGATGTGAACAAAATTGTTTTTAGCTTCCGGTGGAAAAATTGATCTTAATAAAATATATGTCCACTGGAAGAATGGGAAAGACAGGAGAGAAAAACAGTAAATGTTTATTTCTTAGCAATGCATCATCGGCAGCACCCCTTTTAGATGCACGTAAAACTCTTTAAAATGTACATAGTTTACACATGTTTCCAGTTCATACTGTTATGGTGCACAATGCACATTCAATCTTCGGACTGTGTCAGAATGTATATTTATACTTTGCATTGAGTATTTGAGTGTTTGGTTATGTTTTCAACTGTTTATTGGCAATAAAATATATCACTTGTTTGGGCCATCCAATTTGTGCACATGAATCCATTTTTTTGCACAAAGTGACACACACACATATCAGTCGCCCACCCACAGAGACTGAAAATTAGAGGGAACGTTGCTCCCAGGTATTTGAATTTAGGGACAAATTCCAATTTCTCACCAAGAATTGTAGTAATCTGTGGCACAGGATCTGATAGGACTGAATTTACCATTTGGGCAGAGGGAGAAAAGAGCATTGCTTTTGTTTTCTTGGTGTTAAGTAATAGTTTTTTGTTTAGGAGTTGGTGTTGCAGCAGGATGAACTCAGATTGAAGGTCATTACATGCAGATTGTAATGACGGGTGGCTTACGTAAAGAACTGTGTCATCTGCATACAGATAAATGTTGGCCTTAATTATGCTTTCATCAATATTGTTGATGTATATTGCAAATAAGATCAGTCCTAAGATAGAACCCTGGGGAACCCCTCTTAGGAGAGGTTTGAGAGCTGAGAGATCTCCTTCCACTTTCACCTGCTGAAAACGATCAGAGAGGTAGTTGTTGAACCACTGTAAAGATAATGGGTCAGCACCTAATGAGGTCAGGGAAGAGAGTAGCAGAGAATGGTCGACAGTGTTGAAGGCCTTGCTCAGGTCCAAGAATACGATGCAGGTGTAATTCCTGTTGTCTAGCTCTCTTTGCCAGTCATTAGTCACTTTGGCAAGTGCTGTGATGGTGCTATGTTTAGCTCTAAACCCTGATTGGACTGGATTAAGTAGGTTATTAGCTTCTAGATACTGTCTCAGCTGCATTCCTGGCTGGGGACTGCAGGGTCCACCCTAGATGTCCAGCAACAGATCACAAATGTTCCCTTTAATGACCCTTGCATGTTCAGGCAGAAGGTGGAGCAGTATCTTAAAGAGTCTAATGAAACTAGGACAATTCTTAAGTCATCCAGGCTGGCCCATTTTAACCCACAGAAGGGAAGGGAAGGGAAGGGGGCATGGATCTTTTCACAACAAGCAGTCCCTTTCTTTATTTTTTTTTCCTTTTCTTTCCCTCCAGTCACTGGATCCTGACGCATCCCTCAGGAGACACCTGCTTGTCCCACCCTGTCTGAGACCCCCCTCAGCCCAGATCCCCCTGAAACCCTAACATAGCCCTCCAAGTCCCCCACTGGCAGACCCCCTGATTGTGCCCCACAGGGCGGGGCTGCCCTCACCTACCTTGGGCGCTCCTTCAATTTAGTCTAGTGGGTGAACTCTGGTGCAGGCCAAGGGATATTGAGATCAGGTGAAGGCAGAGTCTGGCAGTGGGTGTGGGGCAGGTGCTCTGTCATCTCCTTAGGCACTGGGGTGTTTCCCTTTGCATGATCATGAGTAAGACCCTGGAGGTGCAGATGTGCTATGACATCCAGCACAAGCTGGGTGTGCTCCCACACCCTTCTCGTGGACGTCTGCCAACACCTCCACCCCTGCATGCATGACCCCCTCAGTTGTTGCACCCCCAGTCTCCACTGGGAGTTGCTGCTGCCAGGGAGTCATCAACCCACCCTCCCCAGGAGAGGAGAGCTGTCCTCTGGATGCTCAATCCTGTCCTCCCCGGCTGACCTCCAACTACCCGAGCTAGCTCCTGAACACGGGTCGCTGGTGTGGTATGAGGTGTGACATTCAGCACCTCAACCTTCAGTGCTACTGGGCCAAGCAGTCCTTTTCTTGGCAGGGGCAGGAAAGCCCCAAACAATAAAGCACAGCCTCCCCAACCCCAAAAGAAGGTGCTGCTGAAGGCACAGGTGCCAAATGCACTCAGTGCCACCATCTAAAGCTACGGCACTAGTCTCACTTCAGTTGTCTGAGGCAGACCTCTCTTCCCTAGTAAGGGAATACCTGACCTATTTTTTCTGTCAGTGGGAATCAATCTTATTGGACAGGTGGGTCCTCAGGATTTTCCAGGAGTGGAACTCCTGGAAATTCTCAGAAACCCGTACAGACTACGCTCCCAGAAGGCAATGCCCCTTATCAATTCCAATGTTAGAGCTCCTTGCACAGGAGATTTCAGGCATTCTTACTAACAGGGTAGTAGAAATTGTGCCAAAATCAGAGTGGAACACGGGGTCTACTCCCACTATTTCCTTGTGTCAAAGAAATCAGGGGGAATGCACCCATTCTCAACCTCAGAAATCTGAGCAATACATGGACTGAGAAAAATTCAGGATGATTCTTCTAGTATCTCTGCTGCCCTACCTGAAGAAGAAGGACTGGCTAGTCTCTCTGGATATGCAGGATGCATACCAGCACATACTGGTGCACTGCAGATGCCAAAAATACCTTCAGTTTTGTGTGCAGGGATAACAATACCAGTTCAGAGTCCTATCCTTTGGGATTTCCTTTACAAAGTGCTTTGCAGTACTCACGGGGGAACGCAGAAAGCTAAGAATCCACATCTTCCTTTATCTGGATGACTGGTTAATCTCAAGCCCATACAAGCAGGAGACCAAGCAAGCAGTGGTCACAGCCTCTCAATTCATAAACATCCATGAGTCCTGCCGAACCCTTAAAGTCTAAACTGGAGCTACTACTGTTCATAGAAGCTGTTCTTGACACAACCTGGGCTTAGACCTTTCTTCCATAAAGCAGACCAAGCATGATTCTGCAGATGGCATGCTACATCATGGAACTCAAGAAATGGCAAGCCCACTCCATGCAATACATGCTGGGCCCAATAGCCTCCTCAGTGTTCAGAGACCCTTGGCATGACTACACATGAGGACAATCCAGTGTATTCTCAAGTGCACAATGGTCGCAAGCATCCAACCGTCAAAACTAGGGCTGGGTGAAATTTATCTTCTGCCAGTGAAATTCTGGCAAAAATATGATTTTTCTTCTGCAAATTTTGCAAAATTGCCATGAAAATGTTGTAAAATGTTGCCAAAAGAAAACATTACTTACCATAGTAATCTTGTTTCTTCCAAGGGAATCTTACTGTATTCTGACAAATGCAGTATGGTCTCACCATAGGACTGCCCCAGAGCCAAAATGGTTAATAGAACCTATGCTAATAGTGGAATGTTAGGCTTGAGCTCAGTTTTCAAACCACTGTCCCTGGTTGCACATCCTGCAACCGTCAGATTCTTATGAAGCATGCAGAAGCAAAAAACAAACTAACTAATTTATTCTAATATAACAAACTAAATCCCTTTTTTGAGACAACCCCCTTTTTAACAGTAAGGGCATTTTCTAAGACTCAAGTCACAGATGACCAAGAAATGAACAGGTATACAAACAGAATACAGTAGGATTCCCTTGGAAGAAACAAGATTACTATGGTAAATAATGTTTTCTTCAAACCCCAGGAAATCTTACTATATTCTGACAAATGTAGACTACCCAAGCAGTGCCTTTTGGGGTGGGCAGAGAACCTATTTAGGAAACAAGCTCTGCAGCACTGCTGTGCCAAACCTGACATCACTTCTTGCCTGAGTATCCAAGCAGTAGTGCTTGGTGAATGTGTGAACAGACTTCCAGGTAGCTGCTTTACAGATTTCCAGCAGAGGAATGTCTCTTGAAGCTGCTATGAAAGCAGCTGTTCCTCTAGTAAAGTGGGCCCTGAGACCCTGTGGAGGCTGCTCGCCCACTTTGCCATAACAGAACTGTATACAGGCCACAATCCACCTTGTGATGAATCTTTTTGTGGCTGATTTACCTTTTCCTACTTCCCCATAGGTCAGAAAGAGTTGGGTCCTGTCTCCTCTGTGGCCTTTTGTATGGTTCAGGTAGTAGCTGATAGCACTCTTAACAACTAGGCTATGCAGTCTACGTTCCCCTGAAGTGGAATGGTCAGTGAAAAAGACTGGCAGGATAATGGACTGTTGATATGGAAATCAGATACCACTTTAAGAAGAAATTTATTGTTAGTCCTAAGGACAACTTTGTCCCTGTGGAATGTCATTTAGTCAGTCTCCATGGATAGAGCCTGAAGCTCACTAATCCTTCTGGCAGAAGTGATAGCAACTAGGAACATGGCTTTTCAAGTTACATACTTGAGATCTGCTGACTACATAGGCTCAAAAGTTGGCTGCATGAACTGTGCAATACATATGTTCCAATCCCACACTGGGGTGGAGTTCCTGTGTGGGGGATGTAAATGCAGCAGCCCCTTAAAGAACTTTCTGAACACTGGGTTCAAAGCCAGGGATGGTGCCTTGCCTGCTGACAGGTATGCAGAAACACCTGCCAGGTGCACTTTCAGAGTGGATGGTCTCAGATCAATGGAATGAAGGTGGGTTAGGCAATGGAGGACGACTGGCAAACCCACCCAAGTGTGTTCCATATTCTTACTCTGGCACCAAATGGAGAACTTTTTCCACTTGGACATGTAGGTCTTCCTTGTGAAGGGCTTTCTAGAAACCCTGAGGACCTCCACAGCCCCTTTATAGAGATGCAAGTTAACATACTCTAAGTCCTCTAGAGCCAGGCCTTAATCCTGAGGGACTGAAGGTTGGGGTATAGGACCCTACTCTGGGAAGAAGTCAGCAGATTGTACTTCCTGAGTAGACTGATCGGTTCGTCTACTGACAGGGCCAGAATCATGGAGTACCAGGGCTGCCTGGCCCAGTCTGGAGCAATGAGGACCATTGTTGCTGATTGGGATCTGAGCTTGCTCAGGACTCTTAGCAACAGTGGAAATGGGAGGAAGACATACAGGAACTTCCCTGTCCAATTCAACAGTAGTACATCCACTGGGACTGTGCATCTTGCAGGTGGTCTGCAGCAAAACTGGGGTAGTTGATTGTTGCCTGGTGCCGCAAAGAGATGTATCTCTGGAGTGCCCCACCTTTTGAACCCAGCCTGCAGCACCTACTTGTTTAGGGACCACTTCTGGTGGTTTTGGCTGATTCTGCTGAGAATATCTGCCAGGATATTGTCCTTCCCAGGTAGGTGGACTGCTGAGAGGGAGATTCCCAGACAGTATGCCAGACTCCAAATTTTTATGGCCTCAATGCACAAGGGTGTTGACCTTGTGCCTCCCTGATTGTTTATGTAGTACATAGTGGTTGTCAAAGACCAAAAAAATCCTGCACCCAGTTAATAGAATAAAAGGAAAGCTCACCACAGACTTTCCATAAAGTGCTTCATTTTATTTCAGGTGCCATGTGCAAGGCCCTGACGCGTTTCTGAACTAAGTTCCTTCATCAAAAGGTCTAACATAACAAAAAGGCCTAAGCCTTTTATACCATAGAGATGACATCACTAATTAGCATCAGGCAAAGTGCAATAAATATTTATACATTGAAACAATTGAAACTACTAGTGTATAGTGCCACACAGTGGTTAAAAAACAGTATAACGTCTTCAACATAACAATTAAATAATTGACATATCTATTGTTTTATGTACAATTAAAAAACCTGTATGTTCTGATGGCAGAACCTGCCCAGGTAGCAGAATCAGATGAAGTGCTAAGACCAGGGGTCCCAGTATGCTCCATTGATTACACTGCTGTAGATTAAAATCTAGAAGAAAAAATTAAAAACATCTTAGTAAACATCTTAATGCACTCTTATTTTCATACATTAAATCTATCTATAAATACTGTTAATATCCAACATTCAATATTTCCACTCATATATTTTATATTTATAGACATGCTACACAGACTGTCAGGTCAGAAGTAAAGATGAGTTGTTGTTTTTTTAAACAATTGGATGGAAACCAGAAGGAGAACAGAAGGAGGGCAACTACCAACTCCCACCCCATCGGGGTGGAGACATGTAGTAGAGAAGGAGTGCTGCTCGACCTGTACTCTTCAAAGGAGAATACCCCCCTGTGTGTCCCTGCTTTACCCCGCTCCAAAAAGGAGAGGGGGAGTCACAGAGGGAAGGGGACCCAGAGACTGACGGTTTGAGTTCAAACAGCAACAGACAGAGTCTCAACCGAGCTCGAGCTCAGCGTTCCATGCCTGGCATGGAAAGTTAACTCTTTCATCTCCGGGGCAGTTCGAAGGTCGGGACTCACTGCTATTGTCAGAATACAGCAAGACTCCATTAGAAGAAACAACATTACTAAGGTGAGTAATTTTTTCTTCTGGCCTCACCAGATATGGTTTCCTCTACTCCAACAAATTACAGTGGCTGATCCCGTCCCACTTCTTCTTCATCCAGACCTGCTCACACAATGTCAAGGGTCTCTTTTGCATCCCAATATTTGATCCTTACACCTTCATGCCTGGCTCAGTCTCATCTCTTCTCTGCTGTCCTCTCAGTTGTTATTTCTCCTTTTAGTTCAGTTTTTCCTTTCCTTTTTCTGTCCCTTGGACTCTCTTGTCCCACCCTCCATCCCTTCCTCTTACCTCTCCGGCGACTCAGAACTGGTAGGCAGGTGGAGTCAACGCAGCCTAACGGCCAACCCTCGAGTGCCACGCAGTAAGTTGGCCTCGAGGGTGGCCCGAATGCTGCGTTGGCTCCACCTACCCTTTTTAAAAAAAAAAAAAAAGCTCCTGCGGGGTCCTGAACTCTGGCCAGTACCAAGGGTGACAACCGGGAAAGACAAAGCCACGCCGATCTCCTAGTGCAGATCGCTGTCCCTACGACCCTGGTAGCTACCTCGTTGGCATCATAAGATGCCCTCGCTTGGTGCCTTGCTAGCTCCAGGCCATGTGCAGAGAGCGCAATGGCTTGTCTGGTTTGCTCCGAGTCAGGCAAAGCAGCTAGGATCTGACCTAGCGCGGACCACAAGAACCTGTTGTAGGTTGCATAGTGGGCCTGGTGAGCTGAAATAGAAAGGAACAACCGTGCCGAGTAGAAGGTCCTCCTCCCCCAAAAATCAAAATCCGAGGAGTCTTGATCCGGGGGCCGGTCACGGTGGAGGGCGTGAAGCCCATCATGGGTGTCCAGGTGTGTCAATCTGGACTGCTGATGAGGCATAGAACCTGGAGACTCCAGGGGAGAGCAATACCTCTGGCTGAGGTCCCTAGGGGCAGGAACTCTGGAGAAGGGCCTCTGCCAGAAACGCAAGGATGCATCCCGAAAGGGAGCAGGCCAGGGTGGCACCACAAGGGTGGCCCTGCCAAAATCGCCCAGAAAGGCGTGCGCCGCATGCTCAGGATTGCTAACAGACAGGGGAGAAAGGTGCAGGTCCTCCAGCATCCTCACAGGGAAGCGCTGGTACTCTGAGAGATCAGCAGCCGGAGAGATATAGACAGAGGGTTCCTCCCCCAGAAGAGGAGGATGAGGAGCTGGAGGTCACCATACATTCCGAGGGTGGCTGCATGGGGGGAGGTTGAAAAAGCTGGCTGTCCATAGCCCCAACATAGGCAGGGAACCGAGCAGCCACCGCTCTGAACTGCTCCCAGGTGAGAGGGCCACTAGGACCAAGAATGCCTGGGAGTGCTGGAGAATGTGGCAGAGGGATAGGGGCAGAGCCTAGAAGGGAAGTCGGCTGACCTCCGCCAGGGCTAAGGAGCGGACCATGAGCACCCGAGGAGGGTGCCACGGAAGACTCCACAGCCGACAGCTGTACAACCACATTGGCACTGCCTTGGCTGCGCCCAGAAGAATCCCCCCAGTGAGGCGACTGGGCCGTAAAAGTCCAGAAGGACGGTCCCCTGCCTCAAAAGAATGGGACCCCCTCAAGGAACCGGAAGGGGAGGGATGGAAATCCGCACTTCGGCTTCACCCAGGGCCCGGGTGGACCCCAGAGAAAGGCCAATGCGCCGACCCCACACCCCTCGACCCCTTAGAGTCCAAGAGAGTCCTCCTCCTTGAGAGGGCCAGCCTTGGTAGCTGACAGCTCTGGGCCACCCCCGAAGGGGAGACCCAAGGAACAGCACCCTCCCCTCCCCTCCTGCAGGAGTCTGGATGGGCCCCAAAGTTGGGCGATCAAGACACACTACTGGAGGGGGTACCACCACCGAGGGGTCGAAGAAACCCCCAAGGACAGGTTGCAGAGCAATGGTGGCATGCACCACTGCCTGCTGGTCAGCACCACTGACCCTAACCTCGGGGACTACCTGACGCTCCTCAGTAGGGGACCGACTATGATGCATCGACGAGACCACTGGGTCACCCTCCTCCGCAGACAACCCCGAAGGGTGTGACTGCCCATCTGACTCCGAGCCCGACCCCGACTCCGAAGAAGTAGGGTCCGAGGCTCTGAGCCAAACAGTAGGAGGGTGGGCGAAGACGACTTTGCCAGAGGGCGCAGTAACTAGAGCAGTGCCCGAGGTGGCACCCATGCCCTCCGCAACCCCGCAGGTGGGGCTCACAGAAGGTGCCAGGGCAACCGGGGCCGAAGGTCCAGAGCCAGGGCCAGCTACGGTGCCGTCAAGTCCGCTTAGCACCGGGCGGTACCTAGGATAGAGGAGGTGCCGACGGCAGCCCCAGCAACAACCCCAGCAATCGACGACACTGGTTAGGTTCACGGTGCCACCGTGGCACCGAGGACCAAAGCGGCGCTGGACGCCCCGAGGGCGGATCGGGCGCTGAACACCTACACCCATCGGCCCCTCGTGCCACGAGCAGCACCGAGAGTTCCTATGGTGCCGAGGATCGCACCGACCGTCAAGGTCCGGACGACACCGGACCACGCAGGCACGGGCGCTGCGGCTCAACCCTCGGTGCCGAGGACGGTGCCGAGGTGAGACATGGCAGAAGACGGCGCTGATCCTGTCCCACGGTGCCGCCGCGATGGCGCCGACAGGGCCCTCGCACCGCTGGCGCTGAAGGTTCGATGGCACCGACCGACGGCGCCGAGGACCGGCATCACCTGGGCCTTCCGGCTACACGGGAGTGACACCGGGAGCCTCACTCTAAGGGGCGTACTGCCATGGCGGCGCCCGGCCCGCCTCCTCTGGGAGGAAGGACAGGCCTCCTGGGCGCTTGCAGGAGGAGCCTGCAATGGCCAGGCTACAGTAGCTGAGGCTCGCCCGGTCCATATAGAACCGGAAGGGGACCCAGAGGAAAGGCCGAGAGAGCGCCTTGGCCCGACGAAAAGCTAACCCTACCCCTAAAAGTCACGCGACGCTGTTCGAGGACGCGCGGTCCATGGAGAAGCAGGCATTGCATGAATCCATGCCGCTGAAGCGGCCAAGACACGCAGACACCGGTCGTGCTGGTCGGTAACGGAATATTTTCGGCCGCACGGGCACCGACGCATGGGGGGCCGACCCGTTTTAGAAAACTTTTTGCCCTCCGACCGAGACATAACCTACGGAGAAAAAAACACCACAAAACAGACTCGATGTTGCAGAATTTGAAATAAAAGGAAAGATCTTACCGGCGACGTCGAGTGGAGGCAGAACCAGAACCGGCAGGTGACCGACGGACTGAAACTAACAACTGGAACTAGCTTCCCACGAGGTGACCTCGATGGTGGAGACGAAGAACTGGTAGGCAGGCGGAGTCGATGCAGCCTAACGGCCAACCCTCGAGCGCCATGCAGTACATTGGTCTCGAGGGCGTGCTACCGATGCTGCTACCGGCCTGCCTACCCTTTTAAAAAGCTCCCGCGGGGTCCTGCACTCCGGTCATTACCCATCTGTGATGAACGGTGAAGATTGACACAGATAAGATCTACAGAGTCAGCATGTGATGCTGCAGCAAGGAAAGGATTATCTGTCAGTGCCTGATAGAGGTGACCAGCCTTTCTAGGTACTGGTGGGACTGCTGATGGGTGCTACCAGGCTGAAAGAATGGTGTCCTAATAGGCCTGTATGAAAGGCGGGATCACCACCACAGGATCTTCTGGGAGATTCAAGTAGTCAGCCATATGTTGTCTATGTTTGTCTTGTTCTGCAGTAGTAAAACCCATTACTAGTTGAATTTGGGTCATCAGTTCTAGAAAGGAGCAGACAGTATAAAGTCCTGGATCCTCCTCAACTGAGGACACTGTCAAGGTACTCAAAGAAGGGCATAGTCCATCCTCTGTATCCATATCCTACTTAAAGTCCTCCTCATCATCTGGAATAAAGTCATCCTCCAATGAATGGTAATAGGCAGCAGTAGAAAACTCCCTGTGAGGTACAAAGGAAGGCTCCTGGTGAGGCCTTTTATATAGGAGGAGGTAAGGGAGAGGAAGAAGCTTGAGTCTGAGGGGGCTGTTTTGGAGGCAGGACTTGCATGACCTGAAGAACAGCCTGCACCACTGTAACAACATCGATGGAAGAATTAGTCGACAGAGGAGTGGGGTTCGTGGCACCCATCTCAGCCTTGGCGTAAGCCAGAGGCAGCAAGATAGAAGGGTAGTGGGCATGGGTGTGGAAACAGCTGAGCGCTCAGTCCGTGAGAGGTCATACCCCATAAGGCATCAGCCTGGCTTCTGTGAGTGACTGCCTGGGAAGGAGATGGTACTGTACTTTAGGTATCACCATGAGAAAGAACCCCTTCTCTCAAATAACGTACACCGAGTCCACCATATGTTTTGTTGATGGAGACTGTAAAGGGGATGAAGCTGAATGCATAAATGAATACATTGGCAACACAATACCAGGGTCCGTGCTGGAGGACCTGGTGGCCTTCGATGGGTGAACCAGGGACGTGGAAGGAGCAGTCGTGGTCACCGTAGCCAAAGTTGTAGATAGGGTCGTCGACAAGAGGGCTTGGAGGGTCATCTTCGACTTAGGCCATGGCCTGTCTAAATGAGACTTTTCCTTGTATGAGGCAGTAGCGGAGACCATCAATGAGCCACCAGAAGTGGAGGCCATCAATGAGCAAGACTTTTTACCTTCAGAAGAGGAAGAGCTGTCCTTGTTTCTACTCTTATACTTCAAGGAATGATTGTATGAGGACTGGGATGTCTGCAACGCCATCGATGGGGTACAGGACAGGCCAACTTCTCAAGAAGAGCAATTTTCTGTTCCATCAAATGCATCTCAAGTTCTTGCAGGTGTCGACAATGGGTTGCTTGATTGAAGTCCTGGCAGATGGCACAGGATAAAACGTTAGGGGCAGCCGTCAGACAACAAATGGAAACTGGATGATCGTCGTATCTGTGAATTTTTCATTTGCAATGGCAGTTTCTGAACAAAGAATCTGAACTAGACATCCAGAAAGAGATGGTAGAAAAGAAACAATATGAACAGAGAACTGTTCCTATATGATTTCCATGTCAATGGCAGCTTGGTACACCAGAAGTGAAAGCTACTCATGCAGCAAGCTGACCTGCAGCAGGAAAAAGAACAGAGGTTGCTTGGGGCCGCCCACCTATTTATAGTAGTATACGTGATGACATAATTGTGGGCGGCCCCCAGCCAACACTGCTAGCGAAAGCTACCATCAATAAGAGCACCCTCTGGTGAACTCTCAAGAGTTTTACCTGCTACAAGAGATTCCCTCGAAGAAGATGAGGTTTTCCTCAGACCACGACAGCAGGGATGTCACTAGAGGTTTGGTCAACCGAATGGGGTAGTTTCAAATGTGTAGTGCCTGAAACCCTTGGCACTGAGCACACACACTAACTCATTCTCCTGTGTAGTCTTGCTAGAGAGCCTGTGAACACTGAGGATAACATGTGTCCTAACAGGTAGTGCTGGGAATGAACACGCCATGATGAAGTCTGACAGCTGCAGGATTGCTCACGTTCTGCTGCCTGGAAGGATGGCCCATCTCAAGGTCATGTCCAGGACATCTCCTATGAACAGAAGTACCTGGGCATGCTCCAGCTGAGACTTGGAAGAGTTCACAGAACTTCCATGGACGTCAGAAACTGCAAAGCAGTGGCCACTTCCTACTGTGTATCCTGTCCATCGGGAGCCAGTCAGCCAGGTATGGGAAGACCTGCAGTCCCAGCTTTTTGAGAGGGGTTGCAAGTACTACAAAGCACTTCATAAAGACACACAGCACTGAGGAAAGCCCATGGGGTATGATTCTGAACTGGTAATGTTGCTCCTCCATGCACAACCATAGGTACATATGGTGGCTGGGGTGCACAAGTATATGCCATTTTGCATCTTACATATCCAGGAATGATAATCACAGAATCACAGAAATCCAGTGGTGGAAAAGGACCCCAATGGCCTATCAAGTCTGCCCCGTCCTCTCCTTTCTCATCTCCTTTTCCACGGGCCCCTCCCCTTTCCCCCACTTGCCAACCCCACATGTCTGTCCCATGCCCTCTTGAATGCTTCCGCCATTTCAGCCCCCACCACCTCCTCTGGTAGTTTTTTCCAGGCCTCCACCACCCTTTTCATGAAGAATCACCCCATTACATTGCCTCTATATCTTCCGCACTCCAATCTTAGGCTATGCCCTCTAGTTTTAGTCCTCTCCTTCCTCTTAAATAACATAGAAACATAGACTTTGACGGCAGATAAGGACCGCTAGGCCCATCTAGTCTGCCCATTTCCCTACCTACAGGATAGGCCGCAGATCCTAGTTAACCAACAGCCTATATCTTCCTGCCCCCCACAAGAATTGCCTTATGTCTGTCCCATGCATTCTTGAATTCTCCCACAGTTTTAGACCCCACAACTTCCTCAGGAAGGCTGTTCCATGCATCCACTGCCCTCTCTGTGAAATAATACTTCCTCACATTGCCCCTGAACTGCCCTCCTTCTATCTTTAAATTGTGTCCCTTGTTCTTGCAAGTCTCTTTTTCTGAAAGATGCTACCCTCTTGGACTTTGTTGATTCCTTGAGGTACTTGAAAGTTTCTATCATGTCCCCCCTCTCCCTTCTTTCCTCAAGGGTATACATATTAAGCTCCTTTAGTCTCTCCTCATACGGCTTTTCTTGCAGACCCTGCACCATTTTAGTTGTCCTCCTCTGGACTGCCTCTATCCTGTCTATGTCCTTATGGAGATGGGGTCTCCAGAACTGGACACAGTATTCCAGATGGGGTCTCACCAACTGTCTGTACAGAGGATAACAACTTCCTGTTTTCTGCTGCTGATGCCTCCCTATACATCCCAGTATACCCCGGCCCTCCCTACTGCCTTCTCACATTGCTTACAACCTTAAGGTCATCTGATATGATTACCCCCAGGTCCCTTTCCTGTTTTGTTGTTGTTACTACCTCCCCACCCATTGTGTATTCTTCCCTGGTTCTTGTTTCCCAGGTGCATTATTTGCACTTTTGCATTGAATCCTAGCTGCCATACGTCTGACCATTCCTCCAACCTTG
This sequence comes from Neoceratodus forsteri, assembly GCA_016271365.2. Classification (NCBI taxonomy): domain Eukaryota; kingdom Metazoa; phylum Chordata; order Ceratodontiformes; family Ceratodontidae; genus Neoceratodus; species Neoceratodus forsteri. The sequence continues at coordinate 1,381,651,671 of CM057456.1, read as the reverse complement.
CCAAGTCCCTTTTCATCCTTTCCACGCCTCCTTGTGTATCAACCCTGTTGCAGATCTTTGTGTCATCTGCAAAAGGCATACTTTTCCTTCCAGTCTCTCTGCAATGTCACTGATGAAGACATTAAAAGGACTGGACCCAATACTGAACCCTGCAGTACCCCAATTAGTAACCGCCTTTCTTCAGGAGTGGACTCCATTTACAATTACCTTCTGTGTCCTGTTGTTCCCAGCCAATGTTTTACTTAGACTACCACCCTGGGACCCACCCCAGGCTGGTTAATCTGACTAATAATCTTTGTGTGGGACTGTGTCAAATGCCTTGCTAAAGTCTAGGTAGGCCATGTCCACAGCCCTCCCCTGGTCTACTACTTTGGTCACCCAGTCAAAGAAATCTATTAGATTCATCTGACATGACCTTCCCACTGTGAACCCATGCTGCCTTGATCCTGTGCTCCACTGACCTCTAGGTACTCAACTATTCTTTCCTTCAGAAGTGACTCCATCACTTTCCCTACCACAGAGGTCAGACTGACAGGTCTGTAGTTTCTGCCTCTGTCTTGGTCCCACTTTTGTGAAGGGAATCACATCCGCCTTCCTCCAGTCCTCGGGTACCACACCATCCTCCCATGATTTATTAAAAGAGTAGCCAGTGGTTTCACTAGTTCCTTCCTTAATTCTTTTAGAATTCTGGGTGAATTCCATCAGGACCCATTGCTTTGTCCACCTTCAGTTTTAGGAGTTCTGCAGAACCCTTTCTTCTGTGAAAGGACTGGGATCGACCCCCTATCAAGAGTGCTTCTGTTAATTGGATTAGGCACTTCCTCTCCTCTTTTGTGAATACTGAGCAGAAATATTCGTTCAGTATTCCTGCTTTTCACTGTCCCCTCTGCCCACCCACCGTCTCATTCTATTCAGCCTCACTATCCTCCTTTGTCTTTCTACGCCGCTGATGTACCCATAAAGGTTTTATTCCCTTCTTAACTGAGTTGGCTATCTTTCCTCAGTTTGGGCCTTTGCTATTCTGACTTCCCTCCCGCTTCTTTCTGCCTTAACTGGTACAGCCTCTGTCCTGCTCCTTCTGTGTTTCCTTATACTTCCGGAATGCTATCTTTTTCTTCCTGACTTTCACAGCCACGTCTCTTGAGAACCATAGTGGCTTTTTCTTTCATTTTGATTTGTTTATTTGCTTCACACAAAGGCTTGTTGCCTCTGTGATGGCAGTTTTGATAATTCCCCATTGTTGCTCCACACCTCCTTCTAGCCTGTTTGCTAGTGCTTTTCTGAGGCACTCTCCATCTTGCCAAGGTCAGCCCTCCTAAAGTACAGCACCTCACTTTTGTATGGCTTGACTCTGTAGCTGAGTTTAACGTGAACCACACTGTTTGATGGTCACTTGTCCCCAGATGGCAACCCACTTCTAGATCTGAGATCCTCTCACTGCCCCCGTTTGAGAGAGTACGAGGTCTAAGATTGCTCCCTCACGAGTGGGTTCTGAAACTAGCTGTCTAATGCCTGCCACCTGTAGGGCATCAAGAATGGCCCTGCTCTTGGATGTGGCTGCAGCAATGTGCTCCAGTTAACATCTGGCATATTCAGGTCTCCCATCAACAGTATCTCCCTTTCTGCCATTCTAAGAATGCCTTCCATCATATCCTTGTCCATTCCTTCCCCTGACATGGGAGTCTGTACACAACCCTGTGTGGATTGTGGTGCCTTTCCAATCTCCAAGGTGACCCACAGTGCCTCCTCTCCTCCCTGTTTACTCTTTTGTTCAGTTGCTTTTATCCCTTCCTTTACATAGAGAGTTACTCCCTCTTTCTCCCTGCCTGTCTCTCCTGTAGGTTATGTACCCTGGTATGTTAACATCCCAGTCATGGTTCTCTGTGTACCATGTTTCTGTGACTGCTACGATATCCAGGCATCCTCTTCCATTAAGGCCACCAGCTCAGGGAGCTTGTTGCCCAGACTACGGGCATTGGTACTATTACCTTCCATTTCCTGATGGCTTACCCCTTTTCCCATCCCTGTCCTTCTTGCCTTTGTCACTTTCTCCATTTACCACTGCCCTTTCCCTATCGACACCTCCATGTTGGTGTTTGCCACACTTATTACTGTGATTGTTTGGGGGGGCTAGGATTTTCCTGCTCCTTTCCAGTGCCTCCCTTGGCTAGTTTAAAGGCTTGCCAATGAAGCATTTAAACCTATCACCTAGGATCCTGGTTCCCCTCCCGGACAGATGCAGCCCATCATGCCAGTATAGGCTTGCATCACTGCAGGTGGACCCCCAGTCCCCAATGAAGCCAAATCCCTGAGCTCCACACCAGTTTTTCAACCACTGATTGAATCCCATGGTACCCCTCTCCATCTCCGCTCATCAGGCCCACTATGCAGCCTACAGCAGGTTCTCCCTCCTTCTCCTTATTGATCCCCGTCACGTACTTAAAAGTTTCAGTCATGTCCCCCCTCTCTCTTCTGTTCTTCAATGGGTATAGAGCCAATCCCCTACACCTCTGCTCATATGGCTTCCCTTGTATACCATGTGCCATCTTGGTTGCCCTTCTCTGAACCCTTGCTATTCCATCTATGTCTTTGCATAGGTGTGGTCCCCAGAACTGGACCCTGTACTCCAGGTGAGGCCTCACCATCGCTTTTCAAAGAGAGATCAGTACCTCCTTTCTTCTGCTAGCTATGCCCCTCCCAATGCATGCCAAAATTCCATTTGCCTTCCCCACAGTTTTTCTGCATTGGCAACTTACCTTAAGTTTGCTTGATATTATAATCCCCAGATCCTTCTCCTGCTCTGTTTTTTTGATTTTCTTCCCCCTGTAGTGTAAGCTGCTCATGGGTTTTTACACCCCAAGTGCAACATAGCACTCTTTTTGGCACTGAATTTCAATTGCCAAGTTTCCGACCTTCACCATTCATCACAGATGGGTGAGTACCAAGCACCCCCGAAGGGGGTTGACTAAGTGCACCCTAAGGGACAGAGTCCCTTAGCCCTCAGTGGGTGACACACTAAGGGGGGGAACCTTCTGGGCCTGAAGAGGCCTGAGAGTGGGGAGAGCGAGACAGGGTCCCCCCAGAGGGGGTAGAAATTGCCCCAATGACGTCATCTCGCCCTACGGGAAAAGAGATAGGTTCCCTGGTGAGCGGAGCAGATCACCCTACGCCAGGCCAAAGGGTGACAACCGGGAAAGGCGAGGCCACGCCGATCTTCTGGTGCAGATCGCTGTCCCTACTACCCTGGTAGCTACCTCATTGGTGTCATAAGATGCCCTTGCTTGGTGCCTTGCTAGCTCCAGGCCATGTGCAGAGAGAGCGATGGCTTGCCTGGTTTGCTCCGAGTCAGGCAAAGCAGCTAGGAATTGACCCAGCGCTGACCACAAGAACCTGTGGTAGGCTGCATAGTGGGCCTGATGAGCGGAGATGGAGAGAAGAAACCGTGCCGAGTAGAAAGTCCTCCTCCCCCAGAAATCGAAGTCCGAAGAGTCCTGATCTGGTGGCTGGTCATGGTGGAGGGCGCGAAGCCCATTAGGAGTGTCCAGGTGCATCAATCCAGACTGCAGATGAGACATAGAACCTGGAGACTCTGGAGGAGCGCAATACCTCTGGCTGAGGTCCCTAGGGGCAGGAACTCCGGAGAAGGGCCTCTGCCAGAAACGCATGGATGTCTCCCGAAAGGGAGCAGGCCAGGGGGGCACCACAAGGGTGGCCGCCCCGAAATCGGCTAGAAAGGCGTGCGCTGCATGCTCTGGATTGCTCACAGATAGGGGGGAAAGGTGAAGGTCCTCCAACATCCTCGCGAGGAAACGCTGATACTCGGAGAGATCAGCGGCTGGAAAGATGTGGACAGATGGTTCCTCTCCCCCAGAAGAGGGGGATGAGGAGCTGGAGGTCACCATATGCTCCGAGGGTGGCTGCTCGGGGGAAGGTTGAAAAACCTGACTGTCCAAGGCCCTAACATAGGCAGGGAACCGAGAAGCCACCGCTCTGAACTGCTCCCAGGTGAGAGGCCCGGTAGGACCAAGAATGCCCAGGAGCACTGGAGAATGCGGTAGAGGGGTAGGGGCAGAGCCGAGGGAAGGAATCGGCTGACCTCTGCCAGGGCCAGGGAGCAGACCCTGGACACCTAGGGAAGGTGTCCCGGAAGACTCCACAGCCGACAGCTGTACAACCACGTTGGTACTGCATAAGCTGCACCCAGAAGAATCCCCCAGTGAGGTGACCGGGGCCGTATGGGTCCAGAAGGACGGTCCCCTGCCTTCCAAGAATGGGACCCTCTCAAGGAACCAGAAGGGGAAGGACGGAAGTCTGCACTCCGGCTTCTTCCAGGACCTGGGTGGACCCCAGAGAAAGGCCTATGCAGGGACCCCACACCCCTCGACCCCTCAGAGTCTGAGAGAGTCCTGGTCCTCAGGAGGGTCAGCCTAGGTAGCTGGAAGCCCTGGGATGTCCCTGAGGGGGAAATCCAGGGTGCAGCACCCTTCCCACCTGTAGGCTTCTCAATAGGCCCCAAAGTTGGGCAACCAAGACACACCACGGGAGGGGGTACACCTGCTGAGGGGTCCAGGAACCCCCCCAGGCCAGGTTGCATGGCTATAATGGCACGCACCATAGCCTGCTGGTCAGTGCCACTGACCCCGACCTGGAGGGGAATCTGATGCTCCTCAAGAGGGGGCTGACTCCGACTCGTCGAAGAGACCACTGGTTCAGCCTCCTGTGCAGAAAACCCAGAAGGGTGTGACTGCTCGTCCGACTCTGAGCCCGACTCCGACCCTGAAGAGGTGGAATCCGAGGCCCTAAGCCAGACGGTAGGGGGGCAAGGAAAAGCGACCTTTGTGAAGGGCCCAGAAGTCATGGCAGTGGTCGAGGCAGCACCTGCGCCCTCCATGGCCCCAGGGGCGGGGCTGTCAGAAGGTGGCATGGACGGCTGGGACCAGAGGTCCGAGGCTAGGGCCAGCTGCTGCGCCGTCAAGTCCACCGGCACTGGGAGCGGCACCGGGGACAGAAACAGTGCCAGCAGGATCCCCAGCGGTGGTCCCAGAGATGCAGAGACCACCAGGCCCCGGCACCACGGCCGAGAGTGGCGCCGACCTCTCCGAGAGCCGGCTCGAGCTCGCCGATCGTTTACACCGCCAGTTTCCGGTGCCGCAAGGCGGCGCCGAGTACCAAAGCGGTGTCGATGGCTCTGAAATGGACCCGCACCGGGCGGCACCGCCAGGCTCCCCGGCACCGCAAGTGGGCGCCGAGAGCAGAGGTGGCACCGAAGACGTTGTCAACCAATGACCCCGCGGCACCGTGCTCAACCTCGGCACTGAGAGTGGCTCCGAGGTGAGACATAGCAAAAGGCGACGCTGAATCCAGGGTCATGGCACCACGAGCAGTACCGGTGCCGCAAGCAGCATCGACAGAGCCCGCGGTGCCGAGAGATGAGACGGCGCCGACAAGGCCCTCGGCACCGTGGATGGCACCGGAGGTCTCGACTGCACCAACTGACAGCATTGAGGATGGCATCAACCTGGGCCTTCCGAACTGCGGGAGCGACACCGTGGGGGCCTTCACCCCGAAGGGGTGATTGCCATAGTGGAGCCTCCTGCCAGCTCCCGGGAAGAAGCGGGACGGGCCTCCTGAGCCGCGGGAGGAGTCTCAACCAAGGCTAAGCTACGGAGGGTTGAGACTCCCTCCTCCACGGCCCATATAGATCCAGGAGGGGACCCGGAGGAAAGGCCGAGAGAACGCGGCTTGGCCTGACGAGTGCGGATCCTACCTCCGAAAGTCGGCGGAACTCGTCCAACTTTTCACGCGTGCTGTTCGATAACACGGCGGTCCATCGAGAAGCAGGCATTGCATGAATCCATGTCATGAAGTGGGCCAAGACACGAGAGACACCGGTCATGCTGGTCAGTCACAGAGAAATTGAGGCCACACGGGCACCGACACATAGGGGGCCACCCCGCCTTAGATAATTTCTTGCCCTCCGACCGCAACATGACCTGCAGAAAAAAAACACCAAAAATAGACTCGACGTCACCAAAATTAAAAATAATGGAAAGATCTTACCAGCGACGTCGAGTAGGGCAGACTAGAACTAGTAGACTGACGAACTATTGACGAATAAGGGCTAAGGCCTAAAATTTTCTTCCAAACACTTCTTCAAGGCTTCCCACGAGGCGACCTCGATGGCGGGAGACAAAGAACTAGTAGGCAGGCAGAGTCAACGCAGCTTAATGGCTAATCCTCGAGCGCCACGTAGTACGTCGGCCTCGAGGGAGGCGCCGATGCTGCGTCGGATCCGCCTATCCTTTTTAAAAAAAAAAAAGGCTCCCGCGGGGTCCTGATATCCGGCCAGTACCCATCTGTGATGAATGGTGAAGACTGACACAGATAAGATCTTAAGAGTCCATCTGGTTTTGTTAAATTGCTTAAGAGACTACTCCACCTGCTGTCCAAACGGATACATGCCATCAAAGGACACATTTATAATCTGTTTTTGGGTGTCCAGGGTGAGGCCATCAGTCTGCAGCCAGGAATGCCTTCCAATACCAGCAGCCAATGAGTGGGCTGCTGCATCAGAGGGATCCACAGAGGCCTTTAGTTGGTGACTGTTAAACTCAAAGCCTTGCTTAACAGTCAGTAGCATTTCTTGCTTAGTCACTGAGTCCAGAAGACCCTCTAACAGCAGTTTAAGCTTGCAACAGAAGGCATATTCATATTTAGATACAAACCCTTGATTGCTATCTATCCTCATGCCTAGGGTAACTGAGGCATAGACTTGCTTGGCCATGGTACCACTTTGCATGACTTGTTGTTTGGGTGTACTGCAACCTCCTTCAGCACTATAGCTTTGTTGTTCTAAGCCAAAATGACAATGGCATTGGCTACTGTCTGAGTGAAAAACATGGGTTTAGACTTGGGGGACATGTCATTTCTGTCTGCCTGTTTGAGAGCAGCTGCCACAGTAGCAGGACCCTCCCAAGCCACATGTGAGCAGGTCTCTATGGCTGGCTGGGTGGGAGGAGTATTACAGACCAGGATATTTGGCACATTCAGAAACACCAGCTGGAGGCACCCAGCCACATCTACTGCTGTCGACCTGCATGCCCTACAGACCCTCATGTAGGCTAATACATACACATTCAGTGCAGCATATGGTATACATACATTTATAGCAAGGTAGTATTATTGTACTTCTATTATTCATTGTGCATATGTATTGTAGTAGTGACCTTTGTCCCAGATAATGTTAGTATTGCTTCATGCAGGCCTCAAGGTATAGCTGACACAGCTGCTCACTGTGCCTAATTAAACACTACTGTATTGTAACACATAATTCTTATCAGTATCTATGATGCACTGGTTTCTTCTAAGTGTCATTTGTTCTTTAACCTTAGCACATGTGCACAGTCATTGATGAATATGTAGACCTGCCTGACCTACAATTCCTATTATGATGTTATGATTTGGTCCCCTTCATGGACTATTATGTGTAGTTAGTACTTAGTATAATGTATTAGTGTATGTATTTTACCTATGTTTAGTTATGATTTACTGAGAAACTGCAATGCTGCAAGTGCCAAACATTATTCAGCTGTGATTACTGTCTAACTGTATTATGAGAAATTACTGATCATGTTTACATATTTGTAGTCATAGAGCACCACCTACAACAATAAGCTATAGCTACAATTGTTAGTATATTTTAGCCATATTCACGATATATTTGTGATCTTAGAGTGCCACCTACTGCCATAAGCTACACTGCCATTGTAAGCATATAATATGACTGTGCTATTGTTCTAATATAGCTATAGTCAGCATAACTACTTATTACTTTGTATAATATGAAATGCCAAGGTCTTATTCTGAGCTGCCCACCACTTGCACCAATAGAAATGTTTTGTATAAGGTATTTATTACCCACATGAGCCCGTTACCAAAGTAACTTGACTTTTCTTTTCTTACTATAAGAGCTTTTTTTTTTTTTTACAAAAGCTCAATGAGTTCCAAAATGCCAAACTGCAGTGGTGGAGGTTCTGAACTGGACTACCAGTAATGTATTGTTTTACTTACTGACCTTGTTACTTGTGTTTGGGGAATTAACCCTTAGTTTGCACCAGCTGTCTTCTGAGTCATGTACTACCAGACCATCTGGTCTAGAATCTGCTAGATAACAATCTAACAAATGGCAACCTTGGCATGGGCCACATCGGTCTGACCCAAACATGTAGACAGACATGTGTGTTTATGGGGGAACAGACACAGACTCACGCTGGGTAAACTTGTGCCCATCCATTTGACCAATACGGCTAATTCTACAGACTCCCTGCACCTAGAATGAGGAAGGGAATCATGAAGGGACTCAAACCTATGCCCTATGTTCACCAGTGGCTTCGGTCTGTGGATAACTGTATCCTGAAACTTGGAAACTGCCTAGGTGTGGAATACAGGGTGAACTGATACACTCTGGGCTCCTGGCTAGTGCAGGATTAGGGGGGAACTCCAAAATGGCCGTAAAAACTAGGTTCATGAAATTGGAATGCAATGCAATGCATCTTTGCAGCAGTAGCGTGAGTGAAAATGACATTTATTTTTCTCCTCTGAAGAGTATGGTTCTAATCTAACTTAAGGTTCAAGGTTACATCATGCTGTCATTGAAAGAAAGCATTGGACATGACCTCTCACCTAACTACCTCTCTGCGTATCTTTTTTTCTAATTGACTGGCCAGTCACAATCTGTTTTTTTCTAAATATACTCTAAATCATTCCTAACCTTGATGTGATACTTCAGGGTGTGGTTCTTTTTCATTAGACATACTAACACACACACACACACACACACACACACACACACACACACACACACACACTACATACAAATGTATGAAGGAAGAAAACTTATTTGCTTGGCATGCACTAAAGATCATATGAACTGAAATTGTATGCTATGAATTCCAGTCCCACAATGTGCTATATAAATTCAAACTGTTAAAAGTTGTTTCCCTCTCTCTCTGAACAGCTGGTTCTGCTCTATCTCAAGGTTGCAGTGGATGCCATTGAGAAAAAGCATTGAAAAAATGTGTTCCTAGCCTTTTAAGGGGAGGGTGGGCCATCATTTATGTAGCCTCACAGACTAACGCAATGTGATTGAATCCTTCACAAATGCAGTATAATTCATGTTTTTGAAAATAACTGTGCTTGTCTGGAGAGTATGGTATTCATGTTGGTTTGGTATGTAGATATGGTTGGAGTCTGGTATTTTTGGTGGTAGAAAATGTACTTGCAAAGATGAAAACTGTTGTGTGGTGTTGAATGTAGAATGACACAATGCAGAAGTACTCTGCATGGTTTATGAATGGGTTTGGAGTCCAGAGAACTCAAAGTGCCTTTATTGGTTTAAAGTTGGAAAGGGAAGGGGACAAGAGAAAAAAATATGCTCTTATTTCCATGTAATGTTTGTTTATATGTAGTAACTTGTAAATTGTTTATTTCAAATGGCACAGCTGGTGTAATCTCAATTGCAAAGAAGTTGCTACTCCTAGTATGCCCCGGGTGGGTAAAGCAACAGGTTCTCTGATGCCATACTGCAAGCTAGACATCAGAAGGTACATTTTTTATTCTGTAATCCACCATCCACAACAAGATGGATATTTTTCTGAGGAAAAGATTTCTCAAATGCAAAGAAAGAAAGAAATATAACTAAGATAGGGTTAAATCTCTGTTTTATCTTACAAGGTCAGTGTTGCAGCTAGCAGCGTGTGACTGACTGATATAATGCAGCCCTGTTCTCCAACACCCTTTATTGTCTAGAGTCACAGAAGAGTAAAAGTTTAAATGTACTTTAAGCCTTTTGTAAGGTTAAAATATACACGATTTCCATGTGTTATGTGCAATCTGTTTTTGTGCAGTCATAGTGTAAATATGACACTATATCTCACAAAGAACAGGATCTGTTGACAATCCCCCACCATTTTGAGTAGCTACTCCATACTGCAGTGTGTTTTAAATGCCAAATGCTTGGTGATATGACAATACAATTGCCTCAAATGGCATGTTTTTTTTTTTATTTTATCATAAAATGTTGTTTTTGGGAAAAGAGGGAGAGAGGCTTGGACCTTCCGTGCACCCTTAGTACAGAATAGTGGTTAAAGGCACTGCAGATACACACCTGGAGACCTGGGTTTGAATCCCTCCAGCCTCACTTGCATACTGTGTGACCCTGAGCAAATCACTTAACTTCCCTATGCTCCCTGGTTGCACCTGAAGATAAGCTCTGGGTTAATGTGCCCCTGGTTAAACAAGTTTCCCTTCCCTTTAATGCAATTTTCCCTTATACAAAATCAAGTGGTAATTTCTGGAATTTTAATGTTTAAGAGGCATACACTTCATAATTATATTATGTCGGGAGGAGCCATTTTCTGTATGGCTTGTTGTCTGTAACCCTCTGACTTACCTCTTAGCCCCACCACACCCTCCAGCCGAACCATGTGAGTTTGCTAATCCTTCACAGAGGTTTTGTCTATGTGACATTACAAATTTTGAAATCCATTTTCAACATGGCTTCCTTTGCTCACTGCAATACCACATATGATCCCACAGCCAAGCAAGGCGATCAAAGCTGGTGGGGACCCAAATCTTCTTCACACCACTCTCTACAATCATTGATAAATCTCACAGAAAAACCAAAGGCTATTTATTTTAGCAGCTCATGGGAAAAACAAATCAAGTCCATTTGCTAAGCAGTTTAACTGCTGGAATGAAATTGCAATTGTTATCTAGGAAATTTTTTCTACAGTATCTGATGTGCCCATGGGTGGTCTTCAGGGGCAGATGAAACTGGGGATGGCATCCCAGGCTTACCAGGAAATCTGTCCCAACCAACCTCAGAGTACAGAAATGATTTTATGCCAGCATGTTCTAAAAATAACATTCTGGAAATTGTGGCAAATGTAAACTGCTCCCACAAAACAGACGCTCTGGGAGAAGGCTATTTAATGGTTCCTCAGAGGAGTGTGAGTGTGGTTATCATGTTTCTTTGTTACCAATGTGGTATGATTCAACATGGAATATAAAATAGTCATAGAAAAACAATGCCATGAAATACAGCTATATAGTATTAATCAGGTGTTCATGCAAATCAGTTGAAACTGTTTTCTAACCAACCAGTGGGGATGAGGATACCCTCCCTCTCTGTTTTTTTTTATTTCATTTGGTTTTCAGGAATCAGGTAACATGTGGCTGGCAGCCACAGAACTAACATACTAAAGAGGGAAAGGCCTTAGGCCTTCCTCTTTGTTTTTTGTTTTATTCTCTCTCTACCTCTCTTTTGGGAAATTGAAGGGGCCTGTCCAGGATAAAATGTCCCCTGTCCACAGGGGCTGTATGGCTTAAAGTAATGAGATTTGCCCTTCCAGAGGACACATCCATGGGCCTACCTACCATTCTCCATGTCCTGGTAATGTGTAAAAATCCAATAGGCAGATGTCAATGTCACCTTAAAGTTTATAAAACATTGGGATACTCTGTTGCCTTTACTCCTAATGGCAATCAGGGTTAACCCCATCAGTATCTATTCAGCATACACCCTTTGAGGTAATAACTGGTTGGCAAATAAAATTGCCAAATCACTTGTGGTTCAATGTCCACACCTCTAATGTAAATAGAGTGTCATCTGACATGTATGCAAAACTGTTATAGATACATTTGGTGGGAATTTACAAATTTGCTGCTTGAAGTTTGGACAAGGCCCAACAAAAGTCCAAAGTACACTTTAACATTGTAAACCTGCTCAGCCCCTATGTTTATCAAGTATGGCTGCCAAACTGCAGAAAACCTGTTAACAGGTGGCTCCATGCCAATCAGCTCAAACTGATCATGGGCTCCCATGGCCAAAAATAAAGTGATCCACTGAGAGGGGGGAGGGGTTGTACCTTCACCTATTACTTTTTTGTCTTTTCAGGACAATATAAAATACTTCAACAGGCCAAAAGGCCAATGGGCTCTGACAGTTTTATTTATTTATTTATTAACATCTCAGATTAAGACCTTTTATTTGGGGGCATGTTTTGGCATGAATATCCACTTTTTTCCAGACGCAGATGTGTTCCACATGGTCTATCAGCTTTGTGGTACCATGGTTCCAAATGGCGTATTCTGAAAAAGAACCTGACAATCCTGACCATAATGTCTGGCAACAGGGACAGCCAGACCCTTTTCAAGTCTACAAGACAGAGTGATGGGATATTCAGATGGTTTTCTCTTTTAATTAAGAACATACTACAATAAGGCTAAGGGACTTGAACTTTTGAAATCATAATGCAACTTCTTGAACACTATGTGGTTCCACAAATTGTGTACCCACCCTTTGCAACTCATCTCACTACTGTACCCAACAGAACTCTGGACTTTTATAACCTCACGGCCAAAATAAAACCTGACTTTTGTACATGTTTCCACAACACCACAGTGCCCAAACTTTGTTCTACTCACATTACTGCACTGAACATGCTTTTTCTTTCAGTTATTCCACAGGCTTCAATAGAAGATCCTCTACAAGGCCTTACCATGAAGCCGGGCCCACCCAGTAGTCTGACTGCAATTTCCAATCAAGAGACTCAAATTGACAATTTTCAATTTATGTATGTTTCTGTTGTTTTAAATATATTGAAACGCATCATGGCCAATATGGTCATTGTCACAATGCAAATATGTTTATGTTACATGCTACTACTGTATGTTGTTACACATTGTTGCAGCTTATCAAGTATAAGCTCAGGACCCTGTAGCTGGCAGAAAACTGATCCACATCCAGGGATGTTATGCTCTAAATGCCCTAAGTGGGATTTGAGTATAACAGGCCTGGTGGGGAGTATATTAGGCCTATTTGGATTAGGCATGTCAATTTGGAATCGGGGGGGGGTACACAATAAAGTGAAGAACAAATTGGTTATTTTCACAAGCAGAAAATGTTCTACAGCCCATACTACATGGTATTGATGGTTTAGCCATTAAAAAAAAAGGTTCACAGTGTATGACATGTACAATATTGCACTTTTATTTAATCACTCACAGGCCTAGAATAGGTCAAACGGCAACACATAGGCAAGGAAATTATGCTTTAACCACCGTCACAACCTCTTCCAAGACCTAGAAGCAGGGTGTTTCCCTGACATTGTCAAGGTCTCACTGATGGCCAAATGGTATTAACCTCATTATTGGATCTCGGCCTGCATCTCTGAGTGCATGGCTGATGCCACCACTTTTTCTCTCACATCTGCCAGAAACTTAGGACATGTCACACACCACACCCTGATCAAGACCACTGCTATGGACTTTCCATTACTCTATCCAGAAAACTATGTATGTCAGTAGGTATGAATTTCAACAAGGACAAATGCTGTGTAATGCATTTAGGTAATCACAACAGGGAAGCAGATTACTAAATGGAAGGCATACCTTTAAGAAAAACAAGAGAGGAAAAGGATCTGGGAATAATAATTACAAACAATCTTACATATAAAACACATACTAATGCTCAAATTGCAAAACTAAGAGGGTACTGTAGACAATCAAACGTAACATAAAAAGTCGGGAAGAATGTGTAATATTGCCACTCTATAAATCCTATGTGAGGCCACTGTTAGATTGTGGTAGCCCATTGTGGGGACCAATAAAAGGAGGGAGTGCAGATAGGGTGTAGGGGGTACAGAGGCAGGCAACGAATAAGGTCTATGGTTGTAGAAGAGTATCATATGAAGACAGGCTTAAACAATTAAAATTAATGCCGCTTCAGACCACACAGATCAGGGGCAATATGCTGTTATGTTATAGTCTGCTACAAGATAGCTATCTCAGAAATGAACTAAATTTAACCTTTAAATCTAACAATAAGGGTATAAAGAGGGCACCAAATACAACTGAAATCACAAACATTAAATACAGAAAAAGAAAAGCTTTTTTCACGCAGAGGGTGGTCAACTCTTGGAATTGCCTTTCAACAGATACCATAAATAGTACAAATAAAGACAAGTTTAAATGGAATCTAGACAAGAACATATTGGAGTGATTCAAATTACTATATTATTATTAACAGATAGGCGCTCATATGGGCGCAAAGCCTCTTTAGCTCCTCATTTTTAGTATGACCCTTAATATGTTTCATGAACTGTTTTTACCAGTGTTTACAATTAATCTTCAGTTTTCAACGGACTGGCATGTGTGAACTTTGTTGGATACCTAGAAGAAGACATCTACAAGTAACTGAGCGACCCTCCTCCACTACTGGTGTTCCATCCTCAGGGCCAGATTTACCATTACACCAAGTACGCCAGTGCATTGGGCCCAAGTTTTTTGGGGGGCCCTTCCCAGCCATCTAACATTCATTTTTCTGTTTTTTTTTCCACCATGGTCTGTACCGGAATGGAATGTATCTTCTGACCTGAATTTACATTCTGGGGGCTGGGTCAGTCAGAAGAGAGACACCGACGCTGTGCACCTTCTCATCTGTGTCTGTTACACCTGATGCTCTTTCCAAGCCAAGAATTAGTTATTATCTATGCAGCTGCAGCCTCAGCCTAGGCATGCCAGCACCAGCCCCTTCCCCTTCCTATTCCTCTCACACAATGGTCCGACCGACCTATGAGTGATCAGGAATGTAGCCAAAGAAACTCATTACCATATTGTGGGTGGGTAGCGTACTGTACTGCATGGACAGAGCATGCATGGAGCGGGAGAGCACACATAAGCAGCTGGTTTGATCACTGCAGTCAGCCGCCATTTCTTGGAGGAGCCCCTCGAGTGAGAGTACCAGATGGGCAGTGGAGAGAGACAGAGTCAATATACACTGACTGCAGAGTGTGTCCATAGTGCAGACCATGCGCCCATCCCCTGCCCTGACCTAAATTTTGGCTCATTTTGCAGAGTCAGCAGTGGAGAGCACCCTGTCTGACTTTGGTTGATTGGCCCTTTGCTGCCTTTTTCCAACTAGGGCAGTAGGGCATGGGCCTGAGCCTCAGCCCTCAGTGTTCATCCAGACCATGCACGGTGGGTCAGTCAGTTGGTGCTGCCACTTGCCCATTGCAGCCTAGAGAAAGCTGACCTGAGGAGAGGTCGGAGGATGATGAGAACGGAGCAGGGCCTGACTGTATTTGTAGTGTACACTGTTGTGTCTGTACCCTAGCCCTACATGCTGGTAAGTAAAAAAAGCAGCAGGCCGCTGGGCTGAGGGAGCAGCCAGGAGCGGGAGCCTGCAGAGGGACCACTGGGAGTCACTCACTCACAGAGTTACAGTCTGGAAGCTGGGAGGGAGTAGGAGGGAGTCGAGGGACAGCTGGACAATGGCAGCAGTGGAAGCTTGCTAGTGCAGAGCAGACTGTAGCCCAGAGGAGTAAGTTCAGCACTGCCTGCACTACTCTGGTCAAGTAAACGAGGGCCTTTTTGACATTCATCATGCTAGATAAAATACTACCTATACAGTACATTCAATTTGGCAAAGTAAATTGTATTCACTAGAACAGAGGGTTCAGAGCTTCAAAATGTTTAAGGGACATTCCCTTCCTGTTTACACGGATTGCCTGTTTTAAAACAACAGCCCCATTTATCCGATTCTTAGACAGATTTAAAATATGGTGGTTATGTGGTCACGTGATGGCGGTCTAAAGATCTGCAGCAAACTCCCACAACTCCGTACCTCTTCTGCTAAAACCCACTGCTAATCTATGACTTTCCAGCTCAGACTAACTCAGCAACAGCAGAAATTTGCACCAGACACTTACTGCACTCTAATCAGCCAAATCAAATGGAGGTTTACATGAAGAAAGTGCCTCCGCAGCACTCTCCTCCTCCAACACCAGAGAAAGATAAGGCCATGAAGCAGCCCAAACAGCAAGCTGCAAGCTCTTCAAAAACACCAGTGGCACAAACTACTCTCTCTGGGGAGAGATTTCTTGAAATCGTGCAGCCTATACAAGCCACAATTGCAAGCATATTGGATGATCTACATGAAATTAAGTCATCTGTTGAATCACTTACCATTAGAGTGGACGACTTGGAAGCCAGGCTAGTTTCCCTTGAGAGAAAGCAGAGCAAGGCTGAACTGGATGCAGTGAACACTGGCCGGAGAATTAAGAAACTTGAAGAGAAATTGGAAGACTTGGAAGAGAGGAGTAGGAGGAACAACCTCCTGATTATCGGAGTGCCTGAGAAGGAAGAGGGCACTGCCCCATATTGTTCCTTCAGAAGCTCTGTGAGAAAATTGCAGGCCTGTCTCTGAACGGTACGATGAATGTAATAGAGAGGGCACATCGGGCCCTTTGCCCCCCTCCTCCACCAGGTTCTCCGCCCAGGCCTCTGATTTTTAAACTTCTTAACTTTCTCGATAAACAACCTATACTGGCTCAAGTTAAAGAGCTCCAAGAAGTGCAATGGGAGGGACGCAGAATTTGGATCACGCAAGACCTTCCCCAGTCCATCAGGGTGAAACGGCAAGAACTGTATCCGACAGTACTGAAGTTAATTGCCGCTGGGCAGCCATTTTGGATGAAATACCTGGCGATGCTTCAGGTCAAGCAGGGAGACCAGTGGCTGTCATTTGAATCCAAGGAGCAAGCAGTTCAAGAGCTCAAGGTTCTATTCCCGGATCTGTTCAAGTGAGACTGTGCTGAATGGCTCAAAGTGGCTGTCCAGATTTACTACACTGTGAGTAAGAGAAGTCTTTAATCTACGCTAACTGTATTTAGGGAAGATATCTTTCTTGATGGGCTTAATTAATTCTGAGCCAGAGAACTGAACAACCTCTGGACTCGATAAGCCTAACAGATGCTTCAGAGGTCAGGTCTTACCGAGTGGCTAGGCTCATTATTCTAAATTCTGGTTAGGGAGCGATTGACCAGCTGCTTATTAGATGGATTTGGGCCTGCTGGAAATGGTAGGGTGGATGAATCGAGACCCTGCACCATTGTCTGCTAATATTTGCTCATCTGTAATATACTGAATTATGTGTTTTCTTCGTTGGAGGTCTGTTACAGCCCCATAGTAGGATATTGACATACGCTTTCACAGCAGCCATGAGCTGGCAGAGACAGTATATGGAAGGCACACATTACAAGTTTCTACAGACCCTGAGGATATATAAAGGGCCTGGCAACTATGACTGTTCTGGGTTTGTTTTTTCTTTTGTTTTTTTAGTCATTTCCTGTTTACCTTTTCTCTACAAGGTTGGACTTTTTATTTTAATATCAGCTTTAAATATCTGACAATACAGACTTGAATTTTCTCTGTTTAAGCACTGTGCCTGATGGGGAACTTTGGTGACTTTTGCCCACCCTTTCTAAGATGAATACCCGGTGTTTAAGGTATGCACCTCAGAGACATTCCAGGATGCAGTTTTGCTTCCTTTTATTCCATGATCAGCAGGAGAAGGTGGGCAAATGTGGGGTCTCGTACCAGAATGGTTATGGGTTCTATATGTGTGGGGGCACCTAGCATCTCTCTGGGACTCAGTCAGATAGCCATGTAGAAAGACTATATACTACATAAGCAGAACTTTATTTAGCGATTCCTGCTTACTGGACTTTAACCTCTTTTTTTTTTTATTGTTGCTATTGTTCTTGTTAATATGTTAGTATGTCGTAATGTTACCTGGATAGCGGGTGGGGGTGGGAGGGGTTTACTGGTCTCAGACTAGCGCAAAGACATCACCTTAAGTGTGTGAGAGAAGGTGTGGTTGATTAGAACTGGGGTTTGTTTCCCTTGGGGGAAGAGGGGTATTTAGTTTGGTATGTTATTTTGGGTGAGACTGGGGAGGGGGAGGGTTTTAGGGAGTACCGGGGATACATCTCAGTTATACTGTATCACAGATTTGTTTCAGCAGGAGGGGACACCAAGCGTGTCAAACGGAAGCATCGGGGAAAGGTCCATAGTTTTAAATGGGGGCGAAGGCAACATTGACTCCATTCAGCACAGATTGCTGGGAAGGCTACAAGGTGCATTGTCAGTAAGCACTCAGATGGCAACAGACCACTGATCTTCCCCTTACATAACTTAGCATCAGTGGTCCTTATATAGTGATTAGTTGGAATGTGAGGGGAGCCCAGGATAGATGTAAGAGACAAGTAATACTTCCGCATCTTTTGCATTTAAAAGTGGGGCTCGTCTGTCCACAACAGACGCATCTTCGGAGAGACGATCTCCCTCTGTTGTGCCAGAGTTGGATGGGGCAAGCTTTCAGTACGGAGATTTCTAAAAACCAAGGTGGAGTAGCCATATTTATTTATTTATTTTATTTAGTTTTTGTTGACCGGGTAAGTGCACTAGACAAATCCTGCCTATTTTCAGGCACGACCCGGGGGAGCGGAATACAGATGAATGCCAACTGACCTTGAACCAGATTAAGCTGTTGGTGGTATTTTTTTTAGTGAATGAGGGAAATTTGGCCAGGACACCGGGGAAATTCCTCTACTCTTTTCGATAAGTGCCATGGGACCTTTAACATCCACCTGAACTACCACCAATCCAGGCAGATGGGACCTCGGTTTAACGTCTCATCCGAAAGACAGCACCTCAGAAGTGCAGCACCCCTCTCATGCTGCACTACAGTGTCAGTACTGGGATATTAACCCAAGTGCCAGATGTGGGAACTGAACCCACAGCCCTCTGATCTCCCGGCCTCAGAGGCGAGTGTGCTACCTACTGAGCCACTGACACTGCTAATCACTGCTTGATTGCTAAGACAGTCCCCTTTAAACTGGAACAGGAAATCGGGATCCCAATAGCCGCTACATTCTCCTCCATGGGATTTTAGAATCACAGCATGTTCTCCTGGGGGCACTCTATAGTCCAAATGTGGACTCTCCCCAGTTCTTTGTCCATCTTCTAAGCCTTGTGGTTACTAATCTACCTAAATTAACTATTTTGGGCAGGGGGGACTGGAATATCGCCCTGCAGACCATTTTAGATAGATCAGACCTTAAAAGATGTGGCCTATTGCCGGCCCAAAGAGCCCTGAAAGACCTTATGCTGGGAGCAGACCTTATAGATGTTTAGAGAGTGTTATATCCTGATGAACGACAATACACCTTTTTCTTCCCCCCCCCAATAAGTCCTATTCTAGAATTGGCTATATTCTAGTAAGTTCCTTTATTCTGCCAAGTATAATAGACTCAGGCATACAAGCAATTGTAATATCAGACCATTCACCTATTTTCATAACCTATATCTTGGGGCCAGGAATTAGGAGAGATGCCTTGTGGCATTTGAATACCCAGTTGCTCCAGAAACCGGACTCCCTCTCACAGGTCAAAGACTTTGTTTCCCATTTTTTGGAGACCAGTAAAGGGTCAGTACCAAGAGCAGATGTTGTATGGGTGGCTCTGAAATGTGCCTTACGGGGAGAGTGCCTTCAGTTGGCTACTACAAAATGCCGACAGTCTAAAAGGCAGACAGACTCATTACTCAATTCAGTTCGGGATTTGGACTGTACCCTTAGCTGGAGGGTGATTGGATTAAGTTACATAACTTATAAACCCAATATTCTGACCTGATGTTTCAGAAGGCTTAGCTTGCCCTGTAACATACCAAGCTTAAGTATCTGGATACAGGTGAAAAGGCTGAGAAATTACTTGCTATTTGGATTAGCCAAGCCAAAGCCTCCCGATTTATTCCAGGTCTTTGATTTGATACAAATGGCCCAGTGGTCACTGATCCTAGAGATATAGCCACTGGCTTGGGGCGATACTATCAAACCCTTTACTCTGAAGATAGCTCCGGGCACCCCTCTGAGAGGGACATCATGGAGTATCTCAATTTAGTTGATCTCCCCAAATTGTCCCCTGTGCTGTCATGACCCTAGGTAGGCACATTAGTGTCTGGGAAGTAAAGCAGGCCATTGAGCAACTCCCCTGGGCCTGATGGCTTTTCTAATAACCTGTATAAGGCATGCCTCCCTGAACTAGCCCCCTTCTTGATGGAGGTGTATAACTTCTGGTTTAAGGAACGACCTTCGGAATCTAATTCTTTGAAGGTGCTCATTACTCATATCCCTAAACAGGGCAAGGATCCTCAATATCCAGAGAATTATAGGCCCATCTTATTGCTTAATTGAGATGTGAAAATCCTTACAAAAATTCTTGCCAACAGGCTAGGACCCCTCATGGGTAACATAATTAGCAGGGAAATGATGGGTTTCATGGCCGGAAGATCCTCAGGAGACCATATGCATAAACTTTTACATCTCCTCTCGGCATCAAGGGACTCAGATTCACCTGCGGTTCTTGTGTCCCTCGATGCCGAGAAGGCTTTTGATCAGGTCTCATGGGACTTTCTCTTTGCTGTCATGGCTTACTTTGGCTTCCCTGAGGACTTCCTAAAGTGGGTCTGAACTCTGTACTCTTCCCCATCCGCTCAAATTTGGTGCAATGGAATCCTCTCCGACCCCTTCCCCCTTTGTCATGGCACTAGACAAGGTTGCCCACTGTCCCCCTTCCTCTTTAACTTATATTTGGAACCCCTGATTGGAAAATTAGTCCCTTCTCCGGTATTGAAGGGGATTAGAGTGGGAGAATAGCACTATGCCCTTTCAGCTTATGCTGATGATTTGCTTTTACATTTAGAGAAACCATTGATGGGCATCCCCCTGCTCTTGGCGGAGGTAGACGCTTTTTTCAAGGTATCCTATTACAAACCTAACCTTTCCAATACTAAAATATTTCCAATGAATAACAGAATCTCTCAGGCAGATTTAGCCGAGTATAACCTCTCCTGGGAAGCAAAGTCTCTGACATACCTAGGTATTAAAGTGGCCAGAGATAATCCCACAATGATTAGGAAAACATTTCTCAGATTTATTAAACAAGTTTAAAGCAGACTTGAACAGATGGAATGCTCTTCCCCTGTCATTATGGGGGAGAGTCAATATTGTGAAGATACGAACATATTAACATATGAAATTTGCCAGCAGATAAAGGCCTAGAGGTCTATCAAGTCTGCTCGAATGTGCAGCTAGCACCCCTTATTCTGCAGCTGCCCCTCCCTTCCACTCTTCCCCTTCATTGACCCTCCCCCTTGTCCTGTCCCATCCCCTTTTGAAGCAGTCCACTGCTCTACTGGATACCACTTCTGCAGGTAATGCATTCCACCCAGCCACCACCCTCTCTATAAAAAAGTGTCTTCTCATCTCCCTCCTGAACCTTCCTCCCTCCAATCTCATAACATGACCCCTGGTGTCCCTCCCCTCCCTTACTTTGAATAGCCCTTCTGTACCTGTCTTGTTTATTCCTTTCATGTACTTAAAGGTTTCAATCATGTCCCGCCGTCACTTCTCTCCTCCAGTGAGTACATGTTCAACTCCCTCAGCCTCCTCTCGTATGATAAGTCCCCCCACCCCTTGATCATCTTTGTCGCCCTGTGCTGCACCCCCTCCAGTAACTTAATGTCCTTCTTCAGATACGGGCACCAGTACTCACACAGTACTCCAGGTGCAGTCTAACTAATGACCTATACAGTGGCAGAATCACCTCCTCCCTCCTCGAGGATATACCCCTTGCAATACAACCCAGCATTTTGTTGGCCTTTGCAGCTGCCTTCCTACATTGTGCCGAGTTGTTCATTGACCCTGCAATGAGCACCCCAGAACCTTCTCCTCCTCCTCTGTCTGGGCTAGCTGCACTCCCCCCAGCTGGTAACTCCTCCTTGGGTTCTTCATCCCAAAATGCAGCACCTTGCACTTTTTGGCATTAAACCCCAGTTGCCAGGTATCTGACCATTTTTCAAGCTTTGCCAGATCATCCTGCAACCCCTGCCATCCCCCTAGATCATCCACCACTGCTCCTACCTTGGTATCATCAGCAAACAGACTGATCTTGCTTTTGATGTCCAATGATATGTCTGCAATGAATATCTCAAACAACACTGGTCCCAACACCGAGCCCTGTGGAACACCATTCATCACTACCCTTGGGTGTGAGAGCTCCCCACCCACCACCACCCTCTGTTGCCTTCCCTGAAGCCAGTTCCCTACCCATCTCACCAGCTTTGCACCTGGCCCTGTGCCTTCTAACTTACTTCCCAGCCTTCCATGCGGCACCAAGTCGAATGCCTTACTGAAGTCCAGATACAGGACAGCCACTGCATGGCCCCTGTCCAGTTGCCTATTTACCCAGTCATAGAACTCCACCAGGTTGGTTTGGCAGGATCTGCCATGTATGAAGCCATGCTGTCTGCTGTCCTGTAGTCCTTTGGCCTCTAGGAGGGACACCAGTCTCTCCTTCAGGATAGTTTCCATTAGCTTACTCATGATGGATGTGAGGCTCACTGGTCTGTAGTTTCCCAGTTCATCCTTGGAGCCACTCTTGTGGAGGGGCACCACATGAGCCATCCTCCAGTCCTGAGGTACACACCCCGAATGTAGTGAGGCATTAGATAGGTCTGCCAAAGGTCCCGCAAGGACCTCTGCCAGCTCCTTCAGTACCCTGGGGTGGATGCCATCTGGGCCTGGCACCTTGTCCACCCTCAGTGCCTTCAAATCCTCCCGAACTCTGCCCTCCATGATTTCCCCATCTGTCACCCCCTTCCCCCAGTTTCTGCCATTCTTCTCCCTGGGTGTCACCCCTCTTCTCCTTAGTAAATACTGAGCAGAAGTAATCATTTAGTGCTTCTGCCTTATCGCACCCTGCTTCTACCCAACCCTCCTCCTTCCTAATCCTTACTATGTGGTCCTTACAGCTCCTTTTCTCCCTGATGTACCTAAAGAAGTCCTTCTCCCCCCCTTCTTAATGTCTTGTGCCAGCCTGAGTTCCGTAGATGCCTTGGCTCCCCTTACTGCCCTTGTCACCTCCTTGGATTCCGTCAAGTACTCCTCCCTGTCCTCCCCCTCCCTGTTTTCTCGTACCTCCTGAAGGCAGCTCTTTTCCTCCTTACCTTTTCCATTACCTCCTTCTCAACCAGCTTGGTTTTCTAGCCCTAGTCTTCTTGCTCTGGGCCTTGCAGCAGCTTTTGGTTGCCTCCACTATCCCCAGCTTTATGAGCTCCCACCTCTGGTTAGTGTCCATACTAAATTGAATTCTGGCCAGGTACCCTTTTACCACTTCCCCCCCATCCTCCCAAAGTCAGCCCTGATGAATATACTTCCAAGACTCCTGTACCAAATGGGCATACTTGGTTTCTTCTTTCCTAAAACCTGGTTCTCTAAACTACAGAAAATGCTCAATACCTTTATGTGGAAGTGTAAACGTGTCAGACGAGTCTATTTTAAACTCACGGCTCTGAAATCCCAGGGTGGGCTTGTGACCCCTTCCTTTTTCACATATTATTGTACGCACCATATTAGCAAGCTAACTCATTAGGTACATGAGGAATAAGCAGAGGACCAGGCAGGTTTATGCACCTCTTTGGATAGAGATAGAAAGGTTCCTGGCTGCACGCCACCACTGTGCTCTTCCGTCTCTAATTTACATGACCCCTAGAGTGCTCCTCAGGTCTCTGAGGAACACTCCAATGGTCCCTCAGAGCATTGCATCAACTGCAAATGTATCTCTACCTTAATTGGCATACATCTTTGAGCCAACGGATTTTGAATAATCCCCACTTTAAAATTGGACATCTGCCCATTCCAGCCTCATACTGGCCCCACTTAGCAGGGAAAAAACTCTCTGACCTTTGTCCTGGTGGTGAAAT
This sequence comes from Neoceratodus forsteri, assembly GCA_016271365.2. Taxonomy (NCBI): domain Eukaryota; kingdom Metazoa; phylum Chordata; order Ceratodontiformes; family Ceratodontidae; genus Neoceratodus; species Neoceratodus forsteri. The sequence continues at coordinate 1,381,628,007 of CM057456.1, read as the reverse complement.
AATCTCCTTCCTTAGCTTTCAGCTCCAATTTAAAGTACAGGACAGATCTGTTTTTAAATACATGCAACTCAAAGAGTTAATAGTAGTCTTTATGGGGACATGATTGGTAGCACCATTTCCCAAAGTGGAATTCTCCTCACTTCTACAGGTGACGGACCAGCCCCATGCAGTGTCTAAGGTATACAAAGAATTACAATGGTTGGACCACACCTGCCTCAAGGTGTTTGTTATTATTGGACCCAGTAACTGCCTGTGGTAAATGAGGTACATTTCTGGAAGAAATTATGGCAGAACACCTACAAGTTTGTTAAGCAGGATAGACTGCATCTAATTCAATTTAATATCATGCATAATTTATATTTTACCCCAGTGAAGCTCCACAAAATGGGCAGGCTCTCTTCCCCTAGTTGCCCAAGATGTGTTGCTCCACCTAGTACACTATACCACATACTGCGGACCTGCCCTAAGACACAGATGTTTTGGCAAGCCATCAGGCGGACATTAGACCCAATTCTTGGGCTTGACCACCTATTCACCGCGGAAGTCTGTTTGCTGAATAGTTTTCCTCACGGAGCTTTTCAAGTTAGAGAAGCACATATGGACATACGGACATATGGCCTTGATTTCAGCCATGGCCAAATTAGTCATAATGAGACACTGGAAGGAGGACTCCCTCCCCTCGGTCATAGAGTGGCATAAAGAGATACTGCTAGCCCTTCACTTGGAGAGACATATCGCCTCCACGTGCAATAGGCTTCCTGCTTACCAGAGCAGATGGGGACCTTTAGACACCTTGCTTACTACTTGGAAATCATAAGTTCCCTCAGGTGGACTGTTAAATATCTAGATAAATCTCAAAATAGCTGACTGAGGATTGCACTTGGCATAGGGTGGGATAAGGGTATATGGGGGGGGGAGGGTGGTTTTGTTGTGTCCTTACATAGTACCCTATGACTTGTATTAGAATAGGATATTTTGTTTTTTCAGGGGTGAAACCTTTTGGACACCTAATTGTATATCTGTATACCCGTGGTTGTTGTTAAAAAAAAATGCCAATGAAGTATATTGAATTAAAAAAAATATGGTGGTTACAGTAGACAGATTTAAAGCAGCAGCAGTACTGGTTAACAAAAATGTAAATAATTTGTTTAGTAATGTGACAAAAAAAAAACATTGATATATCTGATTTTTTTCAGTGAAGTACTTCCTCACATCTCTCCTAAACCTCTTCCCTCTAGGTTTTTTTTTGAAGGGGCAACCTGTGAGCACAGTGGAGGTTAAGTAACTTGCTCAGGGTCACACAGTGTGCAAGTGGAAGTTGTAAGAATCAAACCCAGGCAGTGTGTACCAGATGTACCAAGCTCATTCGCAGCACATTACCTTTAACCTTTATGTAATACTACCACCCTTGACTTTATCACATTTGCCCTGGTCCAGGCTAGAACCCACAACCTTTTGTTCTTTTGGATCCCCTGGTGAGCATGCTGGGGACATTCTAGTTTTGCTGGCACTGGGACATACTGGTCATGAGCTAGTGGTTCTGCTGGGATAGGCAACGATTTTTCTAAATTGTGTTTCTGGTTCTGCTGGGACATGCTGTTGCTTCTTTGTTTAGGGTATTAGAGCTGAAACAACTGGTTCTTTTAAAATTTACCCAACTGCTCAAACTTTGGGGATTCTGTTATTTTCCAGAATAAATCAGTGTCAGTGGCTTAGTAGGCAGCAATGCTCACCTCTGGGTCCAGAAGCTCATAGGTTCTAGCCTGACACAAGGTATTTGGGGTAATACCCATAACTGACACTCGTGCAGTATGAAGGGGTGCTACACTGGTGAGGTTCCATCCATCAGATGAGATGTCAAACCAAGATGCTGTTTGCCCATTTTTTGTCAGGGGGAATTAAAAGATCCCTTGGCACTTATCGAAGAAGAGTAGGGAAGTTTCCCCAGTGCTAAGCCCTGTGTCATGGCCAACATTCTCCTGTCAATAAAACAGGTCCATGTAACCGAACCCCAAGATGCATCTGGAATCAAGCTTATCAAAGCTTAGTTTGCCCAATTAGGATGCCTTTCTTGGTCAAAAATCACAAATAAAACTAAATCTGATTACTGTGGATGGACAGGACAGTAAGAAATTATTAGCAATCAATGTTTTTTTATTTTGAAAATAAATTACTAGGCAATAAAACAGTGCTTGAAAGTGACCACTGATTAGTGGCTGTGACAGTTTAAATCAGCAGTGTTTGTCACCGTGTCATTTTTTCAGCAATAGTAGCTTGCTCCATCATTACAATATACCTGCAATAATAGTGTATTTGATAATGCCACGTGGTTTCTCACTTTTATGCTAAAAGCTGTGGTATAAGTGTCTCCTTGTTTTTGCAATTGAGGGTAGGTGAAAAATTGTTGCAAGAACAAGGAAGGGGGTATTTTGAAAAGCTCAGATGTGCATGGGTGCCACTTTTTGTAGAGAGTGCCACCACTGGGCCTGTGCTGATGTGATGCTTCTCTGCTCAACACTTACTGTTGGCTGCTGCAAATAGTTCTCTTAGTCATAAACATTTTTCCTTGCAGACTGAAGTGAGAGAGTCAAGTGTATTTGAACTGTTGAAGGGAGGTTTTTGGGGGTGCAGATGGCCTGAGGGGGCGGCACTGATGGCCATGTGAGCCAATGGCTGGGGTGCATGGCCATGTGTGGAGGGGGTGCGGATGGACCGGGAGGGTATGGGGGGGGGGCCTTGGTTACTGCTGTGCATAGGGCCCATGGCAGGGTAAATCTGGCCCTGTCCATCCTCACCTAAATGCTTGGGTAGCCCCACATACTGACTGTTGTGCCATAAAGGGCTTCCACTACTTGTGCAGATTTAATATTTTCAATGTAGCCATGCCTGTGTGCAGCTATTCTGTGAACTCTATGAACTGGTCATATACTTTTGATAATAACCTATTTGACAGTGTTTCTGTTAATATTTCTGTTTCATCCACAAGTCTGGCTGGGGCCTCCTATAAACTATTGTTCCATAAAGGACAATCAATATCTGTAAAGGTGTGATGTTTTCCCTGTAGCTACACCCATGTGCGCTTCTACTCCATTAAAGGACTCAATGCACAAAATGTTAATAGAAACATAGAAACATAGATTTTGACGGCAGATAAGGACCGCTTGGCCCACCCAGTCTGCCCATTTCCCTACCTATTGGATAAGCTGCAGATCCTAGTTAACCAGCAGCCTACTTCTTCCTACCCCCGCCCCCTAGAATTGCCTTATGACTGTCCCATGCATGCTTGAATTCCACCACTGTTTTTGACTCCACAACCTCCTCCGGAAGGCCATTCCACGCATCCACAACCCTCTCTATGAAAAAATACTTCCTTAAATTACCGCTGAGCTGCCCCCTTCTATCTTCACATTGTGCCCCCTTGTTCTTGCACACCTCTTTTTTTGAAAGATGCTACCCTCTTGGACTTTGTTGATTCCCTTGAGATACTTGAAAGTTTCTATCGTGTCCCCCCTTTCTCTCCTTTCCTCGAGGCTATACATATTCAGCTCCTTAAGTCTCTCTTCATATGTCTTCCAGTGCAGGCCCTGCACCATTTTAGTTGCCCTCCTCTGACAGCCTCCATCCTGTCTATATCCTTGGAGATTGGGTCTCCAGAACTGCACGAGTACTCCAGATGGGGTCTCACCAACTGTCTGTACAGAGGGATAATAACTTCCTGTTTTCTGCTGGTGATGCCTCCCTATGCATCCCAGTATCCCTCCAGCCCTCCTTGCTGCCCCTCTCACATTGCTTTCCCACCTTTAGGTCATCTGATATGACTACCCCAGGTCCCTTTCCATTTTGTTGTTGTTAGTATCTCACCCCCATTGTGTACTCTTCCCCTGGGTTTTTGTTTCCCAGGTGCATTACCTTGCACTTCTTAGCATTGAATCTAAGCTGCCATACATTTGACCATTCCTCTAACCTTGCCAAGTCCCTTCTCATCCTTTCCACCCCACCTTGTGCATCAACTCTGTTGCAGATCTTTGTGTCATCTGCAAACAGACATATTTTTCCTTCCAGTCCCTCTGCAATGTCACTTATAAAGACATTGAAGAGGACCGGTCCTAATACTGAACCCTGTGGTACCCCACTAGTAACCCCTTTCTTCAGAGTGACCCATTTACTATTACCTCTGTGTCCTATTCTCCAGCCAATTCCTTTACCCAGGCTGTCATCTTGGGACCCACTCCCAGGCTGGCTAACTTGTATATTAATCTTTTGTGGACTGTGTCAAATGCCTTGTTGAAGTCTAGGTAGGCCATGTCCACAGCACCTCCTGATCTACTACTTTGGTCACCCAGTCAAAGAAATCTATCAGATTCATCTGGCATGACCTTCCCGCTGGAATCCATGCTGCCTTGGGTCCTGAGCCCTCTGGCCTCTAGATACTCAACAATTCTTTCCTTCAGAAGTGATTCCATCATTTTCCCTACCACTGAGGTTAAACTAACAGGTCTGTAGTTTCTGCTTCTGCCTTGTTCCTACTTTTGTGAAGGGAATCACATCTGCCTCCTCCAGTCCTCGGGTACCACCCCATCCTCCATGATTTGTTAAAGAGGGTAGTCAGTGTGTCACTAGTTCTACCCTTTAGTTCTTTTAGAATTCTGGGATGAATCCCATCAGACCCCATTGCTTTGTCCACCTTCAGTTTTAAGAGTTCTTTCAGAACCTTTTCTTCTGTAAATGGGTGGTATCAACTTCTGTATCCAGAGTGTTTCTACTGTTTGTTTTAGGTACCTCCTCTTCCTTTGTAAATACTGAGCAAAATATTTGTTTAGTATCTCTGCCTTTTCACAGTCACCCTCTTCCACCCTCCTCCCTTTATTAAACCTCACTATCCCTCCCTTGGTCTTCCTTTGCTCCCTGATGTACCTATAAAAGGTTTTATCCCCCTTCTTAACAGAGTTGGCTATCTTTTCCTCGGTTTGGGCCGTTGTTGTTCTGACTGCCTTCCCAGCTTCCTTTTGCTTTAACTGATACAGTTTCCTGTCCTGCTCCTTCTGTGATTCCTTGTACTTCCTGAATGCTTTCTTTTTCTCTTGAACCTTCACTGCCACTTCCTTTGAGAACCATAGTGGTTTCTTACATCGTTTCGTTTTGTTAATTTGCTTCACACAAAGGCTTGTTACTTCTGTGATGGCAATTTTTATTATTCCCCATTGTTCTTCCACCCCTCCTTCCTGCCCATTTGCTAGTGCATTCCTTAGGCACTCACCCATTTTGGCAAAGTCAGCCCTCCTAAAGTCCAGTACTTTTACCTTTGTATGCCTTGACTCTATTGCCCTGTTTATTGTGAACCATACTGTTCGATGGTCGCTAGTTCCCAGATGGCTACCCACTTCTACATCTGTGATCCTCTCTCCATCTCCATTTGAGAGAACCAGGTCTAAGATTGCTCCCTCTCGAGTGGGCTCCAATACTAGTTGTCTAAGGCATGCCCCTATTAGGGCATCTAGAATAACCCCACTCTTTGAAGTGGCTGCTGCAACTGCATTCCAGTTAACATCTGGCATATTCAGATCACCCATCAGCAATATCTCCCCTTTTTCTGCCATTCTAAGTATTCTTTCTATCATGTCCTTGTCCATTTCCTCCCCCTGAGAACGGGGTCTGTATACAACCCCTGTGCGGATTGTGGTGCCATTGCCAGTCTCCAAATTTACCCACAGTGCTTCTTCTCCCTGTTTTCCCTTTTGTTCTGTTGCCTTGATTCCTTCCCTTATGTAAAGAGCTACTCCTCCTCCTCTTTTACCCTCCCTGTCCCTCCTGTAGATAGTGTATCCTGGTATGTTTATGTCCCAGTCATGGTTTTGTGTGTACCATGTTTCTGTGACTGCCACTATATCCAGATGTTCCTCCTCCATCAAGGCCACTAATTCAGGAAGCTTGTTACTCAGACTATGGGCATTGGTACTCATTGCTCTCCATTTTTTGATGGCTTTACCTTCTTTTGCAGCATCCCCCACTGACCTGTCTACTTCAGTCTTTTTCTCATTTAGTACCCTGTTTTGTGGGAGAGGCTGGATTTTCCTGCTGTTTATCAGTGTCTCCCCCCTTGACTAGTTTAAAAGCTTGCCAATGAAGCCTTTAAACCGATTGTTCAAAAGACTTGTTCCTTCCTGGACAGATGCAGACCATCCTGCCAGTATAGGCTGGTGTCCATCCAGGTGGAACCCAGTCCCCAATGAAGCCAAACCCTGTGCCCCACACCATTTTTCAACCATTCATTAAACTGCATGGTGCAAAGTACCTCGCTTCACTCATGCCATTGACAGGCAGCACCTCAGAGAAGGATATTGTGTGTGCTACTTGTCTTAGGCCCCTCCCCAATTCTACAAAGTCCTTCTGCACTGCTCTAATCTCATGATTAGCCAAGTCATTTGTCCCTAGGTGGACAATGACGTCCAGCTCAGATTCCCGTGCAGCTGTTCTCGTGATCCTGAGGATGCACTTCCTGTCTCTCCAAGCCATGGCACCAGGCAGGCACCTTACTTCATCTCCTACCAAGGCCTCTGAAACAACTAATGCAACTGCTGCAACTGACCAGTTCCAGCCATCCAGACACAGCCAACCAACTGCCAGCAACATTGAGACAGCCAGATCTTTGCCTCTGTTATGTGTCCAGTGCAACTCCTGGTGTGGCATCTGTCTCAAGTCAAGATAACATACAATATGAATGAAAAATGTTATGTTATGAAAAGTATCAAGAACTTTTCTTCTGGACATCTCCCTTGTGGTGTTGACATCCCTAGTTTCTACTTTGTGCCTCATTACACAAACCATTCTTGGTCAATCCATGATTCCCCCCGTACCCACTCCTGAACAGGACTTTTTTGACAGTGATCCTGACTATCTGTATGCTATAAACCATTAATTACCAGTTATGTGCATATCGATGCATTTCCCCTGAATCTTCAATCCTCATAAATAGATAAGATACTCATCTTATACATATCAGCATTAATAGCTGATGCATATTTGAATGATTTAATACTTGATGGTGATTTACATCTTGTTTTAACTCATACAATGCTAAACATTTTGTTTCTGGCGTTGCCATTTGATAGGCTATCTTAATTCCTATTTGTACCATTTGCTGCTTATACTCTACTCTCAGGCCCCATTGCAGACAAATACGCTGCCCAATCTATCCTAACTCACAGACTTGTATTGCCTGTTAAGCAGGAAACAAGGGAGGAAATATGCAGACCTGCATGCCCTACAGACCCTCATGCAGGCTAACACACATTTAGTGCAGCATTTGGTATACACACAAGTATAGCAAGGTAGTATTACTGTACTTCTATAATTCATTGTGCATATGTATTGTAGTAGTTGTCTTTTTCCCAGATAATGATAGTACAGTCAAAGCCGCTCAATGCGTACACATCGGGACACGTGAACATACCTCTCAAGTGTCCCTGATTTTCAGTGATGTCCCTGATTTCACCTCAAATTTTTACTCTGTCCCTCCTAAAATCTGTGTTCCCCTGACTAAACAGTGATGATTGTAAGAATAAAATTATGCCAAACAATAAAGTTGCAGACTTCTTATTCTTCAGAAAATGTATTATACAATGAGTCCCTTATTCTGCTAGCTTCTTGAGTGGATATCACCAATTTTTAAAATGTGTCCCTGATTTGGGGCCTTTGTCCCTGATTTTTTTAAGCCTTGTCCCTGATTTATGAGGCAGGAGGTTGAGAGGTATGCACATGAAATTTGTCTGCGTTAGACCATGTCCGCAGTTGCCAGTGGATGGCAGTAGAGTGCTTTTGTAATTTATCAAACTGTTAAGCGAAGCACATTTATGTGCTTTTAGTAATGCTCTGCTCTGCTTATACAGCTTATACAGGGCAGGTGTGAGGGTAGTGCAGTGTTGTGCAGGGTACTGAGTATTCTTTTTCACTTTTTTTGAGTACGGGCTGTGTAGGACTGAGGTTAAAAACAGATCTTTATTCATTCTTTTGCTGCTCCATGGCTCTGCGAAGTGTATTCAAAGCTGTGCGCACATCACTGGCTGTTACGAGTAGGAGCTCCTGCTCATCTGGGTCATCTTCTGGCTCTTCTACTTCCTGGTCCTGACTGCTTGCAAACTGCACTCCCTCCAATACCCTCACTATTTCATCATCTGGTGCAATTTCATCATAGAGAAGCAAAATCTGTTTCTGTGAGTCTGGGCAGTGGCGGGATCATTTCTGCCTAATTGATAGCTTGAGGAACGTGTTAATTGCCCTTGTTAATCTCACTTCTGCTGTCCTTGTTTGCCAGCACACCAGGTCTGCATTAAGTGGATAATTTAATATATAACAGATGGATCATGAATTTGGTTTGGGAAATCTGTCCGTGGTACCCAATTATCCATGTTATCTATGTCCGCGCAAAGTGGCTTGGACTGTATTGCTTAATGCAGGCCTCATGATACAACCGACCCAGCTGTTTACTGTACCTAACTAAGCATTTCTGTATTGTAACACATAACCAACCTATACAATGGCCAGCTGTACCCTTATCAGTATCTATGATGCACTGGCTTCTTCTAACTATATTTTGTTCTTTAACTTTAGCACATCATGTGCACAGCCACTGATGAATATGTAACCTGGTTGACCTATAGTTCCTATTATAATGTTATGATTTTGTCCACCTACATGGACTATTATATAGAGAATAAAGTAAGGGTTGGGGTGTGTAACGAGAAGTTTACACACACACGATGGGTTAGATGCTACATAAATGGTTTATGCAGAGCATCTAAGCCCGAGGGTGTGTGTAAACTTCAAGTGTACACACACTGACCCATATTTTGTTTAATATAATTGCTGTTTTTTTTTCCTCCATAGCAATTATATAATGAAAAGATTTCTGGTGAAGCCGCGGTCCAACTGCGTTTTGGCATTGTCAGCGGTTGGGATGCGGTTGCTGGAAGTGTTTTTTTTTTTTTATTTCCCTGCTCTTGATAGGAGGCTCTTTCATTGTTTTGTGCAGCCATTTCTTTTCTTTTTTTTTTTTTTTAAATGTACTTACTGCTGAGCTGGAGTGGCAGTTTCTGGTGGCTCAGGTTAGGTTGGCTGGAGGAACGTGGAAGAGTGGCTCCTGGCGCTAGTGTGGGGCATGCGCAGGAGAAACAAAACCCAACTCGTGTTTGCCGTTATAAACACTCCTTTATAATGGTAAATTATGTCACAGGTTTTGTATAGAAAAAAAACAAAACCCAGTTATTATATGTAGTTAGTACTTAGTATAATGTATTAGTAGTTTACCTATGTTTAGTTATGATTTACTGAGAAACTGTAATGCTATGAGTGCCAAACGTTATTCAGCTGTGATTACTGTCTAACTGTATTATGAGAAGTTACTGATCATGTTTACATATTTGTGGTCTTAGAGCACAACCTACAGCAATAAGCTATAAGAAAAAAATGACTTACCATAGTAATCTTATTTCTTTCCAGTGATGCTCAGGTATTCATAACTTTATGCAGTAAGCCTGGAGGGTTGGACTGACCAGAGAGATGGAACACATGCAAATGAGTAGAATTCTTTGCACATGAGCATCTTTCAAATACTGCCTCTACCAACTGTGGTGTTCTAACCTCTTCAGATTTGTGAGAAGCCTGGAAGTCAGGCATTAGGAACTAATGTAACTAATATTCTATAAAAAGAGTGGTGTCCCCTAATTAAAGCATAGAATTTAGAAAACAACTCCAAAGGGAGGATAACTCTTGACAAAACCACATCAAATAAAACTCCAGAAGGAGAACTTTGAAAAACTCCATTTTAAAAATGATTAAAACAGAGAAATGTAACAAAATCAATATGGCTTGGTGGCACCAGCATGCGGAGTGCAGAGGCTGATGTTCTGGAAGGGGAGGAAGGGAGGGAAGTTATTAATACCTGAGCATCACTGGGAAGAAATAAGATTACTATGGTAAGTCATTTTTTCTTCTAACCCCAGTAATGCTTGGGATATTCCTAACTTTATTCAGACTACCAAGCAGTACCACTTGAGGTGGGCACAAAACTTATTTTGGAAGCAGGCTCTGCAGGACTGCTGTGCCAAACCTAGCATCACCCCTGGATAAAATATCCAGGTTATAGTGTTTTGTAAAGGTGTGTATTGTTTTCCAGGTAGCTGCTTTGCAAATGTCCACCAAGGGAACATCCCTGGCAGCTGCAAGGGTAGCAGCAGTTCCTTTTGTAGAATGCACCCTCAATCCAGTTGGGGGCTCTTTACCTGCCTTAGTATGGCAGAACTTAATACACTGGACTATCCACTGAGAAATGGATCTTTTTGAGGCTGGTTTACCCTTTCCTACATCCCCATATGTAAGGAAAAGTTGTTTTCCATTCTTCCTATGGTCTTTAGTGGCTGTCATGTAATAGCTGATAGCCCTTTTCACATCCAGACTGTGTAATCTTCTTTCACCAGAACTGGTATGGTCTGTGAAAAAGATAGGTAGAGTGATTGATTGATTCAGGTGAAAGTCTGAAACCACTTTAGGAATAAAGTGTCTGTTAGTTCTGAGGACTACCTTATCTCTGTGAAATGAGATATACATGTAGTCTTGGTCAATGCAGAGAGCCTGGAGCATGCTAATTCTCCTTGCAGAAGTAATAGCCACTAGGAAGACTGTTTTCCAAGTAAGGTATTTCAAGGGGGCAGTAGCCATGGGCTCAAAAGGAGGGCCCATGAGCTTGGCTATACACACATTCAAATCCCAGGCAGGCGCTGGTGCCCTGTGAGGTGGGTGTAAATGCATCAGTCCTTTAAAAAATCTTTTGAAAAGTTTATCAGATGCTACTGATACCTTGGTCCCCACAGAAAGGTAGGCATATACCACTGCTAAATGAACCTTAAGGGAACTGGGTTGCAAACCTTGTGAATGCAAATGAGTGAGATAGTCCAGGACAATGAAAACTCCAGCCTTTTGTGGCATAAAGTTCATGCTGGAACACCAGAGAGAAAACCTCTTCCATTTGGAAGAATAAGTTTTCTGTGTAGAAGGTTTTATATAACCCTTTAAAATATTTAGGACAGCTTCTGAAAGATTTAAATCTTCATACTCTAATTCCTCAAGAGCCACACTTTGAGATGAAGGGACTTGAGATTCGGGTACAACAATGTTCCCTGATTGGAAGTCAGGAGATTGTGTCTGAGGGGCAACTGTATCGGTTTGCTGACAGACATGGAGAACAGAAGACAGTACCATGGCTGCCTGGGCCAATCTGGAGCTATCAAGATCAGAGATGCTGAGAGGGATTTTAGCTTCAGTAACACCCTGAAAACCAGAGGGAAAGGGGGAAAAGCATACAGGTGCCTGCCTGTCTAATCCAGGACCAGGGCATCCAGAGGAACTGTGCCCTGAGCTGGTGGTATGCAGCAATATTGAGGTAGCTGGTGGTTCTGGTGGGATGCGAACAAGTATATCTCTGGAGTGTCCCACCTTCTGAAAATAACTTGTACCACCTGCTTGTTCAGAGTCCATTCGTGATGGGCCTGGTTGATGCGGCTTAGTGCATCTGCCAAGGTATTGTCCTTTCCTGGCAATTGAATTGCCTGTAAAAACACCTTTAGAGAGTACGCCAGTATCCAAATTTTCATGGAGTCTGTGCATAGGAGGCCTGACCTGGTGCCTCCTTGTTTGTTTATGTAATACATTGTGGTGGTATTGTCTGTTCTGATCTGTACCATCCTGCCCAATATCAGTGAAGAAAAAGCCTTTTGGGCTAGGAACATTGCTCTTAGCTCCAGTAAGTTTATGTGCTGAAGGGACTCTGCTGCTGACCAGGTGCCTTGAGGCGTGTGCTTTCCTAAATGGGCACCCCAGCCTAATAGGGATGCATCTGTTGTGAGTACCAGAGAGGGGTTTTCTCTCTGAAAAGGTACTCCCTGCCTTAAATTGGATTCCTGTTTCCACCACAAGAGGGCCTTTAATAGTGCCCTTGTCACTGGTATAAGCTTTGAAAAAGGGTATTTTTTCTGACTCCAGTGAGCCCTAAGGTGAAACTGGATGTCTCGCATATGGAACCTGGATCCTTACACTATGCCTGTGGATGCAGCCATATGCCTAGTAGCTGCAGAAACTGTCTTGCAGTTTTTGACATATTCAAGATGAAGGAACTTGCTATTGACTGAAGACTTTGCACCCTGTCTAAGGGTAAAAAGGCTCTGCCCTGAAGTGTGTTGATTTCTGCCCCTATAAACTGCAAAGTCTGAGCTGGAGTTAGAACTCATTTCTTTTTGTGTATTATAAAACCCAGAGACTCTAAGAGGGCTTGACTGATTCTTAGGGAATTCCTTACTTGGTCTGGTGAGTGTCCCACCACCAGCCAATCGTCTAGGTAAGGGAAGACAGTCACTCCCTGTCTTCAGAGATATGCCACTACAGCAACTAGGCACTTTGTGAATACCCTTGGTGCTGAGGAGAGACCGAAAGGAAGAGTTGAAAACTGATAGTGGTCTGAAGGGAATCTGAATCTAAGATATTTTCTGTAAGATTCCTTATGGGGATGTGGAAATAGGTGTCTTTCAAGTCCAATGATGTCAGCCAGTCCCTTTTTGGATTGTTACCATTTTGAACTTTGTTTTTTTCAGATGCTTGTACAAAGCTCTGAGATCCAATATTGGCCACCACTCCCCACTTTTCTTTGTTGTTAGGAAGTATCTGGAGTAAAAACCCTTTCCTCTCAGGGTGATAGGGATTAATTCCACTGCCCTGAGTTGTAACAATTTCTGAACCTCTGCATCTAGTAAAGTCCTCTCTGCTAGGGGAGGTGAGCAGTAAACCCTGGTCTTCTGTGGAGGAAAAGATTTGAAGTCCAGAGACAGACCCTGACCCACTACCTCCAGCACCCACTTGTCTGTGGTGATGCTTAGCCAAGCCTGGAGGAAGTGGGAGAGTCTTCCTCTGACAGGGAGGGAGGAGGTGGCCTGAGCCTCAGGGGTCTTGCCTTGGTTGGGGCTGAGGTTGGGTCTGAGAGCCCCTCCTGGAGCCCCTTCTACCCCTACCCCAGAGTATCCCTGTTGTGGATACTGCTGGTACTGGGGCACAGCTACTGGCTAGAAAAAGGGTCTGGTCATAAAATACCTTCCTCTGCCCCCTTCTACAGGGCCTAGTGGATGGAGAAGCATGCAACTTAGCAGAGTTGCTGCTATAGGTTGCCTTATACGCATCCACTTTTTTCATGTATGCAACTGTGGATTCCCCAAAAAGAGAGTTTCTCTCAAAAGGAAAATCCAGGGCCTTGGATTGAATATCCTGAGTAAGATTAGTGGCCCTGAGCCAAGCAAACATTTTCTGTGCCACTGTGTTAGCCATCCATCTGGTTGCAGTGTCATTGGAATCAGCAGCCATCTGGAACTGGTACTTAGCTGCCTCTATCCCAAACCTGGCAGTTTCAGCCAGGTCTTCAGACAAGGGCGAGGGGGCTTTCATGGACATGTCCAGTACTGAATGCCACACGGATTTTTGGTACTGGACTGCATAAGCTTGAAAAGTAGCCTGTCTCATGGCCAAAGAAGCTGATAAATAGCCTTTTTTGGCCATGCTATCCATTTTCCTGGAGTCCTTGTACGGAGGGTGGGAGGACAGAGGGACTCTGGCTTTGTCACAGGCTGCCTGCTGTATAACCCCTTGATGGTCAGGATGGGAGAAAAGGAAATCAGCTCCTGTCCTGTCCAACTGATATCTTTATCTATTCTCCTGTCAATAGGAGGAACAGAATTAGGGGTCTGTAGAAGTTTCAGTGTGTCTTTTTTGGAAAATTTGTATACTGGCAAGAGGAGGACTTTTGTGGGTATTAAACCCATCATATTTAAATATTCAATTTCCTCCTCATCCTCAATCTGCTCTGCTGTTGCAATGTCAAGACCATCTGTCATTCTCCTTATAAATGTGAAATGTGAGGAGTAATCCTCTGACACCCTGGGAGGAAAACCAAAATCCTGCTCAGGAGATACCTCTGGGGGAATTGGTTCATCGTCTTGAAAAGGATCATCTTCCTTCTCATAATATTGCTCCTCCTGTAAAGACGGCAACACACCACTGCTAGCCTGGGGACCCTGGGTAGGGGCAGGCTGCTGGGGAACAATATTTTGCAGTGCCTGGATAATTTTAAAAGCCTGGGCTATCTCCTGAGCCGAGGGCATAGCAGGCACCTGCGCAGAAGTAACTGGTTTAGCAGGGGAAGATTCTGCATGCTTAGTTTTTTTGAGTTTCTTTGAGGGAACTGGGGAGTCAGCTGGTTCTTTACCTATTTTTTCCACTTTTTCCCCCATATCAGGGATGGGGTAAACAAACTTGTGGCTTCAGCCACAGCAGATTGGGGTGTCAGCTGGTCAGAGCCAGAGGAACCCCTAGGAAATCTTTTGTTTAGCTTTTCAAGGCTTTTTTCAACGTTTTTTTCCTGGGAAAATTTTACATACTTCACAATCCTGATCCAGATGTTTGCATCCCAGACAAGCCACACATAAGGTGTGTTTGTCTGCCTTAGCAAATACATCTCCACATTTTCAACAATTCTTAAAACCGTGTTCTCTGGTTTTCTTTTTGGGTTTCTCTGACATGGTAATGTCTAAAAATGAGAAAAAACATTAACTGCTAGTAAAAGAGTAAATGCGGTTATTTAATTATTATATTTTTTTTTTTGCGGTCGGTTCCGGAACCGATAGGAACCAGAGGAACCGAACCCAGGAGATGATAGATGAACCAGTTCAGCAGCTCTGTAACCGATAGAAAGCGGTTACAAAAACAATGAAATACACTGAAAAACTAAACTAATAATAGATAAAATACAAGACTCTTTAATCAGAGAACCCCAATGACTTAAACAACTAACCCGGATCCCCCATGGTTATCCTGAACCACGAGGAACTGGAAAAAATGTATAATTTAAGCAATAAATGAAACAAAAAATACTTAAGTTTTTTTAAGGTTTTGAATCTTCTTTCATGCGTAAGAGTAAGACGACCACTCCGAGCAACCAGACTTTTAGGCGGAGAGAAAAATCTGAAGAGGTTAGAATACCACAGTTGGAAGAGACAGTATTTGAAAGATGCTCACATGCAAAGAATTCTACTCATTTGCATGTGTTCCATCTCCCCGGGCAGTCCAACCCCCCAGGCTTACTGCATAAAGTTATGAATATCCTGAGCACTACTGGGGTTAGAACTACAATTATTAGAATATTTTAGCCATATTCATGATATATTTGTGGTCTTAGAGTGCCACCTACTGCCATTAGGTGCGCCGCCATAGTCAGCTTATAATATGACTGTTCTATTGTTCTAATATAGCTATAATCAGCATAACTACTTATTACTTTGTATAACATGAAATGCCAAGGTCTTATTCCGAGTCGCCCACCACTTGCACCAATAGAAATGTTTTGTATAATGTACTTCGTACGCACATGAGTCCATTACCAAAGTAACTTGACTTTTCTTATCTTACTATAAGAGCTTGTTATTTACCAAAGTGTGATAAATTCCAAAATGCCAAACTGCAGTGGTGGAGGTTCTGAACTGGACACCTAGTAATGTATTGTTTTACTTACTGCCCTTGTTACTTGTGTTTGGGGGAATAAATCCTTTGTTTGCACCAACTGTCTTCTGAGTCATGTATTGCCAGATCATCTGGTCTAGAATCTGCTAGATAACAATCTAACAAATGGTGAGCTTGGCACAGGCCACATCAGTCTGAACCGAACAATTAAGACAGGCATGTGTGCTTATGGGGGAATGGACACGGGATCATGCTGGGTAAACCTGTGCCCATCCATTCGACCAATACAGCTGACCCCACAAACTCCCCATGCCTAGAACAAGGAAAGGAATCAGGAAGGGACTTGAACCTATGCCCCTTCGTTCACCAGTGGCTTCAGTCTGTGAAACCCGTATACTGAAACTTGTAGACTTCCTAGGTGTGGAGTACAGGGTGGATCAATGCACTCTGAGCTCCTGGCTAGTGCAGGATTGAGGGGACCTCCAAAATGTCCATTAAAACTAATTTCATGTGATTGAAAAGCAATGCCCCTTTGTAGCAGTAGTGTGAGTGAAAACTAAATAGATTTTTCTCCGCTGAAGAGTATGGTTATATTCTAAGTTAAGGTTCAAGGTAAGAACATGCTGTAATTGACAGGAAGCATTGGACATGATCTTTGGCCTAACTGTACCCCTCTGCTTATCTTTTTCTAATTGACTGGCCAGTCACAATCTGTTTTTTTCTAAAAAAACACCAAATCATTCCTAATCCTGATCTGATACGTCAGGGTATGGTTCTTTTTCATTATGCACACAAACACACACACACACGCACACACACACACACACACACACACACACACACACACACAATACATTCAAATGTGTAAAGTGAGAAAGCTTCTTTGCTTGGCGCACAGTAAAGATCATATGAATTGAAATTGTATGCTATCAATTTCCAGTCCCACAATGTGCTACATAAATTTAAACTGTTAAAAGTTGTTTCTCTCTCTCTCTCTGAATAGCTGGTTCTGATCTAACTCAAGGTTACAGCAGCTGTTATTGAGAAAATAACTGTGTTTTTATAAAGGCTATGTGATTTGGGAATTCAGTAGGATTTTTCTCCTCTGAACAGCCAGTTCTGATCGAACTCAGTTTTACAGTGGCTGTCATTGAGAAAAAGCTTTGAAAAAATGTGTTCCTAGCCTTTTACACGGAGGGTGGGCTGTCATTTATTTAGCCTCGCAGCCTAATGTAATGTGATTTAATCCTTCACAAATGCAGTGTAATTCATGTTTTTAAAATTGACTGTGCTTGTCAGGAGAGTATGGTATTCATGTTGGTTTGGTATGTAGATATGGTTGGAGTCTGGTATTATTGGTGGTAGAAAAGAAAAAATTACTCACCTTAGTAATTGTGTTTCTTCTAATGGAGTCTTGCTGTATTCTGACAATTACAGTTAGCTCCAGCACTTGAACTGCCCCAGAGAGTGAAGGGTTAAAATTCTATGCCAGGCATAGAACATTAGGCTCAAGCTCAGTTGAAAACTCTGTCTGTGACACTTTGGAACCAGACCATCAGATTCTTACGAGCTAAAACTCACTGACTATATAATGTGTAAATTGTAAAATTCCTACTAGCCAACTGGCAACAAGACTTTAGATTCCCAAAAGACTCAAGCCAGGAAACCCAAACACCAAAAACCAAGCAATAAGAACTAAAAATTCTTAACTAAACAAACACAAAGCACCCAACACAACAGGAGTGGGCTAAAGACACCCCTGGGGTGAAACACTGCACCTGCCCACCCACTTCCCAAATCAGGTTCTGAGAGGAGAGGCAGGGAGGGAGGTCAGAATACAGCAAGACTCCATTAGAAGAAGCACAATTACTAAGGTGAGTACTTTTTTCTTCAAACAACATGAAGTCTTGCTGTATTCTGACAATTGCAGACTACCAAGCAGTACCTCCAAGGAGGAGGGACATAACCTACTTTGGGAATAGGCTCTGAAGCACTGCTGTGCCAAACCTAGCATCACTCCTAGCCTGGATATCCAGAGAGTAATGCTTGGTGAAGGTATGAACTGTTTTCCAGGTGGCTGTTTGGCAAATTTCTAACAAAGGAATATCCCAGGCTGCAGCCAGAGATGCAGCTGTACCTCTAGTGGAATGAGCCCTCAGGCCTGAGGGTGCAGGTTTTCTCAGTATTTCATAGCAGAATTGGATACAGGATACAATTCAGCTGGCAATGGTTCTCTTGGTGGCAGGTTTTCCCTTACCTACTTCCCCATAAGTGAGGAACAACTGGAGGGAGTCAAACCTGTGACCCTTTGTACATTCTATGTAGTAACTAAGGGCCCTTTTAACATCTAAACTGTGTAGCCTCCATTCCCCTGAGGAGGTGTGATCAGCGAAGAACACAGGAAACATAGATTGATTTAAGTGGAAATCAGAAACCACTTTAGGTAAGAACCTTCTAAAGTTCTAAGGACCACCTTATCTCTATGGAATGAAATGAAGTCAGGTTCCACTGACAGGGCTTGCAATTCACTGATACGCCTGGCAGAAGTAACAACAACCAAAAACACAGTTTTCCAAGTACTTGAGCTCTGCTGAGGACATAGGCTCAAAGGGGGGTTGCATAAGCTGAGCAATGCAAATATTCAAATCCCAGGCAGGAGCAGGATTCCTAAAAGGGGGATTGGTATGAAGCAATCCTTCAAAAAATTTACAGAATACAGGGTGAGATGACAGAGAGGAAGACTTCCCCACTGACAGAAAAGCAGAAATAGCTGACAAATGAACTTTGAGAGTAGCTGGCTTGAGGCCTAGGCCATTAAGGTGAACCATATAATCCAGAACTGTAGACAACTCAGCAGTATCTGGGGATGTATGCTTCTTGGAACACCAAATACTGAACCTTTTCCATTTGGAGTTGTAAGTTTTTCTGGTGGCAGGCTTTCAAGAAGCTTTGAGAATATCCAGAACCCCTTGAGACAGATGTAAATCTGCATACTCTAACTCTTCAAGAGCAATGCCTTGAAATTGAGTGACCAGAGACTGGGGTACCAAATCCTCCCCTGAGAGGATGTTAGCAGATTGTGATTCCTGGGAAGAGACGGGAAGATGGACTCATAAGGACAGCAACAGGGGGTACCAAGGCTGCCTGGCCCAGTCTGGAGCAATCAGAATCACTTTGTATGGTTGTGACCTTACCTTGACTAGAACCTTGAACAGCAGAGGAAAAGGAGGGAAGGCATAAAGAAATTTCCCTTCCCAGTTCAAAATCAGAGCATCCAGAGGGACTGAGCCCAAGACTGGGGGTCTGCAACAAAACAGAGGAAGTTGGTGATTGTCTGGGGCTGCAAAAAGATCTATCTCTGGAGTGCCCCCCCTTGAGAAAATCACTTTCAACACCAAAGGATCCAGAGACCATTCGTGATGGCCCTGAGAAATCCTGCTCAATGCATCTGCTTTCACACTGTCCTTTCCTGGGAGGTGGACTGCTACTAAAGAGGTCTGCAGGGAATAAGCCAGGGGCCATATTTTCATGGCCTCCATGCACAAGGCCATGGACCGAGTGCTTCCCTGCTTGTTGATGTACCACATGGTGGTAGTGTTGTCCATCCTGACCTGAACCACGCTGTTCTGTACTGACTGAGAGAAAGCTTGTAGGGCAAGAAGAACTGCCCTGAGCTCCAGGAGGTTGATATGGAGAAGGGATTCCTGAGGAGACCACAGTCCCTGGGCCATGAGAGCCCCCAAATGGGCTCCCCACCCCAAAAGGGAAGCATCTGTAGTAAGAACTACAGAGTGAATCTGAGTGACAAATGGAACACCTTGCCTCAGATTGTCCAGGTCCTGCCACCACTGAAGGGCCTGAATTAAGGTCTGAGTAACAGGAACTAGCTTGGTAAGAGGATCTTTTCTTTGGGACCAAAAAGTTCTCTGATGGTACTGAATGTCCCTCATCTGAAACCTGGCCCCTTGGACCACTGCCATGGAAGCTGCCATGTGGCCCAGAAGCTGAAGAAAATGCCTTGCTGGTTGAGAAACCAGAGGGATAAAGGAAGAGGCCAGCTGAGTGATGGACTTTTGCCTTTTCCAAAGGAAGGAAAGCTCTTGCCTTGAGTGTGTCCAGCTCTAGTCCTATAAAAGTGAGAAGCTCTACTGGCTCGAGAACTGACTTGGGAAGATTGAGAAGGAACCCCAGGGAAGTGAGAACTTGCTGGGTGACCTGCAGATCTGACTTGACTTGATCTGGAGACTGGCCCACAAGGAGCCAGTCATCCAGGTATGGAAAAATAGAAATCCTTTTCCTTCTTAAAAAGGCCACCACTACTGCTAGGCACTTTGTAAACACCCTTGGAGCTGAAGTTAGGCCCAAGTGCGTTGCTCTGAACTGATAATGGCCTGAGGGCAATTAGAACCTGAGGTACTTTCTGTGGAAGCACCTGGTCGGAATGTGAAAATAGACATCCTTGAGGTCCAGGGAGGCTAGCCAGTCTCCTGGCCTCAGAGAGGGAAGAATTGTTCCCAGAGTCACCATTTTGAATTTTGGCTTTAGCAGGTGCTTGTTTAGATATCTCAAATCTAGGATGGGTCGTCACCCCCCATGTCTTTTTTCGGGTAAGGAAGTACCTGGAGTACAGACCTTTGTCCTTGTATAGGGTAGGAAATCTCTCTATGGCTCTTAAGGCCAGTAGAGAGGAAACCTCTGCCTCTAGAGCAAGGATTTCTGATGTATTTGCAGGTGGAAAGGCTCTGAGTCTCAGTTTCAGAAATTTTTTGAAACTGAGAACCAGCCCCTGGCTTACAACCTCCAGGACCCACTTGTCTGAGGTAACAGACGTCCAGTCCTGGACAAAGTAAGCCAGCCTGCCTCCTTCCGGAATGGGGGAGTCGACCCGGGCTGACACATCATGGTGTCTGCTTGGCAGGAGCCTTAGGCTGAGGGGTGGATGCAGCCCTGCTCATCTCCCTTGTGCCTCTCCCTCTGAAGAACCCCCTCTGAGAAAAGGAAGAAGAGACCTGTGCTTGGTAGAAAGGCCTGTGAAAAGGCCTGCCCCTGCCCCTAGCTTGCTGACTTTGAGGAGTTGCCTGCCTCTTCTTGGCCTGGGCACTCCTGTAAGTGGTCCTGTACTCGTCCATTTTCTTCATGTAATTCTCTGTCTGCTTCCCAAACAGAGAATTACCCACCACAGGGAAATCCATGGCCTTAGCTTGGGTATCCTGCTAAAGGCTAGTACATCTAAGCCAAGCCATCCTCTGAAGAGCCACAGATGTAGCCATGACTGTTGATGACACATCATTGGAGTCCACAGCAACATGAAATTGCACCTTTGATGCCTCAATCCCATC
Organism: Neoceratodus forsteri; assembly: GCA_016271365.2. Classification (NCBI taxonomy): domain Eukaryota; kingdom Metazoa; phylum Chordata; order Ceratodontiformes; family Ceratodontidae; genus Neoceratodus; species Neoceratodus forsteri. Next base: position 1,381,607,122 of record CM057456.1, on the reverse strand, counting down.
AGCAGTCACCCCCTCCAGCTCCTTGGCTAGCTGGGGGGAAGCCTGTTTAGCCAGTTCCAGTACAGTGTCCCACCTGGACTTCTGGTACCTGGCAGTATAAGCCATATAGTTAGCCTGCCTGAGTCCCAAAGATGATGCCATGTACTGCTTCTTTGCCAAGGCATCTATCTTCCTGGAATCTTTGTCTGGGGGGTGAGAAGCCAAGGGGATGTTTGCCTTGTCACAGGCAGCAGCCTGCACTACCCCAACATGGCTGCATTGCTGATAAAGAAACTCCGTATCTGAGCCTGACAAGCTGTACCTCTTGTCCATTCTCTTGTCAACAGGAGGTACAGAGTTGGGAGACACAAGAATTTTTTGTGTCTGTTTCCCAAAGGACTTATGGAGGGAAATAGACAGTCTCTTAGACTCTGGGATGTCCATCATCTCTACAAAGTCAGGCTTCTCTTGATCCTCCACAGCCTCCTCAATAGGAAGCTGAAGGGTTTGAGCCACTTTTCTGTAAAACAGAAAATGGGGAGGGGACTCAGAAAGCCTAGGGGGGAACACCAGATGGTCTGTCTGGGTAGATGTCCGGTTCCACAGACACATCCAGACTTTCACCGTCATAATCATCCTCTTCAAAATCCCCCTCCTCATCAAACTCCAGTTTATAAAAATCTTCAGGGGAATAATCCTGAACTGGGGAACCGACCGAACCGAACACCTGCCAGAAGGTGCCAGATCGTTCAGAACCGGACGAAGTGATTCCACAGTCTGACTCGCTCTGGCTATCTCTTCGGTGGTCGGAACATGAAGTTCTGGATCTGAACCAGACGATTTATCCTTGCATTTTCTCTTTGTAGGAACCGATCCCTCAGGATCGGCTCTCCTCTTGCCCGAAGAAGTATCGCCCTGGTCAGAGGGCACTCCTTCTGGTTCAGTAGGAACTGAACCAGGCTATCCTTCTGGGTCAGCGGATTTCTCAGCCTCCTTATCCCTAAGTCTACCTAACCTTTTTTCCAGGGTAGATTTAGGGAAATTCTTGTAAATTTGGCAGTCTGAATCGAGGTGGTCAAACCCCAGACAGTAAACACAGGTGGTGTGGGGAACGGCCTTAGCAAAGACCTCCCCACACACACTGCAGTGTTGAAACCCAGTGGGCCCATTTTTTTTTCTTGGGTTTCTCAGACATGGCCAACCTAACAAACTTACCCTTTATTCGGCAACCACCAGGCAAGACTCCCCTATCGGTTTCTCACCGTGTTACGGGTGTTGGAAAAAAACATTCAAATCACGTGTTTTTTTAAAACCAATACGGACCGGTAACCACACACTAATTTTTCAGAAAGATTTTGACTAAATGATCGGTTCAGCCGAACTGATTGGACCAATTTACAATTTCCACACAATAACTGTCCACAATACTATCCTATGTACTTACGGTACCACAGACAGAGTCTCGAACCGACAAACGGAATGAAAAGTGGACTAAAACTGACACTTTAACCGCGTTTGAACCGAGCAGAAGGAGAAAATCTCCGGAGCGACTGTTCAGTGAGGCGGAGTAAAGAATCTGATGGTTTGGTTTCAAAGTGTCACAGACAGAGTTTTCAACCGAGCTCAAGCCTAACGTTCTATGCCTGGCATAGAATTTTAACCCTTCACTCTCCGGGGCAGTTCAAGTGCTGGAGCTAACTGCAATTGTCAGAATACAGCAAGACTTCATGTTGTTTGAATGTGCTTGCAAAGATGGAAGCTTTTGTGTGGTGCTGAATGTAGAATGACATAATGCAGAAGTACTCTTGTTGTAATATAACTATAGTCAGCATATAATATATAATATGACTGTTCTATTGTTCCAAAAACTATAGTCAGGATAATTTCTTATTACTTTGTATAACATGAAATGCCAAGGTCTTGTTCTGAGCTGCCCACCACTTGCACCAATAGAAATGTTTTGTATAACGTACTTAGTAGGCACATGAGCGTTTTACCAAAGTAGTGGGACTTTTCTTATCTTACTATAAGAGCTTGTTGTTTACCAAAGCTCGATGAGTTCCAAAATGCTAAACTGCAGGGGTGGAGGTTCTGAACTGGACTCCTGTTAATGTTTTGTTTTACTTACTGACCTTGTTACTTGTATTTGGGAAATAAACCCTTAGTTTGCACCAACTGCCTTCTGAGTCATGTAGTGCCTGAACATCTGGTCTAGAATCTGCTAGATAAGAATCTAATAATTGCTGCTGTCTCAAAATGTAAAGGGCTATGCATGTTTTTGAGCAGAGCTTGAAAGGAGAGATCCTCTTGAGACACAATAAATGGAAATTATGTACTTACCGTAATTGTTGACCTTCTTGGACACAGTCTCCATCACTCATTCACACTAGTGGGATAGCGCCGGAGGCGCTAGGACCAAGAGGGAGCCAAAAATTTTCTGATGGGTTGGCACTGAGACAGGACCATGCATGTGCGGCACCATGAGACTAGCTCACACCTGTGTAGGCTATCTCAGCATTGACCCTCCCACCTCAGTACCTTTTTGACTGAGGAGGTGCAGCGTAACTAATGAAAATAACTTATCCTGACTTTCTGGGCCTGAGAGGGCATGGATGGCCCTTGCAAGAAGGGTCAAAAACAATGTCTTCACAGCCTGAACCATAAGACCGTGAAGACCAAGAAAGAAAATGAGAGAGCCCAGGGGATGGTGGGTGGGCGTGTGAATGAGTGATGGAGACTGTGTCCAAGAAGACCAACAATTATGGTAAGTACGTAATTTCCATATCTTTCCGGATTCAAGTCTCCATCACTCATTCACACTAGTGGGAGAGTACCGAGCTAAAACCAACAACCTGAGTAGGGTGGTAGGAGATAGTGCTCACTCAGAAAGGACATCCAAGGACTGTCCTGCTAATAAAAAGAGCTGTCTTGGAAAGAGCATCTAGAACATAGTGCTTACAAGATAAGTGCTTAAGTTCTAACTCACCACTTTGCAGAAGACTGCAATAGACACAAAATGAAACTCTGCTAGGTGGCCGCAACCGCTCTAGCAGAGCGGCGAGAACCCGGCCTCACAGTTTGGTCTAGGACAAAAATGAATAGTGTCAAAGACATGTACTAATCTAATGTAAAAGGACCTCAGGAACTGAAAGGGCCAGAGGTAAAGTCTACTGGTTCAGGGTAGACCGAAAAGCGCAGATGGATCCCCCACTACCAAGTATGGCTGACCTGTGAACAACAGGTCCAGGAGCACTTGAACCTCTTACTTGGTGTGTAAAAGGAGGTCCAGGTGGGTTTAGCCCATCAAAGAGAATGGTTTCCACTTAGTCACTGAAAATTTCCTGATGGAAGGACAAAGCATGACTTAGAAGCCTCTTGTGGTGGCCTGGTAGAACCAGATCCTACCCACTTCATATTCCAAAAAGGAATCATTCTGCCCCTGTGTGCCTACAACTCTAGTAGCAGTCTCTGAACTAAGGGAAGAGAGGGAAAGTGTACAGGAGGATGTGTCCACTGTGGAAGAACATTCCAACAGAAAAAAACAGGGTCTGGATTTCTAAGGCAAATAGAGGCAGATCTGCGTTGAGCGGGGATGCAGCAGGACCAAGTTCGGGCTAACCCATTTGTTGAAAGTAAGTGAATAATGGCAGAAGTGACTCAACGTGGTGAGGCACCACTTGCTCTGGCCTTCCTGAAAGGGAGTAGGAAAGGACCCTAGTTTGCTTGCTGATGAAAAACAAACATCACAGTTTCATCTCCCACTCGGAGTAGGTAACTTCGTGAGCGACTGGCACAGAACCAGTGAGCAGGATCTGAAAGTGTGAATATCGAGAACCAATTCAATGTGTGATCTGCTCAACCCTGGCTTTATAAATTTATTTAATTAATTTTTATTTTTAGAGGGGCTCCTGGTTGTGACCAATATCAATGAACAAATGAAGTCCAGTGTGCCCCCCCAAAACTGCCCAAACAGGCCTGTACGTTTGATAACTAAGAACCCCTATTTAAAACATGAGAGACAGAAAAATCCTCCATTACAGGCCTATTTGGGCAGTTTGGTGGGGGCACACTGGACTTCATTTGTTTATGAATATCGAGAAGCCATCTCCGAAATGGAAATTACGTACCTTCCGTAATTCTTGATCTTCTTGGACGAAGTCTTCACCACTCATTCACACTGATGGGAACTATGCCGGAGGCACTAGGACCCAGCGAGAGCAAACTTTTTGCAATAGGGCCGGTGCCAGAGATGGAGTCACGAGGAGTGGTTCCACGAGCCTCGGCTCGTGCGGTAATGACTATCTCGGTGTCAACCCTCCAACCGCCTCAGTACCTTTTTTTCCCCCCGAGGAGGTGCAGCATAACTAACCTAGAAGGATAGCCTAACAGAAACCGGACATAAGCTAGTCCAAACAACCCATATAAGAAGGGTCAACAAAGAAGTCTTCACAGCCTAAACATTGAGGGGGTGAAGACCAACAACAGAGGTGAGCTCGGGGGATGGTGGGTGGGCATGTGAATGAGTGGTGGAGACTTCGTCCAAGAAGATCAAGAATTACAGTAGGTATGTAATTTCCATATCTTCCTGGACATAAAGTCTCCACCACTCATTCACACTGATGGGAGAGTACCAAGCTAATAATTCCCTGAGAGGGCAGCAGGAGAAACCAAGAGCTCACAATTTTAGGACAGAAGTCTGTTAAGGATAGTCCTGCCAAATGAAAGATGTTGCCTGGCATGGACATCCAGGGCATAGTGCTTGACAAAAGTATGCACTGAGCTCCAAGTAGCTGCATTGCACATATCTGCAATGGGCATGTTGTGGATTTCTGCCAGGGATGCCGCGACTGGTCTAGTAGAGTGAGCGTACACTCTGCCCTCCAGCTTAACCTGCGCCATGGAATAACAGTGGTGAAGGCATGCCACCAGCCATGCCGAAATTCATCTGATAGTGACAGGTTGACCCAGCCGGGCCTCGCTGAAGGAAAAAAACAGTTGTTGAGCTTTACAAATTTCTTTTGTTCTAGCCAAATAGAAATGCAGAGTTCTTTTGACATCTAAAGAATGAAGAGTATACTTTCCTTCATTTTGGAAGTTCACAAAGTAAGTAGGTAGGAACAAAGGTTGGTTTAGATTGAATTCTGAAACAACCTTTGGAAGAAACTTAGGATGGGTCCTAAGAACTACTTTGCCCTTATGAAACACAGTATACGGAGGGTCTGTGACTGAGGCGTGTATTTCAGAGACCCTGTGGGCCGAGGTAATGGCCACCAGGAAGGCCGTTTTCCAAGTGAGAAATTTCAGCTCACAGGAAGCTAGAGGCTCGAAGGGTTTTCAAGTGAGCATGTCTAGGACAAGGTTAATGTCCCAGGCTGCGACTGGATGTCTGATAGGAGGTTTGGTATGCAGAATACCCTTAAGAAACCTCTTAACTACTGGTAACTGAGCCAGTGGTAAAGAAAGTACTGGCTCATGATAAGCTGAAATGGCACAAAGGTGAACTTTGACTGTAGAGTATTGTAGACCTGAAATTGAGAGGTCTAAAAGGTACTCTAGAACTTTATTTGGTGGGCAGGAAAAAGGATTCAAAGAGGATTTTGCACACCAGAAAGAAAAATGCTTCTATTTGGCTGTGTAAGTTTTTCTAGTGGCTGGCTTGTGCGCAGCCAAAAGAATATCTGAAACTCTCCGAGAGACATTGAACCAATTCACTTCTATCTCTTCAGGAGCCAAGTGTGAAGGTGAAGTGACTTCAGATTGGGATGGACCACAGGCCCCTGGGTCAGAAGGTTCATCTGAAGGGGAAGTGCTTTCGGAGGGGTTTCCGACATATTGTTGAGTAACGGAAATCATATCTGTCGAGGCCAGAAGGGAGCAATGAGGATCATTTTGTCCCCCAGGGACTCGAATTTGAGAAGTACCCTCTGAATTAGTGGAAGAGGAGGAAAGGTGTATAGAAAGCATTTTGTCCACTGCAACCTGAATGCATCCTGACAGAAAATGACAGGCCCTGGATTTCTGGAGCAGAAGGGAGGCAGTTTTGTGTTGAGTGGGGATGCAAAAAGGTCCAGGTCTGGAGTTCCCCACTCTGAAAATAGTGACTAAACTACGGTTGAGTTGAGAGACCACTCATGAGGACCTGTCTCTGTTCTGCTTAGATGGTCTGCCAATTTGTTCTGCACTCCCGGCAGGTAGATCGCCTGAATTAGGGCCTCGTGCTCTAGGCACCATTCCCACACTCTCATCGCTTCCCTGCATAAAGGGTAAGAGTGTGCACCACCCTGCTTGTTGATGTAATACATCACTGCTTTGTTGTCCATTTGAAGGAGAATGTTCTTGTGACAGAAAATGTCCTTCAAAGCTCGGACTGCATAAAGGATGGCTCTCATATCTAGGACATTTATGTGAAGCTGTGACTCGTCCTGAGTCCACGTACCTTGGCTGTGGAGATTCTGACAGTGAGCTCCCCATTCCATCAGGGAAGCATCTGTGGTAACAGAAATCTGGTGATCCAGAGGAACAAAGGGATACCCTTCCAGAAGATTGTCCTCTTGCGACCACCAGGTGAGTGACCTCTTCAGAGGTTCTGTCACCTTGATGAAAAAGGACTGAGGGTGAGTGGTTGGGGACCACTGAGTACGCAGCATCCATTGAGAGGTTCTCATGTGGAGGCATGCTAGGGGTACAGTGAACACCGAGGATGCCATGAGACCCAGCATCCGTTGCATCAAGATAGCTCTAACTGAACTGTTCTCTCTGATGTATCAGGCCATCTGTAGGATATCGCTCCTTCTGTCCTCTAGTAGAAAAGCTTTCGCACAGGAGGTGTCCAGAAGAGTTCCTATAAAAAGGGGCTTCTGGGAGGGCTGAAACTGTGATTTCTTGAGATTTAGCAGGACTCCCATGGACGTGAGAAGGTCTGAGGCCATGGCTACGGCATTGAGAGTTCCTTGCCTGGAAGGACTTGCTAGAAGCCAGTCATCCAGATATGGGAACACTTGTATTCTGATCTTTCTGACATACGCTGTGAGAATTGCACACTTTGTAAAAACTCGTGGCACTGAGGATAGCCCAAAGGGCAGGCCTCTGAACTGATAATGCTGGCCCAGAGCTACAAACCATAGGTATTTGTGATGCTTTGGGTGTATAGGAATATGTTGGTAAGCGTCCTGCATGTCCAGGGAAGCTAGCCAATCGTGCTGACAAAGCAAGGGCAACAGGGTCCCAAGTGATATCATCTTGAACTTTTCCTTGAAAAGAAACTTATTTAACTTTCTGAGGTCCAGAATGGGGCACATGCCACTGGTCTTTTTCGGGACCAGGAAGTAATGGGAGTAGAAACCTGTGTTTCATTGATTCAGTGAAACTATTTCTACTGTCATGTTGTTCAGAAGACCTTGTATCTCGTAGGCAAGAAGGTCTGACTGTGTTGTTGACAGCCTGGGCTGTCGTTTGGGAGGACGATCTGGAGGGGTTTCTGAAAGGCTGAGGGAGTACCCTTCACGGATTATCCGGAGAACCCATTTGTCTGATGTTATGGACTTCCACTGGTTGTAGAACTGAGTCAGATGTCCTCCCACTGCTGAGGAAGAGTCCCCTTCGGGCAGCTGAGGTGGGACCCGGGCCAGAAACTCAGAAGGTGGCACTGGGTGCTTTGGGCCCTTGTGCCTTCTGTTGCATTTTCTTTTGAGGCTGAGGGGCTTGGTTTTTGTTGAAACCTCCCCTGCCCTTGCCCCAAAGGGACTGACAGTTGTGAAACTGATGCTTATTAATATCCCCCCTAGAAGGGGTGGGAGCAGGTTGAGATGTTTTAATGGCTGACCTAGTCTTCTGTGTGGCCTCCAGAGCTTTCTCTACTTGAGGTCTGAACAGATACATACCGTCAAAGGGTAATGCCATGACCTGCTGTTGGGCATCATTTGTGAAGCCTGAAGTGCATAGCCAGGAGTGACGATGGGTACAAATGCTCGCCACCGCCGCTAGGAAGCAGTATCAAAAGTGTCCATAGCTGCCATAACCTGCTGGTTGTTGTACTCCATACCCCTGGTTATGGCCTGAAGTAGCTCTGAACTAGTGTCTGACTCGGGAAGAGCTTCTACCATCTGTTTGAGCGAATGCCAAAGAACATATTCATATTGAGAATAGTAGCCCTGGTAGCTGGCAATACACATACCCAGGGTGGAGGCAGAAAAGACTCTCTTACCAAAGGTGTCTATCTTACGAGATTCTTTGTTTATAGGCTGGGCTGTAGATGCCTGAGGAAGAATGGCCTTATGATTCTCTGCCAGGACTACAATAGGGTCTGCAAAGGCCTGAGAGGCCAAAATGGGTGGATCCTTTGGAGCAGCATACTTCTTGCCTATGGACTTAGCCACAGAAGGAATGAGAGCGGGATTATTCCGTACCATCTGTGAGACAGTCTCAAAGGATGGTTGTACTGGGGGAGTTAAATCCATAGGGATCTCCAGGACATGTAGGTATTGGAGTCTCAAAAGCTTCTCATGATTGATATCTGTAGTCTGGAGAGAAAGAGTAGAATTAACATTTTTCAGCAGAGACTTAAATGATAGGTCTTCAACCACAGCCTCTGTGGCAGGATTAATCCCTGCTCCTTCAACATTATCACCCAGTTGAAGATCTGGGTCAGGCTCAATATCATCTGACAGTCCAGGGGGACTGTATGGACAGGAAAGGAGTGAAAATCAGAAGGAAATGAGGAAGGAAAAGGGTTCGGAGTCGAGAAGCCCTGAAGGTTGGAAGATGTCATACTAAGCCTTGGTGCCGAAGAAGATTATGGTGCTGCTTGACATACCGACAGAGCCCCCGGTGCTGAGAATGGCGCCAAAAAGCTGCACGGCACCAAGAACGTCACCAAGGATGGTGCCGACAGACGCATCGGCGCCGAGGATGGTGTCGAGTGACCCATTGATGCCGATGGTGCCAAAACCAACCCAGGGCTCCGAAAAGTAGGATTTGAGGAGAAAGAAGGAAGGAGACCAGGAGATAGAGGCATCGTTGTGGCCCTCTATGCCGCAGCCATGTGAGGGGGGGAAAACACCTGAATGTGGAGTCGACGGCACCGAAGAAGGTGCCGCGCAACTAAGGAGGCCCAACCACCCTACTCAATCCACCGAAAGGCCCGAAAGTCCCGGAGTGACTGGGCCAGACAGCTGAACCAACCTCCAAGCCTATTGCTCCATAAGAGCGTCCCACTGATGAAACTGCTCATCTGAAGCCCTACCAGAAGGTGGAGAAGGGCTCCGATGTCAAAGAGGTTGGTGACCAGAAACAGAAACCAGTGACTCCAAAGGCGGAGACTGGCAACTGACCCCAATGACCGACCGTTGACGCACAGACATACCAGAGGGTGACCTTGAGTGATGCCTTCTCTTTCTTGACCTGTGGGCCGAAGAAGGCCTCAAGGCTGAACGGTGCTGAGAATGCACTGCTTTTATGCTTCCGGGATCCCCCCTTCCTTCAGGCATTGGACTGTCCATTGTCAGACCCTCCCTCCAGAGAGGGTGGTGGACCGGACCCAGCCCGGCTGACTGAGCAGCTTTCATACGAAGTCTCCCTACCAGCACCTGACCCGCTCATGGTCGACTTTGTCAATGTAGGCTGAGACTTCTTCTTGAATAAGACAAAATGTGATATTAATTGGTACTTATTCGAGATATACTACAAAACAATAAACTGAAAACTATTGCTGCTAGTTTGAAGTTTAACTCCCGGTGGGCAAGCAACGTCATCACTGAAGCACACTCAATGACGGGAAAAAAGGAACTGAGGCGGTTGAAAGGATTGCCTGATACAAGAATGACAAAGGTGTCATCCATCTGAGGGGCAGGAGGAGCCTGAGCATCCATAACTGAAATTGTGACCAGACCAATAATTACAGCTGAAGAGATGTTAACCACCTGCTGCCGATGAAGCCACCGAAGGGGCAGTATCACAACGGGGCTATATACCCCTAGCAAAGGAGTGGAAGAGCCTGTATGGCTCCTGACCATTGAATTAGAATGTTCCATAGAATGTAATTGTCCTGACGACTGAGAAGAGTCTAGACGCAGAAGCGTTTGGTCCACGGATGCAGTCCAAAATACTATAGTAGACCCCATCACTGAGGAACAACTAAAAAGAAGATCCTACATCATGGACTCTGGTGATAGAGAAGGCTTGCCCTCCAATCTATAAAATGAGTCATTCGCTGTATCACTGACAAGTAGGACAGGGAGATCCTCATCCAGATGCACTTCTACCCCAGAAGGACCCCTAAAGGGAGATCTAGGTCAGAGTCACTAGACACTCTGCCACCAGGAAGGGTGTTGAGAGCTCAAAGTGCTGAGCAGAATAAGGAATTCCGCTGGCAGAACAGCACAGAAGAGTCCCTTCAGCGGAAAACCACTGGATGTCACAAGATCCCATGCAGACCTCCATTCACTAAGATCTGTGGAAAATTAATCTGCAGAACAGGACTTCATTCCACAGAAAACATCTCACAACAACTTCCATGGAAGAAGAGGTCTGTGGAAGGAAAAGTCCACCATGAGTTCTGTGGGACAGCACCAACCGGCATCCTTTGCGGCACTGGCATCACCTGTGACACAGGATGGTACCAAGCAGCACCAATGCCATCTTGGGTGACACCAGAGGGCACCCACAGTGGTACCCACAGACATCCCCAGCACCCATGGCACCTCCCATGGTGCCACCAGTAGGCACCTATGGCACCCACGAGTGCCCATGACACCACCTGCAGCACCTGTGGGACCCATGGGTACCTGCGGCACCACTCATGGCTCCTGTGGGTACCAGTGGCACCACCCACAGCACCTGTGGGTGCCCAGAACCACCCATTGCACCCTTAGGTGCCCACAGCACCACCTGTGGCAC